>OW285241.1:4023138-5409132 GCA_935421215.2 Melolontha melolontha
TTCGAAGTGAAATTAGGGCAGTTATTAGAAATGTAATTCATGAATTTAATCATCGAATCGTTTATTGTCAAGAAATATACGGAATTCAGTTCGAACATTTAATATAACTGTTACTTATTTTACGCCATTGTGCAAGGAAAAATATACTTTCTCAAATCCTTTAGAAAAAATATGGGTTACAATTAATAATAAAAAAATAACGTCATGGAGCAAAAATGTCAAGCAATTAATAATTTTAAACCTGCAAAAAAGGTCCATCCAGGTAAAAAGTTGCTATCGATGTGTATTACTTTAAGACTTCAGTGTTTAGATTGTTAGAAAATTTAATAATAAATAAAAATTAATAATATAGACTTCGTGAATATAGTTTAATCTTAATATTGTTTCTCTTTATATTTCAATATTTTTTTTTCACTTCCCAAAATATGCAAATCACTAACAATATCATTTCGGTCGAAATCGTGCCAATTTCTCTATCTCTTTTTTTTCCCTGATGAAATAACGGACGATCGCGTGTCTGTTCTAGGTAAGACGCACCCCACGATTCCACCAAGTGGGGGGTTGTCTTTTGTTTTTCCCATTAAGTAATGCAAAAGCCATGCTGAGTTCCACACTACATTTCTTTTATAGGACTGATTAGGTGGCCTCGCCATATTAGAGTTAATCAATATAGGACAGGAAACAAGGGCGTGCGAACTAAGGGGGTCCGCTAGGAGAAAAACGAAAAAAAGTCTATCTATAGGTGATTTACTATCATCGTCTCCAAACGGGGTCATCGATGTCTCTTATCTAAACAGCGTCGAAGTCGATTTAGTAGGCTTTTATTAAATCAACATATCTAATAATATCGACCCCCTGAGTGACCCCCGCTCTCTTCCACGAGACAACAGTAAGGTAACGTCGGGGCGTCATAATAATTTAATTAACCTAAGGTGGACCGACAGTTTATGTTGTCGGAGTAACAGCGGACATCAATTAAGGTGGAGGCGGGGGGTAATGGGGGAATTTATTTCTTGATAGACTATTATATAGGCGGGCTCTTGCTTTATATACTCTCACCAGAACGGTCTTGTGGTCGGAATTACTTTATTTTATATATTAGATGGTGATGTAAGAAGATTAGGTACATCTATTTTATCAGTTCTTGTTATATTTGTAATATTAGGATTTTTTACGAGGCTGTCAATGATGAAAAAAATAATTTTCTTAAACAAACATTTACGGAGCCCCAATGTGGACGTTATTACTGATTGAGATGGATTAAATATAATTAAGACATTGTTCCGTAAGCCTATGTTATCTCTTTTGTTATAACTTATAACAAAAGCGCGAATTAGATAGTTTTGAGAGCATTTTTATCTTTAAAAATAGGAATAACGTAATTAACGCAGATTTGGGTCCTATACCAGGTTCATATGTATTTGAGTTAATTGACAGTTAGATGTTATTAAAGCAAGAAAAATAGGAAAACCATTAAAAAATATTCGAATTCATGGAATTAATTTTTAAATTCGTTTCATTACAATATTTGCCATTAAAATATTCTGACTCAACATTAATTTCCAAATTTATATTTCAAGTAATTTCAACATAATTTAAGGATTAGTTTCATAATTGGATTCTTAATGTATGTTAAATTACGGCTTTTATAATATTTCTAAACGGTTTTTCTATAGAATTTACAAATAATGGGTTAATGCTCTTGCATGACTAGGTGGGGTTTACCAAAATGTAGGTAATTTTTGTAGCATTTAAGATTGAAGATTTTAGTGTTAAACTAGAAGACGTTCAGAACAATCCTTCTGTGAGTGTTTTTGTGCAATCAAGTGTTACACTGTTTTTTCTACTGAAGATGACAACGTGGTTGTAGAAATACGTATTTAGAATCATTAAATTCTATTGTGGTAAGGGTATTTTAATTTTATTATTCACTTATAAGCCACAGTCTCCGATTTGTTAGGTAAAGAAGGTCGTTGGGACTGTGCGGAGCATGGTCTAATAATTCGACGTTTTGTTGCGTTAAAACTTCAATTGTCTTGCGAGTTGTGTGCAAACTTGCATTGTCTTGGTGGAGGATGATTCGTCGTTGTAGGTTGGCTTTCCGGAGCGAAGCGATGATTTGCGGCAAACAAATGGTTGTATACCAATCGGCAGTAACTGTTCTTTGATCTCCTATAGAGAAATTGTTGCTATATGACCTGCTTTCGAGACACTTCAAGAACGAATTACTTTTGTCGCCTTCTCTTCACCTTGGAACATCCAAACAGACGACTGGCGTTTATTTTTTGGTGCGTATGAGTAAATCTTTGGTACATCACCAGTCCACGATGTTTTTAGAGTTTCCTGTATTGAAGCGGTACAGAGTTTTTTGACATCAAGTCACCCTAGCTGTTTTCTGTTCTTCGGTCAACTGTATCCAACGGGAAACTATTTTTTTTACACATAATTCTTCACGCAATATTTTTTGAATTGCGGTTTATGAAATTGATGCCTCAGTTTCGCGATATGTCACATGTCGATCTTCGCTGATGAGCTTGCGCACAACGTCGACGTTTTCCTGAGTGACTGCCGTTTTTTGGTGCACCCACTCTTGAATAGTCGCTAAGACTAATCTCTACACGTTTGAATTCTCCATACGAACGAGAAATTGTTGACTGATATGGTGCATCATTACTGACAAAACAGAAACCAACTCGGCGAGACATTCTTGTGGCGATAATTGTCTTCGAAAATTATTGCCATTATTATTATTTTCACGGTATAATTCCATTTTTCGATTCACTTGTCAACTTTGACAGTTCGTTGTGACTACAACACTACATATACCGCGCCGAAACTTTGGCTTTAGGCTAACTAAAGATGGAGGTTAATTTTTAGTACTGACATTTGATTAGTGGCGCCCTCTATATCCCAGTATGCAAAACATAAAAAACATCCCTCATATGAGCAGTAAACGATAATATAAATTTACTTTTTGAACGAACGATAAATTACTATTGTTTAAATTACATCATATTTTGATTTCTAGTGAACAAAATGTCATAAAATTTTCACAGATTATTTAGGAAGGTCGTCGCTTCATAAATTAACCTCCCACCAATAGATGGCGCATCTAGTTTCGTTAAAATAGAGCTATTTTTATTATTGTCTCGGCGAGACATTCTTGTGGCGATAATTGTCTTCGAAAATTATTGGCATTATTATTATTTTCACGATATAATTCCATGTTTCGATTAACTTGTCATGAAACTTTGGCTTTAGGCTAACTAAAGATGGAAGTTAATTTTTAGTACTGACATTTGATTAGTGGCGTCCTTTATATCCCAGTATGCAAAACGTAAAAGACATCCCTCATATGAGCAGTAAACGATAATATAAATTTATTTTTTCTATTTTGCGTTCGAAATGAACTCATTATGAAACCCAAAACAGTATCAAAATGAGCTCCATTTCGATACGCTTGTTTTCATTTTTCAATGTTGGCGTTGTTCGAACACAGAAATAAATATCATTGCTGTCATTTGATTTTAAGAATTTAAGTACATTTGACAGATATGATATATGTTCGTACTCTACACAAACAACGTATATTGTATACAATTGACAACAAGATATATTAATTTCTAAATCACTCATGTTTATATTTTTAAATAAAATATCAAGTAATGTTAACGAAAATTAATAAATAATATGTAATATAATATACTTCGCGGATAGCAAGATTTAAATTTGACAATGTCAAGTATCAATGTGACCAACTGCATGTTTTATATAAAAATTAAACTCTGAACTTCCAAATTAAATAATTCCAATTTATTAATGTAAAAAATGCAAAATAGAAAAAATAGTATAAAAAACTCGTTTCATAAGGCCTTTTGCCGCACTCGCTCTTTAGAAAACTCGCCGCTATCGCGGCTCGTTTTCTAAACTGAGCTCGTGCGGCAAAATGGTGCCTTATGAAACTTGTTTTTTAATATACTATTTTAAACGAACGATAAATACAGGGTGGCGCAAAACTACCGTTATGGTTTGAATGTTTAATAACTTTTTTATTTAATGGTTAATTATTATTATTATTTTTTTTGTTATAAAGTATATTAATGGGGAATATTTTTGGCTTAAGTATGAAAAATTATATCCCGCAAGTGGTGGCCATTTTCGGCTTCGCACATTCGTGCTCTTTCCAGTACATTTTGCATAACTTTTCGTAAAATTTCCGGTGTTATGGTTTGAATTTCATTGCGAATGTTTTGTTTTAGCTGTGGTATGGTCGCTGGCTTATTTACGTATACCCTTTCTTTCAAATAACCCCAAAGAAAACAGTCTGGCGCTGTTAAATCCGGTGAACGTGGGGGCCAATTGAAATCGCTTCTGCGCGAAATAATGCGTTCGCCAAAGAGGTCCCGTAACATAGCCATTGTATCCCTTGCAGTGTGGGCTGTGGCTCCATCTTGTTGGAACCACAACTGTGGATGGTTTTCTACAGCTGGCCTCAAAAAATTGTCCAGCATCGTTCGATATTCAGCACCATTAACCGTAACTGAGGCGCCATGTGCATTTTCAAAGAAATATGGACCAATGATCCTTTCGGGCGATACACCGCACCAAACAGTATACTTAACTGGGTGTAATTGTTGCTGATGAACTGTTCTCGGATTTTCCGTAGCCCATATCCTGGAATTTTGCTTGTTTACGAAACCATTCAAATGGAAATGGGCTTCATCGCTCATTATCAAATTGTTAATGAACTCGCGATTTTCTTCTGCTTTTTGTCGGAATGAAATGGCATAATCTAGCCGTTGTTGGTAGTCTAATGGCTTCAATTCTTGCACAAGCTGAACCTTATACGGGAACATGTGCAATGCGGCCATAATCCTCTGAACGGACCTCCGCGATAGCCCCAGTTGTGCCGAACGTCTTCTTGTTGATGTTTCTGGACTGTCCTGTACACTATCCACAACACGTTGGATATTTTGTTCCGTGTGGACAGTAAGTGGTCTTCCGGTACATGGAAGGTGTCTTACTGTACCATGTTGTCGAAAATTTTCAACCAGGCGGTTTATTGTTGGTGCTGAAGGTCCAGTACGCACATTAAAAAAACCACGATAAGCACGCTGCGTCAATACAATTGACCGATGATTTTCAAAATAAAATTCAACAAGTTTTGATCGCTGTTCTGTGGTGTATCGTTCCATTTCTAATTCCCCAACTTTTCTTCACAAAAATCTGAAATAAAAATAAAAAATATTAATTTATTAAAAAAGTTATTAAACATTCAAACCATAACGGTAGTTTTGCGCGACCCGGTACTATTGTTTAAATTAATCATATTTTGGTTTCTAGTGAACAAAATGTCATGAAATTTTCACAGGTCGTCGCTTCATAAATTAACCAACAGGTAGCGCATCTAGTTTCGTTAAAATATAGTCATTTTTATTATTGTCGAAATAGAATTTAATATATTTTGAAGTATGTTTTACACCTAAGTGATTTATATCAATATTAAACCTAGTTTACCGCAGGCTAAAGTTGAATTACTATAAAGGTAGTCACTATATGATCAGTGAACGGTAATATAAATTTATTTCCACTATTCATTTTTATTACTTCATTGCTAAATATCACATAAATCTATAAAGTAGTCTCTCCTCATTAAATTATCTAATAAATAACTCAAGCCGGGTTCTTGCACAAACGCAACGAAGTAGGTGGTGTCGCTAATAAAGCAGAATCTCCGTATGACATATTCGGATCATAAACTTTGGACATTTGTGCCCCCCGGTTCCCACCTCCTTAACACGCTTCCTAACCCGCGCGCACCCTTTTCTTTTAATAATCTCCCCGACTGACGGTATTTCACATACCACTGCCTGACTAACTAACCGGAGATTCGACATTTCACCAACGGAAAGGTCATCGCATTACCGGAACGTGTGTGCCCTGCGGGGGAGTTACGGGACTTGTTTGTGCATGAATAAGGCAGATGATTCCTATTTTTTTTTCGGATTATCGTTGAAGGAAGGCGGCACCATGTTTCAAATGAAATAGGGAAAAGACTTCTTCCTGTCGGTTATTCAGATACTTTAGCGTAGGTATTTCTATCTTAAAATCAATATAGAAGTCGATCATAAATAATTTCCGCGAGTTATTTTGTAAATTTTTAAGTAAAATGAGTTGTACACCTATTTACACAGTCCAACACACATTTTGGTGTCGGCGATAGGGTTTTCAGTTGCAGAATCGAAAATAGCTGTCAGATTTGATCTATTAGATCCGTTTTTGAGAGGCATTGTAGGCCTCTTGTAGAATAAAAGCATCTTATTTAACCTACTTCCAAAAAAGGAGGTTATCATTACGTCATTTCATTTATATATTTTTTTTTATGTCTGTTCGTGCATAACTATTAGAGTTGGGACATCGTTGGAAAACACTTTAAAACTTTTTTCTGAAACTGGTAGTCTCTTAAGAAAATCAGGCAGCGGAGCAGTTAAGAAACGTACACCTCAAGTTGTCAATCGTGTTGAAGAAATAATGGAAAATGAACCACAAACATCTGTTCGACATTTGAGGCAACAAGTTAACCTTTCTGTTGGTACAACTCACAAGTTATTAAAAAAAGATATGCAACTTTATTCATACCGTGTCACAGCAGTGCAAGAATTGTTAGAAATTTATTAGCCACGTCAACTACAGTTTTGTAATTGGTTTGTAAATATGAACAATAATGGAGAACTTTCGCAAAGAGTCATCTTTACTGATGAAACATGGTTTTATAAAACGGGATACCTAAATTCACAAAATACAAGAATTTGGAGTAGTGAAAATCCACATGTAATTAATAAAGAATCGCTACATCCAGAGAAAATTGGTGTTTGGGCAGCGATAAACCAAAGGCGAATCATTGGACCAATATTCTTTCAGGGAACGTTAACTGCTCAAAGGTACCGTACGGAAATTTTACAACCATTTGTCAATCAGTTGCATGATGATGAACTTCTAAATGCATCTTTCCAACAAGACGGAGCACCTTGTCACTGTACTGCAGAATCTTTGGATTATTTAAGAGAATTTTTTGATGAGCGTATAATTAGTCGAAATACTGAAATTTCAACTGGCCTGCACGTTGATGCAATTTAACACCTTGTGACTTCTTTTTGTGGCCTTATCTAAAAAATAACATATTTCGAACACCTATATTGAATTTGAATGATATGCTACAGAGAATCGAACAGAAATGCATGGAAATTAGTAACAATCCAGTAATGTTGCAGAATATCATCAGAAATTTTGAACGGAGGATTTTAAAGTGCATTGATCTTGAAGGACAACATTTTCAACATTTGTTATTGTTTTCAATAAATACCTATTATTTGTTATTTATTTGTATGTATGAAAACTGTCAAAATATACGACTTCGTAGGTTAAGTAGTAAATTTTAATTTACGACATACTTCAAAACATTCTCAGTAAATCACATGCTACTAGATTGACTTTTCAAATGAACACTTGTTATAGTAAGATGAAGTACAGACGACAATGGAGAGAATGAAGACAACACCTACACAGAACAGTTCCTTGAAGAGGACAACATAACATGGGAAGATGTACATGAGGCACTAATAAAATATAAAATCGAAAAACCGGAACCAGACCAAATAGTAAATGAAATGCTCAAGTACGGGGGGGGGGGGGCTGAATTGGAAACAGCAATCACATTATTATTCCAAAAAATAATCTCGACCCAAAAAGTGTCTAATGATTGGAAAAACAACATCACAATACCGATCTACAAAAAGGGAAATAAGAACGACCCGGAAAATTACAGAATGATATCTCTCCTACCTAGCATAAGTAAGCTCTTTACGAAACTCATTGCAACAAAGATAATGAAGAGAATAGCAATAAACGAAGAACAACAGGGCTTCAGACAAAATAGATCGACAATTGACGCAATCTTCATCCTTAGACAAATGATCGAAAAATCCCTAGAATACAACAAGCCGCTGTTTCTCTGCTTTGTGGATCTCAAAAAAGCGTTTGATAGAGTACAAATAGCCGACATCATAGATATACTCCAGCAAAACAAGACACCTGTGTCGTACATTAACATAATAAAAGACCTCAGTAAAGGTAATACAACCAAGATCAAAACACCAAAGGGACTCACAGAACAAGTATCTACCAGTACTGACGGGCATACGCCAGGGGGATAGCCTCAGCCCAGTACTATTCAACCTCATCATGGATCAAATAATCAACGGCGTAAAAGAAATGGATGGAGGATATAGAATGGGACAGGAATCGATGCGGATACTGTGCTACGCTGACGACGCAATCCTGATGGCGGATAACGAGGACAATCTTCAGCGACTGCTATATCGGTTCCAAACAAAAGCAAAGAACCTTAACATGCAGATATCAGTGGAGAAGACAGAATCAATGTTCATTGCTAAAGAACCCACTAGATGTAAACTGGCTGTAGATGACAAACCCATCCGACAATGTATGCGATGCACGTACCTGGGAGTCGAGATAACAAGCTCCAAAAACCTACAACAGGAAGTCAGAACACAAATGAATAAAGCCTCAAGAATTTCTGGCTACCTAAGGGCCCTCATATGGAGGAATAAATACATGTCCACCGAAAGTAAAGTCCGCATATATAAAACAGCCGTAAGACCGGTGATTACATACGCAGTGGAAACCCGAGCGGACACAACAAAAACGAAGAGCATGATAAGAGCAACGGAGATGAGGACCTTAAGGAATATCAGAGAAGTAAGCTTGAGAGATCATGTAAGAAGCAGGGATATACGAACAGACCTTAAAATTAAAGACGTGGTGCAATTTACGAGAAATAGACGAAGATACTGACGAGACCACGTCGACTGAATGACGGGGATCGATGGGCAAAATGGGCAAAGAACGAAAAACCGAACTCAAGGAGACCTCCAGGCCGACCTCCCAAGAGATGGTGCGAGAGCTGGACATCTGCTTCCCAAGAGGCTGAACAAAATTGAAATAGTAGAAGAAACAAGACTAAATCTTAAGGAAAGAGAAAGAAGAAGAAGAAGAAACATGTGTCTGGGTCTGAACTATGAACTTATATTGTGTTCTTCACACCTGATTTTTAATAATATTTTTATATTATTAAAAAATGTTTTTATAGAAAATATATGTAGTGGAAAATTGTATCAAAATTAGATATAAAAACGACCTCTTTTAATTAATTTTGATAAACAGTCAGTTATTTCTACATTCTTTATTTGGAGCGTATTTTCCAACGGAAAATATTTTCAAGTCGGGAAAGGAAATATCTGAAAAACAATTAGCGGTACAAAAATTTATTTAGAGGAAGTACTTCAGTCGCCTAAAACAAACAAAAAAAAACCGAAGCGGATTTTAACTCATCAACGTCACCGTTTCTACCTAGCCCGGCCCGGGCGAAAATAAAAAACCAAGAAAATTAAAATGCTCTCCCAGAAAAAAAGAAATAAATAAAACAAATAAGAAGGACAAAAGCGAAAAAACGAATTTCCTGAAGTTCTTCGCGACAACGATGACACTGGAAAATGAATTAATAGCGGGACGCACCCGTGTGTTTCGTCCATTTGCATCCGTGGTAGCGGCCGTCGCAGACAAGGATTTTTTAATTCCGGAGGCGAGGCTCCGGGATCCATTCATCTTCGTTCCACCGAATTGCGATTGACTCCGTGTGGCGTATGAAACTACAGAACGCGTATACGAGAGGTAACGGCTGACCGACTGTCAGGGAATTTCCATTCGTGGAACGTGTGCCGGATTGGAAAGCCGGAAAAATTACTTCTCGATATATATTCCGTGTGATTTTGTATATTCTGACGTTTTGCTCACGATAACTTTACGTTTTTCTTTTTGGTCCCGAAGTTTTCGCAGTTAATCTCGTATTTCCACCAAGAGACAATGGTATTCAAAATGTTTTAATTTTCTATTGTTTAACATCGTAAATAGATAGTCGACAAAATGCGTGAAAGCCACGTCTATCCCAAAACGTGCATATACCAGGATTTCATTCTTATTAGAAATCGTCAGTACACGACATTCGGAGACTAACTTTCACTTCTATTGTACCATGTAACACTTGCATTTTTAAAGATAAAGGGTCTAGTTGCATTGTATACCTAATACAAAAGTATAATTGATGAATTCTATACGTAAATTTGTGGATTTAAAATACAGCCCGTTTTCAAATGTTTTTGATTAGTATTTCTGCTCTAATAGACTTATTTCATTTATTTCAAAAGTGAAATACACATCAATATGTTGTTGCGGAAAATATCCTGAACGTTGAATAATTGAAGAAGATCGCCATGTACATATTGCAGTGAATTGTGATGTTGATTGCTTATTTTAATTGGCTCACAATGGTATTCAAAATGTTTTAATTTTCTATTGTTTAACATCGTAAGCAGATAGTGGACAAAATGCGTGAAAGCCACGTCTATCCCAAAACGTGCATATACCAGGATTTCATTCTTATTAGAAATCGTCAGTACACGACATTCGGAGACTAACTTTCACTTCTATTGTACCATGTAACACTGTTGCATTTTTAAAGATAAAGTGTCTAGTTGCATTGTATACCTAATACAAAAGTATAATTGATGAATTCTATACGTAAATTTGTGGATTTAAAATACAGCCCGTTTTCAAATGTTTTTGATTAGTATTTCTGCTCTAATAGACTTATTTCATTTATTTCAAAAGTGAAATACACATCAATATGTTGTTGCGGAAAATATCCTGAACGTCGAATAATTGAAGAAGATCGCCATGTCCATATTGCAGTGAATTGTGATGTTGATTGCTTATTTTAATTGGCTCACAATACACAGTAGCTTGGCCGGACTAGCTCAAATCGGGTTCGCCTTCCAGGAGCTCTTGTATCTTCAAGGTTACCCTCACAGGGTCAGTAGTAAAACAAAAGGTATTAGAAAAGAAATAAAACTAGCATTAACAACACAAACATGTACTTTCCAAAAAAAAAAAAAAAATTCTACCTTATCAAGTATAAGTGTTGAAACACCTAATGTGCCTCAATTGTGAGGAAAACTTGAATAAATATGACTGATTCAAGAGGAAAAATTTCACTAATGAACCCCGAGCAAATTACTAATTAAATATTTAGGAAAACTGTTAGACTTTAAATTACTTTATCCCAACTTAAAACGTCAAACAGCAAAACTATCTGTAAGCGCACGCAATCTAAATTTAATTCATGCGCACATTGAACATGAAACAAATAAAATTTTTCCACCAAATCTAACCTTCTAGAATATTTTACTCATAAAAAAAACTTCAAAAGAAATCCGAAAATTTTCCTTAATATTCCTCTGATTACAAAATATTTTTTATAAACTAAAAATTATTGACTTTATTGAGCTCAACTATCTTATTAAATTATTTCTAAATACATAAATATAATTGCAAAAATATACATACATTAATTAATGTATACCTCACTTCACAAAAAATTTAGAGATTTCAGATAGGTCCCATAAATCAAAATTACAAGTTTATAGACTCGTAATTATCGCAAATTAATTTTAACACATCAAATAAAAGCACAACTAAAACGCAAACCGATTTTAACTAAAATTTCTGAATAGAAAAGAATTTTCTATTCAGCGACAAGAACTTGGACCTATCTGTTCGATGGCTGGTTAATCTCTGTCCTTCTTCCCTCCGGAAATGAAAAATATCAGCATATCTAACATAAAATCAAAAGAGTAACAACAGCTATCACTTCCAAAGTGGCGGGAACTGCAAGCATCAAACTGTCTCGAACAACATACAGTCGTGGACAAAATTACATATTACATATAATAAAATTTACATAAAATATAAAATATTTTCAAATATTTTTCTGGAATAAAATACACATAAATATATAGTCTTTTATAGTTTCTTTTAATTTTCTCTTCGGGGAAAAATTCACTGCAATATGATCAGATTTAGACATGCTTGCCCATTTCTAGGATCTCGATACGTTAGATTTTGCGTACTCATTTAGTCGCGAGAAAACTTCGTTCTCGCTGGATACCGTTAATCTTTTCACGACTCAAAAAAACGGACGCGTAAAATGGTGCACAGCTGAAAAAGCCGATGCTGAAAAATTTAATCACGGATCTTCTAAATATGTCTATGACATCATTACAGGCGAGGAATTGTCGATATATATTTATGAACCAGAAAATCAAATAAATAAAAGTTGTTTGCTCGCGAAGCAATTTCAGTGTTTCATAGCTAAATTTGGCCATGTTGATCCAGTTATTCTGGAGAATCATCGAGCTGTAAATGCGAAATGGTATCAATTTGCTTTTCCGAAACTATTGATGAATGGCGAAAAGCAACCCTAAATGTGTGATCGTTAGGAAACGGACACGAGAGGCTGATGACTCATCGCCCACAGGTGCACTATTAAAAATTTGTATTTTTAAAGAGTTTTCATTTTTATTTATATAATTGGGTCTAATTTCTGCGATTTTTTGGAATTTTTTAACTATATTTTACAGACTTTGCAATAAATTTCGGAATCACTGGTAATGGACATACAATCAGTTTGACCCTTAATCCAAATCATATCTGAAAAAGTAACTTAAAAAATGTTTTAGATCTAAATAAATGAAAATTAAAAATCTATGGGTAAGTTATTGAAACTTAACGAAATTCGCTGGACACTTAAGTAGATTCGATGAAACGATATTAAACAGGATCTGTTACAAAAATTACGAAGTATGTAATTAACAGTTAAAACAATGAAAAAAGAAACTCACCGTACTTTATTTATCTTACGAAATGTAAACTAATAAATAAAATAAATTATAAAAACTCCTCACGATTCTATCTACGTCCATGAAGAAAGGAATTTAACTGTAATATTGAAGTAATTGCGTCACAATTAAACGACAAAAAACAGATGTTCGGTTTACTGAATGAATAGTGCTATTCAGTAACTTCGTGTTGTACTTAGCGATGTTATAGATTATTTATATGGTCCATCGTAATTTCGGCCTGATGTGTCCGGTCTCTAGTGATCATTCTTGATCATGATAACGTTTCCCATACCGCTCACACAACAGTTGATTATTTGCGAAATAAAGGTATCGAATTAAGACTCAACCAGCCAACTGTCCTGACTTGACCCCGAGCGATTTTTTTACGTTTCCGACATTCAAAAAAGAATGTGGGGACACCGTGTTTCGTGTTCAGAAGAGGTCATCGTTGGATTCAAGTCACACTTTTGAAGTACGCCAACTTTAGAATGGCGTAAATGTTTTAATGGTTGCTTTGAACAATTGAAAAGAGCAGGGACTGAAACCATGAAAAAAATGGGTTCAGGTTCGGGTTCGGGTTAATCAAAATAAAAAGTTCAGGTTCGGGTTCGGTTCAGGGTTCGGGTTCAAAGTTTAAAAAAACTACATGTGTTTTATTAGTAGAAAATGTATTTTTCAAAGAAATTTTCGTTTAATTTTACAATTAATATATTTTTCAAGTTTTCTTCTTTTAAATTTGTTCTTTGTGGGGATAAAATGACTTTCAAGGCTGAAAAGGCCCTCTCGACGCTTACTTGCGTAGCAGGTACTGCGAATATAATCTGAGCCGCTTGATACAATAATGGCGTTTCCGTTTTATGTTGCTCCCAAAATAGTAAAATGTTTTTTTCTTTTCCCAGTCTTGGATATTTTTCATATATATCAAATTCATTTTTAACTAAATTATCAATCGAAGCAGTGACATTTACATTTGAAGAATTTGATTTATAAAACCTTTTCTTCTTTTTTAGAACTTGTTCGAGCATATCTTCATCATCATCTGAAGAAAAAGATATTGATTCTCTCACAAAATTCTCTTTTTCTCTTTCCATTTGTAAATTTTTCAAAATTTTTATTGTTTTCAAAATATGTTTTTTAGCATTTTCAACATCTTCGGGACTTAGAATGACCTTAAATCTGCTATCTAGATATACTGCTGCAATCAAAAGTGGATTGTTAATAAAGTTGTTTTCTCTTTTTATAATATTTAAATATAATTCTTTTGAAAATGATTTTGTTTTGTCATCTTTTGTTAGCTCCAATTTAAAAGTAAGCCAGATTCTATAAAAATCGCCTAAATTCATCTGTTCTTCTTGTAGTTTCAGCGTTATTTTTTTAACAGGTGCAAAAGCTTCTACGAATTCTTCACAAATATTCCAAGTACTATCAGTCATAGTTAATTCAGCATCCAGCAATTCCGAACAAAAACTTCTGTATTCCAATAAGGCTTGAACCATGTCATAACTGGAATTCCATCTAGTTTGACAGTCTAGTACGGCTTTTTTCAAGTTTAGCTTCTTAGCTAAAGAAGAAATATTTGGTGTTCGCAATTTTTTGCAAATGGCTCTGCATTGATCAAGAATTTTCTTAAAAGGAGGACTAGATATTGTGTCGAGCACTGCCAACTGTAAACTATGAGCAACACATCTGAAATGAATAATATTTGGGTGTGAAAGAGCTAATGTTTCTGCTCCTTCCAGTTCAATATAAGAAAGCGCATTTTGCTTCAGCTGCATCAAATTCATCTTCCATCTCAAAGTTTTCATACTCGTCTTTTAATAATTCAGCAGCTTTGATCATATTTTTTCCGTTATCTGATGTAATTGAATATACTAGCTGCAGTTTTATGTCGTAACAATCAAGAACGCTGATGATAAGATTTTTTATGTAGGCTCCTGTCTGACGATTTTGAGCCTCATGCATGTCCAAAGTTCGTAGTTTTATTTTTCCGTCAAAAATATATTGAATATTTATCCCTACAATACATCTACCAAGACGAGAAGCAGAATCAATTTTAATTGAAATAATTTTGTTTGATATTTCCAATTTAATTTTGTTTTTTATTTCCGTTGCTTTGTTGTTAACAAGATCACTTATATTATGACTATTTACTGATACTTTTAGTGCATTCATAATCGGATCGATTATTTCTTTCATGCCAGAATCTTCGAAGATTGTGAAAGGACGGCCATTAACGGTTACTAATTTTACGCATGAATCAATGAAACTTTGTTTGCAGGTTTTTATCTTGATAATATTTAAATACTGTTCAAGGGTATTTTCCTCCGCTCTTGCTCTTTTATTGGTGATCTGACTCAATTTAGATGTTGACGATTCATTTGGAGTTTTCTTGAATAGTTCAGGATGCTTCCGTTGTATATGCCGCCCAAGATTTGCCGCATGTTTACCGTTCATTTCATATTTGCATTCTGAGCATATAGATACATCTTTTCCTGCATCATAAACAAATAAATTTTTCGTAAATTTCGTAGACATCTCTGGGTTAGAAAAACCAAAAAATTTATATACATTTTTAAATTTGAATGTGAGCACTCACTTTACTAAAAACAATTTAAGAGTTGATTTTAACAACCCACTTTTACTTTAAGAAAGTTAAAATATACTAATACACGGTTTGCGTCGCTACTATTTGCATTGGTTACAAGAAAATGTTTGCCTACTGATTTGTTTAACACAAATATTATGTTTGTACATAGCTCAAACAGAAAAAGGGGATTTCCCATTTTAGTCTAGTTTGTGTGAAGGTTACTGGTTACTTGTTCGCTACAAATAGTCGTTATTTTATTTTGAATTTGTTTTTAATTTTTTTTTTGCATGCAAGAAATGTAATGTTTTTGAAACCCGTTTGGGTTCAGGTTCGGGTTCGCTTTCACTTCCTGGAAAAGAGCATGGAATTTAATGGTGAATATTTCGAAAATCAATTAAGTCATTTATTATTTGCGTACTAAATATTTTCTTCATGCCCTCCCTGAAATTTTCCGACTGTCTCCCGTACAAATTAATTGCTAATAATAGTTAATTTGTGTACATTAATTCAATGTTTATTACATTAAAAAAATCTACCAAAACTCTATTTCTACTTATCATGTAGTTATCGTTAAACTAACATAGTTTCCTAAGATCGTACTTATTAATAATATATTTCTTAACACATGCTTACTTCACCTGCAACAAGCTTCAATTATATATCGATAATGACGGTAATGATACATATATAACCATTCTTCCATTAAACATGCTAATACCTGTTGCTTTCCATAAACTGCATGTGTTGACAATAAACCACAAACACACATACAGCACACTGTCTGGATTCTTTGATTTCATTTCACGTAAATCGGTTCATACTTTGGAAATTCGTTCGTTATATATTTTTCTTTTATTCCACTTTGTTACGTTGTAATCCTGCAAACAGCTTTCTGGCCTGGTTTGCTAATTTATCGGTATGAATTTGCATAACTAGGAACTTAGAAAATTGAAAAAACTTTTACCACACTAATATTTGTATCTGTAAAGATTTGCGCTGGAGTTTTAAATTCTTTTGTGTTGTATAATAAAAATGCGCTTTTAACTTTCAAACGAGCCACAAAATTTTGATCTTAGGTAGGCCATAAACGACTGAGTTAGACATAGCAGTCACGTCAGAGCTTAGAGAATTGACGAAGCGTGATTTGTAAATAATTATAATTATAAGCCGAATTGACAAGTTGTACGATATCTGCAATTTATTAGGTATTTAAAGGCTTTTGTATTTAACGGACAACAGAAACGGTACATGGCTGAAATTTATTTTAGAAATGGTAGTAAAATTAATGGTGAATGAATTTATTCTATTAGGTATGCATATCAGGATTTTTTAGAAGAATTTCTAGATATTGCTGTTATTACAAACGGCGGCTTGTGCTGGATATCGGGATGTGGATGTGTCGTGATAATAATAATGAAATTATTCTAAGATAAAATAACACAGGTCTTCAAAATTAAACTTTTTGACAGATGTTTTTATTTTGAAAACTGATTTTATATAATTTTGGTAGGCTGATTTCAAAAATTCTATGCATTTATTTGTATCACGTAAGGTTTTTTTGCAAATATTAAATGAAAAAAAACGATATTTCTAAAAAAGTGGAAAAAAATACTTTACTCAGTCTTTTTTAAGTGAAATCTTTGTCTTTTTGCCAGAAAGCTGCGTTGTCCGGACATTCGATGGTATGTTTTTAAGGGCATATCCCGTTTTAACATCCAGCAGTAGTCCGCCATCATCGTTATACTCCATCTGCCTTGGTATCGCCGTTCCATTTCCTTAATGTCTTGGTGAAACCTCTCTCCCTGTTCTTCGTTAACTGCTCCAAGATTTTCAGGAAAATAGTTCAAGTGTGAAAACAGGAAATGCACTTTCAAACTCATATTACAACCTAGACGATGAAAGTGTTGTAACATATTTTGAACAATAGTTTCGTAGATTTCGTCCTTAGAGTTCCCAAGAAACTTATCAATTACTTCTTTAAATGAAACCCAGGCGTTTTTTTCGACATTGGTCATTGTGTTTTGAAAATCCTTGTCTTTGCATAATGTTCTTATCTGCGGCCCAACAAAAATACCTTCTTTTTAACTTGGCATCGGATAAGGCTGGAAATGTCTCGCACAAATATTTAAAACACTGTCCATTTTTGTCTAGGGCTTTAACAAACTGCTTCATCAAGCCAAGTTTGATATGGAGAGGAGGCAATAAAACTTTGGGGTCAACTAAGCTATCTCTTAATACATTTTTGCTACCAGGTGTAAGGCTTGTTCTAGAGGGCCATTCTATTTGAGTCCAATGTCTATCCCTTGCTCGACTATCCCACTCACAAATAAAGCATGGAAATTTTGTATAACGTCCTTGTTGTCCTAGTAGCATACACAGCACTTTAAGGTCACCACAAAGCATCCACTGATGTTCTTGGTAGTTTATTTTCTTTAAAAGAAGTTCAAAATTTTCATACGTTTCCATTAAATGTACCGAATGGGCAACGGGAACCGGGGCCAGCTCGCTACCATTGTGCAATAAAACGCCTTTTAAACTACGCTTACTTGAGTCAATAAACAGGCGCCATTCTTCTTTTACATACGGCACATTTCCTAATTTTGAAATTAAGTTAGGAATATTGTTGCAATACACTAGCCTTGAGTAAAATATTGACATAACTCTTTTTCGCGATCCCGGTAAAAGCTTGATGTGACGCCAGGTGCCAGTAAATGTTTCTCACGAAGCCGGGAGGCTAACAATTCGAATGCATCCTTTGGAAGGTGCAAATCTCTAATTAAATCATTTAGTTCGCTCTGGTTAAACACTTCGGGCTCTCTGAAATCTGGTGTGAAATCTTAGTCATTTGGGTCGCAATTAGATTCCTCTGATTCTGACGATATAACGTTTTCTAGTGCTTTTGGGGCGGTAGGTATCGGTACATCTGGTCCATGAGGAACTGGTCGAATAGCAGAGTCTAGATTGGGATACACAATTTGTTTCTTATTTTTTCTGTTGAATCCTTGAACATTACACGAACAAAAATAACAATCATCACTGTGATTTCTAGGCTCTCGCCATACCATAGGAACACCAAAGCTTAAACATTTCTTCCTACCTTTTTGCCAGTTTCTGAATGCTTCAACGCAAACGGAACAAACAGTATGAGGAGCCCAGGACTTGTCTTGGTCGCCAATTTTTACACCAAAATAAGCGTGGTATACATTTTTCACAAACGAAGTTATAGCTTGCCTCTACTTTACTACGACATAACTACCACAGATATAACAAAAGTTATTCGAATTGTTCACACAATGTCTTTCCATATTTATACGTTCTAGAACACTTAAAATACGCAACAACGAAGACAACAAGCGCGCGGACACAGTAGCACGACGACTAACACAACCAAACTGCACATAAGCAGGTTTCAACGTTGTATTGACGCTTCTGCGCCGACTCTGTTGCTTTGCTGAGAAATCTAATATTAACCAGTGTTGCCAAATCACATTTAATTTCATAAAAATCAATTCATTTAAAAATCATGCCTAACATGGAACAAACATATTCTTGTCATAGGTATGTATATTAATAAATTAACATTTTTAAGATATAGAGCGCTATAAAAAAAATTTACGTGATAGAGCAAAAATATGGCGTTTTTTGGAACAAGGGCCCCCAAACATATACAAATTAGCAAACAGCTTTCAAACATCAAAATCACTGTAGACCTGTGTAATTAGTGGTGCTGGTGAAGTTCCTTCAAAGGTCCAGGACGTGCGTGATGATTGTTAATTAAATAAATATACTACAACTTACTTACTAAATAAATAAAACACACAAGCGTTGTCCTTAAAGTTTGTATTTATATTTACATAAGAAAGAAATGAAATTGGTATATTTAAAAGTAATTAAACAAAAGTAATATATACACGAGGAGCGGTAATTAAGTAACTGAAAATTAACACAAAAATACTCTGAAACCAACGTTTAATTGAGCAGTAAATTAAGGCTTAATTGAATACGATTAATATAAAATAATCTCTTTATCGAACAATACAGAGTTACCTTTGTGTGGCGATGATGGTCACGTGGCCTTTGAAGATATACCTTGGTCAAGTATATGTAGAGCGATGTTTGGCTGGAGGAATAAGAAATCAATTAGTTAAATTAATATGGATTCGCTTAAAAGAATAATATATATTGAACAATACAAAATTACCTTAGAAGCGAAAGAGGCCGGACGGCGTGGTGAGTTGCATTGTGTACTTGAACAGCACGAGGAGTTGTTTAACTCACGAAGGTTCTAAAGAGAAGCTCGGACTGATAGGTTTGTATCGAAAGAACACTGGTTTTTGAAAACGGTCTGTTTTATGATCTAAGTCAGAGAGAGGGTCGATATCTTGAACTCTAATTAATTAAGAAGCGGGACCTGAAGATGTGTTCTATCGATGGCATAAATATTATTAAAATAACGCTTGTGACATAAAGTTCCTAATGATGTGAAACATCATATAAAAGATGTATGTAATTCAATTAAAACAATCTAAAATGAAATGTAAATAGAAAGAAATTACACAGTAACGTTGTTGGGTCAGGTAGAAAACTAAGGGTCTCGTCGGTCAGGATATAACAAAAGAGAAATGCTTTCTCTTTGTAACGAAAATGTACAGAAAAATGTCTTAGTTAAATCGAGATATTTAAAGAAGATATATGAGTATGATTTAAAAATAAATTAAAATATTCTATTTGCTAAGCGTAACACTATCAATTTTCCACATGCATTCGGGGTTTTGTGCAATTCAGGGAAACAGGAAACGTGAATCGCAAAAAGGGCAGTCAGTGGGCCAACAATTAGAAATGAGGAAAATGTTGAAGCGGTAAGGCAATTGGTAGGCGAACATCCTCAGCTTTCAGTGCGACATTTACACCAAGAATTCAATCTTTCTTATAGCACTTGCAGACGTATCCTTAAGCACGATCTACATTTACACCCCTATCACTTGCAAGCCACTCATGAAATGTGTACAGACTGAATCGACAGGAATTTTGTCAAAGATTTATTGACCATTTTGTTGTTAATGATGGAGGCATTGAAAAGGTTATGTTTACTGATGAATCCTGGTTTCATCTCTCTGGCTACGTGAATTCTTAAAACATGAGGATGTGGAACGCAAATAATGCACCCTTTTTTGTGGAAGCACCACTACATCCGTAGAAAATTGGAGTTTAGGCAGCTGTTTATCAGAGAAGGATTATTGGATCTATATTTTTTGAAGGTACGAGGGCTGTACAATATTTATTGTCCCTAATACAGGGTGACTTACGGGAAACTGACGGTTTTCAAATGAACATTACTCAATTGTTTTTCAATAAAGAAGAGGTTTATTTTTACAAAACGAAAGATTAATATTTACTATTTAATGTAACATTATCATTTATGGAAAATTATATCACTCAAGTGACGGCCGTCCGCTTGAATACAGATTTCAAGTCTCTGCCAAAATTCATTCACAATTCGTCCCAATAGCTCTTGGTCAATCGCATGCACCTCTTCTGTATTGATATCTTGCAACGCAATTAAAGTACGAGGTTTGTGAACATAAACACGTTCTTTTAAGTACCCCCACAAGAAAAAGTCACAAGACAACAAGTCCGGCGATCTTGGGGGCCACGGCACGTCACCGAAACGAGAAATGAGGCGCCCAGGAAACATGTTTCTCAAAATTTCCATTGATGCATTTGCAGTGTGTGCTGTGGCACCATCCTGCTGAAAATAAACATTTCTCAGGTTTATCTGTCTTCGTAGTTCAGGTAGAAAAAACATATTTAACATGTGAATGTAACGCTCCGAATTCACGGTCACCGTAACGCCATTCTCATCAAAAAGATACGGTCCAATAATACCAAAAGTCGCAACCGCGCACCATGCGGTCACATGCGCGGAGTGAAGAGGCCTTTCACGGGTAATGCGAGGATTTTGTGGGGCCCAGTAACGAAAGTTTTGTTTATTTACTGAGCCATCCAAGCGAAAATGAGCTTCATCGCTCATTATCACTATTGGGTTTTCCTCAAACAACACTTGCATACGTACGGCGAAGTCTTCGCGTTCAACATAGTCCCTCTCGTTGAGCTTCTGAACAACCTGCATTTTATATGGGTGAAATTTCAAATCCAAACGCAAAATTCTTCTCACAGAATCACGGCTTAACTGCAACTCACTTGCATGTCGCCGTGCAGATCGACTTGGGCTCCTGTTCATTGCCTCTCTCACTGCGTCGATGTTTTCGGGCGTTCTCGCTGTTCTTGCAGGGCCTGGTGGCTTCTTCTTTGCAATATTCCCTGTTGTTCTCAACGTTTGCACCTATTTCAGGATTGTATTGCGGCTTGGAACCGCGCTATTCCGGCGGATATTGAAATGCCGGCGGAAAATTCGTTGTGTTATGATAACTAATTCGCCATTTTTGACAAAAGTATCGTACGCTAATATGCGGTGCTGTATTGTCCACTGCTCCATTGTAACTGAAACGGTAAGTCATGCCGACGCGTATGACCCCTCCACTTTCTTCCTCCCACCACTAACGCCTTTATATTAACTATTTTAAAAACGTCAGTTTCCCGTAAGTCACCCTGTATATAAAACAATATTATTTTTCGACATAATCACCCTGAACTTGAAGATACTTAAAACTGCATTAATTCCTTGATATCTATGTTTTTAGTTTGTAAATACTCTTTTAACATAGTTATTATCCCAGATTTACTTCCAACCATTGAAGGTGCTCCGTCAGTCGTAATTCCAGATAATTTTGTTAAATCCAAATCCATTATAGAACATTTTTCCAGAAGAGCTTTGAGCATGTCACTCCCCTTGGTTTGACTTGTCAAAGAACTCATACCAATCAGTTCTTCACTCACTTCAAAATTTTGCGTTACACCTCGTAAAAATATTAAGAGTTGAGCAGTGGAACTTATATCTGTAGATTCGTCGAGTGCTATAGAAAAATACTCAAAACTTTTCGATTTCGTAGCTAATTGCTCTTCTATATTAGCTGCTAATGTGGTAAGTCTTCTTTGAATAATCATCCGATTTAGTTGAATTTTCTCAAACCTTTTTGCATCTTTCGGACACATTTTTTTGACGGCGATATCTAAACACTGCTTAAGAAACTCACATCTTTAAAAGACCGACAAGTTTTCGCTATTATTCGAGATATTTCAAAGCTAACTTCAGTAGCTGTTTCAGCATCTTGAATTGGTTTTGTAAACATAGCTTGCTGGCCTATTAGTTCCCTTTGTAAAGTGGAAATTTTTTGCGTTCGATTTTCGCCGGTAAATTTGGTCAAAGTATGATGCTGGGTTTCATAATACCTTTTCACATTATATTTCTTCGGAATAGAAACACTACTCTTGCATATTAAACAGACACTTTTGTTATGCGATGAAATAAAAAAGTATTTTTCGGTCCAAATATCTTGAAACTGTCTTTTTTCATCTTCAAACTTACGACTACGTTTTTTTACTGGGGCCTGGTTTATCCATATCAAAATTGATATTATATTTTTACGTAGGTAGATGCCAAGTTCGAACGACGAAATGTTTATTCTTCACAGATTACAATTCAAACAATATAACGTTCGCTTGTCCGTAGTTAAAACTTAACTGCCCCGATAGCGGGCGTTGCGTTGTATTTATAAGAGTTACCTAACATCGAGAACCTACCACATTGTTCGGGAATAATACCGACGTGTTTCGCGAATCTTCGAGTAATCTAGTTGGTTCGACAGATTTCTAGTCTCGTAACAATATGCTTGGAACGACGAGGAGCATACCTGTCCTACGTAGCAAACCTGAACAAGAAAGTAGTAGGTACTTAAAAATACATATCTTACTAACAATTACAAAAGTTAGAATAAAATAAAAAGTTAAGAAATATTGATTTGAATGGATTTTTACCTACTTTTGTAGTTTTTCGAACAATTTTTAAAATTCGTTGGCGGGCCGCATAAATATAGACAGTGGGCCTCATGCGGTAGATGCCAAGTTCGAACGACGAAATATTTATTCTTCACAGATTACAATTCAAACAATATAACGTTCGCTTGTCCGTAGTTAAAACTTAACTGCCCCGATAGCGGGCGTTGCGTTGTATTTATAAGAGTTACCTAACATCGAGAACCTACCACATTGTTCGGGAATAATACCGATGTGTTTCGCGAATCTTCGAGTAATCTAGTTGGTTCGACAGATTTCTAGTCTCGCAACAATATGCTTGGAACGACGAGGAGCATACCTGTCCTACGTAGTAAACCTGAACAAGAAAGTAGTAGGTACTTAAAGATACATATCTTACTAACAATTACAAAAGTTAGAATAAAATAAAAAGTTAAGAAATATTGATTTGAATGGATTTTTACCTACTTTTGTAGTTTTTCGAACAATTTTTAAAATTCGTTGGCGGGCCGCATAAATATAGACAGTGGGCCTTATGCGGGCCGCGGTATGTGCATCGCTGATTTATATGGTCCATTGTAACTTCGGCCTGATACGTCCGGTCTCTAATAGTAAGGCATATCGAAAAAAAATTGCATGTTCACATTATTGCACAAACGTAGTTTCTTTTAATACACGCTTTGAAGTTTAATTGAATTATGATCCACCCCTGCGAAACGTAACTATCATCAATAAATAACAACATCCACGAGTTAAATGTGAAACAATATCATCACGCAGTAGTAAATTGATACTGAAAAACGAGACGATTCCACCGCAAATATCTCTTTCACATCCACAAACCTCATTATTTTATTTACGTCTCGGAATCTTAAAAAATCCCCGTATTTTTTCCTTTTTTTTCTGCCCCAAGGCAAAATCATCGAAGCAATTATGTAGGTTATACATTTAACACTCGGTATTATACATGCCCTGTAATATTGATCGCCTGTTGCATCGTTTGTAAGGCGCAAGCGCCAGACTAGCATGTCCTACTCCTGTGAGCTTTATTCGTCCTGATATTCAAGTAGGCCACGACACTCAGCTGACTTCAGCCTAGCTGTCTTGATCAGTCTCTTCCTATTCTATTACCATGGCAGGACTACTACTTCTGCATTAACATCTTGGTGCCTTTGAGTTTTTAGAAAGCCATTGGTGAGTAGAAGCATTTATATTTTGCGTACGGTGTTCACGAGTTAAGATATCGTGTTTGAATTCGGTGTCCGTCACGGTGGTGTTACAAATACTAAATCCTTTTCATTTTTTAATTTTTAATATTTAAAGTTTTAACGTATATTTACAATATGCCATGCGGAAAATGCGAATACGATAAAAGCATCAGGTGATACTTGTACACTCCGCTATCGCAATATGAATATGTTGCCTATTTTTTTTCCATAGTTACATATACATATAAGGATTTCGGTGTGTAAAAACGAATTGCTTCTTTATCTTTGCGAATTTTAGTGGTAGGTTAACTTGTGCGTATGCTAGATATCTTTTAGTAGCATGAAAAAAAAGGTATTGATTTTTTCATCATGTAGCCATAGTCATGTTTAAACTGGTTAAAGCTAGAAAATTTCCACTGGTGTAGTTTTAATTATCATTTTGACATGCTCAAATAGTAAATGTAATTACTTTATCTGCAATTTGCTATGATTATTTATTAACTTTATGTTAGATAGATATTATTTCCACCAATTAACAATAATTATTTTTAATAGAAAAGATTTTTTTCATGCATGTTAGTTAGTACTATAAAAATGTAAAACATACATTACATGATATTTTATTATACAAATTATGATGCGAAATATTTAAATTACATTTGTAGCAAAGTATATTTACAATATAGCACATAAATTTACAATCTTCTTTTGAAAATATATATTTAAATAATTAAAATTTATATCGCTAAGAAATAAGTAATTAAACTTCTAGTTTCAAAAATTCTTTTATTGTAAATACCACTACAATATTGTTTCGCCATACAATGGCTTCATCAGGTGGATGAAATACTGAATATGTACAATACAAGTTTGAATATTTATGTGAAAATTATTGGGGAAATGTTGGTGGAAAATTTTTTACAATCTTAAATTTAGTAGAGGGGAGTTGTTTAAATCTAGTTGGTCATTTAAAGCTAATCCTAAACTATTGTACCTATTAATTTCTAAGTTTTCTAACAGGTTAAGTTTTTTACTTTCTTCTTGAATGTGTAAAATTTTGAAATCTATATTAAATCTATGGTTGATATCTATACAATGACTTGCGAAAGTTGAATCTGTTTTCTTTTCTTTATGGCTTCTCTCGTGTTCTTTCATCCTAATTTTGAATGGCCTCCCCGTTTGTCCTATGTATACCTTATTACAATCTTCGCATGTTAACTTATATACACCAGAGTTTGATTCTTTGTCTATTTTATCTTTGTTGTTTTTAATAATGTTCTGTATAGTATTGTCTGTTTTAAATGATATATGTTCGTTATTAAGTTTTTTAATGAAAGTACAATTAATCTACGAATTAATCTATATACCATTGATTGGTATGCTGATAATTTGTGTGTGATAGTATGAAAAGAATTAGCGTGTATTGTGGTATCTGTATGTGTTGGTTTATGGTATATAGCGAACTCGTGTTTATTAGTTTTGTGTGATATGGTTAAATCTAGAAAATTAATGCTTTTATTTATTTCTGTTTCTATAGTAAAATTTAGTTCCCACCCCAGGAGGTAATAGATTTAATTACTTTACAACTAGAACGTAGAAGCACGAACATTGTCACAAAGACCGAAATCTTATAGCTCTTAGAAACGTGCCTGGAACAAAATTATTTTCAATTTAAAAAGAAATTTTATAAACAAACAGAGGGTCTAGCAATGGGAAACCCACTAAGCCCCTTATTAGCGGAAATTTTCATGAATAATTTAGAAACTATAATTAGTACACATCTCTTGTTTGGTAATTGTGTATATTGGTTTAGGTATGTTGATGACATATTAATTTGCTTTAACGGTTTAGATAGACAATTAAAAACTTTACATAATTATATCAACACTATTCACCACAAAATAAATTTTACTATAGAAACAGAAATAAATAAAAGCATTAATTTTCTAGATTTAACCATATCACACAAAACTAATAAACACGAGTTCGCTATATACCATTAACCAACACATACAGATACCGCAATACACGCTAATTCTTTTCATCCTATAACACACAAATTATCAGCATACCAATCAATGGTATATAGATTAATTTAAGTACCTATGAGTAAAAGTAATTTCGACCTTGAACTAAATAGAACATACACAATAGCATTAAACAATGGTTACTCTATAAATATTGTCAATAACATCCTAAATAACCAACAAAAATCTAAAACCCTTTCCTTAGTTTATCCAAAATTCAAATACAAGATAATTAATTCCTATAATTCAATCACTTACTTAGGAAAAATTTCGGAAAAAATTGGTACTTTCATTAAAAAACTTAATAACGAACATATATCATTTAAAACAGACAATACTATACAGAACATTATTAAAAACAACAAAGATAAAATAGACAAAGAATAAAACTCTGGTGTATATAAGTTAACATGCGAAGATTGTAATAAGGTATACACAGGACAAACGGGGAGGACATTCAAAATTAGGATGAAAGAACACGAGAGAAGCCATAAAGAAAAGAAAACAGATTCAGCTTTCGCAAATCATTGTATAGATATCAATCATAGATTTAATATAGATTTCAAAATTTTACACATTCAAGAAAAAAGTAAAAAACTTAACCTGTTAGAAAACTTAGAAATTAATAGATACAATAGTTTAGGATTAGCTTTAAATGACCAACTAGATTTAAACAACTCCCCTCTACTAAATTTAAGATTGTAAAAAAAAAATCCACCTGATGAAGCCATTGTATGGCGAAACAATATTGTAGTGGTATTTACAATAAAATAATTTTTGAAACTAGAAGTTTAATTACTTATTTCTTAGCGTTATAATGAAGTTTCAACAAGTATCTCCTTCTTCAATTAACTATTTAAAATTTATATAGTTAGTCACTAAATATACCATGATGTTTAAATTAATTTTTATTGATATTATTGTAATAAAATTCAAAATAATTTTAAATAAATTCACCTTTATAAATACTAGCACTTTTTAAAGAAAAAAAAACCTGAAAATTGCATATTATATTGCAATTATAGAATAATTACATTTGATTCTAAAAAAAATAACTTTAAAATACATTAATTGTTCTAATGTTTCCCTATTCCATGAATATTTTATTATATATAAAAAAAAGATAAAATTGAAAAAAATGTTCTTATACCAAATTTTAAAAGACTCGATTTATAAATCCTTCCATATCTTTAGTATTTACAAGCACATGACCACCAATATAATAAATTAAAAAAATTAAATAAAAAATAGAATTCTCATTTGCATTTCTGAGTCTTCAATTTTAATTAACAGCTACCTTATATATTATATGAATGTCGAGATGCGAATAAACATATTTAGATCAGTGAATATCAAAATTACATTTCAAGAGCTTTGTGCAGAATATAATTGTTCCAGTTTATCGAACGCTACACGTGGCATTAATTATAGAAATTATGACATGTGTCGTCAATAAAATGGATTATAAAACTTATTGCATTTTGATTGAATTATTTACATATAATTTTGAAATAATCTTCGATGAAGCTTTTAATTAAAACCGAAGCTTATGGAGATATAGAAAATAGTTTTATTTTTAAATTAACTCGTTTAGTTCCTCTTAATTCTACTATTTCTGTTAACGAATTTGGTTATTTCAATTGCGACCTTTTTTTTAGGTTTAAAAATTTAAAGACAATTCTTAAATGACAAATTTTCTAAGACTGTATTAATAATGAACGGAAAGTTTTATTTGTAATTTAACTACCATTGTCGAATATATTTCATGGCTTATTGGCATTAATGAAACTTTGAATTAGGTTCCAATTTGAAATTGGAAACTTATAGAAATGTACATAAAACAGTTTTATTTTTTAATTTAGGCAGTTCTTTCTTTGATTATTCGATGAAGTGTCCCGGTTTTAAGGTTTTTAATTTTTTTTTTTTTTTTTTTTTTTTTTTTTTGTAATTGAATCGGCCGATACTTGCTGGAAATCCATTATATGTAAATGGGATTTAAGTAAAACACTTATACTAATTTCCAGTATATATTACAGTAGTAGATCCGAAGAAGCTACATCGTAGCGAAACATGTTATCTATTTATTAATATATAATAAAGTGTAATATATACTGGAAATTAGTATAAGTGTTTTACTTAAATCCCATTTACATTTTTAAGTTTATACGAATTTTATTGGATAAATGATTTCCCGAAGACTATCTTTGTAATTAGCGGAAGCTTTTGGACATATTAAAGAGAGTTTTATTTCTAATTTAACTATTTTGATTATATATTTGATCGAATATATTTTTCCACTTACACCAACACGTAATTCTTTGATGAAGCTTTTAATTAAAAGTGGAAGCTTAAAGCAATATAAAAGAGAGTTTTATTTTTGATTTAACTCCTTTGATTTAGTGTCTGTATGCATCGAATATATTTCTCCAGTTGTTGACACTAACACATCCTATCTAAACATGAGTTTTACTTCTTTGATTTAGTGTCTGTCTGTATCGAATATATTTCTCCACTTATTAACACTAACACGTTCTTCCTTGATAAAACTTTTAATCAAAAGTGGAAGCTCAAAGTAATATAATTGAGAGTTTTATTTATAGTAATTAAATTACTTTCATTTAGTGTCCGTATTTATTAAATATATTTCTTCACTTGCTGACACTAAAACGTCCTTTCTTGATGAAGCTTTTAATTAAAAGTGGTAGCTTAAAGCAATATTAAAGAGAGTTTTATTTTTAATTTAACTCCTTTGATTTAGTGTCTGTATTCATCGAATATATTTCTCCAGTTGTTGACACTAACACATCCTATGTAAACATGAGTTTTACTTTTAATTTAACTTCTTTCATTTAGTGTCTGTCTTTATCGAATATATTTCTCCACTTATTAACACTAACACGTCCTTTCTTGATAAAACTTTTAACCAAAAGTGGAAGCTTAAAGTAATATAATTGAAAGTTTTATTTTTAATTCAATTACTTTCATTTAGTGTCCGTATTTATTAAATATATTTCTTCACTTGCTGACACTAAAACGTCCTTCCTTGATGAAGCTTTTAATTAAAAGTGGTAGCTTAAAGCAATATTAAAGAGAGTTTTATTTTTAATTTAACTCCTTTGATTTAGTGTCTGTATTCATCGAATATATTTCTCCAGTTGTTGACACTAACAGATTCTATATAAGCTGTCCCGTATCGTTATGTTTAAATTTTAGGAGTGTAAAGTAGACTTCATTTCAAGTAACAAAAGCGCTAAACTTGTATATCCATTTTTATTTGTTTCAAAGTTACAGATCTATGAATGTGATTGTCAGATCATGAAAAAAAATATAATCCTAAAGTCAATAAAAACTGATTTTATTTAAGAAAGTTCAATTAATAATATTTTCGAAATGTCCACCTCCTTGTTGACTGCAGGCTTGTGCCCGTAAGCCAACAGAAGTACTTATCCGAATTTTATACTTGTTTTGTCGGATTTGCTCGGCAGCCAGGTGAATACGATCCAACAACTCTTCTCTTGTGTTCGAAACTTGCTCGTAGACTACATTTTTCATGTACCCCCATAAATAAAAGTCAAGGGGATTAAGATCGGGTGATCTGGGTGGCCATGCAACAGGACTACCTCGACCAATCCATCTTGGATAATTGTCGTTAACCCAATTTCGGACAGCAATTCCGAAATATGGTGGTGTCCCATCGATGTGAAACCACATGTCTCGTCGAACATTCAGTGGCACATCCTCTAAAAGACCTGGCAGTTCGTCAATAAGAAATTGAAGGTAATTGTCCGCATTTAACCTCCCAGGAAGAACGACAGGACCAATCAACAAGTCATCGATTAGGGCCGCCCAAACGTTAATAGACAATTCATGTTGAAATTTAGATGGGCGTCTAGCTTTGGGATTTTCTGATGACCACCTGTGCAGGTTTCTCTGATTTGTAACACCACTTCTTGTGAGCGTAGATTCATCTGTCCAGAGGACTGTTCTGCAGAAATTAAAATGAAGCCGTGACTGTCTTAATATCCAGGTAGAATAAACTAGACGAGCATAGTGGTCTGCCTCAAGCAAACCATGTCTCCTGCGATAGTGATGTGGATATAAGCCCTCACGTTTTGAAATTCGCCAAACTCGTTCGTCGCACTCCTAGTTGTCTAGCGATTTGACGTACATTGAGAGTTGGATCCCTTGTAACAATAGCTACTGCTTCTTGCTCTAAGTCTGCTGGCAAATTTACTCCTCGGTCGAAAAGAAAATCACGCAGTCCGCAATCCTGAAATTGTCTGTGTACTTCCAGAAACGTTCTGCAATGGGGAATGCGCCTATCGGGAAACCGATGTCGGTATTCAATAACTGCTTGACGTGCACTACCGTTACAGTAGCCATTTACAAAATGCATGTCCGCATACTCTTGAGAAGAAAATCGATACGGCATTTTGAATAAAGAAAACGTGTCCACTCACTAATAAGCTGTTGTATGAACTGAAACGTAATGTAATCCTTTATTAAAAAATGCAACGTTAACAGTCATCTGAACATTTGTTTATTGTATGATATTCATGGTTCAGCACTTACGAAATAAGTAAGAACCTTCTTTATCATAAATCAATTTCCAGTACTCTTTTTTGTAGATCTCCAAGAAATTACTGTATACACTACGACACATGTTTATTTATTTTAGGATAACATTTTATTATGCGACGTTAACAATCACAGGCCTGTTATTCAATCGTACTTTTTAAATAAAATCAGTTTGTATTGACTTTAGGATTACATTTTTTTTCATGATCTGACAATCACATTCATAGATCTGTAACTTTGAAACAAATAAAAATGGATATACAAGTTTTGCGTTTTTGTTACTTGAAATGAAGTCTACTTTACACTCCTAAAATTTGAACATAACGATACGCGGCACTTATATATTGCAAACTATTAAAGATTTGCAATATGTACTGGTGAATTCAAAATATCTCGTGCCAAACGCTATTACAGCTATCACACATGACAGTGATGTTTTTTGGTTAACATCTCAAACTAATTGAACGTTTATTTCAATATGCCGCCAAAATTAAATGAAATTTCGAAAGCCACAATAGTAGCAAAACTTGAAGATGGGTCTATAAATGTCTATAAGAGCAGTCGCTGGTGCTTTAAACGTTAACAAGGCTTCCGCTTTTTATGTAAAACAAATCAACAAACACTATCTAGAAAAGATGGTTCAGGGAGACCCAAAATTTCTACCGTAGAAGAAGATACGGAGTTACTAAATTTTTAAATGGAATCTCCATTTTCCACCGCAAAGGAAGCTAAAAATCAAAGCAATTATCCTGGGCCTTTACCCACCGTTAACAGGCAAATAAAAGCTACGGAATTAATATACAGAGTCACTGCTAATAAACCATTTCTTACCGATGAACAAAAACAGTCGAGAGTAATATTTTCTCTAAATTATGTGTACAGAGATATTGGTTTTTGGAAATAAGGTTATTTTTACGGGCGAAAGAGTTTTTCAATTAACAAAAAATTCAAAATCGGGGGTTTACCGGTTAGAAAATAGTAAATTTGATGTGAAATATATAAATAATTTAAGGAAATCGGGACGATTTTCAGTTAATGTATGGGGTTGGACCAGTATAAGAGCGTCTGGAGTTTGCTGGAGGATTGATGGGAGATTTGACGTAACAAATTATTTGAATATTTTAGAAAATGTCATGTTACCTTCAGTAAACTTATTTTATCACGACAATTTTGTATATCAATACGACAATTGTCCGGTGCATGCCGCAAATGATGTTCAAAATTGGATTGGAACCCAAAATATTCAAGTTTTGCCTTGGTCTGCTAATAGCCTTGACCTAAACCCAATTGAAGACATCTGAGAATTTATTGTGAAAAAGTTATACAAAAATTATTGTCTACCTAACTTTAATTTGTTTAAAGCAAAAATTGAGGAATGTTACTGGCTGGGTTGAGCATGTTCGTACATGTTTCCGGAGGATGTTATGAATGAGTATAAACAAGCGTATCGTCAGATTTGATCATGTTTCAACATGATAAATAAGTTCACGATTTTGGTTATTGTATCAGCCACACTCAGTTTTCATTTTGCATTCAAACGTAACTGTGTTCACGTTTTTTTGTCATATATTATGGTTCGAAGAGGTTGTTATTTCTCTCGACAACTTTTGTTTTACTTGCGGTGAATACGCTGTTAAACGCCAACAAAGAAACATAAGTGATTTCATAAAGAAAGTGTATTTTGTTGACTTCAAGTTGAAACTTGGAGATCACGCCAAAGTCTGGGCTCCTCATAAGGTGTGCAGAAGATGTGAAGATTTTCGTTTGTGGTTTAAGGGTAAAAAGCCCTAATTTCGATTTGGTATTCTTATGATGTGGCGTGAACAGCAAAATCACACTACCGACAGCTTAGATGAGATAATTTTGATTCATATTGCTATGAATAGTGAGTTAGAAATTGGATGTACCACTATTCACACCAACTCTGTCCAGCTTTGATACTCAGTCGGTTACTTTTCTTTTAATGAGACTGCTTTCCTCTCCGGGTTTCCAATGGAAAACGTGGAAAACACAATAATGTTAGTTAACTATTCTTATATTGGACGCCACTCAAAACTTGTTTGAGAAAATATTAAATAAAGTCTTAAGTTATTCAAAAACACAAAAGAAAAAAAGGTAGAATTCAAAAACACAATGAATTTAAACGAAACTTTAATACAGGAGTTAAAAAATAATAATAAAAATGTCTTTATGAAGTATAAAGACTAATCATCATTAAACAAAATTATTAAGGTAAAATTATTATTCGAATATTGACCGTTGCGTATAATTAAACTTCCTTATATGAATCCCGAGCAAAGTTAAAACTAATAAATTTCAAAGAAGTCCTTTAATTTCACCCCAGATAAACAACTTCAAAAAGTAAACAACAAATACTGACAAATCCGAAACAAATCTCTAAAACATGCGCAATCGCAAGTAATAAAAAACTACCCTTGAACACCAAGCGAACAAAATTATTAAAGTTAAAGAAATTTTTTACTAGAAACTTTAAAAAACTTTCTTTGTCATCTATATTAACTACAATTAAACTATATATATCAAAATTCACAAATGAAAATACAATATTAAATGCATACAAATTAAAATAATGATAATAAGTAATATCTTTCTTTTACTTACGTAAATAAAATGTGTTTTATTTTTTTTTACGAGACACCAGAGTCAGAAGAACGTACAGAAATCACAAAATTACGAGAATAACACACTCGTAAATATCACGGTAAAATGAAATTAATCACCATCCACAATTTAATACAATACACGAAGCTACTAAGAAACTTATAAAATATAGAATTATATTTTACAAAATACGTCTTCACGACTCTGATCACATGAAGTGTCTAACGGAAATATCCGGAAAATCGACGTACTATAACAACGCAAGTCAAATAAAAATATAATAAATCAAAATAAAATCAGTATTCATAGATAATTTCACAAAAATATACACTGGCATCAAAAATTATTAATTCAATATAAAATAATGTTTTTCAAAAATGTTGCGGGGAAAAATCCACTGCAATATGTTATAGGAATTTATACATATACCTACGGATATTCTGCAAAATGTGAAAAAAAAATCTATTTTAAAGAGCGTCCCAATAGGTACTTCGGAATCTAAATTTAGCGCCTTTTTTCAACGACTAACCTAAACATTTTACATCTCGCACATGTCATCTACATACCCTGCAATTTAATCATGAATCGTTTTACGATGGGAGAACGTGTTAGAATTGTGCAAACTTATTACGAAAACTCGCGTTCTTCTGTGAAAACAATTTGTAAATTTCTTGTCTGTCGGGGTGTGTCTGTGTCTGTCACAGAAAATCTAAAATCGACGAAAATAAAGAAGCGGAGAAAATCTAAAATCGAAGAAAATCGACGAAAATCGAAAATCGACGAATATAAAAAATTCTCGAAAATCGGAAATAGACGAATATCGATCAAACTCAAAAATCGACAAAAATCGAAAATTGACGAAAATCAAAAATCAACGAAAATCGAAAATCGACGAATATCGAAAATCGAAGAAAATCGAAAATCGAAGAAAATTGGAAATCGAAAATCGATCAAACTCGAAAATCGACAAAAATCGAAAATCGGAAATCGACGAAAATAGAAAATAGACGAAAATAGAAGATCTACGAAAATAGAAAATCAACGAAAATGGAAAATCGACGAAAATGGAAAATCGACGAATATAAAAAATCAACGAAAATCGGAAATCGACGAATATCGGTCAAACTCAAAAATCGACAAAAATCGAAAATCGACGAAAATAAAAAATCAACGAAAATCGAAAATCGACGAATATCGAAAATCGAAGAAAATTGGAAATCGAAAATCGATCAAACTCGAAAATCGACAAAAATCGAAAATCGACAAAAATCTAAAATCGGAAATTCACGAATATTGAAAATCGACGAAAATAGAAGATCTACGAAAATAGAAAATCAGAAGATCTATGAAAATAGAAAATCAATGAAAATGTAAAATCGACGAAAATGGAAAATCGACGTCACAGGCACCCACAGACCCCGACAGATACCGATTTTCGTGTTTCGTGTATACGTGGAGGCCGTGGAAAGTTGTTATGTGATCAGATGTGCTAACTTTACTTGTGGCCCATGTGCGACACTTTGATTAGTCGTTTTACCTACTGATGATGACAACTCAGCTGTCGAAATACGTATTTAGGATACGGTTAGTAATTGTGGAAAGGGGTTACATACCTTTTTCAAGTTTATAGTTAGCAAATTTGAGACAAAAAAATTTCCTGTGCCACTAGGGATATATTTTCAGATAAATGTCTGTGCCGGAAAGAGTTAATAAAGTTTTTGTGTAAGCATTAAAACCTAGAAAAATTATAGAAAAATTTACGAACTGCCTCGTTTATGGATGAGCTATGGGAGGTTATTAATAGCACTTTGGAAGTAATAAGTGAAGAGGAAATTTTTTTAGGGCAAATTACATCGCAACTGCCTCGAAGATTTGAGGAAATTATCCAAAAGAAAAAACGGAATTTCTATAAAGTATTAGAGATACAAATTTTTTATTTACCGAAATATATTTTTCTAAAAAAAAAAAAATCGTTTATTTCTTGAATCGATTCTGCCTTTACTTGATGTAAATCCATATCAAATGATAAAAACACACAATGTTGTATTAGATTTACACTTTATTTAATAATAATAATGACTATATAACAGCTGTTTCACCGTACAACGGTTTCTTCGGATATAACAAGTGGTACTATAAAACATTTTACTTAAACGTAAATATTTTTTATTTTATTACTTAATGGTATTCTCAGAAATTGGAAACTGAAATATTTTTACCCGCCTCTTTTAGTAGGGATACATATAGATAACATAAATTATATTATAAGTGACACATAACTAACAAAATATTTCAATCACAAATAGGAAATAAATTCAACAGAGGGGAGGAATTAAGCTCTGTTTTGTCATTTAATAATTTATTTGAAAATTAATAAACAAAAATTTTCAAATAAATTATTAAATGACAAAACAGAGCTTAATTCCTCCCCTCTGTTGAATTTATTTCCTATTTGTGATTGAAATATTTTGTTAGATATGTGTCACTTATAATATAATTTATGTTATCTATATGTATCCCTACTAAAAGAGGCGGGTAAAAATATTTCGGTTTCCAATTTCTGAGAATACCATTAAGTAATAAAATAAAAAATATTTACGTTTAAGTAAAATGTTTTATAGTACCACTTGTTATATCCGAAGAAACCGTTGTACGGTGAAACAGCTGTTATATAGTCATTATTATTATTAAATAAAGTGTAAATCTAATACAACATTGTGTGTTTTTATCATTCGTTTATTTCTTGTTAATATTTGTTTATTCCTATTGTGAAAACAAACCGCTTATTAAGTTAATATCACAATATTTAAAAAAACGTAAAATTAGACACTAATTTTGTACTAGATTTTTTTGAAGTCAATAGTGTATAGGAATTTATTTAAGTTCAAAATAACATTCCTAAACATATCCCTGAACACATCGTATAAGTTATGAATTACCCTGTATATGCCGTATGTATGTTAAAATATAAATTAAAATCCTTTTTCAAAAGATATGTCATTAATGTCATTATAAATCCTAGTTCGAAGAATCCTATTAGATGGAAATACATAGGTATATACACAAAGCTATTTGTATGCTTGTGTTGAAATTGAACAGCCAGCACAACCTACAACATTATGCATCGCATGCATTTCATTCTTTTGAAATGTTACGCAACTAAAACAACTGCTACTATTTATATGCAGATATTGTTCCGAGATAAATTATTTATGCATACGTTTTCATTCAAAACCGTTTACTGTGGTGTACCTGCGTATGTATGAGGTTGGATGTACCACGGTTCCGTTTTATCTGATCAACAATTCTTCCCCGTTCGTCGGACTATCGAACAGAAGCATCTATACTAACGGTTATCCGTAATAAATACCTCCCGCAATGGTTTATTCCTGGAGCAGGTTTGTTTCCCTTTTTTTTCTTTTTGATGTTGTTTTTTTTTGTTGAAATTCTGTTTTTTTTTCCCCTTCAAATGGGTATGTGAAAAAAAAAATATGCAAATAATCGATTTGTTATTGTTTGTTTGAATTTAATGACGAAAAACCAATTAAAAATTATATAAATTAAGGATGTATTATCTGATATATTTAATTTTTCTTTGGGTTTTCCGTAGATATAATTTTCTGTTATGTAATTTCAGATTTATGACTTTCTAAATATAACTGAGTATAATTGCAATTATTATACACTAAAAAAAATATTGACTATTGCTTGTAATCAAAAAAAAATTGTTTAGGAAAATCCAATAATTAATTCTTTTATTTGCATAGAATAAGTAACAAGTGTTCATTTGAAAAGTCAATCTAGTAGCATGTGATTTACTGAGAACATTTTGAAGTATGTCGTAAATTAAAATTTACTACTTAACCTACGAAGTCGTATATTTTGACAGTTTCATACATACAAATAAATAACAAATAATAGGTATTTATTGAAAACTATAACAAATGTTGAAAATGTTGTCCTTCAAGATCAATGCACTTTAAAATCCTCCGTTCAATATTTCTGATGATATTCTGCAACATTACTGGATTGTTATTAATTTCCATGCATTTCTGTTCGATTCTCTGTAGCATATCATTCAAATTCAATATAGGTGTTCGAAATATGTTATTTTTTAGATAAGGCCACAAAAAGAAGTTGCAATGTGTTAAATCGCATGAACATGCAGGCCAGGCAATTTCAGTATTTCGACTAATTATACGCTCATCAAAAAATTTTCTTAAATAATCCAAAGATTCTGCGGTACAGTGACAAGGTGCTCCGTCTTGTTGGAAATATGCATTTTGAAGTTCATCATCATGCAACGATTGACAAATGGTTGTAAAATTTCCGTACGGTACCTTTGAGCAGTTAACGTTCCCTGAAAAAATATTGGTCCAATGATTCGCCTTTGGTTTATCGCTGCCCAAACACCAATTTTCTCTGGATGTAGCGATTCTTCATTAATTACATGTGGATTTTCACTACTCCAAATTCTTGTATTTTGTGAATTTAGGTATCCCGTTTTATAAAACCATGCGTCATCAGTAAAGATGACTCTTTGCGAAAGTTCTCCATTATTGTTCATATTTACAAACCAATTACAAAACTGTAGTCTACGGGGGTAATCAATTTCTAACAATTCTTGTACTGCTGTGACACGGTATGGATAAAGTTGCATATCTTTTTTTAATAACTTGTGAGTTGTACCAACAGAAAGGTTTATTTGTTGACTCAAATGTCGAGCAGATGTTTGTGGTTCATTTTCCATTATTTCTTCAACACGATTGACAACTTGAGGTGTACGTTTCTTAACTGCTCCGCTGCCTGATTTTCTTAAGAGACTACTAGTTTCAGAAAAAAGTTTTAAAGTTCTATCCAAAGTATTCTTAAATTGTATATAATCTATTAGAAAATGTGGAAACTCAACTTGAAATTCTACCATGTAATCTTGAACTGAATAAACCCATAAACCATCAATTTTATTACCACTTCGAAAATAAACCTGGACTAAAAAAATTTGATGTTCTAAAGTGAAAGCCATTTTAAAACTGAGAAGCAATTTATTTAAACCAGAATCGACGCACGATTATTTTATGCACTAACTGATATTTGTGATTAACATTATCAAATGGCATTTGGATTTACGTTTACGGAACAACAAACACATACTAATATATTTGCGTCTTATTCTATCAAAATCCGATTTACGCAACTAAAAGACTCTGATTTTATGTTCATAATGTACGAGTTTTATATTTTGATTGCATTAAATTGGTCTGCATGAATGTAGATACAAACATACTTGCCAAATACGTATGTGTCATTTTGTATTATTACGTTGACATTTAAAAGTAACGTTTCTGCGTATATGAATGTTACAATGGTAAAATTTTTAAAAGCGGTCTAAAACTAAGACAATTTATTGTCCCATTTTTTCACGAACGCAATAGTACATATTAACGTATCTACCTCTTTGTGGTAAAACACCTTCACTCGCTCCTTTTACTGCTTCTGACAATTCAAACGGAATATTATTATTCTCAAATATATTCGTAACAGTAATTACTTTACAGCAATAATAATTTAGTAATCTGTCAGAAAATATCACTACTAATCGATACGTTACCTAACAACAGTGTTTATCAAAAGTATTTGTCAAAATGCCATGAAATTTAATACTATTATTGAAATTTTATGATTTAGTAGCTTATATAATAATTAATTACTAACAGATCGTGTGTAAAATAGTATACAAACCTCGGCGAAAAGATTCATTCCCGTCTCGAGATTAAGTACACCTCGACACCTCTTGATTTTTTCTTGTGGGGTTACCTCAAAAATAAGGCATATACCGTATGTCCCCGGATTGAGTTTACAAGAGGAAAAATTTTTTTATTTTTGATTTTACCAAAAAGTGCTAAAGGAATAAAATTTTTTGCTTAATTTCAAATGACCAAATCTGTAATTAGAATTTCAGTACCACTTATCTATGTTCTAAAAAATTTTTTTAAAATTTTTTTCATCGCAGTACATCTATTATTTTAGAAGCCTTTGACTTGAAAATGTCATACACTAATTTATTTGTCAAAAATAACTTCAAACTGTAATTCTGTAAGTTTTGGTGAAAATGTTAACGTTATCACAAAAAATATATTTAATACAATGTTACGGTATTGGGGAAAAGAGCTATCGTCGTATTGCTGAAGAATTTAATACAAAATTTCCCGAAGTAACTGTTTCCCGTATGGGTATAAGGAAGTTGGTGAAAAAATTTTTGGAAACTGGTTCTGTTCTGAATTTAAAGAAAAAGAAAATAGTACGTGATGAAGATGATGCTACTACAGTTTTAATTTTGGATTCGGTGCAAGATAATCCTAAACTTTCATTGCGGAGACGGGCGCTTCAACTGAATATGAGCAAATCCCATATTCAAAGAGTTTTGAAGGAACGTAAATTATACCCCTATAAACCGATTTTTAATCATACGTTAGAACCGGGAGATGATGAGAAGCGTCTTTATTTTTGCATGTGGATGGGAGATGAAATAATGGAGAACCAAAATTTTCACAAAAGCATTGTATTTTCCGATGAAGCAACTTTTTCTAGCAATGGTACCGTTTCGTCACAACATGTTCGTTATTGGAGTGATACTAATCCTCACTTTAGAATTGCATCAAAACGTAAATACTTTGTTAAGGTAAACGTGTGGTGTGCTGTTTCTTATCATGGAATAATAGGGCCATATTTTTTTTATGCTAATGTAAATCAGCATAATTATTTGGAAATGTTGAGCAATTTTTTCTGGGATGGTTTAAGTGAACTCCCACTTGCTTATCGGCAGAGGATGTATTTTCAACAGGATGGTTGTCCGGCCCACCGTTCGCGCATCGTAGCTGCCTGGCTCAATCAAAAATTCGAAAATAATTGGATTGGCTGGAATGGTCCCGTTTTGTGGCCTCCAAGAAGCCCTGACTTAACTATTTTAGATTTTTATTTGTGGGGACGGTTAAAGCAACTAATCTACATGGACAACTTGCCTAACAATGTGGATGTATTAAAAAATCGCATTAGAGATGCTGTTGCATCCTTGACGCTTGAAGAAATTCGCAACAGTTACAAAGAACTGCGGCTTAGAGTCGAATTGTGTGCTGAAAGGGGTGGCGAATTAATAGAATAGTTTTAAACATTATTGTGTCTAGCCTAATTATTTTTTTATTGTTGTGATTGAAAATAAAAAATAAAAATTTGTAATTCTAAATAGGGGTTTGATAGTTTCGTAATTCTAATTACAGATTTGGTCGTTGGAAATTAAGCAAAAAATTTTATTCCTTTAGCACTTTTTTGTAAAATCAAAAATAAAGATTTTTTTCCTCTTGTAAACTCAATCCGGGGACATACGGTAGATGTAGGCCTGCAAATTTAAATGAGTTGGAGGAACGCATAATAAACTTATTATTACAAATGCCGGACGAAGTTTTACAAAATACTTTGCGAGAATTTGAAGACCGTTGAGGATATTGTCAGTTACTAGAAGGATAAAACTTTGGATATTTAATCTAGCCAGGAAATCAATGTTTTTTTTTTTGTTAAAATAAATAAATTGTTAAAATCCCGAGTTTGAATGACTTGTTTTTGGAAATTAGCTATTTTACCAATTTATTCATGGTGTTACCAATGAAAATTGATTTCCAGGGAGTAATGTTTTTGATCTGAATAGCAACGTGAGTACGTAAGAGTTGTCCGCATTTTATGTGACGCACCCTGCACCTAAACAACAATTTGCATCATATTGCTGACAATATTTATAAAATGTGTTGAAAATGACATATTGGTACGAAAACTGTCAATAGTTTCGGGAATATTTAAAGGAACACAAATCAACGCCGTGATGAAGTTAATAAAAGTCGAACAAACGCGATGAACACCGCGCGCAAGAATTAAGACGGGCTTTTGGTATCTTACAAAGCGAGCTTTACGTCAGTTAGGCCGAGGTCGATGCAACAAACGATCCCGATCCGGTCTAGACCCGCACCCGGATTTAATTAATGGGTTCCTCCGTTCGTATACATCGCAACACGGTCCACTATGATCTTATTAATTATTCGTTTGATAATTAAAGAGAACAGTCGCATATAGAGTTCACCAATTGTTTGGGAAATGAGGGAATGGTGAACAGTAGCATACTTAGATTGGAAATATTTTCTTCGGATTTTTTTTTAAATTGTATTCTTACTGATAATACTAGAGGAGTTTTTAATCGCTCATTTTGCAAGCGATCTGTCTTGTCCATAATAAAAACGGTAAATATTAGGTCTGCTTTCGGCCTGGTTAGCTTCTTTTGATATCAGAAGAAGTCACTGATGAACCAATGGTCAGCTTGTGAGTATAAGAGATCTGGAAATAATTAATGTCGCTCTTATGGTATGCTTTTAATACTATTTACGAGGGAAAGTCATTAAATAAGTCACAAACTGCTGTAGGAAAGCTGAAAATAGGAGTGAGTTGTTTCCCTATTTGTCAATAGGTGTCACCACAATCCAGCTTTATAATTCTCAAGTGACAGTTTGTGTGCGCGAACACAGGCAGTGTTAAAATGGCGACCGTGCTCGAAGATTGTACTGTGGAAGAGCAACGTGCTATTGTGCGTTTTTTCTGGGCAAAAGGACTTTCTGCAAAAGATATTCATAAGGAAATGTCTCCTGTTTGCGGTGAAAAGTGTTTGTCGCGTAAAGCCGTATATAACTGGGTCGAGAAATTCTCTCAAGGACGCTCAAAAGTTGTTGACGATCAACGAAGTGGCCGCCTCGTTCAGATTTCGACAGATGCAACACTTCAACGGGCGGAAGAGATGATTCGAACTGGCAGTCGGGTAATAATAGACAGTATAGCAACTGCAATAGGGTGTTCTCATGGTTTAGCCTACGAACTGATGCACGATCGTTTGAATTTCCGAAAAGTTTGCGCACTGTGGGTACCTAGACAACTGACCGAGGAACACAGAAGAATTCGAATAGGCTTGTCCTTGCAACACCTCTCTCGATAGACAGTGGAAGGGGAGAACATGCTTCTCGCTGGAAGGGGAAACGTCCTTCTTCGCTGTCAACAAAGAAATTTAAGATTGTGCCCTCAGCTGGTAAGGTTATGCTTACCGTGTTCTGGGATTCTTAGGGAGTGCTCCTAGCACATTTTCAGAACAAAAAGGAGAACGTGACTGCTGAATCATACTGTAGAGTTTTGTTGTTGCTTCGGGATGCAATTCGACGTAAACGTCGAGGCCTACTGACGAGAGGAATATTGCTGCATCACGATAATGCCAGGCCCCATTCGGCCCACTTGACCCAGGCGAGAATTGCGCAATTATGGTGGGAACTTCTTGAACATCCGGCTTACAGTCCTGACCTGGCCCCAAGCGACTATCATCTGTTCGGTCCACTCAAAAAGCATCTTGGCGGCAAACATTTGGAGGGTGACAACGATGTTCAACAAGAGGTACGCACGTGGTTCAGACGCCAGTCCAAACAGTTTTATACAGCAGGCATTGGGGCATTGATAAAGCGATGGGATAAGTGTATTAATGGAGACTTTGTTGAAAAATATTTGTTGTTTTTGGCTAACTATTTCTCTAATTATTTTTATAATACCTTTTTGTGACCTAATTACTGACTTTCCCTCGTAATTAGGTAGCGAATAAAACTCTTTCTACTTCTAAGCAGTGTTAATGGTAGCATTATAATTCGTATGTTAGAAAGTTCTGGTCTGGTAATCTAAAAAAAGTTGAAGCCGAAATTTCTAGGCACTGCTCATCATCAAATCTTGTACTTTCCTCCTTAACTGGTTCAATTTTTCTGAACTGATTCGTGTTACCTGTGGGCAGATATTATCCTCTTGAAGAACCAGACTTTTCCGATTAACCAGTGCGTGTTCTTTTGTTTTAAAACTTGATAAAGTCTCTTCGATTGCTAATAAAGGTTTCTGCAGTGATTCGTATTGCCTGTGATTAAGTATACATATATTATCATGTTGAAAGACTAGACCCTTCTGATTAACCAGAGAGTGTTATAATTTTCCTCGTCTTAAAATTTGATAAAGCCTCATCGATTGTTAATAAAGGTTTCTGCATTCTGATTTATATCGCCAATGGCTGAGTATTATCATGTTGAAAAATCAGACACTTTCGATTAATTAGTGTGGATTTCTTTTGTCTTAAAACTTAATAAAGTCTCTTCTATTGTTGACAAAGGATTTTGCATTGATTCTTGTTGCATATAGAGAGCAATTATCATCTTGAAGAATTAGATTCGTTCGATTGTCCAATGTCAGTTTCTTTTGTCTTAAAACTTGATAAAGTCTCTTCCATCGTTGGCAGAGTATTCTGCAATGATTCGTGTTGACTATGGCTGGGTATTATATTGATATAGTTATAGTGTGAGTTCATTGTGTCTTAAAACTGAATAGAGTTTCTCTAATTGTTGACAAAATAAGTCCGATGGTATTAGGTTAAGGCTTCAGGGTGTGTATATTGAAACTCTCTGAACCCACAGCAATATTTAGAATAGCATATTTAGCATATTTGGAATTTTTTTTTGTAATAGAACGCCCTGACGAACTTAACGAAGGAATTTCTGCGAATAGGTAGAAACCAGTGATGTATCTAAGTTTCATCCACTTCAACTTGGACAAATTTTCGTTTCTAACTAGTTTTTGCTAAAGTGGAAATGATTTAGGAATCCTTTCCGCAAACACCTCAATCATACTAAAATTCTCACGAAAAATTTCCAGAACATTTGTTTGGGATATACACGCTTCGCTAGCACAAATACCTTGACGTCAAACTTGCAATACCAAATCTTTCTTCTGCTTCGATCTTCATTGATTCTTTATCATATTGAAAAGAATTTAATTCAAAATTTAACTTGAAAATAAGACCGGTCTATCTTCCCCATAGACAACAATAATTTTTTCATAAATATTTTTTGGGACATTGCTTTCTTTATCAGGAATTTTGACTCATTTCAATTCCACCTCAATTTCACTAATTTTGTTAATAAATAACCCTTCGTAAATCTCTATAAATCACACACTGTTCATCACTAGAGAACGGACGCAATTTCCATAAAACGCAATCGGCAATTGGAATTGTGTATAACGTCGCTCAGTACATCCCGACGTAATTCAATGAAGTATTTGTTTGACTTACTCGGACACCTGGTCTCGCCGCGATAACAATGGACAAGCCAGCTATTGTATTCGGAGAATATAGTGTTTTTTAAAGTGTTTTCATGAGCGTAGATAGAAGCGGGGTTTTTATAATGTATTTTCTTTATTAGTTTATATTTCATAAGATAAATAAAGTGCTGTGAGTAAGTTTCTTGTTTTCATAGTTTTAACTGTTAATTACATCATAATTTTTGTGATAGATCCTGTTTAATATCGTTTGATTGAATCTATTTCTACCAATTATTTCGACGTAAGAGTGTGCATTGAATTTCGTTCAGTTTCAATAACTTACGCACACATTTTTAGTTTTCATTTATTTAGATCTAGAGCATTGTTTATGTTACTTTTTCAGACATGATATGGAAGAAGGTCGAGAACGGTATTGTAAAACAATGGTGAGTTGAATTGACGGTCATACTGATTGTATGTCCATTGTCAGTGATTCCGAAATTTATTACAAAATCCGTAAAATATCGTCAAAAATTCGTCACTTAGGATCGCAAACACATCTGAACTCTGTAAAACTTTTATGGCGGCTAATATTCCATTAAATAAACTTAGCAATCCCACTTTGTAAAAATATTTCTTCAAAAATATACTGGTCGAAATGTTCCTGATGAATCAACTTTACGCAAATATTATGTTTCTAGGTGCTATACGAGAACAGTAGAACGCATTAGAAGCCATCTTTTAAATCAATACATATGGATAAGCGCCGACGAAACGGTGGATAGGTTAGGACGCTGTGTGGTAAATGTTGTAGCTGGTGTACTACATCCAACTATTCCCTATAACTCATATGTAATAGCAACAAGTGTTATAAATAGAGTTGATGCGGAAACAGTTTATGAAACCATTAAGGAGAATATGCAAAAAATGCTTGATTCGGACGCCACGTACAAAGAAAAAATACTTTTATTTGTCAGTGATAGTGCTGCGTATATGTTAAAAACAGGCAGACTATTGAAGAAAACATATCCTAATATGCTGCATATTACTTGTGTAGCACATGCTCTCCACAGAATCTGTGAATATATCAGAGACACTTTTCCGGAAGTTGATAGACTTGTATCAGCTTTTAAAAAAGTTTTCAGAAAAGCACCATTGAGAGTAGCTCTTTTCAGGGAAAATTTTCAATCTCTGTCACTGCCTCCCACTCCAGTAATAACTAGATGGGGAACATGGCTGGAAGCTACTAGTTATTATGCTGAGAATTTCGATAGTCTAAAACATTTCGTAACACTGCTAAAGGAGGATGCTAGAAGTATTGGTGAGTGCAAGGAGCTCACACAAATCCCAAATTTAAAAAATCTGTTGTACATTCTTCACGAACACTTTGGAAAATTGCCAAAACTAATCACTTATTTTGAAAATCGAAATCTCAAATTAAATGACGGATTAACCACATTAGATGTGGCTGTTAATAATTTGAAAAGTATTCCAAGTGACTTCGGATGTGGCCTTCGGCAAAAGTTTGAAGCAATTCTTAATAGAAATCCAGATTTAATTACATTGCAGCAATTATGTATGGAGACAATTCCACAAAATCTAACGGCTAAATATGAAGAAATAAAAGAATATTTCCAGTATGCACCTATAACCAGTTGCGATGTAGAAAGGACGTTTTCTATTTAGAAGGATGTTCTTAATTCAAAGAGAACAAAATTGACAGAAGAAAACCTTGAGAAACTATTGCTAGTCAATATTAATACTCCTTTACTCAACTTGAACGACAAAATGAACAAATAAAAATGTTCCAATTATAGAAATAAAATTAAAAACTTTAAAAATACAACTTTTCAACAAATACATATGTATTTCGTAATTTTATATTATCACCACCCGTTTGTTTTCCAATTATATAAATAGAATTAAAAAACTTTATAAATACAACTTTTCAACAAATAAATATGTAATTCGTAATTTTACAGATCACCACCCGTTCGTTTTCCAATTATATAAATAAAATTAAATATTTTAGAAATACAGCCTCTCGCCAGTACTGCACTGGGTGGTAAGCGTGTCCGTTCTCTATTCATCACACACTAAACACCATTTAGCACAAATACTTTAGCACAATAAATTTTCGGATTGTTTATATTTTTAATAAGTTTTAAACAATTTACCGCGATGTTATGATTAGTGACAGACGACACTCGATGTTTCCGGTGTATTGAATTTAATATGCAATATATGTTCTTTATAACGGGTTATAATTGAGATATATTTCAAATTACAATCGTAGCAATTAATTTCATATATACCAGATTTCTGCTTCGTATCCAATTTGTCGTTATTATTCATCTAGTAGACCTTTAATTGAGTTTTCGGACCGAAAACCAACTTGGAGACCCCATTCTTTAACAACTTTATTTAGGGTTTAAGTTTTTAAACTATTTTATTAATAATTGATTTGACATCGTTATTAATTGTGTCGTGGCTAGATATATGACATAAAAAAACTCTTTCGCATATATTTATTATCCAGAAATTTACCCCTTGAACCTATAAAATGTACGCCCTCTGCATTAATAAAAACTAAAAAAATTAAATAAAAGACTTATTAAATTGGTAATTATATATTTTAATGTCTTTCAATTACATACACTATTAAATCTTATCTATTGAAAATGATAAATAAAATAGACAGTTGATCTTAACTATATTAATCTAAAGTTACTATTAAAACCCCTTAAAAGTATCTCAAATTTGCATTATTTATTGGAATACATAGTCCGTTCTAATTCCCTCTGTTTTTCCCTAAACATTGCTATCGGATCCTCGAATTGGCTGTAGTATTTCAGGACATCTCTTACATCTTCAACATCTGACATTGCTATTACTGCAATTAAATATATAAGGCCCTGCAAGGAAAGATGCACAATTAAAGTAAGCTTACCTCTTAAGAAGTTTGCTAGGTCCAATAAGGTCGTATCGTTGTCGGTACCATCCCATCTGGGTATCTTCAAAACGTTTTCTTTGTTAACCTGCACTGTTTCACCGTCCCAATCGACAACTATCACCTGTGAAATTTGAAGTAAAATTTCTATTTTACAATAGCAATTTATCATTAACCCAGATATGCCCAACACTTTTTATTTTTACTAAAATACTTTTTTTAACAGTACTTTATCAGCCTAAGCTTATTGATGACATAAAAAATATTTTAAAAAATCCTTCTCTTTAGTAATAATCACAAAGAGGTGTCCTTTTAAAAGGACAGTGGGAAAATAGACGACAATAAAGTAATTTTCTTTTATTTTATTTTATGTTTATTTATTTATTAAACTAAAAATGAAAAATCAAAAAGTGTAAAAAAATGTTATGCCCTCGTGTGATATGCGGCAAAGCACCTCACATGTAAAGTGACGTCACATTTTGTGCACTTCGTAGAAACTTTCATATGACAGACTCTACACCTGGTTTGCTTAGGTTGTTCAGCTACTAAATGATCGATTCTGTCAAATCTTGAAGTAGCATTTTCAAATGGTGAAGGAGATTATTTTGATTTTTGCGGAATATTCATCTTCCCATTACTTTCAATAAGCCCTAGAGCAATGGTCCTTCTAAAAGTGAGGTGATCCATGTTGCCTCCACGCAATTTATGGAGTTGCCAGGCGTTTGGTTCTGCAACGTCTATCATTTGCGCAATAAGTGGAAAGTACCACTTTTTCCCCCGAATTCCTATACGGTATAGGCTGATGTTTTCATCGCTCCGATCAACACCGCCCACATATGCGTTATAATATTTGATAAGATTAGGTTGGTCTACGCTTTTTTTCTTTTTGTGAAAAACGTGAAACTTGGTGTAATGGCTCGACGGCATGAAAATTAGATGTCATGTGCACAAGGCTATAGTCGCTCCATTTTACGATCATTATTGAGCTATTCTCCGTTGTTTTGTAGTCATACGATCCGCGGTTTTTCTTCAAATTTGTATCAGACTCTAATGGACAACCATACAATCGATTGTTTCTTATTGTGCCAGTTCTTTTAATTCCCCGACTAGTAAGAATATCTATCAAAGACAATGTTGTGAAGAAATTATCAAAGTATAAGTGATATAGAAGTTGCTTATGATTTGTTAAAACATCAAGGTATTCGTGAATTACGGAGGGCCCCAAGCCAAGATTTCTATAACACTCTTTTATATCTGATTTGGCACCTTGATATGGCTCAAACCAAACCACATATCCGGATGGCAAGGCGCCGACCCAAAACTTGTAACCGTACCTCAAAGGTTTTCGTCTGATAAATTGTTTGCAGCCGTGGTGTCCAAAATATGGAACCATGGCCTCATCTATAGGGTGGTGTTCATTCGTTGGTGAAAGCTTGACAAACCTCTGAAGAAGTATGTTGAAAAGAGGCCTGACTTTGGAATAACGATCTGTATTATCTAAATTTCCATTATCACAACAATGAATATTTGATAATAAGTATTCAAACCTGTTCCTTGACATCGCATTTGATACTACATCATTATGGGTATCTCGTGAATTCTGCCAAAACATGCGACGTCTGGGTAACATTACATAGCCGCTTAGTAAGAGAATACCGATAAAAGTTTTTATTTCGTCTGTTGTGATGTCATTTTTTCTATTTTTTGAAGCAGCATAACTATTAGAATATTACGAGAACATATCAATTACATCTTTGTCAAAAAATAATTCAAATAAAAGTAGTGGGTCAGAAGTATCAACCGAAGTATGTACAGGCGCAGTTGAAGCAAGATTTGGCCATTCTTCTATCAACTGAGTTTTTAGATCCACTTCTTTCCACTTGTATGTCTTTTTTTATATTCTGAATATGCTTTTGACTCGTTGACAAACCTAGATAGAGGTCATAAGTCTTCTTCATCCCAATTGTCCTCATCATTGCTAGTCACAGTATTTTGCGAAAATAGTTCAGCTCCTGCTAGCAATTGAGCCCGAGGTAAGTTGTTGACATTCACAATATCTTCGTCTCCGGAGTCCTCATCCGTAAGATCATCACAAGCAGTAGTAGGCGGCATTATAACTATTTCTACATTGGGAGTTAAAGTTTCCTCATCTTCCTCTTCCAAAGAACGCAGTAGTTGGTCTAATGTCAAACCTCTGAAAATATGTAGTTTTGTTGTCTAAATCCTATTATAACAGTATATTAATATAAAAGAGAGTTGGGAAATTTTGTAACCGCACATCAACAATTTAAAATAGATTAGAGTAATAGGTATTTAATTTGTAGTGTGTCTCAGATGTTACCAAATAAGATATATATTTCACCATCAATTATTGTAACTTTAGTTTGATAATGACATGTAATGTCGAAACTGCAGTCACATAGTGATAAAAATAAAGTGAAGTTATTCAAAGTTTAATTGAGTGTTTTATTTTACTTATATCCAGTATCATGAATCTTCACAAAGTAACAGCCGAAAGTGTTATATATGTAGTTTTGTTATTATATGTGCCGACTGTCCTTTTAAAAGGACACACTTGGTGGCAGTTACTTGCAGGGCAGAATAAAAATATTTATTGCTTGAAAACAAAGCACTATCCTTCTTTAGATATTAATAAACGTGTTTTTATCAACAAAGATACAATTTACTAACAATTTGCTATAAAATACCTACCCTACAAGTCTAAAATCATATGGACAAGACATGGTCACTTTTTCTTGCACTCTAACCTCTCACAATAATCACCTGTTTATTGCACACTGTCAAAATACAGATATAATAAAACACAGTTGTATAGTTTCAAAATAATATATATGCACTACATATGTTTCACCACACTGTGGCTTCATCAGGTGGATGAATATACTAATTCAAAATATCAATTAGATCTTATATATATCAATATAAAGTACAGAACTAATCTTATTCTAAGAGGGGGTGGACATGTATGAGTTTTAAGTTTAGTAGGGGGGAGTTATTTATGTCTAGTTGGTCATTTAAAATTATACCTAATTTATTATATTTGTTAATTTCTAAACTTTCTAACATATTAAGTTTTTTACTTTTATCTAGAACATGCAAAGTTTTAAAATTAGTGTTGAATTTGTGATTATGTTCTAGGCAATGATTGGCAAAAGTTGAGTCTGTCTTCTTGTCTCTGTGGCTTCTTTCATGTTCTTTCATTCTAATATCAAATGTCCGTCCTGTTTGTCCGACATACACTTTTTTACAATCTTCGCATGTCAACTTGTAAACCCCTGAGTTTAATCTATTGTCCGTTTTATCTTTGTTGTTTTTTATAGCGTTTTGTAAGGAATTGTTGGTTTTGAATGAAATGGTCTCTTCTTTACTTGTTTTTATTAAGTTTCCTACTTTGTTTGAAATTGTACCGATGTATGTGATAGAATTATAACTGAATGTTTTATTGTTTTTTACTGTGGGGTATAACGCTATAAACGCTATAAAAAACAACAAAGATAAAACGGACAATAGATTAAACTCAGGGTTTTACAAGTTGACATGCGAAGATTGTAAAAAAGTGTATGTCGGACAAACAGGACGGACATTTGATATTAGAATGAAAGAACATGAAAGAAGCCACAGAGACAAGAAGACAGACTCAACTTTTGCCAATCATTGCCTAGAACATAATCACAAATTCAACACTAATTTTAGAACTTTGCATGTTCTAGATAAAAGTAAAAAACTTAATATGTTAGAAAGTTTAGAAATTAACAAATATAATAAATTAGGTATAATTTTAAATGACCAACTAGACATAAATAACTCCCCCCTACTAAACTTAAAACTCATACATGTCCACCCCCTCTTAGAATAAGATTAGTTCTGTACTTTGTATTGATATATATAAGATCTAATTGATATTTTGAATTAGTATATTCATCCACCTGATGAAGCCACAGTGTGGTGAAACATCTGTAGTGCATATATATTATTTTGAAACTATACAACTGTGTTTTATTATATCTATATAATGAAGTTTCAACAAGTATCTCCTTCGTCGATTATTACTGTCAAAATACTGTAGAATATAACTTCTCATTAATGTTTGAACACAAGACGACATCTATTACAACGCGTAAGTTTTATTTTCATTTAAAGGCTCACCCGCGAAACGTCCTTTTAAAAGGACAGTGGGCATATCTGGGTTAATTAGATAATAGGGTTATTTCCACAATTTTTTCTTATTCTGGAACCAATTGTTATATTTAAAATAATCTTCACTACAATATAGTTTTAAGTCCTAAATATTGAAGATGTAGGCATTACTAAAAATAATCGCTATCTTAGAAATTTCATTGTAGATCCTACCTTTCCTAGATTCCTGTTAAGCTTGTCCAAATCCTTGACGTGATGTCCATCAATAAAATATGTAGCATCTCGCACCAACTTATAGGTTATAAGGTTATTCGGGTCCAGTGCTTCGAGAATGGGAAAGACTGTCATGCCCAATTCCGCAGTGTAAATTACAATTTCATACACGCCATTCAGCATTTCCAAGAATTGATCAATTCCTGCGAGCAGTTGGTAATTATTGTCACACCTTTGAAAATATCTCGTCTTACCCGGCCTCTTTTTAAATCTCCAACCCGTGTTGTAAGTCCAATCGGGATGCACTAAGACGTCTTTGAATTCCAATACTAAGGTGTACGGTGGTTGGTGGTACGGAAATTTTAGTTCGTCTGGTAGCAGTTTGTCTCTAGATGGCTCGCTAATGAGCTACGATTTTATAAATAATTAATCTCAAAGAATAAGTAAACGTATTTGGATTATAAAATCCTTTTCTTTGTTATGGATTTACCAACACATTCACAACAGGCCATAAAGAAGATGTTACCTAATTTAACACAAGTATAAAATAATGTTCAAAAAAGAAACACTAATTTAGATGCTTTTACACTTTTTACAGATAACGCGACACCCAAGTTAGAAATGCTACCGTTTATTCGACAATTATATCCGGAAAATTTTATTTATCAACATGATAATTGTCCTGTACATACGGCTAATGTTGTTAGAACATGGTTATACAGGGTGTTCCGTGAGGTAACAGACAAACTTACGCAGTGTATTCTAGAGGTGATTTTAAACAAAAAAGTCCATATACACTTTGCTTAATTTCCTTTCCGTTCTTTAGATTTCAACAAAAGAAGAAAACTTTCAGTAATGTATTTAATTATGAAATTACAAACTAATAAACTAATATTATAACAATTGCTCGAAATGTTCGCCTCTTCTTTCTGAGCATGTTGCTAATCATTTTATAAAACGACAAATAACCTATAGTTACTTATGTCATTTATCGATAAGTGATAACATAACTAGAGAACGGATGCAATTTCCATCAAACGCAATCGGCAATTGGAATTGTGTATAACGTCACTCAGTACATCCCGGCGTAATTCAATGAAGTATTTGTTTGACTTACTCGGCCACCTGGTCTCGCAGCGATAACAATGGACTACCCAGCTATTGTATTCGGAGAATATAGTGTTTGTTAGTGGTGTCGTGTACGTAGATAAAATAAATAAGTTTATCGTATTTCGAATGAGAAATAGCACGTACATTCCTTTTCTTTTCATTTAAGCAACATCTTCCAATTATATGCACGTAATAAATGTAATAAATCGACCGTAAAACGTCACGTAGGATCGTTACAGCACGAAAAAAAATTGAACCCGTTGGAATCTGACAATTTTAACGAAGAACTCTGTGAAACTTTTATAGCAGCTAATATTCCATTATTTAAATTGAACAATCCAATTTTGAAGACATTTCTGAAAAAATATACTGGTCGAAATGTTCCTGATGAATCAACTTTACGCAAATATTATGTTTCTAGGTGCTATACGAGAACAGTAGAACGCATTCGAAGCCATCTTTTAAATTAATACATATGGATAAGCGCCGACGAAACGGTGGATATGTTAGGACCCTGTGTGGTAAATGTTGTAGCTGGTGTACTACATCCAACTGTTCCCTATAACTCATATGTAATAGCAATAAGTGTTATAAATAGAGTTGATGCGGAAACAGTTGCTGAAACCATTTAGGAGAATATGCAAAAAATGCTTCATTCGGACGCCACGTACAAAGAAAAAATACTTTTATTTGTCAGTGATAGTGCTGCGTATATGTTAAAAACAGGCAGACTATTGAAGAAAACATATCCTAATATGCTGCATATTACTTGTGTAGCACATGCTCTCCACAGAATCTGTGAATATATCAGAGACACTTTTCCGGAAGTTGATAGACTTGTATGAGCTTTTAAAAAAGTTTTCAGAAAAGTACCATTGAGAGTAGCTCTTTTCAGGGAAAAATTTCCATGTATGTCACTGCCTCCCACTCCAGTAGTAACTAGATGGGGAACATGGCTGGAAGCTACTAGTTATTATGCTGAGAATTTCGATAGTCTAAAACATTTCGTAACACTGCTAAAGGAGGATGCTAGAAGTATAGGTGAGTGCAAGGAGCTCACACAAATCCCAAATTTAAAAAATCAGTTGTACTTTCTTCACGAACACTTTGGAAAATTGCCAAAACTAATCACTTATTTTGAAAATCGAAATCTCAAATTAAATGACGGATTAACCACATTAGATGTGGCTGTTAATAATTTGAAAAGTATTCCAGGTGACTTCGGATGTGGACTTCGGCAAAAGTTTGAAGCAATTCTTAATAGAAATCCAGATTTAATTACATTGCAGCAATTATGTATGGAGACAATTCCACAAAATCTAACGGCTAAATATGAAGAAATAAAAGAATATTTCCAGTATGCACCTATAACCAGTTGCGATGTAGAAAGGACGTTTTCTATTTATAAGGATGTACTTAATTCAAAGAGAACAAAATTGACAGAAGAAAACCTTGAGAAACTATTGCTAGTCAATATTAATACTCCTTTACTCAACTTGAACAACAAAATGAACAAATAAAAATGTTCCAATTATAGAAATAGAATTAAAAACTTTAAAAATACAACTTTTCAACAAATACATATGTATTACGTAATTTTATAGATCACCACCCGTTTGTTTTCCAATTATATAAATAAAATTAAAAACTTTATAAATACAACTTTTCAACAAATAAATATGTATTTCGTAATTTTATAGATCACCACCCGTTCGTTTTCTATTTATATAAATTAAATTAAATATTTTAGACATACAGCCTTTCGCCAGTACTGCACTGGGTGGTAAGCGTGTCCGTTCTCTAGTTATAAAACTGCAATACATGCAATCTCAAAAAATTAGGCTGTAGTTCTTACCTTTCTATAGTAATTGATTTGCCGTATTGTCCTGTACATATACTGCATTGGTGTTGACATGTTAGAATATTCATCTGCTATGACAATTCCGTCTTCATCGACTTTCGGCGCACCAAATTCTATCACAAGAAACAACCCCATAATTGTAAACGTCATCCCAAATATCGTAAATGTATATTTCATAGTCCGCCAAGAACTATCATCATCTTTTGTAGCGTTTGCATCTTCATTTTTCTTCGTAGATTCCGTTTGCGTCACCGTAGATATAATCGTTGAATTTAACGACGGCGACACTGAAATTTGTTCGGGGTTTTCCACTTTTTCCGATTTTTCATCGACTTTTGCTTCTTCAGATGTAATAGAGGCAACTGATTCCTTTTTATCTAATTTAACCGGTTCTTAAATTAAGTTATTTTCGTTTAAATAATGTCAGATATTTAAATTACGTTTTATACCTTTTGACGCGTAGAAAGAAACCAAAGTTAAATTTTTCGCAATGCCTGAACGCATTGGACTGAAGCTTTTGGAATTAAATCGAGTGACTAATCTCGTTCTCAGTAATATTCGTGATAAACTCAACGAAGTACGTACTAAGCTTAACATATTAATTAGTTATGTTACGTGTAAATAGTGGAAATTATCGTCGCACTGTTGACGTTTAATATTTTTGAAGTATTAGTGAGCACGGAGCACTTAGATGTTTAATATCGAGTAATATTGCGAAATGTCTAAGTCTAATAGTAGATATTATTTTACATAGATTTTGGATTCCTTTCTTTCTAATTGTCAAATTTGATTGATTTAATTTTTATGAAATAGAGGTTAAATTTTAGTAATTTAATCTTCACTGTCTTAATATACTGAATGATTATAATGATTGAAACGAATATTTAATTTAGCAATTCTGAGAAATTGGCTTGGTTGCTTATTCGGGATCTTCACGATAACAGTGCATACACGTTACTGATCGTTTGCACAATGTTATAAAATTTATACGAGATTAATGATATGAAGGTTATGTTATCTTGTGTAATTGTCAAAATTAACTTATAAAATTACAATTAAACATTATAATATTAAAATTTTGAACTAATATTTTACTTAAGGTAAATTAAATGATCCTTGATTTAAATATGTTACAGTATAATTGACACATACATGAGTGAGTAAACCCCACCAGTTTTGTAACAAGTGTTCATTTGAAAAGTCAATCTAGTAGCATGTGATTTACTGAGAACATTTTGAAGAATGTCGTAAATTAAAATTTACTACTTAACCTACGAAGTCGTATATTTTGACAGTTTCATACATACAAATAAATAACAAATAATAGGTATTTATTGAAAACTAACGAGTGATCATATAATAATTTGAAATGCTGACTTTTATATTAAATATATTTATAATTTTTATACAAAGTAATAGAATATTATAAAAAATGTGTAAAATTTTGACTATTCTCCACCAAGCATAATCGCACTCTATTTCGTAGAGCATTGAAAACATTGATCAGTATTTGCGGTAAGTTATTGATGTGTTCACATTTTTCTATGATTTTATGTCTTAACACTTGTAGATTATTAATTGGTGTTTCATAAATAATATTCTTTATATATGGCCACACAAACAAATCCATGACTGTTAAATCACACGATCGTGGTGGATATGGAATCGCTGTATTTCTACTTATTATCCTATCGCCATAAAATGGTTGCAAAAACTGAATATTTTCAAGTGTAACGTGAGATGTAGCCCCATCCTGTTGAAAATATCCGACCTGGAGTTCATCATTAGTCAATTGATTAGTAAAAACACTGAGAATTTCGTTACGATATTTCTCCGATGTTATCGTGCCCTCAAGGAATATTGGTCCTATTAATCGGTGACGACTCATACCTACCCATACGCCTATTTTTTCTGGATGTAGAGGAACTTCTCTGTAGAAATGAGGATTTTCACTGGACCACATACGCATATTTTGCGAATTAACATAACCTTTCAAATAAAACCAAGCTTCATCGGTGAAAAAATTATGATTTAAAATATTGTCTGTCATTGTTTGAATAAACCATTGGCAAAATTGTGTTCTTTTTTCATAATCCGTAGGTAATAGATTTTGTACAGAAGTTAATTTATATGGATACATGTGCAAGTCCTTTTTTAAAATTTTTTGACATGTTCCATACGAAAGCCCTACTTGTTGCGAAACTCTGTGAATAGATGTTTGAGGAGATTCGTTAATAATTTGTCTGACATTTTCAATTACGCCGCGACTTCTCTTGAGAGGAGGACCGCTTCCTTTTTTCCTTAAAATACTGCCTGTTTGACGAAAAAGATTTACACAATGCATTAGCGTATCACGGAAAGTTTTATAGCTAGGAACAGTATTTGGATATCTCTCTTCAAACTCCGCAAGGCAATTTTCTATTGAATGCTGCCAAATACCATCAATTTTTTGAGATGTCAGGAAGTAACATTCTACCATAAACGCTTTATGCATATCATTAAAGGCCATTACTTTTTCTTTTGATGAAACTTTAAAATATATATTTGACACTGACAGATGTTTGAAATAACATCTTAATGACTAAAGCTCGACATAATTTTTATATACACGGCCAGCTGCGAGTGAAAATTTTAATGATCGCTCGTTATAACAAATGTTGAAAATGTTGTCCTTCAAGATCAATGCACTTTAAAATCCTCCGTTCAAAATTTCTGATGATATTCTGCAACATTACTGGATTGTTATTAATTTCCATGCATTTCTGTTCGATTCTCTGTAGCATATCATTCAAATTCAATATAGGTGTTCGAAATATGTTATTTTTTAGATAAGGCCACAAAAGGAAGTCGCAAGGTGTTAAATCGCATGAACGTGCAGGCCAGGCAATTTTTCAGTATTTCGACTAATTATACGCTCATCAAAAAATTCTCTTAAATAATCCAAAGATTCTGCAGTACAGTGACAAGGTGCTCCGTCTTGTTGGAAATATGCATTTTGAAGTTCATCGTTATGCAACTGATTGACAAATGGTTGTAAAATTTCCATACGGTACCTTTGAGCAGTTAACGTTCCCTGAAAAAATATTGGTCCAATGATTCGCCTTTGGCTTATCGCTGCCCAAACACCAATTTTCTCTGGATGTAGCGATTCTTTATTAATTACATGTGGATTTTCACTACTCCAAATTCTTGTATTTTGTGAATTTAGGTATTCCGTTTTATAAAACCATGCTTCATCAGTAAAGATGACTCTTTGCGAAAGCTCTCCATTATTGTTCATATTTACAAACCAATTACAAAACTGTAGTTTACGTGGGTAATCAATTTCTAACAATTCTTGTACTGCTGTGACACGGTATGGATAAAGTTGCATATCTTTTTTTAATAACTTGTGAGTTGTACCAACAGAAAGGTTTATTTGTTGACTCAAATGTCGAACAGATGTTTGTGGTTCATTTCATTATTTCTTCAACACGATTGACAACTTGAGGTGTACGTTTCTTAACTGCTCCCCTGCCTGATTTTCTTAAGAGACTACCAGTTTCAGAAAAAAGTTTTAAAGTTCTATACAAAGTATTCTTAAATTGTATATAATCTATTAGAAAATGTGGAGACTCAACTTGAAATTCTACCATGCAATATTGACATAAACCATAAATTTTATTACCACTTCGAAATTAAGCTTGGACTAAAAAAAATTTTATGTTCTAAAGTGAAAGCCATTTTAAAACTGAGAAGCAATTTATTTAAACCAGAATCGACGCACGATTATTTTATGCACTAACTGATATTTGTGATTGACATTATCAAATGTCATTTGGATTTACGTTTACGGAACAACAAACACATACTAATATATTTGCGTCTTATTATATCAAAATTTCAAAGTAACCTAGATTGACTTTTCAAATGAACACACGTTATACTGTTCATCTAGCTATATCCTGAACAACTATCCAAAATTTTTCCAAAAGTTTTTGTCTTCAAAAACACGAGATATAACTCAATACTAAGTTTTCGTGTGAACATCCAGTATATTGGCTTCTAGTGAATTAAATTGTTTAAGGAAATTTACACTTCATAAGTAAAACTGCAAAGAACAGATGTCGCTATTAATTTGGTTAAAATAGAACTGTTTCTGTTAATTTTTTGAAATAGTGTTTATTATTTAAAAAAATACTCTATATCAACAAATTTTTATTAACACACGAAAATATTTAACTTAAATTATTATAAAATTCCCGGAGATAAATAAAATTCCTTTCACCTTAAATCTAATTTACCATTTAACTTTTTCTTTATTCTCAATAACATCGTGGTAAACCACTTATCTAATCTATGAATCATATCAAATTCTTGAACGGCTTCTGTTAGGCCATCGATATTTTGATCTTCTATGTTCGCCAAAATTTGCGACACCAATTTGTATTCCCTGGTGTCTTTGAAAGCGGGATATTTTAGACAGTAATTTTCCAACACAGCATGGGAACTTAAAGCATCCATACATAAGTGGCAAAGCATAGCTTTAAAGAAATATTCTTTAGCGCAATATTTCAAAAGCGAATTTTCCAAAACTGTAGCTGCGATCTGTTCGTATATAAGTATGGCTTTTTCGTAGTTTTCAATCTCAGCTGAATATGCAGCTACTTTCAATAAACACCTGTTAGCGCAAGATACGCTTTCTTCGCCTCTGAAATAATCTGACGCTTGCTCGAAATGCTGGATGATTTTGTCGTAATCCAAAGGATCATGTTCGTACATCTCAGCTATTGTTTGGTGATGTTTAGCAGCTACCGTGAACCTACCCATATCTAAATATATCTCTATTGCTTTTAAATACGAATGCTCTGCTGTTGCTGTGTTGATTTTTTTGTAGCAATGACCAGCGTCTACGTAAGCAGTTGCAGCTTCGTGTCTACTACTTATCTTCCCTAGGAGATTAGCTGCTTTTAAAAAACTATCGCCAGCGTCTTCCCAGCTTTTGGTGATTTTGAAAAGATTAGCAGCACGTTGGTAGCACTCCGCCGCTTCTTCTGCTTTATTAGTTGTACCGAAGAAAAAGCTTAAAAAGCCTCCAGGTGACAGCTTTTTCTCTGCTTCTTTTACCAGGTTAACAGCTTTTTCTTTATAAACATCCATTTCTCCCGGAGTTATCATTAGTAATCTTTTTTAATTATATTTTAATGAAGATATAGGTATTGATTTCTTTTTCTGGAGATGCAGGTGTCGAACTGTCAAAATATGATGTTTGTCTCACGTCATAAAAATATTATATTTTTCAGAAAATGTCATTTTAGTAATTATACCCTACTTTTATAGTTCTTCACATCTACAGCATTAAATTTTGGTCGTCAATATCATTTTCTGACACTACCGAAAATGTTCTATAGTAAATAGGTCATAACTAGAGGACCAGACTAGAGAATACAATCCCGAGCATGTTTTTAAATCCCGGGATTACGGGTTTTTGAAGCGTAATCCCGGAATTAGACTATGTAGTTTCTAATTGGGCTCAAATAAAAAAAAAACTTAAGTAATTTCTTAAAAATTATTTATGAATATTGTTGCACAACACAATACACAATATACTAAAATAAGGAACTAAAACTATTTAGAATTGCGAAAATACAATCGCAGAAATATCAAAGCATCCAATGTTTGAATTCCAAGCCTGCTTCGTAGTTTATTGCCAACATAAGCAGCAGCTGAAAACGCTCGCTCAGGTTCTACACTGGTTGGAGGAATAGACAATAGATATTTATATACTAATTCTAAGTGATATCCACGAACTCCTCCATTTTCAAACAGGCTCATTTCGCGTCTAATACCATATGATCATATATTTCTACCCTCTAGAAGGCAATGACATTTTTCTTTTTTAAACTTAAGTTGGTACCATAATTTAAGTTAACTTATTTTGCAGCGTGTGTGTGATATAGATTATTTTATACTGATGACAGATTAGGTTTTGTCATTTTGACAAATAATTACATACAAACGTTTCAGTTGAAAAAATAAAAAGTTTAATAATAAAAACAGCTACAATAAATGTTCAAAGTGAGCTCCTTCATTTTCTATGCATAGCGTAACTCTTCGTCTCATATTATTGAAGGTATTCCTTAAATTATGTGGTGTAACTTCCTCACAGACATTTCGGATAGCATTAGTAAGTTCTTCAATTGTATGTGGACGATTCGTAAATACTCTATTTTTTAGATGTGGATAAATGAAATAGTCCATAATTGTTAAATCCGGAGATCGTGGTGGAAAGTCTACTATTCGATTATCAAAGAATTCATGCAATAATTCCATCGTTTCTCTTGTCTTATGGGCTGTTGCATTATCTTGCTGGAAATATCCCTCGCGGAGCTCATCATCATGTAATTGATTTACAAATGGTAGCAATAAATTATTACGATATCGTTCTGCATTTATCGTATTATTAAAGAATATTGGACCAATAATCCGTCTACGAGAAACAGCAAGCCAAACGCCTATTTTTTGTGAATGCAAGGGTGTTTCAAGAATTTCATGTGGATTTTCACTAGACCAGATGCGCATTGTTTGTTTATTTATATATCCTGATAAATGAAACCATGCTTCATCGGACCAGAAGGATTTGTCAAGAACGTCATCGTTATTAATCGTACCTAAGAACCACTGACAGTAATTAACTCTGGTTACATGATCGATTGGTAAAAGCTCTTGCACGCAATGAAATTTGTATGGAAATTTTTGTAAGTCTGTTTTAAGGATTCTCTGGCAGGTCCCATATGACAGTTGTGTTTGTTGTGAAAGCTTACGAATCGATTTCTTAGGTGATTGATTTATTCGTCCCTCAACATCTGCTATATTTTCAACTGTCCGCTTTAGTGGTCTACCAGCACCTGGTTTTCGAGACACAGACCCTGTTTCACAGAATTTAACCACTGACTTTTGAATTAATTGCCGCAAACTGTCATATGTTGTTGGAAAATTTGGAAATTCTGACCGAAATTCTTCTATACAAGGCTGCAAGGAGTACGACCATTCTCCATTTTCTAATTTTACACCATTCCTAAAGTATGATTCGATCAGAAAAACTTTATGATTTATTGTAAACATTTTTAAGTGTCAATTAATAAATACATTAATGACAGATGAGTTTTATTTATCAGAACATACACATAATGACAGATGTATTTTATTTGTCACTACCAACACGATATTTTCAAGAAATAATTTCATGGCTTGCTAAAGGGTAAATATAAATGATCATATTGTACTATTTACCAACCACGATTCATTTTATACTTCAGGATCTGGGGATTCCATGCTCTTATTAATTTCCATCTGTAACTTTTCCTTTAGTGTCAATTGGGGTTGGGAGGTTTGTTGCCTTGGTTCATCATCTGTTTGTGATCCTGACCTTTCTACCTCTTCCGTGTCATCTCGACTATTCAGTCTTTTAACAACACTCTTTATTTGCGCTCTCACTAAAGCCTGTGTAGGAACTGGAAATATGCCAAGCCATTCCAAATCCGATAATAACTGATTTTCATCATCTTTTCGTAGATTTTGTAAGTAATTCAAACACACCAGTTAAATCATCATTTCGTCGTTGCTTTATACGTTCCACTAAGGATGTTTTCATTTTATTGGCGAGTGTTGAGTTTTTGTTAGACAATTGTTTGATAAGAAATTTCAAAGCGGCATCAGCTGTGCATAAATTAGCATGTCGTCGACAGATTGCTTCTACTGTTAATTTAATTGGGGTCAGCACAGCAACAACTTTATTTACCAAGTCAAAATCAGCATCTTCTAAACGGATTGGATGATTGAGATCTAGAAGAGCTTTTGAATGCAGGTTAGTAAAAGGGAAAATCGTTCCAGCATGGTTAAAAGACTATTCCACCTGGTTTTACAGTCCAAAAGAAGTGACAGCTCTTTTTCATGTTCAATCTTCACATATTTTTGAAGTACTGTTTAATTTTTCAATGGTGATCTTTTGAAATACACTACACCGTTGCGGATTTTCTTTATCAGCTCATTAATGTTTTCATCTTTCGTTAACTCTAGTATGTGTTCTCGCGCAAGTAAGTTCATTTTGTGACATTAAGATTAAACCTGATTCTGGACAGTCTAAGTCTTCTAAATTGTCATCATCATCGCTATCGTTTATATAAGCAGCAGTCACAGCTGGTTCATTTATAGTATCATCTGAGTCTGAGGTAGGGCTGTCTTGCCTGTCCTGAAAATAATTCTTTATTTTATAAAGCACATCACAGACGGCCAAATTGATACCATGTGCGAGACACAGTTGTTGTTCAGTGCAAACAAGCTGTCCCACCTTTATCATAATGTTCGGTCCATCGGTTACAGTAGCCACGATATCAGTTTCCAGGGAAATATCAAATTTACTTAGACGCTCTTTCAAAATACGAAGACAATTTTCAGCCGTCATACTTCTATGAATAGGAACGAGTCCTAAGCTCCAATTTTTTTTGTATGAATGAACATTGACAGCCATGTATCGTTTATTGGACGTTGATGTCCACTCGTCGAAAAATAGACTGAATCTTTCACCTGCACTTTTCAAATGTTTTAGTTCTGCAGTTACTTGCTTTCTGATTTTTTCACTGTAATTCATAACAGGCTTTCGAATTGTGACGGCTGATTTTGGTAAATGCGTAAATTTCACTAAGAACAATTTTCTAAAATCGTCCGAAGTTATAATACACTGAATGGAAATCCATCTAATGCAATCAGTCTGGCCAAAACATCATCCAGGCTATCGTCAGCACTTTTAGTAAAATAATCTTCTAACTTTCGTTTAGCTGGCGGTGGTGCTGTGTTCAGATTTTCAGAATCTTGACTTGTTGAAGCTGTTAAACTATTAACGTCAGCTAAAATCTTAATGTTTTTTTTTGATGACAAATGTGTATGTAATCCCTTAGTCGATCCGCCCAAAGTCTTGAGAATGGCAGGGCATCGCTTACATTTAGCACTATTCCCGTCTTTCGCAACTAAAAAATAACTCCACGCTGACAACGTATCACTGTTTTTTATATGTTGAACAAAGTCTCCCGCCATTTAAAATAACTTTTTCAGATAATTGACTTTTAAATTTAATTGACATAACCTGCGTAACCTTGTCTTTGGTAGAATAATAAATAAAAAAAGTAAATCCTAATAAGCGTATTTATACTTTCGCACAGGGAATCTCTCGCAACAATATTATGATATATGAGGTGATCGGTTGATTCTCCAGTTGGCCCGTTATTACTTTAACAATATTGTATGCCGGGCGGGGAAGTCCCTTCTAAGTTACATATTATTTTGGCTGTACCTGTGTAGTTCTTTTATCGTACGGCGTATCTAAGGTTGATTTTTTGTCTTTATATAATAAGTGCCCTTAATATAATCTAGGTAAGGTCATTGTCAAGGCGCAATGGATTACGGACTGCACACTGGCAATCCCGACAATCCCGAGATTAGCCAAGTACAGTTGCGGGATTTACGGGATCAAAACTCGGCCGGGATCCCGGGATTGTATTCTCTAGTCACATTTCAGCAACAAAAAAAAACAGATGTGCGGTTAACCGAATGAATAGCGCTATTCAATAACTGCATGTTGTACTTAGCGATGTTAGACTATTTATATGGACAATCGTAATTTTGGATTCTCGTATCCGGTCCCTACTTAGGGCGTTCCATACTTTTTACTAACAGTGTATACCGCATTTAAGTGGTTCAAATTTTTGATAATTTCCATTTAAAAAATTTAACAAAGAAATGCATTTTCAATCATTCATACCCACCCGTTACTAATGCTAATTATTTTATTATATGTCAAGCCGCATCACCTACAGAATTAATATAAAATATTCAGGAGATGGGAAACATTTAATATGACATGTAACATCCTACTGTTACAGAATTTCAGGTGGAATATAATTACGCTTTTTTTAATTTAAATTTTTTAAGCATATTTCTCATTTTATTTTCTTGAATTTGAATTGTTTCATTGTGGTAATGATTCAGTAATAAAGTGTGTAAATTTAATAAAAGATATTTCAAAACATCAAATTTCTCTGTGCCCATCGACACGAAACGATCTAAACTTAAACCTTCTTTGATTCATTCATCTTCAACTCTATTATTACTATTATTACAGAGCAGTGTTGCAAGCCCTCGATTTCGCAGAACCTCTTTTTTCTCTCTCTCGCCTTATAATCTCATCCAAATAAAACATCGCAGCTAAAATTTTAAATTCATGCCTTATCTGGGCGCCGTACCATCTTCTGCTTCGACAATGACTTATTCACCGAGTTCAAGATCTTCATGAGTGCGGCGCGCTCTCGTGCCTTAGGAAATATCAAGAAGGCCCGTGTACGGGAAACGTTTTCGTCTTTGTCTGGTCGAGAAGCCGAAATCGCCGACTTTCTCCGTCATTGGGCCCGCTCGCTTTGCGAATTTTCAGATGCTATATCGATTGAGGAAGGACAGGCACTTAAAAAGGATGTGTGTCAGACAAAGTAGTGACGACTTTTGTGCGATCCTCGAGATACTAGAGGATGATGTCGGAGGGGTCGAGGGAACGGGTAATAGATTAAGGACCTATGAGATCTTAATAAAAAAAAGGAGTGGAATTATTGAGGCGAATATAGTAGGAAAGGATTTGTAAAGTCTTGTCTTGTGGTAATAATGGTTTGAATATTCTGAATGGCTTCTAATAGCACTCGAAATAATAGTGCAAAAAGTGATTGCGCATGAATTATATAACGAGGATAACTATAAATGGTTGAATATTTGTTTTCTTAACTCTAGGATGCATATCTGGAACAATATCCACTTTTACATAAACCGAGCCCACAAACATATCTATTAAAACTTGTTATAAATATAAAATGCGACAATACAAATACAGTCGACACTGTTTATAATGAAACTATATAGTGAAAAACTCTTTATAGTGAAATTTTTTCAAGCCCTAGAATATTTTAATGAAATTTCATGTAAAAAGCCCTGCATATAGTGAATCTGCAAAATAGTAAAATATTTACCGGAATTTCATGTATAAATTTTTATGCATTTATTGAGATTTTGGCCACTTCTGGTTTCCCATTTCTACCTAACATATTAGCACGAACTCCCTTTTTATGACACACTGTTTTGAAAAGGTTCTTAACGCGTTCATAACGCTAAATCAGGTACAATAGATTTCTGTGAGAATCCCGGGGAAAACCCATTTTATATGTATGTAGTCGAGGCCTAGATTACATATTGCTATGAATAGTGGTTTTGCAATTGAATATACCACTATTCACAATAAATCTATCCAGCTAGGATACTCAGTCGGTTTAATTTCAAAAAATGGAATTGCTTTCCTCTCAGGGTTCCAATTGGAAAACGTGGTTTTTCTCTTCTACAAATTTATAATGCGCCAGTAAAAGAGTATTGACAAATGTTATAATTATTTCTTTAAATTACTTATAAGCACAAAAGAAAAAAGCCAAATTTCAAAAATACACACAATAAACTTTAAATGAATCTTTAATACAAAAAAAAAACCTTTATAAAGTATAAAGGTTAATATTGCCTCATTTAACAATATTATTAAAGTAAAAATATCGCATGGAAGTGACCGCAGCATGCGATAAAAAAAATCCTTTATGACAGCCGAACAAAATTAAAACTACTAAATTACAAAGATGCTTTTTAATTTCTCCCACAAGAAACAAAATCAAAAATAAACAAAATTGTCAGCTCGAAGCAATCTCTAACGCATGTGCAACCACATGAAAAAATATGCCCTTGATATCCCAAGCGTACAAAATTCTCACTTACAGAAATTTTTTATATTAGAAATTTTAAAAAACGTTCTTTGTCATTTAAATCAAATAACTAAGAATAAAAATATATATATATCAAAATTAACACAATAGAAAAATACAAAATTCAATTCATTCAAAATAATAATAATATTAATAATAATAAGATATCTTTTAATATAATTTACTTACGTAAAAATAAAAAATATATTCATATATTTTCTCGAGACACATGAGTTAGAAAGCGTACAAAATTAACAAAAACGAGATCAACCAACTCGTATAAATATCGGTAATGAATACAAACACCATCCACTAATTAATCAAAAATCACGAAGTTACTTAACAAAGATAAAAATTTTATCTTATAATAAACACGTTTTTCTAAACCCGGAGCACACTTGTGTCTCTTTAGTCCACATGAAGCACGTAGACTTCGTATAAAAAATACAGTTATAAATATCGTACACAGCAATGCAAAGCGGCTTGCTCCAACTGCGCTAGTCAAAAATAAATATTCAAAATAATAATTCGCTCATAAATAATTAAATATCTTTTCAAAATATTCGTGGGGAAAAGTTCATAGCAATATGTAATTCGCAAACAGGTTCAGTTTGTTTTTGTTTAAGAACCAGTTAAGATGTCCAAGCGAGTGTGTTTAAGTTTAGCTGAGAAAATTAAAGCTTTGTAATTTGTAGACAGCAATGTTTACATCCTCATTTACTTCGCAATTACATACTGATTTGATAATATTTGTAAGTATTTCATATAAAAGCCCAAAAACTCCAAGAATTTATCAATTGTTAAATATATAAATAACTTAAAAAAAATTTATCGACCGTACTATATTGGTTAATAATAAATTAAAAACGGGCAAGCGGTCTGTCAATTAAAACTCATTTATTTTTTATCTCTATATTTCACAACGAGTCTGCTGCTCCTTCAGGAGATACTACAGGATTAGTGAACAAGACATTAAATAAATTAGTGTATAAAGCAATAGTTAACATGTATATGTGAAAGTTAAAATATAAAACGAAACATATAGCAATAAACTAAAGTCACAAGAATATCAAAACCAAAAAACAATGTACTATAAATTTAACAATGTTTGTTATGGATTGTAATGGCGTTTATAAAGGTCAGACATCGCAATGGCTAAAACAGCGCATCACACACCATAAAAGTGATGTTCGTATTGGAAAGAGGTCTTGCGCATTGGTGGACCATGCACTTAATCTTGACCATACATTTAATTTTGTCGACGTTAAGATCTTAGATGTTGAATGTCTAATTTTCTTAATATTTAATTTAATTTATCGGAGTATATATGTAATCGAATGCCATATACACTCGGGAGCAAAAAAATCGACTCAGACGGCACTCTCGCAGTAAAATGTCTCTGGCACAAAAAATATAACATAAATTCCAGTTTTGCTTTTCATTCCTTTAAGTTCAAGATCTTAACATAAAAATGAGTGCATATTCTTCTAAGTTACATTTCAGTTATGTTTTAGGATGCTAAAACTTCAAAACAGACGCGGAAAACTTAAAAGAATAGACTAGGTAATATCAAGTACATTTTTATTTCAATTTTCAAAAAACATTATCAATATTTAGTGTTACCGCCCCTAGCCCTAATTACCGCTTGTAAACGGTTCTTCATGGAATGAATAAGTTTAATCGCGCTGGATTGCGGGATAGCGTCCCATTCTTCGGTAAATGCTGCTTGAAGTTCAACTCTCGTAACTGGTGCAGGATTTCTAGCCCGAATTTTCCTTTTGAGTTCATTCCACAGGTGTTCAATAGGATTCAAGTCCGGGCTGCGCGCCGGCTAGTCCATAACTCATATTTCAAGTTCTTGCAAGTAATGCCTTACGGAAACTGCACTGTGTGGACGGGCATTATCTTGCATGAGAATGAAGGTTTCCCCGATAAAACCAACGTAAAGAACGACATGGTTCTCTAGAATTTCTTGGATGTATCGGTTCGCAGTCAAACCTCCTGCTCGGCCGCCGGTTTCAATAAAAACCAGCTCGGTTTTTGCGTCCATAGAAATGCCAGCCAACACCATACAGGAACCTCCTCCAAAAGCCACCTTTTCTGTTCTGCAGCATTGTGCGAATCTTTCTCCCGGCCTTCTGTATACTTTTCCTCTTCTGTCACTGCCGTGCAAACACACTCTGCTTTCATCCGAGAACAGTACAGAGCGCCATTGCTCGTTTGCCCAATCAACATGCTCTCTTGCGAAACGGAGACGAGCTGCTCGATGGGCTGGGGTCAATTTTGGACCCGTAGCTGGCCTTTTAGGACTAAGGTTAGCTGCCTTGAGTCGTCTTCTGACTGTCCACCGACTAACAGCCACTCCCCGCGTTTCTCTGAGCTCCCGTTGAATTTGTACGCCGGTGAGAGCCCGATTTCTTAAAGAGCTCTGGACAATGAAACGGTCATCTCTCATTACTGTGCACCGCTTTCTGCCGGAACCTCTTCTTCGATGAAAGCTACCATTCTCCTGGTATCTTCGGTAAACTCTTGACACGGCAGACTGACTCATGTGCAGCACACGAGCGACTTCCCGTTAATTATGGCCTTGTTGCAATAATGCAACCGCTTGAGCCGCTACTTCGGTTGTAGTATCCATTAGCAGCTAATATTCCTAAATGTAGCTAACGGAAATGTATACCGGTTGACCTTTGACAGCCAACTAATACGGGTTGATAAGGTAGGAAGCCTTTTAAACGACCTACTGGCTTGCAAAGAACAATGATGTCAACTTATACAAAACCTTGTGATTATCGATCACAACAAATTATAGGGTAGTGTAGGAGTATAAGAAGTGTAAGTTAAAAGAATATGCACTCATTTTAAAGCTAAGATCCTGAACTTAAAGATTTTGAAAGCAAAAATGGAATTTAAGTGTTAGTTTTTGTGCCAGAGGTAATTTAATGCGAGTGTGCAGTCTGAGTCGATTTTTTTTGCTCCCGGGTGTAGTTTTGTCAATTTCTTTTATTTCTCTGGGTATAAAAATTTGTTGATATTATTTCTTTGTTTGTGTTTTAACATATTATCAATGATTTTGGGATTATATCCATTATTTTCTGCTATTATTTTAAGCGATTGTTTTGCTTTCGCGTGTAGTATATTATCTATAGATTATGTATGACAACTTATTAATATTTTTGTATATCGTAATATCTGGAAAGTTTAACTTGTTCTTTTCTTCATTTTCTATTGTTAAATGTATCTTATAATTCAGAGAATTAAGTAGTTTTAAGAATTCTGATTATAATTTTTATTATTTAACGTATTTCTATCGGATATTCCGCAATTATCTGTAAACAAACTGCATTAATAAATTTTCGCATTTTCATATTTTTAATTAATTAAAACCCAACGCTAACATTACAGTTACGAAGACGTCGCTAAAAATAAACGACTTTACCCTAATTTTCCTGCTGAACTTAACGCAAATTCTCATCCGAAATATGTGTTCTTTAACTGTCGGAAACGAAAATTCTGCGAAAGTAAGTAATATAAATTTCCTTCAATAAAGCAAGTTAAAGGAGCCAGTCCCAAATTTACTTAAACCCCATTATACTCCGGAATATAATTGGTTACATTATACCTAGAGCTCGCAAGTAATAACAGGAATGAAGCGATCCTGTCTTAAGTTACCTTACATTGACGAATAAAGTTCGGCATTTTGGAAAGTTAAAAAGGTGGTATTACTTCTAATGAAGTTTACTAGGAACATAATTTTCCTTAGCGAGAAAGAAAGTTTGTGAATTTTTACAGCGTAAATGTTTAAATGTGCTAAATTTAATTGTTTATAAAGAAAAAAATTAACAGAGATATTCATAATAGGTATTTTCTTCTTAACTCTATTCTATAATGACGAACCCAAAGAATCCAACCCAAAAATCTTGGTGTGCTCTTTAGTACGCACTATTAATCGCTTAAGTTGTGTTCAAACGTAGATGCGAAACTTAACCGATAATACCAATGAACTTGTTAATTTTGCATAATTTACTGTTTCATGTCAGTTTCATCACTTTTACTTATTGAATAAAATGTTATGTACCAGTTTTTATCTCTCATTCTTATTTTGTAGATACTGTTTCGTCTTGTTAAAAAGAAAAAAAGACATTTTTCTTTTACTAACAGACATTTACTTGCCTGTCTGGAATTTTTTGTTCACGAGTGTGTTTAGGCCTCAAAGTATTCCTTTATGAAAAAAAGACAAGAACATATAATTTTTGTATTGTTTATTGTGTCATTTTACTTTTATAATTTTACATTTTTTCTTTTTTTAATAGAAATTTTAACAACTTTACTAATATTGTTTCTAAATGAACCCAAACCATATCATAATGATATCGTGTTACTGTACTAACATATATGATACAATTAATTGTTCATAAACAAAAACAAACCTAGATTTTTACGAGAATGGATTGATATACAGCCTGTTCTATAACTTATGGGTAGAGCAGACCAATTTCATGGCATGGGAGTGTAATTCGTAATATATTAGAATATGCGATAGAATAGAGACGCAACATGACCTTGTTACCGATATAAGTATAGAAGTAGAGACATTTATTCTATCAGAAATAATTAAATATACACTTGGTTTTCTGCTATTAAAGTAATATGCATAAACACCCGAAAAATAAGAATAGTACATATTATAGCAGCGTTGTATGTACCTATAAATAAAATGGAAAATGTATAAAATCAGTGATTGTGTGTACGACAGAGGATTTAAAAAAACACTTACAGTTTTAAGCGTCTTCCAAGGATTGACAAACTGGAGAAACTCGATTGTATATTTTCAACATCAGCTGCGTTTCTAATGTTATTTCTGAAAAACATGTCCGCCGTGAGGAAAAAATATGTTTATATTAGGAAAACGAGCGTTCTATATCTAGTGATGTTATATTCGCATAATCAAAATACTTTTTTAAGCAACTTAACGCATCTGTAGACATGCCCTCACAAATACGTGTTAAGGTGTCAAAATCTGCATTTCTGTCTAAAACACTTTCAAATTTAATTTAACACCTTCACTTTTTGCGTCTTCTACAGCACAAAGTTGTGCATGAACATCTTTAACGATTTGCAGTGATTCCTCTAACGACAGCGACGAATTTTCTAATTTTGTTATTGCTTCTTCTAGTCCCAAGTAATTCTCACGAATAGTTTGTAAATCCATTTTAATCTGGGCATCTTGAAATTTTTTCTGGCTTGTATTGATAGCGGCACTTTCTTTCGGATCGAATGATAAAACCACGTCCTTAATTTTTTCAAAATGTTCATGATAGTAAAACACCGCCCGTAACCATGTAACCCAACGTGTCAGAATCGGCTGTGGTGGCTCAGGGGTATGGGGACACAATTCGTGAAATTTCCGAATACGTTTTGGAGATTTCAGGAATACTGCCTTTGTACTCGATATTAAAGCATCTACCTCTGGATAACATCTACGAACCTGTTCTGCCACAAGGTGTAGAGCATGGAGTTAACAAGTAATATGTAACAAGTTAGGACAATATTTTCTGAGACCGGCCTACAGAACACATGGTTGCGATAAACATTAATACTTGGTCTTTCGAAAGTTTAAATTTTTCCAAAGTATCTAATAGCACCTCTGAAATTTTTTCAGCATTACATTGTTCTAGTCGTCTGGATGCTAATAAAATTGAAGACGTTGGTTGATGTGGTTCCATATTACGCGCCATCACATTAACTACAGATTGTTTTTTGCTGTCAGTTGTTTCGTCCACATATAACCACAGTTTTTTATTTTTCAGTTCGGCTTCGATTTTATTTTCAACCTGTTTACGCACCGATGGTAAATTCCTTCGTAACGTTGTCGTGCTCGGTAATGTTTGATTCGCGTATTTATTCCAAAATGAAATAAATGAATCATTACTTAACAAGGTAAACGGCAGTGTACACACAATCATAGTTACACATAGTTCATGTATAAACTGTTGTCGATTAATTTTGTTATTATTGTGCTTCGAACTGCTTACGTGTTCTTTACAATGTGTTTTTGGACCAACACATTAGATATGTATTGCACACTAAACATTTAATTTTTGAGCCATCGTATATTAAGTCCGGGAAATCCTTAATAAACTTATTCACTTCGTCTAACAACGCTCGTTTTCTCGATTTATGTGTCGACGACATTTTATTACGTATGCTTACACTTACATGCAGTCTAAGCACGTACCAAGCATATACTGAATGCTTTTTATTAGTTCTGATGCAATACAATCATCCTCACATCGGCGCACATGGCGCGCACGGAAGTTGGTCTGCTCTACTTATGGGTCATACAGCATTTGGGAATAATAGACAGAAGACTAGTTATTTTGAACATAGTTTGCCTAAGTAAAATATTTCAAGTTAAAAAGATACGAGGTGTTGAAATAAAAAAATTGTGAACATTCTTCAATACATTTTCTTACGATTTTTATCAAATGTGGTCTTACGTTTGGAAAGATATTTTGATAATTTCTCATAACAATAGCCGCTTTTTGAATTTTTTGTTAAAGTTCTTCCCTTGTATTGATTTCATCAACGTATACTGAAGCCTTCATGTAACCCCACATATAAGAATTCAACGGATTAATATCCGGGCTACGAGGTGACCAAGGAAATTCACCACCACAACCAATCTATCGATGTAGAAAGCGCTGATACAAATGATTTCGAACAATAAAAGTAAAGTGTGGTTGATGCAGCATCTTGCATCAACCACATAGTCTTACGTTCAGAGGTGTACCATCTAAAAAGTGAAGTAAATCGTTTTGGAAAAAATGCAAAATCGTTCTCCATTAAGTCTTTGCGGAAGTTGAAATGGGCCAATCAAGAAATTGTCGATAATACCGCACCAAATATTTATCGAGAACTCGTGTTGGAAATGTCTTACTCTAGATAGGCATGGATTTTCCAAAGTGTAGTGTTGATTATTTCTCCAGTTACTAATTCCGCGTCTTGTAAAAGTTCTAAATAATATCTTTTTCAAGAACTTCTTCAGGGTTTCTTTTATTCAGTATATTAAGATTCCGTAAGCTTTCACAGCCGTTGCCATTTATAGTACAATTTTCCGTGTTTTGTTGTGTCGTCGTAATTTCACTCGACGTTTCGCTGATCATACTGTCAGATTCTTCAGGATCCGGTATCAGACTGTATCTGGTATCGAGTCTGATACCAGATCCTGAAGAAGTTGACAGTATGGATAGCGAAACATCGAGTGAAATTACGACAACACGGAAAAACCCGCAAAAAATTTGTACTACAAGAATATCATTGTTATTATATTGTTGCAACAAACCAAACTTTTTACTATTTTTTTTAACTCAAAGGCCTATTCTATTGTTATAGTTTTTCTTGTATTAAAAGGTAAAAATCATAAAAACAAAGAAAAGCATTTAAAGAAAGGATTTATTAAAAAAAACAATTAAATATAAATAGAATAACATTCAATTTATTAACAATAGTTTTGAAGAACTCTGTATATATTAAATAGACATTAACCTATATTACGAGATGGTATCTTTTAAAATTTATTAATATTAAATGAAATTCCATGAAATAATAATAAGTTAGACATAAAAATAGTCAAAACAGTATGTGAATTAGTTGTTTTTCCATTTTCTGCCGACAGATGGCGCTCCCGTACCTTCCAAACACTCTTCATACTCTGCCTTATCAAATAATATTTTCGTTTTAAGAATAAGAAAATTGTTATTTTAGCTTCTGATGCAAATAAGAACTATATGTACGTGTGAAAATAGAGAGATATAACATAGAGGTCGCTGTGATAATTTTCATCAGATTTTTCGCATAAATAAAAATGGATATTTGATATCATCCCGGGTAGCGTTATTTTTTGTTTCTCTTGCTGCTTCGTGTCTGTTTTGCTAGAAACTTTTCGAAATGGATTTTCCCTAGGACGATCTCGGCTTGAGTAGACGACTTGCCGGGGGCGGTATTCTAGTGAAGCCGGCGGCATCGAAGACCGGCATCACCTCTCTGCTACCCCTGAGCGAATCCTTCTTTAGGGCTTCTGTAGGGAAATACGTTGCACCGTAGAAATCCAACCCTTGTTGCAGGAGGCTGTTGTATTCGTCCAAGGAGGCCAACGTGACCCGTATGGGGTTCGGTGTACCCGGCACCTGATCGATTTTCGGCGGAACTCGGCTAACCTCCACCTGGAACGCGAAAATTAAACTTTTTGTCCGTGCCAACTTTCAATTTGTACGTTATGTAGATTCTGCTATTCGTATGAAACTTTAAAGAATCTCTGGATTTTGAAAAGCTATTTTTGCATATATTGGAATGGAAATATTATACTATACAGGGCCTTTCTAAATTAATTATACAGAAAGAACATTTACTTGTGAAGAAAGTGTAAATTTTATTGATTGTTACACGAGATATACGAATATTATCTATCTAGCTATAAAGCAATATGCTATCATGACAATTCGTTTAAAGAAGAGAAAATGAGTGATTTGAAACTTGAACGCAGAAGCCTCATCCTAAAAAAATCATCAACAAAGTTGAAGATTTGGTGTTGATTGATCGCCGAAAAAAGTTTCAGTTATTGCTAGAGAAATAGAAATATTAGAAACGAGTGTTTTTAAACTTCTGCACGAAGATTTGGGAATGAGTAAAGTGTCGTCACGATGGATTCCTAGGCTGCTCATTCCCGAACAAAAATTGTGTAAATGACAAATTTGCGAAGAGAATTTTATTGTTTATCTCAAGATGAAGACTTCTTAAATAGAATGTAATTGGGGATGAAATTTGTGTACACCACTGGGACCCTCTCACGAAATGAGAGTCAATGCAATGGGTTCATAAAAGCTCTCCTTCGCCCAAGAAGGCAAAAAACGCAATTTTCTGCAGGAAAAGTTTTCTGGGGCGCGGAGGGATTTCTCTTAATTGAAATAATATGCCAGAAGGGACTACAATAACGGGAAATGTCTACAAAGACACTATTAAGAACTTGACCACGCCTATACGTGAAAAAAGACCCCACAATTTTGCTGAGAAAACTCTGCTTTTACACGGCAACTGCAGGGTGCATAAGGCACTAATTGTTCAAGCCTTAATCAATGAATGCGGCCTTTAGGAATTACAACATCCACCCTACAGTCCCGAACGTGCCCTCTGCGACTATTATCTCGTCCCAAAACTCAAAAAATACTTTGTCGAATGACGATGTGGAAAACTCTGTATAGTCCTATTTTGCAGAATGGCCAAAAGAATTTTTTTCGAAGGCATAAGTGTGTTACTGTTAATGATTCTTAGCTTGAAAAATATTTCTTTTTCGTTTTTTAACTCGTTTCTTTCATGGCTTTGTAGATAACATAAAAAAACTACCCTTGTATCTAATCTGTAAGTGAATTCGTCCCAAATTTTACTTATCATATCACGGTCAATTATGGTTTGTTGTCCGAACTCGCAATTGATTTAGATTTGCAGTAAAAGGTGGAACATAAATTTGTCTTTAACGTAGCCGTGCACACAAAAACCCAATGACCCATTAAAATAGAAAATTTGCAAGTCATATTGAACTCCTTAGTTTATGGAAGAAGTCCTCATATTCCTTGAGGGGTATCTCTTCAAAAGATCTATGAAATCTATTCTTTATTGAGGATACTATAAATGAAATGTCCTTGGATAGTTTGAGGATGTATGTTTTCCAAAAATCTCTAAAATATATACTTTATTGAAGATACTATGAATCAAAGAATATGGTCAATGGTAGATTTTTGGAAAATTTAAATTTTCATCCTAAAATTGGCAACAATACTTAAATCAAACTCTTAATCCTCAAGCATTTCAAAATATTTTGCAATATTTTGCATATACATAGCAGATTAGTTTGAAAATTTTTGAGAACTGGAACACTGGAACACATGAAAATGTTTACATTATTCTGAAAATAATCTAAAAAAAGGATTTAAAGTTTTGGAAACGGTTGGAGATTATTTTTACAAATGAAAGTAATTTCAACATTTGTGGTTCAGATAGACAACAATGAGTATGAACCAGACCTAATAAATCGTTGAAAAAGGAAATTTTGCTAAGCCATAATGAAGTTTGGATAAGATCCTCTTATGGTTTTAAATATATGCTTGTCAGAGATACAGGAAAACTACACCTCATTGAAGGCATTATAAATCAAAGAGTATGGTCAACAGTGGATTTTAAGAAGATTCAGCGAAAATTTCCAAAATCAATCACAACAAAAAAGAAAAACTTGCAGTCATGGTGAATGATTTAAGGTGATACCTTAAATCATCAGTTCACGAAAACTAAACAAAATATGTATCTAGATATTTTAAAACAAAATATAAATCATGCTTCTGGGATTTCGGCGTAGAAGTCGTCAGCCAAGAAGGACGCAGTGCTAAGGAAATGATTCCAGACCGAAATTATAATTATAAATCAAAACATTGGGAAACTTGAAATAAATTTTACCAGGATGAAGCTTTAAGCATATGACACAAAAAGTTTAAACTTCGCTGGCTTTAAAATTGCTAACACATAATTGAAACACATCAGCAAAATCTAGGATTCAATTAATTCCAAATCAGATATAAATTACTCTTGTGATTGCTTAATTTATTCATATTTTTTTCTTCAGGAATAGATTTATTCGTTTGTAATATTGCTTAATGACAACAGAAGGTTTATATTTACTACTAATATTAGAAGATATTGGAAGTATAAGATAGAAATTGTGATGTTCCTTTTCAAATAAGGAATTTCAAAATAATTTTTGATAATATTACGGGCAATATTGAAAAATTGTAAGTGTTTTAATTGAACTAAAATATGATCATTTGGAATTTTGTCATTCCACTCATTTCTATAATATTTCTGAACATTTATAACTCGCGGAGCCCCTGTATATACAGAGTGTTACAAGAAAATAGGTCAATCCGTTAACCATATATTCTTTGAGCTTAAAGAATATGACTGAATATGAATATGAAGAATATTACGCCACTTTCTATTTTATCGTTTTTTTTCAATATACAGGGTGTCAAAGTTAACTTTTTGATAGTACCCCAATTGTCACAAAAAATCATAGTCGGGGGAAATTGACCACGTAGAATTCGAATCTGTTGTCAGAATTTTACCTATAGCCCTCGGAAGCGACTCAAGGGCGGCGGTAACTTTCTCGATATAGAGGGGGTGTAGCTTCGGATTTGGTACATCTAGTGACCTGAAATTTTGTATACAGACTCAGAAGGGATGTAGCTACTAGGAAGAAAATTGGGAACATCTTAGCTTTTCTAATTTCAACGTTGCGGCTGTGCAAAGTCGACGTTTAGGAAAATATCGCAGGACTATAGGTCAGGTTTGAGCATCTATAGGTTCGGTACCTTTACAGTTAGGATGGTCCGAATTATTTTCCTAGTATATAACAAGTATTCATTTGAAAAGTCAATCTAGTAGCATGTGATTTACTGAGAACATTTTGAAGTATGTCGTAAATTAAAATTTACTACTTAACCTACGAAGTCGTATATTTTGACAGTTTCATACATACAAATAAATAACAAATAAAAGGTATTTATTGAAGACTATAACAAATGTTGAAAATGTTGTCCTTCAAGATCAATGCACTTTAAAATCCTCCGTTCAAAATTTCTGATGAAATTTTGCAACATTACTGGATTGTTATTAATTTCCATGCATTTCTGTTCGATTCTCTGTAGCATATCATTCAAATTCAATATAGGTAGGTGTTCGAAATATGTTATGTTTTAGATAAGGCCACAAAAATAAGTCGCAAGGTGTTAAATCGCATGAACGTGCAGGCCAGGCAATTTCAGTATTTCGACTAATTATACGCTCATCAAAAAATTCTCTTACATAATTCAAAGATTCTGCAGTACAGTGACCGTCTTGTTGGAAATATGCATTTTGAAGTTCATCATCATGCAACTGATTGACAAATGGTTGTAAAATTTCCGTACGGTACCTTTGACCATTTAACGTTCCCTGAAAAAATATTGATCCAACCAATGATTCGCCTTTGGCTTATCGCTGCCCAAACACCCATTTTCTCTGGATGTAGCGATTCTTCATTAATTACATGTGGATTTTCACTACTCCAAATTCTTGTATTTTGTGAATTTAGGTATCCTGTTTTATAAGACCATGCTTCATCAGTAAAGATGACTCTTTGCGAAAGTTCTCCATTATTGTTCATATTTACAAACCAATTACAAAACTGTAGTCTACGTGGGTAATCAATTTCTAACAATTCTTGTACTGCTGTGACACGGTATGGATAAAGTTGCATATCTTTTTTTAATAACTTGCGAGTTGTACTAACGGAAAGGTTTATTTGTTGATTCAAATGTCGAACAGATGTTTGTGGTTCATTTTCCATTATTTCTTCAACACGATTGACAACTTGAGGTGTACGTTTCTTAACTGCTCCGCTGCCTGATTTTCTTAAGAGACTACCAGTTTCAGAAAAAAGTTTTGAAGTTCTATCCAAAGTATTCTTAAATTGTATATAATCTATTACAAAATGTGGAAACTCAACTTGAAATTCTACCATGCAATTTTGACATAAACCATAAATTTTATTACCACTTCGAAAATAAACCTGGACTAAAAAAAATTTATGTTCTAAAGTGAAAGCCATTTTAAAACTGAGAAGCAATTTATTTAAACCAGAATCGACGCACGATTATTTTATGCACTAACTGATATTTGTAATTGACATTATCAAATGTCATTTGGATTTACGCTTACGGAACAATAAACACATATTAATATATATGCGTCTTATTCTATCAAAATTTCAAAGTAACCTAGATTGACTTTTCGAATGAACACTTGTTACATCCTCTTTAAGTTTGTATGCAAAATTTCAACTCACCATACTAGATTCGGAGCCACATTTTTTCGCGAGCCCCCCTGTATATCGAGAAAGCCACCACCGCTCTGAGAGCTGTATGTAAATTCTGATGCTAGATTGGGATTCTACGGGATCGATTTTCCCTGACTATGATTTTTTGTGACAATCGGTCTATTTTTAAAAAGTTAACTTTGACATACAAGGTGTCAAAGCTAACTTTGAAAAAAGAGCTTTCAAATAGAAAATGTCATAAAGAAAGTCCCGTTGTTTAAGGTCAAAGAATATATGGTTACCGGATTGACCTACTTTTTTGTAACACCCTGTATATTTTTATACTAACGTTTGTACAAATTTTTACTGTGTTGAAAACAATTAAAGATTAAATTTTCTTTGAATTTTTTCCGCTCCACGTAAATTATGATTTTTTGTGACGATCGGTCTATAGCTGTAACACCCTGTATATTGAAAAAAATGCGTTCAAATAAAAAGTGTCCCAGGGAATGTCACATTATTTAACCCTAAAGAATATATGGTGAACATATTCACCTACATTTTTATAACACCCTGTATAATAAAATTTAATAAAATCGGAATGTCTCTATATTTTACTTAATTTAGAGACAATATGCGATATAACTGGCTATTTAAGATTAAAATAGAATTAACTAGACGGGATGGGTTTGAGCTGGGTGGTTATCGACTGTATAAATTTACAGAAGAAATAATGTCAAAGACAACGGGGGTAAGAAAAAAGAAACTTGAACTTACCACTGAAACGTATCTGAAAAGGCTCGCTCTGATGTCATCTTCGGGAAGGTCCAGAGGAACTTCATTTACTAAAAGGGAAAACGTTTTCTGGGGCCGGCAGGGAATAGCCACTTTCCTATATAATCTTCCACCTGTCACCTGAAAAGAGTACTAAAACCATAAACAAAGTTTGTCAGGGAAAATCAGAGTCAGATAAGGAATATTGATTTCGTTTTTTTTTAAGTTGACGGCTAGTATGTACGTGGTATATTCATAAAATATTTTTCCATTAAATATCTCATTCAACCGCTAATCGAAATATTTTGCGAAATAATGTCTAAACTACTGATTACGATGTTACTGCCATCTATGAATAATAATATTAATGATTTCAATAGAGCCCTATAAAAGGAGTAAAACATTAAATCGATGTGAAATGTAAAACAATAGGTTATAATTTATTAATTACGCAGGCCTGCAAATTTGGAATTATGACATTCCTTTTTGAATTCGATGACTGATTCTGAAGTATTTTGATGCGCTGATTACGAATGTATATTCAGTTTTTCTCCATCACGTCCAGATTTTTTTAGAATAGACAAAGGAAGAAAATTGCAAAAAAAGACACCTTAGAAAAAAATATATATTAAAAAAGTATTTAATTCTATAACTTAGGAACTATTGAAATTTGATAAACGATTACTTGTTTATTGCGTAAACATTTCACTTATCTTTGGGAAACCCTGACCTTTAATAGTCCGCCAATATGTTGTATTCTACCTTCCATGATACCTCTTTTCCACATCTTTCAAATCTTGGTGAAATTTTTCACCTTGCTTTTCGCTGACGGCTCCTAAATTTTCCGGAAAGAAGTCAATGTGGGAATTCAGGAAATTAATTTTGTGTTCATAAAACAGCCTGTTAAGCCAAAATTTGCAATCATATTTGCCACAATTTCTTTATAATCAGGGTTTTTATTGTTCCCTAAGAATTTTCTTACCACCTCCTTAAAAGATTTCGATGCTGTAACTCAAATTGGCCGAGTTTTTCATCCTTCATTAATTTTGCTATATCAGGTCCAGCAAAAATTTATACCTTCAATTTAGCTTCTGACAATGATTTAAAAATTGTATCCAGATATTTGAAATCTTTTCTTCCTTTAGTTAAAGCCTTCACAAACTGCTTCATCATACCCAGCTTAATATCATAACTTTAAATTTGAAGTGCCTGTTACTTCAACAAGAAAAAATTTAATTCGCAGAACTTCTTGTCTAGCTATTTTCTACCTTAACATAGTTCGTTATTAAACTGTACCACATTATAAGATACACGAATCTGACCTATAATTGTTACTATATCCTGATGAATTTGAAGAATTGAAGTTATTCCTTTTCATGTAGATGATAGTCGCTTTTGCTCGTACAGTTCGCATTGAAATATGAAAATAATATTAGAACCTATTCAATATGAACATATCTAGACAGTACAATTGTGGATTCATCGCCATGATAACAAAATTCAGTTGTCTATATTAATTATTGAACATATTAGGCGTCTGTCAAAAATATTTGCTGTTTGTTTTGTTGGTTAAATTGAAAATGGCATTTATAGTAAAAAATCCCTCCAAAGATAACTGTGTGGATGTTATTCAAATTTGACCTCTGACGGCCAAACGAAATTTATACAAGAATGCAGGTTGTATATTATGACTAAAAGATTATTGATGAGAGAATGGTGGTAGCATATTTCCAAGTCAAATTTTGGTGTCAGCAGTTCAAATAGGGCAGAGAACGCATTCATAATGACCCAAAGTATGTAGGACCTCTGGAAGCACGAAGTGAAGAAACCATCAACAAAGGTTGACGATTTGGTCTTGACTAACCACCGAGTGAAAGTTTCAGTTATTGCTAGAGAAATAAGAATATCAGAAACGAGTGTTTTTAAAATTCTACATGAAGATTTGACAATAATAATAATAATAATGTTTATTTCCAACGGGAAGCCCCGAGTACAGGAAATTTAATAGCTAAAATTAACGTATCGAGAGAGTACATATGATTAGAGACATATAGACTTAAAATAACATTCGAGATCGTATAAATTGTATTAATATTAATATCACATAGGTGAGAAATAGAATTATAGTTCTTACAAATAACTGAAATGGGTGATTTTACTTATTGGTTCTACTTGAGGAACAATAAAAAAAGTTGCTTTGGCGGTTGTTGAATCGAGGTATAATAAAATTGATTTTATGCAACAAATGCAAGATTTTGTATAAACATTTTACACTGCTTATATTTCGTCTAAGTTCCAAGGGCGGTAAATGGAACCTGTCCAGCATTAGCGTAGAGTCAATGCTTCTGGCGGGATAAACTCCGTCCTCGACAAACATCATATATTTTAAGAAACGTATCTGAATTGACTCCATATTCTTAATATGTATATTGCAGATCGGTTACCAGATGAGGGATGCATATTCTAATTTAGACCTGACAAAATCGCAATAGAACACCTTGAGGCAATCAGCACTGCGAAAATCCTTACAATTTCTGTATATGTAGCCATAACTCTTGTAAGCAGAAGCTATTGTTTGGTTGATATATTCGATGAAGTACTGGTTGCTGTCAAAGGTCACGCCCAGATCCTTAATCTCGGCACAGCGGTCAAATATTTGACCATTAATTGTGTAGTCAAATATACATATTTCATGGTTGCGACCAAACGTTACTACCTTGCAATTGTCTATGTTCAAGTTTAGATTATTGTCTCGACACGATTCTTCAATAATACAAATATCTTTTTGTAGCTTAAGACAATCCTCCCCGGTATTAATCTCATAGAATAGCTTCAGATCATTAGCAAATAGTAGATGTTAATAAAAATCAAAAACAGCAATAGACCTAGATTCGAATCCTGCGGGACACCAGATGTTAGGCAAAATTCAGTAGATTTAATATTACGATACTCAACATATTGTCTTCTTCCAAATAGGTAAGATGAAAAAAACATTATCAGCGCTGGCGAGAATCCGATATGTTAAAATTTTCCCAGAAGAGCATGGTTGTCAATCTGATCAAAGGCTTTTTGGAAGTCTGTGTAAACGACGTCTGCTTGACCACGTCTATCCAGACACTCCGAAATATACTGCGTGAGGCACGCGAGATTAGTGCTAGCAGATCGGTTCCGCATAAAACGATCCTGCGACGTTGTTATTAAGCCTTTAACCGAGAAGTAGATTTGCTCGAAAGCCTTAGCAAGCCATTGTTTGGTTGATATGTTCGATGAAATAATACAGTTGGCTGTCAAAGGTCACGCCATAATTCCTAATCCCGTCGCAGCGGTCCAATAGTTGACTAGTTATTGTGTAGTCCAACATAATAAGCAAAGTGTCAGCACGATGGATTCCCAGGCTGCTCAGTTTCGAACAAAAATTGTGTAGACCACAAATTTTTGAAGAGAATTTGGACTGTTTTATCTCAAGGTGAAGATTTCTTGAATAGAATCGTAAATGGGGATGAAACTTGGATACACCACTGGAAATGATGCGAATGATGACGCGGAAACGCTGTGGGGTTGTATTTTGCTTAATTACCTAAAGAATTTTTTTCGAAGACATAGCTGTTATTAAAGAAACGTTGGAATAAGCATGTTAATGGTTCTTACGTTAAAACTCGTTTCTTTCATAGCTAGGTAGATAACATAAAAATTCCTCTCGTAGATTCCCGCAATTGCTCAACTGTCCCTTGGTATTATTGGTCCTGTATTAATTTATATGATCGATGTTGACGGCCTACATTGCAAATTATAGAAATTACAAAAGGAAAAATTGCAGAGTTACTTTAGCGTGAAACCAATTATGAAATAGAACTTCAACACTTACTAGTTGCTCCATCTGTGATGACAAGAAAATAACCGTTACGAAAAATACATTTTACATGTCATCAAGTATTCACAATACAAAATTACTTCTAGGAAGGAAATGGGACATAAATAAATGGGCAACCGATTATAAGTTATGTCATCTGTCGGCACGCCGGTCCATTATTACTTGTGCAACGAACAAATATCTCGGTCATCCGTGAAAAAGCAATAAATTCAAATAGCGATTTATATTACGGACAAGTTTGTTCGACGGCGACTCCACCACAACGCGGTTAGGATCTCACCGGTGGCCTGTTGCGATGCAAACAAATAAACCTAATTGCTCAACCCCTCCACTTAAAATACAAGAGTAATTAAGGAGTTACTCATTGTTTATTCTACTCGAACAATACTAGGTCGCCGTCGTATCTCTTTGCCCTTAAGATGAGTGTAATTTGCACTGCTGATTTCGCCTATTATCATCTTCCATCTTAATTTTCTCGTTTGTTTCGAGACGGAATTTATTCGCAATCCTCCAATTGTGTTTATCATAATTCATTCGCATCCATTATATATATTACATTAGAAGCGGAGAAATTGTTAATTATGTCGTCGATGAATGTTTATAATAAAACTAATATTATAGTAGGATGCTCTAATTAGGTTTTTATTAGGTTGGTGTCGAAATATTGCGCAGTATCGTGCGATATTTGTGCTAAAAACATAAATTTATAATGTGAATAAATCACTACTTATTAATATCTGTTTGAAGTATGTGGTTATTAACAATTTTACCATTAAACTACACTAACTGGCAAAAAATACCGGCTACCCAAGATATTTATTAAAGTCTCAGAAATTTCGTTATTTTTTTGTCTAAACAAGGATTTAAACAAATGAAACAGACATGCAATATACGTATCTGTAACTGTACATGGACAGCACGTGTACAGTTACAGATATGTATATTGCATGTCTGTTTCATTTGTAACAAATGCGTTATACGTGCATAACGTATTGATATACTTAAACCTTTTTGTATATTTACTGCCATCTGGCTCGTGTTAATGGACTACACCTATATACGTATTTTCTTCTCTTATGTACCAGCTTAGCTGGTCAAGGGAAAGCTTGCCTTTTTCGGCATAGTCTCTTTCGTCCGTCAGATGTAACTTATTATATAGTGCCACCTGATAGGACAAAATTTGCTATGTCTGGTAGGCGATTTCAGCTTAAATGTATATACAGATACAAATCTGTTTTTTATTAGATTTGTATTATTTTGTATTACATTACTTCACTAGCTTGACTGATGACGCCTATAGATGGCAGAAACACGTGTCTTAAGCAGAAGTAAATGCTGAAAATACGAGGTGTATTGTCCATGTGTACAGTTACAGATATGTATATTGCATGTCTGTTTCATTTGTAATAAATGCGTTATACGTGCGTAACGTATTGATATACTTAAACCTTTTTGTATATTTACTGCCATCTGGCTCGTGTTAAAGGACTACACCTTTATACGTATTTTCTTCTCTTATGTACCAGCTTAGCTGGTCAAGGGAAAGGTTGCCTTTTTCGGCATAGTCTCTTTCGTCCGTCAGATGTAACTTATTATATAGTGCCACCTGATAGGACAAAATTTGCTATGTCTGGTAGGCGATTTCAGCTTAAATGTATATACAGATACAAATCTGTTTTTTATTAGATTTGTATTATTTTGTATTACATTACTTCACTAGCTTGACTGATGACGCCTATAGATGGCAGAAACACGTGTCTTAAGCAGAAGTAAATGCTGAAAATACGAGGTGTATTGTCCATGTGTACAGTTACAGATATGTATATTGCATGTCTGTTTCATTTGTGACAAATGCGTTATACGTTCATAACGTATTGATATACTTAAACTTTTTTGTATAAGGATTTAAACTGTTATATTTTTATTGTTAAATCTTCGTATTGATTGTTCTAATGCAAAATATGCCCCACATTTTAACCTATTGGTTTTTTTTTTTATAAAAATCACACAAATTTGGTTCTAAAAGTGACATTTTTTTCATGAATCTCAGTATGTTTTTTAACCGTTGAAAAATTTTTTTTTCACTGTTAAAAAAAACCTTTTTTTCATTGCAAAAATTTTTTTCATATTGGGGTCTCGATTTTACGGGCAAAATGCTCAGATATATCTTGATTTGCAATATCATCCACCTCTGGATTTTCGCTTGCATCGCTGATCTCCATTGCGACCCAAATTTCGCAATCAAACTTTAACCGACTTGCACAAATTTCTTGACACTTTTTCATTTGCACTTGTAACTTAGGCAACTCGTGTATGTTACGTGTGCAAAGTAGCTTTTAAGGTTTTGAATGTGTTTTTGTCTCTACCGTCGGTCTCGACAAAAAACTCAACATTGTCAAACTCAAAAAAACCCGTGCTGTCCGCATTTAATATAAAAATAACTATTTGATGTCCACATTAGTAAACTAATCGACTTCTCTTAATTTTTATTTATGAAAAATCCAATACTCTATTGTTTATGGACGCCAGTTTGACAGTAAATAACAATTTTCACGCGTTGACAAGTGCAAACGTTGGATTAATATAACACTATGCAACACCAAAAAAAACATCCCGAATGGTAATTCATATTAGGTATACTTAGCAAACAACAGAAAACAAATTTATATTTAGATACCACGTCCCAAAAGATAGACAACGGAAATCTTACTTTGCTTACTTTCCGCAACACTCGTTTGAGGTTAGTTATAAAAATGTGTCATAGTTGTGCACAAAAGTCATGAAATCATTTAGATTACACGTAAATATACAAAATGCAGCGTCTTTGTGTTAATTCTTCTAACTTATTTTGTTATGTTTGTGGTCAATTTACTCCTAAAAGTGAAAAAAATTTCTCCTTTGTTTGAGAGGTGAGAGACAATTAGGCATAGACTTGAGGAAAATGATCTGACTTCACAAAGATCGGTTACAGGACCATAATTGTTGCCAAGGCATCGAAGATTACGTCTTCAGTTTGCACGATTATATGCGAATTGGACGTTTTAGAGTTCTATTTACGGATGAGTCGCACTTTTGTCTACAATCACCCGATCACCAAAAAAGTGTGGAGAAAACTAAATGAGCAACATGAACAATGTATCTTTTGATGGTGGTTCTGTGATGGTTTGGGCAGGTATTTCCACAGAAGCATGTATAAAGCTGATATTTGTAGAAAATTGTACTTGAAACACACACAGGTACGTAGAAGATATTCTGCAAGAAGCTGTTATCCAATTTTCTCATTTAATTGGAGATGGCTTTGTTTTAATGCATGGCAAGACCAGACCACACATGGCAAGACTCGTTTCTAAGTACCTGAATAAAGTTGGCATTGGTAGATTTGATTACCCAGCATGCAATCCGATGGAACACCTTTAGGATGAACTCAAAGGCGTATTCGTCATCGTCCAACAATGCCAGCAACTTTTCAAGAGCTAGGATTAGCCATTTTAGACGAATTCGAAACAATTCCTCAAATTTGCTTAACAAATTTGGTAAATTTACGGGTAATACCAAGACGACTGAATAGTGTAATTCAGGCCCGATTAGGACGTACAAATTATTAACATTCAGTTTAAAGTTAACTTGAAGCTGTCATCAGTTTTTCTTATTTAAGTAAAATTTAATTTTTACTGTTTCTGTTATATTTCTTGTTATTTACATTGTCTCTTCTCTCTCCATTCCGTGCGTGTCTCGTTGGGAATTTGCAGTGCTTCAACAAAATTTAAATTTCTAAAACAATTAATAAACGCGTGTGTGAAATTTTTAAGGTTACTGTTCCTTTTTTTGCCTGTCAGTGTAGAATATAAATTTAAACTATAAACATTTTTGGTGAGGTTACTGTTCAGCGTAAATTTCAAAGCTGGGAATAAGTCAGTTGATAGTTTTGGCGTAGATACGAAACGTTGATCGACAAAAAAGCTTTAATAAGGACTTTCAAAGCAGTAAATCCAAATCAAAAATCATAAAAATTTGCAGGCAAATTTGAGTGTTAACCATGCTAAAATACCATACAATTCATACCTTGTGAAAACCTTTCCTGTAGACTTGTTGGTAATCTTCGGGTTCTGAAAACTTGAACAGTATTCCAGTGGCGGTTTTCGTTAGGCTAAAGCTTCCCTTGAAATTCAATTTGTCGCAGATGTTCGCGGCTTTGTCCAAGCTTAGGTCATGAGAGGGTGTAAGAAGGAATGCCCCTGAAACAAAAGACATGTTCCTACATGAATTAGTTATAGGTTTAGTTCATTTTAGGATGATATGTTAGAAGGGTTATAACATATATGGGTATTTTATTATTTTTTCAATCAAAGTGGTTCTTGGTGAAACTTGGTGAAACAAAAAATAGTAAACAAAGAAAAAAGCTACAAAAATACTTTTATCCCATAATTAGAGAACGGACACGTTTACCACATGACGCAAAGCCCAGTACTGGCGAAAGGCTGTATTTCTAAAATATTTAATTTTATTTATATAATTGGAAAACGAACGGCTGGTGATCTATAAAATTACGAAATACATATTTATTTGTTGAAAAGTTGTATTTATGAAGTTTTTAATTTTATTTATATAATTGGAAAACATACGGGTGGTGATCTATCTATCTAAAATTACGAAATACATATTTATTAATTAATTTTATTTATATAATTGGAAAACAAACGGGTGGTGATCTATAAAATTACGAAATACATATGTATTTGTTGAAAAGTTGTATTTTTAAAGTTTTTAATTTTATTTCTATAATTGGAACATTTTTATTTGTTCATTTTGTCGTTCAAGTTGAGTAAAGGAGTATTAATATTGACTAGCAATAGTTTCTCAAGGTTTTCTTCTGTCAATTTTGTTCTCTTTGAATTAAGTACATCCTTATAAATAGAAAATGTCCCTTCTACATCGCAACTGGTTATAGGTGCATACTGGAAATATTCTTTTATTTCTTCATATTTAGCCGTTAGATTTTGTAGAATTGTCTCCATACATACGATAATTGCTGCAATGTAATTAAATCTGGATTTCTATTAAGAATTGCTTCAAACTTTTGCCGAAGGCCACATCCGAAGTCACTTGGAAAACTTTTCAAATTATTAACAGCCACATCTAATGTGGTTAATCCGTCATTTAATTTGAGATTTCGATTTTCAAAATAAGTGATTAGTTTTGGCAATTTTCCAAAGTGTTCGTGAAGAAAGTACAACTGATTTCTTAAATTTGGGATTTGTGTGAGCTCCTTGCACTCACCAATACTTCTAGCATCCTCCTTTAGCAGTGTTACGAAATGTTTTAGACTATCGAAATTCTCAGCATAATAACTAGTAGCTTCCAGCCATGTTCCCCATCTAGTTATTACTGGAGTGGGAGGCAGTAACAGAGATGGAAATTTTTCCCTGAAAAGAGCTACTCTCAATGGTGCTTTTCTGAAAACTTTTTTAAAAGCTCATACAAGTCTATCAACTTCCGGAAAAGTGTCTCTGATATATTCACAGATTCTGTGGAGAGCATGTGCTACACAAGTAATATGCAGCATATTAGGATATGTTTTCTTCAATAGTCTGGCTGTTTTTAATTTAATTTAAACTGTTATATTTTTATTGTTAAATCTTCGTATTGATTGTTCTAATGCAAAATATGCCCCACATTTTAACCTATTGGTTTTTTTTTTTATAAAAATCACACAAATTTGGTTCTAAAAGTGACATTTTTTTCATGAATCTCAGTATGTTTTTTAACCGTTGAAAAATTTTTTTTTCACTGTTAAAAAAAACCTTTTTTTCATTGCAAAAATTTTTTTCATATTGGGGTCTCGATTTTACGGGCAAAATGCTCAGATATATCTTGATTTGCAATATCATCCACCTCTGGATTTTCGCTTGCATCGCTGATCTCCATTGCGACCCAAATTTCGCAATCAAACTTTAACCGACTTGCACAAATTTCTTGACACTTTTTCATTTGCACTTGTAACTTAGGCAACTCGTGTATGTTACGTGTGCAAAGTAGCTTTTAAGGTTTTGAATGTGTTTTTGTCTCTACCGTCGGTCTCGACAAAAAACTCAACATTGTCAAACTCAAAAAAACCCGTGCTGTCCGCATTTAATATAAAAATAACTATTTGATGTCCACATTAGTAAACTAATCGACTTCTCTTAATTTTTATTTATGAAAAATCCAATACTCTATTGTTTATGGACGCCAGTTTGACAGTAAATAACAATTTTCACGCGTTGACAAGTGCAAACGTTGGATTAATATAACACTATGCAACACCAAAAAAAACATCCCGAATGGTAATTCATATTAGGTATACTTAGCAAACAACAGAAAACAAATTTATATTTAGATACCACGTCCCAAAAGATAGACAACGGAAATCTTACTTTGCTTACTTTCCGCAACACTCGTTTGAGGTTAGTTATAAAAATGTGTCATAGTTGTGCACAAAAGTCATGAAATCATTTAGATTACACGTAAATATACAAAATGCAGCGTCTTTGTGTTAATTCTTCTAACTTATTTTGTTATGTTTGTGGTCAATTTACTCCTAAAAGTGAAAAAAATTTCTCCTTTGTTTGAGAGGTGAGAGACAATTAGGCATAGACTTGAGGAAAATGATCTGACTTCACAAAGATCGGTTACAGGACCATAATTGTTGCCAAGGCATCGAAGATTACGTCTTCAGTTTGCACGATTATATGCGAATTGGACGTTTTAGAGTTCTATTTACGGATGAGTCGCACTTTTGTCTACAATCACCCGATCACCAAAAAAGTGTGGAGAAAACTAAATGAGCAACATGAACAATGTATCTTTTGATGGTGGTTCTGTGATGGTTTGGGCAGGTATTTCCACAGAAGCATGTATAAAGCTGATATTTGTAGAAAATTGTACTTGAAACACACACAGGTACGTAGAAGATATTCTGCAAGAAGCTGTTATCCAATTTTCTCATTTAATTGGAGATGGCTTTGTTTTAATGCATGGCAAGACCAGACCACACATGGCAAGACTCGTTTCTAAGTACCTGAATAAAGTTGGCATTGGTAGATTTGATTACCCAGCATGCAATCCGATGGAACACCTTTAGGATGAACTCAAAGGCGTATTCGTCATCGTCCAACAATGCCAGCAACTTTTCAAGAGCTAGGATTAGCCATTTTAGACGAATTCGAAACAATTCCTCAAATTTGCTTAACAAATTTGGTAAATTTACGGGTAATACCAAGACGACTGAATAGTGTAATTCAGGCCCGATTAGGACGTACAAATTATTAACATTCAGTTTAAAGTTAACTTGAAGCTGTCATCAGTTTTTCTTATTTAAGTAAAATTTAATTTTTACTGTTTCTGTTATATTTCTTGTTATTTACATTGTCTCTTCTCTCTCCATTCCGTGCGTGTCTCGTTGGGAATTTGCAGTGCTTCAACAAAATTTAAATTTCTAAAACAATTAATAAACGCGTGTGTGAAATTTTTAAGGTTACTGTTCCTTTTTTTGCCTGTCAGTGTAGAATATAAATTTAAACTATAAACATTTTTGGTGAGGTTACTGTTCAGCGTAAATTTCAAAGCTGGGAATAAGTCAGTTGATAGTTTTGGCGTAGATACGAAACGTTGATCGACAAAAAAGCTTTAATAAGGACTTTCAAAGCAGTAAATCCAAATCAAAAATCATAAAAATTTGCAGGCAAATTTGAGTGTTAACCATGCTAAAATACCATACAATTCATACCTTGTGAAAACCTTTCCTGTAGACTTGTTGGTAATCTTCGGGTTCTGAAAACTTGAACAGTATTCCAGTGGCGGTTTTCGTTAGGCTAAAGCTTCCCTTGAAATTCAATTTGTCGCAGATGTTCGCGGCTTTGTCCAAGCTTAGGTCATGAGAGGGTGTAAGAAGGAATGCCCCTGAAACAAAAGACATGTTCCTACATGAATTAGTTATAGGTTTAGTTCATTTTAGGATGATATGTTAGAAGGGTTATAACATATATGGGTATTTTATTATTTTTTCAATCAAAGTGGTTCTTGGTGAAACTTGGTGAAACAAAAAATAGTAAACAAAGAAAAAAGCTACAAAAATACTTTTATCCCATAATTAGAGAACGGACACGTTTACCACATGACGCAAAGCCCAGTACTGGCGAAAGGCTGTATTTCTAAAATATTTAATTTTATTTATATAATTGGAAAACGAACGGCTGGTGATCTATAAAATTACGAAATACATATTTATTTGTTGAAAAGTTGTATTTATGAAGTTTTTAATTTTATTTATATAATTGGAAAACATACGGGTGGTGATCTATCTATCTAAAATTACGAAATACATATTTATTAATTAATTTTATTTATATAATTGGAAAACAAACGGGTGGTGATCTATAAAATTACGAAATACATATGTATTTGTTGAAAAGTTGTATTTTTAAAGTTTTTAATTTTATTTCTATAATTGGAACATTTTTATTTGTTCATTTTGTCGTTCAAGTTGAGTAAAGGAGTATTAATATTGACTAGCAATAGTTTCTCAAGGTTTTCTTCTGTCAATTTTGTTCTCTTTGAATTAAGTACATCCTTATAAATAGAAAATGTCCCTTCTACATCGCAACTGGTTATAGGTGCATACTGGAAATATTCTTTTATTTCTTCATATTTAGCCGTTAGATTTTGTAGAATTGTCTCCATACATACGATAATTGCTGCAATGTAATTAAATCTGGATTTCTATTAAGAATTGCTTCAAACTTTTGCCGAAGGCCACATCCGAAGTCACTTGGAAAACTTTTCAAATTATTAACAGCCACATCTAATGTGGTTAATCCGTCATTTAATTTGAGATTTCGATTTTCAAAATAAGTGATTAGTTTTGGCAATTTTCCAAAGTGTTCGTGAAGAAAGTACAACTGATTTCTTAAATTTGGGATTTGTGTGAGCTCCTTGCACTCACCAATACTTCTAGCATCCTCCTTTAGCAGTGTTACGAAATGTTTTAGACTATCGAAATTCTCAGCATAATAACTAGTAGCTTCCAGCCATGTTCCCCATCTAGTTATTACTGGAGTGGGAGGCAGTAACAGAGATGGAAATTTTTCCCTGAAAAGAGCTACTCTCAATGGTGCTTTTCTGAAAACTTTTTTAAAAGCTCATACAAGTCTATCAACTTCCGGAAAAGTGTCTCTGATATATTCACAGATTCTGTGGAGAGCATGTGCTACACAAGTAATATGCAGCATATTAGGATATGTTTTCTTCAATAGTCTGGCTGTTTTTAACATATACGCAGCACTATCACTGACAAATAAAAGTATTTTTTCTTTGTACGTGGCGTCCGAATGAAGCATTTTTTGCATATTCTCCTTAATGGTTTCAGCAACTGTTTCCGCATCAACTCTATTTATAACACTTGTTGCTATTACATATGAGTTATAGGGAATAGTTGGATGTAGTACACCAGCTACAACATTTACCACACAGCGTCCTAACATATCCACCGTTTCGTCAGCGCTTATCCATATGTATTGATTTAAAAGATGGCTTCTAATGCTTGCTACTGTTCTCGTATAGCACCTAGAAACATAATATTTACGTAAAGTTGATTCATCAGGAACATTTCGACCAGTATATTTTTGAAGAAATATTTTTAAAGTGGGATTGCTAAGTTTATCTAATGGAATATTAGCCGCCATAAAAGTTTTACAGAGTTCAGATGTGTTTGCGATCCTAAGTGACGAATTTTTGACGATATTTTACGGATTTTGTAATAAATTTCGGAATCACTGACAATGGACATACAATCAGTATGACCGTCAATCCAACTCGCCATTGTTTTACAATGCCGTTCTCGACATTCTTCCATATCATGTCTGAAAAAGTAACTTAAACAATGCTCTAGATCTAAATAAATGAAAACTAAAAATGTGTGCGTAAGTTATTGAAACTGAACGAAATTCATTGCACACTTACGTCGAAATAATTGGTAGAAATAGATTCAATCAAACGATATTAAACAGGATCTATCACAAAAATTACGATGTAGTTAACAGTTAAAACTATGAAAGCAAGAAACTTACTCACAGCACTTTATTTATCTTACGAAATATAAACTAATAAATAAAATACATTATAAAAACCCCGCTTCTATCTACGCTCATGAAAACACTTTAAAAAACACTATATTCTCCGAATACAATAGCTCAGTTGTCCATTGTTATCGCTGCGAGACCAGGTGGCCGAGTAAGTCAAACAAATACTTCATTGAATTACGCCGGGATGTACTGTGCGACGTTATACACAATTCCAATTGCCGATTGCGTTTTATGGAAATTGCACCCGTTCTCTACCCATAATAAACGAAACCGTTACAACAAAGAGACATATTGTATACAACATACCCGCAGTTCACAAAGAAATTAAAAGAATATTGAGAAAATCGGATTTAAAAATAGTCAATATCAATAAAAATAATTTAGGTGGAGTGAAAATATTTAGAGAATAGCACCATACGTCATAATGCGCTTTGAACATATTAGGGTTGGGCGAGTTCATTATATCCCATCTGATCCAGTTTAGGGGTGTTTGTATAACAGTTGCGTATAAGACGTCTGCTTCAACCACGTCTGGTGGCTGAAGCAAACGCTTCAGTGTTCAGGACGCCTTCCTTGTCCTAAACGACTGACCATTACTTTTCTTGACGACACTTTAAAGGCTTCCTCGTAGGCGATTTAAAGCGACGCCATTGTATTAACTGTCTTTTCGTCTCAACGTTGACATAGGCGACCCAAGTCCTATGCCTGAGGAAATCTTCTCTTTCAGCATCGTAATGTGTCAGAAAGGTAAGTACCGATCCCATTCTCTTTGTCTTATGGTGTTCGGTAAGAAATTTTTGCACCCATCGCGAACAAAATTTGTGATAACCTAAACATTCAGTAATAACCTCGTATGAAATTTGAGTGGAAAAGGTACTCAGTTCTGTGATTGTGAATCGCCGATTTTCACGAATTTGTTCTTTAACATTCGCCACAAGTTCGTTCGTTACAACAGTTGGTCTTCCACTCCGTTCTTCATCATGGACATTAGTTCGTCCTTCTCGAAAGATACGGCACATCTTTTATCATCCATACTGTCTCTCATAACATTTTCACCATGAACAGAATAAACTTCACGGTTAATCTCAGCAGATAACAGCACTCAATTCATAGTTGGAGAATTTTCAGTTGCAACAGCTATGTTAAACGACCAAAATAGCGCGGAAGCATGTCCGAACGATGCTCTCACTAGCATTCCCAGACTCACACTGAACCAGACTACACCGCAGCGCTGCGATCGCGCCGATATCCGCTCTCCTCTGTTCACTAGGTGGAAACGTAACTTTACGAACCGCCCTTGTATCGTCTCATTCACTCGAATAGTAAAGAATAATAATAATAATAAATGTTAACGTTCAAAACAAGCTTATTCCTGTCGGACCAATTGGCCAGTGCACTCATGTTATCCTGAAGCATGCCTACATCGCGTTGATTATGTATGCAATGGAAGAGCTTAACGTCATCTGCATATGCTAATACTTGACAAGACATTAATGGAAACAGATCATTGATGTATATATTAAAAAGCAGAGGTCCCAAACTCGATCCTTGTGGAACTCCAGACAATGCAACAAACTCCAACGACTTAAAACCATTATAGAAAACATATCCATATCTGTTGGACAAGTAAGAGTTGATTAACTCACAAAAAGCAGTATTCAGACCAAAACAATTAAGTTTCTGAAGAAGAAGCTGTTAATATTCCTCAATTGTTATCATTAAACACACTGTGCTTAAACATCAACTACACAATCTCTATAGAAAGTATACATTAACTAGGAAAAAAATAAGAAAAACAAAACCGAACGTACAATTTGACGTTTACTGCAAACAAATGAATGGCATAGGTAATTTACAGGATAATTGACGATCGTTCGGCGTGAGGGGGAACGCAACGTGAAGTGTCACGTGGGTAGAAATACACATATTCTAATGGGTAGAGAAAGAGATGAGAATAGTGATCGAAGGTTTACCGCAGGCATCGGATATTTGAATGAAGTTTGGGCCGTCTAGGCAGGGAAATTTTATTCAACTGTCTCTCAGGATGACGACGAAGGCAAATAGGAAGTCTAAAACAATCGAAAGAAAGCGGGATCGTTAACCGATCTCTCGGGTGGATTGGGTAGCTTATTTCTGAATAAGATGAATTGTGTAAATAATGAAGTTTACGAAAGGGAAATAGAAAATAAAGAGAGAATGTATTACGTGAATTTACTGCGCATTTATTACGATGCGACAAGAGGAAAATCTGCATAAATATGTATGTTTTGTATTGAATATATTGTTTTCTTTAATTCGCGGAGAATTTATTCGTTTGTACAGTCAAGACTATTTTTATGTTGTCTAACTAGCCATGAACAGAAGAGCGACTATATCATACCAATTATTCTTTATGACATTTAAGAACATGAAGATGGCGCTACTCGTCAAAACCATTCTTGTACTACAATCGTATACCCTGTTATGTCAGTAGATGTCCGTGATTAAATTCTGGTATTTGAAAGACAATACGATGGCGCAAATTAAAACTGAGTTAGACACTGCGTACGGAGATTCTGCCCCATCATGTCCCACCGTGTCACAGCTTGGCGCGTTCATGGAACCTACAGTCGCGAGTAATAAATTCTGGTCGTCAATGTCATCCTTAATGCAGTTGACAGCCCTCTAGTGTATATCTGGTTTTGGCAGGAGCAGTTCTTAATTACGTACGATGGAAACTCCTGTACGGATGAGACTGCTTTATTTAAGCTTTAGTATATACAGAGAAGCAACTAGCTGCAACCGAAATTGTTCAAACCAGTCATTATTTGCCATTTGTCAGATACTTGTCAAATATGATGAATACCAATACAATAATAGTTATTTACGAACCAAGTGCGTGAAATCATATTTCGCGAATGAGTGACCAGTTGTGTGACAACGAATTCGCGAAATGTTTCACGCACGAAGTTTGTACAATATTTTTTGTACGAGAACTATAAACAATAATAATATTTATATAAAATATAAATATAATTTCAAAATTTTTATATTTATAAGTATTTTTAACAATATTACTAGTATCTGTCAGGATGGCCGAGCGGTCTAAGACGCCAGACTCAAGGTTTACCTTGCGCGTTATACGGGTTCTCGAGCGTTCTGGTCCTCTCTGAGGGCGTGGGTTCGAATCCCACTTGTGACAATTTTTTTTTTAGTTTTCTATAAATTTAAAAAATAATATTTGTTGCTGTTCTGACATTGAATTACATACCTTCCAAATATAACAATTTCTATTTCATTTCCTTTTATTTTCATAGAAAAACAACGAACTGGGTAGCATATTATTAAGGTTAGGGATTTATGATTTTAAAATGTCACTAAATTAATCAAGTTCCAGGAAGTACCAACTTTACTTTTACGCACTCGTGTTTAAAGTGACTTTTTACGCACGCAAATCGAATCGTGAAATGACAGGTTTTGATAAGCGAGTCCAAAATAGTATTTTATTTCATACATTCTTCAAGAAAATCGACTTAAAAGGGCCAATAGCGCCCCAGAATACAGTCGCCATTACTTTGCCAGCCGATGATCGTGTTTTGAATTTTTTGGACGGAGGTGTGCTTGAGTAACATCATTCCATGCTAATATTCTTGCTTTGGGAGATGTAATGGTGTACCCAGGTCTCATCAAATGTTATGATACGTGACAAAACAGAGAATTGCCTTCATACTTGTAGCTAAGCCTGAAGTCTCTGCTGTAGTGAGAATACCACCAACACTAGTGTTTGCAATCCTAGCAATTTCCATCACAGATATTCCCTTATTACTCCGGATCAGCTGGTCCTCTTTTTGGGTGTTCCCAAGATTCACAGCAAACGCTAGACGGGTACCGTGCGGCAAGTTCGACCCATTCTGGAGGACTTAAACTACTCGAAGATTGTTTTGAGTGATAAACACTGTTCTCCAAAATGTTTATGAAGTCTCCGATGAGTATTAGTCGCTTTTACACCATAATTGAAAAAAATAATAATTATACGTTGTGCAACAGATCCTCTATGGCTTTGGATCAGCTGGTGCAGTTTTTGGGTGTTCCCAAGATTATTACGGGCACCATGCGCAAGTTTGACCCATCCTGGAGGATTTACATTACTCAAAGATTGTTCTGAGTGATAAACACTGTTTTCCAAAATATTTATGAAGTCTCTGATGAGTATCAATCGCTTTTACACCATCATTGAAAACATTAATAATACAGGTCTACAGTGATTTTGATGTTTGAAAGCTGTTTGCTAATTTGTATATGTTTGGGGGCCCTTATTCCAAAAAAACGCCATATTTTTGCTCCATTACGTAATTTTTTTTTATAGCGCTCTATATCTTAAAAATGTTAATTTATTAATATACATACCTATGACAAGAATATGTTTGTTCCATGTTAGGCATGATTTTTAAATGAATTGATTTTTATGAAATTAAATGTGATTTGGCAACGCTGGTTAATATTAGATTTCTCAGCAAAGCAACAGAGTCGGCGCAACAACGTTGAAACCTGCTTATGTGCAGTTTGGTTGTGTCAGTCGTCGTGCTACTGTGTCCGCGCCCTTGTTGTCTTCGTTGTTCCGTATTTTAAGTGTTCTAGAACGTATAAATATGGAAAGAAGACATTGTGTGAACAATCCGAATAACTTTTGTTATATCTGTGGTAGTTATGTCGTAGTAAAGCAGAGGCAAACTATAACTTCGTTTCTGAAAAATGTATACCACGCTTATTTTGGTGTAAAAATTGGCGACCAAGACAAGTCCTGGGCTCCTCATACTGTTTGTTCCGTTCGCGTTGAAGCATTAAGAAACTGGCAAAAAGGTAGGAAGAAATGTTTAAGCTTTGGTGTTCCTATGGTATGGCGAGAGCCTAGAAATCACAGTGATGATTGTTTGATGATTTAACCAGAGCGAACTAAATGAGTTAATTAGAGATTTGCACCTTCCAAAGGATGCATCCGAATTGTTAGCCTCCCGACTTCGTGAGAAACATTTACTGGCACCTGACGTCACATCAAGCTTATACCGGGATCGCGAAAAAGAGTTATGTCAATATTTTACTCAAGACGGACCGCTAGTATTGCAACAATATTCCTGACTTAATTTCAAAATTAGGAAATGTGCCGTATGTAAAAGAAGAATGGCGCCTGTTTATTGACTCAAGTAAGCGTAGTTTAAAAGGCGTTTTATTGCACAATGGTAACGAGCTGGCCTCGGTTCCCGTTGCCCATTCGGTACATTTAATGGAAACGTATGAAAATTTTGAACTTCTTTTAAAGAAAATAAACTACCAAGAACATCAGTGGATGCTTTGTGGTGACCTTAAAGTGCTGTGCATGCTTCTAGGGCAACAAGGAGGTTATACAAAATTTCCATGCTTTATTTGTGAGTGGGATAGTCGAGCAAGGGATAGACATTGGACTCAAATAGAATGGCCCTCTAGAACAAGCCTTACACCTGGTAGCAAAAATGTATTAAGAGATAGCTTGGTTGACCCCAAAAAAGTTTTACTGCCTCCTCTCCATATAAAACTTGGCTTGATGAAGCAGTTTGTTAAAGCCCTAGACAAAAATGGACAGTGTTTTAAATATTTGTGCGAGACATTTCCAGCCTTGTCCGATGCCAAGTTAAAAGAAGGTATTTTTGTTGGGCCGCAGATAAGAACATTATGCAAAGACAAGGATTTTCAAAAGACAATGACCAATGTCGAGAAAAACGCCTGGGTTTCATCTAAAGAAGTAATTGATAAGTTTCTTGGGAACTCTAAGGACGAAAACTACGAAAATATTGTTCAAAATATGTTACAACACTTTCATCGTCTAGGTTGTAATATGAGTTTGAAAGTGCATTTCCTGTTTTCACACTTGAACTATTTTCCTGAAAATCTTGGAGCAGTTAACGAAGAACAGGGAGAGAGGTTTCACCTAGACATTAAGGAAATGAAACGGCGATACCAAGACAGATGGAGCATAACGATGATGGCGGACTACTGCTGGATGTTAAAACGGGATATGCCCTTAAAAACATACAACCGGATGTCCGGACAACGCAGCTTTCTGGCAAAAAGACAAATATTTCACTTAAAAAAGGCTGAGTAAAGTATTTTTTTTCCACTTTTTTAACTTGTATTCCACCTTTTACTCAATAAACAAATAAATTTTTTTAGAAATATCGTTTTTTTTCATTTAATATATGCAAAAAAACCTTACGTGATACAAATAAATGCATAGAATTTTTGAAATCAGCCTACCAAAATTATATAAAATCAGTTTTCAAAATAAAAACATCTGTCAAAAAGTCTAATTTTGTAGACCTGTGTAATTATACGTTGTGCAACAGATCCTCTATGACTCTGGATCAGCTGGTCCACTTTTTGAATGTTCCCAAGATTCACAGCAAACGCTAGACGGGCACCATGTGGTGAGTTCGACCCATCTTGGAGGCTTTACACTACTGATGTCGAAAATGACATTTTCGGATTATTTATGGTACAAAAAATGGAATATTCAAGTCCTAGTACTTTAAAGTGAAATATGAAATTTAAAATTATACGTCAGTTGTTGACAGGAATAATTCAAATTTATTCTTATTGATTTCGTGACTTATATGGCATCAAATTCTTCTTCACGCGATCAGCTTTATCCAGAACATCTTGCGATATCTCATTTGTATACATTTTAAAACGAATAATCGAATAAAACACGGAAAATTGATACGGCTTTTTCATTTTATGTCACTTTTCGTTTGTTCGTGATATTTTAAAGGACAAGAAGGTTGTTTACGGCCGAGGTGTCAGCCGAGGACAGAATTACTTGCGAGGACCTTTAAAAACACTTTTTGTTCGTGATGAATACAACGGTTTATTTCTTATTGCCAGTTTAAGGAATTTCAAATAAAAGAAATAAATTTATTGCATACTGATGTCCAAAATGAAATTTATATATCGCAGAAATTATTCGTAAAAATTAAGTAAGCGGTAACTAATATTTCCATAACGATGGACGTTTTTACAAATAATAATTTAGAAAATTCTATGCCCATCACTGAATCGTCTGTGTCTGAAATAACCCAAGAAAACATGTCCCGTTTTTCTAATACAGGTCTAATTAAAAAAAAAAACAAGAGACTGCACTTTTAATGTTTATTGTATTAGCAATTAGAAGTCTGGTGAATAAGGCAAGTGTTCCAATAATTCGAATCCTAGTAATGCGCGATTTGTGTGCAGAGACATTGTGTTCTGCAAAACCAACACCTTTCGCTAATATGCCACATCTTATTTCCTTAATTTTCACTCTCAGGATGGTTAATAATTTAGAATAAGAATCTCCGGTGATGGTCTGACCCTTTTTTAGCTAATCCATCATAATTATTCCACGGATATCCCAAAACACTATACCAGACAATTTTTGGACTCGAAAGTTCTTAAGCCTTGGATAACCATGATGCTTCCATTCTATCGATTGCAGTTTTGTTTCTAGATCGTAAAAATGGATCCAAGTCACAAGACAGTTCATAAAATCTGGATCTCCTTCAAAACATGCACATATTGACTGTAATGCGTTCGTTATTGCTTGTTTGTTTTCGGCATTCAAGCATTTTAGGAATCCATTTTGCAGAAATTTTGCTCATATCTAAATCGACGTGAAATATATGGTGGACGCGTTCATATGAAATCTTAAGTGCCTCAGCTATATGTTTCATCCCAATTCGACGGTTTGATAATATCATGTCATGAACTGCGTTAATATTTTCAACGGAAGGTTTTTCTCTTTTGAATGACGCAATCCAATTTTTAACAGTCGCATATAATTGAGCATTGATTACCAAGTGCGTTAAGCATATCTTCGTAAATTTCCTTACCACTTAACCTCTTCAAATACAAGTATTTGATGATATCTCGTTACTCCAATTGATCGATTTTGACATTTGCATTCGACATCCTTCCTTTCAAAATTAACGGCACAGTAATACTCCAACTTCTTGTCTTAAGATTTTACAGGGACACTTTTAAAATGTCATTATTTCTTGCCGTTATAACAAGATTTTGTTTTGCTCAAGGAAAATGGCCTGGGCTAACTAGATATCAGTACCACCTCGTATATCTTATAAACTTCATCATAAATTTTATAAGCGACACAATACTCATATAAACATACCACAACTATTGTGCCATGGATTTTAATAACGAAAGTGAATTGATTGGTGCATTTTGCTATACCCTGTGACATACCCTTGCTTAACTTTACCATGGTTATCTTACTTAGGCCCGGTTTACTCACCTTACAGTAAAGTACCTGTTAGTTACTTGACAATTAAATTTACTTGGAACATTTACTATTTTTGGGTTTATTCATATAATTTTAAAGGTCGGTTAGTTACTGGAAAGAACTAGATGTTTTTACAACAGTAGTATGGTTAGGGGAAAATAGAGAAAGATGTAACATCCCACTAACACATGGTATAGAGAAGGATGTACAGCTTTCGGTAATTTTAAATTCTACTTGCCGGCATGACAAATGAGTGCATCTAATATAACCTTAAATCTCAAGCGTTTGTTGTCCATTTTTACTTTTTTCATAAACATTATTAATATAAAATACATATTTTAATATAAAAAAAGGTATGTTATATTATTACCTAAATTATGACCTAATCCCAGGCTACAGTTCGCATTTTATTGTCAAAACTTGTTTAATTTCATATAGAAAATGGAAAGTAACAAACGGGTTAGATCGGCAAATTTCTCTATCGAGGAATCAAGAATTTTAGTTGACCTAGTTTTAAAGTACAAGAATGTCATCAAATGCAAAAAGACTAACAGTACAACATGGAAACAAAAGGAGGATGCGTGGTCAGAAGTATCAAAAAAATTGTTATTCAACCCCTTTTTGTATTTTCATTACAAGTAAATAAATATATGTATATATATTCTGTATTAATATTAGTTGTTTTATTATTATATTTATTTTGTACAGAGTTTTTTTTAAATATATCTTTTATATCTAGCATCATATTATAATTTACTATGACTACATGTGAAATAAAGGTGAAATTTTTGTTTAGAACATTAATACTTTATTTACCACACACACAGTATGTAATAAACAATACAAACGAACAAATACGTCATCATCAAATTTATTAAAATTGTCTTCTATTCTATATCGATTCACTAAATTATTAATATTGACAAAATCGTTGTCTAAAATATCGTCAATGTCTTCAAATAAATCCATTTTACTTGTCAATAACTTAATTTTCTACATGGCAGTTCACAAACAGCATGATATTAGTCTTACTTGACACTTTATAGGGTAGATGAGCAGCAAGTAAATTTTCTCCTAAGTAAGTAATTTTACTGGGCGGTTAAATTTTACTTGACGGTGAATAAACACTTAATCTGGCAAGTAAGGCTTTATCTTACAAGTAGCGTTACTCGATACTTTACTGGAAGGTGAATAAACCGGCCCTTAAACTTTTCCAAATGTTCTTGAGTTCACAGAATTATGTATGATAATTTTCTCCAAATAAAATGTAAGTTAAGAATTGAAAATTGTGGATAACAATGTCAATATCGTTGCTATAATCAAACGGAAACATCTCTCTTTTACAAAAAGGAGAATTGCTTACGTCTCATGAGTTTTCTCCTGTTACTGAAGTTGCGAGCATAACAGGTAGACGTTTAGATCGAAAGAATGCAAATAAGTAGCCTGACATCAGAGAAATGAGCGCAGAACATCAAAGAAACGTTTTCACAACAACAGAAAGATTTATTTCAACTGTAGAAGGTAGTTTTTACGATATTTTTACCGTTTCATCTTATATAAGTATTCATATATAATAGGTATATGTTTATATTTAGGAAGCGGATAAATCTATTTTTACATCTACATTGAAAAATATGGAATTTTGTAACAATATATTGAATACATCCACGGGATGCTGAGCTAATTATCACAGGCTCTGACGACGTCATAAAATGAGTTAATATAATTTCGAATTTCTGTAATAATTTACTGAAATGCAAATAAAATTTAATTCCTAATTATTAAAAAAAAAATATTTGCTCCCAAAATTCCATTTTTTTTAAAATTGTATATTAAAAGATTGTGCGATTGTTTAAATAAATACTGTGTACCACCGCAGAGAAAATAATGGAAACACAATTTTTATCCTATTGTAAATGGGTATATTAATTGAAACCAACAATGCTGTTGTATTATTGTTTTATTGTTTAATACAAATACAGTAGTCAGTTGTTGTTAAAAGTAAAAAGTCGATATGTTTCAAACGTGAAAATCCCTGGACATTTAACTGAAGTAGAAAAGGCAAGAACTATTACTAGGTTGAAAGAAGGGTGGATATTTTGGGCGTGTTGCAAGAGATTTACAGTTGTATTAAGAAAAATTAAGAAAAACAATAACCAATATCGTACTGTTGAACTAGCAAGAGGATCAAACCATCTCAAAGTATCGACCGAAGAAGATAAAGAGAATTTAACTATTTTATCTCAAAATGTAGACTTCTTAAGTAGAATTGTAACTGGGGATGAAACTTGGGTACACCACTAGGACCCTCTCACGCAACAAGAATCTATGCAATGGGTTTATAAGATCTCTACCGTCCAAAAAGGCAAAAATTCCTATTTCTGCCGGAAAAGTGATGGATGGCCACAGTTTTCTGACTCGGAGAGGATTCTCTTAATAGATATATGCCAAAATGGATTACAATAACGGAGAATGACTGCAAAGACACCATTAAGAATTTGAACACGATTTGAACAAAATCATAAAGATCCTTTCTAAAATGGACTATAGAACACCAACAGAAACAGTATATCAAGAAATTCAGGAACTAAATATCAAACTAATTACATTGAGCAATTTGTTACTACTATATAAAATAAACAAGAACAAAATAAAAATTAATATACCTTTACACAGAAGCGAGAAATACACAGATACAGAACACGCAGGATATCCCACATCAGAACGGAAATATTTATCCACCAAAAACCAACAACAATAAACATATACAACAACCTTCCTAAAGTAATAAAAGATCTTGAATATACAAAATTTAGAGCAAAAATAAAAGAAATGTTAAAATCTAGTGAAATAATTTGCACGGACTTTGCCGCCCATTTCACTTTAATGAAAAACATGAGGCCCTCAACTTCACTAGCCCGAGATGGTATCCCGTGGCGAAGAAGAGGGACGCAAGCGTGACATTGCATATGTATATAATATATGTTATGTCTATTGTATGTGTGTGGTGTTATAAGTGTACTGAAGATAAACGTATTAATATACTGAAACTCAACTTCTAGGAAATGGAGATAACGATTACCAATTAATGTTTCATCGATATAATAGGGCTTGAGAACTCTTGTGCCGATTATACTGCACCAAATTTGACCTGAGGTCTTTTTTGTTCGAAATTGTGTTTCGCCCATAAATGTTCATTGTGCCTGTTGAACATTCCACGAGTTTCGTCGGTCCATAACATTTTAAATGGGAATTGAGGATCTGCTCTGCACATACTCCCGTACAATCTACAAAAGACCCTGTGTTTCTCGTAGTTTCCAGGATTTAAAATTTTACCTATGGATAATTTGTACAGTAATATATATATAATAACGGTCCAAATTCTCCCAAGTTGCCGAATAAATTTTTAAATCTAGGGAATGACGACTGACGACCAAAAAAAACTGAAAATAGCGTTCTGTAGCTCTCTGGGGGATTTGTTACATTCAATGTGACAAAAAAACATGTTACGTTTTTCTGGACGGGAAGAAATCATGGCGAAACTACAAACACTTGTAAAAATCAGTAAACGCAAACCAATAAGTCAGGTTAGGTCAAAACTTATGCTGAGACAACTGACAACTAATCTGATATGAATATGTTATTGTACGCTGCTTGGTTGTAGCCAACTATGTTTTTAAAGGCAAAAAATAATTATATAATGAAACAGATATGCAAAATACATATCCGTCACTGTAAACATGGACAAACACCTCGTATTTTTAGCATTTACTTCTGTTCAATACATATGTTTCAGTCATCTAGGCCTCATCGGTTGAACCAGTGAAGCAATGTGTATACAAATTAATACAGATCTGTTAAACAACGGATCTGTATCTGTATCTACATTTACGCTAAAATCGTCTCCAAGCTATAACCAGTTTCGTTCTATCAGGCGACACTAATTTAATCAGTGACATCTGACGGAAGAAAGCGACTAGGCCAGAAAAGGCAATCTTCCGCTCGAATAGCAATGCTATTACGTAAAGCGGAAAAATACGTATATTGGTGCTGTCCATTAACACGCGCCAGATGGCGGTAAATATACAAAAAAGGGATATTTATCAATACGTTTTTGCCGTATTACGCAGTTGTTATATAATGAAACAGATATGCAAAATACATATCCGTCACTGTAAACATGGACAAACACCTCGTATTTTTAGCATTTACTTCTGTTCAATACATATGTTTCAGCCATCTAGGCCTCATCGGTTGAACTAGTGAAGCAATGTGTATACAAATTACAAAATACTAGTTCAACCGATGAGGCCTAGATGGCTGAAACATATGTATTGAACAGAAGTAAATGCTAAAAATACGAGGTGTTTGTCCATGTTTACAGTGACGGATATGTATTTTGCATATCTGTTTCATTATATAACAACTGCGTAATACGGCAAAAACGTATTGATAAATATCCCTTTTTTGTATATTTACCGCCATCTGGCGCGTGTTAATGGACAGCACCAATATACGTATTTTTCCGCTTTACGTAATAGCATTGCTATTCGAGCGGAAGATCGCCTTTTCTGGCCTAGTCGCTTTCTTCCGTCAGATGTCACTGATTAAATTAGTGTCGCCTGATAGAACGAAACTGGTTATAGCTTGGAGACGATTTTAGCGTAAATGTAGATACAGATACAGATCCGTTGTTTAACAGATCTGTATTAATTTGTATACACATTGCTTCACTAGTTCAACCGATGAGGCCTAGATGGCTGAAACATATGTATTGAACAGAAGTAAATGCTAAAAATACGAGGTGTTTGTCCATGTTTACAGTGACGGATATGTATTTTGCATATCTGTTTCATTATATAACAACTGCGTAATACGGCAAAAACGTATTGATAAATATCCCCTTTTTTGTACAAAAAATAATTAAAGATTGCTATAACTCATTTATTTAACGCAATAACTTTATGAGTGGTACATTGTTGTAAAGGGAAAAATAAGCTCTTTTTAATGAAGTCATAGCCAACTATGAGTGGCATTTAAGAAAACAAAAGTTTGACATAACTCGAAAATAGCAATTCCGATATAGTTATTTATGAACCGAGGGCGTTATGGGTATTATATTGCTCCGAGGTTGACGTTAATTCAGCCCGAGGGCCTCTGGCCCGAGGGATGAATGTCGACCAAGAGCAATATAATTGTCACAACGCCAGTGGCTCATACAAGATTTTATTTTCCACGAAAAATTAATTTTTTAAGCGGAAAATTCAAATTACATTGGCAAAGTTCCGAGATATCTGTTAACAGTCATGACGTTGACACATTAGTTACGCATCATTACGCATCTAACATGACTTCTTGAATCAACGATTTAACCTTAATTTTATTTTTCAAATGACAGTTGTTGACACTGAAGTTTTCCAAGTTGTCAATGTTTAGATACTCTTAATTTTAATAAAGAATGCTAAATTTTTGCTTCGAGTTTTGCGTTAGACTTTCTTAAAAGTTCAAGTTATTAGTTCTGTAAAATGTATATCCTTCCTTCTCGGGTCTTATTTATACTCACACAACATTAAAAACTGTGAATAAATTAACGGGCGATATGACCATATTTATGGTAACCGTATCCAAGGTAAATTGAACAAATAATACTTAAGTGAAAAATTTAAAAAAATGAATTAATGCAGGTTAGGTAATTAGACGAGATTAAAGAAAATGGCGAAATTTAGTTTTTTGCAAATATCTAGTACCTACTTAAGTTGTGAACTTTTGCTGAAATACATACAACAACAGCGCTAATTGTAAGTCAAGCTCGTAAAACTACACGTCTTTCCCCATTTAACCAAATCTCTATCTATTGTAATTTCTGAGATCCTCACAAAAAACGAAAAAAACTCCCCAAGTATATTATAATATACACAGATATGTGTAAATATCAAATTATTATTTGAATGAAAATAATATCATACTTTTCTAAACAATTCTAGTTAAAATAATTTAAATATAACAAGTGTTCATTTGAAAAGTCAATCTAGTAGCATGTGATTTACTGAGAACATTTTGGAGTATGTCGTAAATTAAAATTTACTACTTAACCTACGAAGTCGTATATTTTGATAGTTTCATACATACAAATAAATAACAAATAATAGGTATTTATTGAAAACTATAACAAATGTTGAAAATGTTGTCCTTCAAGATCAATGCACTTTAAAATCCTCCGTTCAAAATTTCTGATGGTATTCTGCAACATTACTGGATTGTTATTAATTTCCATGCATTTCCGTTCGATTCTCTGTAGCATATCATTCAAATTCAATATAGGTGTTCGAAATATGTTATTTTTTAGATAAGGCCACAAAAAGAAGTCGCAAGGTGTTAAATCGCATGAACGTGCAGGCCAGGCAATTTCAGTATTTCGACTAATTATACGCTCATCAAAAAATTCTCTTAAATAATCCAAAGATTCTGCAGTACAGTGACAAGGTGCTCCGTCTTGTTGGAAATATGCATTTTGTAGTTCATCATCATGCCACTGATTGACAAATGGTTGTAAAATTTCCGTACGGTACCTTTGAGCAGTTAACGTTCCCTGAAAAAATATTGGTCCAATGATTCGCCTTTGGCTTATCGCTGGCCAAACACCAATTTTCTCTGGATGTAGCGATTCTTCATTAATTACATGTGGATTTTCACTACTCCAAATTCTTGTATTTTGTGAATTTAGGTATCCCGTTTTATAAAACCATGCTTCATCATTAAAGATGACTCTTTGCGAAAGTTCTCCATTATTGTTCATATTTACAAACCAATTACAAAACTGTAGTCTACATGGGTAATCAATTTCTAACAATTCTTGTACCGCTGTGACACGGTATGGATAAAGTTGCATATCTTTTTTTAATAACTTGTGAGTTGTCCCAACAGAAAAGTTTATTTGTTGACTCAAATGTCGAACAGATGTTTGTGGTTCATTTTCCATTATTTCTTCAACACGATTGACAACTTGAGGTGAACGTTTCTTAACTGCTCCGCTGCCTGATTTTCTTAAGAGACTACCAGTTTCAGAAAAAAGTTTTAAAGTTCTATTCAAAGTATTCTTAAATTGCATATAATCTATTACAAAATGTGGAAACTCAACTTGAAATTCTATCATGCAATCTTCAATTGAATAGATCCATAAACCATCAATTTTATTACCGTTTCGAAAATAAGCCGGACTAAAAAAATTTTATGTTCTAAAGTGAAAGCCATTTTAAAATGGAGAAGCAATTTATTTAAACCAGAATCGACGCACGATTATTTTATGCATTAACTGATATTTGTGATTGACATTATCAAATGTCATTTGGATTTACGTTTACGGAGGAACAACAAACACATACTAATATATTTGCGTCTTATTCTATCAAAATTTCAAAGTAACCTAGATTGACTTTTCAAATGAACACTTGTTACAGTTAGAATAGTACCTTGTACAAATAAGAGAACTGCCCATAAGTGGCACAGTGTGCGAATAAATGCAGTGTAAGGCATAAATTTAAGTATTCATTTATATAAATCACCCAGTTAACATTCATGTACAGATATAAAATGTGAAAAAAAACTTTTTTAAAAGTAGGTTTATGTGGTACATGTAAAACAGAAGTTCAAAGGTTCCACTGTCAGTTCTCTTTGTTTTCTCTTTTACGTTTCTGAAGGTAAAAGCGATTTGAATAGTGTTTTGTATTTTTTCCTCTTTTTTTATGGGAATTCTGGTGTTTACTTCAAAGATCCATTGTTATCCTGAAAATCGGCCAACTATGAAAATAGCAGCTATTTATTTGCAAATTTTTGCCATTCACGAAATTCTCTGTTCGCTTTATATATTTTTTTTTACTTTTTTAATGTTTTTTGAAAGTTTATTATAATTTCGAGATGGAAAATATATGACTTGCAATGTTATATTTATGGAATAAGATCAATATAGAATTATAATAATGTTCCCGGAAGTAAAAATGGTATATTCTTTTACATTTAATATCGAAAATGTTTGGTAGTTTATACGTGAAATTAAGCTGATAGATTTACAGTAATTCACAGCGAAAATTATATAACATTGCCTTCAAAATCTTTCCTGATTAGAGCTATGCTTTGTGATAACGATAACGATTGCTAACAGTGCATGCACGCATTAACGACATCTGAAATGACATCATTAGGGCCACCTGAACGAGGATCATAATTCAAGGATTTTCGACCACGTTTAAACAATTTTGAACACTCACAAATAGTTGACTTGGAAGGACAATAATTTCCGTATACAGTCAACATTTCTTCAAGTATAATTTTTTAAACATTTTTCAATTTAAGTTTAAAAAAAAATCGCATTTACTTAGCAAACAAGTTATAGTAAATAGGGATTAAAAAGAAATATGAACTGAAGAAAAAGCGACTTAACCCCTCAGAGTTTCACATCCTATTCAATTAGGGGTATTCTCGACACTCAATAGAAAAAGTTACCACAAGTCTTAGCGATAAAGAAAAATTAATGAAAAAGATTGTGAGACTTAGTTGGAAGCAAGTGGAAATCTTGTGATTCTATTGAAACTAGCGTTAAATTAATCACCCAAAAACGGAAACTTAATTTTATAATTAGCACGACGTTATATCAACTTTTATTCCAACAATTTCTTCAAGTATAATTTTTTAAGCATTTTTCAATTTAAGTTTAAAAAAAAATCGCATTTACTTAGCAAACAAGTTATAGTAAATAGGGATTAAAAAGAAATATGAACTGAAGAAAAAGCGACTTAACCCCTTCAGAGTTTCACATCCTATTCAATTAGGGGTATTCTCGACACTCTATAGAAAAAGTTACCACAAGTCTTAGCGATAAAGAAAAACAACCAACGGTAGTAATGAAAAAGATTGTGAGACTTAGTTGGAAGCAAGTGGAAATCTTGTGATTCTATTGAAACTAGCGTTAAATTAATCACCCAAAAACGGAAACTTAATTTTATAATTAGCACGACGTTATATCAACTTTTATTCCAACAATTTCTTCAAGTATAATTTTTTAAGCATTTTTCAATTTAAGTTTAAAAAAAAATCGCATTTACTTAGCAAACAAGTTATAGTAAATAGGGATTAAAAAGAAATATGAACTGAAGAAAAAGCGACTTAACCCCTTCAGAGTTTCACATCCTATTCAATTAGGGGTATTCTCGACACTCTATAGAAAAAGTTACCACAAGTCTTAGCGATAAAGAAAAACAACCAACGGTAGTAATGAAAAAGATTGTGAGACTTAGTTGGAAGCAAGTGGAAATCTTGTGATTCTATTGAAACTAGCGTTAAATTAATCACCCAAAAACGGAAACTTAATTTTATAATTAGCACGACGTTATATCAACTTTTATTCCAACAATATCAAAATGATACGGTAAATTCACAACCAAAAGGACGTCTAAATTGCATTAACGCATGTAACTCACAATAACACTTTCATTAAAAGTGACGAAGAACACACGTCCCTACTCCAAGATTCCGGAACACATGACCGATAAGATGTTATCAAAAACGCTAAGAGTATACGGGGGGGATAATCAAAATATTGTAACATTATTGAGAAAAGAAGTTTTTCTCCATCAGAATCACACTTCTTCTTATTTATAAACTATGCCGACCACTAAATTTGTCGATTTAAGTTACGAATGTTTGCCTCATAAGTGTGTTAGTGTTAATAATTCTTACGTTGAAAAATATTTTTTTAGTTTGTTTTCTAACTCATTTATTTCATAGCTAGGTAGATAATATAAAAAACTCTTCTCGTATGTACTTATGTGAAACAGGGATTAAAGAGAAATTTGAACTGAAGAAAAAACGACTACATTTGTCGATTTAAGTTACAAATTTCTGTCTCGTCCATCTTATTCACCAGATCTGACTTCAACTAACTTTTTCTTGTTCATAAATTTGAAAAATTGGCTTGGTCGAAGGAGATTTGGAACAAATGAGAAAGTAATATCCACAACGAATGCCTATTTTGACGAACTTCCAAGAGATAACATTTTAGACTGTTTAAAAAGATTGGATAATCGGTGGGCTAATTGTATAGAATTGAACGACCTTAATGCCTTTTATTTTCTTTAGAAAATTGCAATTACTTAGTACCTAACACCAATATAATAATACGTGGGATAAGTTGAATTTATTGAGAATAAGAAAATCTAGTTGACTGTGAAAAGCAATCATACAGTTAAAAAATTACTGAAAAGCCACGTCCATCAACGGAACATACAGACGCGGTTCGCTCTTATTGGAGCTTATCAATGTACGGTATCTCGAAGACGGATATTGCTTTTCACTTCTATACTTTGTGTATATATAGTTAACGTTCTGAACTTACTGCAAATGAGAATGGAAGAATCTGGAATCTTCGTCTTCGAGATACCGTACATTGATAAGCTCCAATAAGAGCGAAACGCGTTTGTATGTTCCGTTGATGGACGTGGCTTTTGAGTAATTTTTAATTATCCTAACAACCAGGAAGGTCGGAGTCGCGACGAGGTGTGTTCTACATGCTAGTACAAACTTGGTTTGTCGGATTGTAGTTATTAACGCGTCACATAAGGCGACATTTACATGTAACAATGAGATTGAATATTACTATTAAGATAAAATAAAACAAATTTTATGAATTTCACATTTTAATTATCACTGTAACGAGTCGTTTCGCACCAACCTGGGCTTCGTCAGACATATAACTAACTTATTTACAAAATATTTTTTATATTAAACACAAGTAAACAGTAACAAGCAAAAACACATGTTTTATTTTAAAAAATAGTCAGAGGGACGGGTGCTTTTTATTACGGGATGTCTATACAAAACTTTCGCTACGGTTTATAAAAAAATGTACTGTTCTTAAGTAATAAAACTAAAGGTTAACATTATATTACAGGGATAAAGAATTCTATGGAAAAATACAAAAATACTATACACTATGTAACTGTCTGCACATCAAATAAATAGATGTACATGTTACATAGTGTATAGTATTTTTGTATTTTTCCATAGAATTCTTTATCCCTGTAATATAATGTAAACCTTTAGTTTTATTACTTAAGAACAGTACATTTTTTTATAAACCGTAGCGAAAGTTTTGTATAGACATCCCGTAATAAAAAGCACCCATCCCTCTGACTATTTTTTAAAATAAAACATGTGTTTTTGCTTGTTACTGTTTACTTGTGTTTAATATAAAAAATATTTTGTAAATAAGTTAGTTATATGTCTGACGAAGCCCAGGTTGGTGCGAAACGACTCGTTACAGTGATAATTAAAAAGTGAAATTCATAAAATTTGTTTTATTTTATCTTAATAGTTATAATGGAATTTCATCAAGTAAAGGCCGAAACAATCATATAGATTTAATATTCATTAATTCTCATTTGCAGTAAGTTCAGAATGTTAACAATCATACAGTGTTTACTTAGAGCAACTCTTTATCTGTATCTGTGATTTGACGTTATGTTGTTGAAGTTACGTTCGCTATAACCAGAGATCGGGCACATCGGGCTGAAATGGACGTCATTACGACGGACGATCTAAATAGTCTACAACATCGTAAGCACATCACGCTGTTGTTTAATAACACTATTCATTCGGTTAACTGCGCATCTATTTTTTGTGTGCGGTTAACCGAGTGAATAGTGCTATTCAATAACTGCGTCCTGTACTTACAGATGTTGTAGACTATATCGTCCGTCGTAATGACGTCATTTCAGCCCGATATGTCCGGTCTCTAGTTATAACTCAGCTACTTATATTTGAAAACTAAAACAAATAGAATATTAACCAGAGAGCACTTTCGAATCATAATTTATTATGATTTCAAAACAGGTGTAAGCGCTTGTGAGTGCAAAGAAATGCCCTTCGGAAATTTTCGATTTTTTTGGTCAGTTTGGAGAACACGTCAAATATTAGTGTCGAATTTTTTATAAACTAAATCGAGTGCGTAGAAAACGAATCCGGCATTAATTTTGACGGGGAATGTGCGGATTGGTTGATAATAATTTTTATAATATGGTGAAATGTTGAGATTTAGTTTTTAGTGAACAAGCGCAGTCCCTAGCTACAATTCACCGATGGTATAAGGAATTTGAACGCGATAGAAATTCTGTTCGGCATCAAAAAGGAACAGGGCATTCTTCTGCGACTGTTACCGACAAAAACATTACCCTCGAGTCATTATTGGACCATATTTTTTTCAAAATGAGGAAGGAAATGCTATCACAGTGAATGAAGGGAGATATCGAGCAACGTTAAGAAACTTTTTGTGTCCGGAATTGGAACAACTGGATGTGGAGGAGTTGTGGTTCGAACAGGATCGTGCCACATCCCACACTGCAAATGAAACAATCGCCTTATTGGAAGAAAAGTTCCGTGGTTCAATTATCTCACGAAATGACCTTTTCAATTTGCCATCTCGTTCGTGCGATTTAACTCCTGATGTTTTTTTTTTCTTTTGGAGTTACGTGAGATTATTGGTTTACGCCAACAACACCTCAAACGATTGACGACTTGATTGACGAATTCAGCCGGATTTATTCGGAAAAGTAATTGAAACTTGGATTCAGCGATTGCGTGTCTGCACACGAGGAAGAGGTGGACATTTTCATGATGTCCTATTTCTAACATAAATGGCACATTCTATGCTTAGAATATATACAAGAATTGGCATTTTATGTTACACATTAAGTTTTTGATTAAAAAATAAAGTTTTCAAGTACCAATTGGTAGACCCTTTAAAAGCAATAGAACATCCGCCGTTCTCACCTGATTTACAATGTGTGACTTTTTGCTATTATTGGAGTTAGACGCAACTTGCGGGATAGCAGGTTTTCGTCTGAAGAATAGATTGATACCGCGTTCACGATTATTTTGAAGATGTTCCGAAGGAAGATTGGTGGGGAGCTTTTAAACAGTGCACATTAGGTCAAACGGCCGCTTTTTCTGTGCAAAAGTGAAAAATCAAAGTTCAGTTTTACTTTCGTTGTTGTTTTCTCTTGGAAACCATTCAAAACAAATATACCTAATTTTTGTTTGTGCTAAATATAAAGCACCGTTATATATATGTCAAAGTCATTCGAAGTAATATTTTTACAAATGTGCTAGCGAGATCAGTATTTATTTATTGGTCAACTTTAACTGTGTGTTTCTCGAATTGTGTTGACGATAATTAATTTCTGTAAAATGCAAAATAAAGAGACAAGTAAGTATAAATGTGTGTCATTGATACTGCTTTATGTTTACGTCGGTATACTTGAAAACTACCCTTAAAATGGTGCAATTTCTCTAAATGTTTGATCTTCTGTAAGCCATACAAAATTTTGACCCAATTTGACCTCTTTGAAATTGAAAACATAGATTAAGCAATATTTAATGAGTTATTTGCAATTAATTTCAAGCTGCTTTTTTTTTCGTTTTACGAGTAATGCCTCTTTTTTTCAGGTAACCTTTGTTTTAATAAAATTGAACTGTTAGAAATATGGCGAAAAAGATACATAAAAAGAGAAAAGTTTGATGCCCTTTTCAAGCATGTAGTTGAAAGAATTGAAGCTAATACGATTTCGGATAAAATGGAGAAACATATAAAGCAAACATTACATTTTTTTTGCGTAAAGTTGGCTCAAAAGTGGGAATAGTGTTACAGAGGATGCATGTGTTTAAGGATCAAAATCATGCGTGGTAAAATTCATATTTAAATTTTGTGGTGAATGGCACCGAAAAAGTTGTTGGTCGTCAACGTGTGCCATTCAACGCAAAATCAGAATTTGGGAAAAGAAAAGAAGCTGCAGACCTTTCAAATGAGAAAGCTGATACAAATCTTCTCGTTCGTGCAGCAGCAATATCAGCTCGTAAGCACGGTGATGCTGATTTAGCTGCAGTGCTAAAAGAAAGTATTGAAAGCCCAACAAGACCATAAAAAATGCGTAAGGTTTGCTATCAAGATCTCCAAAAGCCAATTCCACTATCTGCGGATGAGGCTTTAGCTTTTCTTCTTGAATATAATTTTTCCAAAGAACAATATAATGCAATACGCCACGAAAACAAATTACGTAATTGCGATATATATCCACATTATAGGAAAATTACAGCTGCAAAGTTGAAATGTCGACCTCAGGGTATAATAGCAAATGAGACCCTTGCCAAAGTTTCGTTGCAATTTATTTTACTGCATACGGCTGAAAGAATTGTTGACCTCCAAAAAGAAGTTTTTCAAACTGCAATGGAAGCGGAGAAGACGAATTTTTTGGGATCGGTATTAATATTAAGCTATGGATTTGATAGCAGCACTGGTCAGTCGCAATATAAACAAACTTTTAATGAGACAGGTTCGTCAAATAGCTGTGATGCCTCTCTTTTAGCTACTACAATTATTCCTTTAAGGTTACTGCTCTTATCCGGAACGCCAATATGGAACAACCGCACACCACAGCCTGTAAGATTTTGTCGGCCCATAAAATTGCAGTACATAAAGGAGACAAAAGAAGTTGTTTTAAAGGAAGACCTGGATTTAAAAAAGAAATTGACGCTCTGGCAAGCGTAAGAATATCAATTGGTGATGGAAAATTTGTTGAAGTATCATTTAAATTATTTTTAACACTCATTGATGGAAAAGTTTTAAACATTATAACTGGAACTAGATCAAATAAGGCTTGTCCCATTTCTGCTGCTACGCCGAAGGACTTTATGAACACATTTAATTACAAAAGTGAAATATTCCGGGCAAAAGATGAAAACTTAAAGTTTGGACTTAGTCCCCTTCATTGTTGGATTAGATTTTTTTAATTTGTATTACATTTAGGCTGTAAATGCGAATTACAAAAGTGGCAGGTACGAGGAGATGATAAGTTAATTATTTTAAAAAGAAAAACAGACAAAACGCTTTTTGGAAAAAGCTCGGACTTCGTGTCGACATGCCCAGAGTAGATGGCTCCGGTTCCACAAATGACGGAAACACTGCTCGTCGAGCTTTTACTCAGCATGTTATTTTTTCTGAAATAACTAATGTCGACAAAGATTTAATATATCGCTTCAAAATCATTTTGATTTGTTTATCCTGCCAGTTTGCAATTAATTCAAGTAAATTTGAAACATATTGCTTTGAAACAGCAAAATGTTTTCAGAATCTATATCCTTGGTTGCCAATGACTTCCACAGTACATAAAGTACTAATACATTCAAAAGAAATATTAGAAAATACAGCACTTCCAATGGGTTATTTTGCAGAAGAAGCAGCTGAATCGCGACATAAGATATACAAAGCCGATAGATTGCATCACGCCCGCAGAAACAATCGTACCAATAACCTGCTAGACATATTTAATAGAGCTGTCGATACTTCAGATCCATTAATTTCCACAAAATTTTTAAATAGGCGCTTGCAAAAGCGGTAACATTCTACTCTTCCACCTGAAGCAATTGAACTGTTATGTTGCAGCGAAACCATAGAAGAAATTCATCTTAGCAACCAAGACGATGAAATTAATGAAATTGAAGAGGACCTATTTGATTTAAATTTACAAAACGAATTAGATTTAAGCAATTACTGAATATTGTAGTTTAATTAAAATAAATAAATGAATACTACACGAAAAATGTTTGCATTAATGGTTGCAAAATTGTTAATTTTTGGTCGCTAATGGGTTAAGTTGCATTGTTTAATAGATTTATTCTTACATAGTAAATTCCTACAGGTTTTAGTTTGAATACCATGGTTTTGAAGAAGTTATTAATTTAGCACAGAAAGAGTGGCTATTTGACCTATAGTGCAGTGGAAAGAAAGAATGGTCAATTGTATCATTGTTAAGGGGGAATTACTAAAATAAAATCCTAGAAAATATTAACCGTGTTTTCTATTCTCAATAATTTCATCTTGTCCCTTTTACTTGTGTTAAATGGAGATTTAGAAAAATATATATTTATACATACCTTTCGTCAAGAACCTAGCGTCACTCAAATCACTATTAGTATCGTCTATTTCACCACCCATTATTTCACTTACCATATATGACATTATGATACCAACGTTACGTTAAATATAGTACACTTCTCCGCCAATTTCCTTTATATATTGATTAGTGCAGATACGCCTCCACCCACCTCTATCCAATTTATTACCTATCAATGGTCCGTAATTATACCAATTATTAATTTCAAAGGATACTTCTTCCTCCTTAGTCCGCAAGCCCAGCCTGTCTTTCTTCTTCGTTCGCCACGGTCCTTTTTTCATCTTTGTCCTCGTGCGCAAGATAGGTGATCTTGAACAGGCATTGCCCCACGTGCTTCCATAATAATACGATTTTCGTACTAGAAATGTGTGTTTATAAATTAACGACGTTTTGGGTTAATTGGATTTTTATAATTCGCCAAGGATTTGTTATTGAAACTCGATATATTTTGTCGCGTAGTAATTATTTTTAGAACTGTATACCATATGAATAACAAACTACACCCATTTGTACCATCAGTAACCAGAATTGTTTTTAAAAGCTTAAAAAAAAGCTACATTACCATACACTAGGATATACTTAATACTAATTATAAAAAAAATACTGTTTTACATTATTGTTCTAACAATATTGTTTGGGTAATTTCTACATTCTCAAAGTAAGATCTTCTTCAACTAAATACAGGGTTGGCCATTTAAGGTTGCGGTTTTTGAAGTCATATTAAACATACAAAACATTAATTTAAAAAAATGATTTATTTGTGCAATTAAACAACAAGATCTGCGGTTTAATAAATCAGGTTTTCGAAGTGAGAGCCTCGAGCAACGATAACATTTCGCAGCCTCTTCTCAAATTCTCCACAAACTGCCTGAAGTGTGGCGCACGGTATCGCTTCTGTTCGCTGCCGTATTGCCCTTTCAAGGTCATCCAGGGTGTCTATACCATCGCGATATACCGTATCTTTTAATGATCCCCACAGGTATAAATCGCAAGGATTGAGGTCTGGACTATATGGTGGCCATGTTATCCCTCCGCCTGTAAACTGTTGAGCGTCAAGACCAATGATTCTGTTACCGAAATGTTCTTCAAGAATGTTGAAAACTTCTTCCGTGCGATACGGACGAGCCCCGTCTTGCATAAACCATGCATTCTCCACCATATTTAATCCATGCGCCACGGGAATGAAAGACTCATTAAGCATTTCACAATATTTTTGCGAAGTAACGGTTCCATTGACAATCACGGGACCGATAATTCCTGCCGACGAGATAGCACACCATACAGTCAACCGTCGAGGGTGAAGAGGACGAACAATTGCTAGATGTGGATTTTCTGCCCCCAATGTCTCCAATTTTGCTTATTCACATAACCGGATACATCGAAATGTGACTCATCCGACCACCACACTCGTTCCAATGACATGCTGCCATTTTCAATGCGTTCGATGATTTCGTTCGCAAAATTGTAGCGTCGCTCCATATCAAACGGTCCCAACGGCTGATCGATCTGGATTTTGTATGCTTTCATCTTTAGATATTGCTTTAGGATCCGCCTTAGTGTTGTACGGGGTATTTCAAGTTCTTGAGATGCTCTTGAGGTCGATGTTGAAGGTTGAGCTGTAAAGTGCTCCCGTACTCGTTCTATGGTTTCCGGTACTCGGATGGTGTTTTGACGTTCTCTAACAGTTGATCTTACGTCTGCCGCAGATGCTGTTGCTTCAAATTTCACTACAATCCTAAGATATTGTCGGATTAGTAGACATGGAAACACGATAACGAATACTTTGTTACTTTTCTAAATTTATCTTTTTTTCCTTACCTTTTTATAGTGTTTTCCGTTGATGCGTTATTTCTCCCGAATAGAGTACGCAAGTGTCTTGCCGTAGATGCAAAAGATTCCCCATTTCTATAATAATATTTTATTAATTCCACACGCACTTCCGTTGGATACGACGCCATCTTGAAAACTGACAAGGCAACTTTTTCCTATATTTATTGTAAACCGCGCTTGGCCCTCTAGTGTAAAAAATATTTATTATATTAATTTCTATATATACAAGGGAATAGCGCGATTTTTAAAACCGCTACATTAAATGGCCAACCCGGTATAAGGAGACAACTTACTATGTATAGGTGTATACAGTGTGTAGAATAAGTTCGTTAACTTCGTTAATATTAATGTTTTGGAAAAAATCTCAAAGCGGTATAGCGATTTTAACTACGAGGAATATTTGAAATGTTTCCGACCTTACCGACATAAAGTGTAGAAAAAAATTTCATTAGCTGTCCGATAGATGGCCTAGACATATGTAAACTGTCAAGATTACAAGTTATACTGATCATTAATTTGTCTATGGTACGTTTAGGGTTGCCAGGTTGGTGGATTTTTCCTCAAATTTGGGGTATTTTAATCGCCCTGGGGGTGGATTTGGGGAAGCTGAAGTTTTGGGGGATTTTTGGACTTGTTTTTATGTTATTTTGATGAAATTTGGTACCATAACTTGATTGCTTTCGCGGCTTCTTACACATATCAAACAAAATGTCCCAATTTTAATAGAAGAGCATCTGTAAATAAGTATTTCGTTAAGTGCACATGCTTCTTATATCTTGCGTACGGTATCTATTATCGTTTATTAGAAGTTGCAATGAGCGAAATACGATTGGCTCAACATGTTCACGATTTTACTTCATGCTTACATTACAAGTGTGCCAGTTCACATCTGTGGCAGGAAATGACACCGAAGCATGATGCGTGATTTGTAAATGTATGTTGGTTGTACACAAAAAGGACTTGCTTCTTCACGGCAATACGAAAAAACAGTTAGATGACAAAGCATAGAAATTCAGCACCTAAGAAAAAAATCACAGACCTCATTAATGTATCCATATCTGATAGTCGGAATTAAAGATTGCTGCATTTGTTATAAGCCAGCATTGCTCCTATAAATTCTGTGGATCATTTAGAGACCTTAATTAATATTATTTTAAATGTAATACGTCCAACATTATTTAATGGATTATTAGAGGATACTGGCGATCAATATTTTTCTTTAATAATAGATGAAAGTACTGCTATCGATGCAAGCAAAATGATTAGATATTTCAGCACAAAGCAAAAGAAAATTATCGCAACATTTTATCGATTATTACTAGACCGCGGATACGATTCATCGGTGCCGACAATGTACATCAACTTAACTTAACAGTATATATGAATGTTATAGCGCGATGGTATTGATAAAAGTTGTCTGTTTGTACGTCTGTCAATGCAAACAGACGGAGTGTGAAATATATTCCGCCAGAGTCGTAATAAAGCCAATGAAATGTGTATATATAAAGTGCGTTCTTTTATTGGACAGTATGTCTTTAAATATAGAAAAACTTCGCTCAACATCAGAGCTAGTGAGTGGCGCATAGAAATAATAATCTTTAAATTTAATATATCTACCGATTTCCGTATTTTAAACATTACTACAAAAGCCTTTCAGGACATTAAAATCAGGGCTACCAGCGAATATTCCATCAATCTTATTATTAAGCGAAACCGACTCTGTCTCTGCGCCTGCATGACTCATTAGAGGATAGCGTCTGTTCCGCAGTCTAATTATTACAAATAAGTGCTGGCAATGCTTATCATTTACCAGAAAAAATAATAAATTAATTAAAAGCAAATAATTTAAAAATTGAAAAATTGTTGGATATAGACAATGCAATGATAGGACAAAATCATTCTCAACAGACAACAATTTTAAGGCAGTACAATAAAACTTTGGTGTCTGTTAAATATATTTGTCTTTTTTCCATCTTGCATCTTAAAAGTTTACCAGGAATTTAGGCTTTGTGATCCGGGAAACCTATAACTGGTTTTCTGTAAGTTCTAAAAGACAAATCGAATATAACAAAAATTTGTGAATTACTAAATTGAAGAAGAACTTTCTTTATACATGATCTTTATACATGAATTTCTTAAGTATCATATTGAAAGATGTTTCGAATATTAATAAATTCCTTCAAGCAAAAAAGTGCAGATTCATTAAAATTATTAACAGATTTACTAAATTTACTGAAAGTATAGTTATGCTATTTGATTCCACCTCACTGTTTGCCAAAAATAATTCCTAGCGGCTTGGTAAAGTGTGCCTTATATTGAATCCAAAGTAATGTTTCTGATACTTGAATGTTTTCAGTTTCTAGTAACACATTAAGTTGTAGATCTTCATTTAACACCGCTGGACATCCAATTTTTGGAAGATCTTTATAACGCCATGTTCCCGAAATTTACCTTCAATCTTGCTAACTGTTGACTGACATAGACTTATCCGGGTACTTTTCTTTAAAAAGTTCACATCTTGATATGTTCTAGTTCTGCCATCGTAACCAATCATGATTAACACTTCAATTCTCGGTTTCTCGCTCAATTGTACCATTCTTATTAATAAAATAATTTGCTAAATGTGAAATCTTATTTAGAAAAAGCAAATGACAATTACTTAATTGTGACATTTATAATTTAATTCTGGCAAAAGTAACTAATGTTTTTTGTTTTGTACAACAGCAACTATATTCATTTTTTCAATTCAAGGAATTTTTAATATTTGAACTTTGAAACTTTGAATTTTTTTTTCAATTTTAATATAACAAGTGTTCATTTGAAAAGTCAATCTAGTAACATGTGATTTACTGAGAACATTTTGAAGTATGTCGAAAATTAAAATTTGCTACTTAACCTACGAAGTCGTATATTTTGACAGTTTCATACATACAAATAAATAAAAAATAATAGGTATTTATTGAAAACTATAACAAATGTTGAAAATGGTGTCCTTCAAGATCAATGCACTTTAAAATCCTCCGTTCAAAATTTCTGATGATATTCTGCTAGGTACATTACTGGATTGTTATTAATTTCCATGCATTTCTGTTCGATTCTCTGTAGCATATCATTCAAATTCAATATAGGTGTTCGAAATATGTTATTTTTTAGGTAAGGCCACAAAAAGAAGTCGCAAGGTGTTAAATCGCATGAACGTGCAGGCCAGACAATTTTAGTACTTCGACTAATTATACGCTCATCAAAAAATTCTCTTAAATAATCCAAAGATTCTGCAGTACAGTGACAAGGTGCTCCGTCTTGTTGGAAATATGCATTTTGAAGTTCATCATCATGCAACTGATTGACAAATGATTGTAAAATTTCTGTACGGTACCTTTGAGCAGTTAACGTTCCCTGAAAACATATTGGTCCAATAATTCGCCTTTGGCTTATCGCTGCTCAAACACCAGTTTTCTCTGGATGTAGCGATTCTTCATTAATTACATGTGGATTTTCACTACTCCAAATTCTTGTATTTTGTGAATTTAGGTATCCCGTTTTATAAAACCATGCTTCATCAGTAAAGATGACTCTTTGCGAAAGTTCTCCATTATTGTACATATTTACAAACCAATTACAAAACTGTAGTCTACGTGGGTAATCAATTTCTAACAATTCTTGTACTGCTGTGACACGGTATGGATAAAGTTGCATATCTTTTTTTAATAACTTGCGAGTTGTACCAACAGAAAGGTTTATTTGTTGACTCAAATGTCGAACAGATGTTTGCGGTTCATTTTCCATTATTTCTTGAACACGATTGACAACTTGAGGTGTACGTTTCTTAACTGCTCCGCTGCCTGATTTTCTTAAGAGACTACCAGTTTCAGAAAAAAGTTTTAAAGTTCTATCCAAAGTATTCTTAAATTGTATATAATCTATTACAAAATGTGGAAACTCAACTTGAAATTCTACCATACAATCTTCAACTGAATAGACCCATAAACCATCAATTTTATTACCGTTTCGAAAATAAGACGGACTAAAAAAATTTTATGTTCTAATGTGAAAGCCATTTTAAAACTGAGAAGCAATTTATTTAAACCAGAATCGACGCACGATTATTTTATGCACTAACTGATATTTGTGATTGACATTATCAAATGTCATTTGGATTTACGTTTACGGAACAACAAACACATACTAATATATATGCGTCTTATTCTATCAAAATTTCAAAGTAACCTAGATTTACTTTTCAAATGAACACTTGTTATTGAAAGTTTTAGACCAGTGGAAATAAAAAGTATTACGGAAATCAATAAAGAAAAATATTTAAAAGTTAACAGGCTTATTCGTTTCTTTATTTCCAATTGTATATGTATTTGTATGTCTGTGTGTAGTGGTTATACTGACCATTTTATGATCGTGTCTATTATTGGGCTGTTTAAAAATTCTTTCTGCGTTTTTGTCCGATTTCCGTCCTTGGAAATTCCTTTTTTTTTTAATTCTAATATTTCTAAATAATCCAATTTTTGCTTTTATTTATTGCACAGTAGTTTGCAGTCTTCAATATAAAAAAAATTAATATTATTTATGCAATGTTCTGCAACAACTGTCTTTTTATTACCTTGAATTATGTCTTTTTTACGTTCTTTTAAACTGATATTTATATTTCTACCACTTTGTTAGATGTAGATGGGCGTCATAATCTTTACAATCTCTTTTATATACACCACACTTATCCAAATTTGTAATTTTATCTTTATGGCTTGTTAACATGGTACCCAAATTATTTTTATTCATATTTACTATATTTAGTCCGATTTTGTTTTGTTAGTAGTCTAAAATCTATTCTATAATTTAAGGAAATTAAATCTCCAACTTTTAAATGCACAACTTTTCCGCATTAAAGAATTACGAGCCGTTGATTGTTTTGCCATATACGTGCTGACGACATAAATTAAGAAAATTATTGTTATTAGCCTCTTACTGGTGTTCGGTTTAGCGTAAAACAACATTCATAAATATACATATATACATCTATAAGTTTAGATTGCTTTAACCCACGATTTGTTGGTTTTTAATCGTTAATAGCTGTTATTATAACTTCGATTACTTCAGATAATTTTCGATGTATGATTTATGTATGTTTTAAATGGAAACTATACTAATTATAATTGTGTATTTGTGTTAAGCTCCTATTAGAAGATTAAATTATTACTCTTTCTGATATTAATTTTAAAATGTAATTATGAAGTATAACCAATCACGTTTTTATAAAATAACTACACGATATTTTGTTTTTTGATATTTTGTTATTCTTTTAGATTCCATTTAATAATACTTACATCTGTATTTTCTGTAAATATACTTAAAATTAGTGTTCCTAATCCTTATTTGAAATAAATTTGTATTTTTTAACAATCACATCATATATCTGGTTATCGCGAGAGAAAGTGTTAGTTAAGTGTTAAGTATTAGAATTGCGAGATGAATTTATAATATTTTTCCAAGATAAACAAACGCCATTCTCATTGTTTTTACAGAATAATGAGTGTATGTCATCGTTGGTTTATTTAGCTGATATATTTTCGCATTTAAACGATTTGAGTGTGATTTTACAAGGACGTGATAAAAACATTTTATTAATGACAGACGAAGTTCATGCTTTCATTAAGAAGCTTAGTAGCTGGATTATTCGCCTTGAAAGCAAAAATTTGGATATGTTCACACTCACTTCGGATTATATTGAGTAAAATTTGAATGAACAAGATACTATTATTGACCACAATTTGGATTGCATGAAGATGCATTTGCATGAATCAAAAACCCAGTTGACGGAGTGTTTCTCAGAAGATTAAAACGATTTCTCGAAGAGATGGGTACTGAATCCGTTTAGTGAAAAGGTTGTTGCCACTACTAAGTTACCACTTGAGATTGACGACCATCTCATCAAAATGTCTGCCGATAAATCTCTACAACTGCAATTTACATCTTAAGATTTAAATACGTTTTAGCTTGGTCGTCGAAATGAATACGGAAATTTAGTCACAAATTGAAAATATTAATCCCTTTCGCCACGTCTTATCCCTGTGAAAAGGTTTTTCGTCTATAGAACCACTTATGTAGAAACTTTTAAATGAGAAACAAATGCAACCATCACATTAATTTATCTTCCTTACATGTGTAGGTACTTACTATAAGTAACATTTTTGTAATAAATGATTTTTTTCTCATAAAATGATTTTTTTATGATTGTTTAGGCTATTTCGCGACCCCCCTTTAATATCACCGCGACCCCCAGATTGTGAAACGATGGCCTAAATTATATAATCAATACATAATGAAAGGGGATATTTAACCGAGTTTTTTTCCTCAATCTCTATATTTCAACATCAGTCCCACAGGGCTCAAGCCTCAGACCATTGTTATTTAACATATTTATTAATTAATATATTATTAGTTATTTTAAATGTTATGGTTATTCCGATGGCAAAATAATTATAAGTTTTATCTGTTCCAGGCATAATATCATAAAGAGGCGTAAACTCAAGAAACAACTTTATAAATCTGGTGAGTTTTTTCTCCTAATTTTTGTTAGTTAAATTTCGTTTGGGATGTCTTATTTAAATATAATTACACTTATGTAAATTTATCGCAAAAAATATAGACCCATGTATGGGATATTTAGAAAGATGGCAATTACTCAAATCAATCTTTAAGAGGATGATTTTCAGTGAAATTCTTGTTTTAGGGTGACAAATATATAACTAATGGATTGAGGGGATACATGTTGAAACTTCATTACAATAATTAATAACACAATACATATTTTAAGTGTCAAAAAGTTGTGACGTTGACACTACATATTGCTATGAAAAGTGAGTTCGAAGTGAGATGTACCACTTTTCACACCAACTCTGTCCAGCTTAAATACTCAGTCGGTTACTTGCTTCATATGGGACTGCTTTCCTCTCCGGGTTTCCAATGGAAAACGTGGAAATCACAATAATGTCTGTTAACTATTCTTATATTGAGCGCCACTCAAAACTTGTTTGAGAAAATATTTAATAAAGTCTTTGAGTTAATTAAATGCACAAAAGAAGAAGGTAGAATTCAAATACACAATGAAATTAAATAGAATTTTATTACAACATTGAAAAAAAGAAAAAAAAAATGTCTTTATAAAATATAAAGACCAATATTGCATGAAATAAACAATATTGTTAAGGCAAAAATATTATATGAGTATTGACTAAGCCATATAATCAAAAAACCTTAATGACTCCGATCAAAATTACAACTAATAAATTACAAAGAAGTGTTCTAAATCTCTCCCACAATATAAAATGTAAACAACAAAATGTGACAGACCGAACTAACCTTTACGCATGTGTGAGATACCACATGTACAAAAACTATATGCCCTTGACACCAACGTGCAAAATTTTATCGTTAAAGAAACTTTTTTACTTAGAAATTTTTAAAATACATTCTTTGTCATCTAATATAACTATTAAGATAAAATATAGAAGTTCATACCAATAAATGCATACAAGAAAGAGATATTAATATAATAAAAATTTAACTTACGAAAAAATATTTTTTTTCTCAATACATGAGACACACACCTCGAGTAAAATTAAATTAAATCAAAATCACGAAGTATACAACCTCGTATAAATTCGATAATGAGTAAAGCAATCAACCACTATGAATTCAAAAACAAAAAACCGTAATTAAATTGAAATAATAGATACAGTTCATAAAGTGTAAGTTTTCAGTTCAAGGTCAAATTCGAAGCATATGATTCAAATCAGTACTGCAGAGTCAAATGAAGTCAGTATTCAATCGCGGAAACAACCGTTTGTCATCATAAAATATAAACGTCATGTTTCAATATTGTCAAAATTTTACTATGTTACTTGCAATATAACCAAAGAGAGCATATACATAACCTGCATGTCAAAATAATAATAATGAAATGAGTAAAGTGGGAACATTAATAGTTCAAAAGTATTGTTTCTTTTATAGTTCTGTATAAATATATTCTATCCAAGAAAACTATGCCGAAATTATTACTTTAATATTTGAACAAATTATTTTAACTGTTATTTATAATTATAAACTCAGGAAAATATTCGATCAAAAATTTATTTAAAAAGAAATATTTCAAGTCAGATATCAATAGTGAAATGCATAGGTATTGAAAAGATCTTTAGTGTTAAAAATGTTTGCATTATTAAGAATGACATACCTACCAAAATCATTTTCTTGCACTATATCTGGGTTAAGAAGATTGGGAATGTATTAATTTGATGAATAATTTAGATTTCTACTTAACTTATATATTGTTTATATTTTAAATAAATTTAAATATATTGGAAAAGAATGTAAAAGTTATGTTCGTAACTCTTTGAAAAAGAATTAAAACCTTTTGAAAGTTGTAAATATATGTTGTCAAATTACATTTATAAAATTATACATAAAAGAAACATTTATATAGTCTACATTTAATATTTTATTGTTTCTTAAGAAAATAATGGTATAATAATACAATCCAAATCCATATTATCCTTTATTAGATGAAGATAATATTTAACAAAAACATGAGGATTTTCTGATAACTACATTTGATAATTTTGCAGGTTAGTACACTACCAATACAAAAAAAAAACAAACTACACCACCAATAAGAAAAAAACAAACTTCATTCATATAAAACTTTGCCACGAGATCTTTATCATGTAATGTTTCGTTGAACCAGTGGCAGTAATTTCTTCGCTGCTTTATATTATGTGCATGCAAATGATACACATTGATGGTTTTTATGGCAGTATTAATGTAACCATATTAAACTTCTACAAAATATAAATATAAAAATATTTTGTCAAAATAAGATAGTTACCTGCTTATTAATGTTTAGTGAACTTTTATAGAAGTAAACTTCCCTGTTTCATCCAAATAAAACCTCAAAAATATTACTTGTATTATTTGCAATAGGTATGTTATTTTTAATGTGAATGGAGTATATATTACAAAAATGAATGAAAACTAGTCAGTTTTTGATTCTGACTCAAAACTTGAGTCATTTACATTATTATTGGAGCACTCTCTGCCCTATCAAGAAATTGCTCCCGCTCATGCAATTTTTTAATAAATTTTCCGTATGCCTAGCGCAATTATACCAAGTAATTTCATCACACTGTTGCAAAGCTTTGTTCCACATTTCTTTAACTCTTTCATCTGAATAACCATTTCTTCCAATATTTGAATTATAATAGTTTTTAACCTTAGTACAAATCATTTCAATTGCGTTCAAGTCACAATGGTACAGAGGTAATCTTAAAACTTCATGTCCACTCTCACATTATTTCACCTATAATAAATATCTTCTCTTCTTTATGATATTTTACTAATTGAATTAATTCATTCTTAGTCATTGCAGATGAATAGCTTCTATCTTTTTTTCTCAACCATTCCATAATTTCTGTTTTTTTGAGGAGGTATTTGGTTGTTTATTTTTACTAGCACTATGATAAGGAGCATTATCTATTATTATAAGTGATGGTGCCTCAAGATTTGGTATAAGCTGATCATTTACCCATTGCTTAAAGGAGTCACCATTCATTTCTCCATGGTAATCACCAGTGATTGTTTTTTATGGAAAAATCAGACTAACTCCTTTAATGAAGCCATTTTCTGTGCCAATATGTATAATAATAAACCGTTTACTATCATAGTCTTTGGGTTTCCTAACACTTTTTATATTATCATTTTGCCAGCATTTCATTCTATTCTCTTTCGAAAAGATTCAAATTTCATCAAGGAACATAACCTGACGTAAAGTTGAATTTAAGTTATTCTTATATTCCCTTAAAAATACATTTCTCATTCAGACTATATTTAATTTCTTTGTGAGCGCTCTCCTGTTACACTCTTTCTTATATTTATAACCAATATCTTTAAGCAATATTGCTAAAATAGTTGTACATGTATGAACAAATTCTTTCATAGCCAAAACTGCTTAAATTTTTTAAGGTAAGATGTTTTTCTGAAAAATTTTAACATGTAATAAATATTTACAATATATTAAAAACATACTTTCTTTATACATGTCATAAACAGTATTTCGAACTTCCATTTTAGTTGCTTCTGCTAAGTCCTTAGTTTTTGGCTTCTTACAAGACCTTTTTTTGCTAGGAGACGATAAGACTGGATTCTGAATGTTACGATGTTTAATAGTGTAGGTGTAGACCGTTCTACTAGAAATATTAAGGGCTTCTGCTACCCTCTAAAATAAAACTTATTTCATAATACCGCCTTATCTAACTGATTATGTGAATTACCTCATGAACGCGGTCGATGGACATAAATGGTCCACCATTCTCCTTTACCCGTTAATAGGCTGTAAGATTTAATACAAGCTGTTTCGCTTGAGAACCAAGAGGTTTACTTGGCATCTAGGAAATATTCTGTAAAATAAATAGGTTAGAAATGTCAAAGTAATAATCAAACAATTTCGTACTTATTGCCATTAATTGATATTACTATTTATTATCAGTATTGTTCTCAAAAAACCAGATTTTGTAATTTTTGATAAACTAAATATTCAAATTGGAAGAATGCTTAACCTAGAAGTCAGAATACCGGAAACAAAGTCAATAAACAACAATATTGAAATAATTTGACAAGTCGAATATCATAAGACTATCTCCTAGACAACCTATCCTTTTTATTTAATATAATATTTCAAAGACGTACGTCTTAACTCAAAATGACAAACGTCTGTAGTATTACAGCGCGTGTTCATGTGTGTTAGAAAGAGATAAAGTACAATTTGCGGTTCACACTTGGGCAGTACGAACTAAAAACTTATACTTTATGAACTGTAAAAAGTTTATCTACAAATATGCAAACACCTTACTCGGGTATCTAGACGTGTCTGAAGCGGAAATCGGAACCGACATCCCTCCACAGAAATCAAAAACAACTCAAAATAAAATCAGTGTACATAAAATAAAATCAAACACTGTAATAGAAAATAGTACACTATAAAAATATTATTTTTCAAAAATGTTTACTAAATGTTGCAGGGAAAAATCCACTGCAGTATGTTTCGCCATATTGTAACTTCATCAGGTGATGAAGTTGTTATAATCGGTATCAACGGAAATATTAATAAATATGTCGAAATACTAGATTAACCGCTAATAATAAATAGAATTACGACAAAATGTGACTCTACAATAGATGCATTTCACTTGACAACCAGTACAGAACTGCGATTAGCAGCTAACGCTCGAATATTACTGATTGCTATAACTGGCTTTACCACGCTAGATCACATGGTATATATTTTTCCATTGTTAAAAACTTATGGAATGCAGTATACTGGGTGTATTTTTGAACTTGAAACTTTCAAGTTAATAAATACTAAAGCAATTAAGTCACCAGCATGACATTTTCCCAGTTATTCGAAATTTGTAAAATGAATAAAGTTTTTCTAAGACTAATTTTGATTATTTACAAAGAAAACGTATTTTTTATTAGACACGAATTGCAGACTCGTATCCATAGGTTCGCAGTGCGAGACATTGAAAAAAAAGTGAATTTCATCGATTATAGCCCCATCTATCATGAATCGCAAAGAATGCTTCAGACATCCTACGTACTTTTTCCAGTAGAATCTGTAATAGTAAAATATACGGTTCCTATTTAAGATTTCAACGTTACCCCTACCCCACCTACATGGAAGTCGAGAGAGGGACAAATTCTAACCCTAATGTATTTCCTCAATTGAATTATTAAATTTTAAATATGGACATTTTTTCGTGAATTACTTATTTTTATTTGAAAGTTTCAGGTTAAAAAATACACCCAGTCTATATACATAATTCGACAATTAAGCGAAAACGGGCAAGCGGTCTGTCAATTAAACTCATTTATCTTCAATCTCTCTATATTTCGCAACAAATTTGTTGCTTCTTTAGGAGATGCTACAAGATTAAAGAAAACCAGACATCAATCAATTCATGTTTCAAGTTCAAAAATACACCCGGTATATACTTCGTTTTTATGAATGGATTATACAATACTTTTATTAATTGCCATTATGTGGTTCAGGATGATCGATTGCGACATCCACGCGAACATATAAGTGTATTTAATTAGTAGTAAATCTAACTTAAATAATTTTTGTTCGATGCCGACGCCTGTTGCCATTTTTGCATGCAATTAAAAGTCGCCATACCTTGACATTTACTACGATTATATTTTTCGATGTTTCAGTATCGTAAATTTCTCGATTTTATTGCGCACCGTGAAATTTTAATAGTTAAATAAATAAAGTTGTAATCTACCGTCATTACGCCACCCAATTCATGTAATAAAACTTACTAATAGTACCGGCAATAAATTATTATAAATTGGGGACCGCGTATTTTAAACATTTTAAGTTTAGATTTAAACGTAGTTGATTGGACGTTCAAATAGGAGTTTTACAAACTTTATTACTGGCATGTGAGTGTGTGTGTTGTATAATCTAGCACGTACTGGGAGGTAATAGTTCATATTTCTTGTATTATCCTGTATACACTCATATACTAACTAAAGAATTTAGATATTGTAACACTCGTTTTTCTTGACCTCTAGATAAAGACCCCGTTAGCCATCTTCAAGATAAATACGAGATATGCCTTAGAAGTAATGAGAATTATGTTGTGAAGTATTTGATTGAATGTATCTACAATTTAACATTGTCCTCTTTAAAGTATGCGCCTTGGGAATGCATAACTGTGTCCTCAGCGATTTTTACAATCCTATTAGAAAGCGTTAGAAAATAAAATAACACTGGTCAACACAGCTTGGTTTTCTTATACACCAATACATGTAGCTTTGAAAAAAAAGAAGTTAAATTTTTAATATGACAAGAATCTAACAGCAATATGAAATATTACTTTAAAATATTTTGTACCAAAATTAATAGGAATTTAGAATAAATTCAATACAGCAATAAAAGTAATATTACGTTAAAAATAAAATTATTAATTACCAAAGCTGTATATAAATTGAATTTAATTCGTAATTAGATTTCAAATATCTTACAAACATATATCACGCTACTCACTATTACCAAATATGAGTAAATATCTAATTCGAAACGTTAATGAACTTTAGATTGAATGGGTAATTTATTATTGTTAAAATAATAAATAATTAATAAATGGACAATCTGCCCTTGAAAGATTCCACATTTTACGTTTTCTTCTCCTCCGATAATTGACACTGGAGAGTCAAATTCTAAAAGGACTAAAAGGTGTAGGGTATCTAGGATTTGTCTTAGCAAGAGTAGTTTTAATTAAGCCGGAGTTCCGCATAAGAAATGCCACAATAAAAGTTCTCTACATGCCAGAAAAGGAAGGTTTCCCATTTTAAGCTTCTTAACTCCAGAATCGGTATACGGCAATTCTAATTAATACTTCACGTGCTACGATAGGATCCGCTAAGCGATTAATTCACAAAGTCGTAGTTTTCGTGAAATTAAACTTCCTCCTAACGAAGATACACACACTCAATTCGATTCGATCACGGCCTCTGTTCGAATCATCTTCACGCCCTATGCAATCGCAAGCGGCAGGGGGGCGATACTATTTCAATATTTAAAAAATCAGAGGGCGATACAGTACGCGTCGAACGAAATATTAAAGTCGTAACTAAAATATAGTATACCGGGGCTGGATGGTAAGAAAAGAAAATGCGAATGTAACAGCTTATGTCTTTTGTTATGCTGATTCTGAATCTGACTTAAAATTTTCTCCATCGCGTCGGGATTTTGGGATATTTTCTTAAATAGTTTTTTCTAAAAGCGTATACAAGTTACTTTTATACGAGCTCGAACAATGTAGCGTTAACGTTAGCGTTATCGTTAACGTTAACGTTAGCTTTAATGTTAACGTTTAACAATGGCGTTGTTGTGTATCAGGTTCCACAGAAATATACATAATGTAGGTTTCTTCTATTCAAAAGTGACGCCATGTTATGTTGGAAAAGTAATTTGGCCTGACTAGTTCTCATAGGTGGAAAATCTGCGTATATTTTGTAGTTGGGTAACTCAAAATTGTTCTGTGAACTTGATGTAGCAACATGCAGTGAGAAGCATAAATGAGATACCATCGGTACATTCAAGTTTATTCATGACATAGACGAAAAAAAAGAGGGACTTTAAAATAGTAGGATCTCTGCAATATTTAGAACCACGCATTAGAAAAACAATGGATTGGGTACACATCTTCGCAAATTTTACGAAGAAGAAGAGTTGATACTATCTCAATATGTAGTCTAAATGTAAGTCGTGAGTCAAAAGTAACTCCCAAATCCTTGGTTTAAAAGTCTAGATAAAGTTTTGTTACCTATTCCATACCCTAATAAAAGCAGTATTCTTCTTTGGATAAGTAACAACACGACGTTTAATTTAAGATGAAATAGATCACATAAATTTTTAATAAGATCTAGATTCCTCTATAAACTTCTTTTACTGATGGAGCGAAACCAAAAGAACTAAATTTAGTTAAGCATGTCACATCAAAGGTGTGCAAAAAATCTGTATACAGTGTACTCTCTCTTAAGGGGACAGGCATGGGACTGAAAAATTTGTCCGCTTATGAGAAGTGTCCGCTTATGAGAAAAGTACAAAAAGAGTAAATAATAATTTGTAATATATTTATCTTTAAACAATTTTATTTCCAAAACAAGAACATATAAATATTAGATAAAGTAAACAGAATTTTCATTAACATTTTTGCGAGAAGTAAAAAAAAACAAAATTTGTTATGCAAGGTATTCAAATAGATTTTAAAAAGTCAGAAATTTTAGCTTGGCGCGTTTTTCCTTTAATTTCATTATCTTGGAGATGTATTTGAAGATCAGTAAGCAATTAAACACCTTTAAGATCGCTGTGATACAAAGAAAAAGCCTTTAGTTTTCTTATAGCTAAATAAGCCTCTTTATAGGAAGTTAACTTGTCTTCAATTTGACTTTCTAGCTCATCTTCAGACGAGTTGGCGAGCGTTTCTTGGGAAGCAATTAACATTTCAGTATTAATGTTTTCCACATCTTCATCATTATCTAAATTAATATAGTCTTCGACGTCAATTTGGATTTGGCTCTGAACTTGATTAATAATATTGAAGAACTGAGCAAGTGCTGATAGTGGAAGCTCATCTTCTGCGGTCCAACCGCTATCGTCATTTAGGATATCTGTTTTCTCAAAACCAGCTTTCCTGAAACAATGTTTTATTGTCTGGGGACCCACTTGCTCCCACGCTTTGTGTATGAAATAAACGACATCTAACAAATTTATTGATTTTGATAAATCCAAAGCAGAATTTGCGTCTTCCATCTGCAGCAAAATATTTTTTAAAAATAACGATTTGTACAAAAACTAAAGTTTTTTATAACGCCTTGATCCAGGGGCTGACAAAATGCTGTTGTGTTTGCTGGAAGAAAAATAACTTTAACATTTTTCAATTTAAGATCGCGAGGATGAGAGGCCGCATTGTCTAAAAATAGCAGGACGTTCCGTTCTTGAAGTTGCATTTTTCTATCGAACTGCGCTAGAAAATCAGTCATCAAATCAAACGTTATCCAAGCCTTTTTGTTTGATAGCCACGTAACTGGTAAATTGTTCAAATTAATATTGCGAAACGCCCGAGGTTTTGCAGCTTTCCCAATAACAAAAAGGGGTTCCTTTTCTCCAGCCATATTGACGCAGTGCAAAATCGTTAGCCTATCCTTAGCCATTTTCCACCAGTGCATTTTTCACCTTTTAATGCAAATGTTTTATCGGGTAATGCCCGAAAAAACAATCCAGTCTCATCCGCATTATAAATATCTCGTGAATCATATCCTTGAATCAAAGATGGCACTTTTTCAGTAAAACTTTTGACATCATATTGGTTTACACTAGCGTTTTCTCCAGAAATGGCACGGAAGGTTATGTTATGCCGTTTTTTTAACCTTTCCAGCCAGCCAAATGCTGCACTAAAATCTGCGTAATTCAATTTATCTGCAATTTCTTTAGCCTTGCTCCTGATAAGTGTGCCCGAGAGAGGAATACATTTATTTCGAGCCTTCACAAACCATACGTAGCACAATTTATCAATGCTAACGCCTTTGACGTTCAGCATACTCCTTTTTCTATCCGGATTGAAATCAGTGTCCCACAATCTTAAAATTTGGTCTCTGTTTTTGATGATACAAGCAGCTTGAATGTTACTGATCTTACATTGCTTTGCTAACTCGCGTACACTAAGTTTCTCATTTTTTTGAATTTCAATGACATTAACTTTGTCTTTAATAGTCAACACTGCTTTAGGCATAGCGATTCAAGTATGTATACAATAAGAATCTATAAATGTACTATGTATTTACGTACTACATTCAAAACAACAAGCTGTGCGTATTTAGGGAATTCCCCTTTGTACATACACGTATTATTCAATAAGCAACATCTGTACGAATATGAAGAAGAGTAAACGGAAAAACAGTGTTACAGTGTTATAAGCTGTCCGGTTATGGAGAACTGAAATCACTATAAAATCACTTTGGTGTGGGAAAAAAGTGTCCGCGTCCGGTTATGGGAGGGTTGTCCGCTCAAGAGAGAAAAATTTTAAAAATCCCTAAGTAATCTTTTGGTACTGTAAAAAGTGTCCGTTTATGGGAGGTATCCGCTTAAGAGAGGTGTCCGTAAGGAGAGAGTACACTGTATAACACATCTACTTCTTCGAGTTTAACCAAAGCCTGATGCATTATCGAGAAATAGTACAAAGATAGTACAAAGGTTACTTCTACCCATCTTCATTGAAACTCAGTCTTAACGTTTAAAAGGATCAAAAACATTGTTGGTGTTACTTCTGTTGATTTTTAGTATGTATATGATTCATTTAAAAAGAGTTTGACAGACATTATAGTTACTAATGAACTGTAAACATCAAAATAAATCTAGTTATCACAACAAAAGAGTTGTACCTGTATATAGATACTGCATAAACAATTACGAAACGACATAGTGTAACTTTAAATAATGCAAAATCCTCGTCATCATTGTTGAGCTCAGACATCGGAAATATCTATCTAGTAAGCTACAGAACGTAATGTGAAAAATATGTTAATAACACCAATTTACAATCTAAATTAACCATTACTAATATGTCCAACATTATTTAAAATTGCTTTAGTATCCTATGATTATTCAAAACTGTCAATCAATTAGTCAATCGTTGTGGCTTAATTCGATACAAAAAAACAACATGCACATACGAGCATGTTATTCCAGCAAGCGTATACATAGTCTGTTATTTCCGTAATTAATATTTTCTATAATTTCATTGATGATTTGTAAATATTAATCCACGGAACGCTTATTATGAAACAGTTTAGTCGTTCCACCTACTGACACCAATAAAACTAAATTAGTTTTATAATTCACCCACATCTATGTATCGACAAATTATTTACGACAGTAATAATAGATAGGTTATATTCAAATTATGTAATCACTCTTTGTTATTGGCATTGTTAAGTAGGAATTGTTTGTATAGGCACATATTTACGATCATTGAAGCGTTCTTTGAGACGTCATTTTATATTGACGAAAGGATTTGCAGTTTTTATTTTACTTTCAGTTAGAATATTTGTTGCGTAAGTTTGTAGCCTCTTTATTGATTTCAAAATTGATTATTTTTTAACAAACAAAATACAACTACAAGAATATACAAATGTCCCGTATCGTTATGTTCAAATTTTAGGAGTGTAAAGTAGACTTCATTTCAAGTAACAAAAACGCAAAATTTGTATATCCATTTTTATTTGTTTCAAAGTTACAGATCTATGAATGTGATTGTCAGATCATGAAAAAAAATGTAATCCTAAAGTCAATATAAACTGATTTTATTTACAAAAAGTTATACGATTCAATAACAGGCCTGTGATTGTTAACGTCGCATAATAAAATGTTATCCTAAAATAAATAAACACGTGTCGTAGTGCATACAGTAATTTCTTGGAGATCTACAAGAAAGAGTACTAGAAATTGATTTATGATAAAGAAGGTTCTTACTTATTTCGTAAGTGCTGAACCATGAATATCATACAATAAACAAATGTTTAGATGACTGTTAACGTTGCATTTTTTAATAAAGGATTACATTACGTATCAGTTCATACAACAGCTTATTAGTGAGTGGATACGTTTTCTTTATTCAAAATGCCAATTCTCAGTGTACGTCGAATCGCTAGACAACAAGGAGTGCCACGAACGACGAATTGGCGAATTTTAAAACGTGAGGGCTTATATCCATTCTCGTCTAGTTTATTCTACCTGGATATTAAGACAGTCACGGCTTCATTTTAATTTCTGCAGAACAGTTCTCTGGACAGATGAATCTACGTTCACGAGAAGTGGTGTTACAAATCTGAGAAACCTGCACAGGTGGTCATCAGAAAGTCCTAAAGCTATACGCCCATCTAAATTTCAACATGAATTTTCTATTAACGTTTGGGCGGCCCTAATCGATGACTTGTTGATTGGTCCTGTCGTTCTTCCTGGGAGGTTAAATGCGGACAATTACCTTCAATTTCTTATTTACGAACTGCCAGGTCTTTTAGAGGATGTCCCACTGAATGTTCGACGAGACATGTGGTTTCACATGGATGGGGCACCATCACATTTCGGAATTGCTGTCTGAAATTGGGTTAACGTCAATTATCCAAGATGGATTGGTCGAGGTGGTCCTGTTGCATGGCCACCCAGATCACCCGATCTTAATCCCCTTGACTTTTATTTATGGGGGTACATAAAAAATTTAGTCTACGCGCAAGTTTCGAACACAAGAGAAGAGTTGTTGGATCGTATTCACCTGGCTGCCGAGCAAAGCCGACAAAACAAGTATGAATTCGGATAAGTACTTCTTCTGTTGGCTTACGGGCACAAGCCTGCATTCAACAAGGAGGCGGACATTTCGAAAATATTATTAATTTAACTTTTTTTAATAAAATCAGTTTTTATTGACTTTAGGATTATATTTTTTTTTCATGATCTGACGATCACATTCATAGATCTGTAACTTTGAAACAAATAAAATGGATATACAAGTTTTGCGTCTTTGTTACTTGAAATGAAGTCTACTTTACACTCCTAAAATTTGAACATAGCGATACGGTACACCTTGTATTTTCCTGTATTATTTACAATTGCTTCTCAAAGATGTGACAATTTTTCGACTCCACACCAGAAGAAATCCGGTGGTTTAGAAGTGAACAAGTCGTCAAGCCAATTTTAAAACACGACATCGTTATTCAAAGAGATTCCTTGAAGGCTATTTGATAGTAAGTGATAGATGTGGAAATCTGATGAATCAACAGAGTTGTTGGCAATATATCTCAGCTGTGGTCTGTAGAAATCATAGAGGATGATGGCTTCTTCCACCAGACGAACATCAGCTAACGCGATGGAGTATCCGAACAAAAATTCGGGGAATTACTTTTGTTGTTAGGGCTAAACCATTCGTTTCTGTTAGTCAGTAACAATGCAGGGCAAAATTACGTTGTGTCTGTCACTAGTCACTTTCATTTAATAAATACGTAAGTTCAAAAAAAAACATTTCTAAATGACCTCAATTTAGCACTATTAAAATAAGTTTTTTGCAGATGTGTCTTTAATTGGTAATAAGGTACTTAAAGAACTGAGCTGATTCAAACCTTTCTATTAAACAGGAGGAGGGAATTAGGATTGACCTACTAGTCAATAGCGTTTCTTCTTATATTGTATTTCGCCAAAACCTTAATACAAATATATAAGGTTTTGAATACCCACTGTATAACTCGCATGCAATATTTTAAACTTTCGTTAGTATGTAGGACTTCGATTTTTCGCTATTACAACATATGCGGGCTATTATAGATATATATGTAGGGGTGAGAGGTTAGCAACAGGTGCTTGGTTGTCGAAATGCAGGGGCGACCGCCAAGCAGGCAGACGGACGAGGCGGGCCAGGCGCGTCACACTCTAAACGACTCTCTCTACCCCGTGTGTCAACGACAGGCGCCTGGCGTCGAAAGTTAAACGTATTACTTCGTCCCTCTTTTCCCTGCCACCCGCGCTTGTCCGTCCGTATCATCCCTGGCACACCGAGGGATCGGGTGACTCTGATCTGTGCAAAACAAATGAATACTCAATTAATCCCGTGATTGAACTCCGAGGGAAATTATTTGAGCCATGTTATATATATATATATATATATATATATATATATACACATACATATATATACATACATACATACATACATCACAGCTTTAAAAAGCAATTATAGTCACACATTCAATTACAAAGAAGTTAAAGTACTACAAACGGAAAGGAATTACTAAGTAAGGTCAATATTGGAACTAATTCACATTAAAAAACAGGAAGAAAATGTAAACGGCCGTAACGAGATTACTAATTTATCAAAATTATATTTTTCTACAATATAAAATACTTTAACAACACTTAATTATTTAAAACCACCACGAAAATAAAGTATCAAATTACATGCAGGGTTAAGCACAAAAACTTTTAAAATAAACTTAACCTATATGTTGAGTAAATTTCAGTTTACTTCTATATGTAGAATAATCAATATGTCACAGTATATTTAAGTAAAATAGTTTAAAATATATAAAATGTAAAACTGATGACAACAATGTTATAAGTAATATTTAACGTATATTATTCATGTATTTTTGTTTAAATTATTTACAGAAAACATCTTGTATTATCAACAATTTATTCTGACGAAGACAATAAAAGTCGAAACGTTAATATGAGTATTTGTAGTTGATGAATAACACTACTTTACACCGAAAATGTACATTTGATGAGAGATAGATTTCCTTATGTATTTTCTTCCGCTGAATTCGAAAATCAAGGTTAAATTTTTTTTTATGGAACAGTTTTTGAGATATTGTAATTTTTTCATTTTTTCGACCTTTTTTCACTTGACAAATCATATCTCGAGCTAGAAATGTCCGATTGGGTCGTTCTTTGGGTCTTTGATTGGTAAAGCGGTTCAAAATATATCGATGAAAATAGGGAACATTTTCAAAAAAATCATATTTTACAGTGATTCTGTGCCGACAGAAAAGTACAAATCGTTAAAAAAAAGTCTGGTTTCTGTTCATGTACGTAAAGATGATACTTTTACGTAAGAACTAAGACCAACCAGAAGAAAATCGACCGAAAAATGACAAAGTTATAAGCAATTGAGTGAATAAATCCAAATCCCATATTTTCCGAATATTTTATTTTTTTCGACAATTTATTGGGTTTAAACGCTTGCAATACATTCTTGACATTTTTGTGTGTTAGAAATAGTTTTGGCTCTTGCTTTGTCTTCGGTTGCTTTTGGGATCCGTTTCTCTAGTGAGAAACCATACATAGTCTCCCAATATTGCTTCATCCCAAAATCCTTGATAGCGCCGCTCAATGGTCTTAATTTGTTGGTGAAATCTCTCGCCGTGTTCGTCACTTACGTCACCAAGATTGTCCGGAAATAAATTCAAATGCGAATGCAAGAAATTGATTTTTAGAGACATATTTACACCTGTAAGAAATAAATAAAATGGTAAAAACAATACAATAGAAAACAACCAGGAATGAAATTAAATGATGGCATTCCGTACCCATCTTGTTGTAGTTCTCCAGCAAATCGGTAATAATTCCCTCGTAGTTAGGGCTTTTATTGTTCCCAAGAAAATTGGTAACAACCCGCTGAAATGAATTCCAGGCCTCGTTTTCAACGGGTGTTAAATATTTTGGAAAATCTGTGCTTTTTACCAATTTCTTTATGTGTGGACCATCGAAGACTCCTTCTTTGATTTTTGCTAAAGAAAGCTGCGGGAAAAGGGTTTTCAAATAGGAAAATACTTGGCCTTCCTTGTCTAAGGCCTTCACAAAATTTTTAATGAGGCCAAGTTTAATGTGCAACGCTGGAAGGATTATATTTTCTTTTTTGACAAGAGGCACGTATTTAATATTGTCTTTGCTCACTGTGACGTTCTCCCTTTCTGGCCAGTCTTTTCTTCTATAATGATGTTCACGAGCACGACTATCCCAGAGGCAAAGAAAGCAGCAATATTTTGTATATCCACCCTGTATTCCACATAACATGCCGAAGACTTTGAGATCGGAACATATTTTCCAGTTGTGATGCTCATATTGATTGTATTTTAGCAAACTGGCCATTGTGGCGTATGATTCTTTAGTGTTGATGGCATGAGCGATGGGGATAGAAGGTTTTTCATTTCCAATATGCAGTAGGACTGCTTTCAAACTCTCCTTACTACCGTCAATGAACAAGCGCCACTCATTTGGATCATAAGGCTCTCCGGTTGCTCAAACAATGCAGGAATATCGTTGCAGTAGCATATGTCGTTTTCCTTCTTAAAATGTTGTGCGTAAGGTTTATCACGGTTTCTGTAAAATGCTCCATTTACTCCCAGAGCCAAACAGTTCCGTTGCTTCAGGCGAGATGCAAGTAACTCCGCTTTTTCCTTTGACAGCTCGAGATCTCTCACCAAATCATTCAGTTCAGGCTGCGTAAAATGTTGCAATTGTGACTCCTGTTGAAATTCATTATCACTGCTTGTGACTGTCTGTAGTGATGATTCGAAAAATTCAATCGTTGAATCGGGGCACTTAGGATGAGGAAATTCACTTGAATGTGGAACTGGAAGCGAAACAGATGCTACTGTCGCATAAACCCATTTGGCACTCTTTCCAAAACCAGTGGATTTGCTCAGGCAAAAGTAACAATCAACCGAATGGCAAAGCGGCTCTCTCCATATCATCGGTACACCGAATTTCATGTATCGTCTAATTTGGAATAAAAATTCACTTTATTATTAATTCAATTGTATATATAAATTTAATCTTACTGTGATGAACCAGAAGCCCACGCGGCAAGAGTTATATGGCACGATAAACAAACATTATTTGGTGTCCATTGCTCATGAAAAGTTGCAGGTGCTATTCCAAAATATTGCAGATAATTATGTTGTAATGAATCGGTGAATCTACGTCTATTTGGTTGGGGGACAAAATTGCCACACACGTATCAGAAATTATTTCGATTATTTACGCACTTAAATTCTCGTTTTCTTTTAGGCATTTTGGTGAACACAATGAAATATAATTTCAATCAAATTTGTGAGTCCCTATAATATACAAACAACCGACACTACGTTTTATAGAAGATGTCAAAACAAAATGTCAGGGTTCTAAGGTTCCTAAATGTGATGTGTTGTTGTTTTGTTTGGAATAAAATCTAAGAACTCTAGCGTCAACGTGAGAACTAATATACGTTGCCAATATACCAAAAGGCTATCGATATAAAATCATGTTCCTATACCAAAGACATATAAATATCAAGATATAGCAAGAGTCAGCTGTTTATTGGTACGAATAATAATAATTATTATAATAGTAATAAGAAAGTCAAAATACATAAAAATAACAAATAATAAATTCAATATATTTGCGTGTGAGCAACCGAACTCATAAATTGTCGAAAAAAATATAATATTCGGAAAATATGGGATTTGGATATATTCACTCAATTGCTTATAACTTTGTCATTTTTCGGTCGATTTTCTTCTGGTTGGTCTTAGTTCTTACGTAAAAGTATCATCTTTACGTACATGAACAGAAACCAGACGTTTTTTTAACGATTTGTACTTTTCTGTCGGCACAGAATCACTGTAAAATATGATTTTTTTGAAAATGTGCCCTATTTTCATCGATATATTTTGAACCGCTTTACCAATCAAAGATCCTATTATACATATTTGTTCGTCATCTCAATACCTTGCATTTGGGTACCAATACCGACCCAATCGGACATTTCTAGCTCGAGATATGATTTGTCAAGTGAAAAAAGGTCGAAAAAATGAAAAAATTACAATATCTCAAAAACTGTTCCATAAAAAAAAAATTAACCTTGATTTTCGAATTCAGCGGAAGAAAATACATAAGGAAATCTATCTCTCATCAAATGTACATGAAAAAAATGTCATTTTGTAAACTAGTGTAATGATTAAGGTTCCAGTTTACAAAGTTGTTCTCTAATTTGATTGCTTCAACTAACTAGTGAGTAAAAATTGACTACATTTAAATTTGTACAATTTGTAGAACAATTAATGTCTCCCTTCTTGTCACAACAAAATACCAAAACTCCCATCAGGGGCGTATCCATATTACCCATTTTTCAAGTTCTTCAAAAATATTAATCCAAATACGTACTATGTCTCCTGTATCGGATACGAAACAATTATACAGCACAAAAAATAATTGAGAGTTAAGGAAAAATTTTCAAGACAAATGGTGTTTTACTGTGTGTGCCTTGTAAAAGTAAAATTCTCAATGACAGAAATAAAGACGTAGATATGCAAGTGTCCCGTATTATTATGCTCAAATTTTGGGAGTGTAAAGTAGACTTCATTTTAAGTAAAAAAAAAAACGCAAAATTTGTAGATCCATTTTTATTTGTTTCAAAGTTACAGGCCTATGAATATTATTGCCAGGCAATGGAGAAAAATTTTATACTCTAAAGATAATAAAAACTGATTTTATTTAAAAAAAAGTAGAATTAATAATATTTTAAAAATTTCCACCTTCTTGTTAAATGCAGACCTGTGGCTGTAAGCTAACAGATAAAGTACTTATCCGTATTTCACGCTTTTTGTCGTATTTGTTCGGCAGCCTGATGAATAACTCTTCTGTTTAACTGTTTTTTTACTTTAGGATTACATTTAATTATGCAACGTAAGCAATCATATTATTGGATCGTAATCATCAGGCAGCCGTATGTCATAAGTTTGCCTCTGGCCTAAAGCATCCTGCACGGCGACTAATTTTTATCGGTTCTCAAGTACTTCGACATTACCGAAACCAATCGTAAACTTAAATATGAGATAAGCGTTCACTGGTCATGCTTTTTGAAGCATTTCATGGGTTTCGTCAAGACTTTTACAAAGTTTAACACAAAAGTCGGTTGCGACCTTATGTTCGAAAATTATTTTTCGAATGCGCGTTAGAACACAAAGTCACTCTTGACATTTCGGTTGAAAAAATGTGAATAGCTGAATTCCGCTTTCTTTGCCACTCATTTCTTCTATTCTTGGAAAGTTTGCCTTCTTTTTGAAATGAAGATGTATAGTAGTGTGTAAGATATCTCCTTCACCCTAAGTAAAATATATCACTATTATTTTACGAGACCGTATCAGTAATTAGTGAGTCCGATAAAAGAGGGCAGTTTTACCAAGTTTTAAACGGAATTTGATGCACGTTCTTTACTCTTTCATATCGGACATTGTAATGTCGCAGAATAACTCAAACACATCTCAACGAATATAAACACATAAACTTTTTGTCACCATCTGGCAACATAGCGTTTGAACATACTAACTTAGTATAGATGTAGCCGACACCAATCAGCGCTATACTGTACTACGATCCTTTCGCACGCCACATTCAAATTCCGGGAATTTCTCTGTAGCATCTCGTACTTAACTAATTTAGTAATTCCTACCACTCATATCACTACTAGTGATATTGAAATATTCTACATTTTATTTAATAAGAGTCTTTTTACCATGACAATAAGTTCTCTGTAAATGTTCAATTATTCATTCATTATTACCATTTCTTAGTGTTAGATATTTAGTTCAAGTTTGGGGTCAAGTATTACAATAAAATATTTCGCGATCATGTAAGATTTATATATATATATATAAACTGGATTCGGGGTTTTCTTCCGCGTTTCCACTGTTTGGTCTTCGTAAAGACCGGTGATGGTTTCTGGACGACGTTTCGGCAAAATCACATTTGCGATCTTCGGGTCTGCGATAACTGTCTGCTTCTGCTTCCGGTTACTCGTAAAAAGCAGACAGTTGTCGCAGATGTGAAGATTGCAAATATGATTTTGCCGAAAGGTCGTCTAGAAACCAGCACCGGCCTTCACGAAGACCAAACAGTGGAAACGCGGAAGAAAACCCGGAATCCAGTATATATATATATATATATATATATATATATATATATATATATATATATATATATATTAACACTAAGATAAACTCGCACTGTATAGAATCTTACATCCATGTGGTGAAATAATTTCTTTAAAACCAGGACGAATTAACAAGAATTAAGGTACTTTGTTATTGTATAAGCTTTATTGCAATGCGACGTTATTAACATCTTCTATATAAAGAGCTTTTGACGTATTTTTCATTTAAATAAAAAGCAAAGAAGCAGTTTAAAAAGCATAACGTAAGTCATCTTTACAAACAAAATAATAAGACAAAAGCAAGAAGGCACGAACAGGCAGCTGACACATTAAATTTGATTGGAAGTCGTTCAGACGCCATCTGGCAAAGGTGCATACTACAATCAACTTATACAAAACAAAATGTATTGTAATTAAAAAACGACTAAAGCACTTTTGTTTCAAATTAATAAATAAATATAATTTAAATATTTATTCCAAAATTAGATAATGTAATTAATAATACTTATAAATGTTTGGAAATGACTTCATATTTATGATTTTAAAATGCTGAAAAGCGATATTTATTTCATTAATTAAATCGGTTAAAATCGATTTTTTCGTACGACTATGCTGGCAAATTGCGCAATATCGAGCAATATTTGTGCTAAAAAGAAAACAGCGAAATGTAAATGAGTAAACATTTTTTTTTAACAAATCAGTAACTTATGTTAAAGAACAATATCGCCAAGGTGGTTTGACGGAGTAACTTTTCAATGAAGTGAAAAAATATTTTTATTTTTCAACATAATTCAATGCAAATTATAAAACTTTCTCTAGATTCTAAGAAGCGCGGCATCTTTTACATTTGCAAATTTATTTTTTTCTTTATACATTAATACCACTTGTTTTATTACCTAAGATTATCAGTGAACAAATTCAATAAACGATGTTTAATCTGATCCTCTTTGTTAAACTCACGCTTCCTATGCACAATATCAATGGAATTTTTAGAGCAGATCCAGTATCTTCAAAGTTTTTAATCCAAGTTTTTATTGCTTGTTTAGAGGGAACCCGACCATGACGCCATAACTTGAAAAGACGCCGGAACTCCCTCTGCGCACCCTCCAAACTATCGTTGTTTTTGTAAAACATTTTTATAGCGAAAGCACGCTGTAAGCCCTTCCACTGATCCATGATTACTAAATGGCGAGATTGTTTACAGCTCAAGATCCCTGTTCTGCAGTGCTGTCAACTATACATGGTTGCCACTACGCATTTCAAAAGCTCCCGTTTTTCTGTATCACCTTTTATAATTAATTATCGACCCATAGCTATTCTGCTGAACTTTTCAAAGGGTTTTGAACAAGTATCTTTACCTCCATATTCAAAATTATAAAATAAACAAAGTTACAGAAAATGGTCTTTCCAGTTCCCTTACATCCTGTTAATGTTGGAGTATGGTTAGCTGTATCTCGTCGTAGAAAAATAGGACCAATATTTTTCACAATAACATTAATAGCCAACGATATCGAGAATATTAAACGGTATATTGCATTATGCATTCAACAAAATGGTCACCTTTTTGAACACCTATAAATAGAGCAGACCAATTTCCGTGCGCGCCATGTGCGCCGATGTGATGATGATTATATTGCATCAGAACTAATAAAAAGCATTCAGTATGTGTTTGGTACTTGCTTAGACTGCATGTAAGTGTAAGCATACGTAATAAAATGGCGTCGACACATAAATCGAGAAAACGACCGTTACGAAGTGAATAAGTTTATTATGGATTTCTCGGACTTAATATACGATGGCTCAAAAATTAAATGTTTAGTGTGCAATACATATCTAATGTGTTGGTCAAAAACACATTGTAAAGAACACGTAAGCAGTTCGAAGCACAACAATAACAAAATTAATCGACATCAGTTTATACATGAACTATGTGTAACTATGATTGTGTGTACACTGCCGTTTACCTTGTTAAGTACTTATTCATTTATTTTATTTTGGAATAAATACGCGAATCAAACATTACCGAGCACGACAACGTTACGACGGAATTTACCATCGGTGCGTAAACAGGTTGAAAATAAAATCAAAGCCGAACTGAAAAATAAAAAACTGTGGTTATGTGTGGACGAAACAACTGACAGCAAAAAACCATCTGTAGTTAATGTGATGGCGCGTAATTTGGAACCACATCAACCAACGTCTTCAATTTTATTAGCATCCAGATGACTAGAACAATGTAATGCCGAAAAAATTTCAGAGGTGCTATTAGATACTTTGGAAAAATTTAAACTTTCGAAAGACCAAGTATTAATGTTTATGACCGATGGTGCCGCAACCATGTGTTCTCTTAGAAAATATTGTCCTAACTTGTTACATATTACTTGTAAACTCCATGCTCTACACCTTGTGGCAGAACAGGTTCGTAGATGTTATCCAGAGATAGATGCTTTAATATCGAGTACAAAGGCAGTATTCCTGAAATCTCCAAAACGTATTCGGAAATTTCACGAATTGTGTCCCCATACCCCTGAGCCACCACAGCCGATTCTGACACGTTGGGGTACATGGTTACGGCCGGGGTTTTACTATCATGAACATTTTGAAAAAATTAAAGACGTGGTTTTATCATTCGATCCGAAAGAAAGTGCAGCTATCAATACAAGCCAGAAAATATTTCAAGATGCCCAGATTAAAATGGATTTACAAAGTATTCGTGAGAATTACTTGGGACTAGAAGAAGCAATAACAAAATTAGAAAATTCGTCGTTGTCGTTAGAGGAATCACTGCAAATCATTGTTCACGCACAACTGTGTGCTGTAGAAGACGCAAAAAGTGAAAGTGTTCTAATTAAATTTGAAAGTGTTTTAGACAGAAATGCAGATTTTCACACCTTAACACATATTTGTGAGGGCACGTCTACAGATGCGTCAAGTTGCTTAAAAAAGTATTTTGATTATGCGAATATAACATCACTAGATGTAGAATGCTCGTTTTCCGAATATAAACATATTTTTTCCTCACGGCGGACATGTTTTTCAGAAATAACCTTAGAAACCCACCTGATGTTGAAAATATACAATCGGGTTTCTCCAGTTTGTCAATCCTTGGAAGACGCTTAAAACGGTAAGTGTTTTTTTAAATCCTCTATCGTGCACACAATCACTGATTTCATACATTTTCCATTTTATTTATCGGTACATACAACGCTGCTATAATATGTACTATTCTTATTTTTCGTGTGTTTATGCATATTACTTTAATAGCAGAAAACCAAATGTATATTTAATTATTTCTGATAGAATAAATGTCTCTACTTCTATACTTATATCGGTAACAAGCTCATGTTCGTCCCTATTCTATCGCATATTCTAATATATTACGAATTACACTCCCATACCGGCTCTCATGGCGCGCACGGAAATTGGTCTGTTCTACTTATAAATTATAATAATTGCAATTTCTACAAATTATTTATTTACCTTGGTTGTTCAATTAATTTCCCATCTTTAAAGTTTTCTTATTAAATAAATTAATAATCTAATTGTACTTGTTATTAATTTCATCACCATATCTCGCGATGAAAAATTTCAACAGTAACAAGTACATAACTTTCATACTATTTAATCTATAACCGCATTTTAAGAATATCTTCATAATTTATAGGAGAAATTCATGGACAACTAGATGTAATTCTTTTAAAACACGTACTTTGATGACGTTTTCTCTGATTCGAGGACTAAACTATAGTTTTTAATTTTTATTTATTTTAATTTTCTTATATTCCTGTATTAAGATATATTCATATTAATTTTCGTGTTTTGTTCATTTATTTAGAATTGATTTGTGATTCATGCATGATATACTTTTTCGTGCCTGTATTTGATTGTATTGTTGGGCACTTAATATTATTATTATTCCAATAAGCTTTATTGTTACTCGATAACCTCGGTAGATTGTATTAAGTGTACAAGATCACGAAAATAAAATAAATTGCGTAGACCAATGGCAAGGCAAACGGAAATAATGATATTTCACGTTAAAAATTACAAATTGACGTTGGCCTGTCAGTCCAATGAGCAAGGCTAAATAAATGAAGCTATGGCGAGGTGCTAGCGGATAAATATGCTTGCTTTTCTAACCCTTACTCCCCCCAGAGATGACCTGGTACACTTTTACTCGACAATTATTACATTACCACAGTGTATATGCGTGTTTCTCTCTTCTTCCCCTCTGTCTATCTCTCTCTCCTTCTGTATATGTGTATATATAAACGCGTGTTCTAGTCTGCCAAGCCCCCCCATTAGCTAATGTAAGGGTGCGGTCTTTGGCGGAATTGTAGAGGAAAAGGTGCGGAGTAACAACCATGAGGGCGCGCCCATCATTGGATCCGTGGCGCTCCACTCAACCCCTGCCCCGTATTAAATGTGAAAATAAGGGAACCCATCAACTCATTTCGACGTTCCAACTCTTTAACATTTACCAGACTTCTCTGTGCTTTTGTGTTTTTAAGTCTAACACTGGCGTGGTTTGTTCAATTTATGTAATTCTTTAGAACCAACACAAATGACAAAATGAACACGAAAGGTAATTAAAAAAACAGAAATTTTTTTTGTTTCATATGAAACAGTAACATAACATTAATTCAGTTTTATTAATTACATATTTAAGGAATTATGGTTTATTTTTTTGCAAAATCTCACATATTAACAGTTTCGCCTTTATACATGGTTAATAATTAACGTCTTTACAAACTTTGACAATTAAAACTAGATGTAATTTCATGAAGAAATGTCCATATGAATGTATAGTTTATTTCAAATTATAAGAATATAACTTCGAACGGCTCTAATGCTTTTATTGCACCACCTTCTGTGATGATAATTATTATACCTGGTCTCCTTATTGAACGGGTACGGTTTACCTATTTGCAACGTATGAATCTAGGGGCCGTATTGACTATAAATTAGGGCCCTATAATATAATAATAAAACGCTCTTAATTTCAAGTATATAATAAAAAATATATGTACATTGGGTTTATATACAAAGAAAAAATTACAAATCGTGTGGCAACATGTGTAGTGGATACATATAGATATATAAAGCTAATTTATTTGTAATACACAATAAAATTTTTATGTGTCACCGCATTTCATAAATCATCTGTGATTGAGTCGTCTTGCAAATCGGTGTCTGTGTCTGAATCGTATTGCAAATTTATATTCAAAGGCGCTACTATTTTGTACATGCGCATATATTCGTCCTCTTTTGCTATTGCGTGTTTAACAACATTTTTCCAGTTTACAGCAGTTATATGTTCCATAGCATTTTTTATGTGTGTTACACTGCTTTCACTAAATTTCGGTTTTTGATTTGTTCGTCTTATGATATTTTTCAGTTGGGCCCATATCAATTCAATGGGATTGAAAATGCTATGGTATGGTGGTAAACGCAAAATTGTATGTCCTGCTTCTTTGGCTCTGTTATCCACATAATAATCCTTTAAATATTATTTTGTCTTCATCACCTCTATTAATTGGTTTTTTGTATAATGATCCTCAAAATATAAATCATTTGCTTCTAAAAATGTTTTAATATCTTTCTTATTATTACATTTTGTAGGAACTTTGGTTTGCTGTCGAGAATGATACGGAGGATATCTTTTGGTAAATTTGGTAGCAAAATGTCACAAAACCATTCTTCAAATAAAGATGAGGTCATATCTTCATGGTAATCTAAACTTGAGGATTTAACATTTTTAGCAGATAATAGCGGCTCTCCGATCCATCCTTTTTCTGACCCAGCATGAAGAATGATTATTCTCTTCCCTCTCGAAACCGGCGCGTCCAACTGACACATACTTGAACTATCCACCCAACCTTTGCAAATTGTGTCATGGGTGTCATACCACGTCTCGTCTAAATAACATATGAATCGTCCTTCCTGTCTATACCTTCAAATTGCCGTTAAGTATTCATATCGAAGTTTCTGTAACCTCGGGCTTTCCATAATTGTGCGACGTTTGTCTATAGTGCCAAACTTAAAACCAGCTTTCTTTAGCGTCCGCCACAAGGTTGCTTTAGAACACCGAATATTTATAGGCTCATCACTGATTCTTTTATGTAAGCAGTCAAGTGTAGATACAACATTTCCTCTGTAGAAGGAGTATACTTGCTGCCTAATAGTATCAATTTCATACTCTTCAATTTTTCTCGGTGCTCCTTTGTCACTTCTTTACTTTCGAGGCCCTGCGTTATTCTTAATTATTTTATATATTGTTCCAAAAGGCACCTTGGTTAATTGCGACGTTCGTTGAATGTTCTGGGTTTGTAGTTCGTTATTTTCTTCCATCAGGCCCATCAGGGTATGATAGACATTGAAAATTATCTGTTTTGCATTTTCTGATATATACTTTCTCTATCGTGCTCCAACAGTATTATCACTATCCACATCATAATCGCTAACACTTTCAGCAAAAGGTCGCCACATGTTCGTTTAGTAAAGAGAGAAAAATCAAATATGTATACAGCAGTAAAGATTAACAATAAATGATAAATAGGCTCAATATTAGATGTAATATATACCAACTCTCCTAACTATATTTACTTAAATTTTGTTTAATAAATATAAGCACTTATTTCATCTAAATTGTAATTTAATGACTAACTATATATAATAACTATATATTTATATTAACAACTGTTGGTACTTATATTATTATTCAATTTTATTTCATCTAAATTGCAGTAATTACAATTTACTTAAATTTTGTCATTACGGACCTCAGCAGTTTGTTTGCGTAAAAGATAATCGTATTGAGCAGCCAGGTAGTTATTGCCGCAGGTGGTGAAATAAAAGCATTAGAGCCGTTCAAAGTTATAATCTTATAATTCTGCTGAAAATAACGCGTGCTGGTCACATGTCCAGAGACCGAATATTGTGATTGTGGAAATTATTGATACCGTCTCTTGAAAAATGAGTTCATCTGACCATAGAATTTTTGAAAGAAAGTTTTTATCTCAGGTGTCTTGCAAAATCCAGTGACAAAAATTTAATCGCTGTTGAGTATCTCCGTGTTGCATTTCGATGATTAGAGTGCAGCCTCTCGCGATATAGTGCTCGCCACACAAAACTTTGTGATAGCCCTAAATTTCGTGCTATGCATTTGGTACTGTTTGTCGGTATGACAGCATTTATAACGTTTTCAAGATCTTTAATATTTACATCATGGGGGCGAATAGACCTTGAAGGAACGGCTAGTAACGCGAAGTCTTCTAAAGGCTGTACAGAATATGAAATGTGTCTGTTGACGTTTATTAGGGAATCTGCTTCGATGTTCTCTCTATACATAAAAATAATATCTCCGCATTCATTGCTAAGTACTGCACAAGTGCAACTTTTAAAAAACCGTGACCGAAACTTTAGACATAAACAAACTAACGAGTAATCATTAAAATTTTCGCTCAAGTAAGCCATGTACACAAAAAGTATGTCCTAACTTAAGTTATTAGAGGAGATCTGTCATTATAATTTCAAACGGCATGATTGTTAAAAAATAATTTGAAATGCTGACTTTTATATTAAATATATTTATAATTTTTATACAAAGTAATAGAATATTATAAAAAATGTGTAAAATTTTGACTATTCTCCACCAAGCATAATCGCACTCTATTTCGTAGAGCATTGAAAACATTGATCAGTATTTGCTGTGAGTTATTGATGTGTTCACATTTTTCTATGATTTTATGTCTTAACTCTTGTAGATTATTAATTGGTGTTTCATAAATAATATTCTTTATATATGGCCACACAAAAAAATCCATGACTGTTAAATCACACGATCGTGCTGGATATGGAATCGCTGTATTTCTACTTATTATCCTATCGCCATAAAATTGTTGCAAAAACTGAATATTTTCAAGTGTAACGTGAGATGTAGCCCCATCCTGTTGAAAATATCCGACCTGGAGTTCATCATTAGTTAATTGATTAGTAAAAACACTGAGAATTTCGTTACGATATTTCTCCGATGTTATCGTGCCCTCAAAGAATATTGGTCCTATTAATCGGTGACGACTCATGCCTACCCATACGCCTATTTTTTCTGGATCTAGAGGAACTTGTCTGTAGAAATGAGGATTTTCACTGGACCACATACGCATATTTTGCGAATTAACATAACCTTTCAAATAAAACCAAGCTTCATCGGTGAAAAAAGTATGATTTAAAATATTGTCTGTCATTGTTTGAATAAACCATTGGCAAAATTGTGTTCTTTTTTCATAATCCGTAGGTAATGGATTTTGTACAGAAGTTAATTTATATGGATACATGTGCAAGTCCTTTTTTAAAAATTTTTGACATGTTCCATACGAAAGCCCTACTTGTTGCGAAACTCTGCGAATAGATGTTTGAGGAGATTCGTTAATAATTTGTCTGACATTTTCAATTACGCCGCGACTTCTCTTGAGAGGAGGACCGCTTCCTTTTTTCCTTAAAATACTGCCTGTTTGACGAAAAAGATTTACACAATGCATTAGCGTATCACGGAAAGTTTTATAGCTAGGAACAGTATTTGGATATCTCTCTTCAAACTCCGCAAGGCAATTTTCTATTGAATGCTGCCAAATACCATTAATTTTTTGAGATGTCAGGAAGTAACATTCTACCATAAACGCTTTATGCATATCATTAAAGGCCATTACTTTTTCTTTTGATGAAACTTTAAAATATATATTTGACACTGACAGATGTTTGAAATAACATCTTAATGACTAAAGCTACGACATAATTTTTATATACACGGCCAGCTACGAGTGAAAATTTTAATGATCGCCCGTTATTATTGACAGGTTGTTTTTTTTTTACTAACTTCTATTATGATAAATCATGGCTACTTCGATTAAATTCTTGCGATTTTTATTTACGAAGTCAAGCAACTTTAATATATACTGTAGTCTCAATATTGCTTTCGCGATATAACAGCGAATAATCCTGGTTCTCCCTTTTTAGGAAACAATTCCTGGATTTCAATCTCGATCTGACCTGAGTGTGATTGTGTAGTTGTCTTGCGTCTGTCATTCGTTTTTTTTCTCTCCTGCTAATCTGTTCCATTTTTATATCATCCAGCCCAACAGTCTTATTAATTTTTAATTACGTTTATTGCTTCTTTTGGCTCACTAACAGAGAAGGGTGTTTGGAAGGCTGTTTAGATCTTTAGTAATCTTAGGGGTGTGTTCCTTTGTTATTGTCTTTCCATCGAGCGCCAGTTGGTGTGCGACTTGATTTGGAGTTAACGCATCGAGTTTGGTTGGGATTTCACAGGGTCATAGATTAAGTTGTTAAGAAATTTCCAAGCCTCTCGGCCGTTTTGTTTCATGTCGATTTTAATGCAAAAGTTTGCAGAAATCAATTAAAATTCCATTGTAGTGTATCACTAAAATTAATCCTTTTTTACCAAGAGCATATTAAGCAGTGTTTTTATAATCTATTACTACTCACTTCGTCGTCAATATTTTTTCTTCTTCACCAGACAATTGTGGCTGAAATCAACGTTATTAATTCAAATAAAATTGAAACTTTTTTGTATTGTTAAAACATGTGCAACGTGTTAGATTGTCTGCGATCTTTCACACTAAACCCCAAGAATTTAAATCCAAGATTATAAGATTTACTACTTGTAAATTTTGAAAAATGGAGAAAGACATCACTACGATAAATCTTTGAACAGGAATAATAATCAGATAAAGTTTTATGAATGTTTCCTGTTTATAGTATTATTCCAAGAATTTTGTAATGTACTCTTTGAACAAATATTTGTTTAAGTTGATTTAAATTCAGTCACACAAACACCACAACATGTAAATGATCCTTTTAAAGGCTGCATAAATAGTTAATGTCACCTTGAACCTCTACACGTTTCATAACAATTACAAATGCGTATGTGTATCTAGGAAATACTGTTAGTGATTTTGTTAATTTAAATATATTTACTCTCTATGCAATTATCTTTAATCAAAGACATGAGCTTATAGAGTAATCAACTTATTTAAAAGTGTCCCGTATTGTTATGTTCAAATTTTAGGAGTGTAAAGTAGACTTCATTTCAAGGAACAAAAACGCAAAACTTATACAGGCTGATTCATTTTCGGCCCTCACCATGGGGATCTCGCTTATTATTGGAGATAGAGGATAGGTTCAAATTTGGTAAAGTTGTTAAATTTTGTGTTTGTTATAAATCCGTAAAGAAAATAGACCTGTGACAAATGACCTTCGTTATTTAAAAAAAAAAAAACGCGAAAACCCCATTTTCTTCTTTTACCTGTAGCACCGACATTTGGCCTTGTAGAGAAAATATAAAAACACATCCTCGTCCAGTGGTGTACTCTAAATTTTTATACGACGTTTCGTTTCTTTCTGGCCATCATCAACTATCTAATTTCTTATAGGCGCCATATTGGATTTAGACATCTTCAGAAAGAGTTTTTTTTTCTGATTTCAACCATGTACCACATGCTGACTATAGTTTTTGATATTAGGTTTTATTTGAAAGAATAAATTATAAGATTAAATAAGGTAGCCATGGAATTTCAATATGTCAAACATTTTATTTATTGTTCATTAATAATACAAAAATGTCATACACTAACGAAGAGAAACGAGATATGATAAGTATTTTTTATTCTTCGAACCGAAATTCAACAGTAGCGAGTACAAGATATCTACAATTATATCCAGAACGACAACAGCCTCATCGTACCATTTTTCTAGATCTCGACAGAAATTTGGTCGAGAATGGATCGTTTACTAAGCCGTGTAATGGTCAAGACAACAGGAATTTAAATGAAAATCGACAAGATATTTTACTAATGGTAAATTAAAAGCGTGTTTTCAAATTTCATGTTAATCTTGTATATTTATAGATAAATAATAATCCATCAATATCTACACGCGAAGTAGCGTCAGAATTAAATTTGTGCCAGTCCAGTGTTTGGAGAACTTTACATAAAAGTAGGTTTAAACAATACCGGATCCATGTTAGTCACTCTTTACTGCCTGGAGATAATTTGAGAAGGCTAGAATATTGTAATTGGTTAATGGGAAGGATAGAAAATGACGAAAATTTTTTAAGCAAAATTATCTGGTCAGATGAAACAAAATTTACAAATTCTGGAATGTTCAACAGAAATACGGAGCACTATTGGGCAGTACAAAATCGCCGACAAAACAGGGCTAGAAGACCACAACATCGTTTTGGAATAAACGTTTGGATGGGTATTTTGGCAAATCGTCTCTTAGAACCAGTTATGTATGAAGAACATTTAAATGGAGAAAGATATTTAAACATTTTACGTACATACGTATCTGACTATCTTGACGACAATATCCCATTAAATCAATTACAATATTTCGTTTCGAAGAATAAAAAATACTTATCATATCTCGTTTCTCTTCGTTAGTGTATGACATTTTTGTATTATTAATGAACAATAAATGAAATGTTTGACATATTGAAGTTCCAAAGGCTACCTTATTTAATCTTATAATTTATTCGATCAAATAAAACCTAATGTCAAAAACTATAGTCAGCATGTGGTACATGGTTGAAATCAGAAAAAACTCTTTCTAAAGATGTCTAAATCCAATATGGCGCCAATAAGAAATTAGATAGTTGATGATGGCCAGAAAGAAACGAAACGTCGTATAAAAATTTAGAGTACACCACTGGATAGAGGTTTAGAAATGGCCACAAGGATGTGTTTTTATTTTTTCTCTACAAGGCCAAATGTCGGTGCTACAGGTAGAAGAAGAAAATGGGGTTTTCACGTTTTTTTTTTAAATAACGAAGGTCATTTGTCACAGGTCTATTTTCTTTACGGATTTTAACAACTTTGCCAAATTTAAACCTATACTCTATCTCCAATAATAAGAGAGATCCCCATGGTGAGGGCCGAAAATGAATCAGCCTGTATATCCAATTTTATTTGTTTACAAAGTTACAGATCTATGAATGTGATTCTCAGATCATGAAAAAAAATTGTAATCCCAAAGTCAATAAAAACTGAGTTTATTAAAAAAAGTTCAATTAATAATATTTTTGAAATGTCCATTTCCTTGTTGAATGCAGGCTTGTGCTCGTAAGCCAACAGAAGAAGTACTTATCCGAATTTCATACTTGTTTTGTCGTATTTGCTCGGCAGCCATGTGAATACGATCTAACAACTCTTCTCTTGTGTTCGAAACTTGTGCGTAGACTAAATTTTTCATGTACCCCCATAAATAAAAGTCAAGGGGATTAAGATCGGGTGATCTGGGTAGTCATGCAACAGGACCACCTCGACCAATCCATCTTGGATAATTGACGTTAACCCAATTTCGGATAGCAATTCCGAAATGTGGTGGTGCCCCATCCAAGTGAAGCAACATGTCTCGTCGAGAAACATCTCGTGGGACATCCTCTAAAAGACCTGACAGTTTGTAAATAAGAAATTGAAGATAATTGTCCGCGTTTAACCTCCCAGGAAGTAATCGATTAGGGTCGCCCAAACGTTAATAGAAAATTCATGCTGAAATTTAAATGGGCGTATAGGTTTGGGATTTTCTGATGTCCACCTGTGCAGGTTTCTCAGATTTGTAACACCACTTCTCGTGAACGTAGATTCATCTGTCTAGAGGACTGTTCTGCGGAAATTAAAATGAAGACGTGACTGTCTTAATATCCAGGTAGAATAGACTAGACGAGCATAGTGGTCTGGCTCAAGCAAACTGTGTCCCCTGCGATAGTGATATGGATATAAGCCCTCACGTTTTCAAATTCGCCAAACTGTCGTCCGTGACACTCCTAGTTGTCTAGCGATTCGACGTACACTGAGAGTTGGATCCCTTGTAACAATAGCTACTGCTTTTTCCTCTAAGTCTGCTGGCGAATTTACTCCTCGGTCGAAGAGATAATAACGTAGTCCGCATTCCCGAAATTGTCTGTGTACTTCCAGAAACGTTCTGTAATGAGGAATGCGCCTATCGGGAAACCGATGTCGGTATTCAATAACTGCTTGACATGCACTGCCGTTACAGTAGCCATACACAAAATGCATGTCCGCATACTCTTGAGAAGAGAATCGGTAAGGCATTTTGAATAAATGATTACCATGAATACAATTCAGGATGTAGGGTTCGAATTACTGGACCCCCCCCCCCCCCCCCCATTCCCCAGACTTAGTTCCCTCAGATTATTAACTGTTCCCTCGATTGAAACGTTGAAAAGTACGTAAATTTTTGTGTGGCGAAGAGGTAATAGAAGCTGATTTGCAGGTCAAGAAAAATCTTTTTTTTTTGGAAGGGTTAAAGGCGTTGCAGGATCGCTATATTAAATGCTATATTAAAAGTCCCAACTTTAAATTGTTTGAATAGTAGATTAAGAGTATGTATATCAATACACTCTCGTTTATATAGGTATTTTCATTAAAATAACGAAAACAAATACTATTTTGTCGTTATTCGCAGCTTCCTCGTCTTCATTTGTTTATATAAACTCCTACCAGTGTTGATCCTTAGCTGTTTTTTGCGATTCGCAGAAGCATCTACTGTCAACAACTCCTACTTTCTCAAACAAGCATACACCTAAACATTAAGCAAACAAAACGCAGCTGATTGTGATTGCACAACTAAACGAAATAGAAATAAAAAACAACGACAAAGACGTACGAAATAAAGAAAGGCAGAAGACTATACGAGGGTCAAACCGTATATTTTGTAGCGGTATAAAAAGAAACTAATACTGTGATGAAGGTTCAGCAAGTAGTGATCCTAGAGAAGTAAAGACAGAGATTTCAACAAACAACAAAGAATTTACAAAGTAAAATATAAAATTGTACTTACATTAGCAAATAACAAGTTATTAAGCGATCTTATAGAATGAAAATACCAATTAGAAATCATATTTTAGTTGTATCTACGTTTTGACAAAGCCAAACTATTGCGAAAAGTGCGAAACATGTTATTGAGAATTAAAAACAACAACATAATGGTTCATATGTCATTTTAAACAAGTCAGAAACGAACATGCATAGCTCCGAAGAAAGATTTGCGAACCGTTTCTGACTTGTCAAATTCTGTGTCCGCATTTTCGTACGCTGATGGGTCTATTCGTTTGGCCGACGTAAGTTCTGTCACAAGAACTGCATAGTATTTCGTAAACTCCTCGATCGTCTAACTCAGCGATGCACATACCGCGGGGCGCATGCGGCCCACTGTCGATATTTATGCGGCCCGCCAACGAATTTTAAAAATTATCGAAAAACTACAAAAGTAGTTAAAAATCCATTCAAATCAATATTTCTTAACTTTTTATTTTATTCTATCTTTTGTAACTGTTAGTAAGATATGTATCTTTAAGTACCTACTACTTTCTTGTTCAGGTTTACTACGTAGGACAGGTATGCTCCTCGTCGTTCCAAGCATATTGTTACGAGACTAGAAATCTGTCGAACCAACTAGATTACTCGAAGATTCGCGAAACACGTCGATATTAACCCCGAACAATGTGGTAGGTTCTCGATGTTAGGTAACTCGTATAAATATAACGCATCGCCCGCTATCGGGGCAATTAAGTTTTAACTACGAACAAGCGAACGTTATATTGTTTGAATTGTAATCTGTGAAGAATAAATATGTCGTCGTTCGAACTTGGCATCTACCTACGTAACAATATAATATCAACTTTGTATGGATAAACCAGGCCCCAGTAAAAACGTAGTCGTAAGGTTGAAGATGAAAATCGACAGTTTCAAGATATTTGTACCGAAAAATACTTTTTTATTTCATCGCATAACAAAAGTGTCTGTTTAATATGCAAGAGTAGTGTTTCTATTCCGAAGGAATATAATGTGAAAAGGCATTATGAAACCCACCATCATACTTTTACCAAATTAATCGGCGAAAATCGAACGCAAAAAATTTCCACTTTACAAAGGGAACAAGCTATGCTTACAAAACCAATTCAAGATGCTAAAACAGCTACTGAAGTTAGCTTTGAAATATCTCGAATAATAGCGAAAATTTGTCGGCCTTTTAAAGATGGTGAGTTTGTTAAGCAGTGTTTAGATATCGCCGCAAAAAAAAATGTGTCCAAAAGATGCAAAGAGGTTTGAGAAAATTCAACTAAATCGGATGACTGTTCAAAGAAGACTTACCACATTAGCCGCTAATATAGAAGAGCAATTAGCTACGAAATCGAAAAGTTTTGAGTATTTTTATATAGCACTCGACGAATCTACAGATATAAGTTCCACTGCTAAACTCTTAATATTTTTACGAGGTGTAACACAAAATTTTGAAGTTAGTGAAGAACTGATTGGTATGAGTTCTTTGACAAGTCAACCCAAGGGGAGTGACATGCTCAAAGCTCTTCTGGAAAAATGTTCTATAATGGATTTGGATTTAACGAAATTATCTGGAATTACGACTGACGGAGCACCTTCAATGGTTGGAAGTAAATCTGGGATAATAACTATGTTAAAAGAGTATTTACAAACTAAAAACATAGATATCAAGGAATTAATGCAGTTTCATTACGTTATACATCAAGAGGCCCTCTGTTCAAAATTATTGGGATTTGAAAATGTGATGAAAGTTGTAGTACCTACTGTAAACTTTATAAAATCACGAGGTTTCAATCACCGACAATTCACATAATTTCTCGAAGATATTGATAGCGAATATGGTGATCTCCTGTTTTACACTGAAGTAAGGTGGCTAAGTCGTGGGTTGTCACTAGAGCGGTTTCTTAACTTGATTGAAGAAATTAAAATATTTCTGGCGGAAAAGAAAAAGGACGTCACCGAACTCGACAACCCTGATTGGCTGTGTGACTTAGCGTTTCTTGTAGACATCACAAATCACTTGAATGTCTTAAATACGCGACTCCAAGGCAAAGATCAATTGATTTCGCAGTTACTCTCATGTTTCGTCCTTTCAATGCAAATTGAGTCTTTTCAGGACACAAATCAATTCAGCTAATTACAACCATTTTCCGAACTACAAAAAAATTATGGAGAAATTCAATAAAACTGATGTCAATTTCGCTTATGTTGAAAAAATTGATATTTTAATACAAGCTTTTCGTGATCGTTTTCTAGACTTCAAAAAAGTTGAACCTCTATTAGACATTTTCAGCAATCCTTTCAACATTTCACCCGAAAATGCACCGGAATCAATACAGCTGGAACTGGTAGACATGCAAAATGCTGAAAATTTACGAAACAAGTTTAATGAAGGTAATTTACTCAACTTTTACCGCTGCGTCGACAAAACCGCTTATAAAGAGTTGCGAATAAATGCATTGAAATGCGCAAGCTTATTTGGATCGACGTATATTTGTGAGCAAACGTTTTCAGTGATGAAACTTAACAAAACAAAAAATCGAAACCGTCTGGCAAATGAAAATCTGGAAGTAATTTTACGTGTGGCGACAAGTAATGTGGAGCCAAACATAAACAAAATTTTTAGGTCAATGCAATGTCATGCATCAAAATAATAAAACATGAAATATTACATTGTAATGATTAGATTACATTACGATTACATAATTACAACAAACATTTTTGAATGTTCTTTTATTTTTATCATTTGTAGTAATTCATACTATTTAAAAATAAAAATATTTGTGCTAATAAGTATTCTTTGTAGTGGCCCGTCCTTGGCTTATAATTTTCCCGAGTGGCCCCTGTTCCCTATAAGTCTGTGCATCCCTGGTCTAACTATTCTGTCATTTGGGCTGCCGATAGCTTGTGTGATCTTCGTGTTCGTTGTGTAGATGGTTTTTATGTTGTGTTTGTTCGAAATACTTCCGATTCGATCTGTTGTTCCTTTGATATACACAGGCAAGGCATTTCTGCCTTATATCAAAGGTATTATTTTTTAATTGGTTTCTAAGACAGGTATTAAATATTCAAACTGATACATTTTTACATAAACGCGAATTTACGTCACTTACTTATAAACCAGTCATCGTATATTATTCAGATGTGCACGTTTTTCTGATGACGCCACCACCCACTTTTATTGGTCAACTGAACCGTACGTACCCGAATTAGTCATAGTAATTACGCGTATATCATAACATAGGATCGTTCGATCGTTTGGGTATGTCGTCCAACTGATGGATTTATTATATTCTTCCGTAGATGACGTTCCTATCGTGTTTGTAGGAAAGAAACGAAACCAACAGAGTTATGCTCACGTTTGAGTCATTCAAACAGAGAGGGAGAGGCGCATTGTTTGCCTACAATTCTGGAACCATTAGGTTTTAATTGAAAACAATAGTGTTTAATGTGTGTGAAGGTCAGTCGACCACGCAAATATGTCATACATTGACGACTGGAATGATTGGCCAGTCGATTCGGTGTTGGCAGGAATGGAATTTCTTTTTTCGAATCATTCGCTGTATCGTGTTTACTATTTTTACGCAATTTGTGACGGAACCACTACAATAAATATTAAAGAATTAAATTATAAGATTTTAAAATAGTATTTAAGAATTTTGTTTATCTATTTGACTGTCATCAAATTAACTAATATCTCTATTTATATACTGCTTTGTAAAGATAAATACAACGGTAAATATTTTTGTTGATCTTGATATGTCTTTCGTGCTAATAAAACTGTTAATATTTACACTTTTTCATCTTCACTGTATCCATTTTGACTATTTTATTAAGGAAATGTTACTTATCAATAGAGACAGGCACTTAGGTCGGCTAGCATTGGCGTCACTGCGTGGGGTTTACCGAAATAAAACTGCGCGTTATTTAGAAAAAAATGTTTGTAGAATTATTGAAAATGCATATAAAATATACTAAACAATTTATCCAATATGCTTCGATGGTTAGAAAAAAGCCGGATGTGCGTGAGTGAACACCTGCAGTATAGCATGCGTTTCTACAGTAGTATATTTGTGATTTGTCATTTGCGATGTATATGTATATCTGCTTATACTCAGAAAAAGATCGTTCCACAGCTAGCGATGTAATATTCAATATTCGCGTAGTTAAAGTGGTCTTTAAATTTGTACAACGGATCTTTCGCAACACTATTGTTAAAAAGTTGTCTCAGTCTAGTAAAATCAACATTTTACGTAATACAGTATTAAATTTATCTCTGACACAAAGTTTTTTCATCATTTAAAGTACGTAGCAACAAACTACTAAAATCGCATTGAATATTACAGTAAGGTGGTTAAGATCAAATGGATTCGATTTAAATCCTAAAAAGTCTGCAGTTATGTATTATTCACAGCATCGAAGTTTACCAGATCATGGTATTAACCTAAAGGGAACTCAAATTCAAATACGTTCAAATATAAAATAGTTAGGTTTAGTCATAGATAACAAACTTAAGTGGCTCCATCATATAAACTATGTATCCACTAAATGCGAGCGATATATCAATGTTCTAAGAATAATATCCAAAGTAAGATGGGGAGCTGATCCTAGCATTACTAAAAATGTTTACAGAGCATGCGTTAGAGCCATAACGGACAACGGTTCCACTCTGTATGAGTCTGCATCGAACAGAATATTAAAGCGAATCAATATAATATACAATAAAGCTCTACGTATCTGAGTAGGTGCAAATCTACCTCCGTCGATGCACTGTATGTTGAAGCTCAAGAGCCGTCTGTACTTTTAAGGCGCCAATTCCTAGCTGTAAAACAGATAATTAAGATGAAGGCAATTAATAGCAAGCATATATTTTTCGGCTTTTATATTATGTTTTGAAATTAGTATGTTATTTTGTGAGGTAAATGTGAATGTAAACATTGCCGTCTACAAATTACAACGTAAATCATACGAAATTTATTTGAAAAATTTTGTCCACGTTGGTACTTGAACCCAAGTCTACGGTTTGCCGGACCGTCGCTCTAACCAACTGAGCTACGATAGACCTTGGTTCAAGATTATTAGGAACGCCTTATAAAACGACGATGTTAATAATTCAAATGTCAGTTTTGAACGCAGATGTCAGATTTTAAAAGTTTTAAATTGCTAATTTTTACTCCTTAGCTATTAATATATGTATATAATTTCTTAGCCGTTCATTTAATATACCATTTGATAAATTCTTGGAGTTTTCGACTTTTATATTAAATATTTTTTCAATATTTTCAAATTAGTATACTATTTTGTGAGGTAAATGTGAATTGTAAACATTGCCGTCTACAAATTACAACGCAAATCATACGAAATTTATTTGAAAAATTTTGTCCACGTTGGGACTTGAACCCAAGTCTACGGTTTGCCGGACCATCGCTCTAACCAACTGAGCTACGATAGACCTTGGTTCAAGATTATTAGGAACGCCTTATAAGACGACGATGTTAATAATTCAAATGTCAGTTTTGAAAGCAGATGTCGGATTTTAAAATTTTTAAATTGCTAATTTTTACTCCTTAACTATTAATATATGTATATAATTTCTTAGACGTTGATTTAATATATCATTTGATAAATTCTTGGAGTTTTCGACTTTTATATTAAATATTTTTTAAATATTTTCAAATTAGTATACTATTTTGGGAGGTAAATGTGAATTGTAAACATTGCCGTCTATAAATTACAACGAAAATCATACGAAATTTATTTGAAAAATTTTGTCCACGTTGGGACTTGAACCCAAGTCTACGGTTTGCCGGACCGTGGCTCTAACCAACTGAGCTACGATAGACCTTGGATCAAGATTATTAGGAACGCCTTCTAAGACGACGATGATAATAATTCATATGTAAGTTTTGAAAGCAGATGTCAGTTTTAAAAGTTTTAAATTGCTAATTTTTACTCCTTAGCTATTAATATATGTAGATAATTTCTTAGCCGTTAATTTAATATATCATTTGATAAATTCTTGGAGTTTTCGGTTTTTATATTAAACATTTTTTAAATATTTTCAAATTAGTATATTATTTTGCGAGGTAAATTTGAATGTAGACATTGCTGTCTACAAATTACAAAGCAAATCATACGAAATTTATTTGAAAAATTTTGTCTACGTTCGGACTTGAACCCAAGTCTACGGTTTGCCGAACCGTCGCCCTGACCAACTGAGCTAATTTGTAGACAGCAATGTTTACATTCACACTTCAAATGCGCACTGGAATGTTTACACAAGAGAACTCAACTAAAAAAAAAATAATCCCATAATATTTAACATCATCGAACGCTGAAGATATCTGGAGATAAACATGTAAAAATACAATTCTATTGGATCAACGGACGTTCAGGTATAGAACCTAATGGCTGTTGATCGCTGTTTAGCAACGGAGACTATAAGTAGTAATAACATTCTGACGGAAAAAGTAATCTCGAAACGGGAATGAATCTTTCCGCCGAGGTTTGTATACTCTTTTCCTCACGATCGGTTAGTAATTAATTATTATATAAACTAGTAAATCACTTAATTTCAAAAATATGGTAATATTAAATTTCATGACATTTCGATAAAGTATTTTGCTAGTTACAGTTGCTAGGTAACGTAACAATTAATAGTGACATTTCTGACAGATTACTAAATTGTTATCCTATGATTTTAAACGTGGTCTTTCTCTAACAGAAAACAGTCATGGAAAATCTAATGTAACAATTAATATTAATTCCATAAGCGAATAAATTTTGTATTAAAACGTCGTCTTGTTATTTACTTAATAAAGATTTGTTAATAGTTTTATTATAATTTCATTTCCTTATTTTTACACTGACGTTCTATAAATACTAAAATGGCATTACTTAGTCGGAAAAGTGACATAAGCCGATAAAGTTCTATTACCTACCTCGGCATGTAATAACGCGTTTTCTAACCGGTTTGGAGGTTACAAACATTCAATTTACTAACCGATCGTGAGTAAATATATTTATATATTATAAGATCTCCGATTAAATTTGTGTAAAATCTGTAAACTTTTCGATGAATAGATTCTGGTGAAATCTGACAACTTTTTGAAGAGACATCTGGTGAATTTCTAATTATTCATCTGGCAATCCTGCGTACCACCCACCTGTCTAATTCAGTTACTGGATAGCAGTTGCCAGTGTCTTATCAATATGAGTTCCGTAGGTGAAGGAAAAGTTATTAATAGATTAATAGTCAAGTATACCACTGATACGGGAACATTGTATTTCAGAACGAATGATATGCAATTTACCCTTTCTGTATCTGCACGAATTCACTCAAATCCTTCGCCAACTTATAATGCAAGAGCTGTACATTGTTATCAGAAATTCTTTTTAATTTTTATCATAATGACTAATGAAACAATATTAAATCGACTATGTATATGTCAGAAAGAGTTGAGTTGTGGACTTATCTCAACTCAGACTTTTTCGTTTATTTCTAACATATTTTTTAACATATTCTACAACATTTTTTTTTAAACCTGGTGGTTTAGAAAATGATAGATGTTACTAAAACATTCTGCAGTAACATTCCTAAATATTACTACTTACTTCTTAACAAAGAAGATCAAATTTAATATTTTTTAAACAGATTTCGCATTATCTAACTAATGCCCCAATATAATCAAATCTTATTGTTGCGAAATAATATTTTTCATGCATTAAAATTCAAATGTACTGACAATACATTGAAACTTGAGAAAGAAATTTCTACTAACTTTATACACAAACTGAGAATGTGCCTCTAGGTTGTAACCGCGTTTTGTGATGATCAAAGTTATTAATAGCCTAAAAATTACGAATTTTTAGATAGTGAAATATAGGAAAATCTATATACACTAGGTTTCTCGTGAAACTCTTAGATTTTGTTGGATACTTACATACATGTGTCTCTAGTTTCAATTATTCATGTGTCAAATACTTCAAATAGTTACATTATATTCAACGCATATGTCACAGGAACGTAATGAAAATTTCCGATTCTATTTAGAGATGACATGCTGGTACACATTTTAAGCTATGTACCAACATAAAATTTATTATATGGCAACGCAAATGCGTATTTTAATATATATAGATACACATAACGATAAATGAATTGTTCAGGAATTTGAGTTATTTGTTTTATTTACGTACAAGGATCGTTTAATAAGTAAATAGGTAATAGATCAATAAGTATGGTATCATCCGGTTTAAAATTTTCCTCTTTTTACTTTTCTTTTATACTGTTGTTCGGTTCTTTCTGATATGTCCAACAGTAATCAGTAAGCATTTCACAATTCCACTTTCCCTGATAACGTTTTTCAATAACAGAAATCTATTGTGAAAAGTCTTTCTTTGGAGACTGTGGTTAAGTAAAAACTTAAAAAAGGTATATAACCCCTTACCAAAATTATATTAATCGTATCCTAAATACGTATTTCGACAACTAAGTTGTCATCATCAGTAGGTAAAAATCACTAATCAAAATGTCGAGTAAAGCTAGCACAACGTATACACTGTGCACATGCAGTGTATACGTGGATTTGCCTACTGATGACAACTTAGTTGTCGAAATATTTATTTAGGATTCGATTAATAATTGTGGTAAGGGGTTATATACCTTTTTTTAAGAAATGTATTGATGAAACCTTTCGCTGTGTCCATCATTCACGTCGCCGAGGTTCGGAGGAAAGAAATCCAGATGCCAGCGCAAACAATATATTTTAAAGCTCATGTTACAGCCCAATTTATTGTGATTTCTAAGATGTTCATTAAACAAGTGGTATATAATTGTCAGATTTTCTGTTTCCTAGAAAACTGTGGGTCATATTTTTAAAAGTATTACATGAAACACGCAAAAAGTCATTAAAGTTTCTTCAAATTGTTTATCTTGTTTGTTGTAGAAGTTTAATTTGGAGTCCTACATAAATTCCCACTTTAAGTTTTGCATCTGAGATTTATGGAAATTTTTGTTTAAGGTATTGGAATCCACGGCCATCTTTATCAATTACTTTAACGCAATTTTTCATCAAACCAAATTTTATGTGTAATGGTATTTTATCGGGTTCAACTACTACTTATGAAGTATATTCTTTCGCTCAGAAATATACTGAGCCCTGACTGGCCAATCTTAAACAATGTAGTGGGAATCTCTTGATCAACTGCCTCACACAAAGAAAACAGGAATTCTTTGTATACCCTAAGTTCTAAACCGAGTAGAATTGCTACAATTTTGAGGTCTGCGCTGATATATCATTTGGATATTTTGTAATTAATTCTGTTTAGAAGAAAAGTTATATTTTCATACGGTTCTTTCATGTGGATTGCGTGGCCAACGGGAATGGATGGATAAACATTTCATATGTGCTTTTAAACCCAATTTCATAACATTGATAAAAAGACGCCATTCTTCGGGATGGTGTTGGTGACCCAATGCCAACATTAAATCGCCGACCGACATTGTAAAATGAAATACCCTTATCGGTTGAAAAATACTATGACAGTTCTATACACAAATGAATGTGTGACTGTTACCATCCTTGGAATTATTCAAGCGATATCAAATTAACTTATACCAAGGATCAAAAATTTAGTTCTACCTCAGATCTGTATCCGAACTTTACATTGGAATTATACACAGTATACTACATAAGCATTAGTAAAATGGTATCAAGAAAAGTAATGAATTTAAAAGAAATTGCAATTTATTTAGATCTTCTAACACCGCCTATAGTTTGCGTGGTGACGAATAAATTACTTAATTGTGTGAAATCAACTCAATTAACCATTTATTTAAATACAAAATTATTTTAAAATTAATTTCTATAACCATATATGTACGTTAATTAATTTTAAAATTGTATAATAATTAAATAAATTCTTTTAATAAATACAGACATGAATTATGTGATAATTTACTAAAAAATTTCGCGCGTACGTACGTAAAATCTCCCCACATCCCAAGTAGGGTCAAGATCAGTGCACACAATCCATTCTAGACAGCGCAGCCGGGATCACGCAGAAAATAACGATTATAATGAACTAAATTTGATATAAATTTTTATCTAGAGGGCGGTAAAACCTTTTCAAATGGCAGATATTCATCATCGCTGGTCGACAACTTGAAACTTTCTTCTTCTGATTAAATAATCATCATATTCTTTACTCGAAACATGTATGGGCCTTGGTACTAGCAATTATGAATGAGGTACTGAACGAGCAGCAGAGAGCAGACTAGCAGCATAACTAATATTTTTTTAATTTTTGTTGGTAAATTTGAAAGTTTTCGTAAAGCAAAAGTAGCAAATCAGTGGAATAGTTCGTTTGTTCACGCTTTTCATACCGTTTGACCAGCCTCTCAAAGTAACAAACAATGGTTAAGCCAAAATAGTGAAAATATAACTTTTCTATTAAACGTGTAACATTCCGTTTATGCTGGTAGGTAGTGATTTCTCCACATACATAACAGAAATTCTTTGGATTGTTTATACACATACGCGGCATTATGAAATAAAGAGACGTTAAGCTGTCACAAACCGACTTACATTGATTCGAAAGAGCCGTGTGTAGGTATTTATACACCCACATAGCCAGATATCTACCCATTCTTAATGTGATTGATTCCAGTGCAAAAATAGACGTGGTTTAAGTGCTCTGACTTAGGACACATCCAAAGACATGTTCAGACATGTCCACTCAATGTTCAACAGGACAATATTTTCAGTAGTATCTTCCTTAGATAAAAGTAACTTTTTGAAATTTTATAAAATTTAATGCATTTCCGTAAAACCAGAAAATTTGTCGGTTAGTAATTCCTTAGAATTTGTTAAATTAATTAAAGATTGTGAACTGGAAGCCGGGGAAATTTTAGTTTCATTCGATGTAACGTCTTTATTCCCCTCGGTACCTATTCCAGAGACTATGAAATATTTAGAAGGCTTGCTCCACAAGAATAACATTGAACCTTCAAAAATAAAAGAATACATGAGATTAACAACTCTGTGCATGACGCAAAATTGTTTCCAAGTAGGAGAAAAATTTTATGAACAGAAACAAGGCACAGCAATGGGTAACTGCCTATCTCTTTTCATAGCCAATTTATTCATGAGTCAATTTGAAGTAGAATTTAAAAATAACGCTAAATATTTCCCGAGAGTCTGGATTAGGTACGTAGATGACATTCTCGCGATTTTTGATAAACGGAAATGCGAATTAGACATGTTCGTTAATCAATTAAATTTGAAATTTCCGACGATTAAATTTACGGTGGAAAAGGAACACGATGGCAGGATACCTTTTTTAGATACTTTACTGATTAGGAATAAACATAAAATAGAAATCGACATTTTCCGGAAAGAAACCAATGCTAATAGATTCATCATCGCGGATTCAAATCATAGTTATCAACATAAGACAGCTTTCTTTAATTTCTTAGTCAATCGGTTACTAAATTTTCCGTTAACAAAAGAGAGATATGAAATAGAACTGGATTTCATTAAAAATATCGCGACATATAATGGCTTTGCCATAGAAATAATCAATAATTTAATTCGAAAAACAAAAATAAAAATACAATCCGCGAATTCACAAGTTTGATATCTCAAAGTAACCAGGAGAAAAAGTACATGTGTCTACCATACCACCCCATCACGAAAAACATTAATAAAGTTGTGAAAGAAAGAGGTCTCCAGGTTGCCTTTCGGCCCGAAAATACTATCAAAAGTCTCCTAGGGAATACTAAAGATAGAGTTAATTTTAATTCGAAATCAGGTATATACGAAATTAGTTGCGATGATTGTAATTTGAAATATATAGGCCAAACAAAACGACCAATAATAACCCGGTTTAAAGAACAAATATCACATATTAAATACAATAGACCGGATAAATCTAACGTTGCCAACCATGCTTCAAGTGCACTACACAATGTGTCGATTAAAGGGTTAAAGCTTTTAAAGGGCATAAATAACCCCCGCGATCTTGACGCCTACGAAAGCATTCATATCGTTAAACACAAAGAACATTCCATGAACGGTAATATAGCACTTGTCCCTTCACTTCACTTGTCTCTTTTCATTCTTCGAACTATGAAAGGGTCGTCGACGTTTTAAATTGAGGTATTAATTAACACATGTTGAGTGTCGTTTCCTTAAAAGAGGTAATTTTTGTCGATCTTTCGTTCGATATATTGCAAATTGTGAGTTTAAATATATGTGAATGCCGTTTCCCTAAGAGAGGTAAATTTGTCGATCTTTTTCGTTAGATATATTTGCATGTTTAAATTAGTCTATACGTAAAGTAGTTGTTGCGTAAGCTGTGTTCTAGCTTTACTGTGCCCCATGTGCGACACCTTGATTAGTGGTTTTACCTACTGATGATGACAACTTAGTTGTCGAAATACGTATTTAGGATACGATTAATAAGGTAAGGTAATTGGTAAGGGGTTATATACCTTTTTTAAGTTTTTAATGCATTTCTTTAAAAAACTACTTAAGAAAATATCTCAAAATTAACTACACGTAATATCAGACAACCAAACTGTTTTGAGCAATGATATCGAAGTTTCTTTTCCAAAATTTCCCCTATTTAAAGCTTTTTTCTTATGATATTAACTGAACTAAACAAACCAACCTAACGTAAGTAAAAATTTTTTTATTGAAATTTAAAAAAATATCTTTAAAGCTCTCATTAATAAGCAGTGAAAATCGATAGCTGTTCTACATAACGAATTGATTATATTATAATTAAAAATTGAAATATTAAATGTTGCCATGGTACGAGATGAATCTGACACCATCTAAATTAATAATTTCGCTTTCTTAAAGAAAAGCTTTGGGCGGAGCTATATTTAATCCATTTATATTGCTTCCAATTCTTTTTTAATATAATCTTCAAATCGTTTTGTAATTAGAAGAGATGGAAAGAAGATAGGAAACGATACATTTTCTTCATTTAATTATCTTAAGCCCAGGGATAGATATGACCCATTCTTTTTTTTTTGCTATATTTGGCTCCTTTAGAGACTCTTCCATCATCGAAGTGAGCCGAAAATTGTTCGCTTACATCGCGGTCATTAAAGTTCTCGATTAGTGAATGGGGGATAACTGTAGACAGACTTTCATTTACGTCACGTTAATTATTTTTTATCTCTTTTTAATGGAAAGTCGACCACTTCTTTTGGATCAATTACATTGAGGAATTTATTCCTTCGTAAATAAATAGTTAAATTTTTTCCTGCTCCAAAATACATTTAACTAATTAATAATGAATTGATTTTATATTAAGAGATGTGATATCATTTTATATTAAGAGTACTTGATATACAGGTTGATTCATTTTCGGCCCTCACCATGGGGATCTCTCTTATTATTGGAGATAGAGTATAGGTTTAAATTTGGCAAAGTTGTTAAATTTTGTGTTTGTTATAAATCCGTAAAGAAAATAGACCTGTGACAAATGACCTTCGTTATTTAAAAAAAAAACGGGAAAACCCCATTTTCTTCTTTTACCTGTAGCACCGACATTTGGCCTTGTAGACAAAAAATAAAAACACATCCTTGTGGCCATTTCTAAACCTCTATCCAGTGGTGTACTCTAAATTTTTATACGACGTTTCGATTCTTTCTGGCCATCATCAACTATCTAATTTCTTATATGCGCCATATTGGATTTAGATATCTTCAGAAAGAGTTTTTTTTTCTGATTTCAACCATGTACCACATGCTGACTAAAGTTTTTGACATTAGGTTTTATTTGAAAGAATAAATTATAAGATTAAATAAGGTAGCCATGGAATTTCAATCCGTCAAACATTTCATTTATTGTTCATTAATAATACAAAAATGTCGTACACTAACGAAGAGAAACGAGATATGATAAGTATTTTTTATTCTTCGAACCGAAATTCAACAGTAGCGAGTACAAGATATCTACAATTATATCCAGAACGACAACAGCCTCATCGTACCATTTTTCTAGATCTCGACAGAAATTTGGTCGAGAATGGATCGTTTACTAAGCCGCGTAATGGTCAAGACAACAGGAATTTAAATGAAAATCGACAAGATATTTTACAAATGGTAAATTAAAAACGTGTTTTCAAATTTCATGTTAATCTTGTATTTTTATAGATAAATAATAATCCATCAATTTCTACACGCGAAGTAGCGTCAGAATTAAATTTGTGCCAGTCCAGAGTTTGGAGAACTTTACATAAAAGTAGGTTTAAACCATACAGGATCCATGTTAGTCACTCTTTACTGCCTGTAGATAATTTGAGAAGGTTAGAATATTGTAATTGGTTAATGGGAAGGATAGAAAATGACGAAAATTTTTTAAGCAAAATCATCTGGTCAGATGAAACAAAATTTACAAATTCTGGAATGTTCAACAGAAATACGGAGCACTATTGGGCAGTACGAAATCCCCAACAAAACAGGGCTAGAAGACCACAACATCGTTTTGGAATAAACGTTTGGATGGGTATTTTGGCAAATCGTCTCTTAGGACCAGTTATGTATGAAGAACATTTAAATGGAGAAAGATATTTAAACATTTTACGTACGTATCTGACTATCTTGACGACAATATCCCATTAAATCAATTACAATATTTATGGTGGCAACAAGATGGCGCACCAGCACACAATGCAGCTGTTGTTAGAAATTTCTTAAATTAAGAGTTTGCAAACCGTTGGATTGGAAATAGGGTAGTTGTTAAATGGCCTGCGAGATCACCTGATTTAAGTCCGCTAGATTTTTTTTTATGGGGATATGTCTAAATCCAATATGGCGCCTGTAAGAAATTAGATAGTTGATGATGGCCAGAAAGAAACGAAACGTCGTATAAAAATTTAGAGTACACCACTGGATAGAGGTTTAGAAATGGCCACAAGGATGTGTTTTTATTTTTTCTCTACAAGGCCAAATGTCGGTGCTACAGGTAAAAGAAGAAAATGGGGTTTTCGCGTTTTTTTTTTTAAATAACGAAGCTCATTTGTCACAGGTCTATTTTGATTACGGATTTATAACAAACACAAAATTTAACAACTTTGCCAAATTTAAACCTATACTCTTATCTCCAATAATAAGAGAGATCGCATGGTGAGGGCCGAAAATGAATCATCCTGTATACTGACATGATTAAGACGTTTAAGAGTGCCCTACTGTCAGTCGATGTCGATGCTTAAAGGATTTGATATGCTTCAGTGTGCAGTCATTATATTATATTCTATCCGCCCAATAGAAATATTGCAAAAAATGCGTCACAAAAACTAGGTCTTTGATTGGCTGGCTAAAATTTAAAAAAGTCAGTTACAATCGATTGAAATTTCAGCGATTTAGCTACATAACCTAACTTTGTCAGCTCTCAGCTACCTTGTTTACTTAGAGTTTTGCCGTGATTTTGAAATAATTTGCATTTTATTTTTTATTGTAAAATTAGTCTTTCATTATGTAGCACACAGCGTGCCATCGATCATATGTGTGTAGTTCAAATTAATTTCATTCATTGGAAATGACAGAATCACCACCGAAAAAGCGTAAAAGTAAATATATACAAAATGTTCAAATATACGTTCAAATATAAAAATAAAAACAAATATGTATATATGAATATGTAAATATTCATTCTACATTTTACGACGCTATTTTATTCGAATTTTTCATAGAAAAAAATTCGCTCTCAAGTAGGAATCGAACCCACGACCTCTGGCTTGCCGGAGCATTGCTCGACCACTGAGCTGTTGAGGCGTGAATTAGAAACTTTTATAGGGATGCCTTGAATTACATCAAAGGAAACAAATGAAATATATCTTGCCCGTAATACGACAGTTGTGCAAATTTATTGCGTTTTCGCGAAGTAATGTAATTGTAAATTTACAATTACATTACTTCGCGAAAATGCAATAAATTTGCAAATATGTATATATGTTTTTAAAAGGTTGACGTGAAACCAAGAGCTAGTCAATTTAATGTAAAACAATCGATTTTCACATGTTCAGTTACGTTCACTGCTAATTTTTAACTCTGTTTTTCGTCTCCTGAAACAATAGCCAATGGCTACGAAATATAGAGATTGAAATAAATGAGTTTTAAGTTGACAGACCGCTTACCCGATTTAATTATATATATATATATATATATATATATATATATATATATATATATATATATATAGGAAGAAAGTTGTCCTTCTCAGGACGAAATCATCCAAACGCGGCGAAATATCCCGAAGAACAACGCTTCAACAAACGACCGCGAAAACATTCGACGAAATATATATATATATATATATACAGTAGTACCCCGTTATCCGCTGACTCCGTATCCGCGGTTTCAGTCATCTGCGATTTACCTATGATGAGCAGAAAACGCGTTATATCAATAAATATAAAAGTTATAGGAGCATTTGTCGATATATCGTCGTATATATGAGTCATCCCCTGAATTCGGCGCTCTCTTATGATAAGTTAAACAAGTTGGAACGTGCTTAAGGTGCCACTCGCTTTTCTTGTACATATAAACGCTCCTGTTAACTATGAGTTTAGTACTATTCGAATTGTCGGACAAGACAGTGCTTGCAATAGTTTTTAAATAAAGCAAGTAAATTTGAAAATCATTTTAAAATGGCTTCTAAACCAAAAAGAAAACGTGAAATGCTCACTATTAGTGAAAAAATAAAAATCATTAATATGATTGAAATAGAAAAAAAATCTATTGCAACTGTTGCTAAAATATACAATAAAAACGAATCTTCGATACGAGAAGTGTTAAAAAACAAAGATATGAGATTCGAGCTAGTTTTTCTAGTGCACCCCAAACTGCAAAAGTTGCAACCACAATACGTAATAAAGTGTTACTTAAGGTAGAAAATGCCTTAAATTTATGGGTGGAAGATATGACAAGAAAACATATTCCTATCGATGGCTACAACAAAAGGCGTTGGTTTTATATGAAGATATGCAGGCCCAAGATTATACTGAAGAGGAAGGAAAATCATTCACAGCAAGTAGGGGGTGGCTGCATAGATTTAAAACTCGGTTTAATCTAAAAAATATAAAAATGACAGGGGAATCTGCGTCGGCTGATCATGTAGCTGCCCTGTTTCCAGAAAAATTTAAACAAATTATTGCAGAAAAGAATTATCATCCTAAGCAAGTTTTTAACTGCGATGAGACTGGTCTTATGTGGAAAAAACGCATACAAATGCAGCTGGTCATATGATTAAACCCGGACTTGTTTATCGATCACAGAATCCACGTGCTCTTAAATACAAAGATAAAGCTTGCCTGCCTGTGTTTTGGCAATCAAATCGAAAGGCGTGGGTTACGGCTGTTCTATTTACACAATGGTTTCATCAATGCTTTATTGCGGAAGTGAAAAGATATTTGGAAAAGGAAGAATTACCATTTAAAGTGCTGCTGATACTAGACAATGCTCCTGGGCAACCTGTGTCACTAGGCACAGAAGATAAAAATGTTGAAGTGCTTTTTTTACCACCTAACACGACCTCATTGCATCAGCCCCTTGATCAAGGTGTCATTAGATGCTTTAAAGCCATATATATTCGACAGGTTTTCGAAATGCTGTATACAATGGCTAATGAATGCTCTGATATCGGGCTCATGGAATGCTGGAAGTCATTTACAATTGCTGACGCAATTCTATTTATCAAAGGAGCGATGGAGGAATTAAAGTCAGAAACGATAATAGCATGTTGGAAAAATCTGTGGAATGACATCGTTCTTAGTTCTGAAGACACACATGATATTAATTCACATCTAGCAACGATATTTAACATAGCGCAGAAAATAGATGGAGAAGGATTTAACGATATAACCCAAAAGGAACTCAGTGATTACATAAACGAAGAGGATCAAGTATTCACCAACGAGGAATTGGAAGACCTTGTGAAATCTTCTCCAGAAGCGAGTGACGATGAGGATGAGGGTCAACAAGAACCGCCAGCATGGACGCTTTATATATTAGTGTATGATTTTCCTTAAAATTTTTGTTAGCATAATTTTATAACACTCTGTACAATAATAAAATTCGTATCTCCATTAAATATACTCGCGAAATAAAACTTCCCATTAATAAAAATGCTCTTTAATATACATTCAAAGATCAAAACAAAATAAAAAAATTCGTTCTAAAAAGACTTTTTTTAAATTATGTTGTTTTGACAACACCGGCTCATGATAATTTTCTGCAGGTGAAAAGATGAAAATTAACAAGAGGAAGAGACACATATCAAGCAAGGCAACGGCATTTCTTCGCAGCAATTTGCGACAAATTAATTCCACTAGCAATAACTGCCACAATTAACCTTCGAATTAACCTCTTTCCTCATCGACCAGCGAGAAAAATTAAATGAGACATGCCTTTTGTACGTGTTATAAAATACATATACACTCACATATGATTGTGTGTTTATTCACGGTGTCGAATTTGGTAAAATGACGTGAAGAATGAAAAGAAAAATTAGGAAATTTAGTAAAGATTAATACTTATATATACCGAATGTATTTTTTAACTTGAAACTTTCAAATATCTCGAAAATAAGCGGTTTACCAAAATTTTTTTTTTTGTTTATTTTGTGTTTTTGTAAGTTCTACATCTAGTGATATATTTGCATAATCAAAATACTTTTTTAAGCAACTTAACGCATCCCAAGACGTGACAATAGTGTATTGAAACTTTTATATTACAAAGAACATTATCATTCAGAATTTTAAAAAATATACAGGCTGTTCCATTTAAAAAATTATAAATTTCAAAATTTCTCGAAAATGCGATATTCAATTTTTTTTCCTGAACTGCATGTTACTGCTAAATGTTAAAAACACTAATACTTGCTAATTTAACCTACTTTCTAGAATCAATAATAACAGAGATAGCAATAGTGCGCACTTAATTTGAATCAGCCTGTATATACCTGTAGTTTTCTTAATATACTTCTGTGAAGTTATACTGAAAGACGGTGTTAAATCTAAACAATATAATTCATCCTGTCAATACAATACTCAATTTCCTATCTTTATATGACCTTGTCAACATTATTTATTACGTCGCGCTCTTTGTCAATCGTTCTCTCTTTCGAAACCCGTGTTAAATACAGCACTTGAAGTACTTGTATTTGTCCGATTCAACATATTATCCGAATTGATAGGTTTAATGCTAAATCTATTATTGTCACCCTAATGGCAGGAAATTAGATGACGTTAGCTCTGCACGAGCGAGAAAAACTTCAGGTAAACCTTGATTCATATTCGTTAGTTCGGAGGGAATGTGACGTTAACGATTGAACGGAGTCGTCGGAGGTTTTCCGCAAAAACGACGTTATGCGTCGCAATATATTGTGTTTCTACTCACATAGACGTCTATGAAAGGAAAAAAACCGATGTTTATACAATCGATTCGATCAACAAAACCGACGACCTTAGGAGAATTTTAGTATCACTTACTATATGGATCGGCGACTGAGACGGCGGTGGTAAAAAAACACTCTTTGTCCATTTATACCGTGACGGCTCAATTTCTCGAGATAAATTTACCTGGAAAAAGTGTCTTACATAAATTTCGTAATGTTTACACTGTGTAATTGCAAATTCAAATATGACTTGCGTTGTTGTTAATAATAATTGCAGTAAATGTAATCTAAAATTTAATGTATGATGCTATCTATATCGAGACAATTTGGTAGAAATATAAATAATAAATGCCTTGTTCACAATGGACGTAAGACATAAGAATCATGTAAGACGCAAGAAAAACATAAGACGTAAAAAATGCGAAAATGTATTTATCTTTCACAAGGAACGCAAGCAAACGTAAGCTTAAAGATTCGCGCAAGAGCTCCTGTTGATTTAATTTGAATATTTTTGACATTTGTTAACTTTAAGGTTAAATTTTATATAAGAATTAGACTGTTGTTGTCCTATTAGCTAAAATGGATTCCAACACTGACAGAAACCTAATTACAATTAAACTTTTGCGCTTATTATTATTAGGAACCGGACACCAGAGGCCCATGACACATCGGCCACAGGCGTACTATTGAAAATTTGTATTTTTAAAGAGTTTTTAATTGTATTTATATTATTGGAAAACAAACGGGCGGTGATCTATAAAATACGAAATACTTTTTTATTTGTTCATGTTGTTCAAGTTGAGTAAAGGAGTATTAATATTAACTAGCAATACTTTCTCAAGGTTCTCTTCTGCAGAATTTGTTCTCTTTGAATGAAATACATCCTTGTAGATAGAAAACGTCCTTCTTACATCGCTACTGGTTATAGGTGCATACTGGAAATATTCTTTTATTTCAGCGTATTTACCAGTTAGATTTGAGGCATTTTCTCCATACACAATTGCCGCAATATTATTAAATCTGGATTTCTATTAGAAACTGCATCTAGCTCTTGCCGCAGGCCACATCCGACGTCACTTCGCAAATCCCAATTCATGAATTTTTGCCATTTCAATCGCATACTTGTGGGCAGGTGCGTTATTCTGATGGAAAACGTTTTCTTCTTTGCCAAATGAGGCCGTTTCCTTTTGATTTTGTAGCTTAATTATTGCAAAAAATTGGCATAATACTCAACATTTATTTTTTTTCCCTAGTCGATCAAGATAATTCCATGAGAATCCCAATAAACAATTGCCATAAATTTTCCTGGTGACAAAACCGTTTTTGCTTTCTTTGGTGGCGGAGAACCGTTTTTGTACATTGTTTGGACTCTTGTTTAGTTTCTGTAGTGTAATGGTCAGAGAGTGGACTCGAGCGATTGATGATTCATAGCCGATAGGCGTCTGCCTTGTATTAGCAATAGGTTTGTTTCTGTAAGCGATGCGTGAGTTTGGAACAATTTGAAACGTGTGACGAAGTGCATAAGTGGCACCTGCATATGCAGTTAATATGTATCTGTAATGCACAACAGAGCGAATGTTATAAACGGTTTGGTAACTGGCAGCATCTACTGCTGAAACAAAAGTAATGCTGACAAGGCGAATTGCGTATCGAATTTTGAATAAAAATCATTTACAAAGAACAAAACTCAAAATAATGTACGTATTTTCTTTTAAACATTGAAAGTATAAAACATTACTATGAACAACTAAAATTTGTTCAAGGTGTTCCTGTGTTAAATTAGTTCTTTTAGATTTTAAAACGTCTTTAAAAATAGAAAATGTCCGTTCCACAACACAACTGGTGATGGGTGCGTGATTAAAATGTTGCAAAAGTGCACCATACTTGGAATGTATAGATTTTTCAATCGGCTCTGTACAGACTTGATATAATATATTCAAATCTGGATTCCTGCTAAATATGACATCAACTTTTTGTCTCAACGTTGAGAAATATATTTTTAAATGATGAAACTAACTTATAAACATTTTAAAAATGACCCCTGATGTATTCACATACTCTGTGTAGTATATATGCTGCACAGGTACCGTGTAGCATATTGGGATAAGATTACTTTAATAACTACCCTGTTTTTAACATATAAGCTGGCGCATCAGTCAAAAATAATAGCATATTGTCTTTATAGTTGTTATCCGATGACAGAATACTATGAATACATTGATCAATTACTTCTGCAACTGTTTCACCATTTACGACTGGCAATATTTTAATTGCAATTGAGTATGGTTGGTATGAAGAATATCAACAACTACATTTAACACATATCGTCCCATTACATCCGTTGTTTCTGTTGCACTTACCCAAAGATATTGACCAGGTTTTATCGTATTTTTTCAATGGTTCCCAAATAACATTTAGGTAAGTGGTATTTACGTAAAGTAGATTCATCTGGTATATGACGATCAGTATATTTTGTAAGAAACCTCTTGAGGACTGGATTCTTGAGCTTATTGAATGGGATATTGCCCGCCGTGAAAGCTTCACACAGTTCTTCGTTAAAAGTGTCAGGTGCAGATGGTCATATGTTATCTTGATGAGTTTTCGAAGAAACATGTCTCTGCACATTACACTTTTGTGGACGCCTTAAACTTAATGAACAGGCACTGCAATATATCTCGGTATCATTATGAATATGCAACCAATCGGTATGGCCTCTAGTCCATCCTGCCATGGTTTCCCTACGAGAATTCTCCATAGTTAATGAAAATAAAGATAAATACTAAGAACAGAAAGAAATGGACTAAAAAGAACAAACGAAAACTGCTCCAAAAATAAGGCTTCAGTTCGCTCTCTGGTTATTAAAGAACCTTTGAAACATGTGTTAGTGTTAATGATTCTTACGTTGAAAAATAAAATTTTCTTTGTTTTCTAACTCGTTTCGTTCTACCTCTTCTTCTTCTTTCTTTCTCTTTCCTTAAGACTTAGTCTTGTTTCTTCTACTATTTCAATTTTGTTCAGCCTCTTGGGAAGCAGATGTCCAGCTCTCGCACCATCTCTTGGGAGGTCGGCCTGGAGGTCTCTTTGAGTTCGGTTTTTCGTTCTTTGCCCATTTTGTCCATCGATCCCCCGTCATTCGGTCGACGTGGTCTCGCCAGTATCTTCGTCTATTTCTCGTAAGTTGCACTACGTCTTGAATTTTAAGGACTGTTCGTATATCCCTGCTTCTTACATGATCTCTCAAGCTTACTCCTCTGATATTCCTTAAGGTCCTCATATCCGTTGCTCTCATCATGCTCTTCGTTTTTGTTGTGTCCGCTCGGGTTTCCACTGCGTATGTAATCACCGGTCTTACGGCTGTTTTATATATGCGGACTTTACTTTCGGTGGACATGTATTTATTCCTCCATATGAGGTCCCTTAGGTAGCCAGGAATTCTTGAGGCTTTATTCATTTGTGTTCTGACTTCCTGTTGTAGGTTTTTGAAGCTTGTTATCTCGACTCCCAGGTACGTGCATCGCATACATTGTCGGATGGGTTTGTCATCTACAGCCAGTTTACATCTAGTGGGTTCTTTTGCTATGACCATTGATTATGTCTTCTCCACTGATATCTGCATGTTAAGGTTCTTTGCTTTTGTTTGGAACCGATATAGCAGTCGCTGAAGATCGTCCTCGTTATCCGCCATCAGGATTGCGTCGTCAGCGTGGCACAGTATCCGCATCGATTCCTGTCCCATTCTATATCCTCCATCCATTTCTTTTACGCCGTTGATTATTTGATCCATGATGAGGTTGAATAGTACTGGGCTCAGGCTATCCCCCTGGCGTATGCCCGTCAGTACTGGTACTTGTTCTGTGAGTCCTTTTGGTGTTTTGATCTTGGTTGTATTACCTTTACTGAGGTCTTTTATTATGTTAATGTACGACACAGGTGTCTTGTTTTGCTGGAGTATATCTATGATGTCGGCTATTTGTACTCTATCAAACGCTTTTTTTAGATCCACAAAGCAGAGAAACAGCGGCTTGTTGTATTCTAGGGATTTTTCGATCATTTGTCTAAGGATGAAGATTGCGTCAATTGTCGATCTATTTTGTCTGAAGCCTTGTTGTTCTTCGTTTATTGCTATTCTCTTCATTATCTTTGTTGCAATGATTTTTGTAAAGAGCTTGCTTATGCTAGGTAGGAGAGATATCATTCTGTAATTTTCCGGGTCGTTCTTATTTCCCTTTTTGTAGATCGGTATTGTGATGTTGTTTTTCCAATCATTAGGCACTTTTTGGGGTCGAGATTATTTTTTGGAATAATGTGATTGCTGTTTCCAATTCAGCCCCCCCGTACTTGAGCATTTCATTTACTATTTGGTCTGGGCCGGGGGCCTTCCGGTTTTTCGATTTTATTAGTGCCTCATGTACATCTTCCCGTGTCATGTTGTCCTCTTCAAGGAGCTGTTCTGTGTAGGTGTTGTCTTCATTCTCTCCATTGTCGTCTGTCCGCGTTTCATACAAGCCCTTTACATACCTTTCCTATTCTCCTGGGGTAATGATGTTTATTTGTACTTCTTCGTTTACCGCTCTTTTCCTGTTCCTCAGTGTGTTCCAGATCCTTCTCTGTCCTCCGTACAGGTCATGTTCCATGTCGGTAGAAAATTTTTCCCAGTATGTCTTCTTTAGTTCCTTTATGGCATCATTCACTCTGTTTCTGATCGTTTTGTATCTTTGGTATTCCTCTGCTGTTCTTCTGCTCCTATATCTGACGTAGGCTTCTTTCTTTTGCTTTGCCAGCATTTTCACTTCGTCTGTAAACCATTGCTTTCTATTTTCTCTACCATTTATGTTTACCTTCCTCACTCCGAGTGCCTCTGCGGCAGCTCCCGTTATGTTGGCTTTTATCTTATACCACATTTGTTCGACATCCTCGTCCTCGGTCATTTGGTTCGTAGTCATTTTTTCCTTCAGTCTACTCTGATACAATGTTTTCGTTGAAGTGTTGTTTAGTGATCGTTTCGTTCGACATCATAAACTCCCCCCGTAAAAATTAGGAAACTGGAATTGGATCATCTATTTATTATTAGAAGAAAAGGGAGTGGATGGGCTGTTCCGGTTCCGGTGACGATGCTTCGCCGCTCGTTCCCTTTGATTACAGCTCGATTATTTGAATGAACTCACCGCGCACAAGGTGTAAGTTTGTATACGCTTTCTTGTTGATTCTTTGGCGAATGGTTAGTTTCTGAATAAATGCAATTGATCTAAATATATTTATTTACACTAATTACACCTATTTTTAAATATACAACAACTTAAGCTATTTATCTTCTGAGTATGACTGTTGTGTCTTGTAATTGATTAAATTAATCGGCACTGTTTGAATGACTTTATGTTTGATGATATATAAAAGAAACTGATACTTAAATGAATAAGCTGAATGTCTATGTTGAGACAAATTAACACTCTGATGTGTGTTTGATTACTCGAAATGAGGAGTTTACCCCGATAAAGTTATAAACGCGAAAGAACTTGTTTGTGTGTTAAACTTGTAGGTAAGACTGACTTGAGATTGAGATTTTTGTGATAAAGAAAATTCCAAAAGAAAAATTCAAAATCCCCACTATACCATGATTGGTAGAAACTGTTCAAAGAGGCGTTCTCAATTGAACTTAAAATATGGGAAAAACTGTCGGTGAGTTTCTTTGACTATAGAATATATTGCATTGCCGTAATAAACCAGCGATTATAAACGTTTCACCAGTTCACCATTTAACAAATCCTGGGAAGTTCAGACAGTAAAACCAAATGTTTTGGATGTTCCTTGAACTACCAAGATCCAATTATTGTAGGTACCTTGAATGGAAATACTGTAATACCGCGTACATGTTGGGACTGACAGAATTATATGATACAAAGAACCCACCATTACTGGTAATAAAAGATCTTTGAATTTAACTAGATAGTATATGGATTATTGTTCTAAAAGGCAATATAACTAGACCCTGATTGTATACATAGTTTAAAGCTGGCAAAAGAATATAAATTTGACCTCGTGTACAATTGATTATCCGGATCGGACCAACCGCTTTATGTAAATATGATGGGCCGCAGATGATAAAACTAAGACATATACCGTGTGATACATGAGCCTGCATACTGAATTTAATTTGATTATACGTAAATTTGGAAGTTATTATACTTAATCTACACCTAATCGTTTCTTAAATTAATTTAAAAAATACTTAATATTAAAGTGATATGAAAGGATCCTGCATGTATCCTCAACAGGGAGTATAGCAAAAGATCGTCTTTTAAATAGTAACAGTAATTTTTTTTTCTAAACTATCAATCGAGAAATAAAGATATTTAAAATTGAAACTTTATTATTAAATTGTTATTTTAGAAATATATTTTTTTTTATAAAGAAAACAATATAATAAGTATTTCATATAAACGGCATTAATTAAAATGTCGTTAAAAACATCAAACAATACCCATTTTCTTCGCTAAATTCATTATACAACTCAAGCCTCGTGACGATAAGTTTTAACAAGCATTTTTTAAATACAGAAGTGTTCTTTCGGAACCCCACAGCTGTATGCAGGTGCAAATACCATCTGCAAAAGGTGCTCAGCTGTTTCCTCATTTCCAACGCTTTACCGTATGTTTGTATTACTATTAAACAAAAAGAATACATAAAGATAACTTAATGTAAGGAAACGAAATGCAAGTCTTCTGACAGGAACCTCCAGCAGACGATGACGAAATTTCTACTTGGCTTACCCGGATAAATCTGCGAGCAACTAGCGTATACGGAGACATAATTTAGAAATTGAATTAAGTTGAAATTGTCCTATCATTATTAAACATACAATGTATACACTACGAAACAATGATTTATAAGATTCTGATGACGTTATAGAAACGTGCCTGTAATCATTCGAGTGATTATTTCGGTCAATTAATATTGACTTAACAGTCTGCGAAGGAAATACAAATAACTTAGTCATTTCATAAATTAACAATTGAAGAGTGGAAGTACCAAAGGCACTAAGTGCCATATTCATAATTCAGAGATAATTAAGAGAACAACTTTAGAAAGCAAAATTTTTTTATTTTTTCTATTATAAACATTTTAAAACGATTCCTAGCATCTAGAAATAGTAACTGGTAGAACACAAACTTAATGTTTCTATCAAAAAAATAAAATATTGAAGTTTGTTTAGAACTAAAACTGAAAGAGCATAAGTGCCAAACTATGATTCCTACAAAGGTTATAAGCAAAAACCAAAATTTTGTCTTAAGTACCTCACAACCTAAAGGTTATAAGTACTAATTAAAGGTGAGTTGAGCTGCTGCTTGGCCCCAAGCTTTCTTCGTCTAAATTAAGAAGTTCTCTATAAAATATTTTGTGTTCAGGATTTTCCAGGTAATGAATCATGGACGATAGAGATTTTTTTTTATTAGCGGTAATCTTATTCTCAGGTGGTAAAGGTTTTATTTCTGCTGATCTTAGATCTTCCGTGGTTTTTCCTTTCTTCAATACATTGATTTTTTTCCAGGCTTCTAACTCGGAGAAAGCTTCTTTTATATGAAGTAGTGTTGGATTTTTATAATCAATCTTTATTCTTACTGCCTTACTGATATTTAAGGATTTAGTGTTGAGAAATATGTCAGCAGCTTCTTTTATATTCCAAAATCCATTTACAGACATGTCAATAACTTCGAATGGCGGATCATATTTTGCGGAAGTTATTACATTCTGCAAATCATTTGGCACCATTGCCATCATAACACGCTTTCTTTTTTCGATGAGAGCGAAGTCTCGGTCACAAGCCATAAAGCTGTGACAACTTATTAGAAAGTTATACTCTATTGTCTCAAACACTTTATGAAGAGCAAGGAACACTAAAATAAATATTACCATTCTGTTCTTGTTCTGCCCCGCACAGTTGTCACTCCATAGTAGCAAATGTTTTTTTTTGGTGTGACACCAGAATTTAAAAGTTTGAGGAGGGTAGATGCTACCTCATTGCCTCCACGTCCACTAACACCTTCATGCCACATACACATAAAAGCTTGGTTAGAGTCCGACAAATGTATTCCCAGGTTGTAACAAGATAGTTGAGACAGATAAAACATATCTGAATGTGTCAACGTAGGAACAAATAAAACTTGTTGGAGATCAAACGAAATGCAGCATTTGTCACTACCAGGAAGTTGTGAATTTGCGGTTTGGTTCTTCATATATTCCAGACTTTGTTGTACTTTTCGGTGGTAAAGGTTGAGTTGTTGTTTCGCACTGCAGCCAGCACTAGAAATTTGCTTTGCCTCACAATTTAAGCTATCGCAGGTATGACATATCGACTCTAGGACGATGAAAGCTTAGATTCGGGAAATCCTTCTTAAACACACCTCTATAAAACTTATAACTTACAGAAGATTCTTTGATTTTCGCCAAAAATGCTTTATAAAGTCGATGAATATTTAAATCAGGACTGAGATATTGCTTTTCCGATTTTGCACGTGAATAGTGTGAAACATCTCTAGGGATGGAGTTTATATGTTGATGGATCAGTTGGCGGTCGTTTTCCGTGAACTTACTTGGCTTATTGTTAGAACGCCTATCAGTAAATGTGGTATCTCCCATTTTTTTCTTATTTATTAAACCAACCAAACGCTTCTGAGTACAATCAAAAACATTCATAAATGTCTTTCTGCATACATGCACAAAATTTCCATCTTGATCTGGAACTGTGTAGGATTTGGAAATTTGCCTTTAGCTATCTGCGGCAGTTTCATAATTTCCATGGCGACGTCTTTTTATTCTCACTAAATTTATTAGGCCCATCAGATACGTCCCTTGCGTTTGGTAGTTTTCAGCATAAAATCTCTCAAATAGTTTAAGCTTTCGTTCGTACGTTATTTTTTTGCAGTCAAAATAACACTTACACGACTCCTGAAAGAGATACGCAAATATTTAGGTGCAGGTCAATAAAATATTTTTACATTTACGTTTATCACTCACCGTCCGTTTAACTTTACAGCAAACCTAAATACGCCGCCCGTTCAACGGACGAGGAGTCACTATCTATTTGCATAATAATCTTAAACTACCGCCATAACCTAAAATTTCTTACCTCTTGATTAGGTGGATTTTTCGGACGAATTTCTCTCTTCTTCCTATTAACATATGCCTTCCCAGCATTCTTTTTCATTCTCTGCTGTTCTATAAACCTTCCTTTAGTCTTTTCTTGCACAACTTCCATGTTTACACTGCAATTTCTTGTCCAATAAACGTTTAAAAACAAAGAAGCACGCTTACACATTCAACCCGACTTTGGAACTTATACCCTTTCAAAATAAAAACTTCCAGGACATAGTGCTGAGCGCCATCTAGTTTTACTTTACTAAAGCTTAGAAATAAAATTACACTTATAACCCTTGCTCGTACATTGGCGATGGGACTTACAACCTTTTTAAGTAAATATCTACAAAACTCAGATTTTGGCACTTAGTGCCTTTGGTACTTCCACTCTAAAATGGAGATTAAAATATTAATATTATTGTAAATGTAGATGAACAGTTTTTTTAACACTTCTATTATATAAGGGTGAATTAATATAACAAGTGTTCATTTGAAAACTCAATCTAGTAGCATGTGATTTACTGAGAACATTATGAAGTACGTCCTAAATTAAAATTTACTACTTAACCTACGAAGTCGTATATTTTGACAGTTTCATACATACATATAAATAACAAATAATAGGTATTTATTGAAAACTATAACAAATGTTGAAAATGTTGTCCTTCAAGATCAATGCACTTTAAAATGCTCTGTTCAAAATTTCTGATGATATTCTGCAACATTACTGGATTGTTATTAATTTCCATGCATTTCTGTTCGATTCTCTGTAGCATATCATTCAAATTCAATATAGGTGTTCGAAATATGTTATTTTTTAGATAAGGCCACAAAAAGAAGTCGCAAGGTGTTAAATCGCATGAACGTGCAGGCCAGGCAATTTCAATATTTCGACTAATTATACGCTCATCAAAAAATTCTCTTAAATAATCCAAAGATTCTGCAGTACAGTGACACGGTGCTCCGTCTTGTTGGAAATATGCATTTTGAAGTTCATAATCATGCAACTGATTGACAAATGGTTGTAAAATTTCCGTACGGTACCTTTGAGCAGTTAATGTTCCCTGAAAACATATTGGTCCAATGATTCGCCTTTGGCTTATCGCTGCCCAAACACCAATTTTCTCTGGATGTAGCGATTCTTCATTAATTACATGTGGATTTTCACTACTCCAAATTCATGTATTTTGTGAATTTAGGTATCCCGTTTTATAAAACCATGCTTCATCAGTAAAGATGACTCTTTGCGAAAGTTCTCCATTATTGTTCATATTTACAAACCGATTACAAAACTATAGTCTACGTGGGTAATCAATTTCTAACAATTCATGTACTGCTGTGACACGGTATGGATAAAGTTACATATCTTCTTTTAATAACTTGTGAGTTGTACAAACAGAAAGATTTATTTGTTGACTCAAATGTCGAACAGATGTTTGTGGTTCACTTTCCATTATTTCTTCAACACGATTGACAACTTGAGGTGTACGTTTCTTAACTGCTCCGCTGCCTGATTTTCTTAAAAGACTGCCAGTTTCAGAAAAAAGTTTTAAAGTTTTATCCAAAGTATTATTAAATTGTATATAATCTATTAGAAAATGTGGAAACTCAACTTGAAATTCTACCATGCAATCTAGAACTGAATAAACCCATAAACCATCAATTTTATTACCACTTCGAAAATAAGCCTGGACTAAAAAAATTTTATGTTCTAAAGTGAAAGCCATTTTAAAACTGAGAAGCAATTTATTTAAACCAGAATCGACGCACGATTATTTTATGCACTAACTGATATTTGTGATTGACATTATCAAATGTCATTTGGATCTACGTTTACGGAACAACAAACACATACTAATATATTTGCGTGTTATTCTATCAAAATTAAGTAACCTAGATTGACTTTTCAAATGAACACTTGTTATATAACATTTTCTTTTGCTAATAAAAGTACTTATTTTAAGTTAAAAAGTATAAGTTTTGTTTTTGTTAGAATATAAAACCGGTCATATCAAGTAAAATGTTTGAAAACAAAATCTTACGATTTGATTGCTAACATGCTTGGCGTTTGATTTTTATATTACAACTTATGCATCAAAGCTCTCGATTTTAAACACTTTCTTATTCTAAACTGAATCGATTTCTTTTGTTCGATTTTTTATGCATCCATCTTGAATCGATTCAAGTATCGATCTTTTTAATTGAATCGGCGCATCTCTAATCCGTCCTCGCATTCATTTATTAAATATCTTATAAAGTCGCTACTATTATTCTGAATGAACTTGTATACATATATTTTATAATTTAGGACATGATCACAATGTAAATTGTATTACACCTATGTTTATGAATAACAATTTCGGTCATATCAGAAGAAATTTTAACGCAATGTAATAAAGGTTAATAAAAGATCTCGATTATTTATATTTAGTAAATTCCCTAAATGTGTTAATTTATTTTCTTTTCGTTCAGTAACAGCACTCCACACATCCAACAATTATCGCCCATTATTTGTTGAAAACAAGTCATGCGTGGAAAAGTTCTTTTTTAATATTCAAGGACGACAATTCTAACAGGAAGGCAAAACTGCCGTTGTTTTATGACTTTTTGTTTCTCACATCGCAAGTTATGTGTAGTATGTTTTTTTTTGTGTGTGTATGTATTCTGGAATACGGAAAAACTTTTTTAAATTATGATCAAACTTCGTTGTCAGTTTCCCCTTTCGCGAGGAAAAAATGTCGAAAGGCATAAAGAAAAAAAATAAATAAATTTCACTTAAAGGTCTGTAAGCCTGCCTGTGTATGTGTTTGTACTTTGTAAATCGAATGACAAACGTGTCTTATAATGGGCTGACTCTTCGATAACTTATCTGAATAATAATGATGGCAGTTGGCTTTTTAAAAGCGAAAATATTTTTCCCTGGAATTTTCTTGTGTTTCAAGTACGAAGATTGAATTCAAACTTCCCAATTATCAAATTTATCTTTTAGAAATTAATAAGATTTTTTTTTAAAACAACACAATTCTGCTTAATTGGACTACAAGTTATTCGGGACAGTTTCTAATTTGGGCCAATCTTAAAGAACATAATTCAAACTATGAAAAAAATGTTAATTTAGATCGGATATGTGTCGGACAATTTTCCGCTTAATCAGGACGAAATTTTTAATACATTTTTAACTAGTTGACTTAACATGCTGATACGTGTTGAAACTCCATTTTAAAATCATAAAATAAACCAGAATAAAATAAAATTAAAAAAACCCTTACCACAATAGAAATTCTATTGTGGTAAGGGTTTTCTAATTTTATTTTATTCACTTATAAGTAGAGAACGGACGCAATTTCCATAAAATGCAATCGGCAATTGGAATTGTGTATAACGTCGCTTAGTACATCCCGGCGTAATTCAATGAAGTATTTGTTTGACTTACTCGGACACCTGGCCTCGCCGCGATAACAATGGACAAGCCAGCTATTGTATTCGGAGAATATAGTGTTTTTTAAAGTGTTTTCATGAGCGTAGATAGAAGCGGGGTTTTTATAATGTATTTTATTTATTAGTTTATATTTCGTAAGATAAATAAAGTGCTGTGAGTAAGTTTCTTGTTTTCATAGTTTTAACTGTTAATTACATCGTAATTTTTGTGATAGATCCTGTTTAATATCGTTTGATTGAATCTATTTCTACCAATTATTTCGACGTAAGAGTGCATTGAATTTCGTTCAGCTTCAATAACTTACGCACACATTTTTAGTTTTCATTTATTTAGATCTAGAGCATTGTTTACAAGTTACTTTTTCAGACATTATATGGAAGAATGTCGAGAACGGCATTGTAAAACAATGGCGAGTTGGATTGACGGTCATACTGATTGTATGTCCATTGTCAGTGATTCCGAAATTTATTACAAAATCCGTAAAATATCGTCAAAAATTCGTCACTTAGGATCGCAAACACATCTGAACTCTGTAAAACTTTTATGGCGGCTAATATTCCATTAAATAAACTTAGCAATCCCACTTTAAAAATATTTCTTCAAAAATATACTGGTCGAAATGTTCCTGATGAATCAACTTTACGCAAATATTATGTTTCTAGGTGCTATACGAGAACAGTAGAACGCATTAGAAGCCATCTTTTAAATCAATACATATGGATAAGCGCCGACGAAACGGTGGATATGTTAGGACGCTGTGTGGTAAATGTTGTAGCTGGTATACTACATCCAACTATTCCCTATAACTCATATGTAATAGCAGCAAGTTTTATAAATATAGTTGATGCGGAAACAGTTGCTGAAACCATTAAGGAGAATATGCAAAAAATGCTTCATTCGGACGCCACGTACAAAGAAAAAATACTTTTATTTGTCAGTGATAGTGCTGCGTATATGTTAAAAACAGGCAGACTATTGAAGAAAACATATCCTAATATGGTGCATATTACTTGTGTAGCACATGCTCTCCACAGAATCTGTGAATATATCAGAGACACTTTTCCGGAAGTTGATAGACTTGTATCAGCCTTTAAAAAAGTTTTCAGAAAAGCACCATTGAGAGTAGCTCTTTTCAGGGAAAAATTTCCATCTCTGTCACTGCCTCCCACTCCAGTAATAACTTGATGGGGAACATGGCTGGAAGCTACTAGTTATTATGCTGAGAATTTCGATAGTCTAAAACATTTCGTAACACTGCTAAAGGAGGATGCTAGAAGTATTGGTGAGTGCAAGGAGCTCACACAAATCCCAAATTTAAAAAATCAGTTGTATGTACTTTCTTCACGAACACTTTGGAAAATTGCCAAAAACTAATCACTTATTTTGTAAATCTAAATCTCAAATTAAATGACGGATTAACCACATTAGATGTGGCTGTTAAGAATTTGGAAAGTGACTTCGGATGTGGCCTTCGGCAAAAGTTTGAAGCAATTCTTAATAGAAATCCAGATTTAATTACATTGCAGCAATTATGTATGGGGACAATTCCACAAAATCTAACGGCTAAATATGAAGAAATAAAAGAATATTTCCAGTATGCACCTATAACCAGTTGCGATGTAGAAAGGACGTTTTCTATTTATATGGATGTACTTAATTCAAAGAGAACAAAATTGACAGAAGAAAACCTTGAGAAACTATTGCTAGTCAATATTAATACTCCTTTACTCAACTTGAACGACAAAATGAACAAATAAAAATGTTCCAATTATAGAAATAAAATTAAAAACTTTAAAAATACAACTTTTCAACAAATAAATATGTATTTCGTAATTTTATAGGTCACCACCCGTTTGTTTTCCAATTATATAAATAAAATTAAATATTTTAGAAATACAGCCTTTCGCCAGTACTGCACTGGGTGGTAAGCGTGTCCGTTCTCTACTTATAAACCACAGTCTCCGATTTGTTAGAAAATAAACCAGAGTGCTTCCAAAGTTTTTTAATTGTTCACTACTATACTGTTTCGCTAAACTTTGGTTTCATCAGGTGATGATAAACTGAACAATTTTACATATATTTCTTTTACAGAAGTAAATATTCTAAGTGGGGGTTTGTCACATATTCTATATAAGTCTTACATAAAAATACATATTTAACTATATTACAAACACGCGGTTTTCACGTTTCTGGTTTCGGCTGCTGTACTAATAATAAAATTAAATAAATATATTACATCTTATTAACTAAATAAAACACGGGAGCGTTGTCCTTAAGGTTCGTATTTATTATTTACATAAAAGAAATTGAACTTGATATATTTGAGAGTAATTGAATAAAAGTAATATATACACAAGGAGCGGTAAATAAGTAATTAAAAATTAACACAAAATATACTGAAGCGAACGTTAAATTGGACAGTAAATTAAATTTTAATTAATAACCGGTGTTCAGAAACATTCGAAGTCAAAGTAGTCCTTGAAAATATGAAGTCATGTCTGAGATAGATTGATTTTTGACAGACAACAGTTGACATTTAATAATTATTACAAATCAGATACTTAAGTAAAGATATACGATTTTTTGTACAGAGCCCACTTGACTTCGATTGTTTCTGAACACCCGTTATTTCGGGATCCGTTGTTATTTGAAGTCACAGACTTTTGAAGTTGAAGCATGCGTCAAATTTTGGTTATGTTTGCAGCACTGCATTTGACAATCAGCATTAGCGTCCCATGGGGCAATCACTTTTGACGTAAATATAAAAATTGTTTGATTACATCAAACATAATACCCTTACTTTTCGAAATGTTTATTCCAAATATTTGCTAATTACAATTATTTAAGAAAATATTGTGCCATGTTCAAATCAAAAAATTGCACCGTATTGTTTAAGGTGTAGCCAAATTTCAAAGTGTTATATTTATACAAGAGTTTATCAAGACTCAACACTCGAGTTCAAAAAAATCGCGTACTCTTCAAAAATCAAGCAATACAGTTTTGGCAGTATTTTGTACTTTGTAAATGTATGATTTTGATTATATTTGCAAATAGGTTATAAACTGTAACTGAAATTGTCACTATTTTATTTAAAAGCAAGTAAACTTATTTATTACTTATTATTTATTGAAACCTATTTATAAAATTGTTATTAGGTAAATAAAACAACTAATTGAGATGCAGAATTACAAGTTCAACAAAGAAAGATTATGTTGCTTGTTGACAACTGGGCAGCACATCCTCACTTGGACAACTTACAAAATATAAAACTTGAATTTCTTCCTCACAACACTACATCATTAGTGCAACCAATAGATATGTGAGTAATAAAAAAACCTCAAGTCGTTGTGCCGTTGGGAAATTAGTAAATTACATAGTAGAGTCTATTGATGACAGTTTATTAACAAGTTCTTCGACTGCCAAAGGTATTAGGGCAAAATGAACCTTTTGCAGGCAATACAGTTTGTTACTGATAGTTGGCTAGCTATAAAAATCAAAACCATACAAAACTGCTTTGCTGTCTTTGGCTTTAGTCTTTTACAAGCTTGAGGAAATTTGGACGAAACAGCGACACTATTTCACAAGTGACTATTGGTATTTATCAGGAATTTTTAACAATAGACAACAATTTGCCATGCTATGATGAAATTGAAAGCTATGAGGATGTAGTTATTGGAGGTGTTCAATCAAATTGTCAAATATTAGATGAGCAAAATGATTCTGATGATGAAAATCTACCGGTACCAGTAACTAACCATGTTGATGTGACATGACACAACCCAGAGGTTTCATCGGCCCTCAGAATGTGGTCCAAAAATTCTCTTTAGTTCTACCATTAGTTTTGCGTTGTGTTTTTCACTGAGTTTTGTCGATTCCTATCGTACATACAATCTGCCTTAATGGCTTTTATTAATAGAGGAGAAGGAGGGATGATTTAATAAATTAAAATATTTCAGTGCCTCTCGAAATAGAATTGGCTTGCAAAGAGATATATAAATAATCATAAATATAATAATGTTATCCATATAAAATGAAAATATGTTTTTTTCTTTTGTACGGCGCTGTATATAATAAGAAGAATAAATTCATTTGTATCTACGGTACAATGCATATAGGTATATGTAAATATGCACATAGGAATACGTTCATATCTAACATGGATCTATGACGTTGAGCAAAAGCAAACTGGTCCATCACAAACTGGCTTCACAGCAAATTTTACAAAGAGGGAGGCATTGTGATGTTAAAATCCTTCTCTAATATTAATAAGGCCGTGAAAATCATGGACTAAGTATCTGTGATACACGGTTTTTATAATAAGCGTTGTAACCAGAAATTATATTTTTTAAATTTTGGAATGCGTTTGTCGCCCGGGGCCTGTTTAGAAATCTGACTTTTATCGCAAAAACGTGCATCCGTCTGTTTTAGAATTTTTAATTTGACTTTTATGTCATATAACATCTAAACTGGTCGTTGTTAAAGTTAATCTCTTATATGCTAAGGCTTTTATATTGTCACCGTCGTTTAATTTGAACAATCGTCGCTGTGCTAAACTCTTAAAAAATTTTAAAATTTCAAAGTTACACTGAAGTAATTCTGGAATTGTCCACAAGATCAAGTGAATTTTCTATTGGAATATTTTCAGCTTTGCTTAATAATGATTTTTTAATGTTTATACAGGATTGCTATTATGTATAGTATCTCAATAACGATTCGATATATCTTACTGAAATTTGGTACATGAACATAAGAATATATTTGGATCTGTTTGGCTATATGTTGATTTTTTTTCTAATCGCATACTTGAAATCCAAGGCTAACTTGATTTTTTATTACAGCAACAGCGCTTGAATTTGGCATCGTTGGAAAAATAATTTTTTTCCGAATTCAGCGATGTAAATACAGTACAGTGTACTCTCTCTTAAGGGGACAGCCATGGGACTGAAAAATTTGTCCGCTTATGAGAAGTGTCCGCTTTTGAGAAAAGTACAAAAAGAGTAAATAATAATTTGTAATATATTTATCTTTAAACAATTTTATTTCCAAAACAAGAACATATAAATATTAGATAAAGTAAACAGAATTTTCATTAGCATTTTTGCGAGAAGTAAAAAAAAACAAAATTTGTTATGCAAGGTATTCAAATAAATTTAAAAAAGTCAGAAATTTTAGCTTGGCGCGTTTTTCCTTTAATTTCATTATCTTGGAGATGTATTTGAAGATCAGTAAGCAATTGAACACCTTTAAGGTCGCTGTGATACAAAGAAAAAGCATTTAGTTTTCTTATAGCTAAATAAGCCTCTTTATAGGAAGTTAACTTGTCTTCAATTTGACTTTCTAGCTCATCTTCAGACGAGTTGGCGAGCGTTTCTTGGGAAGCAATTAACATTTCAGTATTAATGTTTTCCACATCTTCATCATTAATGAAGACTTCATTATCTAAACTAATATAGTCTTCGACGTCAATTTGGATTTGGCTCTGAACTTGATTAATAATATTGGAGAACTGCTGAGAAGTGCTGATAGTGGAAGCTCATCTTCTGCGGTCCAACCGCTATCGTCATTTAGGATATCTGTTTTCTCAAAACCAGCTTTCCTGAAACAATGTTTTATTGTCTGGGGACCCACTTGCTCCCACGCTTTGTATATGAAATAAACGACATCTAACAAATTTATTGATTTTGATAAATCCAAAGCAGAATTTGCGTCTTCCATCTGCAGCAAAATATTTTTTAAAAATAACGATTTGTACAAAAACTAAAGTTTTTTATAACGCCTTGATCCAGGGGCTGACAAAATGTTGTAGTGTTTGCTGGAAGAAAAATAACTTTAACATTTTTCAATTTAAGATCCCCAGGATGAGAGGCCGCATTGTCTAAAAATAGCAGGACGTTCCGTTCTTGAAGTTGCATTTTTCTATCGAACTGCGCTAGAAAATCAGTCATCAAATCAGACGTCATCCAAGCCTTTTTGTTTGATCGCCACGTAACTGGTAAATTGTTCAAATTAATATTGCGAAACGCCCGAGGTTTTGCAGCTTACCCATTAAAAAAAGGGGTTCCTTTTCTCCAGCCATATTGACGCAGTGCAAAATCGTTAGCCTATCCTTAGCCATTTTTCCACCAGTGCATTTGGTGGAATTTCCACTTTTAATGCAAATGTTTTAACGGTAATGCCCGAAAAAACAATCCAGTCTCATCCGCATTATAAATATCTCGTGAATCATATCCTTGAATCAAAGATGGCACTTTTTCAGTAAAACTTTTGACATCATCTTGGTTTCCACTAGCGGCTTCTCCAGAAATGGCACGGAAGGTTATGTTATGCCGTTTTTTTAACCTTTCCAGCCAGCCAGATGATGCACTAAAATCTGCGTAATTCAATTTATCTGCAATTTCTAGCCTTGCTCCTGATAAGTGTGCCCGAGAGAGCAATACATTTATTTCGAGCCTTCACAAACCATTCGTTGCACAATTTATCAATGTTAACGCCTTTGACGTTCAGCATACTCCTTTTTCTATCCGGATTGACATAAGTGTCCCGCAATCTTAAAATTTGGTCTCTGTTTTTGATGATACAAGCAGCTTGAGTTTTACTGATCTTACATTTCTTTGCTAACTCGCGTACACTAAGTGTCTCATTTTTTTGAATTTCAATGACATTAACTTTGTCATTAATAGTCAGTTTAGGCATAGCGATTCAAGTATGTATACAGTAAGAATCTATAAATGTACTATGTATTTACGTACTACATTCAAAACAACAAGCTGTTCGTATTTAGGGAATTCCCCTTTGTACATAAACGTATTATTCAATAAGCAACATCTGTACGAATATGAAGAAGAGTAAACGGAAAAACAGTGTTACAAGCTGTCCGGTTATGGGGAACTGAAATCACTCTAAAATCACTTTGGTGTGGGAAAAAAGTGTCCGCGTCCGGTTATGGGAGGGTTGTCCGCTCAAGAGAGAAAAATTTTAAAGATCCCTAAGTAATCTTTTGGTACTGCAAAAAGTGTCCGTTTATGGGAGGTGCCCGCTTAAGAGAGGTGTCCGTAAGGAGAGAGTACACTGTATGTCTGCTTTCTAAAATAGTTTAAAAGCAAACGGATAAAAAGTTTTTTGGTCTCTTTGGGGGTAACAACAATAAAAAAATATTTATTAAAAAAGACCCTATTTACAAAAGGTGTTCAGATTGTCTTACCATTAACTTCCTGTTAGTAATGGCTACGTCGAATGAAGTTACGAATTGCGATTTCCCACCAAATCAAAGATATATCGGAAATTTCTTGCCGAATTTGCAATTTGAATTCTTTTAGATTTTCTGACCTATTAACGTAACCCTACTTTTTAAATGCACCCACAAAAAAAATCAGATGGTGCCAAGTCTGGTGACCTTGTCGGACATTCGATAGTTCCTCGTTGGCCGATCCGTCGATTTGGGAAAGTAGTATTAAGAAAATTTCTAATGTTAATATGGCATAGTTATGGCATAGCTGGTGCACCATCTTGCTGGAACCATATTTCCTGCTTTTGATTAATTTGAGGGATGATATTTTCTTCCAATAGTTCTAAATACTTATCCGCTGTTAAGTTGCCATCAATGAAAAAAGATCCTACAATATTGTCGCTACTAAATCCCGCCCAAACATTTAATTTTTGGGGATACTGTCTATGCACCGGATCCATCCAGTGCGGATTTGTATCGTCCCAGTATATGCAGTTGTGTCTGTTAACATGACTAGATTAGCTTTAATATATTCCTCCACTTGCTAGAGATATACAGAGTAATTAGTAGCAATATCTTCTCTGCAGATTGTTCGAAGTCTTTTGAACTCGTTAAGGAAGAAACTACATATTTTGTGTACGTTTCCATTTGCGTCGTCAGTATTCCTTTAATTTCAAATTGGAAATGATATTCCTTGTGAACCATGTCGGATATCTGATCTCGTCCACAAAGAAGAATACTTCGGAACGTGTTTGTATAAAATATCATAAAGATAGGCGTAAAAATTCTCCAAAGCACAATCAACATCAGTAAAACGCTCCAAGAATCATCAGTCTGCATCAAGTAAGTTGGTATATAGTTTATGGAGATAACTCGGTGGAAATTACTAAAGTACTACAAACGAGATTGGAAGCCACAAAATCAAGAAGTCGGTTATCACAATTAAAAATTGTATTAAATTGCTTAAGATTAAGTAGATTACATATTGATACTTTGATTTCAAAAATGGGCTCCAATTATCAAACATGAATCGTCACACACACATATTTATAGTTTAGAGACTCTTAAAAATATTCTCAGGGTTATATTATGTAACAATATATACCTGATATTCTAAGACTCCAATGGATATCTTTATTTTAAATTTTACGTACACCATGACTGTCACAACAAACAATGTTTATTTATATAATAAATCTGCAAGTTTTAAATGTTGATTATGAAATTTGCTACTATTATAATGCTTTAAATATTCTTTTATGTCTGGTGTGTATTATATGATCTTAATTTCTAGATTTTAATATTTACAAACTAAATCGTAAGGATATAATAATCTATATCGCATTGAACATTAAATATAAATTTTACTAAGTATACACACAGATGTGTTTTCTTAACACGATCTGTTTTGTTGCATTTTTAATTAAGCCTATTATAGAAAATAATAAAGAATATCTATATGTAATAAGTAGAGAACGGACACGCTTACCACATGACGCAAAGCCCAGTGCAGTACTGGCGAAAGGCTGTATTTCTAAAATATTTAATTTTATTTATATAATTGGAAAACGAACGGGTGGTGATCTATAAAATTATGAAATACATATTTATTTGTTTAAAAGTTGTATTTATAAAGTTTTTATTTTTATTTATATAATTGGAAAACATACGGGTGGTGATCTATCTATCTAAAATTACGAAATACATATTTATTAATTAATTTTATTTATATAATTGGAAAACAAACGGGTGGTGATCTATAAAATTACGAAATAGATATGTATTTGTTGAAAAGTTGTATTTTTAAAGTTTTTATTTTTATTTCTATAATTGGAACATTTTTATTTGTTCATTTTGTCGTTGAAGTTGAGTAAAGGAGTATTAATATTGACTAGCAATAGTTTCTCAAGGTTTTCTTCTGTCAATTTTGTTCTCTTTGAATTAAGTACATCCTTATAAATATAAAACGTCCTTTCTACATCGCAACTGGTTATAGTTGCATACTGGGAATATTCTTTTATTTCTTCATATTTAGCCGTTAGATTTTGTGGAATTGTCTCCATACATAATTGCTGCAATGTAATTAAATCTGTATTTCTATTAAGAATTGCTTCAAACTTTTGCCGAAGGCCACATCCGAAGTCACTTGGAATACTTTTCAAATTATTAACAGCCACATCTAATGTGGTTAATCCGTCATTTAATTTGAGATTTCGATTTTCAAAATAAGTGATTAGTGTTGGCAATTTTCCAAAGTGTTCGTGAAGAAAGTACAACTGATTTTTTAAATTTGGGATTTGTGTGAGCTCCTTGCACTCACCAATACTTCTAGCATCCTCCTTTAGCAGTGTTACGAAATGTTTTAGACTATCGAAATTCTCAGCATAATAACTAGTAGCTTCCAGCCATGTTCCCCATCTAGTTATTACTGGAGTGGGAGGCAGTGACAGAGATGGAAATTTTTCCCTGAAAAGAGCTACTCTCAATGGTGCTTTTCTGAAAACTTTTTTAAAAGCTGATACAAGTCTATCAACTTCCGGAAAAGTGTCTCTGATATATTCACAGATTCTGTGGAGAGCATGTGCTACACAAGTAATATGCAGCATATTAGGATATGTTTTCTTCAATAGTCTGCCTGTTTTTAACATATACGCAGCACTATCACTGACAAATAAAAGTATTTTTTCTTTGTACGTGGCGTCCGAATGAAGCATTTTTTGCATATTCTCCTTAATGGTTTCAGCAACTGTTTCCGCATCAACTCTATTTTTAACACTTGTTGCTATTACATATGAGTTATAGGGAATAGTTGGATGTAGTACACCAGCTACAACATTTACCACAAAGCGTCCCAACATATCCACCGTTTCGTCGGCGCTTATCCATATGTATTGATTTAAAAGATGGCTTCTAATGCGTTCTACTGTTCTCGTATAGCACCTAGAAACATAATATTTGCGTAAAGTTGATTCATCAGGAACATTTCGACCAGTATATTTTTTCAGAAATGTCTTCAAAATTGGATTGTTCAATTTAAATAATGGAATATTAGCTGCCATAAAAGTTTCACAGAGTTCTTCGTTAAAATTGTCAGATTCCAACGGGTTCAATTTTTTTTCGTGCTTTAACGATCCTACGTGACGTTTTACGGTTGATTTATTGCAATTTTTCAATAACGTCTCACACACTTCACAATAAATTTCGGAATCACTGGCAATGTACATACAATCTGTATGGCCCTCAATCCAACTCGCCATTGTTTCACGATGCCATTCTCGACGCTCTTCCATTGTCCGAAAAAGTAAGAATATTCTAGATCCAAATAAACGAAATTAAATAACGAAATTTTATGCACACTTAGTGAAAATAATTGGAAGATGTTGCTTAAATGAAAAGAAATGGAATTTACGTGCTATTTCTCTTACGAAATACGATAAACTTATTTATTTTATCTACGTACATGACACCACTGAAAACACTATATTCTCCGAATACAATAGCTGGATTGTCCATTGTTATCGCTGCGAGACCAGGTGGCCGAGTAAGTCAAACAAATACTTCATCGAATTACGCCGGGATGTACTGAGCGACGTTATACACAATTCCAATTGCCGATTGCGTTTTATGGAAATTGCATCCGTTCTCTAGTAATAAGCATTAAATTTGTTATATCGATGTTCGTACAGGGTGCATTCAAAATTGACCCACTTGAAATTTTTCACTACTGTTTCTCGTTTAGAAAGAATCTCAGCATTATACAGTTAAATGAGCAACATTTAATAAAAAATAACATTTTTTCAATTAGCGTCGCTAAAAAAACCTATTAAAACACTCAAAATAAGTGCTTTTATAAATAATCAAATCATGGAATAATTAGCGGATTCATTTTTAAGTTGTTCACACTACGCCTATAAGTTGGTAGTCATAGTGATAATTTAAGGTTATGATTAAACTGACAATTAATAAACATTTTATTATACCGCAATTATATTTACAATACAATAACAAATATTTTATTATGAAGAGAAACTATCGTTCGTTGATTTTAGTTAATTTAAGTCAACCATAGACAACTAAATTCAAAAATTTGAATTTTAGTCGTGATATACGCGGACGTTACCAACTGCTATAAAATTTCCTTAAATTATCAAGTTTTTTCTCATTTTCGTTTTAAACTTATACATTAACCAAGTTAATTGCAAAAATAGCATAAAAAACACGTTTCATAAGACACTAAATTACTCATTCTTAAAAAAGTCGTGGCGTAGAAACTTGAATTCGTGCTTTAAAACGTGTCTTATGAAACTCGTCTTTTAATATACTGTTAATTACCACAGATAATTCTATTTTCTCCATATTTACTCAACGACGCAAACAGTTTTCTTTAAATGTGTATAAAAGACAACCTATCTTACAGATTTATTTGACATTTTGACACTAGACATCTGAAAAGCATGACGAAAGTCAACAACGCAATCATCTTATTGAAAGTACATATTGCCAACCTTTGGAAAATCACCCTTCCCCCAACGCCTCGTCATATTCATCAGAGTTACTAATATAAACGAAATGCAATTACATCACTTCTAAAACATCTTTGGCTAATACGCAAATACGTAATGTAATTAAAATTACAACTTTATATGCATGCATATATTTCAAAAGCTACACGTGATTAGTAAAGTTCGAAAGCAGATTCGATTCAGCATGAAAAGTTATTACGTAAGGATTACCTAGTTTTGTTTAGGAATCAAAAATTCTGTTAATCAGTGTTATAGCAGAAAAAATTAAAAATAATTATTAGTTTTTAGTTGCTTTATATTTCGAATTTTTATACTATATTATGCACATATTATTGTGTATTTATATATTTAATAAAGTCAGACATAAATAATAAAATATTGAAGACACCTTTGAACGAAAAAATTAGAAATTAAAAAGAATACAAATTACAATTTAATACTATTTAATATTTATTAAATGTTTTTTTTTAATTCCAAACAATGCAGACATCCAGACTACATATTTTTCATACGATTTTTTTACCCGGTTTCTTCAAACTTCCCAGTCAACTCTACAATTTTAATACAATTTACAAGGTAAAAACAGAACTACGCGACGTACAGACTATTTCAAGTCGATATAGATTTTCTATTGTTGTGGGGGTGTAGTTGTCAGAGAAAGACAGATTTATTATTGACGTAATAGTCGGAAAGACACGACGAACTGCCGACTATAACCGAACCATCCGTGCCCCATAAACGCAAAGATTTCTACACCAGTTCTTGTGCATCTTCGTATGTATAGCGGTTAAATACGGTGCAACATACTTAGAATCTGTACATAAATGCCTAGATTACATGGTTTTAATTTTTATTTACGAAATTCTTTGGTAGTTAGCATTAAAAAAACGAAAAATGAATACAGTTTATTATATTGGTGCTTTTACGGTTAGGAAAAAAATCGTTAAAATGCGGTTATGCGGCTTATTTTTTTTTGTGTGGAAAACGGGGCTGTTTAACGATATTGGGTAAGTTTTAGATTCGAAATCGTGGTGAATATTCTAATTTATTTTGACGTAATTTAGAACATTTTTTAAAAAAATATAATTTGATATTTAAAATGAAATATTAACATAAATACAATCTAGTTATTAATGCACTAATAATAAATAAATTTAATTGTAAATAATAATAAATGTTAATACAAATTTGACTTTGTTACATTGGCAATTAATACGTTCTTAATATAATCAAAGAACTAATTAATTTTCATTTAATTATATTCGCTTACGTTTCATCGGGTTTTAAATAAAACGAAATTATCTGGGACCCCGTTTTCACCCTACGCCACCATCTCCAAGTTCAATATTACGATATTACGTCATCGAAATCTTTTTACATAAAATTGACAGGCAGTTGTGTAATGTTTTTTTATCTTTGCGTTAGGGAAATTCACATAGTCTAACATTCAATTTCCTTTAACTGCCAACTGCATCATTTAGGTGTGTAAATTATGTAAAATTATGAAATTAACACAATATTGTAAATATATAATATTTAACAAATATATTATAACATATATATCGGTGTATAGATGTAAAGATGTATTTAAATTATTTAAAATTAAAAATAGATCTTTTTATTATAACAGATGAAAATATTTTAAGATTTGGAACAGGTATCTCTAGATATATTTTAAATTTATTTTTATTTATTATATTTTATTAGTACAACATGTGATTTCCTTATATATATTTTTTTATTATAAAAATTGAAATCGCAATTAAATTGGTATTACACATTACATATAACGTGTGACTATAATAAATGATTGGAAATTTTTTTCTTAAATTGACAACAATTCTGCAAATTTATGTTGAAATGCCTGTTATTTTAAATGGGTTAAAATTTTGTCAAAGTGAGCTCAAACTTTCAAAAAACTTTATTTTTTTGTATATTTTTATCTTTAAAATGGTCTTTACTGCCGAGTAAAATAAATTTATTGTAATGGCTTGTTTTTGAAGTAGCTTGCAAAATTAACGTGGTATAATTGGATATATTCCAAACAATTGATTTATAATCAATTTATCGGAATGTAACCACAAAAACAAATGGTTGTTTTTCACAACATATTGTAATCCAATGGTTTTTAAACACATATGAGTAGGGACCGGACACGAGAGGCCGATGACTCATCGCCCATGGGCGTACTATTGAAAATTTGTATCTCTAGAGTTTTTAATTTTACTTATATAATTGGAAAGCAAACGAGTGGTGAACTATAAAATACGAAATACATTTTTGTTTGTTCATTTTGTAGTTCAAGTTGAGTAAGGGAATATGAATATTAACTACTGTTCTCTTTGAATGGAATACATCCTTGTAGATAGAAAACGTCCTTTCTACATCGCAACTGGTTATAGGTGCATACTGGAAATATTCCTTTATTTCAGCGTTTATAGCAGTTGAATTTTGAGACATTGTCCACATACATAATTGCCGGAATGTTATTAAATCTGGATTTCTATTAAAAACAGCGTCTAACTTTTGCCGAAGGTCACATCCGAAGTCACTTGGAATATTTTTCAAATTAGCCACATCTAATGTGGTTAATTCATCATTTAATTTGAGATTTTGATTTTCAAAATAAGTGATTAGTTTTGGAAAATTTCCAAAGTGTTCCTGAAGAAAGTACAACTGATTTTTTAAATTTGCAATTTGTATTAGTTTATTGCTCTCATCATTTGAACATGTAACTAAATTTTGTAAACTATCAAAATTCTCTGCATAAAAACTAGTAGCTTCCAACCATGTTCTCTATCTAGTTAGCCATTGTTTCACGATGCCATTCTTGACCTTGTTCCATATTATATCTGAAAAAGTAACTTAAATAATGTTCTAGATTTAAATAGATGAAAATTTAAAATGTATGCATAAGTTATTGAAACTTAACGAAATTTACTGGGCACTTACGTCATAATAATTGGGAGAAGTAGATTCGATGAAACGATATTAAACAGGACCTATTACTAAAATTACGAAGTATGTAATTAACACTTAGAACAAAAACAATTTAGGATTTTCACTTACTGATCTAATAGACAAGGAATTATCGCTTTGTCTTCATTGTATTGTTTACTTTTTTTATTGTTGTACTAGGAAATGAGTTTCGTCAAAATTTCGGACTGTTTTTTTAACCTATTATAACCTAACTGCCAGGTTATTTTTAATTAAATTTATTAATAGGGTTTGGTACGTAATTTCTCTAATTTCATAACATTTTGCTAAATAAATCTGCTGGTGCAATATGAGCATAGCTTTAATTAAAGGCATTAATTACTGACAAGCGACATAAGTAATAATTTTAATCAATCACTTGGACAGGTTCCGAGTAATACGAAAATTCAGAATTTAATTTGTACGTGCAAATATGTATTTTAAATTTCAAGCCATAAACGAGGCAGTTCGTAAATTTTTCTATAGTTTTTATAGGTTTTAGTGCTTACACAAAAATTTTATTAACTCTTTCTGTGGCTCTAGTGGCACAGGAAAATTTTTTCGTCGATTTTCGATTTTCGATTTTTGTCGATTTTCGAGTTTAATCGATTTTCATAGATTTTCGATTGTCGTAGATTTTCGATTTTCGTCGATTTTCCGAATAATACAAAAATTCAGAATATAATTTGTACGTGCAAATATGTATTTTAAATTCCAAGCCATAAACGAGGCAGTTCGTAAATTTTTCTATAATTTTTATAGATTTTAATGCTTACACGAAAACTTTTTTAACTCTTTCCGGCACAGACATTTATCTGAAAATATATCCCTAGTGGCACAGGAAAATTTTTTGTCTCAAATTTGCTAACTATAAACTTAAAAAGGTATATAACCCCTTATCATAATTACTAATCGTATCCTAAATACGTATTTCGACAACTAAGTTCTCATCATCAGCAGGTAAAACCGCTAAATCAAAGTGTCGCACATGGAGTACAGTAAAGCTAGCACATCCGATTACACAACAACTTTCCACGGTGTCCACGTAGGGACTGTCGGTGTCTGTGACGTCGATTTTCCATTTTCGTCGATTTTCTATTTTCATAGATCTTCTATTTTCGTCGATTTTCTATTTTCGTCGATTATCGATTTTCGTCGACTTTCGATTTTTGTCGATTTTCAAGTTTGATCGATTTCTGATTTTCTTCGATTTTCAATATTCGTCGATTTTCGTTGATTTTTCATTTTCGTCGATTTTCGATTTTCGTCGATTTTTGAGTTTGATCGATATTCGTCGATTTTCTTCGATTTTAGATATTCGTCGATTTTCGATTTTCGTTGATTTTTGATATTTGTCGATTTTCGATTTTCTCCGCTTTTTTATTTTCGTCGATTTTAGATTTTCTGTGACAGACACAGACACATCCCGACAGACACCGACCGACAAAAAATTTACGAATTGTTTTCACACAAGAACGCGAGTTTTCGTAATAAGTTTGCACAATTCTAACACGTTCTCTCATCGTAAAACGATTCATGATTAAATTGCAGGGTATGTAGATGACATGTGCGAGATGTAAAATGTCTAGGTTAAGTCGTTGCAAAAAGGCGCTAAAGTTAAATCGCGAAGTACCTATTGCGACACTCTTTAAAATTGATTTTTTTCCATATTTTGCAGAAAATCCTTAGGTATATGTATAAATTCCTCTAATATATGAATCAATATTATCTCATCTAAGCTGTAGGTAGTGTGATTTTGCTGTTCACGCCACATCATAAGAATACCAAAACGAAATTAGGGCTTTTTACCCTTAAGCCACAAACGAAGATCTTCACATCTTCTCATAAGGTGTTTATGAGGAGCCCAGACTTTGCCGTGATCTTCAAGTTTCAACTTGAAGTAAACAAAATACAGTTTCTTTATGAAATCACTTATGTTTCTTTGTTGACGTTTAACAGCGTATTCATCGCAAATAAAACAAAAGTTGTCAGGAGAAATAACAACCTCTTTGAACCATAATAGGAGTATACTTGCTGCCTAATAGTATCAATTTCATACTCTTCAATTTTTCTCGTTGCTCCTTTGTCACTTCTTTGCCTTCGAGGCCCTGCGTTATTTTTAATTATTTTATATATTGTTCCAAAAGGCACCATGGTTAATTGCGACGTTCGTTGAATGTTCTGGGTTTGTAGTTCGTTATTTTCTTCCATCGGGGTATGATAGACATTGAAAATTATCTGTTTTGCATCTTCTGATATATGCTTTCTCTGTCGTGCTCCAACAGTATTATCACTATCCACATCATAATCGCTAACACTTTCAGCAAAAGGTCGCCACATGTTCGTTTAGTAAAGAGAGAAAAATCAAATATGTATACAGCAGTAAAGATTAACAATAAATGATAAATAGAGACTCAATATTAGATGTAATATATACCAACTCTCCTAAATATATTTACTTAAATTTTGTTTAATAAATATAAGCACTTATTTCATCTAAATTGTAATTTAATGACTATTTAACTATATATAATAACTATATATTCAAATTAACAACTGTTGGTGCTTATATTATTATTAAATTTTATTTCATCTAAATTGCAGTAATTACAATTTGTAATTACTGCAAATTTTTTTTAAATTTTGTCATTACGGACCTCAGCAGTTTGTTTGCGTAAAAGATAATCGTATTGAGCGGCCAGGTAGTTATTGCCGCAGGCGGTGAAATAAAAGCATTAGAGCCGTTCAAAGTTATATTCTTATAATTTGAAATAAACTATACACTTCCTTCTCCATGTTTAACAGTGCCTTGCATATTTTTAGGTAAATATATTTTCCCATGGAGTCTCAAAGCTATTTTATAGCATAATTACTACACATATTAAATAGGAAAAACAAATTTCTCCAAAAGTCTGTAGGTTTGGTGAGATACTTCTTTGCAATTATCAATATTTTCTTTCTGTTAATAGTTGATATATAGGATTTCTTTACTGCAACATTGATTTTATGTTTCTTAGGACCTAAAGCATTTGACGCTGTGGACTTGTGAACAGCTGTGCCGAAATGATCAGATTCTTTATTAACGCCACGTGCAATCTATTTTTCTTCAGTTCGTTTAATTTTCCATGGTCTCTCAGGTTTTGGTCTTACTAACAACATTCTTCCTATCATTAAATTGTTTAAGAGCACTGTGTATTGTTGTCGAGACTTGTATTTAGTACAGACGCTATAGTCACATAAGATTTTGCCTCTTTTGCTTTTACGATCCCAAGTACCTAAATACCATCTCATTTTTCACATTCAGTATTTAGCATAGGCAGTAGTACAATTCACAGTCTTTACCCAACCGATTTTTACAATGATTTGCGATTGCATAACAAAATGATTGTAGATAATAAATAGAAAATCAGTCATATGTTTTTGCGGTTTACGTAAAAAGAATCAACGTCATGTTACGCATTAAATGCCTGTGTAACAGAAAAATCTCTCTATTTTGATATGTAAGCGCTAATTATATATCCAACGATGGTAATTATTCAATTTTTAAACAAATTAACCATCATTTTGCATTAATTTGTGTTAGTAAATACGAATTATTTATAGCTCTTGTATAAATATTCATTTTTATGAAATCAGCATACGGATTTGTTGTCGCATCACAGGTAAAAAACTTATAAAATGACATATGCCTATGTATTTATATCTTATATCAGTTCCAAATCTCTTAAACTTAATGTGTTTTGATGTCAAGATAGATTTGGAAATATACCGCATTACACAAAAAAATCGTTTTATTTAGAATTTTGCGTTGGAAAATTTTAAAAGGATGAAATCTCTAGGAAATAAATAAAATTTACATATTTGATTTCATCAATATTTTTATTTGGTGTACGTAGAAATGTTTGGAAAAATCTTGTAATTCTAAGTATAACATGCCTTCAAAAACTTTCCTCATTAGAAACGGGCATCTTTTTTTTTTTATAATTGGTGATAGTGCATGTAATCTATCATAAACGTATAATTTTGATAGTTTGGTTATGTCATGTAAATGTGTGTAATAATAAGTAATTTAGTTTTTAAAAAAATGTTTATTACAATAGCCAAAATTAAAAGAAAATTTTTTGATTGTTTTCTGAGAAACATTTTCATTCCATACTTTAGTGACTTCGGTTATACACTCTTTAAGGGTAATCAATTTTTGGACTGGAAGGTGTTATCAATCGCGTTAACAATTTTGTGGACAATTCTGTTTCGGTAATGATGTTTTATGTTTTTTTATAATACCCTGGTCCATAGGTTGCAATTTGGAGGTCTTGTTTGGTGTAAAAAAGATCAGTTCAATATTCGTTAATTTTTTACTTACAGTAACTGGATGTGCAGGACAATTGTCTATAAACATCGCAATCTTTCGCTTTTGGCTTTTAATTTCCGCGTCCAGTTCATTGATCCATCTTTCGAAAATCTCAGAAGTCATCCATGCCTTGTTATTACTGGCGTAATCTAACTCCAGAGATTTAACTCCTTTTAAACAACGGGGATTTTTGCTTTTACCTATCAGCAGTAATTTCAGTTTTTCTGAGCCATTGATGTTTGCTCCAACCATCAGTGTCACCCTTTCTTTACTTGTTTCAACACCAAAACATTTATCACTTTCAAAAGCAAAAGTTTTGTTTGGCAAACATTTAAAAAACAAACCGGTTTCATCACAATAGAAAACGTTTTTTGGCTCGTACCTTTTTAAATACACTTTTTAAAACAGTTTCAGTCCAAATGTCACAGACCTCCTGACTAACGCTTGCACTCTCGCCGGACACCGTCTTGAAAACAATTGCATTGCGAGTCTTCCAGGCACTCAACCACCCTTCACTAGCTTGAAAATTAACGCAGTTAATTTCTTTAGCAAATTGTAGAGCCTTATGCTTTATTAAATTTCCCGATATTGGTACGTTTTGATGCGTACGGGCCATTTGAAACCATCGTAAAACTGCTTCATTTACATTCTCGTAAGAACACACCCGTACCCGTTTTCGACTGCTTGGAACATTCGTTTTCTTAATGATACTTTCGCGACTTTTTATTATCAGAGAGACGCAACTTGGATAAACAGCGAATTTTGCAGCAACATCAATTTTTTTGCAGCCTTTATCAACTTCCTCCAAAACTTTAATTTTCTCAGCTAAACTTAAACACACACGCTTGGACATCTTAACTGATTCTTAAACAAAAACAAACTGAACTTGTTTGCGAATTACATATTGCTATGAACTGCTGTTTGGAAATTAGCTATTCCACCATTCACGACAAATCTATCCAGCTAGGATATTCAGTCGGCTTATTTCCAAAATTGGACTGCTTTCCTCTCAGGGTTCCAATCGGAAATGTGGAAAATTATTGAATTAGTAAAATAATCAGGGGCCACTCAAAATTTGTTTGAGAAAAGTTACGAAAATATCTTTAAGTTATTTGTTAAAATATGTAGAAAGGATTATTAAATTAAAGAACACAATATAAAATTTAAATGAAAATTTAATACAAAAATAAAAAAAAAAGAAAAAAAAATCTTTATAAAGTATAAAGATTAATATTGCCTCATTTAACAATATTATAAAAACCTTAATAATGACAGCCGATCAAAATTAAAAATAATAAATTACAAAGAAACTTTTTAATTTCTCCCAAGAGAACAAAATCAAAATAAACAAACTAACTTGACAGCCCGAAGCAAACTCTAACGCATGTGCAACCACATGTAACAAAAAATGCCCTTGAGATACCAAACGTATAAAATTTTACAGTTACAGAATTTTTTTACTAGAAATTTTAAAAATCCTTCTTTGTTATTTATATCAAATATCTAAGACTAAAACTCAATACGATAAAAATAATACAATAGAAAAATACAATATTCAATTCATTCAATATAAAAATTATCTTATAATAATATACTTTACTTACGTAAAAAAAATATATTCAAGACACGTGAGTAAGAAAGTGTAAAAATATAACAATTACGAGATTAACAAACTCGTATGAATATCGGTAATGAAAATAAAACAAGCATCAACCACTAATTAAATCAAAATAACTCGAAGTTACAACAAAAAGATATAGATTAATCTTTTTATAAACACAACTTTCTTATCTCACCTAACACTTGTGTCTGAACTTAAGGTCGAATCAAGCGCGCAGGCTTAGAATGTAAAACCAGTTTTTTTCACAAAAATAATAAATTTCAAAAATATACACTTGCGTTCAAAATAATTGTACAATCATAATTAAATAAATTTATAAAATATTTATGGGGAAAAAACCACAGCAATATGTAATCTAGGCCTCGACTACATACATATAAAATGGGTTTTCCCCGGGATTCTCACTGAAATCTATTGTACCTGATTTAGCGTTATGATCGCAAAACGAAGTGGCCAAAATCTCAATAAATGCATAAAAATTTATACATGAAATTCCGAAGTCTATTCATTAAGATTTGTTTCATTTCTATCACATTGCTTCACTAGCTTGACTGATGACGCCTAGATGGCAGAAACATATGTATTAAGCAGAAGTAAATGCTGAGAATACGAGATGTATTGTCCATGTGTACAGTTACAGATATGTAAATTCTTTACATGTCTGTTTCATATTGTATGAAATTCCGGTAAATATTTTATTATACAGGGTTAGTTAAAAGTATGGATACGGCGATTTATTGTCGTTAATATTCATTTTAGGGAATTATGTTCAATATAAAAGTTTGTTAAGATATTTTGATCTACATTTGAGAATATTTGAATTTTTTTTCTTCAATTGTTTTTTTAGATAGCGCATTTTTTTTAATGGGAACTGGTAAATTTTGCTCTACCATTCGATAGAGAATTTTTTTCTCTTTACAATAATATTTTTGTATTTGTAAAATTCATTTCAATAACTTTTTTACAAGAAAACTTAAACAAATTAATAACAAAGTAAATTAAAGTAAGTGTTCAAATTGTCGTCCATTAGTAATTTGACAATGACCCAATCGATTTACAAAACCCCGAACAGAGTTCTGTAAAAAAGTTCGTGGAATTTCTTGTATCGTTCTGGTAATTCGGATTTGTAAATCTTCGACGTTATCGGGCTTATCTTTGTAAACTTTGTTTTTTACGTATCCCCAAAGAAAAAAATCTAAAGGACTTAAATCTGGCGAACGGGCTGGCCATTCAATGGTTCCTCGTCTTCCAATCCATCTGTGGGGAAAAACATTGTCCAGATATTGACGAACATTTACACCATAATGTGGTGGGGCGCCATCTTGCTGGAACCAGATACTGTCATTGGGCAGGTGTTCATTGTTTTCATGAGGATAGAGCGTAGCACAAGCAGGTATTATTTCATTTTGCAATAACTGCAAATACAGAGCCGAAGTTAAATTGCCATTGATGAAAAAGGGACCGATAATATGACCGCCTAGAATGCCAACTCAAACATTAACCTTTTGGGGGTACTGCGTATGGTGCTCCAAAAACCAAGAGGGATTTTCCGATGACCAGTATCTGCAGTTATGTCTGTTTACTTCACCGGTAAGGCAAAAAGTAGCTTTGTCAGAGAAAAGAATATTGTTGACTAAATTTTCATTATTATTGCAATTATTTAACATTTCTTCAGAAAATTGTAATCTCCTATCAAAATCATCTTCCGTTAACTCGTGTACAAGGTGTACCTTATAAGGTTTATACTTTCCACTTTTTAAAAATGACACGATCGATGACTGTGAAATATTGAAATAGGCCGCTAATTGATTAGTTGATAAATGGGGATATTCAGATACAGCCAATAAAATATCCAGTTTGTTATCATCGCTTTTTGCTGTTCTAGGTCTACCACTCCTTGGCAAATCTTTAACGCTACCCGTTTGTTCAAAGCGTCTTAAAGTTTTACCAACAACGGATTTAGAAATTGGATTTCTATTTGGATGCGTATCATTAAATAAATTACAAACGTCTTGTAAACTTCTGCGTCTATCTCCATAACGCAACATCATAAGTATTTCAATTCGTTCATGTTCACTTAAACTCGCCATTGTTAATATTAACAGCAACAAATTGCACAAATGAATTATTTCTGTCAAAGATTCGACGACACAATGACCACTGATAAAATTATGTCGCTCAAGTTTGTTTATCGCTACGCTTCTGTCTATCTGCGATGTACCGAACATCTGTTAAACACATGAACCGGCTTTTTCTTATAAAAAAGTTATTAAAATGAATTTTAAAAAAAAACAAAAAAAATTTTGTAAAGAGAAAACAAATCTCTATCGAATGGTAGAGTAAAATTTACTAGTTCCCATTTTAACAAAATGCGCGGACAGGCGTAACTTAAAAACAATTGAAGAAAAAAAAAATTCAAATATTCTCAAATGTAGATCAAAATATCCTAACAAACTTTTATATTGAACAAAATTCCCTAAAATGAATATTAACGACAATAAATCGCCGTCTCCATACTTTTAACTAACTCTGTAGAGAGTGTTACTATTTTACAGATTCACTATATGCAGGGCTTTTTACATGAAATTTCATTAAAATATTCTAGGGCTTGAAAAAATTGCACTATAAAGTGTTTTTCACTATATAGAGTTTCACAATAAAACAGTGTCGACTGTATTTATCATTAGTTTTGTCTAAAAATTCTTATTGATTGTTTGCTTTTAATAAAATACTTCAGTTGTAGTGCTTTAGAGAGATGACTTCACTTTGAAAACGCACCTAATTACAACAGAGGTATATTTCATAAAATATACACCACAAATTCATAAAGATAGAATCTAATTGCGCACTGTCAATTAGGTTAAACCAAAAAAATAAAAGAGAAACAGCACATCCTCCTAACCGACAATGGTTTAACGAAGCATTTAAACAATGAGAGGCGTCCAATTTAAAATTGAATAGACCGCAGAAAAGATTCAGAAAATAGATCATCCGGACAAGTAATGATGATGGTTTCGAAGTAATAATGGATGATGGAACGTACGGTGCGGCCATCGGGGCTCCCACGAGTCATTTACTTTATTTGCGCGAAGTAGTGCCGACTAGGTTCGGCTGGTTCTAGAGAGAGAATCGAGTTTAGAAAATCGTGATAGAGACGCTGGAGAAACTGGGTGAGGTGAGCCTGTTATGGTCTTGTCCGTAGCGAACTAGAAAATCGTGGATTTTATTTCGTGAGAACGGAGGCGAACCTTACTTTTCGTGTACGATCGAATAGCGAGAGCCAAGCGATAGCCCGAGGAGTGCTGTTCAAATGAAATTACATAGAAAATGGATCAATAGTAGAATTACATAAGTGTAATACGAAATGTTCACAAACTTAAATGTTTGCAGATAAGGAGGAACTTGGCATCGATTGTAAAACGACAATAAAATTTGTGGTTGTGTAAAGATTTATTGTTCTTTTGTAAAAGAAAAAGACAATAAAAATGATTTAGGATCATTCTATTATATCTATTTTTGATGTTACAACCGGTTCACACCTTCAAAAAAAAAGTATAGCACAAAGGTATTTTTAATAATATAAAATATTACTAAAAATCTGGTGTGAAGAACACAAATGCAGGTTCACTATTAATATTTTCTGTGAACGTGTCCGAATATATCCTATCCCCAGAGACGTAGATACGTATTTCGCTTTTCTACAAGCTCATCGGTACGCCCCTGCTGGAGAAAGGATATTTCCAGACACATTCACATACTTCTGCGCTGGTCTGGATAATTACGGTGATAGGGCGAGGTGGTTCTTTTCTGTGAATGTGTCTGGAAATATCCTTTCTCCAGCAGGGGCGTACCGATGAGCTTGTAGAAAAGCGAAATACGTATCTACGTCTCTGGGGATAGGATATATTCGGACACGTTCACAGAAAATATGAATAGTGAACCTGCATTTGTGTTCTTCACACCAGATTTTTAGTAATATTTTATATTATTAAAAATACCTTTGTATTATACAAAACTGGTGGGGTTTACCTACTCATGTATGTTTCAATTATTCTAATACATTACACATGCGGTTAAGCCGTAGTATGAGTGAAGGCACAAACAAAATGCAGTTTTCTAGAGAGTTGGCTGTGCTAACCTTTGGAAGGGCGTCGTTACTTCACATTAATTATGTGGTCTGGATAATTACGGTGATAGGGCGAGGTGGTTCTTTTCTGTGAATGTGTCTGGAAATATGCTTTCTCCAGCAGGGGCGTACCGATGAGCTTGTAGAAAAGCGAAATACGTATCTACGTCTCTGGGGATAGGATATATTCGGACACGTTCACAGAAAATATTAATAGTGAACCTGCATTTGTGTTCTTCACACCAGATTTTTAGTAATATTTTATATTATTAAAAATACCTTTGTATTATACAAAACTGGTGGGGTTTACCTACTCATGTATGTTTCAATTATTCTGATAAAAAGTATAGCTCTTAGAGGAATATCCTACGTTGTTGCGATATAAAATATGAATTTAAACAAGAAACAGTAAGCCTAGAATTCTTACTATCACTTTAAACCAGGGACTGAAATTTTCGTTTAATTTTACAATTAATATATTTTTCAAGTTTTCTTCTTTTAAATTTGTTCTTTGTGGGGATAAAATGAATTTCAAGGCTGAAAAGGCCCTCTCGACGCTTACTTGCGTATCAGGTACTGCGAATACAATCTGAGCCGCTTGATACAATAATGGCGTTTCCGTTTTATGTTGCTCCCAAAATAGTAAAATGTTTTTTTCTTTTCCCAGTCTTGGATATTTTTCATATATATTAAATTCATTTTTAACTAAATTATCAATCGAAGCGGTGACATTTACATTTGAAGAATTTGATTTATAAAACCTTTCCTTCTTTTTTAGAACTTGTTCGAGCATATCTTCATCATCATCTGAAGAAAAAGATATTGATTCTCTCACAAAATTCTCTTTTTCTCTTTCCATTTGTAAATTTTTCAAAATTTTTATTGCTTTCAAAATATGTTTTTTAGCATTTTCAACATCTTCGGGACTTAGAATGACCTTAAATCTGCTATCTAGATATACTGCTGCAATCAAAAGTGGATTGTTAATAAAGTTGTTTTCTCTTTTTATAATATTTAAATATAATTCTTTTGAAAATGATTTTGTTTTGTCATCTTTTGTTAGCTCCAATTTAAAAGTAAGCCAGATTCTATAAAAATCGCCTAAATTCATCTGTTCTTCTTGTAGTTTCAGCGTTATTTTTTTAACAGGTGCAAAAGCTTCTACGAATTCTTCACAAATATTCCAAGTACTATCAGTCATAGTTAATTCAGCATCCAGCAATTCCGAACAAAAACTTCTGTATTCCAATAAGGCTTGAACCATGTCATAAATGGAATTCCATCTAGTTTGACAGTCTAGTACGGCTTTTTTCAAGTTTAGCTTCTTAGCTAAAGAAGAAATATTTGGTGTTCGCAATTTTTTGCAAATGGCTCTGCATTGATAAAGAATTTTCTTAAAAGGAGGACTAGATATTGTGTCGAGCACTGCCAACTGTAAACTATGAGCAACACATCTGAAATGAATAATATTTGGGTGTGAATGTGCTAATGTTTCTGCTCCTTCCAGTTCAATATAAGAAAGCGCATTTGCTTCAGCTGTATCAAATTCATCTTCCATGTCAAAGTTTTCATACTCGTCTTTTAATAATTCAGCAGCTTTGATCATATTTTTTCCGTTATCTGATGTAATTGAATATACTTGCTGCAATTTTATGTCGTAACAATTAAGAACGCTGATGATAAGATTTTTTATGTAGGCTCCTGTCTGACGATTTTGAGCCTCATGCATGTCCAAAGTTCGTAGTTTTATTTTTCCGTCAAAAATATATTGAATATTTATCCCTAAAATACATCTACCAAGACGAGAAGCAGAATCAATTTTAATTGAAATAATGTTGTTTGATATTTCCAATTTAATTTTGTTTTTTATTTCCGTTGCTTTGTTGTTAACAAGATCACTTATATTATGACTATTTACTGATACTTTTAGTGCATTCATAATCGGATCGATTATTTCTTTCATGCCAGAATCTTCGAAGATTGTGAAAGGACGGCCATTAACGGTTACTAATTTTACGCATGAATCAATGAAACTTTGTTTGCAGGTTTTTATCTTGATAATATTTAAATACTGTTCAAGGGTATTTTCCTCCGCTCTTGCTCTTTTATTGGTGATCTGACTCAATTTAGATGTTGACGATTCATTTTGAGTTTTCTTGAATAGTTCAGGATGCTTCCGTTGTATATGCCGCCCAAGATTTGCCGTATGTTTACCTTTCATTTCATATTTGCATTCTGAACATATAGATACATCTTTTCCTGCATCATAAACAAATAAATTTTTCGTAAATTTCGTAGACATCTCTGGGTTAGAAAAATCAAAAAATTTATATAAATTTTTAAATTTGAATGTGAGCACTCACTTTATTAAAAACAATTTAAGAGTTGATTTTAACAACCCACGATTACTTTAAGAAAGTTAAAATATACTAATACACGGTTTGCGTCGCTACTATTTGCATTGGTTACAAGAAAATGTTTGCCTACTGATTTGTTTAACACAAATATTATGTTTGTACATAGCTCAAACGGAAAAAGGGGATTTCCCATTTTAGTCTAGTTTGTGTGAAGGTTACTGGTTACTTGTTCGCTACAAATAGTCGTTATTTTATTTTGATTTTGTTTTTAATTTTTTTTTGCATGCAAGAAATGTAATGTTTTTTATTATTCTTCTATTAAATATTTTTCTATTTTTTTATATTTTTGAACCCGAACCTTGCTGAATTTTTGGGTTCAACGGGTGCGGGTTCAAAGTCTTTATAAACAGCGAACCTGAACCCGTTTGGGTTCAGGTTCGGTTTCAGTTCCTGCTTTAAACGTAATTATGAATTTGTGTTTCTTCATATACAATGTTTTTCAAAACACTAACATAAATACGAACATAGAGATTGATGACCGACTTTCAAAAAAAATCCTAACATCCATGTAACATGTTAAAATCGCTCCTTGATTATTTTTAGACATTTATTTCAGTAACTTTTGAACGAACATGTATATCATCGATTTTCCCTTATATTTTGTAAATTTCGATATTCAAAATTTTTATTAATATTCTCTTAGACGGAAATTTATCCTATTGTCAGATAAAAGTAGAAATTTCATTATAATAACTTTCCTAGTTGAGAATTACAAAAAGAGAAATACAAAATATTTTACGTGAGGTAAGCAACTTTGGTTTCATTTTAGATTTGGTTTAATATATCGTTCATATTTTACTTGTGTAGATGGCGTTCGAGTTGCCACTAAATATGTTAGTTGCTATAGTGTTATAGTTATAGTGTAGTTAGTTGCTATAGTGTAGACAGTCATTTTGTTAATTGGGTTAGTTTGAACAGGTTTAATGCGAATTTTTATTGCTAAAAATTAGAATATTTTACGGGCTTGTTTGTAGTAAATTCCGTTAGAATTATCATTAGTATTTTCATTTAAGATCTCTTTGGGTATTGTTACCACAGACTCATCTCTTAGTGGTTCTCCTGAACTATAGTTTTCGATTAATAATTCTTTAATTAAATACGTAATTAATTAATATTCTTTGCCAGATAAATTCCGAATTTTTTTATCTTAATTTTGAGGTAGCAAAATAATTTTCTAAATATATATTCATCATTAATTTCTTCTATACAGTGTCTTCTGATTGGTTAGTTTCTTTAAGAACTACTTACCGTGTCATATATAAGTAGCGCGTTAAGAAAATCTGCTCTCTCGGATGCGAATTTTGGGATTATTATTTAATTTAAACGTCTGATGGTCCTTTGATATATAAAAAGACTGTTTTCGTTATGTTTTTAAACAAGATTGGTGTCCTTGGAGCACTCTATATTATTTAGAGTGCCAGTAGAGGCTGCGTTTGCTAGTTCTAGTAGAAGGTACGTTTTCTAGCACGAGATTATTTTCAATGTAATGTAATTCTATAGAGTATGATGATTAAGACGTTATTTCATCGAAATCATTAGAAAAGTCCAAAGTTAACTTCCTACGATAAAATTTTCTAGTGTCTATTGTGTAACCCTATTGTAAATTTAGAGTTAGATCTTGTTATTGGTAAATAACACCCAGGAGGAGTTGATCAATTTTATTCCGATTTATACATAATGTTTGTTTCAACAAACTTAAGAAATTATAGTGCAGTCTCAACTTATTGATAAACGGCTTTGTCACTACAACGAGGTTGTTCACAATTCAGAGTGCGGGTAAAAATACACAACACAATGATACACTGTTTTTATTACATTAACAACTTAACATTTCAAGCCATAATAATAAAAAACGTGAAATAAAAAAATTTAAATTAACAAAAATATATAAATGTATATATAGTCTGTCCAGAGATATAACGATTTGACTTCAAATAACAAGAAAAACATTTTTTAATCTATAAATACTTTAATTAGGCATCCTGCGGCGAGGATTTAGAGAAATGCAAACGGATTATAATATCGGCATAGAAACCAGTGATGTTTCTATGTCGATACTATAATCACTGCTTGCAGTCTGGATCACTATTTAATCGTAATTTTAAAACGCTTAAAGAATTGCTTCTTGCTCATCAAAATCGATCGTTTGCGGTAAAATGTTATACCAACATTTTCTAATTACTATTGGTATTAATTTTTTCCAGACCAAATTCAAGTTCAAAACAGCGGCCCACTGTCGATATTTATGCGGCCCGCCAACGAATTTTAAAAATTGTTCGAAATACTACAAAAGTATGTAAAAATCCATGCAAATCAATATTTCTTAACTTTTTATTTTATTCTAACTTTTGTAATTGTTAGTAAGATATGTATCTTTAAGTACCTACTACTTTCTTGTTCAGGTTTACTACGTAGGACAGGTATGCTCCTCGTCGTTCCAAGCATATTGTTACGAGACTAGAAATCTGTCGAACCAACTAGATTACTCGAAGATTCGCGAAACACGTCGGTATTAGCCCCGAACAATGTGGTAGGTTCTCGATGTTAAGTAACACGTATAAATACAACGCATCGCCCTCTATCGGGGCAGTTAAGTTTTAACTACGGACAAGCGAACGTTATATTTGAATTGTAATCTGTGAAGAATAAATATTTCGTCGTTCGAACTTGGCATCTACCTACGTAACAATATAATATCAATTTTGATATGGATTAACCAGGCCCAGTAAAAAACGTAGTCGTAAGGTTGAAGATGAAAATCGACAGTTTCAAGATATTTGTACCGAAAAATACTTTTTTATTTCATCGCATAACAAAAGTGTCTGTTTAATATGAAAGAGTAGTGTTTCTATTCCGAATGAATATAATGTGAAAAGGCATTATGAAACCCAGCATCATACTTTTACCAAATTACCCGGCGAAAATCGAACGCAAAAAATTTCCACTATAGAAAGGGAACTAATAGGCCAGGAAGCTATGTTTACAAAACCAATTCAAGATGCTGAAACAGCTACTGAAGTTAGCTTTGAAATATCTCGAATAATAGCGAAAACTTGTCGACCTTTTAAAGATGGTGAGTTTGTTAAGCAGTGCTTAGATATCGCCGCAAGAAAAATGTGTCCGAAAGATGCAAAGAGGTTTGAGAAAATTCAACTAAATCGGATGATGACTGTTCAAAGAAGACTTACCACATTAGCAGCTAATATAGAAGAGCAATTAGCTACGAAATCGAAAAGTTTTGAGTATTTTTCTATAGCACTCGACGAATCTACAGATATAAGTGCCACTGCTAAACTCTTAATATTTTTACGAGGTGTAACGCAAAATTTTGAAGTGAGTGAATAACTGATTGGTATGAGTTCTTTGACAAGTCAAACCAACGGGAGTGACATGCTCAAAGCTCTTCTGGAAAAATGTTCTATAATGGATTTGGATTTAACGAAATTATCTGGAATTACGACTGACGGAGCATCTTCAATAGTTGGAAGTAAATCTGGGATAATAACTATGTTAAAAGAGTATTTACAAACTAAAAACATAGATACCAAGGAATTAATGAAGTTTCATTGCATTATACATCAAGAGGTCTTCTGTTCAAAATTATTGGGATTTGAAAATGTGATGAAAGTTGTAGTACCTACTGTAAACTTTATAAAATCACGAGGTCTCAAATCACCGACAATTCACACAATTTCTCGAGGATATTGAAAGCGAATATGGTGATCTTCTGTTTTACACTGAAGTAAGGTGGCTAAGTCGTGGGTTGTCACTAGAGCGGTGTCTTAACTTGATTGAAGAAATCAAAATACTTCTGGCGGAAAAGAAAAAGGACGTCTCCGAACTCGACAACCCTGATTGACTGTGTGACTTAGCGTTTCTTGTAGACATCACAAATCACTTGAATGTCTTAAATACGCGACTCCAAGGCAAAGATCAATTGATTTCGCAGTTATACTCTCATGTTTCGTCCTTTCAATGCAAATTGAGTCTTTTCAGGACACAAATCAATTCAGCCAATTACAGCCATTTTCCGAACTACAAAAAAGTTATGGAGAAATTCAATAAAACTAATGTCAATTTCGCTTATGTTGAAAAAATTGATATTTTAATACAAGCTTTTCATGATCGTTTTCTAGACTTCAAAAAAGTTAAAACTCTATTAGACATTTTCAGCAATCCTTTCAACATTTCATCCGAAAATGCACCGGAATCAATACAGCTGGAATTGATAGACATGCAAAATGATGATAATTTACGAAACAAGTTTAATGAAGGTAATTTACTCAACTTTTACGTTGCGTTGATAAAACCTCTTATAAATAGTTGCGAATAAATGCATTGAAATGCGCAAGCTTATTTGAATCGACGTATATAATCGAGTTTGTGAGCAAACGTTTTCAGTGATGAAACTTAACAAAACAAAAAATCGAAACCGTCTGGCAAATGAAAATCTGGAAGCAATTTTACGTGTGGCGACAAGTAATGTGGAGCCAAACATAAACAAAATTGTTAGGTCAATAATGTCATGCATCAAAATAATAAAACATGAAATATTACATTGTAATGATTAGATTACATTACGATTACATAATTACAACAAACATTTTTGAATGTTCTTTTATTTTTATCATTTGTAGTAATTCATACTATTTAAAAATAAAAATATTTGTGTTAATAAGTATTCTTTGTAGTGGCCCGTCCTTGGCTTATAATTTTCCCGAGTGGCCCCTGTTCCCTATAAGTCTGTGAATCCCTGTCTTAGAGTTACGGCTTTTAACGTTGCTTCAACATCATTTTTTGCAAGTACGTTGGATAACAAATTCTTATAATAAAATAATTTCGTAAGGCGCGTTTGCATTTTGATCCATCATTTGAAGTGGGTGAGATTTGGTGGCATGTGCACGACGGTAATGCGTTTATCAACGCTGTTAAGTTCTTCCAGTGGTGGACGGCTCGGAGCATTGTCTAACAATAATAATGCTTTTATTAGTATACCTGGCCTTTCTGGAAATTCTTTTATGTTTGTTCATTTTTTTGAAAATTGTCGTCTCCATTCTATATACGAAAATAGGCAAAGCACAATTGATATTATATTTTATTATATTATATTTTAAAGTACATAATTGGTATTTATATTCAAATAAATTTACAACAAAAGAACTAAAATTGATCGAACATTGGACGGACTTGGATAGATTTTAATAAATAATTAAAATCTACCAAAGTCTGCGCAATTTTCCAATCAATTTTAGTTCGTTTGTTGTGAATTTATTCATTTTAAAGAACGATAAAATATTCCTAACGGCTTAGCTTCTTACACTTATTCTTTCGTTTGTAAAACATAAAACCTGTCATCAAATTTTCAATTTTAAACTAGTCTTTTTCGAACAAGAAAGCCGCTCAAAATCACCAGCCATTTTTAAACGTCGAAACATGGTTAACATATGCCTATTAATATAGGCAAACATAATTTTCATCGTCGATGTTTTTCTCATTTTTCACCTCGTAATTAACGGAGAAATATATTCGGACATCGCCAAAATATAGGCTTCGTTAATATTATTTTTTCGCCAATAATAACCAGACATCAAAGTGTCCTTTCATGCCAATCAATTTCTTCAATCTGCGGCGCCGTAAAAATCGTGAGGCAGGGTCAATACAGCCGGTGTATCTGCTGTTACTGTTGTCCACGAATGCTGTACGGTACCCCTTGAAATATTGACGAATATTCCTTTTTTTTTAATGTTTACGTCTGGAAATTATTTATAGTATTCGAAACCATATGTGTGTGTGTGGGAGAAGGAGAGAGATTATTACTCAAGAGTTAGCACGTTTAAATAGAGTATGTGTTGTGTTTGAACGTGGTACAGTGATGGAGCCTACTTGAAAAAATGATGGGATTATTTTTAGAGCATGGAATTTTCTGACGAAACCGAAAAATCTGCACATCTGGATGTGAGTGTTGAGATATTAATGATTAGCATTTTTTAATACGGGGCTGTCTTAATATTAATTGCGTTTTTATTTTTGCATGAACCCCTAGTCATACGAGGTATACGTCATATGTTTTCTACTTTATGTAAAAAAAGTAATAAAGCTTTGAAAATGTTATAATTTTTATTTTTCAACACACGAGGGAAGTTTTTATGTTAGGTTTGTTTTGGTTCGCAATTTAGAACAGTAATAGAACTGCGCAGAACTGATGCTCACAACCGTGTTAGTTCTAGAACTGTTCTGAATTTGTATGAAGTGTATGAACCCTAGAAAACCACAACACATTTAAACTTTATCGTCCGTTTAATACTGAAGTTGACGTCTGTCAAATTTTGGAAATTTCTTTGTTTTGTATTTGCCATACTGAGAATTATAACAAGTGTTCATTTGAAAAGTCAATCTAGGTTACTTTGAAATTTTGATAGAATAAGACGCAAATGTATTAGTATGTGTTTGTTGTTCCGTAAACGTAAATCCAAATGACATTTGATAATGTCAATCACAAATATCAGTTAGTGCATAAAATAATCGTACGTCGATTCTGGTTTAAATAAATTGCTTCTCAGTTTTAAAATGGCTTTCACTTTAGAACATAAAATTTTTTTAGTCCAGGCTTATTTTCGAAGTGGTAATAAAATTTATGGTTTATGGGTTTATTAAATTCAAGATTGCATGGTAGAATTTCAAGTTGAGTTTCCACATTTTGTAATAGATTATATACAATTTAAGAATACTTTGGATAGAACTTTAAAACTTTTTTCTGAAACTGGTAGTCTCTTAAGAAAATCAGGCAGCAGGAGCAGTTAAGAAACGTACACCTCAAGTTGTCAGTCGTGTTGAAGAAATAATGGAAAATGAACCACAAACATCTGTTCGACATTTGAGTCAACAAATAAAACAAAAGTATTTTTAATAATATAAAATATTATTAAAAATGGGGTGTGAAGAACACAATACAAGTTATATATTTGTGAATGTATCTCCTCTCCAGAGACGCAGATACGTATTTCACCTTTCTACAGGATCGTCGGTACGCCCCTGCTGGAGAAGAGATACATTCAACCAAATATAACTACCTTGCTATCAACCAGAAATTATTAAGACAGAGCGTGAAAGAATATTCAGCGCTGTCTAGATAACAACTGCCAAACTAAGCAACGTGTTTCTCTAGACGGTAACATACCATATCTATAGAAAACTGTATTATCGTGTCTTCACTACTTGTCGGGCGAACCGAATGCGTATATAACAAAATAATTTGAAACATACATGAGTGGGTAAAAACCACACCAATTTGTATAATACAAAAGTATTTTTAATAATATAAAATATTATTAAAAATGGGGTGTGAAGAACACAATACAAGTTATATATTTGTGAATGTATCTCCTCTCCAGAGACGCAGATACGTATTTCACCTTTCTACAGGATCGTCGGTACGCCCCTGCTGGAGAAGAGATACATTCAACCAAATATAACTACCTTGCTATCAACCAGAAATTATTAAGACAGAGCGTGAAAGAATATTCAGCGCTGTCTAGATAACAACGGCCGAACTAAGCAACGTGTTTCTCTAGACGGTAACATACCATATCTATAGAAAACTGTATTATCTTGTCTTCACTACTTGTCGGGCGAACCGAATGCGTATATAACAAAATAATTTGAAACATACATGAGTGGGTAAAAACCACACCAATTTGTATAATACAAAAGTATTTTTAATAATATAAAATATTATTAAAAATGGGGTGTGAAGAACACAATACAAGTTATATATTTGTGAATGTATCTCCTCTCCAGAGACGCAGATACGTATTTCACCTTTCTACAGGATCGTCGGTACGTCCCTGCTGTAGAAAGGTGAAATACGTATCTGCGTCTCTGGAGAGGAGATACATTCACAAATATATAACTTGTATTGTGTTCTTCACACCCCATTTTTAATAATATTTTATATTATTAAAAATACTTTTGTATTATACAAATTGGTGTGGTTTTTACCCACTCATGTATGTTTCAAATTATTTTGTTATCAACAAATAAACCTTTCTGTGGGTACAACTCACAAGTTATTAAATAAAGATATGCAACATTATCCATACCGTGTCACAGCAGTACAAGAATTGTTAGAAATTGATTACCCACGTAGACTACAGTTTTGTAATTGGTTTGTAAATATGAACAATAGTGGAGAACTTTCGCAAAGAGTCATCTTTACTGATGAAGCATGGTTTTATAAAACGGGATACCTAAATTCACAAAATACAAGAATTTGGAGTAGTGAAAATCCACATGTAATTAATGAAGAATCGCTGCATCCAGAGAAAATTGGTGTTTGGGCAGCGATAAGCCAAAGGCGAATCATTGGACCAATATTTTTTCAGGGAACGTTAACTGCTCAAAGGTACCGTACGGAAATTTTACAACCATTTGTCATTAAGTTGCATGATGATGAACTTCAAAGTGCATATTTCCAACAAGACGGAGCACCTTGTCACTGTACTGCAGAATCTTTGGATTATTTAAGAGAATTTTTTGATGAGCGTATAATTAGTCGAAATACTGAAATTGCCTGGCCTGCACGTTCATGCGATTTAACACCTTGCGACTTCTTTTTGTGGCCTTATCTAAAAAATAACATATTTCGAACACCTATATTGAATTTGAATTATATGCTACAGAGAATCGAACAGAAATGCTTGGAAATTAATAACAATTCAGTAATGTTGCAGAATATCATCAGAAATTTTGAACGGACGATTTTAAAGTGCATTGATCTTGAAGGACAACATTTTCAACATTTGTTATAGTTTTCAATAAATACCTATTATTTGTTATTTATTTGTATGTATGAAACTGTCAAAATATACGACTTCGTAGGTTAAGTAGTAAATTTTAATTTACGACATACTTCAAAATGTTCTCAGTAAATCACATGCTACTAGATTGACTTTTCAAATGAACACTTGTTAGTTAATTGACGAAGGAGATACTTGTTGAAACTTCATTATAACGCTAAGAAATAAGTAAATAAACTTCTAGTTTCAAAAATTCTTTTATTGTAAATACCACTACAATATTGTTTCGCCAAACAATGGTATTTCAGTATTTCATCCACCTGATGAAGGCATTGTATGGTGAAACAATATTGTAGTGGTATTTACAATAAAAGAATTTTTGAAACTAGAAGTTTAATTACTTATTTCTTGCCATAGTGAGAATTATAATTATTGTCAATTGGTGTTTGACATCTTTTGCCTTAGTCGTATACACTCGTTTTCCGTTAACTTTTATTATTCACATTTCTTGTATTTGTAATTAGCAAATATCGGCAATAAACATTTCGAAAAGTAAGGTTATTGTGTTTCATTTTAACAATTTTTATATTTACGTCAAAAGTGATTACTGCATAGGACGCTAATGTTAATTGTTGCGGTCGAGTTCTAATGCTAACTTAACCAAAATTTGACACGAACTGTCAGCTTCAGTATTAAACGGACACCCGATACTAGTGTGCCATCGAGTGACAATTTAAAAATTTTGTTTTTTATTATTTGTTAATATTCATACTTTCTTGATACGCCAAGTTTTAAATAAAATATATAAATGCTTAGAGACCAAATAAAAGACACAAAGAATATTAGAAATAAATGTATTTAATGTTCTTTTGTAAGTAATAATAATAATAATCATAATTAGGGACCGGATACGAGAGGCCCATGACCCATCGCCCACGGGCGTACTATTGAAAATTTTTATTTTTAGAAAGTTTAATTTTATTTATATAATTCGAAAACAAACGGGTGGTGTTCTATAAAATACGAAATACATTTTTATTTGTTAATTTTGTAGTTCAAGTTGAGTGAAGGAGTATTATTATTAACTAACAATACTTTCTCAAGGTTCTCTTCTGTAAAATGTGTTCTCTTTGAATGAAATACATCCTTGTAGATAGAAAACGTCCTTTCTACATCGCAACTGGTTATAGGTGCATACTGGAAATATTATTTTATTTCAGCGTATTTAGCAGTTAGATTTTGAGGCATTGTCCCCCTACACAATTGCCGAAATGTTATTAAATCTGGATTTATATTAAAAACTGCGTCTAACTCTTGCCGAAAGCCACATCCGAAGTCACTTGGAATATTTTACAAATTATTAATAGCTACATCTAATATGGTTAGTTCATCCATCATTTAATTTGAGATTTCGATTTTTAAAATAAATGATTAGTTTTGTCAAATTTCCAAAGTGTTCTCGGAAGACAGTACAACTGATTTTTTAAATTTGGAATTTGTATTAGTTCCTTGCACTCAGAACACTTCGAGCATCGTCATTTAAACACGTAACGAAATTTTGTAAACAATCAAAATTCCCTGAATAAAAACTAGTAGATTCCAATCATGTTCCCATCTAGTTATTACTGGAGAGGGAGGCAGTGACAAAGATAGAAGTTTTTCCCTGTAACGACCTATAAGAAATTAGAAGACAAAAGATTCTAGATTGGATGATGGATTGTAAAAGAGATCAAGAGAACGATGACTCATTAGATAACCGGCAACGAATATTGTGATATAAATACTGATATATAAATATTTTTGAAATAAATACTGTTATTATTAGTTATTAGTTATTAAATGTTTTTACTGTATTTGTTTTATTATTAATATACTGTTTTAAATTACCGTTTTATTTAAAAGAACTCAGTAGTATTTTACAATATGATTCCTTAAAGGACAGTGTCCGGTTATTAAAAATTTAAATTAATTTTTTTTATTTCTACGAATTAATTCGTTGTTCTTTTTCTAGCCATAACCAGATCTCCCATCTAGCAGAATCCTTAGTGATTTCACATACATGTTCTGGTCCTTAGTTCCTTTTAGTACCTTCCTTGGTCAGTTCTTTATTTATCTCATTGCCTTTAATTAACCTGAGCCAGTCTATTGACGACATGTTTACAATGTTTCACCAGTTTAGACCTGGTAGATGGGTTCATAATAGCATTTGCGTATCCTGGGACTCGACAATCCAAGAGCACAATGAGATCATTAATAAAAATGTTAAATAATAAGGGTGCTAGAGTTTATCCCTGAGGAACGCCTGGCGATGTAGTATATTGCCTAGATTGAAAGCCATTGTAATAGATGTAACTAGATTTGCGACTCAAATAACAGGAGATTAGTTGAAGTAAGCTATTTAAGGGATTCTTCTAATGAACGGAAACATTTTGCCCACATAAACACTAACTTAACGTTATTTGATTTGATTAGCGTACGTTTGAGGCATGTATAAACTATGAAACACCACACTTCGAAGTCTTGTCAGGGCGAGAATATACGGCGCTTGCCTCGTATATTTAGTCAAAATAGGCAATTCCAAAACTTTTTCATTTATAAACACCGGATCTCGTAAAATTATTATAAACTACAATTGTGGTTTAGGAATTTTTTCCTTTATTTTAACAAGTACAAAGGTATGTAAACATATATTTATTTAGAATCGTCTATTTATAGTGCTTTACAAAACAAAGCATAGGAATGTGAGAACAGAACAAAAAAACTAATAATTTCACAACATAGTTGCCTTTTTTTTTAGTTTTCCTATTTATAACGCGTCGATCAGTAGATAATATTTTACTGTATCTGCGTACACAAATGTTGATGTTTGTAGGAGTGTATATCCGTTTGATTATGAAGATGCAAACGTGAACGTTTGAAAGAGGAATGTTATGCTACAATGGAGAATTTGTAAAAATAAAAAAATAACCGTTAAGAAAGTAGTTTGAGAATTATCGAAAAGTTTCTAATATCGGTATACACTGTCGAACGGTTCCCGTATAAGAATATATTGCCCAGCACTGTTGACCAGAGTTCGACCGATATATATCGCCAATAAATAATAATACACGCGGTATATCGCTGATATACCGGGTGTATTTTTTAACTTGAAACTTTCAAATATCTCGAAAAATAAGCAGTTCACGAAAAAATGTCCAAATTTAAAATTTAATAATTCAATGGAGAAAATACATAAGTTCTAGAATTTTTATTACAGATTCGAATTCTACTGGAAAATGTACGTAGGATTTGTCTGAAACATTTTTTTCAATTTCTGGCACTGAAAATCTATGCACACGATTCTGCAATTCGTTTTCAACAAAAAGAATAAAACGAAACAAACTAGGAACGGACGATCTTCTTCACGTACTTGGTCAACGCAATTTCCTTTGCTCATGATTTATCGGAATGCTTTCAAATAAAAAGAAAATGCATTTTTTATGTTGAAAATAATTTTTATAATATTTATGTAACAACTGTAACAAAGCAGCACTTTCTTGGCCGAGTCGAGTTTATGGTCGAGCGAGCTTGCGAACGAAGCTATAATAAAGGCAAGGTCAAGAAAGTCCATTTATGTACGAGTTATACAATTCTAAATATATGCGACAAATTTTATGGGCTGATTCCTAGAGTTATTATGATCATAAAAGTTCATATGACTGTATGGTATAGTTAAAACATAGTCTTCTATATAGATATTTACATAACCTCAAGATATGACAGCAAAAATATGTTTTACTTGAAAATCTATCCTACTCAGATTGTAGCGCCATCTGGTCCATTCTTATTTGGAATGATGTATAGTACAGTTTATGGACAGTAAACTAGTTTATAAAATAAGCAAGTCCTACATAAAAAATGTTTTTATATGTACAGTCGTGAGTAATAAATTCTAGTCGTCAAAGTCATGATTTGACACAATGGCGAATGCTTCATTGTATAACCATCTTAAATATCATAACCTATAATAATGTTGCATATAACATTAATTGTTATTTTTTATGCATGTTGACAATTCATTGACATAGGCATTATCAGGTGGGAGAAATTTACAATTTGTGACAATCTAATCCAGCGATGCACATACCGCGGGCCGCATGCGGCCCACTGTCGATATTTATGCGGCCCGCCAACGAATTTTAAAATTTTTTCGAAAAACTACAAAAGTAGGTAAAAATCCATTCAAGTCAATATTTCTTTACTTTTTATTTTATTCTAACTTTTGTAATTGTTAGTAAGATATGTATCTTTAAGTACCTACTACTTTCTTGTTCAGGTGTACTACGTAGGACAGGTATGCTCCTCGTCGTTCCAAGCATATTGTTACGAGACTAGAAATCTGTCGAACCAGCTAGATTACTCAAAGATTCGCGAAACACGTCGGTATTATCCCCGAACAATGTGGTAGGTTCTCGTTGTTAGGTAACTCGTATAAATACAACGCATCGCCCGCTATCGGGGCAGTTAAGTTTTAACTACGGACAAGCGAATGTTATATTGTTTGAATTGTAATCTGTGAAGAATAAATATTTCGTCGTTCGAACTTGGCATCTACCTACGTAACAATATAATATCAATTTTGATATGGATAAACCAGGGCCCAGTAAAAACGTAGTCGTAAGGTTGAAGATGAAAATCGACAGTTTCAAGATATTTGGACCGAAAAATACTTTTTTATTTCATCGCATAATAATAGTGTCTGTTTAATATGCAAGAGAGTAGTGTTTCTATTCCGAAGGAATATAATGTGAAAAGGCATTATGAAACCCAGTATCATACTTTTACCAAATTAACCGGCGAAAATCGAACGCACTTTACAAAGGGAACTAATAGGCCAGCAAGCTATGTTTACAAAACCTCCTCAAAAGCTTTTCTGGCAAAATTTTGAAGTGAGTGAAGAACTGATTGGTATGAGTTCTTTGACAAGTCAAACCAAGGGGAGTGACATACTCAAAGCTCTTCTGGAAAAATGTTCTTTAATGGATTTGGATTTAACGAAATTATCTGGAATTCCGACTGACGGAGCACCTTCAATGGTTGGAAGTAAATCTGCGATAATAACTATGTTAAAACAGTATTTACAAACTAAAAACGTAGATACCAAGGAATTAATGCAGTTTCATTGCATTATACATCAAGAGGTCTTCTGTTCAAAATTATTGGGATTTGAAAATGTGATGAAAGTTGTAGTACCTACTGTAAACTTTATAAAATCACGAGGTCTCAATCACCGACAATTCACACAATTTCTCGAGGATATTGAAAGCGAATATGGTGATCTTCTGTTTTATACTGAAGTAAGTTGGCTAAGTCGTGTGTTGTCACTAGAGCGGTTTCTTAACTTGATTGAAGAAATCAAAATGTTTCTGTCGGAAAAGAAAAAGGACGTGTCCGAACTCGACAACCCTGATTGGCTGTGTAACTTAGCGTTTCTTGTAGACATCACAAATCACTTGAATGTCTTAAATACGCGACTCCAAGGCAAAGATCAATTGATTTCGCAGCTATACTCTCATGTTTCGTCCTTTCAATGCAAATTGAGTCTTTTCAGGACACAAATCAATTCAGCCAATTACAGCCATTTTCCGAACTACAAAAAAATTATGGAGAAATTCAATAAAACTGATGTCAATTTCACTTATGTTGAAAAAATTGATATTTTAATACAAGCTTTTCATGATCTTTTTCTAGACTTCAAAAAAGTTAAACCTCTATTAGACATTTTCAGCAATCCTTTCAGCATTTCACCCGAAAATGCACCGGAATCAATACAGCTGGAATTGATAGACATGCAAAATGATGATAATTTACGAAACTAGTTTAATGAAGGTAATTTACTCAACTTTTACGTTGCGTTGACAAAACCGCTTATAAAGAGTTGCGAATAAATGCATTGAAATGCGCAAGCATATTTGGATCGACGTATATTTGTGAGCAAACGTTTTCAGTGATGAAATTGACAAAACAAAAAATCGAACGTGTGGCGACAAGTAATGTGGAGCCAAACATAAACAAAATTGTTAGGTCAATGCAATGTCGTGCATCAAAATAATAAAACATGAAATATTAAATTGTAATGATTAGATTACATTACGATTACATAATTACAACAAACATTTTTGAATGTTCTTTTATTTTTATCTTTATCATTTGTAGTAATTCATGTATGTATAATCCGCACCCATTTACCATACATTGGTGTAGGGTATAATAAAAGTTACTGCGTTTCTCCGTGTTGAATATATCTTCGCCATTCATCTCTGTCTCTGGCCATCCTCTTAGCCTGCAACCATGTTGTTTCTTTCTTTGCAAACAACTCCGCTATCACTCCATTCCAAGTCCTTCTGGGTCTGCCTCTTCTTCTGCGCTTCAGGTTTTTCGTCTTCCATACTCTCTTCGCTGGTCTTCCTTCGTTCATACGTTGTATATGTCCCCACCAACTCATTTGGCGTTCCTCGATATATTGCATTAGTGAGTCTACTCCTAGTTCTTGTCTAATATCAATGTTCCTCATTCTATCTAGCTTAGTGACTCCTCTAACTCTTCTCAGATATTTCATCTCAAGGGCCTGTAAACTACTTTTCTGTTTCTCGCTCAATACCCACGATTCGCAACCATAAGTTAATATAGGTCTGTATATCGCTTTGTAAACTTTTATTTTGGTTTCTCTTGCTATTTCTGTTCTATTTGTGAATTTCTTATTCATTGTGTGGTATAAGTTTAACGTTTTCTGTATTCTGTTATTAATTTCCGCTTCTTGTGTTCCTTTTACGTCTATGGTCACACCCAAGTAATCAAATGTTTGTACTTGTTCTATTTTTGTCCCTTCTATTTCTGTATTCGTGTTGTCTCCTTCTTCTCCTATTACCATCACTTTTGTTTTACTTTTGTTTATCTTCATTCCATTCTCCCTGAGTGTTGCGTTCCATATGTCTAAGTTCTTCTGCAAATCTTCCTCACTTTTAGCGATGATCACTATGTCGTCCGCGAATACTCCTTCAGAAATGTCGACTCGTTGTAAATTTCTGTAACCCACTGTGAATGTTTTTGTTCTCTTCGTACATTCCTTTATTATATTGTCCATAAATATAATAAACAAACAGGGACTTAAGCTTCCACCCTGCCTCAATCCTGTGTGTGTTGTAAATGGCTCCGACTTCATATTGTTTCTAATAACCACGTTTACATTATTACTATAGATCTTTTTCAGCATGCGTATTATCTTGCATTTTATTCCTCTTTCTTGTAGTATTTTCCAAACTATATGTCTAGGCACCGTGTCAAAGGCCTTTTCCAAATCCACAAAAGCGAGATACATTTTTCGTTTCTCTTGTATTACTCTTTGTGCCAGTTGTTTTATCATAAATATGTGGTCCTGGGTGCTTCTACCACTTCGGAAACCACTCTGTGATTCGTGTAGTGAACTTTCTACAGTCGATCTAACTCTCATATCTATTATTTGTTCGAACATCTTCATAGTGGTACATAATAATGTCAAACCTCTGTAATTACTGCATTCTTTTTTGTCTCCTTTTTTATGTATGGGTACTATTTGTGCTACCTTCCAATCTTCTGGGAATTTTTCTTCGATCCAGATTTTATTAAATAATTTTAGCAATAATTCCGTTCCCTTCTGTCCCATACATTTAATCATTTCTGAACTTATTTTTCCATATCCCGGTGCTTTGCCATTTCTCAGCTTTCTAATTACTGTCTGGATTTCCTCCATTGTTATTTTATCTTCTTCCTCTATTGCTGGTTCATTCTCTTCCACCTCTGTTAAGTCGTCTTGTGTATAGTTTCCTTTCTTTAACATTTGTTCGAAGTATTCTTTCCATCTAGCTATTATATCTTCATCTTCTGTCAATATTTCTCCATTGTTGTTCTTTATAAAAAGTGTTTCCGACTTACTATCCTTTCTCAACGATTTTAGTGTTCTAAAAAACAGTTTCTGATTTTCTTTGCTGTCTTTCTCCATCTTATCTCCGAACACTTTCCATTTGTCCCTTTTTGCTTTTATTACTAGTTCTTTAACCTTTCTTCTCTCTCTTTTATATATATCGTATTTTCCCGCTACTCCATCTGATAAGTAATCTTTCCATGCCTGTTTTTTGATTTTCACTTGCGCTGCTATTTCTTTGTTCCACCATGAGGTGTATTTTTTTGTTCCATTACTTACACTTACACCACATATTTGTTTAGTAGTATCTATCAGGGTAGATTTAAAGTAATTCCACAATTCTTCAACGCTACTGTTTTCAGTTCCTTTATAGCCATTTGTTAATTTTGTTGTTAGTACGTGTTCATATTTTTTTGCTGTTTCTTTGTTCCGTAGTTTATATGACTTTAAAGTTGTGTACTTAATTTTATTTTGAAGTATGGGGTTAGTTTTCTCTGTTTCACATATTTTCTCTCTAAATTTAGTTAATACTACATAGTGATCGCTCCCAATTTCCGGTCCTCTGTGTACCTTAGTATCTATGACTGTTTTTCGGTTGTTACTTTCAATTAGTACGTAATCGATTATGGATTTCTCCTTTCTGCTTTTCACTTCTCTTGTGAACTTGTGTGTATCTTTGTGTTCGTAAAAGGTATTAGTAATAATTAGACTATTCATTAGACAGAATTCCAGCATCCGTACTCCATTATGATTTCTCGTGATTTCCCCATGGTTGCCTATTACTCTGCTGTATACATCGTCTCTTAACCCCACTCTACTATTGAAATCACCCACTATATATATTTTTCCTTTTGTATTTTCTGTTGTTATTGTTAGATTATTCCAAAACCTATCCTTATTCTCCTTTTTATCGTCTTCGTTGGGACCATATACTACTATCACTGTTCTGATTCTTCCATTATGTTTTTGTCTTAGCTCAATGGTTAATATTCTTTCGGAAATTGCCTCCCATTTATAGATTTCTTTCGCCATTTTCCTATTTATGATGCATCCGACGCCTGCACAGGCTCTTTGGTCCTTTTGGACTCCACTGTAAATCATTATGTGGTCATTTCCAAGTTTCATTGCTCCTTTTCCTTTTTTTTTTGTTTCCGTTATTGCTAATACATCCACTTTCATGTTTTCAAACTCATCTTCTAGTTCCTTCTCTTTGCCATTTATGCTTTTGATATTCCAGGTCGCCAGCTTCCAGTATTCGTTATTATCATTATCCTTCTTACTCACTTTCTCTGCTCTTTCCTTTCTTAGTTTATTATTTTCTTCTCCTTTTGTTCCATTTTCATGTGTCAAACTCATATCCTTTATCTTTGCTGGTTTCATCAACTTATTTTTATTTTGTGTGGCTGGCTTTAGTTTTTTGACTTGGTCTTTACCATCTTTTCGTATGTTTTATTCCAGCGCCACTCTTCTCCGTTTACAATTACTTTATTATATCCTATTTTCACTTCCTTGCCTTTATCCATTTCACTCTTTGCGTACTTTCTTATTTGTTTTTGTTTGTCTCTCTCTTTTTGTGTTAAATCGTCATTGATGAAGACTCTGTCTTCCTTAAAATTCATTAATTTCTTTTTATTTTGCATCACTTCTTCTTTTTGTAGTTCATTTCCAAATTCAATAACGTAAATAGTTTCTCCAATTTTTGTAACCTGTTTCGGTGTTATATCTAAGTTCAAATGTTGTCTTATAAAGTCGGTAATATTGTTCTTTAGCATTTCCCTGTTCGTTGTGTTTAGTTTTAACCCAGATATTACGACATTATTTTTCCGGTTTATCTTCTCCGTCCGTTCTATAACCTTCTTTATATCCTCCATTTCTTTCTTAATTATTTCATTTTCCTTTCTTATCTCTATATTTTCTCTTTTCATATTTTCATTTTCATTTTTTATCTTAATAATTTCATCGTTAATGATTCTTTGTTCGTCTCTAATCTGTTGTATTTGTTTGCTAATCGCTCTTTGATCAGCTTTCATTTCTTTTTGATCTTTATTCATCGCTTCAATCATATTTATAATTTGATCCAATTTATCCTCACTCTTAGGTGGTGTTCTGATTGTCTTTTTGCTTCTCTCAAAATCTCCCTTCGTCTCTTTCAGTGCTTTTCTCTTTTTATCACGTTCATCGGTTGAGTAATCATCGTCCTCACTACCCGCCATGATATCAACGTACCTATCGTCTGCGCTATTTGGGTTGCCTATTCGCTTTAGCGGCGTCAGTCACCTTTCCCGGTCGGCCCGTCGGAGATATGGCGACTACCAGCTGTCTATGTTTTTACTTTATTTACGTACAATTTTCACAATTTTCTTAACGCTATTCTGTCTTTACTTTTACTAATGTACTCACCACGTATTAATGTGTCTGTCATCAATCTTTTTACTTGTTCAATATTGCCCAACTATTGGGTGAAATTATTGGAACGGTCGTGCTATACGTCTACACACTAACACACTTCCCACAATTAAACAATAATAATGTAGTAATTCATACCATTTAAAAATAAAAATATTTGTATTAATAAGTATTCTTTGTAGTGGCCCGTCCTTGGCTTATAATTTTCCCGAGTGGCCCCTGTTCTCTATAAGTCTGTACATCCCTGATCTAATCAAATTTTGAAGCGATATTGACGACCAGAATTTATTGCTCGCGACAATACAGTGTATGTATTTAACGTTTGTGTTATTGTCTTATTGAACTTTAAATGCGAGTGTCGGCTATAAACGATTTCGTTACAAGCAAGCATAAAATATTTTATAATATAGCTTATTTTTGTTCGTTATCATCGAGTGTTCGTTATATCTCGGATACGTTACATCACAGTTCAACTGTATATGACCAGGAAACAGAATTTTTGAAATATCACTTGAAGAAATTACAAAGCAAGAAACTAATTTGAACTGGCAACGTTGTACAGATCTGTTGGTAGAGGATACTCTTAGAAATTAATGTAAAATTAAAATAAAAATATTTCGGTGTAAATTGCGATGAAAATCAATTTATACGCAATCATCAATTACACGCAGTTTTCCGTAATCACCCAGAACTGACCCGAAGTCTTTTACAACACCCGTTACGAGAAGATTATCGCTAGGAAAATGTTATAATAACAATAATTGTATACATTTTCTTTAAGAGGATAACAAGAGTAAATAAGAAAGGGGAAAAAAAACGAACGGTAAATGAAGAACACAGTTACCGGAACAACAAGCTGTTACTAAATGCGTTTAAAATAATTTTCCGCATACAAACTATACACTTCCTCGAATGGAAACAATGGCGTTGATAATGTTACATTTTATGTTATGGGAACATACATTGTAATCATGCACTTCACGTGTACAATTGTATTTGAAATACACAAGACCACGGTCCGTTAATATATGAACAGAAATAATTGCGATGTTGATGACGATCCTGATTATAATAGTTAATAAAATAGTCGTTATACTAATGTGTATATTTTATTAGTGACATCACAAGAATAGGTGTTGTATACAAATGAAAATTTATGATATCGATTCTATATTTTGTATACGTATACATCTACTTCTGTACATATTGCTGTGAATAGTTGGTTTAATTGATAGGTAGTCCACTGTTCACCACAATATGTCCGAACTTGAACTCAGTCAGTTTTTTCTTTTAATTGAGACTCTTCTTGATCCAGGGTTTCCCGTAAAGGAATGTGGAAATTTAATAATTAGTAAAAATACACAATTTCTATATTATCTTTTATTTAAAAAAAAAATAAAAAAAAACTCTTTATTAAGTATAAAGAGAGCTAATGCATCATTAAACAAAAGCACAGAGGAAAAGGATTGTGTGATAAATAACACGCACACAATGAAATACGAGCAAAATTAATCCTAATAGATTTAATGGAAAACTTTCAATTTCAAAAACTAATTAACCCCAAATTCAAAAATAAACACACCAACTGTCAAACGCGTAAATAACTTTCACTCATGCGCAATAACACGAGCATAAATCTCCCTCCAAACCTGAATTTCAAAACGTTCTAGAATATCTTGACATACAAAAAAACTCCCTTATAAAAAATGATAGTTTTCTTCACTATCTCTCAATTAAACTAATATAACAATAAATCAATCAATATAAATCATCGAAATTACAATCAAATTACAATGAAAAGAGATCATATAAATATGGTATGAAAAAGTACTTACGCTAGCGTAAAATTTTCACACACAGAAAAAAACTAATTTTGAGAGATTGCAAGTGAGTTATCAATAACATCAAAAATACGAGAAAAGCAAAACTCGTATATAATACGGTAATGACTAGAGCTGAGGATGTTTGCGGTACGGCAGGACCGTATGTAGTGCATCCCCACATTTAACTATTTATCTAAATATTCTCTGAAATGATTTGCCGGATCTCATAAATTAATAGAGTGATATTTTAGTATGCACTGGATATTGTTATTATACAAAATCATAATAGCCATTTGTATTTATGGATCATAAATAATAATACGCATGTATTTGTATTTGGTTGTGAATTCAATTTAAACTTAAAACGAATCGTAATATTTTAACGACAAGCCGTCCTTACAATACATGCATTCGAGACAAAGTGTGCAACTCTACGAATAACTTCCATAATTGATCGAAAATGGACATTTTGGAGTTAGATGTTATAAGTTATAACTTCTAACTTCATTCACCTAGTTCAAGTAGGTAGTATATATAAAATATATGCAAAATATGTGCTGCCAGGCTTTGAAAGGCTGTGTGACAGGATTTTAATAAATCGAGGTTTCTTTTGTTTTCGTAGCTTTTATTGCATTTGGTTATAAAAATAATATAATAAATAGTAATAAACACAGCTTCTAATCTAGTAATATATTATCAGAATGTGTTTTTCTGGATTTTAGTTAAATTTACACCTTGTTTTAGAATATTGTGAATGAACACTTTACAATTGACTACTTACAACATGGAAATTCAATGAAACTAAAACTTCAACACTAATAAAAGGCCTTTGTTGTTTATAATAATAGTTCTTAACGACAGTAATAAAATTTTCTAAGAATAGGGGCTTTACTTCAGCTCCAAAATGTCCATTTTCGATCAATTATGGAAGTTATTCGTAGAGTTGCACACTTTGTCTCGAATGCATGTATTGTAAGGACGGCTTGTCGTTAAAATATTACGATTCGTTTTAAGTTTAAATTGAATTCACAACCAAATACAAATACATGCGTATTATTATTTATGATCCATAAATACAAATGGCTATTATGATTTTGTATAATAACAATATCCAGTGCATACTAAAATATCACTCTATTAATTTATGAGATCCGGCAAATCATTTCAGAGAATATTTAGATAAATAGTTAAATGTGGGGATGCACTACATACGGTCCTGCCGTACCGCAAACATCCTCAGATCTAGTAATGACTTACTATAGCACAAAACACTCAAAAGCAAGAAAAACCGAAAGTTACATTTAAATAAAAGATAAAAAAGAAGTTTTTTATCTTGACACAACTTTCTCACTTGAAACGAAATCAATCTCTGGCCGGAAAATATTGACCGGACATATAAAGTACGAATAAATCAAAATATACTCCAGTCGATCCACTTCCTGGACATTCGGACTGCGCTAAACAACATCAACAAATAAAATATACAGTCACTGGCAACAAAAGTGTCCCAGAATTAAATTTAAATTAATTTTCAAAATATAACTATAGTAACCTGGAAAAATAAATATACATAAATAAATTTTAAAATTGTCATCGGGGAAAAGTTCATACATATTACGTACAAGGTCAATGAAGTATGTAATAGGACGAATCCATTATAAATATAGAGCAGGGCTAAAATTGTGGAAATTTTTGTTTTATTTTGCAAAAATTCATAAACGCAGCCTTCAGTGCCTTGCTGTACTTGTAATCCAAAAAGATGCTTGTCCATGAAGTTCATTTAAGGCACTATTTCTTGTAAGAAAACCCCGCAAAACTTTTTAATAAAACTATAAAACTAAATGGACTTGAGATTCGCTGATGCAACTACATCTCGTTATTTTTCCACGCATTCCAGAGTAATCGTACTCAGTACAAATTAAAAAAGTGTTTTCAATAGACATCGCATGCTGATATATATCGACATAATGATATATGTGTTTATAACATCACAAGTTCAACCGCCTCGCGTCGAGATCTACGATTAACTAAAATATAAACATCTGGCCGGCATACACGACCTAACACAATGCATACAATGAACTTGCTTTTCTTCAAATTTGCAATCTTTTGTAACTGGGTGGTATGCGTCTCGTAAAGAAACTAAAACTTTTCGTAAACATCTCTTGCAATAAGTAATTTCATTGTTAATACTTAAATCTTATTGGACTGTATATACAGTGTGTTTTTTAAGAGCTTGAGAACGTAAAATGATAATACAAGACAGAAATATTGTTGGATTGAAATTTTTTTTTTTATAATCTGGTAGATAATTTCATGGCATTTATTTTTTAAATATGATTTCCGGCATATGTCCGCCGCGGCTACGAGTTACATGGTCCATTCGATCAGTCCAATTTTTGACTACTTTTTCCAATAAAGCTGGCTTGAATTTTGGCTTCCAATGCTTCAAGAGTTGCTGGTTTGTCGGCATAAACCAATGACTTAACATAGCCCCATAAAAAGTAATCCAGAGGCGTTAAATCGCATGAACGAGGGGGTAAAGGTAGAAAAAGTTAAGATCGTTAGAATAAAGACATGTTGGTGTACCGTTTTCTTAAGAGGTTTTATACATTTTTTGAACGGTTATTATCATTACACAAATTTCTCTCTCTCTCTCTCAGCTTTATAACATTTGAAACTCGCCACACCTTATTGTGGAAGTTCATTAAAGCACTTACACGGATTTCTATTTGATTTAAACTTGAAAAATGTAAATTTTTTTCTGCTAAAGTAGCGCTTTCAACGGTGTCATTTGCAGTGCTAGATGAGAATTTTTTTAGGATGAAAGTTTATTATTTTGCTTAATGAGTACGCTCCAACTTTATTACGCTTAATAAATGCAATAAATATTTAATGGTTTTGTTTGGAGAACATTGTCTTTGTAATTATTTCTATCGTAAAATTTAATTTTCAATTTTTTTCTAGTTTAAAGTATGTTACGAGATCAAGTCGCACCCATACTAAATATATCGTAAATCATTATTTCATCAATAGAGGTGTCAGAACGTACTATATCCATCCACTATCCTTTTTTTACAGTTATTCTTTACACCCACTTATAAAGTGCTAAATATTGTAACAACTTTTCTCGGAACCTATAATCTCTTTAAACTAAACATTTCAATTGATCGTTTAGTTGTGTAAATAATCTGGGCTTTTTTTTAACCTGAATATAATGATGAAATTAATTTATATATTTCATAAACACAATTCTTAGTAAAACACTCTACATATAAGGTATATATAAACAGTGTTGTTATCTTTAAAAATACCAGGGGCTACTCAAATATTCCAAGAATTTTCTCACCAAAAATAAGTTGACATTTAAACGAATTTCAAGATTCTAACTTTGTTTTCTAGAGAAGTTTGCTAACTATTACACGAGTAGGAGATTCCAAACTGCATTAAAGAACGACATAACAAGATAAAACTTGTAATTAAGTGTTTAATATAATTTGTAACATACCGTTTTCATAGTGTTGGTTGAGGATTCATTTAGTATCCTTTCGTAATATTTTAATTTCAAACATTTTTTATTGTTAAATATAAGTAAAATTTAGGATATATTTTATAATTATTCATCGTTCATTTTCGAATTTAAACCACTGTATAATAGAATTTTATTATAATATTCAAATTATAAAACTTTCTTTAAGTTTTAAGAAGCGGTATCTTTTATATTTGCAAATTTATTTATTACTTTATACATTAGACCGTTTGTTTTATTACCTAGGGTTTGAATATAGCTTGAATATATTTTTGCAATTTTGCATAAGTAACCGGCAGATTGAAACCCAATATTATAATAAAATAATTAAAAAATATAAGCGTTTATAATTTAAATTTATGTATGATAACTAAAGACGGCAGACTATGTGCCCACACTGTTAAATTTAATAAATAATACACATAAGGTGTATTAGATAAAAATGTAGATTTTACAAAATTAGGGCAACTTTTTACCAATACTGAAGATCCATTGTACAGATACAAAGAGCGCTTTAACTATGCAAATATAACATCCTTTTTACCAATACTGAAGATCCATTGTACAGATACAAAGAGCGCTTTAACTATGCAAATATAACATTTCTCAACGTCGAACAATCCTTTTCAGTATATAAACATATATATATATATATTATATTTATTATATTAAATTTTACAGTGTGGGCACATAGTCTGCCGTCTTTAATGATAACTATCAAAGTTTAAAGTTTTCTAAAGCTTCGCATGTGCACCAATCTTTGATTACTTAATTACTTAACAGCCTGCTATAATGAGGAAAAAGTTTTTGAAGGTACGTTACATATACAGCAACCCTTTGATGTAATGAGGTATCTTGTTTAAAAATTGATAACCAACAAACATTGCAGACGTGTAACAAGGAACTCTTGTGAATCGGTCCCCCACATTTTCAAATATTATAAATCACTTGGCTTCTGTTAATCTTACAGACTCATTCCTATGCTTTTGACTACATTGTTGTATTGTCTGTAGTTTATCTACACTTCCTCACTCCAATATACTTCATATCCATCTACACCTCTAATATCTTATTTCTTCTCTTCCGTGCTTCTGTTTTTCTTTTTGGGGGGGGGGATTTATTTGTGCTGCATTTTGTTACGTCCTCAAACCAACTCTTTGAGCTCCACTTAGTTTCCATAGATCTGTCTGTAATTTTTTGTTGGTATTTCGTTCTCTTCAGAAATGACACGTGCTCGTTCTTATGGTCTCTTTATATCTATTCTATTTCAAAGCAGTCGTACAAGCAGGTATAGGGAATTGGGCTCTTATCGGTGTTGTAGGGTTATTTTCGTTTTTAATTACACAAATGGAAAAGATTAGAAGAGACCGGTCCTTATATCTATTCTATTTGTATAATTAAAATAACCTGTTCGTATGACTTCTTAGAATAGATATAAGAAGAAATCGTACGAGCGACCACATGTGTGTCATTTCTGTGTAAAACTTAGTAAAACTCGGTGTATATATATATATATATATATATATATATATATATACACCGAGTATATATATTTCTTGAGTTATGCCAGGAAAACCGTAAATTTCGTAATCGAAAATGCCGATTTTGCAAAACTTCGCGTTGCCGTAGCGGCCAAACGGTTGGTCCTAGAGTGCCACATTGTATACGCGTTTTAATCCTAATGAGATCTTTAATTAGGCGCAAATTAGCGGCGATCGGATGAGAAATGATGGAGTTATGGCGTTTTGAAACTTTCGCGATTTTTTTGAACCTCAGGCGATGAAATTTAAAAATTTCAAAAATGGCGTATGTCGATTTTCCCTGTTTTGACGCCAACACTATATGTAATAGCGAATGTAATCGCGAATTCTCAGCGGAAAATCGTTCAGACAGTCTTCTTTAACGCCCCCGAAAACCTTAGGGTGGATTTTGAGTAGAAATTCGAGATTGAAAATTTTTCAAAATCACGAAAATTTCGTCCAAATATGATGTTCGATTTCGACGCCTCTCTGTATCTCGGAAACCAGCTGGCTCCAGATGACCTATCCTATACTGTCCGACGTGTTTTGACACGCTGAATTGACTGGTCCAAAATGGAAGGCTTTCGGACCTCTACTTCTTGAGTTACGCCAGGAAAACCGTAAATTTCATAATCGGAAATGTCGGTTTTTTCAAAATTTCGCGTGGCCGTAGCGGCCAAACGGTTGGTACCAGAGTAGCACATTGTATAGGCGTTTTAATCCTCATGACGAGATCTTTAATTTGGCGCAAAATTCGCGGCGATCGGATAAGAAATGAGGGTGTTATGGCGTTTTGAAAGTTTCTTTACTGAGGATGACAACTTCATTCGTAAGGTAAAGGGTTTTATACCATTTTTTAAACAGCGTAGCATTTGTAGTAGCTAATATCTTGCTCAATTTGTAATTGAAACCCATTTATCTCATTCTTCTTAACGAAAAATCTTATCCGCAGGCCAGGTATGCACTATATAGCGTTTATTAATAAAATTAACGAAAAGCAACTTCAAAACAGGCATTAAAACCACCTAAATCGCTTATCTACACCGCGCAACTTCAAGTAGTTTTCCAATTTTAAATGCTCGGCGCATTCATTCTCTATTTGGGTTTATGATTCCATTCAAATATTTTATTACGATTATTATTATTATTACTATTCAGTGATTATTGCCATCTCTTTTTCTTTCTCAAACTCAAAAGAAAGAGCGAGATATTAGGAACTAAACAACCGTAACAGGAGCGGTATTCACTGTTGTTAGCGGCGTACTTTATAGGAGAATCACGCGCCAGCGCACTTCATCGCAACTATGTAAAAGATTTTGACACACTTTTGAGAATGCGGAGTTTGAGCGCGTGAAAAATTCGAAGAAATAGGTAGTTATATGCTGCGTCCTCATTACTTCGATTCGATTATTAGAAAACTCACCCGCGGTTAGGCCAATTACTTTTTATTGTTGGATGTACTGAGAATTATGTTTAAAGCTCGTTGGTTTTTCTTGTATTTCATCTGGTTTTGTGACGTTTTTTTTTGTTGTTGTACTCGTTTACGGTACTTCGCGTGGATAAAGTCTAAATTATACTTTGATTTTTAAATTAATTTTTAATTACTGAAAACTACAGGGTGTGACTCGGGAATGGACAGTTTTTGAATTAAGCATTTTGGGAAAAAATAATTTATTAAAAAAAACAGGTTATATAATGCCATTAAAGAATATTATTTGTGAAAAATTATGTCTGCAAGGCAGGGGTGCTCAGACCTTTAGGGATTGCAATCTACCACAAAACATTTAGGTAACAAGCGATCGCCACTTATAGTTTATTTCAAATTATAAGAATATAACTTTGAACGGCTCTAATGCTTTTATTGCACCATCTTCTGTGATGATAATTATTATACCTGGTCTCCTTATTGAACGGGTACGGTTTACCTATTTGCAACGTATGAATATAGGGGCCGTACTGACTATAAATTAGGGCCCTATAATATAATAATAAAACGCTGTTAATTTCAAGTATATAATAAAAAATATCTGTACATTGGGTTTATATACAAAGAAAAAATTACAAATCGTGTGGCAACATGTATAGTGAATACATATAGATATATAAAGCTAATTTATTTGTAATACACAATAAAATTTTTATGTGTCACCGCATTTCATAAATCATCTGTGATTGAGTCGTCTTGCAAATCGGTGTCTGTGTCTGAATGGTATTGCAAATTTATAATCAAAGGTGCTACTATTTTGTACATGCGCAAATATTCGTCCTCTTTTGCTATTGCGTGTTTAACAGCATTTTTCGAATTTACAACAGTTATATGTTCCATAGCATTTTTTATGTGTGTTACACTGCTTTCACTAAATTTCGGTGTTTGATTTGTTCGTCTTATGGTATTTTTCAGTTGGGCCGATATCAATTCAATGGGATTGAAAATGCAATGGTATGGTAGTAAACACAAAATTGTATGTCCTGCTTCTTTGGCTCTGTTATCCACATAATAATCCTTTAAATATTCTTTTGTCTTCGTCACCTCTATTAATTGTTTTTTTGTATAATGATCCTCAAAATATAAATCATTTGCTTCTAAAAATGTTTTAATATCTTTCTTATTATTACATTTTGTAGGAACTTTGGTTAGCTATCGAGAATGATACGGAGGGTTGTCCATCACTATCACACTATCTTTTGGTAAATTTGGCAGCAAAGTGTCCACAAAACCATTCTTCAAATAAAGATGAGGTCATATCTTCATGGTAATCTAAACTTGAGGATTTAACATTTTTAGCAGATAAGAGCGGCTGTCCGATCCATCCTTTTTCTGACCCAGCATGAAGAATGATTATTCTCTTCCCTCTCGAAACCGGCGTGTCCAAATGACACATACTTGAACTATCCACCCAACCTTTGCAAATTGTGTCATGGGTGTCATACCACGTCTCGTCTAAATAACATATGAATCGTCCTTCCTGTCTATACCTTCTAATTGCCGTTAAGTATTCATATCGAAGTTCCTGTAACCTCGGGCTTTCCATAATTGTGCGACGTTTGTCTATAGTGCCAAACTTAAAACCAGCTTTCTTTAGCGTCAGCCACAAGATTGCTTTAGAACACTCAATATTTATAGGCTCATCACTGACTCTTTTATGTAAGCAGTCAAGTGTAGATACAACATTTTCTCTGTAGAAGGAGTATACTTGCTGCCTAATAGTATCAATTTCATACTCTTCAATTTTTCTCGGTGCTCCTTTGTCACTTCTTTGCTTTCGAGGCCCTGCGTTATTCTTAATTATTTTATATATTGTTCCAAAAGGCACCTTGGTTAATTGCGACGTTCGTTGAATGTTCTGAGTTTGTAGTTCGTTATTTTCTTCCATCAGGGTATGATAGACATTGAAAATTATCTGTTTTGCATCTTCTGATATATGCTTTCTCTGTCGTGTTCCAACAGTATTATCACTATCCACATCATAATCAGTAACACTTTCGGCAAAGGTCGCCCTATGTTCGTTAAATAAAGATAGAAAAATCAAATATGTTTACAGCAGTAAAGATTAACAATAAATGATAAATAATACTCAATATTAGATGTAATATATACCAACTCTCCTAACTATATTTACTTAAATTTTTTTAAATTTGCGTAAAGTTGATTCATCAGGAACATTTCGACCAGTATATTTTTTCAGAAATGTCTTCAAAATTGGATTGTTCAATTTAAATAATGGAATATTAGCTGCCATAAAAGTTTCACAGAGTTCTTCGTTAAAATTGTCAGATTCCAGCGGGTTCAATTTTTTTCGTGCTTTAACGATCCTACCTGACGTTTTACGGTTGATTTATTGCAATTTTTCAATAACGTTTCACACACTTCACAATAAATTTCGGAATCACTGGCAATGTACATACAATCAGTATGGCCCTCAATCCAACTCGCCATTGTTTCACGATGCCATTCTCGACGCTCTTCCATTGTCTGAAATAGTAAGAATATTCTAGATCCAAATAAACGAAATTAAATAACGAAATTTTATGCACACTTACGTGAAAATAATTGGAAGATGTTGCTTAAATGAAAAGAAAAGGAATGTACGTGCTATTTCTCTTACGAAATACGATAAACTTATTTATTTTATCTACGTACACAACACCACTGAAAACACTATATTCTCCGAATACAATAGCTGGGTTGTCCATTGTTATCGCTGCGAGACCAGGTGTCCGAGTAAGTCAAACAAATACTTCATTGAATTACGCCGGGATGTACTGAGCGACGTTATACACAATTCCAATTGCCGATTGCGTTTTATGGAAATTGCATCCGTTCTCTACTCATGATATATCAATAATGCGGCACTAGTTAGAAAATATTTACCTGTGTCAGTTCCAAACAACTTTGAAAGGTGTAAATTATACGTGCAAACTTCATAACTAATACCTACTCGTCCAACTGTTGATTATTCCCCAACAGATAAATGTAACCGATTTTAACAAAAAAACAATCTCCCATATTTGTTAGCCAAAAGTTTGAATTTATATTAAGTAATTTCTCATTTTATAAGTCCAGTAATTACCATCACGTTATTCTATTGTTTAATTATTGCTTACTATATATGGCGTTTTCTATAGAATTTTCGTAGAGAAAATTATAAGTAATCTTACGAATAAGTTCAAAAGCAGCTGTATGTTCATATATTTTGAAAAAATAAGTTCGTAATCATTAAAACTAAATTTGGACATGTTTAATTGAATGCCGGTTTATTGCATTAATCAGTAATTACCCCCTTTTTGTATTATAGGAAGTCATTATAAGTTTATTCGAATTCTATGTAACTTAACATCGTGACAGATCCTTATACATCGATATTTTAATTTTTCAGCCTACTGGCGCCCAACAACTCGTATATTTCATCTATAAATGATTACCTTTTCTATTTATAACACTTCCCACACTTCAAAATTTCTTACCGGCTCAATCAAATCGATAACCTTAATAGTAGTTCGCTTACAATCGATAGTAACAGGCGTCCTATTAACCAAGAAATGTTTCCTTTCCATGTAGTTTAGTTAGTATGTGTATTCATGGAAGGCAAAAGAAATATAAATTACTGATGCGGAATCAGGCGAGGCTGGCAAAATACAAATTCCACATCCTCTATACGAAAATACAACATGGATGTCGTCGTGTATGTCTTCGACATATATAATATTATGTCAGCGTGTTCCGAGTGAGTTGCTTTGCATACTTGATTATGAGTTTGATTAACGGCTCATTCACGGGTTTTGCGAGGCGTTATTATAAGGCAATGTAAAGCGAGCTCTGTAAATTTTGATTTGAAACAGAGCTGGATGTTTATTAATCTTTCCACATATTTGAGCATACGTATATATTTACAGGCATATTTCTATACACCCTGGAAGCAAGGTAACTTATACGTCGATACGGAGCACGGACAGATTCCCAACATCGTATATACCACTATCACATCTTGTTTTTAACAAAGTTATAATTAAAAGCCGGATTATATGCAAAAAAGAAATTAAAATATGCATGTTTAAACCTAAATATGCACTTCCTTATGAAAAATATGCAGGTAAAAAAATACGAGGAATGTTAGAAAATGGAATACTGTAGAAAAATATATTCTATTATGTTTACTACAAGTTTATTTAGAACATTTTTACAACATAATTAACTATGAAAAAAATTAACAATCACATATTTCTCAAAGTTTTCAACAGAAAAATTGTGACGCTTGTCTGAAAACATGTATTTATATATTGAAAAGGTTCGTTCTACGTCGACGCTTGTTATAGGAGCATATTTCAAATTAGAAATATCTTCTATTGTCAACTCATTATTTTCTACCGAATCACCACACAAGATTTTAGCAATGTACTTTTTAAAACGCTTATTTTTTCCTATTACACTTAATAATTTTTCATACACGGACTGTCCCACTCCTCCTATAACATCAAAACATGACTTTTTAAATTTGTTTATTATTTCAACGCTCTCGATTAGCGACATAAATTGTTTTTCCAACTGCAATATAGAAGTGGAAATAAAACTGTAATTGGCTTTAATAAACGCCAACTGTTGACGTATTTATTTACTCGAATACACCTTTTGGGCGTCTATCACAGATTGTGGATCCCTATTAAGATCATAATAATTGTCTTTATTCCTTCATAATTATTTGCATGAAAAATTGCAACCTCCAACCATGTTCCCCATCGTGTGATTACTGGTTGAGGAGGAAGCGGAACACCGGGTAGATGTTGTTTATAAAACTGAACTCGAAATGGGGCCTTTAAAAATACTTTCTTAACACTACTAATTAAAGTATTTACTAAGGAAAAATGGTTTCCGACTTCTGCAACACAATTTAGTCCGTGCGCCAAGCAAGTTGTGTGAATTACATTTAGGTAAAAGATTTTCAAGTTGAAAGCTGCCTTCACTATGTATGGTGCAGCATCCGTCAAAAACAATAGAATTTTCTCTGTTGGAATGGATTCCGGTAAGAAGAAAGTTGACAGTTCCTTTTGTATAAACCTTGTTATTGTCAAATTATTTGCCTTTTCCAACTGTTTGGATGAAATTAAATAAGATGTTGCTGGAACCGATACGTTAAGGATACCAATCATTAAATGAACTATGTATCGGCCCACACTATCAGTAGTTTCATCTACGCATATATAAGGATAATTGTTTGCAACAACCTTCTTAATGCTATTCAATGTTTCTGCATAGATACAGCGAATATATTTTTTTCTTAACGTGTTCTCGTTGGGAATGTTATATGTATTTGCTGATGTACTTTTGCAAAAATAACTTGACATTTAAATTGTTTAATTTATGTAGTGGAATATCTGCCGACACATATATTTGACATAAATCTTCATTCAATTGTTCTTGTTCCGATTTTTTTTGAAGTTGATGGCAAACACTGCGGTAATGTTTGCTGACTCTTCGCCAATTTCATCTTTGTTAGTTTTGCAGCATGAGATGGAGTTTTCATATGTTGATCAACTTTCTCTCACTTGTAACCTGCAAAAGAATATCACATCATCGGTTGTTTTCTTGTAAAATAAATGTTAGTAAAAGATAAAGGAATAATTAAAAACTTAATTAATTAATAAGAGAAAATAAACTGAAAATTTTACTCACAATCTTGCAGCAATCTACGCAAAGCACTTTTTCTCCATCCATACGCAATTCTGAATAAGGTGCAATCCATCCAGGCACAGTCGCTATTTTCGGCATTTTTGCTATTATATATCACATCTCACAAGTTTACACTTCGAAAAAGCCAACGTAAAATGACGTTTAAAATAAAATTATTTTCGAATATGGGAATAAATTTCCCCGAATAGCAAAGAAACACATATACTCCTAATTTTCTGATAAAATGTATTTTTGTTTTTATTTAGAAATTTTAAGGTATTAGCTTTTCCTGGAATTTTGGCTCGGCCTAGATGTATGGGAACATAATTGTGTACACAAAAGCACTTTAAAATCTCATGAGGATTTCAGCTATGTAAAAATGTACAGGGTATTTCATTTAAAAAAAATTAAATCGAATACAGTTTCCATGATAACACGAGCAAAGTGTAGATTAGAAATGTGTTCTTCCAATAGTTTGCTTATAACCCAAAAACTTTTGTTTCAAAAATGTTTTGAAAATTTCTATGGTTTCAAAAGTATTTAAGTGTTCTGGAACATTTCAATAACCCTGTATATAATAGATACACATACAACATATGCATGTAAAACAATAATGAAAGCAGTTTTAATATTACTCCTATTTTAGAATGAATATCTACGTTTTAAAATTCGGTAACATTTGAAATAACTTAAAACTCATGCTGTCCAGAATATTGTAGATTGCATAATAAGTAATTTCTTCCATTAATAGAATATTGCGAATTTATTGCAAAACGTTTGTATTACGGGCACATTCAAAATTACTATTACTTACTTATTAAAGCCTCGTTCGGTTTAATATTATTGAATACCACCACCATATTTGGAAAGTAATAACAATCTAATATTGTATTACCATATTTGTAACGCATTTCCTAATTCCTTTTTTAAACTACAAATACACTTCGAGACATATTGCTATGAATTGTGATTTATATACTGCTTATACACAATTCACAACCAAGCTGGACACATAGCTTCGATTTTCTGTCGGTTTAATTTCCAGGATGAGACTGCTTTTCCCTCAGGGTACCAATTGGAAAAGTGGAAAACACAATAGTATTAATAAAAAATAGTCGAGCGCCACTCAAAATTTATTTGAGAAAAGTTATGATAATGTTTTTAAGTTACTTGTAAACTTCTTGAAGTAAGGTTAATTTCAAAAACACACACAGTATACAATAAATGAAACTTTAATACAATAATAAAAAAAAGAAAAAAAAATATCTTTATGAAGTATAATTGCGTCATTAAACAATATTACTAAGGTAAAAATATTATATGAAAATGACTGAACCATATAATAAAAAATCCTTAATGAATCCCGATCAAAATTAAAAACTAATAAATTACAAAGAAGTATTCTAATTTCTCCCACAATATTAAACGTAAACAAAATATCTGACAGACCGAACAAACCCTTAACGCATGTGCGAACCACATGAAAATATATGCCCTTGACTCCAACGTACAAAATTTTATCGTTATAGAAATTTTTTTATATAGAAATTTTGAAAAACGTTCTTTGTCATTTAATTCATATAACTAAGCATAAAATATATATCAAATAATTATATATAAGAAATTAACTCTTTTAAATTATAAAGAAATCTTTTAAACAATTTATAACTTACGTGAATGGAAAAAATTATATATATTTTTTTCTTCGAGACATCTGAGTCAGAAAGCCACTAATTAAACAATTACAAGTTGTACACACTCGTAAATAAATCGGTATTGAAAACAAGCATCAAAACTAATTAAATCAAATCACGAAGTTAATTAACAAAGATAAAAGATTTATCTTTTAAAACATGACCTTCTAAATCCAGCGTACAATAGTGTCTGCGGAAATATCATGGCAAAACGACGTACTACAACTACGCAAGTCAAAATATGAATCAAAATAAAATATACATTCATAAATTACACAGGCCTACAAAAAAAAAAATTTTTTTTTTGGTGCATCTGTTTGTTTGAATTGTCGATAAAGTAGGTAATGTACAGTATATTGACATACGTCATTTTAACTCATCAGCTCTAGTTTACCTACTACCCTCATTGTGAATTGTTGTCGGTCTTGTTATGGTCTTGTTCGTAACTAGTCATTATTACAATATCATCGATAAAGTTTGTGTTACTATTTCATTATGGCTAGTACGTCCAGACGTTGTGTTAACGATCCTGATATATTTTGTTAAGTTTGTGGTGAATACATACTGAAAAATCAGCGTAAATCGATTACAAACACAGTGCGTCGTTTGTATTTTGCTTACTTCGGTATTGAAATTCTACACCAAGATAAAGTGTGGGTGCCTCATAGTGTTTGTAAAATAGGCGTTGAACTTGAAGATGGTTAATTTTTATTGGGTCAACAGAGTGGTTATACTAAATACCCATGTTTTATTTGTCTCTGGGACAGTCGAGCTAAATCACGTCATTGGACTGCAAAAAATTGGTCTGTGAGAGATGCTCTTGTTGTTGGGGAAAGAAATGTTATAAATGAACCCTTAGTTTCAAGAGAAAAAATCATTCTTCCGCCATTGCATATAAAATTAGGACTAATGAAGCAATTTGTTAAGGCTCTCGATAGAAATGGTCAATGTTTCCAGTTTATTTCTCACCAATTTCCTGGTTTAAGTACTGAAAAACTAAAAGCAGGTATCTTTTGATGGACCTCAAATACATAAATTGATGAAAGACACAACTAATTTTGAGACTTGTATGAATAATGTGGAGAGGCTTGCCTGGCAATTTTTTGTAGCAGTTGCACAAAATTTCCTCGGAAATCATAAGGCTGACAAATATGTAGAACTAGTAGAGGAAATGCTGGTGCGATTCAAAGATTTAGGCTGTAATATGAGTATAAAATTACACTATCTCAATAGTCATCTACATCATTTCCAACACAATTTAGGAGATCTAAGCCAAGACCTAAAAACAATGGAGAATAGGTACCAAGGAAGGTGGGACCAGTCATATGATGGCTGACTATTGCTGGGGAATCATGCGAGATTGCCCGAGTCAGTTTCATTCTAGAAAATCACTCAAAAGACAATTTCTTGATGTTTAATGTCAATAAAATATATATTTTTTCGTGAATTGTGTTTTTTTTTCTCGGGAACTAGAGCTGACAGAAGAAAACGGGTAACATTTTTGATATCGCCATGTAAGACATACTTAAAATTGGGTTTAAAATCTCCAGCACCAAAATGGTTGTAGGCCAGTGTTATAAATTTCAAAAATTATACACTGTTATCGAAAATAAATGTACAACAATAAATAATAAAATTCTTCAAAATGTTTGCGGGGAAAAAACCACAGCAATATGTTTGCGAAAACTCTTGAATATTCAAGTATTTTTCGTATTCTCACCGAACCCAGGACCATTTTCTTATAAAGGTTGGAATTTCTCGCTTTTTTTTTCGTTTTTTTCGTGCCTTTAGTGTTTATATTTCATAGTATTTTATGATTTTTTTAAATCGAAATTTCTTGAAAAATCTCAGTTTTGTATTGTTCGATCTTATTGTAAGTTTTAAATAATTTAGAAAGTTTTCGACTTTTTACTCTTTGTACTTCAACTTTAACCCAGCGCAATATTTTTCGATAAAATTACAATGAATTTTTTCTACAAAAACTGACACTGGGAAAATTACTCAACTTGCCCCCACACAACCATTTTCACATCAATCAAATAAACGCTACTGAATATGTATTAAAGCAAGGCTTTCGCGCCGGTGTTTATCAGAAAAGCGAGAAAAACCTCTTTCCACTATCTATTTGGTCGATGTATAGATGTCTCGTCTGCTGTGTTTCAAACAGAAAAAATTAATAGAAAACATGTCTAGACACTGGCAGGCTATAATCGATACTTTCGTAGACTGATGATTTTATTGAGTATAAGCAACAGAATAATTGAATTATTGTTTAATAAACGTGGGCTGTATCTAACGTTTTTTTTAAAGATAGTGCGTCATATATTGTCAATTTTTAATTATTTCGAATATACAGGGTGTTTCAGGATTATACGAAAAAAAAAATTTGGGTTCAGGGCACCAAAATAAGAGAAAAACGCCCTATGAATCTGTATCCGAAAACGCTTCATTAAATAGTTACATTCCTTGAAAGATAAGGGTCTAAATTCAGGTTTTATATTTTTTCTCATGGATTAATTACCGCAGATGAAGAACAGAAGCAGTTTCTTTTACGCTGTGTGCAGGAACATAGAAAATTATATCCAGACTGTAAAAAGGGAACATTAAAAAGAAAATTTTCGAAGTAATTGTCATTTTATCTCTCTAATAAATATAAAGTTATTTTTAGTTGTCTTTACTTAATTACTTATTTAATATTTACATAATTGAGATGCTCAAAAACGACTATTTACAAAAACTTTGTGGCCCTGTCGGCACGGGTTAATGTCATCGTAGGTGAATAAAATTTCATATATAAGTAAGGCTTAGTAATTTGAAAATAATTAGGGGGTATGCATTCCGATATTTGAAAAAAAAATTTTGCCCATATAAGGGACACCCTAATGTCCAACTGTACTTTATCATGAATTAAAAACATTGACAATTTTCAACAATCTAATGTGTTTAATTGCAACTTCAAAAACAAACCTCCCGTTGAGACACCCGTTACAAAAATATATTGCCACGTCGCAGAAAACAAAGAATTGTCCACCATCCACAATTATGAATTATAAAATTATATGAAAACAACAAACAGTATGATAGAATTCATAAAAATGCAGCAATTTGGCTGGTTACGCTACAAGGTTTAAAGCATAGATTTTACATGTTACATGTAACAGATTTCCACTCTATTCGTTAAGAGATCGGCCTAAGGAAAGGATGTTAGCGGCACCGACACTCACAAACATTAAAAGTTAGTTTGTTGAAACTTGAAATTTATTCAATGCGCTCAACATCACTTTTGCAACTCTTTTGGAAGCAAGTAAGATAGAGGATGACGGTTGAAATTCTTCCATTGTACGTACCATCACATTCACCACAGAAATTTTTTGCCGATCGGTTGTTTCGTCCACACATAACCACGATTTTTTATCTTTCAATTCTGCTTTAATCCTTCTTTCATCATAGTCACGAGCAGATGGTATAACGTTTCTTATCGATGTCCGACTTGGTAATGTATAATCCGAATATTTGCTTCAGAAGGAGACAAATGCTTTTTGGTCTAGCAAAGTGAACGGTAGATCACATAGAATATAACAAATACCTATATCAAATCTTAATTGTTCGCTGTATCGTTTGCCACGGATTGCAGAACAGTTTATATACTTTTTAGGTGGCGTTTACACTTCCACCTGCTGGTACACGTCAAATAGTCGTCGCACCTTACACATTTAATTCTATCGTCTTCGTATTCTAAATCCGGCATACTTATTACGTTTTCTAGTTTCTTCGAAATACGCCGTGTCCGAAACGTACCTAAATGCGACATTTTCTAAGTATGTGTGTACCGATATGCACTCACAACGACCAGTGGAATAATACTGAACAAGTGTGCTTTGATACGGACGCTTGAGTTTCCGTGCAGCGCTCTTCTCCTATTTACGTTGCTCTCAGCACTGCACTAGAAATTGCCCCTCTTTGCCGAGTCTAAAAATGTCACAGAAACTTGAAGTAAGAAAATTGTAATGATAGCATATTGTTTTCATAACTAGGTAGATAACATAAAAAACTCCCCTTGTATAACAAGTTTTGACAACATTTTAGTCGAATGTTATCATGATGGTTACATCCAGACAGTCTCGCAATCAATCACATAATTGATCTTAAAAGGCTTCAGAAAGATGAATCATAAATCATAATCCATCACTACATTCCAAGAGATGCCAGTCTTAATGCGACTTTGCTTATTTTGTGAATTTGTTTGTATAATAATACGCCTGGTGAATTGTGTGGACAGTTCCTACATTGAAAAGAGAATAAATCAAATAATAAACTCGGTATTGATGATGATAATATATAACGATTCGCCCGGACGAAAAATACGTCAACATCGTTCTATTGTGTAATGACATGTTTCTGCCGTATATAGTCCGCAATAATGAGAATTAAACACGGCAGCTACGTAAGTACGTTCGACAGAGGACGGGCGTATTTGCGAGAAAACAAACAAGCAGTTGATATTATAAGACAAACCGGGCAACCAGGCACATATGCCCACACACACAGAGTGAGAAACACATACACAATCGGTGAACAAGGCGGATGTACCAACGTTAGGATTTATCCACATCCGCGCCAACATATCTCACAACCACCCTTTGCGAATCGAATCCTGGGTTTTACTTTGTATATATGTATATGGATGGCAGATATAGGATAACGTCACTGTAGCCCACGGGAGAGAAAGGAATGGATGTTAGATAGAAATTTACCGGTCCTCCGTGAACACGTCGGGCTGTCAATTATTTATGATGGTTGTTAGCATAAATGTGACAAGGGAAGTAAAGAAAGATACTGTGACAGAAGGAAAAACAATCGGAAAAGTTGATGCGTGTTTTTCCGTGTATGCATCATATACACGTGCCTGTGTGTATCGGTGAGTTGGCGTAGGATTTGTGAATATCTGGACTGTTTGACGTATCGAATAAGAATATTGGATTGCTTTTGGTCGCCGAGTTTATTTGAAAATTCTTAAAGCAACACGGATTTTCTAAAAGCAAGTGTAATATACAATTATTCTATTCTTACTGATACATTTTTTAATTATAACGGGTGTTCAGAAAAATTTGAAGTCATGTCTAGTGGCGGCTCGGGGTGGTTCACATAGGGAGTGCATAATTTCAAAATTAAAAAGTGTAATACAAAAACGCTTAACCAATCCTTATAAATAGAGTGGACCAATCCGGAGCGATATTGGTAAATATTTCATATAAAAGCCGAAAAACTCCAATAATTTATCAATTTATATATAGATATATATATAAATTGATAAATTATTGGAGTTTTTCGGCTTTTATATGAAATATTTACCAATATCGCTCCGGATTGGTCCACTCTATTTATAAGGATTGGTTAAGCGTTTTTGTATTACACTTTTTAATTTTGAAATTATGCACTCCCTATGTGAACCACCCCGGTAAATTGGTAAAAAAAATTGGTAAATATTTCATATAAAAGCCGAAAAACTCCAATAATTTATCAATTTATATATAGATATATATATAAATTGATAAATTATTGGAGTTTTTCGGCTTTTATATGAAATATTTACCAATATCGCTCCGGGTTGGTCCACTCTACTTATAAATTTCACCGACGTACTGTTCCAGACAGGTACTATTCATTGTAGAGTTTGTTTTGAGGGAATAGTAAATATTACACTACACAGTTTAATTACATCTGACGATAAACGAAGTCCATTTTACGTGTCTTTGACTTGCAGAACAGTTCTATCACTTTTTCATTAAAGTTTGGGAAATCACTTATACATTCTTTTTCACAAGATAACATAGTAAGGGCATTTAATCTCTCTTCTTTCATTGTATTTCTCAGGAAAGTTTTTATTCTCTTCAACCGTGAAATCTGGCGTTCCGCTTCCGACGTTGTCATTGGGATTGTAATGACAATTTTTAAAAGCGTAACAACTTCATTAAAGGTGTCGCTTAATCCATCCAGCAGAAGACCTAGCAAACCTACAGCACCGACTTCTATATTTTGCCTAAATTCTTCTCTAGAATATAGAACGCTTAATTCAGTTCGTAGTCTGCTTTCATTGAGGCATGGATAAAATTTTACTGCTTCTTTAAGGCAATCTTCCGGAAATCTTTTTTGAAAAGAGGAGAACTGTTTAACAGAAATTAAGTTTGCTAATATTAAGTGCCCTGTATACCGAAATCTAGTTTTTATTTGTAGCAAAATAATATCGCACACTTCAATAGTTTCCCTCCTTCTTAGGCTACCACCAGTTACATCCTCGCCGCTTTGATGGTCGAGGAGTCAGTTCTGGGTCATTTTGTTTAACCAAGTGATTATCTGTGTCAGCGATTTCGGTTCGAATTTTTCCAATAGCGCGTTCAAAATTATCTAAATTATTCTTGATTTTTAATGCATCTGTATTGACATTTTATAATTGATTAAACAATATGTCCACATGTGGCTTAATTTTATGAAAGAAAGTTAACCAATAGATAAAATTTTCCTCCTCTGAAATTCGCAAATTGGCTAGCTTGATGAATGGTAGTTTGTAAACTAGCTTCTCCCTCGATTTGTTCTAGAGCTTCAATTATTTCTTCCCGGTGCTCATATATTGTATTCACTGTCCTGGAATTGAAGTTCCATCTTATTTTTGAAGAACGAGGTAAGCTTTTTCTCTGAAGGAATTCTTCCAATCTTGCAGCTCGTTGTGGCGAAGTGGAGAAAAATGTATATAATCCCGTCAGATTGGCAAAAAAAATTCTGCAATTACCACTGCTCGATGTAGCAAGTGACATAATTAGATTTATCTGATGTGCATAACAATGTACAAAATTAGCCCTTGGATACTGGTCTTGGACATGTCTTTGCACGCCGTTAATAGCACCACTCATGACTGCTGCCCCATCATAGCTCTATGCAATCAGTTTTTCTGGGTCATCAACAAGCAAACTAATTTCGTTAAGGATGGAGGCAGATAAATAATTAGCATCATGTCCACTAGGCAGAAGAAATTTCCAAAATCTTTCGACCGGTCTCGCGTTCACAATATATCTTAAAACAACCACCAACTGAAACTGATTGGACACATCTGTGGTTTCATCAGCTATCACAGATATGAAGTCGGTTGGTTTAATTTCACTGGCAACTTGTTCATGATACATGTTCAACATTGCATCAAGGAGCTCATTCTGTATCGTTTTTGATAATCCCTTAAAAACCGGTGCTGCTTCGATGTGATCTCTGAGCGATTTATCTAATTCTGCCGTAAAATTTATCAATTCCCGAAAAATGACCTTGTTATTCGACGTTTGCTGTTCATCATGACCCCGAAGTGCCAGTTAAAGGCGCCACAAAATCTAATGCAATTTATTATTAAATATAACACATGCCTATTTTTTGTTACCTTTTCATTGTGTTGTTGAATTGCTTTTCTATATGATGAATCTAAAACATTCTGAATGTTATTTTTTCCTAACATTCTTAGACTAAATATATTTTTCAAATGCCCTTCGGAATTATCATGTTTAATAATTTTAGCACTAAGATGAATTAAGTCTCTTATTCCGTTCTTTGACCAAGACGGTTCACCACCAAGCAAAAGACACGGAAAACAAAACAAAGTATTTTTAATTTCACACCCACAAATCCAGTCGTTTTTCTGATAAATATTCATTTTGAATTTTCTTATAACGTCTTTACCTTGAACAGATTGTTTATTAATAAACATAATTGTGGCATCGGCCGTTTAAGATTTTTTACTGCGATTTTTTCATTATACGTTAATCGCGAAAACGCGTTGATTTCTAAAAAAGACACGGAGTTCATCGCAATAACGCCCGAGAGCAGTCTGGTTCAGTTGCTCCAACGCTATGTATTATACGACATTGAAGTACGGCAAAATACAGTTCTCTCCACCATCAATGTAATGTTAATGCCTTAACAAAGCAAGAGTTGGGCTTTGCTCAGTTTATCTGTGACGACGATCGGTATATGTACGTTGTTAGGGTGCCACGTTCCTCGTCAATAACTATGAATACATAATATATATAATAAATAAATACTTTCACAGTTAGTCGCCGCTTGGTTTGTTTTGTTTCATAATTCCAAGGGGTGCAATTGCTCACTTGCTCTCATTAAAGAGCCGCCACTGGTCATGTCTAAGATAGAGTACAGTGGAATAATACATTTACTTAACGCAATTTTATAGGTTCTCATATACGCAAATATCAGTTTATGTCAAAAGATATTCCATTAAAATGCCATAGTAATTAATAGAAATTAGTCAAGTAATGGTTTTTAGAAGGTTCTTACTGAACAATAAACACTTCTTCATGCGATACCTTACTTTGGAAGAAGTTAGATAATCCGATTCATATGCTGTTCATTCTTTAGCAATAAAGCTCGCTTAATCTGTGGTAATACGCAAAAACAAAATGTTTATTTCTTTCAAATTTATTGTTTAAACTTAATTTCCTTTCATAGCGATAATTCTTAAAATAATAAGTGCAGAAGTTGTACCATTTTTATGATTGTTTACGATAGAAGGAACGTATACAGCTAAACACTAATTGAGACAGTGATTAATACGAATATGCAATAACGAGTTACTGTAAATCAGGAGTGCCCACGGGCGTCGATCGCGAAAAAATAAAAATTAATCACTCCACAAATTCGAGTTCTCTCGTCTCGTTGGAATTTGCGAGACTCCAGAGGCAATGCTAATGCGCAACATTCGGCGACCCTTCCCGATTCCTCTCGATTTAGTTAAATTCATATAAAAACTGAGTATCTGAATAACATGTTATATTTGAAAGGCAAAATGAGTGCGGTGCAAAAAAGTAAAACGTACTATTTTAGTAACGAATGGGAGGAAGAATTTTTGTTTATTATGGTCAAAGATAAGTGTATTTGTCTCGTTTGTCGAACATCAGTGGCATTGCCTAAACGCGGGAACTTAGAAAGGCTTTATAACCCTATGCATAAAAACTTTGAAAATGATTTTCCGCAAAAAAAGGGCGTTAAGAAAACTAAATGTAGAAGATTTGAAAATTGGTTTTAAGGTAGAGCAATCCATGTTTACTAGACCAGCGAAACAATCAGTGTCCTACACACTGGTGCAACACAACCAATTTTTGGGAGATGGCGCGGTGGTAAAAGCATCATTTGTTGAAGTGGCGAATGTATTAACAATAAAACATAGATTGTATATGCTATCAATTATATTCAATTATCTCACCAAACTGTTACTAGACGTATCTAAGTCATGAACACAGATTTGGAATCCAAACTAAAAAATTATATTATGGAATGTACATACTTTTCTTTGCAGTTTGAAGAGTCCACCGATATGACTGATACTGCTCAATTATGTATGGTATTTTCTGATATGTCGGCTAAAGGACATTAACGTTGCTGCTTCTAAAAGAAAGAACTCGCGGAGAAGATATTTGCAAAGTTTTCCTAAATTTTGTAATACAATATCAACTACCAATTTACAAACTCCATTACAACTGATGGATCTCCCACAATGACAGGCAATCAAATTGGGTTTGTTGCATTGTGTCGAACTAACGAAGGCGGCCAAATTCAAGAATATGTACACTAAATATTTTTGGAAAAGAAATAGTGGAACCTTTAGAGAACCTCGAAAGAAACATCTTTGCCTCATAAACTTATAGGGGCAAACGTAATGTTAACCTAGAATTAAATAAAAATCATTGCTGCTATACTAGCAGACAATGAAGCTCAGTTCACTCGTTAATGGCAAAATGAATGTATTCTGTATTTTTATATAATTTAGCACACATCTGTTTATTTTTTTTCTGCATATACATATATTTGTTCTAGAAACGGAATTATCCTTCGGACAATAAAGATTATTCTAATTATTAACATTTCTCTTAAACACTTAAACACATACAAAAAGGTTTTGTTTAAGAATGACAATTCGTTAAGCACGTATAAAGCGTTTGTACAATATGAAACAAACATGTAAATAATTTACATATCTGTAACTATGCACATGGACAATACACCTCGTATTTTCAGCATTTACTTCTGCTTAATACATATGTTTCTGCCATCTAGGCGTCCTCAGTTAAGCTAGTGAAGCAATGTATACAAATTAATACAAACCTGTTATAAACAACTGGTTTGTATCTGTATTTAAATTTACTGAAATAGCCCGCATAGATCAAGCAAGTTCCGTCCTATAAGAAGACAACTATTTAATAATTGACATCTTACGGGCGAAAGAGACTTTGTCTGGAGGGCTACCTATCGCTCGAACAGCTAAGCTGCTACGGGAAACGTAACTTAACTGAGGACGCCTAGATGGCAGAAACATATGTATTAAGCAGAAGTAAATGCTGAAAATACGAGATGTATTGTCCATGTGCATAGTTACAGATATGTAAATATTTACATGTTTGTTTCATATTGTACTTAAACACACCTCGTATTTTCCAACATTTACTTCTGGCAAAGACATGTGTTCCTGTCACAAGAATAGACTTCATCAGTTTGGCTGGTAAAGTAAAGTTTGATGGAATGCCTCATAGGTTTTTGGCAGAAGTAAATAATTGGCACTAGACCAATTAAAAATAAAGTCAATATCTTCCTGCAAACGCTCAACATCAGCTTCACTCCACACTACATTGAAGATTTTAATATCATCAGCATAACCTAAGGCATTAGAAGTACTTATAAGTAAATCGTTTATTAAAAAGTAAGAATAATAAACGCCCTAGATTGGAGTCTTGGGGAACCCCAGATGTAGATATAAAAGCATTAGGTAAATAACCATTATAGCTAACAACAGCTCAAAAAATACACTATTGGTAATAAGGATTTTTACCTTCTATAAGGCCTAAAATGGCACAATTATATCACGAAATATTCCCGTCTAAGAACTGAAAGCGTTTTTTCGAAGTTTGAACATTTACAATTCTAATCTCTTTAGTCAAGCGGCCCTAATTTTGTCTGAAAAGGCAAGATGTAAAATTGGACTTGATAAAAAACTAAGAATTTTTTAAATTTCGATAATGTTTGAACGATACTGTACTACTGTGCGTCTCCAGAAATTCGAATAAATATTTAGTAATTTTCCCACTTATCTATGCTTTTACACTAACTTCCGCGCAAGTTAAAAGCTGTATAAAAAGAATTCCTAAAAACATATTTATCCTCCCGCGTTGACAAACGATAAAAGTTTTTCACCAGCCAACTCGCTTTTGAAAGAGTAATTCAAGTAATGACACAGACTTCTCAGAAGCATTCCTATCATAAATCCATTGTTGAATGTATTTTCCCATTGACAACGATTTCTCGCGATATTTCATTGTTCCGTGTACACACTTAGTAATAAAATAAACATAATAAATAATTTACAATACAGAAACCGTACAATGTTAAACGTCCCGTTACATAACTGCTTAAATATTTCATCACGTTGATCATTTTCCGGGCGATTTTCTCTTCTCACCGCGATTTTCCATTGTTTTCACGTCATCACTGTCAAATTTTCTCCCACCGAATCTGCACGCCACTCAATGAAAACAATTGAGAGAAATTGTTTCAGCTGAGATTTATTATTTGTTTTGTTTCGTTATTTTCTTTTTTTCCCGCTTTAAAAACAACACAAATGTATCTAGAATTGTTTGTTCAAAATGTAAACTAGTTTGTGATTTGTATTGCATTTTGGTGCAATGGGAATTATGCAATCTTTAAAAGATTTTATGAACTTATTGTACTTCATAGGGTGGTGTAACTCTAACAATTTGACTAATGATTAGAATAACAAGTGTTCATTTGAAAAGTCAATCTAGTAGCATGTGATTTACTGAGAACATTTTGAAGTATGTCGTAAATTAAAATTTACTACTTAACCTACGAAGTCGTATATTTTGACAGTTTCATACATACAAATAAATAACAAATAATAGGTATTTATTGAAAACTATAACAAATGTTGAAAATGTTGTCCTTCAAGATCAATGCACTTTAAACTCCTCCGTTCAAAATTTCTGATGATATTCTGCAACATTACTGGATTGTTATTAATTTCCATGCATTTCTGTTCGATTCTCTGTAGCATATCATTCAAATTCAATATAAGGTGTTCGAAATATGTTATTTTTTAGATAAGGCCACAAAAAGAAGTCGCAAGGTGTTAAATCGCATGAACGTGCAGGCCAGGCAATTTCAGTATTTCGACTAATTATACGCTCATCAAAAAATTCTCTTAAATAATCCAAAGATTCTGCAGTACAGTGACAAGGGCTCCGTCTTGTTGGAAATATGCATTTTGAAGTTCATCATCATGCAACTGATTGACAAATGGTTGTTAAATTTCCGTATGGTACCTTTGAGCAGTTAACGTTCCCTGAAAAATATTGGTCCAATGATTCGCCTTTGGCTTATCGCTGCCCAAACACCAATTTTCTCTGGATGTAGCGATTCTTCATTAATTACATGTGGATTTTCACTACTCCAAATTCTTGTATTTTGTGAATATAGGTATCCCGTTTTATAAAACCATGCTTCATCAGTAAAGATGACTCTTTGCGAAAGTTCTCTATTATTGTTCATATTTACAAACCAATTACAAAACTGTAGTCTACGTGGGTAATCAATTTCTAACAATTCTTGTACTGCTGTGACACGGTATGGATAAAGTTGCATATCTTTTTTTAATAACTTGTGAGTTGTACCAACAGAAAGGTTTATTTGTTGATTCAAATGTCGAACAGATGTTTGTGGTTCATTTTCCATTATTTCTTCAACACGATTGACAACTTGAGGTGTACGTTTCTTAACTGCTCCGCTGCCTGATTTTCTTAAGAGACTACCAGTTTCAGAAAAAAGTTTTAAAGTTCTATCCAAAGTATTCTTAAATTGTATATAATCTATTACAAAATGTGGAAACTCAACTTGAAATTCTACCATTCAATCTTGAACTAAATAAACCCATAAACCATCAATTTTATTACCACTTCGAAAATAAGCCTGGACTAAAAAAATTTGATGTTCTAAAGTGAAAGCCATTTTAAAACTGAGAAGCAATTTATTTAAACCACAATCGACGCACGATTATTTTATGCACTAACTGATATTTGTGATTGACATTATCAAATGTCATTTGGATTTACGTTTACGGAACAACAGACACATACTAATATATTTGCGACTTATTCTATCTAAATTTCAAAGTAACCTAGATTGACTTTTCAAATGAACACTTGTTATAAGGTAATGAAAGTGGTGAATGTTAATATGGCATTGTAGCTGCTGTAGAGCATCAGCACTTCTTTGAATTTCTGGCACTATTTCGTTTCTCTTCATTGCATTTTGAATTACTTCCTCCACGATGTCTGAGTCCGTCTTTTTTCTCGTTTAAGCGACAATTTGTTATTCATAATAACTGACGCAGTTTTATTCTATACAATTCTAGTTGTGTATAGCGCTAATGAAACAAAAGATGAAAGGTATGTGTGAGCAGTGCCTTCATACAAGAAATCGCGGTTTAATGTTCACGTAGCAACGAGAAAATGATTTTTCTTTATTCTAGTTCGGCCCTGTCGAAGTTAAATATACGGGCGATAATACAGGCTTCCACATTTAATTCATCAGTAATTCTCTTTATCGACTAATTATATTGTTCTATCGGTATTTGTCAGTACTACACACAAATTTAAAGAAATATATATATATATATATATATATATATATATATATATATATATATATATTTAGTGTTTATAAGAATTTTATTTTTCTTTTTTATTTTATTGGCCGTGTCTTAATATTAAAAATAATAGATTTTTTTATTGGTTTTAGCGACCTTTTATTGAATTTTGATATTTTTACGACGTTTCGACTTTTATTAAATCAGTCTTTATCAAGTATCTGGAAACAAGAATTATTACAATGAACATGAGAACTGTGTTTGTTTCGTGTGATAGATATGACAATTAAATTAACAATTTTAAATTTAAAATTAGATTAAAAAATGAATTACAAATTAGGTTAGCATTTAACGTTGAAAATTAAATAACATTAAATTAAAATTAGCTTAAATGAATGGTAGGGGGACGTTAAAGTGATTAACATCTGTATGAATGAATTGGAGACTTAACAATTAAATTAACAATTTTAAATTTAAAATTAGATTAAAAAATGATTACAAATTATGTTAACATTTAACGTTGAAAATTAAATAAAATTAAAATAAAAAATAGCTTAAATGAATAGGTAGGGAGACATTAAAGTGATTAACCTCTGTATGAATGAATTGGAAAGTTGAGTTACACTACAAATAAGTAAAGAGAACAAAGAAAAGACAAATAAACTCACAGTTGTTGTTCGTTTGGTTTTACAAGGGTACGTCTTCTGTGTAACACATGTGTTTTTTTTATAAATAGACATCCGAGACCAATTTTCTTAAGGAACGACCGTGCTTGTGCGGATATTGTAAGTGAACTAAGTTTTTATTTTGCGGGGTTTTAATTTCTGTTCTTTGGAATTAGCATGGTGGTCAGGACCGTATTTAGGAGTATATAATTAACGTTGTTTTTTCTAATGGGAGCTATTTTTCCTGATGTGTCTTGTGCGTGCAGAGGGGTTTTTTTGATTTTATCTATTGTTTTATGAGAGGGTAATAGAGTTTTGAAAGACCATCAATTTCGTTTCTGTCGTTGATTGTTTTGCTATTTTTGAAAATGTGTATCATTTCTAAGACTTCTCTAGCTTTTGTGTTATTACTTTGGTGTTTTCAAAATCAAAACTATGTTTAAGTGTCAATTGGTGTTTTTTTAAAGCAGTTTGATTTTTTGCGTATTTGTGACCTTTCAATCTTTCTTGTAGTAACTGTTTTGTTTGGCCTATGTATATTTTGTCACAGTCTTTGCAGGGTATGTTGTATATTGTGTGTGATTGTTTTAGTGTAGGTGTTGAGTCTTTAAGTTTGGTGTGTAGGAATTTTAGGTTTTTAATTTAAAATTTAAAATTGTTAATTTAATTGTTAAGTCTCCAATTCATTCATACAGATGTTAATCACTTTAACGTCCCCCTACCATTCATTTAAGCTAATTTTAATTTAATGTTATTTAATTTTCAACGTTAAATGCTAACCTAATTTGTAATTCATTTTCTAATCTAATTTTAAATTTAAAATTGTTAATTTAATTGTCATATCTATCACACGAAACAAACACAGTTCTCATGTTCATTGTAATAATTCTTGTTTCCAGATACTTGATAAAGACTGATTTAATAAAAGTCGAAACGTCGTAAAAACATCAAAATTCAATAAAAGGTCGCTAAAACCAATAAAAAATCTATTATTTTTAATATATATATATATATATATATATATATATATAGATATATATATATATGTAAATAATTCCATACAAATAATTAAGAACCAGTTATCTATCCGATTAGACACACCATGAATGCGCTACATAAAGTTTTTTGTTTTATTATAAGCATAATTTTAATTTTAAAAGAAGAAAGTATTTAATTTTAATCACATTTTAATTAATGCGGCATAGACTTGTCGACATATTCGACGTAAAAGCTATTATTGATATCCACAAAAATAAAACATTGCCATATGTGCGGTCGAGTACGTTTTAGTAAGAGAATAATAACATTCACTATCTATGAATAGGAACTTACGTTGAAAGTATCGTCCGGAATTTTATTGATTTTTTTGTGCAGGTCAATGAACTTGTGAATTTTTGAAGAATTACAAAGAAATTTATTTTTTGATTTTCACTTAGACTTATGTATACGTCAGATTCGCATAGCTTGGGCGCTGTTCAACGGTCAGCCTGTATATGCAGTAATAATAATTTCTGAAATTTACTTAGTGAAGTTGAATTTAAATATAATAATTAAAAAAACTTTTACACAAGTAAAAAGTTTATGCAGATGTTTTTTTCCGCTGCACGTTTATTATTATATCTACATGTAATTCTAATTTTCTAATGTATATTTTTCTATTTGTTTCAGGATTTAGTCTTGGATATATTTTTTTCTGAATTGGTAAGTTTAACTTTCATTAATTAATCATTAAAATATGTAAATGAATAATTGGATGAATTATTAAGTTCGATAATTAATTCAAGATAACATTTAGGGAAACAAAAATATTATTAATTGTCAATAATGGTTTCAAATTTCATGATTTATGTTAATTTTAATTTTAATATTTGTTATTAGTTAGATAAAAAAAAAGTGTGTTTAAGAAATAGTTTTAAATAGATGATTTAAAAAGGTATATAACCCCTTACCACAATTATTAGTCGTATCCTAAATACGTATTTCGACAACTAAGTTGTCATCATCAGTAGGTAAAAACTACTAATTAAAGTCACACATGGGGCACAGTAAAGTAACATAAACGCTTCCGCACAACTACTATACACTGCAACCCTGTAAAGACTGTAAGACATGGGGCACAGTAAAGTAACATAAACGCTTCCGCACAACTACTATACACTGCAACCCTGTAAAGAGAGTCTTTACAGGGTTGCAGTGTATAGTAGTTGTGCGGAAGCGTTTATGTTACTTTACTGTGCCCCATGTGTGACTTTAATTAGTAGTTTTTACCTACTGATGATGACAACTTAGTTGTCGAAATACGTATTTAGGATACGACTAATAATTGTGGTAAGGGGTTATATACCTTTTTAAATTATTATTTAACCACAGTCTCCATTGAAAGAATTTTTAAATAGATGAGCAAAACTAATGAAATATTCTGGCGTACGCTAATATATAAGAGACACGTAAAGCAACAATTCAAATTTATAAAAAAAATTATTCTATCGAAACTTTAAAATTTTGCGGAAATTTAGAAACACAAACTTTAAAAATACGGTCCTGTATTCAGATTGAATATAAATAAATGAAAATTATATGTTTATATGCTATCGATTCAACAAACAAATAGGCAGTTATTTGTTGAAGTTCATCTCGTTCACTTTTAAGTAATATAATGCGTCTTTGTGTGAAAAGTTTTCTAGACATTCTAAACATTATTCAGTCATTTCCTAGATATAAATTTTCTTATGCACCAGCTGTTCTGTTGCCATTTATAAGAAGATATTTTTAATAATATAAAATATTATTAAAAATCTGGTGTGAAGAACACAAATGCAGGTTCACTATTAATATTTTCTGTGAACGTGTCCGAATATATCCTATCCCCAGAGACGTAGATACGTATTTCGCTTTTCTACAAGCTCATCGGTACGCCCCTGCTGGAGAAGGCTGGAAGGGCGTCGTTACTTCACATTAATTATGTGGACGGTATGCGAGGTATGCGAGTTTACTTCTGCGCTCGGTCTGGATAATTACGGTGATAGGGCGAGGTGGTTTTTTTCTGTGAATGTGTCTGGAAATATCCTTTCTCCAGCAGGGGCGTACCGATGAGCTTGTAGAAAAGCGAAATACGTATCTACGTCTCTGGGGATAGGATATATTCGGACACGTTCACAGAAAATATTAATAGTGAACCTGCATTTGTGTTCTTCACACCAGATTTTTAATAATATTTTATATTATTAAAAATACCTTTGTATTATACAAAACTGGTGGGGTTTACCTACTCATGTATGTTTCAATTATTCTGATACATTACACATGCGGTTAAGCCGTAGTATGAGTGAAGGCACAAACAAAATGCAGTTTTCTAGAGAGTTGGCTGTGCTAACCTCTGTGGAAGGGCGTCGTTACTTCACATTAATTATGTGGACGGTATGCGAGGTACTTCGGCTGTCTGACAACAGGTAGCGCCGAATTTACTTCTGCGCTCGGTCTGGATAATTACGGTGATAGGGCGAGGTGGTTTTTTTCTGTGAATGTGTCTGGAAATATCCTTTCTCCAGCAGGGGCGTACCGATGAGCTTGTAGAAAAGCGAAATACGTATCTACGTCTCTGGGGATAGGATATATTCGGACACGTTCACAGAAAATATTAATAGTGAACCTGCATTTGTGTTCTTCACACCAGATTTTTAATAATATTTTATATTATTAAAAATACCTTTGTATTATACAAAACTGGTGGGGTTTACCTACTCATGTATGTTTCAATTATTCTGATTTATAAGAAGGTAAATAGCCTAACCGAAAAATACAATATCGAATTTCTACAAGAATTTTAAACGATATAACAGTTTTGTAGTGCTATGAAAATTGTAATTTAATTGTTTTAATATTAAATTCACGCCAATAAATAATAAATTAAATTTGTAATTTTTAATTGAATGTTCAAAAATTTTATTCTGTGTTCTATTTGCCTCTTTTTTTTAATGACAGTTTCTTTGTCCTAAAAAGGACAGATTTCTGTGAAAAAGGTAGATTGCTTAAAAGATATGGTCAGTGTGGCTGCTATTTGCGTAAATATAAGCTTCTAACCGATCGGTAAACTTTCGGAGTGCACAATTTAACATGACTCGGTCATCACGGATATGGGTGCATCTTGTTCCTCTGCATCTACTACCCTTCGTAGTCTTTCACGGCCTTTATCACTTGGATGCAATGTACTGCAATCTCTCAATCTGTACAGGGTTTGTAAAATTAAATCATTCGATGGACATCTTGAATTCTGAAACCGCCTTTCATAAATACGTCTAGTAGCTTGTAACATTTCCACCTGTTTCACCGTATAGTAAAACGATATCTGTTAATTTGTTAACAGACTAACTTCGAACTTAAAGTATGCATCATCGCATCTACAGTTATAAAGGAATACTAAATTTACTAGAGTCGGGTCGAGAGTCACGCATTTATTAAATTCCTTTTTTTTCTTTGCTCTCGTTCGAGATAGAGTTTTCGTACATTAGCATTTCATGCTTAATATTATTACAGCTATTAGATATTATAATATGTCGGCGTATTTCATTTACACCCTGTATAATAATTCAGCAATTACAAGGTAACCAAATATGACTTCACAATTATTATAAGCAAATGAGAAAAAATAGATTTGAAGGTTGGAAGTCGTTATAAAAAAAATATTTGAAATTCTAATCGTAATATATTTATTAAATCCTTACAATCCCGTTGAAATTTTTAAGAATCACCTCAATATTATAACAACGTATTTAATATGTTACTAAAGCTATCTCGTTCAAAAACTTTGAATTAGATAGTTTAGCTGGAATCGAAAAGCAAGATTAATTAATAAGCAATAAAATATCAAAATTGATTTTAAGAGCACTTACAGACAAATTAATAATTGTAATCATATTTAGGTATGTTCGAAACATTGTAATCCAGTGACAGAACGAAAATAATATTACATACTAATTGGTGTATTGTTAAGTGATTCATGCATAAAATGTTTTTGCCAAATCATTGCAATCATCAGATTTGCCGTTTCATATTTATTATATTTTTCTGCTGTCCGGTAGAAATTAGTGAGAACATGATTTTTACATGCGCAACCCGTATTATTGTAACAATTAATACTGGAAATTCCAGACACATATAAATCGACTTAACTATTATGTACATTTTGTGTTTGAAGTAATCCCGCATGATTTTGTATACCACGACCTTCAATTTTTACAAGGACCTGATTTGAATGTAAGTACTCAGAGATTTGTATCCGGTCTTTAATACACTGAATACACGTTATAAAGTTTAAAAGCTTGAAGAATTTTACGTAAAAATAGGTATTTCATATATATATATATATATATATATATATATATATATATATATATATATATATATAATATATATATATATATATAATAACTTCGTGACCTTGGTATGATATGGTAAACCTAATCAGTAGGCGATTAAAGGTCTGTATATTACTTCAAAATATATGTATTTAAAAAACTCTACATGTTTCGGCTGTATACGCCTTTTTCATATTTTGTATTCTCTTGAAAAAGGCGTATACAGCCGAAACATGTAGAGTTTTTTAAATACATATATTTTGAAGTAATATACAGACCTTTAATCGCCTACTGATTAGGTTTACTATATATATATATATATATATATATATATTTATATATATATATATATATATATATATATATATGTATATACAAGTGTCCCGTATCGTTATGTTCAAATTTTAGGTGTGTCAAGTAGACTTCATTTCAAGTAACAAAAACGCAAAACTTGTATATCCATTTTTATTTGTTTCAAAGTTACAGATCTATGAATGTGATTGTCAGATCATGAAAAAAATGTAATCCTAAAGTCAATGCAAACTGATTTTATTTTAAAAAAGTTATACGATTCAATAACAGACCTGTGATTGTTAACGTCGCATAATAAAATGTTATCCTAAAATAAATAAACACGTGTCGTAGTGCATACAGTAATTTATTGGAGATCTACAAAAAAGAGTACTGGAAATTGATTTATGATAAAGAAGGTTCTTACTTATTTCGTAAGTGCTGAACCATGAATATCATACAATAAACAAATGTTCAGATGACTGTTAACGTTGCATTTTTTAATAAACGATTACATTACGTTTCAGTTCATACAACAGCTTATTAGTGAGTGGACACGTTTTCTTTATTCAAAATGCTTTACAGATTTTCTTCTCTTTGTGTATGGCTACTGTGACGGCAGTGCACGTCAAGCAGTTATTGAATACCGACATCGGTTTCCCGATAGGCGCATTCTTCATTACAGAACGTTTCTGGAAGAACACAGACAATTTCGGGAATGCGGACCGCGTGATTATCTTTTCGACCGAGGAGTAAATATTCCAGCAGACTTAATGGAAGAAGCAGTAGCTATTGTTACGAGGAATCCAACTCTCAGTGTACGTCGAATCGCTAGACAACTAGGACTGCCACGAACGACAGTTTGGCGAATTTTAAAACGTGAGGGCTTATATCCATACCACTATCGTAGTGGACACGGTTTGCTTGAGGCAGACCACTATGCTCGTCTAGTTTATTCTTCTCAAGAGTATGCGGACATGCATTTTGTGTATGGCTACTGTAACGGCAGTGCACGTCAAGCAGTTTATTGAATACCGACATCGGTTTCCCGATAGGCGCATTCTTCATTACAGAACGTTTCTGGAAGAACACAGACAATTTCGGGAATGCGGACCGCGTGATTATCTTTTCGACCGAGGAGTAAATATTCCAGCAGACTTAATGGAAGAAGCAGTAGCTATTGTTACGAGGAATCCAACTCTCAGTGTACGTCGAATCGCTAGACAACTAGGACTGCCACGAACGACAGTTTGGCGAATTTTAAAACGTGAGGGCTTATATCCATACCACTATCGTAGTGGACACGGTTTGCTTGAGGCAGACCACTATGCTCGTCTAGTTTATTCTTCTCAAGAGTATGCGGACATGCATTTTGTGTATGGCTTCTGTAACGGCAGTGCACGTCAAGCAGTTTATTGAATACCGACATCGGTTTCCCGATAGGCGCATTCCTCATTACAGAACGTTTCTGGAAGTACTCAGACAATTTCGGGAATGCTAACTGCGTGATTATCTTTTCGACCGAGGAGTAAATATTCCAGCAGACTTAAAGGAAGAAGCAGTAGCTATTGTTACAAGGAATCCAACTCTCAGTGTACGTCGAATCGCTAGACAACTAGGAGTGCCACGAACGACAGTTTGGCGAATTTTAAAACGTGAGGGCGTATATCCATGTCACTATCGTAGTGGACACGGTTTGCTTGAGGCAGACCACTATGCTCGTCTAGTTTATTCCACCTGGATATTAAGACAGTCACGACTTCACTTTAATTTCTGCAGAACAGTCCTCTGGACAGATGAATCTACGTTCACGAGAAATGGTGTTACAAATCTGAGAAACCTGCACAGGTGGTCATCAGAAAATCCCAAAGCTATACACCCATCTAAATTTCAACATGCATTTTCTATTAACGTTTAGACGGCTCTAATCGATGACTTGTTGATTGGTCCTGTCGTTCTTCCTGGGAGGTTAAATGCGGACAATTACCTTCAATTTCTTATTAACGAACTGCCAGGTCTTTTAGAGGATGTCCCACTGAATGTTCGACGAGACATGTGGTTTCACATGAATGGGGCACCACCACATTTCGGAATTGCTGTCCGAAATTGGGTTGACGTCAATTATCCAAGATGGATTGGTCGAGGTGGTCCTGTTGCATGGCCACCCAGATCACCCGATCTTAATCCCCTTGATTTTTATTTATGGGGGTACATGAAAAATTTAGTCTACGCGAAAGTTTCGAAGACAAGAGAAGAGTTGTTGGATCGTATTCACCTGGCTGCCGAGCAAATCCGACAAAACAAGTATGAAATTCGGATAAGTACTTCTTCTGTTGGCTTACGGGCACAAGCCTGCATTCAACAAGGTGGTGGACATTTCGAAAATATTAATAATTGAACTTTTTTAAATAAAATCAGTTTTTATTGACTTTAGGATTACATTTTTTTTTCATGCTCTGGCAATCACATTCATAGATATGTAACTTTGAAACAAATAAAAATGGATATACAAGTTTTGCGTTTTTGTTACTTGAAATGAAGTCTACTTTACACTGCTAAAATTTGAACATAACGATACGGAACAGCTTGTATATACAAGGGTAATTTAGCTTATTTTAGAATAAAAAATATTTTTATGAATACGAAAGTTGCAAAACTGTAACGAGAATGATAATTGCCAGTTTGAATAAATTAAATATATATTAAACTCAGGGTATGTAGTTCTACCTTGTTAGAAATTGAATTTCTTAACCCATGCAAAAAGGAAATAATTCCAAGTATTGTATAAATTTAATTTTTTATTAATAAAATGAAAAGAAAAAAATATAAGAAAATGAATTGTCTTAAAATAATATATAATTTTAAATTTATTTAAACTTATTTTAATTAAACCGTCTTAATGTGTGTATTTGACTATGTCATTTGCAATACTGTTACTATATTCAACTACGCTGACATACTGTCGACAACAATAATTACATTTATTTATTCATACTTATATTTGATCTATTTAAAAAGCATATAATGTATGAAATGTTAGAAATGGAATGTTCATAATTGTTTGGTAATCTGAATAGAAATGGATATTCATAGTTTAGTCCTTTTCGCCAGTACTGTATATTTTTTTATTTTTAAAATCGATTCTATGTATTCTATTGTTGCTGCCGGTTCAAGCGAGTACCGTTATATAATCTTATGTTCAGTGTTAATCCTACTTTCACTTCTGTAAATGATGGCATAATCATACTTATTACGGGCATGTTTTTTTTTTTAGATATCCTTGTAAATGTCACATCCTTTAGGACATGTAAAAATACTAATAGAAGGGAAATTTAACCTAGTAATTAAGGGAAATATATTACGTAAGCGTAAATGTATAAAATTAATTATATTTTGCTGTGTGTAAAATGATATAAACAGGATAAAAACCTAACGAGTTGTGTAAAATTGTGTAAAAGTTTTACGAGTTAAAAAAGAAATTAGGTTCTGTAAACAGGGCCACCTGTTCCATAATTTCCTTCGTTATTTAATTGAGTACTGTGTATCTTGGAGCGTTTCGATCTTAATAACGTATATCGTAAAAGCTTTGGCATAAAATATTATTTTTTTTAACGATCAAATTTATTCAAACACAAATTATCATAATATCATCCTTATTTGGACAATAGATCGGAGCTATATTTGTTACAATAGATATAATTCCACTATATTCACTGCGTCTTTAGGTGTACCGCAAGGGTCCAATCTAGGGCCTCTACTGTTTATAATCACAAGTAATATCACAAGAGAATGAGAATAAATTGAAAATAATTCACGGATTTTTGAAAACTTGTTGCTAGGGTATAGACGAGTGGCTATTTCTGAATGGCAACAAGTTTGATAAAGAAGCTGGAGAATTATTTTCTAATTAATTCGTCCACGTATACCCAGTTTACTAGCTTTACTGTGCCCCATGTACGGCACTTTGATTAGTGGTTTTACCTACGGATGATGACAACTTAGTTGTCGAAATCGTATTTAGGGTACCATTATTAATTGTGGTAAGGAATTTTATATCTTTTTTGAGTTTTTACTTAACACAGTCTCCGAAGAAAGACTTTCCATTATAAACTAAAGAAACGAAGTTATATAAACAGTGTTAAAGTTTTGAACGTTAAATATACAATTATTTTCCAGTATTTTGTCCAGGAGTGGTGGATTTTGCAACATTGTTCTGTTCTGCTGTGCTTAAAGATGTAACTTCCCACTTACTTCTTAGGTTATTACTAGAGCAGACCAATTTCCGTGCGCGCCATAAGCGCCGGTATGGGAGTGTGATTCGTAATATATTAGAATATGCGATAGAATAGGGACGCAACATGCGCTTGTTACCGATATAAGTATAGAAGTAGAGACATTTATTATATCAGAAATAATTAAATATACATTTGGTTTTCTGCTATTAAAGTAATATGCATAAACACACGAAAAATAAGAATAGTACCTATTATAGCAGCGTTGTATGTACCTATAAATAAAATGGAAAATGTATGAAATCAGTGATTGTGTGCACGACAGAGGATTTAAAAAACCACTTACCGTTTTAAGCGTCTTCCAAGGATTGACAAACTGGAGAAACTCGATAGTATATTTTCAACATCAGGTGCGTTTCTAAGGTTATTTCTGAAAAACATGTCCGCCGTGAGGAAAAAATATGTTTATATTCGGAAAACGAGTGTTCTACATCTAGTGATGTTATATTCGCATAATCAAAATACTTTTTTAAGCAACTTAACGCATCTGTAGACGTGCCCTCACAAATACGTCTTAAGGTGTCAAAATCTGCATTTCTGTCTAAAACCTTTTCAAATTTAATTAGAACACTTTCACTTTTTGCGTTTTCTACAGCACACAGTTGTGCGTGAACATCTTTAACGATTTGCAGTGATTCCTCTAACGACAGCGACGAATTATCTAATTTTGTTATTGCCTCTTCTAGTCCCAAGTAATTCTCACGAATACTTTGTAAATCCATTTTATTCTGGGCATCTTGAAATTTTTTCTGGCTTGTATTGATAGCTGCACTTTCTTTCGGATCGAATCATAAAACCGCGTCCTCAATTTTTTCAAAATGTTCAAGATAGTAAAACCCCGCCCAACATGTCAGACAACATGGGCTGTGGTGGCTCAGGAGTATGGGGGACACAATTCGTGAAATTTCCGAATACGTTTTGGAGATTTCAGGAATACTGCCTTTGTACTCGATATTAAAGCATCTACCTCTGGATAACATGTACGAACCTGTTCTGCCACAAGGTGTAGACCATGAAGTTTGCAAGTAATATGTAACAAGTTAGGACAATATTTTCTAAGAGACCGGCCTACAGAGCACATGGTTGCGGCACCATCGGTCATAAACATTAATACTTGGTCTTTCGAAAGTTTAAATTTTTCCAAAGTATCTAAGAGCACCTCTGAAATTTTTTCGGCATTCCATTGTTCTATTCGTCTGGATGCTAATAAAATTGAAGATGTTGGTTGATGTGGTTCCATATTACGCGCTATCACATTAACTACAGATTGTTTTTTGCTGTCAGTTGTTTCGTCCACACATAACCACAGTTTTTTATTTTTCAGTTCGGCTTTGATTTTATTTTCAACCTGTTTAACGCACGCACCGATGGTAAATTCCTTCGTAACGTTGTCGTGCTCGGTAATGTTTGATTCGCGTATTTATTCCAAAATGAAATAAATGAATCATTACTTAACAAGGTAAACGGCAGTGTACACACAATCATAGTTACACATAGTTCATGTATAAACAGTTGTCGATTAATTTTGTTATTATTGTGCTTCGAACTGCTTACGTGTTCTTTACAATGTGTTTTTGACCAACACATTAGTTATGTATTGCACACTAAATATTTAATTTTTGAGCCATCGTATATTAAGTCCGGGAAATCCATAATAAACTTATTCACTTCGTCTGACAACGGTCGTTTTCTCGATTTATGTGTCGACGACATTTTATTACGTATGATTACACTTACATGCCGTCTAAGCAAGTATCAAACACATACTGAATGCTTTTTATTAGTTCTGATGCAATACAATCATCCTCACATCGGCGCACATGGCGGGCACGGAAATTGGTCTGCTCTAGTTATTAATCAGAATTGAGTAATGTTCATTATCCAACTGCAGGTACGGTTTCAATATTAGATTAGCTGTGGCCCGTAATTTTTATTATTTCCTGTTCGTTACCACCCGATTTCGCAAGATGAGACACTGTATTTGACCTTGAAGAATGGCATTTTTTATTTTTTTACTGTCCAGATTAATCATCGGCCGCTGATTCTTTCATCCACTTTGACATTATATTCACCCCCATCGGCATATTTTTATACCATCCTGAAGATTACGTTTTATCCCAAGCAATGTTCACTGTTAAAAAAATCCTGTCACTTTTAATATGTTCGTTCCTCTTACTTAACAATTTCTTGAGCAATCGGACAGGACAAATATCAGGCTTTACAGTATTTGGTATTAACCATTTATTATTAGTCAACTTTTGTGCCCCACCTTGCGATGTTTTAAGGGAAACTCATCTCATACACAAACTATTATCTAATCGCTTGTTATTTTAATACTATTCATTATAAAAAAAAATAATAAAACAAAATACTTTTTACGAATTATTTACGTTTGGATATTAAACGATTAGTTTTAGAGCAAAATATTTCGGAACAGTGACTGAAGTATATAAAGCTGAGAACACAATCAAATTAAACTTCCAGTTGTTTTAAATTTGTGAAATATGAAAACCAAGTCTTGGCAACATTCCCTGCATCATAACTTTTACAGTTCTCTTTCCACGAAACACTATTAGCATATATTTTTTATAAAGCCAAAGCAATTTGTCTTTCCACGTATATATTGTAATATAATCTGTTTGAAGGTGAAAGAAAAATCCAGTTTCCCCTTTAAATTTCTTATTTTTCATTTATATCTTTTCGTATTTGATGCTTCCACCAGTCATAGTATAACATATATGCAGATAAACGTTGACAAATTCGTTATCATCACGTCAAAGGCATTCTTTAATGAGCGACGCGCTTTTTTTGAACTTTTTTTTTTGCTGGGTAATTTATCTTCATCAACGTGTAAGCTGCCAAATTCGACAGGCGAAAGTATTAAGCGCGGATTTACACAGCGTAAATGTATTAATTTGTTTATATTTTTTGAGGAATTTTCTCCTTGGATATATTGCATTTATACGATCAAAATATTTCTAACGTACAGAATATGTATATCAGATAAATTTAATAACTTCGTGTTATTAATAGGAGTGATGAATATTGATTTGTTAGATCTTTTTACTATATAGCTACGTATAATTTAGGAGAGGGTATTGATATATAACCGGTGATTTATAGTTTTTTTAGTAAATTAAAAATTAATACAACACACTTTTTTTGTTTTCAAAAATTGAAACTTTTTTCATTTCGTACGTACAGCCTTTAAAAGGAGTGTCATCTTCGGTAATAGTAAATTTCCGACAGGTCTTATTTTTTTGTATATTCCAGCTTAACAATTATACATTTTCAAGTATCTTCATTGCGGTTTGTTTGTACAAAGTTCTTGGCGACGACAAGCACCAAAAATTCTAAATACAAAAATAACTTTCTCTAGCAAAAAGGAATCTGTTGCTTCCAGAAGAAATCTTATGATTTGCTCATTTGTTAGAGTTTTTGGCTTTTTTTGGATTATAACATTCAGATTTACGTTTGAGGAACATAAAAAGTTTTCCATATCGGTAACAAGAGTAACTTTTGAGTAATGAAAAGTAACTGGACATGACAGATACAAACCTAGAAATGTCTTGTCTATTCCCATATAATTTTAAGCAGATCTTTCACATGGAAATTTTTATCTGTTTTTATATATTTTTTATTTTAATTAATCAGTTTTTGGGTATGACGAAATGCTATGTCATGTACGCGAGTTTTTGAATGGCACAAACGATTTTCAGAAGGCCGGGAAGAGGACGAACGTTCCGGTCGATCTGGGAGTTCAAGAAGTGAAGGATACGTGGCGAAAGTTAATGAAATTGTGCGAAAAGACCGACGTTTGAGCATTCGGATGATCGCAGACATGATAAACTTTAATAAAGAGACAGTAAGACAAATTTTGCATAATGAAATGTCAAAGGTTTGTGCAAAAATGGACCTCTCACAGGAACAAGAAGACGGAAGAACATTACTCTGACATCATGCAACGCCTCACAGAAGAACCAGATCTGCTCACACGTGTCGCCACTTGTGATGAAATATGGATCTTCTAGTACGATCCTGAAACAAAGCGTCAATCGATGCACTGGAAGACCCCCCCCCCCCCTTGCCCAGAATGGAAAAAGCGCGAATGACCAAGTCAAAATTAAAAGCAATGTTGACCGTTTTCTTCGATATCAGGGGTGTTGTTATCATGACTGAATGGATGCCTGAGGGTCAGGGATATTACAAAAAAGTCCTAATCAAGCTGAGAGAAAGACTATGGAAGAAAAGACTAGATTTGTTGAAGAACAACGCATGAATTCTGCATCAGGACAACGCGCCAGCACGCAATGCGCTATCTGTGAAGGAGTTTTTAGCGGACATGAGCATTCCTGTGCTTGATCATGCTCCATATTCCCCAGATCTGGCTCCCTGTGACTTCTAACCTCTTCCCAAAAGTGAAAAGTGCATTGAAGGGAACACATTTTCAGTCTGTAGAAGTGGTAAAAGCAAAAAACGGCAGAACTTCTGGACAGCATTGCTTTGAACAATGGAAGGCATGAATGCAGCGGCGTATAGATAGAGGAGGGGAGTACGTTGAAAGGGATAAAAATTTGTTGTGACTTTTTTTACAATAAATCACATTTCTGACACCAGTCCTGTTATTTAATTACCACACCTCGTATATAAGCCCAGGCCCAAGATAACGGCGCCGCTATCTCCACTATCTTCTACTCTACACGAAAACGGAGATTAAGTTTATGGATTGCCCCCGTATATTTCCGAAATTTTAATCATTTTTGTATTTCAATAATGCCATATCTATCTAATGTATATATATAAAATACAAAAAATGTTTGTTTGTCCTTTATAGACTCTGAAACTATCCAACCGATGTGATCCAAACCGGTTTAATTAGAAAGGTAATAGTCCAGATTAGGTTTACGGCTAAATATCTTTTTGATATTTCAAGTGGGCGTGGCCCCTCCCACATAAATTTAATAACATCATATATCTCGACTATTGTGATAGCAAGAGTTTTGAAACATTGCAATAGTACATATTGCTATGAATAGTGGTTTTGAATTTGATAATACCACTCACTATTCACAACCAATCTGTCCAGCTTGGATATTTAGTCGGTTAATTTTCAAGATGAGACTGCTTTTCCCTCAGGGTTCCAATCGGAGAAGTGGAAAACACAATTGTATTAGTTAAAATTTAAGCGCCACTCAAAATTTATTTGAGAAATAGTAATTATGTCTTTAAGTTACTTATGAGCACAAAAGAAAAAAGGTAAAATTCAAAAACACACACAGCAAACTTTAAATGAAACTTTAATACAAAATAAAAAAAAATTTAAAAAAATATTTTTATGAAGTATAAAGATTAATATTGCGTCATTAAACAATATTATTAAGGTAAAAATATCGTATGAAAGTGACCGCAGCATACGATCAAAAACTTCCTGTATGACAGCCGATCAAAATTAAAACTAATAAATTACAAAGATGCTTTTTAATTTCTCCCACAAGAAACAAAATAAACAAACTGAAATGACGGCTCGAAACAAACTCTAAAACATGTGCAACCACATGAAAAAAATATGCCCTTGATATCCCAAGCTTACAAAATTTTATAGTTATAGAAAAGTTTTTTTTTATATTAGAAATTTTAAAAAACGTTATTTGTCATTTAAATCAAATAACTAAGAATATTAAAATTAACACAATGTAAAAATACACAATTCAATTCATTCAAAATAAAGATAATAATAATAATAATAATAATAAGATCTTTTAATATAAATTTACTTACGTATAAAAAACAATATATATATATATTTTCTCGAAACACTTGAGCTAGAAAGCATGCTAAATTAAACAATTACGAGATCAACAAACTCGTAAATAAATATCGGTAATGAATACAAACACCAACCACAAATTAATCAAAAATCACGAAGTTACTTAACAAAGATAAAGATTTATCTTATAATAAACACGTCTTTCTAAACTCAGAGTACACTAGCGTCTCGATAAAGATACAGCAAAGTCATCGGCTCCGTATAAAAAAATACAGTTATAAAATCGCCCACAGCAAAGCAACACGGCGTGCTCCAACTACACTAGTCAAAAATATATATAAGTTCATAAATAATAAAACTTTTCAAAATATTTGCGGGGAAAAATCTATAGCACTATGTTACTAATGTGAGTAATCAGGACAAAAATGGATGGGATCGGACAAGTGGGCGTGGCAGCTCTCATACAAAATAAATATTTAATATCAAATATCTAGAGTTATATAATAGCTAGAGCCGAAGTGAAATTCGATGTGAAATATCTTTTCCGCTAAACTTTTGCCAAATGCAGTCATCAATTTAAGATGTTGTGCAGAAAGTTTTTCCCGATATTGCAAATAATTTCAAAAAACCATGATTGACTTTGCGGACGAGCAATTTTGGCTCCGAAGAATGATGATGTCAACAAAATAAACCATCAAATTCAATTAAAGCTACCCGGTGAAGTTGTGAAGTACAAATCGATTGACACAGTTATAGATGAGGAACAAGCTGTCAACTATCCAAAAGAGTTTCTTAACTCTTTGGAACCTTCTGGAATGCCACCACACATCTTAACTTTAAAAGTTGGTTCACCATTAATGCTCATTCGCAACTTAGAGCCACCGAAATTGTGCAGCGGAACAAGACTTGCTGTTAAAAAACTATCTCCAAATTTAATCGAAGTCACAATCATCAGCGGCAAATGTAAAGGAGAAGATGTGCTGATACCACGAATTCCAATGATTTCAACCGATTTACCCTTCGATTTCAAGCGATTACAGTTTCCAGTGCGTCTTGCTTTCGCCATAACCATCAACAAGGCTCAAGGCCAATTGCTAAGTGTTGCTGGTTTGAACTTAGAAAATTCCTGTTTTTCGCACGGCCAATTATATGTTGCTTGCTCTAGAGTTGGAACGCCAAAAAATCTTTATGTTTACACACCTACCGAAAAGACTAAAAATATTGTTTAACCGCTAGCATTAAGATAAAAAAGTTAATAAATAAACAAAATTTTCTTTTTTTCAAACGCACTTATTTAATTTTTTTTAGCGTAGTGGCACACGCCGAGTATCCGCTAGTACCTGCTAAAATTTGACTAAAACCGTTCGGGCGTATAAAGTGCTTTCACTAACATATTAAGAACAAAAAAATATTCAAAAAAGGTCATTAATATAATCACTTTATTTGCTTTTTTTCTAAACACATGATCTTATATAGTGTCTTTCGAATTTATTATGATTGCTATATCAATACTTTATTTTTATAGAATTAATTGGGCGGTGTATTACAAAAGATATCTAACTATTTGAACTAACAAACCGTGAATAATTAAAAATTGCCATTCCATGCCGAGACAGACCGGGGAAAAAAATGAATGTGAAAAACAGAGACAATCATACGGCGTTAAGATTGGAATTTAAGTGTTGATGATGACCGGGTCATTAGAATTAATTATAGGCGATGAAAAAGACATTAGGTACACTTGTTAGCGAGCTTCTTGCATTTGGAAGATAAACGTGGACATTTTATGTTCATAAAAAAATGGAAAAACATCTCTCGTTATCTAAATAAGCGTGGATATTACATATATGCATATTACTGGCTGTTGTATCTGTTTGAATGATACAATTAATTAAATATTTAATTATGGTTATTGAAACGTATAATTTAGATAAGAAAACTGCAAATATTGGACATATTATAGTTTCAGTTTATTTATTTATTTATTCAAACACGGAACTTCCAAATATAGTTGTGTGTTTATTATTTTCTTTAATCTTTCCGGTTTAGGTTATTTATTTTAATTTTAAATGCGTCAACAGTTGCTTCAACTCCCGAAACATATTCTTTATACGTTGAAACAAAAACAATTCTTAGATTTCTGCTCTGGACTTATACGGGAATGGCCCATTATTTCAATATTTTGGATATTAAAATATTCAATCGCTCAAGCAGCAGTTTAAACTCGAGTGCTATCGTGATGCAAAAAGGCAATGGATAGGGCAAGTAGGTTAAAGCCATTATTAAATGAAAGAATATAATAATAATAATATTAATAATATATACAGGCTTAGTTAAAAGTATGGAGACGGCGATTTATTGTCGTTAATATTCATTTTAGGGAATTATGTTCAATATAAAAGTTTGTTAGGATATTTTGATCTACATTTGAGAATATTTGAATTTTTTTTTCTTCAATTGCTTTTTCGTTACGCCTGTCCGCGCAGTTTTTTTAAATGGTAACTAGTAAATTTTACTCTACCATTCGATAGAGAATTTTTTTCTCTTTACAAAAATATTTTTGTTTTTTTAAAATTCATTTTAATAACTTTTTTATAAGATAAAGCCGGTTCATGTGTTTAACAGATGTTCGGTACATCGCAGATAGACAGAAGCGTAGCGATAAACAAACTTGAGCGACATAATTTTATCAGTGGTCATTGTGTACGTCAAATCTTTGACAGAAATAATTCATTTGTGCAATTTGTTGCTGTTAATATTAACAATGGCGAGTTTAAGTGAACATGAACGAATTGAAATACTTATGATGTTGGGTTATGGAGATAGACGCAGAAGTTTACAAGACGTTAGTAATTTATTTAATGATACGCATCCAAATAGAAATCTAATTTCTAAATCCGTTGTTGGTAAAACTTTAAGACGCTTTGAACAAACGGGTAGCGTTAAAGATTTGCCAAGGAGTGGTAGACCTAGAACAGCAAAAAGCGATGATAACAAACTGGATATTTTATTGGCTGTATCTGAATATCCCCATTTATCAACCAACCAATTTCAATATTTCACAGTCATCGATCGTGTCATTTTTAAAAAGTGAAAAGTATAATAAACCTTATAAGGTACACCTTGTACACGAGTTAACGGAAGATGATTTTGATAGGAGATTACAATTTTCTGAAGAAATGTTAAATATTTGCAATAATAATGAAAATTTTGTCAACAATATTCTTTTCTCTGACGAAGCTACTTTTTGCCTTACCGGTGAAGTAAACAGACGTAACTGCAGATACTGGTCATCGGAAAATCTCTCTTTGTTTTTGGAGCACCATACGCAGTACCCTCAAAAGGTTAATGTTTGGGTTGGCATTCTAGGCGGTCATATTATAGGTCCCTTTTTCATCAATGGCAATTTAACTTCGGCTCTGTATTTGCAGTTATTGCAAAATGTAATAATACCTGCTAGTGCTACGCTCTTTCCTCATGAAAACAATGAACACCTGCCCAATGACAGTATCTGGTTCCAGCAAGATGGCGCCCCACCACATTATGGTGTAGATGTTCGTCAATATTTGGACAACGTTTTTCCCCACTGATGGATTGGAAGACGAGGAACCATTGAATGGCCAGCCCGTTCGCCAGATTTAAGTCCTTTAGATTTTTTTCTTTGGGGATACGTAAAAAAACAAAGTTTACAAAGATAAGCCCGATAACGTCGACGATTTGCAAATCCGAATTACCAGAACGATACAAGAAATTCCCCGAGATTTTTTATAGAACTCTGTTCGGGGTTTTGTAAATCGATTGGGTCCTTGTCAAATTACTAATGGACGACAATTTGAACACTTACTTTAATATACTTTGTTATTAATTTGTTTAGTTTTTCTTGTAAAAAAGTTATTAAAATGAATTTAAAAAATACAAAAATATTATTGTAAAGAGAAAAAAATCCTCTATCGAATGGAAGAGCAAAATTTACCAGTTCTCATAAAAAAAAAATCAAATAATCTCAAATGTAGATCAAAATATCTTAACAAACTTTTATATTGAACATACAATATTATACAATCCAATTAATGGACATCGCAAATTACATGTTCCTAATATAAATTATACTTAAAACTAACAAGGTATATTCAACCGAAGGATGTAGTATCTTAAAGAAATGATTAAATTTCGCTTAAAACTAAAAATACATAATAATATAAAAGTAGTATGAGTGAAGACACAAACAAAATGCAGTTTCTAGAGAGATGGCTGTGCCACCTTTGGAAGGGCGTCGTTACTTCACATTGGTTATGTGGACGGGGCGAGGTACTTCGGCTGTCTGACAAAAGACAGCGCTGAATTTACTGATTTTTCTATCTTTACTTAACGAACATATGGCGACCTTTTGCCGAAAGTGTTAGTGATTATGATGTGGATAGTGATAATACTGTTGGAGCACGACAGAGAAATCATATATCAGAAGATGCAAAACAGATAATTTTCAATGTCTATCATACCCTGATGGAAGAAAATAACGAACTACAAACCCAGAACATTCAACGAACGTCGCAATTAACCAAGGTGCCTTTTGGAACAATATATAAAATAATTAAGAATAACGCAGGGCCTCGAAAGCAAAGAAGTGACAAAGGAGCACCGAGAAAAATTGAAGAGTATGAAATTGATACTATTAGCCAGCAAGTATACTCCTTCTACTGAGGAAATGTTGTATCTACACTTGACTGCTTACATAAAAGAATCAGTGATGAGCCTATAAATATTCAGTGTCCTAAAGCAACCTTGTGGCGGACGCTAAAGAAAGCTGGTTTTAAGTTTGGCACTATAGACAAACGTCGTACAATTATGGAAAGCCCGAGGTTACAGAAACTTCGATATGAATACTTAACGGCAATTAGAAGGTATAGACAAGAAGGACGATTCATATAATATTTAGACGAGACGTGGTATGACACCCATGACACAATTTGCAAAGGTTGGGTGGATAGTTCAAGTATGTGTCAGTTGGACGCGCCGGTTTCGAGAGGGAAGAGAATAATCATTCTTCATGCTGGGTCAGAAAAAGGATGGATCGGACAGCCGCTATTATCTGCTAAAAATGTTAAATCCTCAAGTTTAGATTACCATGAAGATATGACCTCATCTTTATTTGAAGAATGGTTTTGTGGACACTTTGCTGCCAACTTTACCAAAAGATAGTGTGATAGTGATGGACAACGCTCCGTATCATTCTCGACAGCAAACCAAAGTTCCTACAAAATGTAATAATAAGAATGATATTAAAACATTTTTAGAAGCAAATGATTTATATTTTGAGGATCAACAAAAAAACAATTAATAGAGGTGATGAAGACAAAAGAATATTTAAAGGATTATTATGTGGATAACAGAGCCAAAGAAGCAGGACATACAATTTTGCGTTTACCACCATACCATTGCATTTTGAAACCCATTGAATTGATATGGGCCCAACTGAAAAATACCATAAGACGAACAAATCAAACACCGAAATTTAGTGAAAGCAGTGTAACGCACATAAAAAATGCTATGGAACATATAACTGCTGTAAATTGGAAAAATACTGTTAAACACGCATTAGCAAAAGAGGACGAATATATGCGCATGTACAAAATAGTAGCACCTTTGATTATAAATTCGCAATACGATTCAGACACAGACACCGATTTGCAAGACGACTCAATCACAGATGATTTATGAAATGCGTTGACACATAAACATTTTATTGTGTATTACAAATAAATTAGCTTTATATATATATATATATATATATATATATATATATATATATGTATCCAGACGCCCGGTCTGGATAATTTCTGTGATGTGGGGATGTGGTTCTTTTTTGTGAATGTGTCTGAAGATATCCTTTCTCCAGCAGGGGCGTACCGATGAGCCTGTAGAAAGGCGAAATACGTATCTATGTCTCTGGGGTGGGATATGTTCGGACATGTTCACAAAAATATTAATAGTGAACCTGTATTTGTGTTCTTCACATCAGATTTTTAATAATATTTTATATTATTAAAAATACCTTTGTATTATACAAAACTGGTGGGGTTTACCTACTCATGTATGTTTTATTTATTTACTAAATCAAATTTATTATAGGCATTACTAAAAATATGTCGTGGATGTAACAAACAAAAAGAGTCGAGTTTATAATAACACCCTAGCAAATTCGGCTAAAAAATTGTATCCAAGAAGAGATTGCTACTATTACTCTTGACGTATGCACAAGAGTAATAGAAAATCTAGGACATCCCTTAAAACATTAAACATTAAAAAAAAAACATTAAAAAACATTGGAAGAGTACCAGGGGCGAAATGGGCGACATCTAGATTATATAATTTTCCATACATGAATTTCCAATAAATGTAATTTTAACTTCTAAAGTTAGTTAAGAAAGCTGATGATAACTGACCAAAATTAGAAAGAAATATACAAGACTCTCTGACACATGTTGTATAATCAAATTGTTCGTCTCAATCTATAATTTTTGTCTTCCTCGAGTTATCTGCACTAATAAAGTGTGTTTGGACTCGGAGAGAATACTTTTTTTTCTACTAATGATGATAACTTAGTTATCGAAATGCATCTCCAAGTTTAAAACAAAATTATGGTAAGGGTTATTTTCAATTAGCTTTTACAGAATTAGCCACAGTTTTCGATTGTTTAAACTGATTTCAATATATATTAATGTTATCCAGGTGCAGTTTTTCAGAAATTTCTTATATTTTTACTTATAATCCCTGAAGAATCTAATAAACTAATCTACAATGCTGTATATTTAATTTAAAATTAATTAAAGTAAAAGTCGTAACGAAATTAATTAAAAAATATGGTTTCTCAATTTGAACCTACACGCAATGGACATATAGCAGAAACATGTTTGTCCACATGTGTTCTGTTACTTCGTTTCATTCGATCGTATTATTGCCGGCAACGTATCAGCTGGCTTTTTCCTATATTATAACCGTAACGGACAACGTAACAAGCTAGCGCCAGTAGTACTTCGTTAAGTTGCATGATTCATCCATCAATAAGTGCCAAAAATAGACGCCTGTGATATATTCTACAGAACGTGTGTGTCGCGTAGCAGTATCGGCTGCCCACGGATTCCAATAATGGGGAGTTGCCGATATTATATTTTTAATATACGACATGGATCGCACAAAGAACTGTGTGCCATTGCAATTTCTAATTATAAAATTTCCGGTAATACAATGTCATATTTTTAGATATTGTTTAGATTATCGTTGAGTTTGACCGGCGTCCAAGATACACACTGATATATAATATCGATTTTAAAGTCTTGACGGTTGCCCTGGCTTTATTTCAAAAGACGTAAAGAATGATAACTAGAATGCATATACAGCATTGCGCAATCGAATTGGAACCACAGCATATAATATTTTTTTTGGGAAAAAATGTATGGAAAATAAATATAATACAAGTGTCCCATATCGTTCTGTTCAAATTTTAGGAGTGTAAAGTAGACTTTATTTCAAGTACCAAAAACGCAAAACTTGTCAATCCATTTTTATTTGTTTCAAAGTTACAGATCTATGAATGTGATTGTCAGATCATGAAAAAAAATGTAATCCTAAAGCCAATACAAACTGATTTTATTTAAAAAAAAGTTATACGATTCAATAACAGGCCTGTGATTGTTAACGTCGCATAATAAAATGTTATCCTAAAATAAATAAACACGGTCGTAGTGCATACAGTAATTTCTTGGAGATCTACAAAAAAGAGTACTGGAAATTGATTTATGATAAAGAAGGTTCTTACTTATTTCGCAAGTGCTGAACCATGAATATCATACAATAAACAAATGTTCAGATGACTGTTAACGTAGCATTTTTTTAATAAAGGATTACATTACGTTTCAGTTCATACAAGAGCTTATTAGTGAGTGGACACGTTTTCTTTATTCTCAATGCCTTACCGATTTTCTTCTCAAGAGTATGCGGACATACATTTTGTGTATGACTACTGTAACGGCAGTGCACGTCAAGCAGTTTGAATACCGACATCGGTTTCCCGATAGGCGCATTCCTCATTACAGAATGTTTCTGGAAGTACACAGACAATTTTGGGAATGCGAACTGCGTGATTATCTTTTCGACCGAGGAGTAAATTTGCCAGCAGACTTAGAGGAAGAAGCAGTAGCTATTGTTATAAGGGATTCAACTCTCAGTGTACGTCGAATTGCTAGACAACTAGGAGTGCCACGAACGACAATTTGGCGAATTTTAAAACGTGAGGGCTGATATCCATATCACTATCGCAGGGGACACGGTTTGCTTGAGGCAGACCACTATGCTCGTCTAGTTTATTCTACCTGGATATTAAGACACTCACGGCTTCATTTTAATTTCTGCAGAACACTCCTCTGGACCGATGAATCCACGTTCACGAGAAGTGGTGTTACAAATCTGAGAAACCTGCATAGGTGGTCATCAGAAAATCCCAAAGCTATACGCCCATCTAAATTTCAACATGAATTTTCTATTAACGTTTGGGCGGTCCTAATCGAGGACTTGTTGATTGGTCCTGTCGTTCTTCCTGGGCGGTTAAATGCGGACAATTTCCTTCAATTTCTTATTGACGAACTGCCAGGTCTTTTAGAGGATGTCCCACTGAATGTTCGACGAGACATGTGGTTTCACATGGATTGGGCACCACCACATTTCGGAATTGCTGTCCGAAATTGGGTTAACGTCAATTATCCAAGATGGATTGGTCGAGGTGGTCCTGTTGCATGGCCACCTAGATCACCCGATCTTAATCCCCTTGACTTTTATTTACGCTGGTACATGAAAAATTTAGTCTACGCGCTAGTTTCGAACACAAGAGAAGAGTTGTTGGACCGTATTCACCTGGCTGCCGAGCAAATTCGACAAAACAAGTATGAAAGTCCGATAAATACTTCTTCTGTTGGCTTACGGGCACAAGCCTGCATTCAACAAGGTGGTGGACATTTCGAAAATATTAATAAAATCAGTTTTTATTGACTTTAGGATTACATTTTTTTTTCATGCTCTGGCAATCACATTCATAGATCTGTAACTTTGAAACAAATAAAGATGGATATACAAGTTTTGCGTTTTTGTTACTTGAAATGAAGTCTACTTTACACTGCTAAAATTTTAACATAACGATACGGGACACTTATAATAATAATATAATTATTGACAATGTTTTTGGTATTTTACGTGCTGTTCTTGAAGAATAAACTGTAAAAATAAGCATAATACATTTACCTACTTTGCGACAATGACTTCTAATCAACAATTTGTAGTATCGTCGGCTTTAAAACGAAAAAAAAATCGCTAGAATTTAAAAAGTTCATTTGAATTTCATAGTGACAATGGACATTCGTTGGGAATTAGACGCCGGTGGTTACAGTAATTCTACAAAATTAATTAAAAACCTCCACCCAATCTCCAGACGTCAACTTTATTAAATATTTATGGAATAAATTAAAAATTAATCATGGTTTCCAGTAGGGAAAAGAAACAGTGTAAAAAAACCTGTTTTATGAAAGGAATTGTTAAGTATTAAGTCCTTAATATTATATTAAATCAATAACATGTTTGTAATTGCAATTTAAATAACCCCATGTATGCAAATAAAGTTCTTGTAAATGTGTTTGAAATGTTTTTTTTTTAATTATTCTTTATTTTTAGGTCTTCTGTTCTTAATATAAGAAATTCACTAATAATTTAATGAAATTTGGAGATTAGCACCTTTATTTATGTTCCTACAAAGTTTCCCTTCAATTACATTTATTTCATATTTCTTTCCAATTGTTGCATACCCTTAGAAAAAAATCATTTGAGAACTATCTCACTAACCAATTCTATGCTGTTTAAATACTTCTTTAAAGGACACTGTCCAGTTATAAAGTCGGTAACAGTTTTAATTCATCTTTTGGTTCTTCTCTAGGTTAGTTGAAAACCTAACATCCAGCTATACTAATAATGTCTTGGTATAGAGTTGACCCTTAACCTCTATTTCTTTTAATGTTCTCTTTCTAACCATAACCAGATCTAACCACATATAAGTTCTGGTCCTACGAATTTCCTTATTGAGTCCTCCTTGGCCAGTTCATCTGCCATCTCATTGCCTTTAACGTCCTCATGTCTTAGTAACCATATTAGTGACATTGTCTGGTACCAGTCTGTTGAGTGCTTGCTTGAAATGTTTCACCGGTTTCAATCTAGTAATTGAGTTCATAATAGTCGCCATAGTATTAAATAAAAAACTATATACACAGCCGGTTTCCCCAATTTCCTGGGCGCATTGTGCGAGTGCAAACAATTAAGCTTGGAAAACCGTCGTATATATTTCCCCAGACTCAGTCATCTTTGCTTTCTAGGTCACATTCCACAGATGTTGTCTACACCTGAGCCGTGATTGAATTACAATCCATCGGTGAAACAGCCACTCCATCCCTCGAGTCCTTCACCTGTTCCCTGGTCGCTTACAGCTTAACTGTAAACATAATCTCAGGTGCCGTATTGTTCGAGCTTGTAGTATCAGCTCTACTACAATTCCCATGATATCTATATGGGTCCCAGTTATATTATTAAGACACCGTAAGCTATTGGTTTTCAGCCTCAAGATCGTAGTCATAATCTCCTCTTTCAAAGGTAATTTCAGCGGAAAAATACTAAAAGTGGTCTCCATGCAGGTGGTTCCCATGCTGTTCATGACTCTTGTGATTCCTAACAGAGCTTGTCATTGGTAAATCGTGAGGAGCTCCACCGCTAATGTCAGTTCCGTTCGCCTTCTCTACCATGCAACTGCTCTATAGGTAATCGTTGGTCTTACTACCACTGTGTACAATCAATGTAATCGCTAAGTCTTGCCAACAGCTCTTTTATATCGCCTGAAAAACTGCGTCTTCTTGTCTGTCACTTTGACTGGGTGTTTGCTCCAATTTAGTTTCGCATCAAATGTTGTCTAGATCCTTCTTCATTGATTAGTACTGATTGTTTTCTTATGCTACCCAGACCATTAAATTTTCTCATTTTGGTAAAAGCTACCAACTTTGTTTTTTGCGTGTGAATTGGCAGTCAGTCCCTCATTTTTTATCATATTACAGCAATACTTGTCAAGGAATTGTTTTTCCTTCCATTCGCTTTTCTTAATTTGAATGTATGTTAAGTCATTCTTCTTCTGTTTTGGGTTGGACACCAGAACGTCCAGGCACTTGAGCACATTGCTCTTTGTACAATCCCCAATAGATCTCTCAGTTCCACTCTGTTAGTCTTGTGTCCTCGATAAAAGCCACTATCCTCCTCAGGGGAAAATTTGAGTACACTCGGAGGATCCAATAGATCTCTCCCGAAATATTTCTGTCTGAGTTCCTTCAGTTTCTCACACGTGCATATTACATGAAGGCTAGTTTGCTCCTGTTTTTCACACCTCCTACACCAGGGCTCGCTAACCAAGCCCATGATGTTAAGTAATTATCAGAATCATCTTTCTAGTTTTCTGATGCTAGGTTTAAGGGTATGTAATTTTGCTCTGCTTTTATTATTGCGATGTATAGGTTAACGTGTTTATCTTGGTATTGTCGAAGGTTTTTGAACTTGTTTCACATGGAGTGCTTGTATGTCAGATATTCCTCTGCACACTAGTTTTCTACTCAGCATTATTCTTTCAACGTAGGAGTTTAAGTATAGTTTTCTGTACTTTTGCGTTGTGGAATTAATATTATTGTCTATGCCCAGTGGCGGCTCTTTAATGAGAGCAAGTGAGCAATTGCACCCCCTGGAATTATGAAACAAAACAAGCCAAGCGGCGACTAACTGAGAAAGTATTTATTTATTATATATATTATGTATTCATAGTTATTGACGAGGAACGTGGCACGCTAACAACGTACATATGCCGATTGTCGTCACAGATATACTGAGCAAAGCCCAACTCTTGCTCTGTTAAGGCATTAACATTACATTGATGATGGGGAGAACTGTATTTTGCCGTACTTCAATGTCGTATAATACATAGCGTTGAAGAAACTGAACCAGACTGCTCTCGGGCGTTGTTACAATAATTCCGTGTCTTTTTTAGAGAACAACGCGTTTTCGCGTTAACGTATAATGAAAAAATCGCAGTAAAAAATCTTAAACGGCCGATGCCTCAATTATGTTTAGAAAATAAACAATCTGTTAAAGGTAAAGACGTTATAAGAAAATTCAAAATGAATATTTATCAGAAAAATGACTGGATTTGTGGGTGTGAAATTAAAAATACTTTGTTTTGTTTTCCGTGTCTTTTGTTTGGTGGTGAACCGTCTTAGCCAAAGAACGGAATAAGAGACTAATTCATCTTAGTGCTAAAATTAGTAAACATGAAAATTCCGAAGGGCATTTGAAAAATATATTTAGTCTAAGAATGTTAGGAAAAAATAACATTCAGAATGTTTTAGATTCATCATATAGAAAAGCAATTCAACAACACAATGAAAAGGTAACAAAAAATAGGCATGTGTTAAATTTAATAATAAATTGCATTAGATTTTGTGGCGCGTTTAAACTGGCACTTCGGGGTCATGATGAACAGCAAACGTCGAATAACAAGGGTATTTTTCGGGAATTGATAAATTTTACGGCAGAATTGGATAAATCGCTCAGAGATCACATCGAAGCAGCACCGGTTTTTCAGGGATTATCAAAAACGATACAGAATGAGCTGCTTGATGCAATGTTGAACGTGTATCATGAACAAGTTGCTAGTGAACTTAAAGCAACCGATTTCATATCTGTGATAGCTGATGAAACCACAGATGTGTCCAATCAGTTTCAGTTGGTGGTTGTTTTAAGATATATTGTGAACGCGAGACCGGTCGAAAGATTTTGGAAATTTCTTCTGCCTAGTGGACATGATGCTAATTGTTTATCTGCCTCCATCCTTAACGAAATTAGTTTGTTTGTTGATGACCCAGAAAAACTGATTGCACAGAGCTATGATGGGGCAGCAGTCATGAGTGGTGCTATTAACGGCGTGCAAAGACATGTCCAAGACCAGTATCCAAGGGCTAATTTTGTACATTGTTATGCACATCAGACAAATCTAATTATGTCACATGCTACAGCGAGCAGTAGTAATTGCAGAATTTTTTTTTGCCAATCTGACGGGATTATGTACATTTTTCTCCACTTCACCACAACGAGCTGCAAGATTGGAAGAATTCCTTCAGAGAAAAAGCTTACCTCGTTCTTCAAAAATAAGATGGAACTTCAATTCTAGGACAATGAATACAATATATGAGCACCGAGAAGAAATAATTAAAGCTCTAGAACAAATCGAGGGAGAAGCTAGTTTACAAACTACCATTCATCAAGCTAGTGCCAATTTACGAATTTTAGAGGAGGAAAATTTTATCTATTGGTTAACTTTCTTTCATAAAATTATGCCACATGTGGACATATTGTTTAATGAATTACAAAATGTCAATACAGATGCATTAAAAATCAAGAATAATTTAGATAATTTTGAACGCGCTATTGGAAAAATTCGAACCGAAATCGCTGACACAGATAATCAGTTGGTTAAACAAAATGACCCAGAACTGACTCCTCGACCATCAAAGCGGCGAAGAGTAACTGATGGTATCCAAAGAAGGAGGGAAACTATTGAAGTGTGCGATATTATTTTGCTAGAAATAAAAACTAGATTTCGGTATACAGGGCACTTAATATTATCAAACTTAATTTCTTTTAAACAGTTCTCCTCTTTTCATAAAAAATTTCCGGAAGATTGCCTTAAAGAAGCAGTAAAATTTTATCCATGCCTTAAGGAAAGCAGACTACGAACTGAATTAAGCGTTCTATATTCTAGAGAAGAATTTAGGCAAAAAATAGTAGTCGCTTCTGTAGGTCTGCTAGGTCTTCTGCTGGATGGATTAAGCGACACCTTTAATGAAGTTTTTACGCTTTTAAAAATTGTCATTACAATCCCAATGACAACGTCCGAAGCGGAACGCCAGTTTTCACGGCTGAAGAGAATAAAAACTTTCCTGAGAAATGCAATGAAAGAAGAGAGATTAAATGCCCTTACTATGTTATCTTGTGAAAAAGAATGTATAAATGATTTCCCAAACTTTAATGAAAAAGTGATAGAACTGTTCTGCAAGTCAAAGACACGTAAAATGGACTTCGTTTATCGTCAGATGTAATTAAACTGTGTAGTGTAATACTATTCCCTCAAAACAAACTCTACAATGAACAGTACCTGTCTGGAACAGTACGTCGGTGAAATTTATAAGGATTGGGTAAGCGTTTTTGTATTACACTTTTTAATTTTGAAATTATGCACTCCCTATGTGAACCACCCCGAGCCGCCACTGTCTATGCCCATTGTTATTATTATTATTATAAAATATTCTATATACCTAAACACCGATTAGTTTATAGTCAATCAGGTGACTTCTTATTTCTTTGCTAACATTGACAAATACATCTTAATCGGAGATTGTAATTCTATATCTCTTCAGAAATTTTAGCTCACAGAAATTACATGTAACATAAAACATAACAGTGATTTGAATTTGTAATCAATAAGTAACATAATCTAAATATCACTCTACTGAACCCATCAAAGTGTCAATTGCGATTTGATTCCTTTCACGAGTATCCCGCTATATTTCTCTTTGTATTTCACGATTTAATGAGCTGCTTTAGAGAAAAAAAAACAACCACTAATCAATTAAATTCGGTGGATTGCCGCTCGTAAAATGTGTTTATTATTATCGTCTCAATCTAACGGAGAAAAACGACCATTCAATATTTACAATATGTCTACGGCGCATTGATATTTACCCGTCGTGTCTTTGCGTTCTTTAAAAGATCCGTTCAACTGCATACACTTAACTCCTATTCGAAAATAAACAACTTCAGAATTACGGCGACTTGAACTCACAGAAATCACATCACTTATGCAGCTACATTGCCTTCCCATCATATTGACGGGTCCTTATATATTTTTATTATAAAATACATATCCGTTTGAGTTTCACAACTAATAGTAGAGTTATTCTAATATAATGTTCTGGTTTCGGTATTATGAAAGAACGTACAATACGTAAATGCATATTGCTAAGGCAACTCAGCATATAAAAAGCGTTCAAATAAGCTTTGCCTCTAGTAGGCCATTCCTTTAAAAACGTATGATTATTAATAATTTAAATTTGCATTAGTTGTCAATTAGACAGATAATTCTTTCAATGGAGACTGTGGTTAAATAATAATTTAAAAAGGTATATAACCCCTTACCACAATTATTAGTCGTATCCTAAATACGTATTTCGACAACTAAGTTGTCATCATCAGTAGGTAAAAACTACTAATTAAAGTCACACGGGGCACAATAAAGTAAGATAAACGCTTCCGCACAACTACTATACACTGCAACCCTGTAAAGACCTGTAAACCCTGTAGAGTCTTTACAGGGTTGCAGTGTATAGTAGTTGTGCGGAAGCGTTTATCTTACTTTATTGTGCCCCGTGTGACTTTAATTAGTAGTTTTTACCTACTGATGATGACAACTTAGTTGTCGAAATACGTATTTAGGATACGACTAATAATTGTGGTAAGGGGTTATATACCTTTTTAAATAATTAGACAGATGCATAGTTGACAAAAATTGCTTTGTAATTTAAAATTCATTTAACATGGTTTTTACTATACAACACAAATCATTCATGCTAGAATCTTATTTTCGAAACGGACGTAAGATTGACGGACAATGGCAGTATTCTCTTCAAGATTGTTTAGAAGAATTTAGAAATGAGTTCCCTAACGTCATCTTTGATTATGACAGTTTTCGGCACACAGTGACACATTCCGTTATGGTTTTCAGAGAAACAGGGAGTGTTAAACAGAAAGAAGGCGCAGGTCGGGCGAAAAAGCGTACAGAAGAGCTAGTTAATAATGTAAGAGAAATTATAAATAATGCACGAAGAACTTCCGTACGAGCATTATCACAACAAGTGGGTGTGTCAATTGGCACATGTCATACAATTTTGAAAAAGGACTTACATTTATTTCCATATCACATGACCTGTTATCAAGAAGTCAAGGAAATCGACTATCCCAGAAGAATAACGTTTAGTCAGTGGTTCTTAAATAATTTTGATAATGACCTTCTTGACAAAACCTTTTTTTCTGATGAGTCATGGTTTTATCTGAATGGATATGTGAACTCACAAAATATGAGGATGTGGACTAATGAGAAACCACATAATTTTTTTGTTGAAACCGCACTTCATCCGCAGAAAATTGGTGTATGGTGTGCGATTAGTCGAAGGAGAATTATTGGCCCTATTTTTTTTAACGGAACCTTAACAGGAGAAAGGTATCGACAAGAAATTATTATGCCATTTATCGAACAGCTTGACGACGAAGAAATAACACAGGGTTACTTTCAACAAGACGGAGCTAGAGCACACACAGCAGGTGAAACAATTAATATGCTGCAGCAATTTTTTCAAAATCGGTTGATAAGTTTAAACACTGAACATGAATTTCCACCAAGATCTTGTGACATTGCCCCATGTGATTTCTTTTTATGGCCATTCTTAAAGAACTCAATTTATCAAGTACAGATACCTGATCTTGCAGGCCTTCAAATCAGAATTGCTGAAAGAATTAATGGAATTGACAATGCGATACTACAAAACACTTTTTCCTCCATTAGAAGAAGATGTGAGAAATGTTTCGAACAAGGTGGTGGACACTTTGAACAATTTTTATAAAATTTTGCTTGTTTGTTGGAAATAAACATATTTCATTCACTTAAAAATGTTCGTTTTATTATTTTGACATTTGTCATTTCAATCAAATATCTCATCTCATAACCAACAAAATTCCTATTAAAATTAGTAACAAGCTAAGACATAATCATAATTTCCAAGGGCTACTTTGAGGTAAAATTTATTTGAATTCTTTGTAGATCACAAATGATGTGGAATAGTTGAATAGTATATTACATTACTAGGAGTAGAAAGCTGTCATTTTTGTGTCGAGCCCAGAAGTTTGCTGTCGAGGCGATAGCCGAGACAGTGCAAACTAGGCGAGACACAAAAAGCTTTCTACTCCGTGTGATGTATACTATTTTTTCTTCAAATAATTTTTACCGTGCTTGTGAGCTACACATTTAAATATATCATGCATTATAGTCGCTTAAATATAGGTTTTATATATCTGTCAAACAACTGTCAAAGTGTTTTGTGTAAACTTTTATTTATTTAAGTAATATTAAAAGTACAATTATGAACAGAATAATTTTGTATATTGAAATCACTATTGCCTATTTCGATGTCGGTGTTGATAGAAGTAGTTGACATTCTGACATTTCCCATTTTGACATTTAATAAAAAATCTGGTCAAGTTTGTGGCCTTTAGACGAAGAGCAGCATACTCTCTGTACATATTCATGTAAAAGTCTCCGATTATAGTAAAAGAACGTTATATTGCGCACTGACACTTATACGTACCTCAGCAACTAAATATTCTCTGTTCGGTGCATTAACTAAGAAATTGTCAATTTCACCTTTACACAATACCTTAGATTTTTTTGGTTTATAACCTTCGCCTTGACGCTTTAAAAATGCTGTCAATTTGTTATATTTTCCAATATTTACATTATGTGTTAAGTTTAGTTGAGCTTTAATGATTGAATGCCCATAATATGGAGCTTTTCAAATTTTTCGATAAACTTGCAAAATATGCCAACAAAACGTTTTCGGTCAAGTTGTTGACATTTTGTTCTCTAGTCCGCTTCAGAAATTTTGCATACGCATTTTCATACACTTTACGAGATTTGGTCGGGATTAAAGTTGCAGCAGCTTGATTTGCAATTTTTGTTAATTCTGGTGGCGTACATCGAAATTCTTCTTCGCTCATTTTATAAATATTTGACAGTTATCAAATAATCGTTCAGTCACTTTAAGGAGTTATGATTGGTCGGTTACATTTTCTTACTAGTAAAGAAATGAGCCCATTTTTTACTAGTAAAAAAATGAATTATTTCTAAGGTACAGTTGTGTGCAGAAAAAACTCGGACAAGCTATTTTTTCTATTTAAATCTGGTTCACCCATACTTAAATTTGAATTGTCACTTAAGTGTCAAATTGAGTTGTCAAAGTGAGAGTTTTATTATAATGCCAAGACAATTGTGTAATCAACAAAAAATTCAAATCATTTCCGAGCTTCAAAAAGGACGAACAATTAGAGAAGTAGCGTTTACTTTCGGAGTTAATAAAAGCACCGTACAAAATGTCAAAAACCGTTGGGAGCAAGAACAAACAATTAATAGAAAACAAGGAAGCGGTAGAAGAAGGATTTCTTTAGAACATCATGATACCGCTTTAGTGAATTTCTTAAGAGAACGTCCGTTTTCTTTTGCATTAGATGCTGTTGCAGCAACAAATTTCCCGGGTTCTCGGTCAACAGCCTGCAGAAAAATTCAAATGTCAGACATTAAAAATTGTATTACAGTCAAAAAAAGTATTTTGTCGGAACGCCATAAACAGGGCAGAATAATCTTTGCACTAAATTATTTGTACAAAGATATTGAATTCAGGAATAAAGTAATTTTTACTGACGAAAAGACGTTTCAATCGACTTACAATGGACACATTAAAGTGTATAGACCGAGAAATACTAGATATGAAGAATCATACGTATCTAATGCAGGTCAGTCGCAACGTTTCTCTGTTAATGTATGGGCTGCTATAACTGCTAATGGACTAGCTATCTGTTGGAGAATTGATGGTAGATTCAATGCTTTGGCATATCTAAATATTTTGGAGAATATAATACCATTATTTCGTGAACATCACCCAAATAATAATTTTATTCTCCAGCAAGATAATTGTTCAGCACACACGGCAGGAATAATAACTCAGTGGTTACAAACTAATAACATCGAAACTTTGATTTGGCCCTCCAAATGCCCGGATGTAAACATAATTGAGAATATCTGGGGTATTATTGTAAAAAAAATGTATGAGCGTCATTTTAGACCAAATAACAGAGAAGAGCTGTGGAATGCAATAATTGAAGCATGGCAAGAAATAACAGAAAACGAAAATCTTATAAGAAACTTGTATTCGTCTATTCCCTTGCGATTGACCAATATATTAAATGCAGATGGTGCCATGACGAAATATTAGTTTATATATATTATATGGTTTATTTGTAGATTTTTTATAATGCTATGACTGTTAATTTTATTAAAGTTAATTCATTTTATTGAAATTCGTTTCTTTACTTCAACATATAAAAGGAGTTTTACTCACATATTGGCATATAATGCTATAATTCAGGTGACATATGAGTGTACGACTTTTTTTTGGAAATGTGTCAATAGTGGTATAGGTTCACACAACTTAACACTTGACCTACTTTTTTCTGCACACAACTGTATGTATTCAGTAACAAAATGATCATATTTTAGTACGTTTGAAGAAAAAATCCTTTTTTCTACAAACACCGTTAAAAGTTAACATTTTGACACGGCTAACTTTAATTAAAAATGCGATATTATAGCGTAGCGTGTTAAAAGTAGTACTTTTAACACTAGTGTGAAAAGTAAATTGACATGACAGTTTGTCAAAAATGACAACATATATTAAAATGATTGAAAATGACATATTTCTTGGATAATTAATATTAAATGTACAGTTTGTGTAATTCGAGATATTTATTAACTGTGTTGCAGTACTTTCAGAATTATTATTCTCGCTATTACTTCATTTTCTTTACACGAACTTAAACACTCATCTTTTGTATGAATTGTGACAAATTAATTTGACGTTATTTTTATGGTTGCGTCCAGTTGTGTCAAAACGTAGTCATGAGCTGTCAAATTTTGTCAGTGGATTTTCATTATATTTTATAATAAAAATTGTGTTTGTAGAAAAAATATTGTACGATACACGTGTTAAAAATGCTATTTTATTTCACTCGTAAATTGCGACACTCGCTAACGCTCGTGTCGCAAACTTTTACTCGTGAAATAAAATCGCACTTTTAACACTTGTATCGTAAATAATTATTTTGGCGACGCTACATGGCAGCACGATCTTTTTTTTCAATGATTCTGTAAACGGGGGATTATAGTATGCATAAGTATAGCAAACGCCAATTAAGTTGGCGCGAGGAGGGGTAAGTTCGCGCAGGATTAGAAGTAGTGGGGAGATTTGTATTTGGTTTTACATCAAATGTCATATAATACTTACCTCTGATCGTCATTCTCACTGCGTCGTCTGTGCGAGCAGTACACCAGCTGAGAGAACATACGATTTTATACCGTAAATACGAAGCCGGAAGCAATGGCCGGCCGAATTGTTACTTTAACAAAGTTAATTCTTAATCCGAACACCACGATCCTCTGGTCACAGGAATTAAAAGAAGAGACACTCGAGATAATCGACCGAACATTTAATGAACGAGATATCCAGCACATACTACGGACATCGCCAAACATATTTATGGTAGATCCAAACCAGCCAAAAATACAAGTCAGGATTCCAGAAAAAAACACCGAACCGCTCAAAGAAGAAAAAAAACACCGAACACAGAACAAGATGCAAACTGAAATCATATCCGCAGAAGACTTCATCTACCCGAAATTCACGAAGAAACCAAAAATAGACGAAACAATCACCCCGATCGAAACTAAAAATTCTTACGACGCCCTCGACAACAAAACCGACGAAAAGATGGAAGAAGAAACTGCCGAATCCACTCCACAGCCTTCAACATCAGCCAGCTCGCCCAGGGTAAGTGACAAAACCACCACACATAACACAAAAACACACAAAATCGCACCAATTATCATAATCGAAAAAGACAAATGGACATACATACGACAATTACTTAAATCAAACAGCATTAACACAGTAGAAAACAAAATGGTGAAACCAGGAATACACATCGAACCGACAACCGACGAAGACTATCGAAAACTAAAACACACACTAGACAACGAACAAATTAAATATTACACATTTCAATTGAGAAGTGAAAAGACACTAAAGGTGGTGATGCGTGGCATTCCCACATTTATAACAGACACTGACATCACAGACGACTTGACGGACCAAGGATACCCGACTTTAAAAATTAAACGCATGAACGGCAAACACGGAATACCAGCACCACTTGTACTAATCGAACTGACAAGACAATACATGTCAATCTTCAACTTACGCGACTGCTGCGGACTTACAATCAAAATAGAACAACTCAACAAACGGACTGACATTATACAATGCCACAAGTGCCAGACTTTCGGACATCACCAACGGAATTGCAACATAAACTACAAATGTATGAAATGCGGAGACGGACATTCGACACATCTATGTACTAAGACAAAAACAACCCCACCAAAGTGTGCAAACTGCGATGGTCCTCATCTATCCACTTTCATAAACTGTCCCAACAATCCAAACAATCCTACAAACAAAACCACACCTCAACCTAAATACATACCAGCACCACCCCCAACAACAAATCCATGGACACAAAGACAAAAAGACGCGACACTTAACACAAATGACGAACTAGCACTTGCCTTAGGCAATATGATAATAACACTACACTCGACAAACGCCACAAAAGAACAAATACAATACTTCGTAACACAAACACTGACAATAATAACACTCTACAATAACAAACATTAAACACACACTCAACTGAAACGCAAAAAAAAAAAAAAAAAAAAAAGCGACTGACACACAGACTTTACACAAACACAACACACACAGGACCACACACAAAAAAAAAAAAACACAACATCCAACGATTACAACAGACTCAAACACGTCACAACCCTGGGAAATACAAAACAACGGAGTGGAAGTGGAGGCAACTTCGACCACAGAACAAAACTCAAAGACCCATGAAAACCTCTGATCGTGTATCACGTTGTGATCCCCTAGCAAAGGCATTATGTTCCGTCAAACGTCAATGACAAATGTATTCTGACAATTACTTGAGTAGTGGGGGCGGACGTTTTTAAAAACGGCTTCTGCGCACCCCCTTCTCGCGCCAACTTAATTGGCGATTGCTATACCTAGCTAAATTTCAAAAAATCAAAGTCACACCTTCTATAAAAAAAGTTTTGCTCACAATGTTATGATATTCCCAAGCCAATGTAATCTATTTTTAAAGAGGAAGTTAAGAATACCAATGCTTCTTGTTCTATATTGTAAAGTGTCGTTGGAACTTTGGGCTGCAATTTGAGAGAGATACATCCTAAAAACTAAAGGAATGTTGTTTCATCATGACAATGCCAAGTTCAGACCTCATATGGTAAGATTAATCCTGGAGAAAATTGATTATCCATGGATAGTTTTTAAAGTGTATATGTATATATTCTACCTGTAATTGCTGTATTTATTTCTAAAGAAGCCACTGAATGGCTGAAACAATTGTCAAAATATTTATTTATACCGGGTGTATTATGAAAAACCTTTCGTGCTGTAACTTTTTTATTTTTTATCCGAATGTAATAAATTATACGTCGAACTAAATCGTTTTAAGAACACTGTAACGTGATCCGCTTTGAATTTTTTTTTACACTTTGTTTTTGACAGACAGCTGCAAACTGTGTTTTTTTAAATTGCACTATACTTTTTTTTTTCCTTATTCAAATATATTAGTTTTTCTGAATATGAAACTGTAAACAACGATATCCTTGTATGAAAAGAAATCGAGAAATTGAAGGTTTTTTTTTTAGTTCGATTTATTCTGGTTTTTCCGAACACAGAGATTTCTTAAATGCATTTCAAATACTCTATTTCATTTTATTACCAGCAAATGTGTGTACCTTTTAAAATCACTTACATTCAATACTATATAGCCCATAAAGGATTACAAACCAATGTTATCAGTGAGCGGTTGGTCAACAACAACATTTACAGTGTTTATTTTAAAAATTTAAAAATCAAGCAGTCATATTGAACGATAAAAGTGCATTCCAAATTTTCGAAGAGAGCTGTGACATCTGTCAGTCGCACATTCATTATAACATTTTCAACGATTTATTTCTAAATTTTGTTATTGAAATGGATAATGGCGAATGTGTGGATGCGATTCAAGCATATTTTGAATGCGGAACAAATTCTGCAGCTGCTTTGCGACTTTATGGAAATCGTTTTCCTGACAGACTGCGTCCAAGTGCCGATAAGTTTGGAAGGCTCGTGCGAAATTTACGAAATTTTGGATCATTCAAAAAAACCGAAAATAAACGCACGTGTAATTCAAGATCAAAATTTAGAATTAAGTGTCTTGATCTATGTGGAAGAAAACCCTAATACGTCTACGCGAGAAATTGCTCACTACATGCAGGTATCACATTCTACAGTTCAGTACATTCTGAAGAAGCACAAGTTCTTTCCTTATAAACCACGGAAGGTGCATGCTCTCGGTGAAAACGACCCTCAGCGAAGGGTTCAATTCTGCACGGTTTTCATGAATAAACTAAGGGAAGATCCAATTTTTTATCGTCGTGTGTTGTGGTCAGATGAATGCACTTTTGGGGAAAATGGTGTATTCAACAGAAATAATCATCGCCATTGGAGCACTGAAAATACTGAATACTGAAAAAATTTACTACTGTCTGCCAAAAACGAAATGCCAAAATTTTTTTTTTTTAAAAACAGGTTACTGTGCTTTAAAAACGATTTAGTTTGACATATCATTCGTTAAAATCAGATAAAATATAAGGAAGCTACAGCCCCAAAGGTTTTTCATAATACACCCGGTATATTAAATAGTAAAAAACAGTTGTTGTTATTATAATAAGCAGAGAGCGGACTCGAGCGATTGATGATTTATAGCCCATAGGCGTGTGCTTTTTATTCGCAATAGGTTTGTTTCTGTAAGTGATCCGTGAGTTTTGAACAGTTTGATATGTGTGGCTAGCTGCATAACTGGCACATACTTACATATGCAGTTAATATGTATCTGTCAATGCACAACAGAGCGAATGTAATAAACGATTAGGTAACCGGCAGCAACTACTGCTGAAACAAAAGTAATGCTGACAAGCGAATTGCGTATCGAATTTTGAATAAAAATAATTTACAAAGAACAAAACTCAAAACTATGTATTTTCTGTGAAACATTGAAAGTGTAAAACATTACTATGAACAACTAAAATTTGTTCAATTGTTCCTGTGTTAAATTAATTCTTTTAGATGTTAAAACGTCTTTAAAAATAGAAAATGTCCGTTCCATAACACCACTGGTGATGGGTGCGTGATTAAAATGTTGCAAAAGTGCACCATACTTTAAATGTATAGATTTTTCAATCGGCTCTGTGCAGAATTGAAATAATATATTCAAATCTGGATTTCTGCTAAATATGGCATCAACTTTTGTCTCGGCTTTGAGAAATATCTTTTTAATTGATGAAACTAACTTATCAACATTTGGAAAATGACTCCTGGTGTATTCACATACTCTGTCTAGTGTATGTGCTGCACAGGTAACGTGTAGCATATTGGGATAAGATTGTTTTAATAACTTCCCTGTTTTTAACATACAAGCTGCCACATCATTCAAAAATAATAGCATCTTTTCTTTATAGTTGTTATCCGATGACAGAATATTATGAATACATTGATCAATTACTTCTGCAACTGTTCCACCATTTACGACTGGCAATATTTTAGTTGCAATTAAGTACGGTTGGTATGAAGTTGTCGGATGAAGAATACCAACAACTACATTAACACATGTCGTCCCATTACATCCGTTGTTTCGTCTGCACTTAACCAAAGATAATGACCAGATAGGTTGATTCGTATTTTTTCAATGATTTTCAAATAACATTTTGGTAAGTGGTATTTGCGAAAAGTGGATTCATCTGGTATATGACGATCAGTATATTTTGTAAACCTCTTGAGGACTGGATTGTTAAGCTTTCTGAATGGAATATTGACCGCCATGAAAGCTTCACACAGTTCTTCGTTAATAGTGTCAGGTGCAGATGGTCATATGTTATCTTGATGAGTTTTCGAAGAAACATGTCTCTGCACATTACACATTTGTGGACGCGTTAAACTTAATGAACAGGCACTGCAATATATCTCGGTATCATTACGAATATGCAACCAATCTGTATGGCCTCTAATCCATCTTACCATGGTTGCCCTACGAGAATTCTCCATAGTTAATGAAAATAAAGAAAAGTACTAAGAACAGAAAGAAATGGACTAAAAAGAAGAAACGAAAATGACTCCAAAAATACGATAGTAAATTAAACTTAATATTTATAAAAAATTATAGGATAAATATACAATATAACAATATAAAACGGATTTTTTTTAATACTAAACGTTGTAACCAAATAACACTGAAAGAAACGAAACCAGAAACAATCTCTTAAAGAAGAGAATAGAAAATATACTATCTCAAGAACAATAAATACGTGTATGTATGTATAACAGCATGTAAACACGAGAATACACTTTGGAAATCAGCGGATATAATTTTTAAGCGATTATTTCAAGAAGTCTAACGAAACAATATATAAATGTATATTCCGTCTTATACGCCACTGAATTTAATTTATGAAGGAATAGACACAATGTACTATTCATAACGACGGAAATAACAGCACGTGCTCGAGGCATGCGATCGAGCAAGCAAATAGTGGGGCTGTTATAACATGCATACAATAGCTGAGACCGCCACAACGTTTTATCGGGGCAATTGGTCATTCAGTCCGCTCTCTAATAATAATATTGCCCATTTACTAAATTATGCTATGCCCACCTGGAGAACCGAACTACGCCCCACTACCAATAAAACGGCTGGAAGTTGGAGAAATCAAAATCCAAAGAGGCATTTTCCAAGACGACGCGCTAAACCCACTATGGTTTTGCCTTGCTTTGAAATAACTCGTATCTTTGCTGAACAGTCAAGAGAAGGGTGTTATTATTGAACAACCTGGGACCCAAATTAACCATTTATGGTATATTAACGACCTATAGCTTTACGCTAGGACACAAGACCAACTGCACAAACTCCTTGAAAGTGGGGGTTGTGAAGTAAGTGGCCTCCATCCGCCACTACAAAATATTTTTTCCTTGGACAGTATCAACTTTGGTTGGTGTGAACCTTGAGAACAGTGACGATTTAGTTCCCTTTCGCATTTCTTCTTCACTAAACAGTGACAAAGGGGAATGTGACAGTCCAAATGTGAAAAACATTCATATGACGTTTGCTCTAAACACTTATATTAGTTTAGGAGATATTCAACACAATTGACGAAAAATCAGAATTTTCATCACTTTTTGTGAAAATTGTGATTTTTGAAAGCTTGTCATTATTTAAGAAGCTACAGAACTGGTTTTCCGCTCAAACTGTAACAAATTTATTATACTTTAAATTTGAGACGAATAATATTTCTGTAAAACGAACCGTTCAGGAGATATTGCGAAAAATTATAGAAGATATCCAAAATTTTGAGTTTTTTTTGATACCAAATGGTGCACCATGGCGCACCGAAGTCGAAAACTTGGATTTTACGCTACGCGCCCAATACTAGGGCTGGGCGAAGTATCGATACATCGTCCAATACCCGATACCATAACTGGTATCGGGTACCCGATACCTCATATAACGAAGGTATCGATTCTTAGGTATCGATTCCAAAGCATCGATTCCAAGGTATCGATTCCAGGGTATCGATTCCAAGGTATCGATTCCAAGGTATCGATTCCAAAGCATCGATACCTATCGATACTTTACCGATTCCAGTACTCGCTAAGTATCGATGTATCGGGTAGCGAGGTATCGATTCCAAAGCTTCGATACCTATTCCGATTCCGGTACTCGCTAAGTATCGATGTATCGGGTAGCGATGTATCGGGTAGCGATGTATCGGGTAGCGATGTATCGGGTAGCGAGGTATCGATTCCAAAGCATCGATACCTATCGATACTTTAGCGATTCCAGTACTCGCTAAGTATCGATGTATCGGGTAGCGATGTTTTTTAAATGAGTATGCGTACATCATAGGTATATAAGTTGTTGTTTTATGCAAAATGACAATTTAGAATTTTCTTATTTTTCATGCAAGGATTAAAAAAGAACTACATACATAAGTCTGCAGCTAGTATAATTATAATTTTACCTTTCGGAGGCCAATATTTCAACGTCAGTAACTTCACTATCACCGTCTCTTTTGTCTTTCTTTTCAATAATATTAAAATATGTAAAAGGATGAACACATTTTATATGCTTTAGCATATTTGTAGTATTACCAGTATACTTATATTCTTTTTTACATACATTACAACTCACGCCCTGGTCGTTAATTTTATTAAAGTAATTCCAAACTACACTATTTTTTTTCGACATTTTGGTACTTACGTATCCACTTATTACACCAAGTTATAAGAACAAAGTGATGAAGCTTAAAATGATATGAAATATAAGTGCTTATATTAAACTTTAGACGACGAATAAAGGTAGGAATTATAATAAATCAAAACTAGGGAACAGCAAAAATTTGTTGACACATAATTTGTATAAAGCAGTGTTGAGAGAAATATAGGTGATATTCATATTCATATAAAACACTTTCCTGTTCTATAGAATGCACAATACACAATACACGACTGTAAATTGGAACTAAAATAAACAAAATATAATATAAATATATAGTATTAATTAATATAATAAGGTAAAAAAAGTTGGGTCAAGAATTCTTATCAAGCTATTATAGGTATAAAACGTGCTTGGTTTGTTTCTATTTTGAAATGAATATTTTAGGCTTTTTGTATAATTTTGTAATAGCGCATATTTGCCTATATTATTTTATCTTTCTGCGTTTTTTAAATGTATATAAAAATAACTTTTTAAGTAAAGAATTTTTAAGTATGTATGCATAATATATATTTTTAAGACGTTGGTTATTATGCGAAGCAAATTCCATATTATGACATAACTTTAATTATTACAAACAAAAAAAAACAAAATATCACAATATTGCAAATTTCATACCATCGGTACAATCGGTAAATTAATTTTACATCTCTTGAAACCGATATCAAACAATCGACACCTAGAAAACGGGTTATGAATACTGATTCCTAGGTATCGAATCAAGGTATCGATTCCAAGGTATCGATTCAAGGTATCGATTCCAAGGTATCGATTCCAAGGTATCGATTCCAAGGTATCGATTCCAAGGTATCGATTCCAAGGTATCGATACTTTACCGATTCCAGTACTCAGAATCGATACCGTGCACAGACCCGATACATCGCTAAGTATCGATACCTCGATTGGTATCGGTACCCGATACCGAAAACGCCGGTATCGCCCAGCCCTACCCAATACTAACAACATATCCAAAAATCAAAACTACCCGATCTTTTGCATACCAAAATGTATCATTTTACTGGACTATTAGAATTATTTTCAATGTCATCTTCTGTTTTCCTAAGATAATTACTTGAATTAGCCTGAGTTTTTTGTTTTAGTAAACGGCGAAGTCTTCGGTCTTAGTATTTTATTTTAGATACTCGAGAAATTGTAAACATTTATTTCTATATTATTCACTTCTTTAATTGTTTCGACCTTTGCTTGATGTAAATCCATATCACTAATAAATAAAACGCACATAAGATGTTTTAGATTTACACTTTATTAATAAAATAATGACAGCTGTTTCGCTAACACAGTAGCTTCTTCAAATTCAACTTAAGACTAAAGATACATACAAGATACAGCGTTAATCAGGTAGTTGACCCAAGTTAAAATTCTAGGAACTATTACATTTATATTTTGCTTTTTGAAAACTATACCATGTCCTACTTGTGTGAGGTTTAAGTATAAAAATATAGTATAAGCAACTAAGACACAATATTTCAATGGGTGAACAGATTTAACAGTGGGGATGAATTTAAGTCTAATTTATCGTTTAGTAACATTTCTGAGTTTTTAAGTCTATTAATTTCTAAAGATTCTAAACAGTTTAGTTTGCTACCTTTATTTTCTACATGTATGGTGTCGAATTGTAAATTAAATTCGTGCTCATTCTCTATTAAATGATTAAAGTAGGTTGAGTCAGTTTTCTTATTGATATAAGAATGATAGTGGTCTTGGATTCGTTTTTTAAACGTTCTACCTGTCTGTCCAATATATGTTTTGGTACATGATCCGCATGATAACTTATAGACTCCTGATTTATTGTCTTTGGTAGTTTTTTCTTTATTATATTTAATATATTTGGCTAGATTATTATTAGTTTTATAAGCAATATTAATGTTTTCTTTTTTAAGGAATTTTGATAATTTAAGTTGCTGTTGACCTATGTAAGTAAATGATTTAAACTGCTTGTCTGGCTCCACTTTAATGATCGGGTACACCTCCCTTAATAATTTATTGACTGATTTTTTAACAATTAATTTATGTATTAGATTTGGGTCATATCCGTTGTGAGCGATTTGTTTTATAATATTAAGTTCTTTATTATAGTCTTCATTGGACATCGGGATGTTAATAAGTCTGTGTCATGCTGTGAAAAGCCGCTACCTTGTGTTGGACCGGGTGGTTAGATTTATTATGTATCGTGGTATCTGTATGAGCCACTTTGTGGTAAGTAGAAAAATGGACCCTATTGTTTACACGTTTTAAAGTGAGATCCAGAAAGTTTATACTATTATTAAGCTCCTTTTCTATTGTAAACGTGATATTAGGATCAATGGAATTGATAAATTCATAAAGAGTGTTCAACTGCCTATCTGTACCTATATATCCTATCAATATATCATCAACGTATCTGTACCAAAACAAAATGTTCTTCACGTATCTGTCATTATGAAAAATCGTATTTTCCAGGTAATCCATATAAATTTCCGCAAGTAAAGGAGAAAGAGGATTTCCCATGATAAGACCTTGTTTACAGAGGTAGAGTTTGTTATTGAAAGAAAAGTAATTTTGTTCTAGGCAGACTTTTAGTGAATCTAAGATCTCTTCTTTTATTATGGGGTTAGTTCTATTGTATAATAACATTTTATCAATTAGATCTATCGTTGTATTGGGGAGGATACTAGGAAATAAGTTCTTGACATATATTATTCACGGTTACTAAACACCCTGTTTTGGAAACGGGTGGGATTATTTTATGGCCTAGAGTGGAGAGGAATCGAAGTTGTCGATATTTTGGATAATGAACTAATTAAAAGCCCGAGGTAAGAGTTGCGATATCGATGACATAAACATCATTAAAATATCCCTTATGAATGAAGCTTTAAAATGATATGCGACATGACATAATTATAAAGAACAGTACGTAATTAAATTAAATAACTTAAGTTTAAAAACGAAATGTAAAATATTTGTAAACGAACGTTAGATATGAGTTGAACGATCAATCCAGTAGATTTCTTGGGAGGATCAATTGCAATTCGATAGCAAAAGAAAGAGTTTCTATTTGCAAATACGAACACAACAGAAAATGTCGTAAGTTGAAATAATATTTTAAAATGCGAAATATAATTTAAAATAGAATTTTATACACGAAGTTTAACATTACATTAATAATACTACAAACCTGGAATTTTTACTTGAATTTGTCAATACATTGCGAAATATAATATAATGACATTAAAATATGCCAGCCTACAATAATCCCCAAGACTTTATGGCGCCTATTACGTAATAATTTCTCGGTGTAATGTAATGTAATATTAACTTAAAACGTTTTTTTTTTCTAGTTTTATACGTTGTACAATTTGTGTAGAACATACAAAATACAAACGCTAATAATATGCAATACGCATTTGTGTATGCGGATCGAAATACATTCATGTAACAGATATGTTCGGTTCTTCGGACGCGAACGAAGAATCATTCCACCTGACCTAGTTTATGTCTCTTTACGCGCGCTGTCGAGTGTAGCTAACTGTATTTCGATTTAACGGAGGCGGTGTGTTCTCCGCACTACCGTAGATTGCCTGTATACTTAGCTAAAAATAATATTCACGGACTCTGTAATGAATTCCTATTTCCTCGGAGATCCGTTCTTGAATATACAAGATCAGAAATTTCATGAAATCTCAACCATAGCGTACTTGTTTATTTATTTATGAATTTATTTAAGAACACGTATGCTTAAGACATAATAGAAACAGCGAAGCGCAATATTATTGTAGAGATAGAAAATATAATATAACTATTTTTGTGTAAGTTTAAAGTGAAAATTAATTTTTTTTTTGATTTAGTAATTTGTAAAACTGTTAAAAACTTGTTAGATATTGACGTTAATCAAATATTTCGATACAGGGAATGTAAGCTGAATTCCAATCAACAATAATAGCCAAAAATGTATGTTATAACTAGAGCAGACCAATTTCCGTGCGCGCCATGTGCACCGATGTGAGGATGCTTGTATTGCATCAGAACTAATAAAAAGCATTCAGTATGTGTTTGGTGACCGTTGCCAGACGAAGTGAATAAGTTTATTATGAATTTCCCGGACTTAATATACCATGGCTCTAAAATTAAATGTTTAGTGTGCAATACATATCTAATGTGTTGGTCAAAAACACATTGTAAAGAACACGTAAGCAGTTCGAAGCACAATAATAACAAAATTAATCGACAACAGTTTATATATGAACTATGTGTAACTATGATTTTGTGTACACTGCCGATAACCTTGTTAAGTAATGATTCATTTATTTCATCTTGGAATAAATACGCGAATCAAACATTACCGAGCACGACAACGTTACGAAGGAATTTACCATCGGTGCGTAAATAGGTTGAAAATAAAATCAAAGCCGAACTGAAAAATAAAAAACTGTGGTTATGTGTGGACGAAACAACTGACAGCAAAATACAATCTGTAGTTATTGTGATGGCGTGTAATATGGAACCACATCAACCAATGTCTTCAATTTTATTAGCATCCAGACGACTAGAACAATGTAATGCCGAAAAAATTTCAGAGGGTGCTATTAGATACTTTGGAAAAATTTAAACTTTCGAAAGACCAAGTATTAATGTTTATGACCGATGGTGCCGCAACCATGTGTTCTGCAGGCCGGTCTCTTAGAAAATATTGTCCTAACTTGTTACATATTACTTGTGGCAGAACAGGTCTGTAGATATTATCCAGAGGTAGATGCTTTAATATCGAGTACAAAGGCAATATTCCTGAAATCTCCAAAACGTATTCGGAAATTTCACGAATTGTGTCCCCATACCCCTGAGCCACCACAGCCCATTCTGACATGTTGGGGTACATGGTTACGGGCGGGGTTTTACTATCATGAACATTTTGAAAAAATTAAGGACGTGGTTTTATCATTCGATCCAAAAGAAAGTGCAGCTATCAATACAAGCCAGAAAAAATTTCAAGATGCCCAGATTAAAATGGATTTACAAAGTATTTGTGAGAATTACTTGGTACTAGAAGAAGCAATAACAAAATTAGAAAATTCGTCGCTGTCGTTAGAGTAATCACTGCAAATCGTTAAAGATGTTCACGCACAACTGTGTACTGTAGAAGACGCAAAAAGTGAAAGTGTTCTAATTAAATTTGAAAGTGTTTTAGACAGAAATGCAGATTTTGACACCTTAACACGTATTTGTGAGGGCACGTCTACAGATGCGTTAAGTTGCCTAAAAAAGTATTTTGATTATGCGAATATAACATCACTAGATGTAGAACGCTCGTTTTCCGAATATAAACATATTTTTTCCTCACGGCGGACATGTTTTTCAGAAATAACCTTAGAAACGCACCTGATGTTGAAAATATACAATCGGGTTTCTCCAGTTTGTCAATCCTTGGAAGACGCTTAAAACGGTGATTGTTTTTTTAAATCCTCTGTCGTGCACACAATCACTGATTTCATACATTTTCCATTTTATTTATAGGTACATACAACGCTGCTATAATATGTACTATTCTTATTTTTCATGTGTTTATGCATATTACTTTAATAGCAGAAAACCAAATGTATATTTAATTATTTCTGATAGAATAAATGTCTCTACTTCTATACTTATATCGGTAACAAGCTCATGTTGCGTCCCTCCCTATTCTATCGCATATTCCAATAAATTACGAATTACACTCCCATACCGGCGCTCATGGCGCGCATGGAAATTAGTCTGCTCTAGTGATCACACTATCTATTCGGTGAACAGACCATAGTTTTAAATGTTATTTGAATATAAATTTGACAATTAATGACATTTATTTGAAGTTACATAATACTTTTGACAAACAACGAAGAATCGATTTGTAAATTCGTCGTGCAAACACTATAGCTACAATTTGTCGCACCATCAACGTTGGGCTTTTATCTGTTAAAGCATTAACTATTAAAATTTATATATTTATAAATTAATAAGATATATTTTAACCTTAGTTACTTATAAGGTCACCTTTCTATTATATTTTCCGCATTTTTATACATCATTGCGGCAAAAGCGAAGCCAAATCATTCTTGTTTTATGAAAGGAGTACAACATATTTCATACCAAATCTCATTTCCTTTCTTTTGTAAGTTCAAATGCATGCTATCTGAATAACAGTACTTCGATTTTCTTTTTTTTTTCGTCGTGTAATGAAGCTTCCAATCTAAACTTTTTCAATTCGGTTTCCGATGTTTCTAAACAGCCGGTACGTGTCCTTGATTATCTTATTATTATTATTACATCTTTTTTTCCTATTCTCGTTTTTGTCGTGATCTCAGCGTGCGAGTATATCGCGTGTTAGGCGTAGGTGTTAAAAAAAGGTGTAACTATATATACTTGTGTAATAATATGCCGTAGGAAGTGAAAGATATAATAGATGGACTATCGTGACTTGATTATTGTACGCCTGTACTTAGAGAATCTTTAAATATACGAGGGTTGATTTTTAAGTTCGCGGAATGTGGGGAAAGAAGGGAAAATGAAAATACGAAATTTTCTTTTTCAATATATTCATCTGCAATCCTAATACATTTTTCAGATCTTTTAATTACCTTGTGTATGGCTTTATAAAAATGTTTCATCTTTGTCTGAAAAATACGCCAAAACTGCGCTCTTTACTTCTTCATCGCTCGTATATTTCTTTCCATTTTCATTTTTTGGCAATAGGTAAAAATTATTCGGAGTGAGGTCTGGACTAAACAATAAACTTAACGTAATAATTGAGATAAGCATAAATTATAAAAACAGTATTTGAATTTAATAACCGCATATGTTAGAAACTACAATTCCTCAATGTGCTGCAGTCGGTTGTTCTTATTTTTCTGAGAAGGGATTCATTATGAAACGTATGGAAATTTAGAGAAGCCAGAAAACTTGACTACTGCTTGGTTTATTGATAATGTAGAAAAGTGCCAACCCTAACTTTAAGCAAATTTAAAAGATGTGTGTATGAGGAATCAATCGCATTTCTGCTAGATTTTATGACAATATTTGCAACAATGACTGTAAGATATAAGTCCATTTGGAAACCATCCCAAACAGATGTGCTTGTTACGACAACATATGGGGCAACATATTGGGTACCAGAAAATATGATTTCCTCTTGACATCAAGATTCACACAAGATTGTCTGTCTAAAGAATTTATTTAGTGTTTTACGTTGCTAAACAAGTTCTACCAATAGTATTACAATTTAAAAATAATTTAAAAGTTATTTGCGTGTGTTAATATTTAAAAATTATGTCAAAAGTAAGGTACCACATTGATGAACGAGAATTTATTACAGAATTTCCTAACGTAATCCAAACATGTGAAAAGAAAATTTATGATTCAGTAGTGTTGTCAACTGCTACATAAGATATTGATGAACTAAGTAATATTGAAATGAACTCATTTTATAATGTTAGCGGTTATTTAATAACGCACTTCAAGAACATGCATTAAATGCTTAACATCGATGGGGTCGAAAACAATTTGCAAAGTATTCGGGCATTAAATGCTGCTTCAAAGAAAACACTTTTTTTTGTAATATCAATTCTTTTAATATATTTGTACAGATGGTAAGAATATTACGTGAATATTATACAAATGTAATAAATCAGAACATAAATCTTACAAAATTTTAAATTTCTCGGTTCCAAGAAATTAACACAGCACATTTGAAATTGCCCTAATATGCGTAAAAAATTAATTAGAAGTTTGTTAATTTTATATTAAAAATTAAAGGAAATAAAAAAATTTTAAAAATGTTACAAATGCATATACTAGCAAATCAGCTGTTACACATTGGATTGTTTTTTTAGGATACTTTGAATTAAAATAGAAATATCAATTTAAACTAACACACATAATCCGTAGACACACTGTATATGACATCAAGTTGACATAGTTGAAGAGCTCGGTAGGGGCGAGCTCTTCAACTATCTCCTGTGTAATAATAGCAAGATTTGTTGTCCTGGAACGCCCAGTCATAAATCCATGTTGAGAAGGTGAAATAACCAGTGCAACATTATTCATTATAATACTGTGCAGCAGGTGTTCAAGAACTTTTTAGAAAAATTACACAGAACGGCTATAGGTCTGTAATTTCAGACGTTGTCGGCATCCTGTTTTTTTTAACGAGCGAACAAATTCTAGCAAATCTTCCATACACTTAGACACTTACAAGTATACAAAGCCAAGTTAATCATTTTTGATAAAGATGCGAGCACAATCTCTAACCAAAAACTTTGGAATATTGTCATGACCAGCAATAAACATGATAGATCATATCCTGAAAAGAGTCAACAACTCGATCGACTTGTGGCCACAGTTTAAGATAAAGACCACCATCAAATCATTTTGTAAGATGATAACACTCGCCTTCATACTGCTAACATTACAAAAGGAACTATTCAAGAACTGAGAGGTCATTTCACATTCGCATTACGCTCCAGATCTCGCTCCGTCGAGATTTTCATCTTTTTCGCTGTCTGTTAAACAATGACGATGTCGCGTATCAAAACTGACTTGACAACTTCTTCATTTCCAACCCACCGGATTTCTTTAGGCGTGGAATCGATAAATTACCAGACCGTTTGTAGGAAATCGTAAATAATAGAGGAGAATATATCCATGAATCATGTATTTTGTATGTTAAAAAATTAGTAAATTTAGAGTTCAATTATATCAACCTAATACCGTGGATGTCTTTTTAGTGTTGCATATAGCACCGTAGAGGGCGCCAGGGCAAAATTTTCGGGCAATAATTTTTTATAACTTTCGGAGAGGATTAACTCAACGAGACAGATGTCTTGCTGAGTTAGTTTCTGTTTTTGAAGCACCATATCGATCAACGATTTCAGGTTGGTACTATGATTTCCAACGTAGACGCGACGATCCCAGGACAAGTCCCACAAGAACAACAGTCACCCAGAAGAACATCGATATTGTGCGCTGTCTGATTAAGGAAGATAGGCATGTGACATATCGCGAAATTGACATATCTATTGATATTTCATAGACCTAAATCCAAACGATCCAACATAATGAACTGGGTGTTAGAAAATTAGTTTCCCGTTGGATTCCGCATTTTTTAACCGAAGAGATGAATCGACCTAAGCCCCAATGATTTTTTTACGTTCCCGAAGTTCAAGAATGGAATGCGTTGTCGACGATTTCAGTCGCTGGAAGAAGCAGTAGATGCCTTCAAAACTGTCCCAACTGAAGACTGGAATAACTGCTTTAACAATTAGTTTGAACGGATGCAGAAGTGGATCAATTTTTGTGGAAAATATTTTGAACAACAATAAAGCACTTTGAGTTGATACACTGTTTGACTTTATGGCTATAGGCAACACTTAAAAGACATCCCTCGAAGAAGTCAGATTTAAAACTTTCAAACGTTCCGATTATATTACGTTTCTGGTCAGCTTGTTCCGTAACCCTGAACATACCTTCCATTTTAAATTTATTTCGAATCGCAAACTATTAACGCTACAGTAAAATACAGTGGCGTTCTCTGAGGAAGCGGTTTTTTTTTAACGCGGCTTTTCGAGAAAGTTCATGTGCTCCGTACTGGTAGTTTACGAGTCGTGCAATAAAGTCCTAAATGGTTACATAAAACTGCCGAGATTTTTTGCAATAATCGACGCCCGATAGTAATGCACACACCGCCGATCATAAACGCCGGTTTTATCGACAGCTCATTTCAGGAGGTCGCCATCTCGTGCGGTCTGGATCGCGAAAAAATCGCGTTTAACGGTCCTTTGTTTCTCGGTGCGTCGACGTTAAATATACGCGTAAATTACAATCGGTAGGGGACAAGATGACTATAGAATGATACAGTTTCTTATGTATACATAGAGTTAGCCTGTACGCTTAACGGGCACTTAACACGCTTTCGTAAGAAAAAGTGAATATTACGAATAAATATCTTTGGTAAATGAGGCGAATTTTTATGGTAATATCCGTTATATGAGGCAGTGAGATATGGAGAAAAGAGTAAAAAAGCTTCTTAAAAAAATGTAGCGGCAAGAATTTGTTTTTAGTTTTATTACCAGTTTTTAGATGTAAAAAAGAAAGGTTTCGTGATATATTAAGCTATTTATATTCATAGCATGTTTAATAGTTTCTCTGTAGAGAAAAAAACATTAAACGTCTGTATATATAAAGCAGTATACAGATCTTTATAATAATACAGGGTGTGGCAAAGAATACAAAATTCTGAAAAATAATTATACAACGTGTTTCAAAAAGAATTACATCTAGTTGTCCATGAATTTCTCCTATCAACTATGATCTGCATTCTTGAAATGCGGATATAGATTAAATGGTATGAAGGTTTTCTACCTGTCACCGTCAAAATTAATCATCAAGCGATATGGTGATGAAATTAATAACTAGAGACCGGAGGCATCAGGTCGAAATTACGATGGACTATACAAGTGTCCCGTATCGTTATGTTCAAATTTTGGGAGTGTAAAATAGACTTCATTTCAAGTAACAAAAACGCAAAACTTGTATATCCATTTTTATTGCTTCAAAGTTACAGATCTTTGAATGTGATTGTCAGATCATGAAAACAAATGTAATCCTAAAGTCAATGCAAACTGATTTTATTTTAAAAAAGTTATACGATTCAATAACAGGCCTGTGATTGTTAACGTCGCATAATAAAAAGTTATCCTAAAATAAATAAACACGTGTCGTAGTGCATACAGTAATTTCTTGGAGATCTACAAGAAAGAGTACTGAAAATTGATTTATGAAAAAGAAGGTTCTTGCTTATTTCGTAAGTGCTGAACCATGAATATCATACAATAAACAAATGTTAAGATGACTGTTAACGTTGCAGTTTTTAATACAGGATTACATTACGTTTCAGTTCATACAACAGCTTATTAGTGAGTGGACACGTTTGCTTTATTCAAAATGCCTTACCGATTTTCTTCTCAAGAGTATGCGGACATGCATTTTGTGTATGGCTACTGTTACGGCAGTGCACGTCAAGCAGTTATTGAATACCGACATCGGTTTCCCGATAGGCGCATTCCTCCTTGCTGCACGTTTCTGGAAGTACACAGACAATTTCGAGAATGCGGACTGCGTGATTATCTTTTCGACCGAGGGTAAATTTGCCAGCAGACTTAGAGGAAGCAGCAGTAGCTATCGTTACAATTAGTGTACGTCGAATCGCTAGACAACTAGGAATGCCACGAACGACAGTTTGGCGAATTTTAAAACGTGAGGGCTTATATCCATATCACTATCGCAGGGGACATGGTTCGCTTGAGGCAGACCACTATGCTCATGCTCATCTCGTTTATTCTACCTGGATATTAAGACAGCCACGGCTTCATTTTAATTTCTGCAGATCAGTCCTCTGGACAGATGAATCTACGTTCACGAGAAGTAGTGTTACAAATCTGAGAAACCTGCACAGGTGGTCATCAGAAAATCCCAAAGCTATACGCCCATCTAAATTTCAATATGAATTTTCTATTAACGTTTGGGCGGCTCTAATCGATGACTTGTTGATTGGTCCTGTCGTTCTGCCTGGGAGGTTAAATGCGGACAATTACCTTCAATTTCTTATTGACGAACTGCCAGGTCTTTTAGAGAATGTCCCACTGATTGTTCGACGAGACATGTGGTTTCACGTGGATGGGGCACCACCACATTTCGGAATTGCTGTCCGAAATTGGGTTAACATCAATTATCCGAGATGGATTGGTCGAGGTGGTCCTGTTGCATGGCCACCCAGATCACCCGATCTTAATCCCCTTGACTTTTATTTATGGGGGTACATGAAAAATTTAGTCTACTGGCAAGTTTCGAACACAAGAGAAGTGTTGTTGGATCGTATTCACCTGGCTGCCGAGCAAATCCGAAAGAACAAGTATGAAATTCGGATAAGTACTTCTTCTGTTGGTTTACTGGCACAAGCCTGCATTCAACAAAGAGGTGGACATTTCAAAAATATTATTAATTGAACTTTTTTTAAATAAAATCAGTTTTTATTGACTTTAGGATTACATTTGTTTTCATAATTTGACAATCACATTCATAGATCTGTAACTTTGAAACAAATAAAAATTGATATACAAGTTTTGCGTTTTTGTTACTTGAAATGAAGTCTACTTTACCCTCCTAAGATTTGAACATAACGATACGGCAACGACAGCTTGTATAAATAGTTTGTAACATGGCCAAGTACAACACGCAGCTATTGAATAGCACTATTCATTCGATTAATTGCAAATCTGTTTTCTTTCGTTGAATTATGACGCAATATTACAGTTAAATTCCTTTCTTCATGGGCGTAGGTAGAAGGAGATAGAGTTTTAATTATTTATTTTATTTATTACTTTATATTTTATAAGATAAATAAAGTACGGTGAAGTAGTGTCTTTTTTTCATTGTTTTAACTGTTAATTAGAAAACAAACGGGTGGTGATCTATAAAATACGAAATACATTTTTATTTGTTCATTTTGTAGTTCAAGTTGAATATTTTTCAAATTATTAATAGCCACATCTAATGTGGTTAATCCATCATTTAATTTGAGATTTTGATTTTCAAAATAAGTGATTAGTTTTGACAAATTTCCAAAGTGATTTTTTAAATTTGGAATCGCAATCCAAGCGACACTCCAAGTCACTTAAGTTTTTTTCAAAGTCCTACAAAAATTCCCTCTGTAAGTTTTGCATCTGAGATCTTGGGAAATTTTTGTTTAACGTATTGGAATCCACAGCCATCTTTATCCATTGCTTTTACGAAATTTTTAATTCCAAAATATACTTTGTTTCACCAGAACACAAAGACAATTAAGCTTGCTACTGGAATTCGCCAATTCTATTCACAAAAATATTCAAATTACCATGGAACCCGAAGTAAACATTAACATTAGTTTTTTGCATCTAACTATTAAAATAAATCAACAATAAATTAGAGTTTGATCTTTACCATACAGATATACCCATACATAATTCGTCAACACATCCCATACAATACAAATTAGCAGGTTTTCATAGCTTCTTACATAGATTAATTAATTATTCACAATTTAAAGAAAATTTTTCAAACTGCGATCGCCTAATACTAATCCTTGAATAAACGTAATCTTTATTTGGATTACCACTTCAATTACCGACAGAGAAACTCAATAATTTTCAAAAGATTCTTACCCAAAACGAAAATATTTTATCTACTTTTAATAGTAGAATACACTTAATATGGTTGAGATTAAAATTAATTGAAGAAAACTTTCACCTGAAGTGGAGAATAATGACCCAAAACATCTGAACCTGGTCGCTAAACCATACTGGAGTAACACAGAATTCCATCGATATTAAGACCAATTGGTGAAGACTTTCACCAAGCATTCCTCTGAACTCTGGTTCCAGAGCCATGCTAGAGTAACCCACAATTCCATCGAGATTAAGATTAATTGGAGAAGGGTTTTACCTGCAACACTATGACTTAGGGCATTCTTTTGAACTCTGGTTACAGAACTCTGGTTATTAGCATAACAAGCAATTCCGTCAGGAGTAAGACCAAAATTGAGAAGACTGACCCATGTCAGGATAATGACCCAAAGCGCTCCTCTGAACTCTGGTTGCAAAACTATACTGGAGCAAAAACTTAAACACAAAAAATTAAAGACTTAAATTTTAAAAAATATTTTACATTAATTAACAGATAATCAAAAATTGTGCGAATCATTGCAACGATACCATTAGAGAAGGTCAAAGTGATGAAAACTTCTTAAAAGTCATTGTAACTGGTGAAGGAATGTTCCTTCACCAGTTACAATGATATATTACAGTAATATTATCACCATTTGTTGATTGTCAAAATGTTATCATAGCAAACAAAGATGACACCAGCTATATGACTAAAAAGCTGGAGGAAGAATACTAAAATGGAGATACCAAAAGCGGAGGCTTGGATTTAGAGGGGGAATATAAAAACTCTATCCTAAAAATAAGCGGAATATCTTTTTCGAAGAAATCTGGTTTGCAAAATTCGAACAAATATTCCACTTATGTTTAAGATAGAGTTTCTATATTCCCTCTCTAAACGCAAGTCTCCGTTTTAGTATTCGTCCTTCAGCTTTTTAGTCATATAACTGGTGTCATCCTTGTTTGCTATGATAACATTTTGACAATCAACAACTGGTGATAATATTACTGTAGCGTAAAGCAAAAACCAGGACTAGTACACTTCCAATCAAACAAAAAATGTTGTAATATCATAGAAGACTTTAATCTGCATCGGGGTAACGACTTAAAGCATACTTCTGAGCTCTAGTTACAAAATCATATTAGAGCAACAAAAAATGTTGTAATATCCTAGAAGACTTTAATCTGCATCGGGGTAACGACCTAAAGCCTACTTCTGAGCTCTAGTTACAAAATCATATTAGAGCAACAACACAATTTCATTGAGATTAAGAACAATTGGACTTTCACCCAAAAGCACTCCTCTGAAGTTTGGTTACAAAATCATATTGGAGCAACACGCAATTCCATTGAAATCGAGACCAATTGTAATAATAACTCAAAACACTCCTTTGAGCTTGGGCTACAAAATAATATTGGAGCAACATACCATTCCATTGAGATTAAGACTAACTGAAGAAGACTCGTTCATCTGCTGCATGAAAAAGCTCTTACCTACATCAGGGTAATGAACTAAAGCAATCTTCTAGATTCTGTAACAAGTATTTGCAGCAAAAAGGAGAAAAGCGCTTGTTGACATGATTTGGCTTCCATAATCGGGCAAAAATATTTTCGAGTTGCTATATGATGACCTAGGCAGAAGAATAAACGGAACATTGACCATAGTCACAGTAACAACTTTGACAACATCTCCAATATGCATGGAAGAATGTTCCATTTGATACACTTACAAATTTGTGGCAATATTGCTGAAAATTTGTAAGTATATTGATATTTTGCTGAAAATAAAAATTTTTGAATAATTATGTTATATTATTTTGTAAGAATTCGTCTAAATTCCATTGCATTTTCTCACAGTAATCCCTTATTATTGACTGGTTCGTATATGCTCAAACGGTGCATGTTCGGGCAAAATAGATTTAATTTTTTGTATTTTTAGTTTTATTTAGATGTAGGTGTATTTATGTTAATATATTTAATCCTAGTTTTAAATTGTAAATATTATATATTGTATATAGAAAAGGTCTTGGAGTTCAGATATATTTAATATTGTTAATTACCTTAGGCCTGGTCAGGTATTACACAACCCTCTGGTTAATCCATCCATTATGTAAATGTATTTGAATAAGCATAAATATAATAGAATAAGTTTTATTGTACATATTTCCTGTTATATATTATTATAATAGGTTAAATAATTTGGTTCGATGCGATTCTGCGAAGTATTAGGTTATCTCTGTGCATTGTATATTTATTACTTTAAGAGGTATTTTATTTTCTATAATTAAGGGTTTCCGGCGTATATTGTTTATTTTAATACATTTATGACATTGGAAACTACAGCATATACTTTTCTTGGAAAGGTAAAAATAATGATATGGAAATTTCCGTATACTCTATTTCATTGTTTTCTCCCTCGCTTTGACTGGCGGGGACAAAACTTTCTTGCCGAAAAATAAGGGAATGAAGAAACAGTTCCAAACAAGATCTCTTAGAGCTCACTACAGTTCCAAGTACGATCTCTTCGAGTTAAAGCTTAGGTCTCAGTGATCTAACTGACAGTTCCTACTAAGATCTCAGTGATCTAAATAGGAGCAAATATTATTTATTAGCCAGTTTTCTCGGTCTTTAGTATTAAGACCAGATACTGCATTTACATTAAGTTAACGGAACTCCAATATTAAATTTATAAATATATTAGTGTTATACAAAATATATTGTATTATTTCAACACATACTTCGGTCGATACATACCGAACTTCCTTCAAACCAGGAGGAAGAAACAGTGCACATAAAGAACGCTTACATTTATGAAACTCGAGGTTAGACCTGAATAAAACCAGTAGTACCACATTTTTTGTTATACGACATTTCTATTTCACGCGTCGCAACAAAATTTAATATTGCTCTCTGTGTGTTATTGTCGATTCTATATCATACGGCTCACGTTATATTGTAGCCGTTTCACCGGCTCCAACGAACTGCCAACAGAGGAATAATGAAATACGGCCCAAGAAAAATAAAGCGTTCCTATAATAACGTTCAAACCTTCACGGATGAATATTAAGGCTACAGTTGTTTAGTCTGCCTTGCAGGAAGAATATTGCTGGCGTTTTCTCATTTGCCGGTCTTTCAAGAGAATGTAAATGTCGGGAGATGTCATCTGGGGGTGGGGGTTCGCACCTACCATGTTTGCCTGTGGATTTAGTGAGGGATCACGGGTCAATGTCGACCGTGTCATTTACCCTTGACGTGACACGCTTAAGCTAACCCCGAAATTCGCTAATTACGAATTCGTGAATTCGAAGATCCGTTAACCCGGATAAACCTCCTGCTACTGGTTCTGTATACAGACGTGCGCCTCTCGGATCCAGTCTGCCCCTAATAAATACATTAGGTCGCTAGTAATGTTACATAGGGCGTGAGTTTTGAATAGGGATTATATTTTCTTCAATCTGACGTTAAAAAAAACTGAAATAAATGAGCTAAATAAGCTACACGTATAATTGTTAAAACTGAAAAAAAATTATTTAAATCATCGTTAATACTCATGTATTTCGACAGCTAAGTTGTCGACTTGAGTAGCGCCAAATTGTTACAAGATGGACGCTCGTGTTGATTCTTTCCAGGCCAACTGGAGCGTCTTAATAATACTGTAAATATGTAAATAATTATGGTGGTGGTGATGATCAAAGGTCCAGGAGGTGTATAATATACTGCAATAAATATATTACGACTTATAAACTAAAAGAAAACACAATTTAATAAATTTATATTAATTAATTTATTGTTTACGTAAGAAATTGAGCGGTTTAAAATACATTAAAAGTGTGCAAATACAGTCGACACTCTATATAGTGAAAGACCAAAATGTTGACCGAAATTTCACTATAAAAAGTTTTTCACTATATAAAGAGAAAAAAAAATTACAAAATTGAATTATTAGAAAAGATTTTATTAAATATTTGAAAGTTTAAATACATAGCTTGTTCACGTTACATATTGCTATAAATAGTGGTTTTGAATTTGATAATACCACTTTTCACAACCAATCTGTCCAGCTTGGATATTCTGTCGGTTAATTTTCAAGATGAGACTGCTTTTCCCTCAGGGTTCCAATCGGAAAAGTGGAAAACACAATTGAATTAGTCAATAGTTTTTTATTGGACGCCACTCAAAACTTGTTTGAGAAAAGTTATGATAATGTTATTAAGTTACTTGTAAACTTCTTGGAATAAGGTTTAATAATAATACACAATAAACTTTAAATGAATCTTTAATACAAAAATTAAAAAAAATTAAAAAAATAACCTTTATAAAGTATAAAGGTTAATATTGCCTCATTTAATAATATTATTAAGGTAAAAATATCGCATGGAAGTGACCGCAGCATGCGATAAAAAAATCCTTTATGACAGCCGAACAAAATTAAAACTAATAAATTACAAAGGTGCTTTTTAATTTCTCCCACAAGAAACAAGATCAAAATAATCAAAATTGACAGCTCGAATCAATCTCTAACACGTGTGCAACCACATGAAAAAATATGCTCTTGATATCCCAAGCGTACAAAATTCTGTTACAGAAATTTTTTATTTTAGAAATTTTAAAAAACGTTCTTTGTCATTTAAATCAAATAACTAAGAATAAAATATATATATCAAAATTAATACAATGGAAAAATACAAAATTCAAAATAAAAATAATAATAATAAGATATCTTTTAATATAATTTACTTACGTAAAAATAAAAAATATATTCATATATTTTCTCGAGACACATGAGTTAGAATGCGTACAAAATTAACAAAACGAGATCAACCAACTCGTAAAAAATCGGTAATGAATACAAACACCAACCACTAATTAATCAAAAATCACGAAGTTATTTAACAAAGATAAAGATTTATCTTATAATAAACACGTCTTTCTAAACCCAGAGTACACTTGTGTCTGTAAAGGTCAAATCAAGCGCGCAGGCTTAGAATATCAAACCAATTTTTTTTCAGAACACATGAATATAACAAATAATCTACACTAGCGTTCAATATAATAGTACAAATGTATATACATAAATTTTTATAATATTTATGGGGAAAAGTTCATAGCAATATGTATGTACAGGGCTAAATACTACATACGAACTAAAAAGAATACATAATACAAAATCTGTTAATACATACATTTAAAATTTGTGTAGTCTTGAGAAATCTAAATAACACATGTATGTACAAACATATTATGTACTAGGAAAAATAATCAGTTATTTTCTTTTGAACATTACTTTTGAAAAATAATTGTTGCTCAACAAAATTCTCGCATTTATTCAAATGCATAAAGATTTGATCAGGTACACTTTCCTGGCCCCTGAGAATAGTTAGCACAATGCATTTCTTATTTCATTTTCACTAAATTTAGCAGGACATTCCCCGGTTTCAGTTTCTTCTTCCTGATCTTCTATACTTTTTATATCGTCAATTATGTCTTGGTCAGTTGGGAGATCTGTCGTGCCAACATCATTGTCGATTTCCAAGAAATCTGCAAGTAAAAAAATCTGCGTCGACGGTAGCAGTTTTTTGTAGAATACCCCATTGTTTTCTTAAGGTAGCGAGATCCATTTCGTCTTCTTCCCATTCGTCAATTTTTTCACTAAAACCTGCTTTAGAAAAGCAGTTTTTGATTGTTTTCTGAGAAACATTTTCACTCCGTACTTTAGCGACTTCGGTTATACACTCTTTAAGGGTAATCAATTTTTGGACTGGAAGGTTGTTATCAATCGCGTTAACAATTTTGTGGACAATTCTGTTTCGGTAATGATGTTTTATGTTTTTTATAATATCCCGGTCGATAGGTTGCAATTTGGAGGTCGTGTTTGGTGAAAAAAAGATTTTAGTTAATTTTTACTTATAGTAACTGAATGTGCAGGACAATTGTCTATAAACATCGCAATCTTTCGCTTTTGGCTTTTCATTTTCGTGTCCAGTTCTTTGATCCATCTTTCGAAAATCTCAGAAGTCATCCATGCCTTGTTATTACTGGCGTAATCTAACTCCAGAGATTTAACTCCTTTTAAACAACGGGGATTTTTGCTTTACCTATCAGATTTCAGTTTTTCTGAGCCATTGATGTTTGCTCCAACCATCAGTGTCACCCTTTCTTTACTTGTTTTAACACCAAAACATTTATCACTTTTAAAAGCAAAAGTTTTGTTTGGCAAACATTAAAAAAAACAAACCGGTTTCATCACAAATTGAAAACGTTTTTTGGCTCGTACTTTTTCAATACACTTTTTAAAACAGTTTCAGTACAAATGTCACGGTCCTCCTGACTAACGCTTGCACTCTCGCCGGACACCGTCTTGAAAACAATTGCATTGCAAGTCTTCCAGGCACTCAACCACCCTTCACTAGCTTGAAAATTAACGCAGTTAAATTCTTTAGCAAATTGTAAAGCCTTATGCTTTATTAAATTTCCCGATATTGGTACGTTTTGATGCGTACGGGTTATTATTCACTTGAAACCATCGTAAAACTGCTTCATTTACATTCTCGTAAGAACACATCCGTACTCGTTTTCGACTGCTTGGAACACTCGTTTGCTTGATGATACTTTCGCGACTTTTTATTATCAGAGAGACGCAACTTGGAGAAACACCGAATTTTGCAGCAACATCAATTTTTTTAGCAGCCTTTATCAACCTCCTCCAAAACTTCAATTTTCTCAGCTAAACTTAAACACACTCGCTTTGGACATCTTAACTGATTCTTAAACAAAAGCAAACTGGACCTGTTTGCGAATTACATATTATGTAATCTAGGCCTCGACTACATACATATAAAATGGATTTTCCCCGGGATTCTCACAGAAATCTATTGTACCTGATTTTGCGTTATGCACGCGTTAAGAACCTTTTCAAAACAGTGCGTCATAAAAATGGAGTTCGTGCTAATGTTAGGTAGAAATGGGAAACCCGAAGTGGCCAAAATCTCAATAAATGCATAAAAATTTATACATGAAATTTCGATAAATATTTTATTATATATAGTGTAGAGTAGGGCTGGGCGATACCGGCGTTTTCGGTATCGGGTACCGATACCAATCAAGGTATCGATACTTAGCGATGTATCGGGTCTGTGCACGGTATCGATTCTGAGTACTGGAATCGGTAAAGTATCGATACCTTGGAATCGATACCTTGGAATCGATACTTTGGAATCGATACCTTAATTCGATACCTAGAAATCAATATTCATAACCCGTTTTCTAGGTGTCGATTATTTGATATCGGTTTCAAGAGATATAAAATTAATTTATCGATTCTACCATAACTACGGTATGAAATTTGCAATATTGTGATATTTTGTTTTTTAATAATTATAGATATGTCATAATAAGGATATTTGATGCGCATAATAATAACATTCTTTTAAAATATATAATGCATACATACTTAAAAAGTTATTGCATCCTTTATGTACATTTAAAAAAATGCACAAAGGTAGGCTACCCGATACATGGCTACCCGATACATCGATACTTAGTGAGTACTGGAATCGCTAAAGTATCGATAGGTATCGATGCTTTGGAATCGATACGTAGCTACCCGATACATCGCTACCCGATACATCGATACTTAGCGAGTACTGGAATCGGTAAGGTATCGATGCTTTGGAATCGATACCTCGCTACCCGATACATCGATACTTAGCGAGTACTGGAATCGGTAAAGTATCGATGCTTTGGAATCGATGCTTTGGAATCGATACCTTGGAATCGATACCTTGGAATCGATACCTTGAATCGATACCTTGGAATCGATACCTTGATTCGATAACTAGGAATCAGTATTCATAACCCGTTTTCTAAGTGTCGATTGTTTGATATCGGTTTCAAGAGATGTAAAATTAATTTACCGATTCTACCATAACTACGGTATGAAATTTGCAATATTGTGATATTTTGTTTTTTTTGTTTGTAATAATTAAAGTTATGTCATAATATGGAATTTGCTACGCATAATAACCAACGTCTTTTAAATACATATATATTATGCATACATACTTAAAAATTCTTTACTTAAAAAGTTATTTGTATATACATTTAAAAAACGCAGAAAGATAAAATAATATAGGCAAATATGCGTGCTATTACAAAATTATACAAAAAGCCTAAAATATTCATTTCAAAATAGAAACAAACCAAGCACGTTTTATACCTACAATAGCTTGATAAGAATTCTTGACCCAACTTTTTTTACCTTATTATATTAATTAATACTACATATTTGTATTATATTTTGTTTATTTTAGTTCCAATTTACAGTCGTGTATTGTGTATTGTGCATTCTATAGAACAGGAAAGTGTTTTATATTTATATGAATATGAATATCACCTATATTTCTCTCAACACTGCTTTATAGAAATTATGTGTCAACAAATTTTTGCTGTTTCCTAGTTTTGATTTATTATAATTTCTACCTTTATCCGTCGTGTAAAGTTTAATATAAGCACTTATATTTCATATCATTTTAAGCTTCATCACTTTGTTCTTATAACTTGGTGTATTAAGTGGATACGTACCTACGTACCAAAATGTCGAAAAAAATAGTGTAGTTTGGAAATACTTTGATAAAATTAACAACCGAGTTGTAATGTATGTAAAAAAGAATATAAGTATACTGGTAATACTACAAATATGCTAAAGCATATAAAATGTGTTCATCCTTTTACATATTTTAATATTATTGAAAAGAAAGACAAAAGAGACGGTGATAGTGAAGTTACTGACGTTGAAATATTGGCCTCCGAAAGGTAAAATTATAATTATACTAGCTGCAGACTTATGTATGTAGTTCTTTTTTAATCCTTGCATGAAAAATAAGAAAATTCTAAATTGTCATTTTGCATAAAACAACAACTTATATACCTATGATGTACGCATACTCATTTAAAAAAATGCACAAAGGTAAGCTATCCGATACATGGCTACCCGATACATCGCTACCCGATACATCGATACTTAGCGAGTACTGGAATCGCTAAAGTATCGATAGGTATCAATGCTTTGGAATCGATACCTCGCTACCCGATACCTCGCTACCCGATACATCGCTACCCGATACATCGCTACCCGATACATCGATACTTAGCGAGTACTGGAATCGGTAAAGTATCGATAGGTATCGATGCTTTGGAATCGATACCTTGGAATCGATACTTTGGAATCGATACCTTGGAATCGATGCTTTGGAATCGATACCTTCGTTATATCAGGTATCGGGTACCCGATACCAGTTATGGTATCGGGTATTGGACGATGTATCGATACTTCGCCCAGCCCTAGTGTAGAGTGTTAATATTTTACAGATTCACTATATGCAGGGCTTTTTACATGAAATTTCATTAAAATATTCTAGGGCTTGAAAAAATTTCACTATAAAGAGTTTTTCACTGTATAGAGTTTCAGTATAAACAGTATCGACTACGCAATATACCGGTTCCTTTTTTTTATCATTACACATACATTGCCCTATGTGTAGAACTACAAAAAATAAAAGATAATGCACTGGTGGCATAGTAGAGAACCAGTTATACACCAGTGACGTATTTGTTTCAATTGTCAAATATTTATGATTTTTAATTCATACTTAAATCTTAAATTGAATACATTTTATTGAAAAATAGTTAATTTAAGACAGTTAATTATCCCAACAGGCGTATACCTTCTACAATTCAAAGATGATGTTTGTTTTCCAAATTCCCACACAAAAAAATAAAACCAATCACGTGTTAGCAGAACACATAAAGCTGAATATCCCGTGTTATGTAGAAAAACGATCTGTAGGATCGCTTTTAAATGTAGCCAGGCATTTTAGAGTATCGTATAGTTCGATGTTCAAAACCCTGAAGGAATTCAAATATAAGCCATGCAAGATATCAAACCATCAATAATGTGAATGAAATAAATGCTTTATTCTTAAGTCTTAAATTGGAATTTAAGACTTCACGAAGATTCGAACTTTAGTCCCTTAATAGCTTGGTGGTAAAAGCGTGGTCCGGGAAACCAATGGACGTGGGTTCGAATCGGGCATAAGGGCGAATTTTTTTCAGTATAAAATTTGAGTGATTAACGTCGTTTATGTAGAAGGCATTTATTTCATTACCAACTAAATAGTTAAAAAAACAAGCTATATTCCCCTACGAGTAATAGTCTTGCGCCTTCTCACTTACCAGAATAACTAATTCAGATCTATCAACTTACCCCAATAACAGGATTGCTCCGGAGATCTTAGGCTAAAGAAACCAACTCAGTTATAGAGGCGAGCGGTAGGGGGGAACTTATTCAAATTTATGTAGGCGCCACCATGTTTATAATTCTTTAACCAATCAAGTTAACATAGACACTTCCGATGGTAAATTGAATAAATCAAAGGTATCTACGTGTAGTTCATATATTTATACCAATGAAACAATATAAAAATTCAGCTTCGATGACTTACATAATTTCCTGAAACACTGAAATATTTAGACAGTTTATTGCTTAAGAACAATATTGAACGCGAGAAAATAAATGAATACTTGAGGTTGTCAACTTTATGCATGTCTCAGAACTGCTTTCAAATTGAAGGAAACTTCTATGAACAGCGGCATGGCACAGCAATGGGCAACTGCTTGTCTCCATTTATGGCGAACTTGTTTATGAGTCATTTTGAGATAGAATTTAAGAGATCATCTAAATATTTCCCTAAAGTATGGATTAGGTATGTCGATGATATTTTCCCGGTTTTTAATACCAAGTTGTGTAATTTGGACGACTTTTTAATAGAATTAAATTCGAAATTTCCTACAATTAAATTCACTATAGAAAAAGAAAACAATGAACAAATACCATTTTTAGATGTTTTGGTAATTAAGAATAATAATAACTTAGAAATAGATATTTACGAAGAGACACCAATGTGAACAAGTTTATAACCGCAGATTCAAATCACAGTTTCCAACAAAAGATAGCATTCTTTAATTTTCTTATCCATCGGTTGTTAAGTTTCCCGCTTACAAAAAATAGATATGAAAAAGAACTTGGATTAATCATTCGATTCGAAAATAATAACCAACCTAATTAAGAAACATAGGCTTAGGAAACTAATTTATGATACCACGAGCTTACTACCTCAAAAAGACCTAGGTGAGAAATTTGTTTGTTTACCGTACCATTCAGCTTCTAGAAATCTGAACGCTATCTTCAAAAACCATTCTCTTCGAATAGCGTTTAAATCATGTAACTCATTAAAATCACTTTTAGGTAACACCAAGGACAAAATTGAGGTAGAACATAAATCTGGTATATATGAAATCAATTGTAACGATTGCAGCCAAAAATATATCGGCCAAACTAGACGCTCAATTTCAACTCGTTAAAGGAACATATTTCCCACTTTAGATTCAACAGACCCGAAAAATCTACCGTTGCCCGACATATTTGGGACACAGGTCATTCTGTGCCAGCAAATAACCTTAGGTTGATTAAAACTGTTAATAATTATAGAAAATTAGATTAGTTATGAAAGTATTTATATATATAGAAATAAGAATAAATTAATGAATTCTGACAATGGACCAATCCCTCAGTCCAGTTTATATGCTTTATTGTGACAATAGCATTATTTTTACCCTTCATGTATTCACGCTTCACGGTTTCCTAAATTTCACGCTAGGTTTAAGTAGTATATTAGTGTTATTTCGATGTTAGGAATTCAGTGTTATCCCACTGGCGATTTGGTGAAGAGCATATCTACTAAGGTTTACCTTAGCCAAAAACGCTACGTTTAACATTTTTTCAGTTTTAAGGTTATTCTACTGAAGATAGATGGCAGCTTAGTTGCCGAAATACGTATATAGTATTTATTGATATATATTGTGGTTGGGGTGTTTTTCTGATTTCTATTTCATAATTTCCTTATTTGAACGCACACATGTGCATATCGCTTGTCCGTGTGAACCTAGAAACCATGCGCAAATGGCTTGACAGTGTTAAAAATGCTTAACCTGTATTTTGTAAACAAACAATCGGAAAAATGAATTTCAAAGAGTCCAAATGACTATGGTATCTATAAAAGGACATCCAACTAACCGTCTAATTTAATATGAATTACAGAGTGTCCAAGTACGATAATGTACTAGAAGAATTACGATCTAACCTAAAATATATATAGACGTTGTAAACGATGTTAATTCAAGACCCAAAATCAATGCGAACGAATGGGTTCTTTTCAATCAGATGTACAGATAATTTTAACGTTCTAAATACACGTACGTAAACCATCAAAATATAATAACGCACCAGTAATTACATTATTACAAGCAATACATATTCTAGATATTACAAAGCAAGAATCCGTTATTGAAAGATCTAATAAATGTGTAAACTATTCCTACGAAGAAAATTTAGCGAACTTATTATATATACCTAATGATTCAATAATAACTAGAGAACGGATGCAATTTCCATAACACGCAATCGGCAATTGGAATTGTGTGTAACGTCGCTCAGTATATCCCGGCGTAATTCAATGAAGTATTTGTTTGACTTACTCGGCCACCTGGTCCCGCAGCGATAACAATGGACAACCCAGCTATTGTATTCGGAGAATATAGTGTTTTCAGTGGTGTCGTGTACGTAGATAAAATAAATCAGTTTATCGTATTTCGTAAGAGAAATAGCACGTTCATTCCTTTTCTTTTCATTTAAGCAACATCTTCCAATTATTTTCACGTAAGTGTGCATAAAATTTCGTTATTTAATTTCGTTTATTTGGATCTAGAATATTCTTACTGTGTGTGAAACGTTATTGAAAAATTTCAATAAATCAACCGTAAAACGTCACGTAGGATCGTTAAAGCACGAAAAAAAAAATTGAACCCGTTGGAATCTGACAATTTTAACGAAGAACTCTGTGAAACTTTTATAGCAGCTAATATTCCATTATTTAAATTGAACAATCCAATTTTAAAGACATTTCTGAAAAAATATACTGGTCGAAATGTTCCTGATGAATCAACTTTACGCAAATATTATGTTTCTAGGTGCTATACGAGAACAGTAGAACGCATTAGAAGCCATCTTTTAAATCAATACATATGGATAAGCGCCGACGAAACGGTGGATATGTTAGGACGCTGTGTGGTAAATGTTGTAGCTGGTGTACTACATCCAACTATTCCCTATAACTCCTATGTAATAGCAACAAGTGTTATAAATAGAGTTGATGCGGAAACAGTTGCTGAAACCATTAAGGAGAATATGCAAAAAATACTTCATTCGGACGCCACGTACAAAGAAAAAATACTTTTATTTGTCAGTGATAGTGCTGCGTATATGTTAAAAACAGGCAGACTATTGAAGAAAACATATCCTAATATGCTGCATATTACTTGTGTAGCTCATGCTCTCCACAGAATCTGTGAATATATCAGAGACACTTTTCCGGAAGTTGATAGACTTGTATCAGCTTTTAAAAAAGTTTTCAGAAAAGCACCATTGAGAGTAGCTCTTTTCAGGGAAAAATTTCCATCTCTGTCACTGCCTCCCACTCCAGTAATAACTAGATGGGGAACATGGCTGGAAGCTACTAGTTATTATGCTGAGAATTTCGATAGTCTAAAACATTTCGTAACACTGCTAAAGGAGGATGCTAGAAGTATTGGTGAGTGCAAGGAGCTCACACAAATCCCAAATTTAAAAAATCAGTTGTACTTTCTTCACGAACACTTTGGAAAATTGCCAAAACTAATCACTTATTTTGAAAATCGAAATCTCAAATTAAATGACGGATTAACCACATTAGATGTGGCTGTTAATAATTTGAAAAGTATTCCAAGTGACTTCGGATGTGGCCTTTGGCAAAAGTTTGAAGCAATTCTTAATAGAAATCCAGATTTAATTACATTGCAGCAATTATGTATGGAGACAATTCCACAACTTCTAACGGCTAAATATGAAGAAATAAAAGAATATTTTCAGTATGCACCTATAACCAGTTGCGATGTAGAAAGGACGTTTTCTATTTATAAGGATGTACTTAATTCAAAGAGAACAAAATTGACAGAAGAAAACCTTGAGAAACTATTGCTAGTCAATATTAATACTCCTTTACTCAACTTGAACGACAAAATGAACAAATAAAAATGTTCCAATTATAGAAATAAAATTAAAAACTTTAAAAATACAACTTTTCAACAAATACATATGTATTTCGTAATTTTATAGATCACCACCCGTTTGTTTTCCAATTATATAAATAAAATTAATTAATAAATATGTATTTCGTAATTTTAGATAGATAGATCACCACCCGTTTGTTTTCCAATTATATAAATAAAATTAAAAACTTTATAAATACAACTTTTCAACAAATAAATATGTATTTCGTAATTTTATAGATCACCCCACTGGGCTTTGCGTCATGTGGTAAGCGTGTCCGTTCTCTAATAATAACCAACAAACCAAAATGGAAAATCAAGCAATGTAAATTTAATCATTTAAGTAGTACGAAGATTAGTAATAATTATAGAAGATCCTAAAAATATACAGGGCTCGAATTCGACGTATAACAAAAATAACATATTTAACTTGATAAAATAACCGTCAACAGTAATTTGACAATAATTTCAATATGTTAGTTTACTTCTCATACGATAGATGGATCTGCCAAGCAATGTGGTATACTACGTAAAACCTCTGTGAGTTAAATTTAAAGATTTTGAGGAGAGTTTCATGGTGAAACCACTATGCCTGAAAGGGTTAAATATCAACCTATCCTCGTACGTAATACAGGTTCAGTTCAGTTTCAACTCCATAATTATGTGATTTATTAAAAAGAGTTAAACACCAAATTAGCCTTTCACAACAGCAATCATCTCCCTTTCTACAAGTCATCATAGCAGTCATTATTTTCAAGTTTTCAAGTGACGAAAATTAATTTCGTCACTTCATATAAGACAGGCTTTTTCGAATCGTTTCGTGTCGGTCTTGCTTTTCTCCCCACCACTTTTTTTTTTACTTTCTTCACGTGCCCGGGTGATGCGGGCGAACACAACACCTACACGACAACAGGAAGCACGCCATCTGCACATCCATTCTGTAACCACCAACAATCGCTAAATTCCGGTACGTAAATGCCTCTCTCTAAACTCTTGGTCGTCTTTGTGCGTTTATAGGTAAAAATCGTTTTCTTTTTAAACAGTGCGCACTCCACCAGCACTACTTTTGAGATGTGCAGAAAACAATGAGTAACTAAGAATGTAGGCGTGGCCAAGTACAATGGGTAAGATTGAACGGGTAATTAGTCCAAGTAGGTATCGATGGGTGATTGAGCTAAAAATACATTTTTAATATTCCGACGTGATGATGACGATAAGCAATGAATCATTAGGTGTGGTTTTGCGGGTTTAATTGCATATTGTTGCATTTTTAATATCCACGTAACATACCTTTTAAATCATCAAATTGACGTAATCAATTACAGGTGATTTGGTGTGTTCAAAACAATACAATATGCAGTAACATATCTCGCAAGTTTCAAAAGTTTTCGGAAAAAGTGAAAGACAATATTTTAAATTTTATCTTTTATTCTTTTATATGTTAACAACAATATTAGGTATTCTTATATAGTCCTAATTCAGTTAAACATAGCATTTACATGACGGACAAAGGCGCATTCAGTCTTTGGACGGTAGCAACGTCGACTTAGCGAATTTTCTGAAATATTCTAGGTCTTAACTGCTTCTCATTTTGGGCTTCTCAACCACGATCATATATATATATATATATATATATATATATATATATAGGGTGCGGCAGGGAAACTTGCTGATTTGAATTGAACGCCAATGAGCGAGGCGTGGTCAGAAAGGGGTGGGGAGGGTCTCATTAGAAAGAGGGGGTTCTGAAGTTTTGTTACCCCACAAGCCAGTTGTCGTCATGCGTTGGACAAAGGAACAGCGTGCGTTCGCCGTCGAGGCCTACTTTTCCAACGTGCCTTCCGATCTCGGTTCAATATTCATCCCGCGGGTCCCGTTCCTGGCCGGCAATCGATTGTTTCGTGGGTGGACACATTCAGGGAAAGTGGGAGTGTTGCAAAAAAAGGCCCAGGAGGTCAACGGACATCCAGAACTCTAGAAAACGTCGAAAGGGTGAGGGAGTCGTTTTTGCGCTCTCCCCGGCGTTCGGCGCGTAAAGACGCTGCTGCTCTGGGGATTTCTGATCGCACAGTGAGACGAATTCTTCACAACAAACTCCTGTTTCATCCATACAAACTTGCTGTGGTCCAACAGTTGAGTGAACGCGATTTCGCTTCTCGCCAAACTGCATGTGAAGCGCTCAGTAACTTGCCAGACGACGCTCTCGTGTTTTTTAGTGATGAGGCCCATTATCACCTTTCCGGCTGTGTTAACAAACAAAACATGCGGTATGGAGTGATGTCAATCGCCGCGAACTTCATGAGATGCCACTTCATTGTGAACGTGTTACTGTGTGGTGTGCATTGTCGAGAGTTGCAATAATTGGGCCTCATTTTTTCGAGGAAGATGAACGCGCTGTTACTGTGAATGCAGTTCGCTACAGAGAAATGATTGAGACATTTTTTCTTCCACAACTTGAAGAAATGGAACTTGGGGACGTATGGTTCCAGCAGGACGGAGCCACGGCGAACACAGCGAGAACTTCGATGGAGCTTTTGAGGGAACACTTCCACGAGCGCCTTATATCCTTGAGGGGTGACGTACCGTGGCCGCCGCGCTCACCCCGATTTGGCACGCAGCGATTTTTTTTATGGGGATATCTTAAATCCATCGTTTACAACGACAAACCCCGGACCCTGCAACACCTGAAGGACAACATCCGCCAAGCCATCGCCAACATTCCAGTCGATATGCTTGAAAGAGTGGAGCGCAACTTCAAATCAAGGGTAGATCAGTGTATCACTAATGAGGGCCGCCATTTGCCCGATGTCATTTTTAAAACTACTTAAAACAACAATTCAGAATGTGTACTATACGATACAAAATGAATTAAATCGATATATGAAGTACTCTTTCTTTTATTGACTTTTCAAATCAGCAAGTTTCCCTGCCGCACCCTGTACCTTTCTGCTCAAATGTAACCAAAATTCTTCAATAAGTCTCACCTGAGGAACATTTGTAGGGTTACCCGTCTTCAAAACAAAATTGATGCCGTTTGTGGCTAACCAGATTCTTGTTCTTCTGGCTTAATGGCTAGAGGCTAAGTCAGTCCAGAATATTACTTGGTCGTTGGGATGATGTGATTACTGTCCCGCAACTATTTTCGTTTGAAGAAAACACGCATTTCACAGTTGAATTTTGCCAAGAGTTTTGAATAGAGGCGAAGACAAGTCGTTTTCTTGAATGAAAAAATCTTCCAATCATATACCAACGTCTTCGGGTGTATCGGCCACGAAATTGCCAATATCAAGAACAAATATGATCAAAATGTCAACGCTAGTGGCCAGTTCCCTGTAAATATGTAAGCGTGGTTTAATTATGATGGTGTGGGTGTATTATGGCATATAGATAGTAGACTAAATGGACAAGTATATTCCAGCCTTTTGGAAAATGTAATGTGCACAATTTATATTCCTGCAAGACAATTTACCCATCTAAACGTCCCGTGTTGCGCAAGACTGGTTTATAAACAATAATGTTAATAAATTACCTTGGCCCTCAAAGAGTCCCGAATTGAACATCTGGATTTTCCTTCTAAAAAAAAAAATATTCTCATCACTTTGAACCGAGAAATAAAGTGGATTTAATAAATACAATTGAGGAAGCGTAGAACAATATTAATGAAGATTATATACAAAATCTAATTCTGTCAATGCCTAAACACTTACAGACAGTTATTCAAGCAAATGTTAGAATGACAAAATATTGATATGTTTAGAGTTGTGATCAATGATTTTGCTAATATATTTTGTACTTTCTTGCACATAATTAATACATTTGTTCTTTTTTGGCAGATAAGTAAAAAAAAAGAAAGTTTTTTATTAATAGCGACCGGGCTCATCAGGTCGAAATTACGATGGATCATATAAATGACCTCTAACAGCGCTTAGTACAACATGCAGTTATTTAATAGCACTATTCATTCGGTTAACCGCACATCTGCATTTTGTCGTCGAATTGTGACGCAATTACTTCAATATTATAGTTAAATTCCTCTCTTCATGGGCGTAGATACAAGCGTGAAGAGTTTTTATAACTTTTTATATTTATTAGTTTATATTTCGTAAGTTAAAAAAAGTACGGTGAGTTAATTTCTATTTTTCTTAATTCAACGACATAAAAACAGATGTGCGGTTAACCGAATGAATAGTGCTATTCAATAACTACGTGTTGTACTTAGTGATGTTATGACTATTTATATGATCCATCGTAATTTCGGCCTGATGCGTCCGGTCTTTATTTATTAGTGACACATTACTAGAGCAGACCAATGTCCGTGCGCACCATGAGCGCCGGTATGGGAGTGTAATTCGTAATATATTAGAATATGCGATAGAATAGGGACGCAACATGAGCTTGTTACCGATATAAGTATAGAAGTAGAGACATTTTATTCTATCAGAAATAATTATAGTTCATAAAGTATAAGTTTTCAGTTCAAGGCCAAATTCAAAGCATGTAATTAAAATCAGTACTGCAGAGTCAAATGAAGTCAATATTCAATCGCGGAAATAATCGTTTCTCATCCTAAAATATAAACGTCATGTTTTGCAGTATTGTCAAAATTTTAGTATGTCACTTGCAATATATCCAAAGAAATAATATACATAACCTACATGTCAAAATAATAATAATGAGTAAAATAGGTTAAAAATGTCAAAGTGACAATCAAACAATTTCGTACTCATTGCCACTAATTAAATTACTATTTATTATCAGTATTGCTCTCAAAATAACAGATTTTGTAATTTTTGATGACAAACTAAATATTAAAATTAGAAGAATGCTTAACCTAGAAGTCAGAATACCGGAAACAAAGTCAATAAACAACAGTATTTAAATAATTTGATGGCAAGCCGAATAGCATAAGACTGTCTCCTGGACAACTTATCCTTTCTATTTAATATCATATTTCAAAGACGTACGTCTTAACTTAAAATGACAAGCGTGTGTAGTATTACAGCGCGTATTCATGTGTGTTAGAAAGAGATAAATTACAATTTGCGGTTCACACTTGGGCAGTACGAACTGAAAACTTATACTTTATGAACTGTAAATATACATTTGGTTTTCTGCTATTAAAGTAATATGCATAAACACACGAAAAATAAGAATAGTACATATTATAGCAGCGTTGTATGTACCTATAAATAAAATGGAAAATGTATGAAATCAGTGATTGTGTGCACGGCAGAGGATTTAAAAAACACTTACCGTTTTAAGTGTCTTCCAGGGATTGACAAACTGGAGCAACTCGATTGTATATTTTCAACATCAGGTGCGTTTCTAAGGTTATTTCTGAAAAACATGTCCGCCGTGAGGAAAAAATATGTTTATATTCGGAAAACGAGCGTTCTACATCTAGTGATGTTATATTCGCATAATCAAAATACTTTTTAAGCAACTTAACGCATCTGTAGACGTGCCCTCACAAATACGTGTTAAGATGTCAAAATCTGCATTTCTGTCTAAAACACTTTCAAATTTAATTAGAACACTTTCACTTTTTGAGTCTTCTACAGCACACAGTTGTGCGTGAACATCTTTAACGATTTGCAGTGATTCCTCTAACGACAGCGACGAATTTTCTAATTTTGTTATTGCTTCTTCTACTCCCAAGTAATTCTCACGAATACTTTGTAAATCAAGCTGCACTTTCTTTCGGATCGAATGATAAAACCACGTCCTTAATTTTTTCAAAATGTTCATGATAGTAAAACCCCGCCCGTAACCATGTACCCCCAACGTGTCAGAATCGGCTGTGATGGCTCAGAGGTATGGGGACACAATTCGTGAAATTTCCGAATACGTTTTGGAGATTTCAGGAATACCGCCTTTGTACTCGATATTAAAGCATCTACCTCTGGATAATATCTACGCACCTGCCCTGCCACAAGGTGTAGAGCATGGAGTTTACAAGTAATATGTAATAAGTTAGGACGATATTTTCTAAGAGACCGGCCTACAGAACAGATGGTTGCGGCACCATCGGTCATAAACATTAATACTTGGTCTTTCGAAAGTTTAAATTTTTCCAAAGTATCTAATAGCACCTCTGAAATTTTTTCGTCATTACATTTTTCTAGTCGTCTGGATGCTAATAAAATGGAAGACGTTGGTTGATGTGTTTCCATATTACGCGCCATCACATTAACTAGAGATTGTTTTTTGCTGTCAGTTGTTTCGTCCACACATAACCACAGTTTTTTATTTTTCAGTTCGGCTTTGATTTTATTTTCAACCTGTTTACGCACCGATGGTAAATTCCTTCGTAACGTTGTCGTGCTCGGTAATGTTTGATTCGCGTATTTATTCCAAAATAAAATAAATGAATCAGTACTTAACAAGGTAAACGGCAGTGTACACAATCATAGTGACACATAGTTCATGTATAAACTGTTGTCGATTAATTTTGTTATTATTGTGCTTCGAACTGCTTACGTGTTCTTTACAATGTGTTTTTGACCAATACATTAGATATGTATTGCACACTAAACATTTAATTTTTGAGCCATCGTATATTAAGTCCGGGAAATCCATAATGAACTTATTTTTCTCGATTTATGTGTCGACGACATTTTATTACGTATGCTTACACTTACATGCAGTCTAAGCAAGTACCAAACACATACTGAATGCTTTTTATTAGTTCTGATGCAATACAATCATCCTCACATCGGCGCACATGGCGCGCACGGAAATTGGTCTGCTCTACACATTACTATAGGTATACTTTAAACAGCGTTTACATTGATCAAATTAACTGTCCTGCTTTATGATTCCACAGCTGTACATATGGCAAATAATTACTTCCTATTAGTAAAGATAATGTTGTTATTAATCACTATTTAGGCTTAATATATTCGACATTCCATGACAATTAGATATAACGAAGCATTTTTTAGTAATTTTCTGATGTAACTGTTTAGCACTTATAAGCTCTTTTAATAACCAAATCTAACAATAACCCTTATTATTATAAAAAAGAGGATAATAAAAATGGTAAATACTATTAATTTCTTTTAAAATCATCATCTCAATATTGTGTGGTTACTGTTATTTTGTGTGTATGTTTACAAACCAGCCTACATGCGTTTGTTCGGGATAAAAGTTTATGGTAGTAGGTATAATTTCTCACAACTTTTATTGTTAAAACTAATTACATTAACATCATCATCATGATGATGATGACTATTAAGGTATGACACAACAATTGCGGTAACAATAGACCAATTCATTGTCGTGTTTCAGCTTACTATGAAATAGAGTACCAATTATACTCGATGAATATGGGGATTATGTCATCCGTTAGTAGCCAACATTCTCCTGTTGATGACAATGTTGTATGTACAGGGTGTGATAATTTAATTTCGGGAATAACTGCGCAACTTAGTCGATTCGAAATCGTCAACGTGTAAACATGTTTCCTCTAATACGTGTATAAATTATAAGCTAATAGTGCCAGTTATTAATGATTGCAAAAATTCGTGTGCGATTTGAAATTAAAAAGTAAGTGGTTATATTCAAAAGGAAGGAAGTTATAAGTCAATTATATAGTTGTTTATATATAAGTTATGTGGAAAAAAATCGTCATATTTTGCTCCGTTTAATTATGTGTATAAAATTTTGCGGAGCTTTTGAATTAGCGTTACGAGGCCATGATGATGATGAGACATTGACGTCGGAAAATCCAGGTATTTATGTTGGCTTAATTAACTTTGTAGCTAAATTAGACGCTGTGCTTACTTCGCAAACTATTTTTAATTCTCCTTCTGGGTCTGATAGCAATAAACTAATCGCTCAATGTTACGATGGGAGGGTCCGTGATGAGTGATAAGACATAAAGTGTCCAAGCTATTATCAAAAGCACATTTCCACATCCACATTATATTCACTGTTACGCGCATCAATTTAATTTAATTATTGAACGAGCGACACAGTGCAATAAAAATGTAAAAATTTTCAAGTTTTTTTTTCTCGATCGCCAAAACGAACGGTAATTCTTGATGAAATAGTCAAACGTAGATTACCACGCGCTGCTCCTACACGCTGTATTTTCAAAAATCGAACTGTGAACACATCATTTGAACACCAGGATTCTTTCAAAGAATGTTTAGACAAAATTATTGACGAAGATGGGATGAATTCAGTTACTATTAGTGAAGCAAGTGGTTTATTGAAACAGTTAATTGACGAAGGAGATTTTTGTTGAAACGTCATTATAACGCTAAGAAATAAGTAATTAAACTTCTAGTTTCAAAAATTCTTTTATTGTAAATACCACTACAATATTGTTTCGCCATACAATGGCTTCATCAGGTGGATGAAATACTGAATATGTACAATACAAGTTTGAATATTTATGTGAAAATTATTGGGGAAATGGTGGTGGAAATTTTTTTTTTACAATCTTAAATTTAGTAGAGGGGAGTTGTTTAAATCTAGTTGGTCATTTAAAGCTAATCCTAAACTATTGTATGTATTAATTTCTAAGTTTTCTAACAGGTTAAGTTTTTTCTTTTTTCTTGAATGTGTAAAATTTTGAAATCTATATTAAATCTATGATTGATATCTATACAATGATTTGCGAAAGTTGAATCTGTTTTCTTTTCTTTATGGCTTCTCTCGTGTTCTTTCATCCTAATTTTGAATATCCTCCCCGTTTGTCCTATGTATACCTTATTACAATCTTCGCATGTTAACTTATATACACCAGAGTTTGTTTCTTTGTCCATTTTATCTTTGTTGTTTTTAATCTTGTTCTGTATAGTATTGTCTGTTTTAAATGATATATGTTCGTTATTAAGTTTTTTAATGAAAGTACCAATTTTTCCGAAATTCTTCCTAAGTAAGTGATTGAATTATAGGAATTAATTATCTTGTATTTTAATTTTGGATAAACTAAGGAAAGGGTTTTAGATTTTTGTTGGCTATTTAGGATGTTATTGACAATATTTATAGAGTAACCATGTTTAATGCTATTGTGTATATTCTATTTAGTTCAAGGTCGAAATTACTTTTACTCATAGGTACATGAATTAATCTATATACCATTGATTGGTATGCTGATAATTTGTGTGTTATAGGATGAAAAGAATTAGCGTGTATTGTGGTATCTGTATGTGTTGGTTTATGGTATATAGCGAACTCGTCTTTATTAGTTTTGTGTGATATGGTTAAATCTAGAAAATTAATGCTTTTATTTATTTCTGTTTCTATAGTAAAATTTATTTTGGGGTGAATAGTGTTGATATAATTATGTAAAGTTTTTAATTGTCTCTCTGAACCGTTAAAGCAAATTAATATGTCATCAACATACCTAAACCAATATACACAATTACCAAACAAGGGATGTGTACTAATTATAGTTTCTAAATTATTCATGAAAATTTCCGCTAATAAGGGGCTTAGTGGGTTTCCCATTGCTAGACCCTATGTTTGTTTATAAAATTTCTTTTTAAATTGAAAATAATTTTGTTTCAGGCACGTTTCTAAGAGCTGTAAAATTTCGGTCTTTGTGACAATGTTCGTGTTTCTACGTTCTAGTTGTAAAGTAATTAAATCTATTACCTCCTGGAGTGGGATACTAGTGAACAAATTCGAGACATCAAAAGAAATGAGTTTACATTTGTTTGGTAATTGCAAGTTTGAAATGTTGTTAATTAATTCCTGGGAATTTTTAACGGAGAACTTAGATTTGAATTTAGTGTGTGTAAGAATTAAATCTATTAAGTGTTTGGACACATTTCTACAAGGTGCTTTTACCGTATAATTTGGGAGGTAGGGGATTCATAGTGGTTAATATACGTTTCGCCATTGTATGGCGAAACAATATTGTAGTGGTATTTACAATAAAAGAATTTTTGAAACTAGAAGTTTAATTACTTATTTCTTAGCGTTTATTGAAACATTTGAATTGCCCGGAATTTCTCTACTGGTAGAAAATATTTCATTTCATCATGCCATACGTTGAAATATCATTTAATCAGACTCAAATGCGCGGGATTGACAGTGCTCAACTGCAAAAGGCAATTGAACAATTCCAACAGCAAATTATCCACATTAGAAATTTAAGAAATTCTACTGACAATGACAATCAAGAACGCAATAATGAAGAACCTGCAAGGAAAAGACAAAAAACGACAGCTGGCGATAACAGAGCTGTTATTGCAAAGGAAGTATGTAACAGTAAAACAGTATGTAACAAAAAATTGTATTTTACATTAAAATAACAATATTGGGATCCCCCGAATTAGAATGCAAAGCATTGTATTGATATTTAAACAGTAACGGAAAAATAAACGAACGCGGGTACCCGCGTACCCTTATCAGGAGTCTACGTCTAAAAATGTTGTCAGTACGGTTAGGGTTAATGAGTTCCAATGGAACCAAAATTTTTACCATTAAAACTATTCTTTAAAATCAGTAACAGATACAAATTTGAAGCAGTGAAGTCTGCAGAATATGACAGATACTGAAGAATTTACTATTTCCTTTAATTTTCCTAGCATGTATTGCGCAACGTGCTGTTTACAAGACATGCCAAAATATTTTTGGTGAATTTTCACATACAGCATGGTGAGTTGCTCCCACTACCTACCATACAGACAGTTTTCATTGAATTTTAGGGTGCGATTCCTTGGGTAATCTCGAGAGAAATAGTTCCTATAAACATTTGTCCTAAAGTTTTCCGTTGTAGAGATACAGGCTGATTAATTTTTCACAAAAAAAAATTTTATTTCAAAAATTTAGAAATCGATTTAGGGAACTGTTGTGTTGGTTGTCATGTTTACAGCATTTATTTGTACTTACGTAACTGTCATAAGTATTGTCAAACAATAATTAATTTGAAAGTTCGTACCTACAAATCCTTTTTTGTAATTATGGTGAATTATACAAATGCTGAAATGGCAGATATGCATTTTGTGTACGGTCTAGCTAATGGAAATAGTTATGAAGCAAGGCGTATTTACCAACAAAAATATCCTCGACGACTTGTACCTTGTGCGGAAACCTTCAGTAATATTCACCGTCGTCTAGCAGAAGCTGGTACATTTGAGAGAAACAAAAATACTCCGGGAAGACCTCAAACTAAAAGAACACCCGATTTAGAGGAAGCCGTTCTGCAGATAATCGATGAACATCCAGAAACCAGTACAAGAAAGATTGGTGTAACGGTAAACGCAACCCATCAAACCATCTTAAGGATATTACACGATCAACAATTACATCCTTTCCATATTCAGAGAGTACAGGCTCTTCTTCCGCGTGACTTTCCGCAACGCTTAGTCCTTTGTGATTGGTTCCGACAAAAAATTGCCCAAAATGCACAATTTCTAACCTACATTCTATTTACTGACGAGGCGAACTTCTCCAGAAATGGTATTAGGAATTTCCACAACAACCATTTATGGTCAGATGAAAATCCGCATACCATAAGGGAGATGCACTTTCAAGTGCAATTTTCCTTAAATGTATGGGTGGGGATAATTAATAATTATTTAATTGGTCCCTTTTTCCTTCCTATACGACTTAATGGTGCATCATATCGGCTATTTCTTGAAAACGAGTTGCCTGGCCTTTTAGAAGATATTCCACTTTTGATCCGAAATGAACTTTGGTTTATGCATGACGGCGCTCCAGCACACTTTAGTTTACAAGCTAGGCAATTTTTAAATAGGACATATCAGAATAGATGGATAGGTCGAGGAGTGGAAGTTCCGAATCAGCCGTGGCCTCCAAGGTCACCTGATTTGAACTCTCTAGACTTTTTTCTGTGGGAACATTTAAAATCCCTTGTTTATACTTCGCCAATTCAAGATCTCGATGACCTAAGAAATCGCATAATTGTTGGATGCGAAACAATTCGAAACACTCCCGGACTTCTTCAGCGTGTGAGTATGCAATTGAATAGGAGGATAGAAGCCTGCATATTAGCTGTTGGTGGTCATTTTCAACAGTACCTTAGGGTTTATTGTAACCGTTTCTTAAATAAATTTTTTTTTTTTTGAAAAATTAAACAGCCTGTATCTCTACAACGCAAAACTTTAGGACAAATGTTTATAGGAACTATTTCTCTCGAGATAACCCATGGAATCGCACCCTAAAATTTCTCGACGAACTTATAACCCACTGTTTTTGCATCTTCACGTTCTTGCTTTCAGACTTCTTTTTTTCATTGAACGTTCTTGTGTTGCACTTTGACGAGCAAAATGATGACGTGTCATCAATGAAATAGAACTGGGAATTGACCGTCATTCATTCATTATAACGATCGCTGCAGGATACAATTACTACTTTACGCAATCGCATGTAGCCCTGCGAAAACTGCGTCGATCCGTTGAAATTTGTCACACACACTCCGTAGACATACCTCCCACTGTTTATCGAGACACGCCGGTATTATTTTGTGTACTCGTGTTACAACGTCAATCTTGGAACATTTAAATCGTACCTCGTATATTCGTGTGTAGTTGCACGTACATACTTGGATCTGTGTTGCTCTTTATTGCCCAATTAACTGCTAAATTATGGTGACTAAAGTTGTGACACACTTTACATTAATTTCAACAAATAATAACTATCTTGTTTATTCTAGAGGCGTTAACAGTTGCTGTTTTGTAAATGGTACATTGTGCCGAAGGAAATATAAATATATAAATAGCTTTTTTTTTTAATTAATATAAATAGTTGTGTAATAAAATTTATTTTTTCTGTGCTTAACATTCTCCGAAATTTACGACCACTTCTGTTTCAATATAATTGTTAATTTTATGCGTTGTATAAAAATATATGTTTGCTGTTCTCTAGCCTTTTTACTAATGCCAAGAAAGATAACGGCGTTAGGTTTTTAAAATGCATTAGATACACAACTTCTGGTCTGTGGGAACTTTGTAACATTTAAATGTAAAAGCGAGAAATAAAAATTGTTTGTAGGTAGAGATTATGACTGTGTCAGGCTTCGGCTTTTAAACGTATGTTTGCTTATCCTATTTTATGACTGCAAAACTTAAAGAAAATGTACAAACATACTGGGAAAATTCGAATTTTTTTTCTTGGTATGTTATTATTGTTATGATCAATTTTGGGATTTCGTTTGATGAAATTGAATATAAAAAGAAGAAAACAAATATTACAATAGTAATAAAGAATAAATAAATATTAATTTGCTTGATAAGGCATTCCGGAGTTATACTCAGTACAAATTAATATAAAATATTTCTTTGGGAGACTGTGGTTAAGTAAAAACTCAAAAAAATTAAAAACCCCTTACCACAATTAATAATCGTATCTTCAATATGTTATAATTGATTGAGGTCTCGCTAGGCACTTGGTGAAACATATTAAATGATAAAGGTAAAAGAAAATTCACACTTGGTTATTTGTTTCACTGCAATTTTATTTACAAAATACGCTTGGACAAATTTGTTTCGAACTTCACAGTTCATTCTCAACTGAACAAGAAAAGTTTACTTAAAATACCCATAATACATAACTCACGTATATGTTTCACAGTGTTACTCCCACCTTACTCAAATTATCTATTCGTATTTTAAGTAAACATTTCTTGTTCAGTTGAGAATGAACTGTGAAGTTCGAAACAAATTTGTCCAAGCGTATTTTGTAAATAAAATTGCAGTGAAACAAATAACCAAGTGTGAATTTTCTTTTACCTTTATCCTTCAATATGTATTTCGACAACTAAGTTGTCATCATCAATAGGTAAAAATCACTAATCAAAGTGTCGCATCTGAAGCATAGTAAACTTCACACTTTACACGGCGTCCATATACAGGCTGATTCATTTTCGGCCCTCACCATGGGGATCTCTCTTATTATTGGAGATAGAGTATAGGTTTAAATTTGGCAAAGTTGTTAAATTTTGTATTTGTTATAAATCCGTAAAGAAAATAGACCTGTGACAAATGACCTTCGTTATTTAAAAAAAAAACGCGAAAGCCCCATTTTCTTCTTTTACCTGTAGCACCGACATTTGGCCTTGTAGAGAAAAAATAAAAACACATCCTTGTGGCCATTTCTAAACCTCTATCCAGTGGTGTACTCTAAATTTTATACGACGTTTCGTTTCTTTCTGGCCATCATCAACTATCTAATTTCTTATAGGCGCCATATTGGATTTAGACATCTTCAGAAAGAGTTTTTTTTTCTGATTTCAACCATGTACCACATGCTGACTATAGTTTTTGACATTAGGTTTTATTTGAAAGAATAAATTATAAGATTAAATAAGGTAGCCTTTGGAATTTCAATCTGTCAAACATTTCATTTATTGTTCATTAATAATACAAAAATGTCATACACTAACGAAGAGAAACGAGATATGATCAGTATTTTTTATTCTTCGAAACGAAATTCAACAGTAGCGAGTACAAGATAACAAAAACATTAATAAAAATACATAGAAAAGTAAACAATTACAGTAAATGTTCAATTATCTGGCCATCTTCGGTAATGCACAATTGGGCACGCCTTCTGGCATTTTGTACTGCCCTTTGTATAGTTCTTCTAGGAACTGCATCGAAGGCATTCTGAAGTCTGTCTCGTAATTCTTCAATGTTTTGTGGCGCATCTACTTTATAGATATTGTTTTTAACATATCCCCATAAAAAAAATCTAGCGGACTTAAATCAGGTGATCTCGCAGGCCATTCAACAACCCCTATTTCCAATCCAACGGTTTGCAAACTCTGGATTTAAGAAATTTCTAACAACAGCTGCATTGTGTGCTGGTGCGCCATCTTGTTGCCACCATAAATATTGTAATATTTAATGGGATATTGTCGTCAAGATAGTCAGATACGTATGTACGTAAAATGTTTAAATATCTTCCTCCATTTAAATGTTCTTCATACATAACTGGTCCTAAGAGACGATTTGCCAAAATACCCATCCAAACGTTTATTCCAAAACGATGTTGTGTCTTCTAGCCCTGTTTTGTCGGGGATTTTGTACTGCCCAATAGTGCTCCGTATTTCTGTTGAACATTCCAGAATTTGTAAATTTTGTTTCATCTGACCAGATGATTTTGCTTAAAAAATTTTCGTCATTTTCTATCCTTCCCATTAAGCAATTACAATATTCTAGCCTTCTCAAATTATCTCCAGGCAGTAAAGAGTGACTAACAGGGATCCTGTATGGTTTAAACAAAGTTCTCCAAACTCTGGACTGGCAAAAATTTAATTCTGACGCTACTTCGCGTGTAGTAATTGATGGATTATTATTTATCTATAAAAATACAAGATTAACATGAAATTTGAAAACACGCTTTTAATTTACCATTTGTAAAATATCTTGTCGATTTTCATTTAAATTCCTGTTGTCTTGACCATTACGCGGCTTAGTAAACGATCCATTCTCGACCAAATTTCTGTCGAGATCTAGAAAAATGGTACGATGAGGCTGTTGTCGTTCTGGATATAATTGTAGATATCTTGTATTCGCTACTGTTGAATTTCGGTTCGAAGAATAAAAAATACTTATCATATCTCGTTTCTCTTCGTTAGTGTATGACATTTTAGCATCATCAGCATGGAATAAACAACGACAAATACTAATAGACGTTGTTACAACATTAATAAAAATTATAAATAGAAGCGGCCCAAGGTGACTTCCCACTTCCCTGCGGGACACCAGATGTTACCTAAGTAGTGTTAGATTTAAAGTTATTGATCGTAACAGATTCGGTTCTGAAACTAAAGTAGAATTGAATCTAGTGTAATGTCGAAATTTATTTAATAATCGTCAATCATACCAAAACTGAACAATTCCTTTTACTTTATTTGCAGAAATTTACGTTATTCCAGATATTTCGCGAAAGAATCTTTTGTCTTTATTTATACCTTAACCTCAAATTCAAAAGCAGAATCGATCCACTACTAAGTTATTCAACTCCTTTATCGCGGTGAAAAAAAGGAAGGAATAATCAGATAACAATGCCAGATCACTGTAATCCGACCGACTAATTCTCCATTCTTTCTTTACAACGCGACTCACTTTACTGCAACGCCCCTCGAAAGGAATTTCTTTGTCCTCGGCGTAGGAGAAGGAAGTCCGTTCGGGCACAAGAAGAGGAGGAGTGGTGAACGAACAAGAACACAAGCAACCATAGAGCAGTGGCTGCCGTCGAGACAAAAAACGTCTTTTTAAAACGCGGAAGTGTATTGTAGAACAAAGGTAAATCCGCTGTGAAGAAGTCGATCTTGAGACTCCACAACGACGTTCATAATGTAAAGAAGATGAAGATGACGATGTTGACGGGAAAATGCAAATAGCGTACGGGAGGCGTATGAAGAGAGAAATACTAAATGACGACGAAATATAAGGGAAAACAGAGATGGATTTGCTTCAAGATTTACGCCAAAACGAATATATACTTTTTACTGTTTTAGTCTATCAAATAAACGTTCAAAAATTTAAATAAACTCTATTTTGAATATAAAATAAAATAGTTATTTTCATATTAAATGCGCAAAGCATAGTTTTTTTTGAGATTGAGAATCTTGAGACCGAAGGCCGCGACAAAAAAAAAATTCGAAAACTAAAAAGATGCTTTGCAGACGTAACATAAACAACATTTTTTTTTCCACTTGTAGTAATTTAAAACTGTAGATTAATATAATAATAATAATAATAATAATAATAATAATAATTGAGTTGTCTTAGTTACGAGGGTAAATAAAAAAGTGTCGAGAAATTTGTACAAGTCGGTTAAAGTTTGATTACGGAATTTGGGTCCCAATGGAATCCAGTGATGCAAGCGAAAACCTAAAGGTGAAATTGCAAATCAAGCAATTTCTAACATTTTGTTTGCCTGTCAAATCTAGACCCTAATATAAAAAAAAAATTCACAATGAAGAAAAGGCTTTTTAACAGTGAAAAAAAAACTTTTAAAAATAGTATATTAAAGTACAAGTTGCATAAGACATGATTTTAGTGCACGCGTTCAAGTTTAGAGGCGAGTTTTCTAAAGAACAAGTGCACTAAAATGTCTTATGAAACGTGTATTTTATACTATTTTTTCTATTTCGGACATTAAAAGTTCAAAAAGACTTAAAATAAGAGGCATGTTTTGTACGAAAATTGTAGAAATTTTCTTTTTTTGAAGTTGGTAGCATTGATGTTTAACTAGAGCATTTTAAATATTTGAAAATCGGCGGTGTTATATGTCATTTTAAGTTTAAAATTTAGATTGATTTATGCAATAAATTATTAACGAAATGGACGAAGCAAATAACTGCACGCCCCCAGAGATTCGCAAAATAGCAGAAGATAATTTACAAAATCTTTTGCCAACAAAGTCTCGACATATTTATCAAAAGCAATACGAGCACTTTTTAACTTGGTGTAAAGTAAATAATATCGCGAATATTACTGAAAATGTAATTATTGCTTATTTTGATAAGGAAAGCAAGATAAAAAAGGCATCGACCTTGTGGTCCACATATTCGATGTTACGATGTTGTTTAAATATTTATAAAAATATAGATATCTAAAAATTTTCTAGGCTTCTTGCATATTTAAAAAGATTATCTGAAGGCTACGAGCCTAAGAAATCCAAGATTTTAGAAATAGATCATATTAACTGTTTTATAATAGAAGCCGATGATAAAACATATTTAGCAATGACAGTAAGTAATACAAACATCCTTGTAATAGTATTTTATTAACGTTCTACATTATTTTGTTATAATAGTCATATTAATATTGATAGGTTATCCTTATAATGGGTTATAATGGAGCTTGTCGTCGTGAAGAAATCATGAACATGATTTTAGATGATATACAGTTTAAAAATGATGTCATAATGATTAGAGTGCCAAAAACTAAAACTTATATTCCAAGACAATTTATTATAAAAGAAAAATTATGGATTGATGTGGTTAAAAAATATTATTCACTTCGTCCCACTCATGTTACACATAAACGCTTCTTCCTCAATATAGAAATGGTTCTTGCGTGAATAATCCAATTGGCATTAATACTATAGGAAAAGTACCAAAATTTATTGCTACTTACTTAAATTTGCCTAATCCTGAGCTCTTCACTGGACATTGCTTTAGGCGTTCAAGTGTGACACACTTGGCTAATAGTGGAGGTGACTTAATAACAATTAAGCGCCATAGAGGATGGAAATCTTCAGCAATGGCTGAAGGTTACATTGATAATTCCACCATGAAAAAAGTTGATGTTGCTCGAATACTGTCTAGTGCACCTAATACATCCACTAAAATTATTCAGAATCCATCGACTTCTGATGCAATAGGCAGTGATGTGTCAATCAATGTGAAACAACAGGAATTGAAACAAAACATAGTGTGTTCCCAGAATCTGCCTGGAATCTCCATTAATGCACATGAATCTTCTAGTGTTACAGTAAACGTTTATAACAATTGCACTATTCAAAATGGGAAGTAAATGTCAATAGTAGCATTAGATCTTCCAACTCTGTTTAACAATTTATATTGTTAATTAGTATAAATAAAATGTTAGCAAGTGTTTTTTATTCTTTGTACCTATACAACTTTTACTACACATGCTTGTTATACACATTTATATTTGACATTTACATATGATTTAGTTCCATTTTTTTTTGTGACCAACCTCTAAAAACAAAATTTTGCGTGCGAAAAAGTAATACTTTATGCAACCCAAACGGGTGTCGAAAAGTACACTTTATAGCACCGAAATAGAAAAATTACATTTCGGCACGGCTAACTTCAATTAAGAATGTGATATTATTGCGTAGCGTGCAATAAAGTAATCACTTTTAACACACGGTGTTAAAAGTATATTGACACGATAGTTTGTCAAAAATTACAAGAGAAAATTCGAACATATATCAAAGTGATCTTTATTACTAAATGAAAATTACGTATTCCATGGATAATTAACCCATTTATTCCCATAGCAACACAAAAAAAAAAATTTTTTCGTACTAAAAAGTAATAATTTTTGATGTACTGTCAGTAGCATTGCGTTAATAAATATTTAAACAACCTAATAAACATTTTGGGAACGGGTTATCGCATTTTCAATTTTGAATAAAAATAAAATAAAACTATGGAATTTTCAAGAAAAAAACTTATGTATCTAAGTTTAAATTAAATAACATACAGCTTACTTTTTCATTTATCATTAAGAGGTTTTCATATAAAAGATACTTCACGTAACATTATTTTGGAAAAAATCAATCCCCTTTTTTCCGGAAATATTTCTCAAACGGATTTGAAACATAGCGTTGCGAAAACACAACATTGGGACAAATGGTGTAATTGTAGTCATGAGTAATATTTAGAGAACGGACGCAATTTCCATAAAACGCAATCGGCAATTGGAATTGTGTATAACGTCGCTCAGTACATCCCGGCGTAATTCAATTAAGTATTTGTTTGACTTACTCGGACACCTGGTCTCGCCGCGATAACAATGGACTATTGTATTCGAAGAATATAGTGTTTTTTAAAGTGTTTTCATGAGCGTAGATAGAAGCGGGGTTTTTATAATGTATTTTATTTATTAGTTTATATTTCGTAAGATAAATAAAGTGCTGTGAGTAAGTTTCTTGTTTTCATAGTTTTAACTGTTAATTACATCGTAATTTTTGTGATAGATCCTGTGTAATATCGTTTGATTGAATCTATTTCTACCAATTATTTCGACGTAAGAGTGTGCATTGAATTTCGTTCAGTTTCAATAACTTAGCACACATTTTTAGTTTTCATTTATTTAGATCTAGAGCATTGTTTAAGTTACTTTTTCAGACATGATATGGAAGAATGTCGAGAACGGCATTGTAAAACAATGGCGAGTTGGATTGACGGTCATACTTATTGTATATCCATTGTCAGTGATTCCGAAATTTATTACAAAATCCGTAAAATATCGTCAAAAATTCGTCACTTAGGATCGCAAACACATCTGAACTCTGTAAAACTTTTATGGCGGCTAATATTCCATTAAATAAACTTAGCAATCCCACTTTAAAAATATTTCTTCAAAAATATACTGGTCGAAACGTTCCTGATGAATCAACTTTACGCAAATATTATGTTTCTAGGTGCTATACGAGAACAGTAGAACGCATTAGAAGCCATCTTCTAAATCAATACATATGGATAAGCGCCGACGAAACGGTGGATATGTTAGGACGCTGTGTGGTAAATGTTGTAGCTGGTGTACTACGTCCAACTATTCCCTATAACTCATATATAATAGCAACAAGTGTTATAAATAGAGTTGATGCGGAAACAGTTGCTGAAACCATTAAGGAGAATATGCAAAAAATGCTGCATTCGGACGCCACGTACAAAGAAAAAATGCTGCATATTACTTGTGTAGCACATGCTCTCCACAGAATCTGTGAATATATCAGAAACACTTTTCGGGAGGTTGATAGACTTGTATCAGCTTTTAAAAAAGTTTTCAGAAAAGCACCATTGAGAGTAGTTCTTTTCAGGGAAAAATTTCCATCTCTGTCACTGCCTCCCACTCCAGTAATAACTAGATGGGAAACATGGCTGGAAGCTACTAGTTATTATGCTGAGAATTTCGATAGTTTAAAACATTTCGTAACACTGCTAAAGGAGGATGCTAGAAGTATTGGTGAGTGCAAGGAGCTCACACAAATCCCAAATTAAAAAAATCAGTTGTGCTTTCTTCACGAACACTTTGGAAAATTGCCAAAACTAATCACTTATTTTGAAAATCGAAATCTCAAATTAAATGACGGATTAACCACATTAGATGTGTCTGTTAATAATTTGAAAAGTATTCCAAGTGACTTCGGATGTGGCCTTCGGCAAAAGTTTGAAGCAATTCTTAATAGAAATCCAGATTTAATTACATTGCAGCAATTATCGTATGTATGGAGACAATTCCACAAAATCTAGCGGCTAAATATGAAGAAATAAAAGAATATTTCCAGTATGCACCTATAACCAGTTGCGGTGTAGAAAGGACGTTTTCTATTTATAAGGATGTACTTAATTCATAGAGAACAAAATTGACAGAAGAAAACCTTGAGAAACTATTGCTAGTCAATATTAATACTCCTTTACTCAACTTGAACGACAAAATGAACAAATAAAAATGTTCCAATTATAGAAATAAAATTAAAAACTTTAAAAATACAACTTTTCAACAAATACATATGTATTTCGTAATTTTAGATAGATAGATCACCACCCGTATGTTTTCCAATTATATAAATAAAATTAAAAACTTTATAAATACAACTTTTCAACAAATAAATATATATTTCGTAATTTTATAGATCACCACCCGTTCGTTTTCCAATTATATAAATAAAATTAAATATTTCAGAAATACAGCCTTTCGCCAGTCCGTTCTCTGGTAATATTCCTGTCTGAACATGCTTTTTCACGTCTGGGGGAAGTTTATTGGGTATCCGTTGTGTGATGCGAGTTTATTCAGTTCATTTACGCTGTGGGTTAGAGAAGTTGAAGAAGTTAGAGTTCATAATAGTGTTGTCTTGAGGATTACAGAAATATTATTATACATCTTACTGTTTTATATACTTAACGATTTTCAAGAATTTAGAAATCGTCAAACAAGAACTGCCGCAGAAAGAGAACTTCACGTAATAGGGACAAATGGGTTTAATCTTTGGCAATAGCTTGCCAATATTAATTAAAAACCAGTGTCAGATCATAATGCGCAGAAAAAAAAATTTTAATCGTTGGCCAGTGGCTAGAATCGAATATACTTCTCAATCTAGTTAGATACTATAGTTCTATAAAGGATTACCTAGTGGTGCGTTAATTTCTTGGAGCAGTATATATTAATACAATCGAATATCATGTTTCTTTCAGTAAAGAAACGATAGTACCTTGTGTTACACGTTTCAATAATTAACTTTACTCCATTACGGAACTAAAAACGCATTAAACTCTTAGCTTTAACTTCCGGCCGCCTGAATCCGATCCTGGAACACCCAATAAGAACACAAAGAAAAAGAAATCGTTCCATTCCCATGCCAATCTTTAACACAAGCTCGCGTTGAATGAGACCAGTCACTAGGTCGAATCTTTTTCTTTGTTTGGAAAGTTGGAAGTTCACCGTGAAACGTTAACCTTTTGCTATAATATAGTTCGGTTCTAGTTTTGCGTCGTCGAATCCACGTCGTTCTTGCCTCCCCGTTTTCCTCTTTCTCTAGGCCGGGTGTCGGTCGCTGCTTCGCCCCCGATACGCCACGATGGCGATCCGAGTTCATCCGCTGTAGGGTCTCTTCTTTTGTGGGATTTCGTGTTCTTTATGTGGATGCGTATGTATTTGAAGGCTCGCGTTCGCATCATAATAAGCATACCGGTATTGTACACTCTCGTGGTGTTCTTCCGCGGTCTGCGTAGATCGCGGTTAGCCGAAGGTGACTCGTGAATCTGTAATTAAATTATTTGCCGGTCAGAGTCGGCTTGTTCGCGTGGTGTGTACTGTATACCTCACGGTAATAAATGGTTATTACATTAAGTTTTCATGTTTGTTTATTGGATAGAGTTGGCATTAAATATATACCTCAAGAAAATTCGCTTAGAAACACCTATTTATACGAAGTAGTTGGTTGTGAGAAACGGAGAAATAACTAAACGAGGATGATTTGACGGGAAACTGACTTTTAAATTAAATACTTCAACAGACAGAAACAGGAAAAATCCCTAACAACAATATAATAATAATAATAATAATAGTCTTCATTGTCCAAAGGTGAACAACTCTAGGACAAATTGTAGAAGTATATATACAGGGTGAGTTTTTTTGAATGTTTAGCATTGGGATCTCAGAAACTACTGGAGATAGAAAAACGCTTAAATGGGGAAAGATGCGCAGTTTTACGAGTTTGATTTAAAACTGCTTTTGTTTCTCCGATAACTTTCATGTCTTATTAGATATTCAAAGAAAACTAAATTTTACGATTTTCTTTAAACATGCTTAGCATCGTTAATAGTAATTTTAGAGAAAAAGTGTTCAGACAAAAGTTTTAGATAATTTTACGCCAAATAAAACTATGTATGGAAACCATAGTTGGTTTTGACATCATTAAAAAGCTTATTTTTTGCTGATTACAATGATATAAGGTTTGATATGGTTATTTTAAAAAATAAAGAGGATATACACATTTCTATGATTGTTCACTTTATAAGATAAAAACTTAAAAAAAAAAATGTTTGGTGTCTTATAATTCAAAAAACGAAAAATCTGAGTTACAATAGTGTTCGTTGGAGCAGTCGAGATAAATATACTAAAACATTGACAATTAACTATTAATTAATTTAATTGTAACTTAACTATAAGCGGTGCAAACGGCCGTTAATCATAAGTTTGCATTGGCTATGGAATTTTCTAACGTAGAAAAGCGTGATATGGTTGAATGTTACATTCAGTGCCAGAAAAATTCTAGTGGAGCTGCTGAAGTTTATTTTGAAAATTATTTTGATCGACGTCAGTCGTCGCTACCTACTTTTAAGAGATTATGGGATAATTTAGCAGATTATGGTTCGTTCGTTAAACCAAAATAAAAAAAAGGGATGGATGAAGATAGAGAAATAAACATATTAGCAAGTGTCGATCAGAATCCATCTACATCGACCCGACAAATTTCAACAGAAATGGGCTCCTCTCAACGCACTATTGTCAGAGTGTTGAAGAAGCATAAATTTCGTCCCTACAAATTATCAGTATCACAAACTTTACATGAAGATGATAACATCAGACGAATAGCTTTTTGTAGATGGTTTAAAGATCAGTGTCCAAACGATCCACACTTTTCAATGAAAATATTATGGACTGATGAATCTCGTTTCACAAATTGTGGAATGTTTAATAGGCACAATGAGCACATATGGTCTCAAACAAATCCACTTCACGTTGAACATAGGAGACCACAAATTAAATTTGGGTTTAATGTTTGGTGTGGTGTTATAGGATCAACTGTTCTTCCTCCTTTTATTTTTGATGGATCACTAACTGGCAATCGTTATCTTAATTTTTTACAACAAGATTTCGAGGAAATGTTAGATAATTTAAATTTAAGAACCCGAGCAATGCTGCAATGGTTTCAACATGACGGAGCGCCTCCGCACAATCAACTGAATGTTAGAAATTATTTAAATTTGAACTTCCCTCATCAATGGATAGGACGAAATGCACCCATTGAATGGCCGGCTAGATCCCCTGATTAATCAGTTTTGGATTTTTTCTTGTGGGGTGTACTAAAGGACACAGTATACAAAAGAACATATGAAACAATCGACGATTTAAGAGAAGCTGTCTTAGTTGCTTTTAATAACATCGATAGGCGTAAAGTCCGCAATGCTACAAATTCTGTTGTGAAGAGATGCAATTTGTGTATTAATAATAATGGAGGTATCTTTGAACATTAATAATGTTGTGTGCCCTTAATAAAAGTTCTTATAGTTTTCATTTTATTACTACATAAGATTTCAACATAAGTTTTCGTTGGGTTTGTATTTTATCAGTTCGAAATTCAATTGTTTTCCATAAAAACCATAAAAATGTCTATATCATCTTTATTTTTTAAAATAACCATATCAAACCTTATATCATTGTAATCAGCAAAAAATAAGCTTTTTAATGCTGTCAAAACCAACTATAGTTTCCATTTAAAAAAACACAAGTTTGTGTCATAACTCGATAATGGTGAACGAAAAAAAATATTAGCTACATAGTTTTATTTGGCGTAAAATTATCTAAAACTTGTGTCTGAACACTTTTTCTCTAAAATTACTATTAACGATGCTAAGCATGTTTAAAGAAAATCGTAAAATTTAGTTTTCTTTGAATATCTAATAAGCCATGAAAGTTATCGGAGAAACAAAAGCAGTTTTAAATCAAACTCGTAAAACTGCGCATCTTTCCCCATTTAAGCCTTTTTGTATCTCCAGTAGTTTCTGAGATCCCAATGCTAAACATTCAAAAAAACTCACCCTGTATATACATACCAGTGGCGGCTCGTGAGTTATGAAAGAGGGTAGGCACAAAAAAACTTACCTATTTTTTGTACATAAAATCCATTCAACTATTTTCCATGTTGGAAAAGACGTCATGACTTTGTTGTCAAAATCCGAGATAGACTGGATGAACTTCTTTTCTATTGATAGGACCGCCAATGCGTTCAGTCGATCTTCTGAAATTGTGCTTCTCAGAAAAGTTTTAATGCGTTTGAGGGTGGAAAAACATCGTTCACATTCTGCTATCGACATGGGCGTTTTACAGATAATTGCCAACAGTTTGTATGTTTCCGGCAAAACCTTTTTTTAGGATGTTGTCTGTTATGAACACTAAAAGTGGCAAAAACACCACCTACGTCACACATGTCATCGCGCTCATAAATTACTGAAAGTTAACTTTTCAATTTTACCCTGTCCAACATAGGATAAGATTTCGCAGTTTCGTCAAAATTTTTTGTGGAAATGAATGACGTAAGTTTTAAAATTTTGAGAATAAAATAATTTTGCTGCACTTCAGTGATCTCTAAAATTAAATCGTTCGTTAGTTTGGGTTAAAATAGTGTCACATACTTTCTCTGCAATAACAGCTCTGTTATTTCCAGCTGTCGTTTTTTGTCTTTTCCTTGCAGATTCTTAATTATTGCGTTCTTGATTGTCATTGTCAATTTAAATTTCTAATGTGAATAATTTGGCGTTGGAATTGTTCAATTACCTTTTGCAGTTGAGCACTCTCAATCCCGCGCATTTGAGTCTGATTAAATAATATTTCAACATATGGCATGATGAAATGAAATATTTTCAACCAGTAGAGAAATTCCGGGCAATTCAAGTGTTTCAATAAATCACTTGCTTCACTAATAGTAACTGAATCCATCCCATCTTCGTCAAGAATTTTGTCTAAACATTCTTTGAAAGAATCCTGGTGTTCAAATAATGTGTTCACAGTTCGATTTTTGAAAATACAGCGTGTAGGAGCAGCGCGTGGTAATCTACGTTTGACTATTTCATCAAGAATTACCGTTCGTTTTGGCGATCGAAAAAAAAAAACTTGATAATGACTGCAAATTTGCAAAGAAAATTTTTACATTTTTATTGCACTGTGTCGCTCGTTCAATAATTAAATTAAATTGATGCGCGTAACAGTGAATATAATGTGGATGTGGAAATGTGCGTTTGATAATAGCTTGGACACCATGTGCCTTACCACTCATCACGGACCCCCATCGTAACTTTGAGCGATTAGTTTAGTGCTATCAAACCCAGAAGGAGAATTTAAAATAGTTTGCAATTCATTCAACAATGTTTTTACCCAACTTGTATTTAGAACACCATAAAGTAATTATATCAATATTAAATTGCAAGTGGCGTACTCATCCCATGTCTTGATAGTGACATAGATTTTCAAGTCATCCACGTAGGCGAGTGCGGGACACGACAAAGACGTCAATAAGTCATTGATAACGAGTACAAACAACAATGGTCCCAGATGAGATCCTTTTGGGACACCCGATGAAGGAAAATGTTTATGAAAGATTTATAGCCATTGTAATAAATATAATTAGATCTGTTAGTTAAATATGACAGCAGAAGTAGAAGAAATGAAGAACTCAAACCAAACGCTGTTTAGCACGTAAAATGCCATGATCTATTTTATCAAAGGCACTACTAAAGTCAGTATAAATAATATCTACTTGGCCACGTGCATCACGGTGTTCCCTACTAAATTGACATACGGTCACAAGATTTGTTACAGTAGTTTGTCCACGGACAAAACCGTGCTGGCACGTTGAAATCTAGGACTTGGTATTAAGGTGTAGACAAGAATAAATGATGCTTATTAACATAAATATTATCGCCTTTTTTGAAAACAGGACTAATTCTAGATTCTAGCGCTTCCAAATCGTCCGAAAAGTAGAAGTCTGAATTGCCATATTGATAACACAGGCCTGCATTTTTCAACTCTTTGAATGTTGATTTAAAAATTTTAACTGTTTTTTAGTAATTGGGTAGCGCTGATTTCAAATCTGCTTTTATTTTTTTTGTATCACGTAAGGTTATTTTTCAAACCAGTAAAATCAAAAAATATAGAAAAAACACGATTTATTTCATTTATAAGCTAGTTTTATATTATATTAAGAAAAATACAAAAATATATACATAGAAACTATTCGAAATAGTTATTTATTCTTTATGCTTCTTAAAAAAAGTTTTCGTTTTTCAGAAAAGCTTCGTTTGGTTGTTTTTTTGTCATATTCAGCTAAAGGAAGATCTGAAGGTAGTTTCTGGGGCAAGCATTTTTTTTTTTGTTTCAACCTAGACCCCAGTACTTCAGAAAGATCTTTTGAAAGTCCCAAATCTCTTTCTAAATCATTCAGTTCGGCTTGTGAAAATAGCTGAGGTTGGTTTTGACCTGAGGTTGATGGTTGAAAATCACTATCCATCTGTACGAAGCCGGAAGTTGAAGAGGTTTCAATATCTTCTTATAGTACTTTGGGGGGTATAGGTATAGGTACATGATCACTGTGAGGAACTGGTCTGATAGCTGATTTAATATTGCTTGCGTACAAAATATGTTTCAAAGTTTTTCTATTATGCCCCTTAATATCACAAAGACAAAAGTAGCAATCTTCATGATGATTTTGCGGTTCTCTCCAAACCATCGGTATTCCAAAAGGAAGGCTTTTTCTATTCCCTTTGGTCCAATGTCTTAAACCTTCTTCACATACCTTACAAACAACGTGCGGTGCCCAATCTTTATCTTGATCTGCTAATTTGATTTTGAAATAAGCATAATATGCATTTTTCACAAATTCACCAATTGGTCTCTTAAACTTTTTCAAGACGTAATATCCACAAATAAAACAGAAATCATCTGGTTTGTTTTTGCAACACCGGCTAGACATATTTTTAAGCAATGTTTATTTATCAAATACCACGCACAACACTAAAGACAAATTAATTTTACTTGTTTACTGATCGACACTCAGAGCTATAATGAAGTAAATCACATTAAAATATACATCTTGTTTGGAGTGATAAACTTGAAATCCTTCTTCGCAGTACTAATAAAGTGAAAACATAATAAATAGGATTTAGCAGGTAACAATTCCCGGAAATCTTGTCCAAAATTAATACATGTAATAAAATATTTACATCAGGTAATGAGAGCCTATTTAACAAATTTCTTTAAAACCACAACAGAAAATCATTTTTGGGTTAATACCTAGAATTTGAAGTAGTACATTCATTTTAAAATATATTAAAATGCCTATTATAAGATTTTTTTATATCTTTTTCTTTTGTGCAAAAAAAAATCTGTGGGTGGTAGAGACCAACTGTATTTTAATTAGTTATTGCTATATAAAAACTGAGCTTAACAAACAAAAATCACGTCATCACAGATTTTATGCAGGCCTGTGTAATTAATGTTAAGGGTTTCGCTAAAGCAAATCTAGCATCATGCACGAGAATACCAGGAACTAAATCATCACCCGCAGTTTCCCTTTGAGGAAATTGAGCCAATATATTGATTACTTCCACTTCTGAAACCGGAAGCAATGTGAAAGGCATATTGTTCGAATGCTCCGTAAGAAACGAAAAATTCGTGCTTGGAAAGTGTGTGGAAGAAAACATATTGGCAAAAGCGTCAACTATACTCTGAGGAGAGTTGAGAGAGGTTTCCTCATAAAATAACGTTTTAGTTATACGCGTTGTACCCTGTTTCGCATGAATATACAGGAATAGCTTACCTGAATCAGCTTTAAGAGATACCTCAACTCGCTCGAGATACATAAAATAAATTAGTGGCAATATCCTCTCTGCAAATTTGGAAGGAAATATTGTGTGTACATTTGCACTTGCGTCGATGGTACCCCTTTAATTTCAAATTGGAAATTATATTACTTGTGAACCCTGCCGCATATCTTGATCCACTCAATAGAGAATAATACTTCGGAACGTGTTTGTCAAATTTCATAAAGATAGAAGTAAAAATGATTCACAGCACAATCAACATCAGTAAAACGTTTCAAAAATGACCAATCTGCATCAAGTAAGTTGGTATATAGTTGATGGAGATCAGCTCAGTGGAAATTGTATCGAATATTTATGTTAGATGGGAATGCTGGTTGATAGGTAAGCGTCAACCGGAACAAGTGGAAAATCATCAGCTGTTACTAAAGTACCGCAAACGAGATTTGAAGCAACAAGATCAAGAAGTCGATTATCACAATTAACAATTGTATGAAATTGCTTAAGATTAAGTAGACTACATATACAGTTAAATGAGCAACATTTAACGCAAGTAATGTAATCAAACACAAACTATAATGTTTATATAATGACGTCATAGATGAGTTTATAAAAGAAAATAGAACGTATGACACTTCATTTTAAGTAAGGTAGGTGTCTATTGTAGGTTGTAACAATTTTTCTTTCGCATTTCCCCTGTTATTTTACTCTATAGCTTCCCCTTTTGTGAGGTTCTGAACACGCCACTGATTTAAACAAAAAAAAAAGAGTTTATGTAAATGATTCGCAGTTGATATATTCGTACATAACCCAATTGAGGTTATTGAAACAATTGTAACAATTTTTTTTCGCATTTCCACTATTATTTTACTCTATAACTTCCCCTTTTGTGAGGTTCTGAACACGCCACTGATTTAAACAAAAAAAAAAGAGTTTATATAAATGATTCACGGTTGATATATTCGTACGTAACCCAATTGAGGTTATTGAAACAATTGTAACAATTTTTTTTCGCATTTCCACTGTTATTTTACTCTATAACTTCCCCTTTTGTGAGGTTCTGAACACGCCACTGATTTAAACAAAAAAAAGAGTTTATATAAATGATTCGCAGTTGATATATTCGTACGTAACCCAATTGAGGTTATTGAAACAATTGTAACAATTTTTTTTCGCATTTCCACTGTTATTTTACTCTATAGCTTCCCCTTTTGTGAGGTTCTGAACACGCCACTGATTTAAACAAAAAAGAGAGTTTATATAAATGATTCGCAGTTGATATATTCGCACGTAACCCAATTGAGGTTATTGAATCCTAATGCATACAAAGCTGCTATCTTGTAGAGCTTTTAGAACATCGACAGCTGTCTAAACAATATTATCTCCTAGAGTTTTTATAAATATAAACATTGTAGGGTATGTTTGCTTGTAAATTCATCCAATAAAGGTATTTTTTATAGACATTCTGTATCTATAGGCGGCGCATAATACTATTTTCAACCCGGTATATAAATACATGCTTTCGTAGGTATCTAATTTTCTATAATTTCGTATTGTTTTAATTAAACTAAGATTATTTGGAGGCATTTTATTGAATTTTTTGCTAAAATATAATTTCTTTTATTCACAATAACTTTAACAACAATGATTATATTCGAATTCACCTTTTCAGTTCATATAAACATCGTCAAGGAAATATTTCTAAAATTACAGGTATCATTCAGAACCCGAGCCATACAAACGATAAAACAATCATTTGCCGAGTTAAAACATTACTCCGTAGTGTTTCCGACCGACCCAACAAACCCTAATTGAAAACTAGCATGTGTAATTTATTCGAAACCGAATACAATCGGACCTTTTCTTCTCTCTGCTTAGTCGACCTTGTTCCTGACCATCGTGCCTTCGCCGTTTTATCTTAAACTACATCGACAAAGAGCCACCTATGACGTGACCCCTTAACAACAACGATCACGTTAGCGTTAAAAATTATTTTGCGGCATTCTAAACGCTACAAAAACAGACGAAAACAAATAGACCAAACGCAGAACAAAGGAACAGAAACACGCCAACGATAATGGTGGGTAAATGTAACGAAGACTAGGTTTCTTTAAATGGTGTACCTTTTGTTTTATTCCAGGCGTTATTTGCTTTTGATTTGGCGAAATGAAAGTAGGTACGGAACCGTTAGTTGACGACTGGAGTTGCGCGAATGTTAAAAATCGGGGAAAATATAGGAGTGAAGCGTTAGAAGGAGTGGAAATCAAGAAGTACACACAATTGCTGTTGCATTTATATAATTATGTCCGTTGTTTGGTTATTTGATAGTTGTAGCGGGAGATGCGAGTTTTTAGATCGCTAAAACGAGTTTGTTTTAGACGCGCTACTCCGAGCGCGGTGTTTAAATTCTTCCGATCAGATAATGTTCCGGTTTAGTGGAAAATTGAATATTGTTCGTCACGGTGCAATTTCTTCCCCGGAATTGCGCGATTTCTTGCTTAGGGATTGTTTATTAATTATTTTAATCCAATGTGCGGCTTTCTTTTCACGAGTTTAAAAATCAAGGGCTAATCTTTTTTTTTATATAAGGTGAATAATCTTTTTTATTCGTGCCCACATATAATAACCATAAGTGAAAAAAAAACGTAATGTGGACTTCTAAAAAAAAGTTCGAACGAATCAAACATGAAACGAAGTTAGTGGACTACGTAATTAAGCAGAATTTAAACACCAAATTTATAAGGTTGTCTTAAGATCTAATATTAACCTCAAAAATTTATTTACTGAAGTTAAATACGTAAGTAATTTTTTTTTGTTATTATAGTGTGTTATGTCATACTTGAATCTGTGCAAAACTTACATTATTAATGTATGTTAAAATTCTACGAGCAATAGTTATCAATAGGCTAGGGATAATTGAGACGTATAGTGCAACAATGGCCTAAGTAGTAAAACATCTTTTTGATATGTGGGGACTTAAAAATACATATAAGAAAATTTGAAACCCAATTAAGAAATTTATTCATTTGTAAATAGTGTCCAACTTTTAGTGGGTTTTAAGATTATTGGTTTTGACACTAAGTTATACAAAATAGATCTTTTTTCATTTTTTTATAACAGTAAAATTATTAGTTGTTGTTACACTAACACTGTTTATTTGTTGATAATAATTTTTTATGCAGATTAGGCCAACGGTTATTACGAAAGGCCGAATTATATGCAAAAGAAAAACTGAAAATATGCAGATGTTTTAGCCAAATATGCACTTCCTTATGAAAAATATGCAGGTAAAAAAATACGAGGAATGTTAGAAAATGGAATACTGTAGAAAAAAATATTCTATTATGTTTACTACAAGTTTATTTAGATCATTTTACAACATTATTAACTATGAAAACAATTTACAATCACATATTTCTCAAAATTTTTAACAGTAAAATTGTAACGCTTGTCTGAAACCATGTATTTATATATTGAAAATGTTCGTTCTACGTCGAGCATATTTTGAATTAGAAATATCATCTATTGTCAACTCAATATTTTCTACTGAATCACCACACAAGATTATAGCAATGTCTTTTAGGTTTTTAAAACCCTCATTTTTTCCTATTACACATAAAAATTTTTCATACACGGACTGTCCCACTCCTCCTTTAACATCAAAACATGACTTTTCAAATTTGTTTATTATTTCAACGCTCTCGATTAGCGACATAAATTGTTTTTCCAACTGCAATATAGAAGTGAAAATAAAACTGTGATTGGCTTTAATAAACGCCAACTGTTGAGGTATTTTTTTACTCGAATACACCTTTTGGGCGTCTATCACAAATTGTGCATCCCTATCAAGATTCATAATAATTGTCTTTATTCCTTCGTAATGATTTGCACGAAAAATAGCAGCCTCCAACCACGTTCCCCATCGTGTGATTACTGGTTGAGGTGGAAGCGGAACACCGGGTAGATGTTGTTTGTAAAACTGAACTCGTAATGGGGCCTTTAAAAATACTTTCTTAACACTACTAATTTAGGTATTTACTAAGGGAAAATGGTTTCTGACTTCTTCTGCAACACGATTTAGTCCGTGCGCCAAGCAAGTTTTGTGAATTAAATTTGGGTAAAAGATTTTCAAGTTGAAAGCTGCCGTCACCATGTATTGTGCAGCATCCGTCAAAAATAATAGAATTTTCTCTTTTGGAATCGATTTCGGTAAGAAGAAAGTTGCCAGTTCTTCCTGTATAAACCTTGTTATTGTTAAATTATTTGCCTTTTCCAACTGTTTGGATGAAATTAAATAAGATTTTGCTGGAAGGGATACGTTAAGGATACCAATCATTAAATGAACTATGTATCGGCCCACACTATCAATGGTTTCATCTACGCATATATAAAGATAATTGTTTGCAACAACCTTCTTAATGCTATTCAATGTTTCTGCATGGATACAGCGAATATATTTTTTTCTTAACGTGCTCTCGTCGGGAATGTTATATTTGCTGATGTACTTTTGCAAAAATAACTTGACATTTAAATTGTTTAATTTATGTAGTGGAATATCTGCCGACACAAACATTTGACACAAATCTTCATTAAATTGTTCTTGTTCCGATTTTTTGGAAGTTGATGGCAAACAGAGCGGTAATGTTTGCTGACTCTTCTTCGCCAATTTCATCTTTGTTAGTTTTGCAGCATGAGATGGAGATGTGTTGATCGACTTGGAACTTTCTCTCACTTGTAATCAGCAAAAAAATATATCACATCATCGGTTGTTTTCTTATAAAATAAATGTTAGTAAAAGATAAAGGAATAATTAAAAACTTAATTAATTAATTAATAAGAGGAAATAAACTTCAAATTTTACTCACAATCTTGCAGCATGCTACGCAAAACACTTTTTCTCTATCCATACGCAATTTTGAATAAGGTGGAATCCATCCAAGCACAGTCGCTATTTTCGACATTTTTGCTATTATATATCACAACTCACAAGTTTACACTTCGAAAAGCCAACGTAAAATGACGTTTAAAATAAAATTACTTTCGAATGTGGGAATAATTTTCTCCGAATAGCAAAGAAACACATATACTCCTAACTTTCTGGTAAAATGAATTTTTGTATTTATTTAGAAGTTTTAAGGTATTTGCTTTTCCTGGAATTTTGTCTCGGCCTGGATGTATTGGGAAGAGCATTAATAAATTCTTGGAGACGCTTATCGGAAAAGTAACGGGAAGAGGCTTAATAAAATGCTATTTTTAATTTAAAGAGGATTGTTTAATTTTTGTTTGTTACATCCACGACATATTTTTAGTAATGCCTATAATAAATTTGATTTAGTACATAAATAAAACATACATGAGTAGGTAAACCCCACCAGTTTTGTATAATACAAAGGTATTTTTGATAATATAAAATATTATTAAAAATCTGGTGTGAAGAACACAAATACAGGTTTACTATTAATATTTTTGTGAACGTGTCCGAACATATCCCTCCCCAAAGACGTAGATACGTATTTCGCCTTTCTACAGGCTCATCGGTACGCCCCTGCTGGAGAAAGGATATCTTCAGACACATTCACAAAAAAGAACCACATCGTCACATCACAGAAATTATCCAGACCGAGCATAGAAGTAAATTCAGCGCTGCCTGTTGTCAGACAGCCGAATAATAGGTAGGGATATGTTCGGACACGTTCACAAAAATATTAATAGTGAACCTGTATTTGTGTTCTCCACACCAGATAATAATATTTTATATTATTAAAAATACCTTTGTATTAAATAAATAAAACTCGAATAATTAAAATATGCAAAAAATTCTGAATTACTACAAAATATGCAAGTAATGCAGAATTACAACAAAATATGCAAATAATGTACAAAATGCATATATTATGCAAATTTATCACTTATTTTTAAAATCAAAATCTCTAATTAAATGATGGATTAACCACAATAGACGTGGCTGTTAATAATTTGAAAAATATTCCAAGTGACTTCGAATGTTGGCCTTCAGCAAAAATTTGACGCAGTTTTTAATATAAATCCAGATTTAATAACATTGCGGCAATTGTGTATGGGGACAATGCCTCAAAATCTAACTGCTAAATACGCTGAAATAAAAGAATATTTAATATGCACCTATAATAAGTGGCGATGTAAAAAGGATGTTTTCTATCTACGAGTTTGTATTTTATTCAAAGAGAATAAATTTTACAGAAGAGAACCTTGAGAAAGTATTGCTAATTAATATTAATACTATAAATACTATAAATAAAAATGTCTTTCGTATTTTATAGATCACCACCTGTTTGTTATCCAATTATATAAATAAAATTAAGAACTCTTTAAAATACAAATTTTCAATAGTACGCCCGTGGGCGATGAGTCACGGGCTCTGGTGTCCGGTCTCTAGGTATTAGTGAAATAAAATAGGGTAATACATTTTGCTAGACTCTGTATAAACATGTTGAAATTAATTAAAATTGATTACATTTAAAACTTTTTCAACTTGAACTTTCTCTTGTTTCAGATACCTGAAGACGTTTACCTGAATATCATTCCCTGACATCGAGCAATGCAAAATTAATAACCCGTTTACGTGCCTCCATAACAACAAAGAACGAGAAACTTTTGCAGTGACATTTGAAGCCGTTAAAACGACACCAAGACACCAACGAAGTAAGCGGCGAGATTAAGAAGGTGCTTTTGTCAAGCTTGAAATTTTGCCCCATCCGTACTTTATGAACAGGGTGAGCAAAGTTTCAGGTGTGTTAAAGGCGCCTCGATGTCTACACCGGCAGCTGTTTCGAGACACCAACGCCATCTGTACAACTTTTCCAGCTATCGTCGCTTTCAGGTGGTATTTTTTTTTTATTATTTATCCTTTTCTGTCTGGTTTATTCTTATCATATGGAAAACTCGAACAAAACTTTCCCGGGAGTTTCAAGAAACAATCGACCGGCATTCCCTAGGCGACGAATGGATGCTTATTCCCACACATCGCTCTCCGGCCAGCCACCGCGCGTATATCGGTAATTACAGCGGGCATCTAAAGGGAACGTGAGCGATTCCCAAGATGACCCTTCGCGTGAAATCTGGGGAGAAACGTTCTGCGGAAAACTGGATGTGTGGTTAAAGTTTGTGACATAGTTTTCTCCCTCGTTTTGTCGTGAGATTGTACGAAATAGGTAGGAGACCTGAAAAAAGGTGGTAAACGAACGGACGGAGCTGGAGGGTTAAGTGAATTTGCGGCTAGCGCAAAAGTGAGGAATTACTTGTTGCTACGGGTTTCGGATCCGATTTTATTTTGCGGTCGAGGATCGGTTTTTTTCTTCCTTATTTTGTTTGATCTTTTGTATGGAATGTATAAGCACTTTGATATGTGAAAGGAAGAAATATAATAAAATATGGGATGAATGTCTCACAAACTTTGTATGTATGTTCATTCGACAAAAGAAAATCGTGAAACAAGATCATCGAACACGACCATTCAAGAAAATCTATTTATGCGAGTGTATGATATTACATTTTTTTTTCTTTTTATAGAACATTAGCTGAAACTGACAATGCTTTGGTATTGCTAGACTTGGGTATATACAAGAGTGTCCCGTATCGTTATGTTCAAATTTTAAGAGTGTAAAGTAGACTTCATTTCAAGTAACATAAACGCAAAACTTGTATATCCATTTTTAGTTGTTTCAAAGTTACAGATCTATGAATGTGATTGTCAGATCATGAAAAAAATGTAATCCTAAAGTCAATACAAACTGATTTTATTTAAAAAAAGTTATACGATTCAATAACAGGTCTGTGATTGTTAACGTCGCATAATAAAACGTTATCCTAAAATAAAGAAGGTTCTTACTTATTTCGTAAGTCCTGAACTATGAATATCATACAAGAAACAAATGTTCAGATGACTGTTAACGTTGCATTTTTTAATAAGGATTACCTTACGTTTAAGTTCATTCAACAGCTTATTAGTGAGTGGACACGTTTTCTTTATTCAAAATGCTTTACCGATTTTCTTCTCTTTGTGTATGGCTACTGTAACGGCAGTGCACGTCAAGCAGTTATTGAATACCGACATCGGTTTCCCGATGGGCGCATTCTTGGGTGAGTTTGACGAAAACACCTGCTGCAGTCACTCCTCTAAATAGGTTCTTCGTACTGAGGACGCCATTACCAGTAATTTATAGCTTGTTGTAAATTTGTTTTGGTGTGGTTTGTTGTTTTAGCGATGAAGTAATTAGGAAGTGGAGGGAAACGATGAATGGATAAGGGTTTGTTAAGAATAGGTGTGTTTCGTCATTCTTAATTTACGAGATTTACGAGAAATGAAATATTAACGTTACAATGACTCAAAACGCTTATATAAAATGACAAATAATATTGGCATGTTATTATAGTACTGGGGGAAATAAGAAAATTAAAGCGGTGATTTGAGAGAATTTAAAAAAAAATGCTTGCTTTAGTTAAAAAAATTACATCGTATCCGAAAACTATGGAATATCATCCTGAGGCCCCACTGAAAACGGTTTTACAGAAATGCATGAAACTTTGCCTATGAAGAAAAGCTTAAATTAATTTTTTGAGTAAAGGTTTTTTGAAAAAATTTTTGTCCATTTTAATGGACAATCGGAGCGTAGTCAAGTCGAAATTTATTATGTAGGTAAACGAAATAAATGTTTAGTATTAATTAACAGTTACTAATTATTTGTACAGAGACATGGTAATCATAAAAATTTATAGATAAGCGTTACATATTTCGCAAAAAAAAAATTGTTTTTTTTTTGTGGCAATTGTTGAATTAGCACCTAAGAATTTTTCACTTTACTTAATTTCGGTAAATGCTGGATTACTTGTTTTGTTGAGGTTGATCCTGGCGATGGAACAGGATCCAGGATTGTTTTTTGTTGTTAACAGCAACTTCAAAATATTTTCGTCACTTTCTACGTTACGATTTTTTTCGTGAAGGAAGTAGTCTGCCAATTGAATTTTAAAATCAAGGAATTTTAAAAAAATATTTTCGTCACTTTCTACGTTACGATTTTTTTCGTGAAGGAAGTAGTCTGCCAATTGAATTTTAAAATCAAGGAATTTTAAAATGTTCGATTTTTTGTCACCCAGTTTTTTCCTGTCCTCGCGATATAAAATCCACGAGTTAAAAATAGAATTAAAAATATTCTTAATACATATATGCAAAGTGTAACAATCGCAAAATATACAAGTGTCCCATATCGTTATGTTCAAATTTTAGGAGTGTAAAGTAGACTTCATTTCAAGTAACAAAAACGTAAAACTTGTATATCCATTTTTATTTGCTTCAAAATTACAGATCTATGAATGTGATTGTCAGATCATGAAAAAAAATGTAATCCTAAAGTCAATAAAAACTGATTTTATTAAAAAAAGTTATACGATTCAATAACAGGTTTGTGATTGTTAACGTCGCATAATAAAATGTTATCCTAAAATAAATAAACACGTGTCGTAGTGCATACAGTAATTTCTTGGAGATCTACAAAAAAAGTACTGGAAATTGATTTATGATAAAGAAGGTTCTTACTTATTTCGTAAGTGCTGAACTATGAATATCATACAATAAACAAATGTTCAGATGACTGTTAACGTTGCATTTTTTAATAAGGATTACATTGCATTTAAGTTCATACAACAGCTTATTAGTGAGTGGACACGTTTTCTTTATTCAAAATGCTTTACCGATTTTCTTCTCTTTGTGTATGGCTACTGTAACGGCAGTGCACGTCAAGCAGTTATTGAATACCGACATCGGTTTCCCGCTAGGCATTCCTCATTACAGAACGTTTCTGGAAGTACACAGACAATTTCGGGAATGCGGACTGCGTGATTATCTTTTCGACCGAGGGGTAAATTTGCCAGCAGACTTAGAGGAAGAAGCAGTAGCTATTGTTACAAGGGATCCAAATTTCAGTGTACGTCGAATCGCTAGACAACTAGGAGTGCCACCAACGACAGTTTGGCAAATTGTAAAACGTGAGGGCTTATATCCATATCACTATCGCAGGGGACACGGTTTGCTTGAGGCAGACCACTATGCTCGTCTAGTTTATTCTACCTGGATATTAAGACAGTCGCGGCTTTGTTGATTGGTCCTGTCGTTCTTCCTGGGAGGTTAAGTGCGGACAATCACCTACAATTTCTTATTGACGAACTGCCAGGTCTTTTAGAGGATGTCCCACTGAATGTTCGACGAGACATGTGATTTCACATGGATGAGGCACCACCTATTTCGGAATTACTGTCTGAAATTGGGTTAACGTCAATTATCCTAAATGGATTGGTCGAGGTGGTCCTGTTGAATGCATCCAGATCACCCGATCTTAAATCCCCTTGACTTTTATTTATGGGGTACATGAAAAATTTAGTCAACGCGCAAGTTTCGAACACAAGAGAAGAGTTGTTGGATCGTATTCACCTGGCTGCCGAGCAAATCCGACAAAACAAGTATGAAATTCGGATAAGTACTTCTTCTGTTGGCTTACGGGCACAAGCCTGCATTCAACAAAGAGGTGGACATTTCGAAAATATTATTAATTGAACTTTTTTAAATAAAATCAGTTTCTATTGACTTTAGGATTACATTTTTTTGGGTTAACGTCAATTATCCAAGATGGATTGGTCGAGGTGGTGAAAATCAAAATCTCAAATTAAATCATAGATTAACCACTTATATGTGGCTATTAATAATTTGAAAAATATGTGACTTCGGATGTGGGCTTCGGCAAGAGTTAGACGCCGTTTTTAATAGAAATCCAGATTTAATAACATTGCGGGAATTGTGTATGGGGATAATGCCTCAAAATCGGCATCTGTGGAATATTTATTGCGATAAAGAAATGTTTCTGCTGCCCAACAAAAACCGTAGTTGCAACAAATAAATGTTTAACGAAAGACAGTGACGTCCCATTAAATCAAGAATTACTTTAATTATTTGGATATGATTTAAGACAATTTATTGCTCTAGAGCACAAACGGCTCATTTGCAGACATATGTTTATTAAACAAAAAAAAATCGTTTTGATATCCTCTACCACCCCTTCAAGTTTTTCGGTGTGTTTTTGGAACATATTGTATAGGGTTAGGTTAATCTAAGAATCCATTCAATTATCTTTGATATGACTGCTTAGTTTTTAATAAGAATAAAAAATTAATTAAATCGGGGATTCCATGAGTATATTTATATCCAAATCAGACATCCGGTAACTTTTTTATTTTAAATGAATCACCCTGTATATTTTTACGAATTTCAATAGAACTCTGCTCTGGTAGTTCAGCATAATAAGATTTGGCACCCTTTTGTTGAACAACTAACTTATTTAATGGCATTTTTGTTAACTAGATTTATTCGGGTTTATTTAATAACACAGGTCTACAGTGATTTTGATGTTTGAAAGCTGTTTGCTAATTTGTATATGTTTGGGTACCCTTATTCCAAAAAACGCCATATTTTTGCTCTATCACGTAAATTGTTTTTTTATAGCGCTCTATATCTTAAAAATGTTAATTTATTAATATACATATAGCAAACGCCAATTAAGTTGGCGCGATGAGGGGTAAGTTCGCGCAGGATTAAAAGTAGTGGGGATGATCCCCTAGCAAAGACATTATGTTCCGTCAAACGTCAATGACAAATGTATTCTGACAATTACTTGAGTAGTGGGGGTGGACGTTTTTAAAAACGGCTTCTGCGCACCCCCTCCTCGCGCCAACTTAATTGGCGATTGCTATACCTATGACAAGAATATGTTTGTTCCATGTTAGGCATGATTTTTAAATGAATTGATTTTTATGAAATTAAATGTGATTTGGCAACACTGGTTAATATTAGATTTCTCAGCAAAGCAACAGAGTCGGCGCAGAAGCGTCAATACAACGTTGAAACCTGCTTATGTGCAGTTTGGGTGTGTTAGTTGTCGTGCTACTGTGTCCGCGCGCTTGTTGTCTTCGTTGTTGCGTATTTTAAGTGTTCTAGAACGTATAAATATGGAAAGAAGACATTGTGTGAACAATCCGAATAACTTTTGTTATATCTGTGGTAGTTATGTCGTAGTAAAGCAGAGGCAAACTATAACTTCGTTTGTGAAAAATGTATACCACGCTTATTTTGGTGTAAAAATTGGCGACCAAGACAAGTCCTGGGCTCCTCATACTGTTTGTTCCGTTTGCGTTGAAGCATTAAGAAACTGGCAAAAAGGTAGGAAGAAATGTTTAAGCTTTGGTGTTCCTATGGTATGGCGAGAGCCTAGAAATCACAGTGATGATTGTTATTTTTGTTCGTGTAATGTTCAAGGATTCAACAGAAAAAATAAGAAACAAATTGTGTATCCCAATCTTGACTCTGCTATTCGACCAGTTCCTCATGGAACAGATGTACCGATACCTACCGCCCCAAAAGCACTAGAAAACGTCATATCGTCAGAATCAGAGGAATCTAATTGCGACCAAGATTACTCAGATTTCACACCAGATTTCAGAGAACCCGAAGTGTTTAACCAGAGCGAACTAAATGATTTAATTAGATATTTGCACCTTCCAAAGGATGCATCCGAATTGTTAGCCTCCCGACTTCGTGAGAAACATTTACTGGCACCTGGCGTCACATCAAGCTTTTACCGGGATCGCGAAAAAGAGTTATGTCAATATTTTACTCAAGACCCTAGTGTGCTAGTGTATTGCAACAATATTCCTGACTTAATTTCAAAATTAGGAAATGTGCCGTATGTAAAATAAGAATGGCGCCTGTTTATTGACTCAAGTAAGCGTAGTTTAAAAGCCGTTTTATTGCACAATGGTAACGAGCTGGCCTCGGTTCCCGTTGCCCATTCGGTAAATTTAGTGGAAACGTATGAAAATTTTGAACTTCTTTTAAAGAAAATAAACTACCAAGAACATCAGTGGATGCTTTGTGGTGACCTTAAAATGCTGTGCATGCTACTAGGACAACAAGGAGGTTATACAAAATTTCCATGCTTTATTTGTGAGTGGGATAGTCGAGCAAGGGATAGACATTGGACTCAAATAGAATGGCCCTCTAGAACAAGCCTTACACCTGGTAGCAAAAATGTATTAAGAGATAGCTTGGTTGACCTCAAAAAAGTTTTACTGCCTCCTCTCCATATCAAACTTGGCTTGATGAAGCAGTTTGTTAAAGCCCTAGACAAAAATGGACAGTGTTTTAAATATTTGTGCGAGACATTTCCAGCCTTATCCGATGCCAAGTTAAAAGAAGGTATTTTTGTTGGGCCGCAGATAAGAACATTATGCAAAGACAAGGATTTTCAAAACACAATGACCAATGTCGAGAAAAGCGCCTGGGTTTCATTTAAAGAAGTAATTGATAAGTTTCTTGGGAACTCTAAGGACGAAAACTACGAAAATATTGTTCAAAATATGTTACAACACTTTCATTGTCTGGGTTGTAATATGAGTTTGAAAGTGCATTTCCTGTTTTCACACTTGAACTATTTTCCTGAAAATCTTGGAGCAGTTAGCGAAGAACAGGGAGAGAGGTTTCACCAAGACATTAAGGAAATGGAACGGCGATACCAAGGCAGACGGAGCATAACGATGATGGCGGACTTCTGCTGGATGTTAAAACGGGATATGCCCTTAAAAACATACAACCGAATGTCCGGACAACGCAGCTTTCTGGCAAAAAGACAAAGATTTCACTTAAAAAAGACTGAGTAAAGTATTTTTTTCCACTTTTTTAACTTGTATTCCACCTTTTTTCTCAATAAACAAATTTTTTTTTTTTAAGAAATATCGTTTTTTTTTCATTTAATATTTGCAAAAAAACCTTACGTGATACAAATAAATGCATAGAATTTTTGAAATCAGCCTACCAAAATTATATAAAATCAGTTTTCAAAATAAAAACATCTGTCAAAAAGTTTAATTTTGTAGACCTGTGTAATCAACTCCATCTTTCTAAATGTTCACATAAACTATTGGTTGCCTTCATTAAGTTACACGAGCATCTATAAAAAGTAAAACAAAATAAACACACTACCAATTTCTAAACGTATTTTATACCGCGCATATATTAAACATAATCAGGACGGCAATGTAAACGAAGAAAATTTACGATGACAATGCTCTAGAAAAAATATGAAACAGACGGAAATTAATCATAGCAAACGTTAGTAAACCTATTTATACGAAAACAAAAGAAAAACAAATTGTCCGCCGCAATTTCGTAAACACTAAATACATTTCGCAATCTCCTTCCTTGATTACTAACAGTTAGAAAACACAATTGAAACTTTATTACTCGTAGATATAGAAAGGTTAACGTTATTCCATTGGGGCTCTTAATTTATTGAACTGTGCTAATGCTAATCGCGGAGGATTACGTGGGAAAAAGGAATTACCAAAGCTTACGGCATAGAATGCATATATTCGTGGCAGTGCCTAATAAAATCAAGGAAACTCCATTTTGAATTACCAGTATTATGATGTTAGTAATAAAATCACTTAAGTAATTACATAAGAAAATACTCAATGATTGCTTTTGCATTTATTGCTGGATCAGTGATGTAAGTTTGAGTGTAATAGAACTAAGTAAGTCTTGAAAGTACAGTCTGTGAAAAAATTCTAATTTAAAAATTGAGTAAATTTCGATTTACAATCATTCGTTTTTAACCCATTTAGGACCACTATTAGACAAATCAAGGAAAACGCAAATTCTATAAGGAATAAACTTTTATTTAGGTATTTATAAACATCATTTAAAGTAAAGACAAACCATTGCTTCTTATATTCTTTTTTGCGTTGCGTTAACGCAACAATGGACTATATGCACAAAAAAATATTATAATTATTAATTACACAGGCCTGCTTAAAATTTGTGATGACGTGATTTTTGTTTGTTAAGCTCAGTTTTTATATAGCAATAATTAATTAAAATACAGTTGGTCTATACCAGCCACAGATTTTTTTTTGCACAAAAGAAAAAGAAAAAAATATAAAAAAAATCTTATATTAGGCGTTTTAATACATTTTAAAATAAATGTACTACTTAAAATTCTAAGTATTAACCCAAAAATGATTTTCTGTTGTGGTTTTAAAGAAATTTGTTAAATAGGCTCTCATTACCTGATGTAAATCTTTTATTACATGTATTAATTTTGGACAAGATTTCCGGGAATTTTTACCTGCTAAATCCTATTTATTATGCTTTCACTTTATTAGTACTGCGAAGAAGGATTTCAAGTTTATCACTCCAAACAAAATGTATATTTTAATGTCATTTACTTCATTATAGCTCTGAGTGTCGATCAGTAAACAAGTAAAATTAATTTGTCTTTAGTATTGTGCGTGGTATTTGATAAATAAACATTGCTTTAAAAATATGTCTAGCCGGTGTTGCAAAAACAAACCAGATGATTTCTGTTATATTTGTGGATATTTCGTCTTGAAAAAGTTTAAGAGACCAATTGGTGAATTTGTGAAAAATGCATATTATGCTTGTTGCAAAATCAAATTAGGAGATCAAGATAAAGATGGGGCACCGCACGTTGTTTGTAAGGTATGTGAAGAAGGTTTAAGACATTGGACCAAAGGGAATAGAAAAAGCCTTCCTATTGGAATACCGATGGTTTGGAGAGAACCGCAAAATCATCATGAAGATTGCTACTTTTGTCTTTGTGATATTAAGGGGCATAATAGAAAAACTTTGAAACATATTTTGTACCCAAACAATATTAAATCAGCTATCAGACCAGTTCCTCACAGTGATCATGCACCTATACCTATACCCCCCAAAGTACTACAAGAAGATATTGAAACCTCTTCAACTTCCGGCTCCGTGCAGATGGATAGATTTTGAACCATCAACCTCAGGTAAACACCAACCTCAGCTATTTTCACAAGCCGAACTGAATGATTTAGTAAGAGATTTGGGACTTTCAAAAGATCTTTCTGGAGTACTGGGGTCTAGGTTGAAACAAAAAATTTGCTTGCCCCAGAAACTACCTTCAGATCTTCCTTTAGCTGAATATGACAGAAAAACAACCAAACGAAGCTTTTCTGAAAAACGAAAACGTTTTTTTAAGAAGCATAAAGAATAAATAACTATTTCTAATAGTTTCTATGTGTATATTTTTGTATTTTTTTTAATCTAAACTAATATTATAAAGAGAAAACATTTGTGTTTTTGTATGTATGTTTGTAATGTTTTCACACAAAAACTACTGGACCGATTTCAAAAATTCTATCACCATTAGAAAGCTGCATTTTCACTTAGTGACATAGGCTATATTACATTTTCAAAAAAAAAAGGGATCCCCAATAAAAATGCATTAATGTAACCCAAGGTGTGAAAAAATTAGTCACAAAAAATCTGTCATCGCGTACGCTGCGGAAACTATTGTTGATAGAACAAAAAAATGTTCTACAGTATTATAGAACGTATTAATATCCACAAAAAAGTCCGCGAAACCATATGTCCAACTACTGTAGTTATGCCACTATAACTACTTTTTTACATTTTAAAAGTTAATAAAAGTGCCGACAATAATCAAACCATATTATCCATACCTCTGTATTATTCCTTATCCTATTAAATGATATTTTATTAAAGACAATTTCAATACCAGTAAAATACTTTTTAAATTATTAAAATCGGACATTCCATTCAAAAGATATAACGAATTTAAAAATGTCAATCTAAATAAAATAATGTTATAATATAAAGTAGTAGTATAGCGATGGCCATATTCATTTTGTTTGTAATAAATTGACAATCGAAAAATTATAACTGGAATAAGAATAGTATTGGCAGAAGGAATTTAATAGCAAGTTCAATGAGAATGAAAAGTAATAGGAAACAGGCACAGAGAAGCTGTTATAGAAAGAAGTTAAACATAAAGTGATATAAAATCCAAAAATTAAGGATCACAAGAAAGGAAGATTAAATATTTAAGAGAATACACCCACTATTGTATTTATTCAAGGTAGGATCGAAGAAAAGAGAACATATACGATACAAATTTTATTAAAAGAATTTAAAAAACACTGAGATATTTGAAAGGTGACGTTTTTGAAGTAATATCAACAATGTGTCAAAAGCCAAGTGACAGGAACATTATTAAAATAGCGGGTTACATTGTTTATAAGTTATGTTTAGAGCTGAGGATGTTTGCGGTATAACCATGGTTATATCATGTAACCATAGTAAATTACTAAGGTTACATGATATAACCATGGTTATACCGCACACATCCTCAGCTCTAGATGTTAAATAACTAAATGGACTAAACAAAAAATGTAATCATCAGCTTTACAATTAAAAAAATAATTTTTTTGTCAAAAACATTTTTTTTCCTTTAACTTCACCTAGCCACAGCAACGCAATTGGATTATTTGTTTTCCAAGTGAATTTATATTTACTATAATACATTTATCTCTTTCCTCATTCATTTCATTTCAGATTGAGTCACAGCGAAGCGTGGTTGGGATTAGCTAGTATAATATAAAACTAGCTTATAAATAACATAAATCGTGTTTTTTCTATATTTTTTTTATTTTACTGGTTTGAAAAATAACCTTACGTGATTCAAAATAAAATTCAAAAAATTCAAAATTCAAAAAAGATTCAAAAAAAAATAAAAGCAGATTTGAAATCAGCGCTACCCAATTACTAGAAAACAGTTAAAATTTTTAAATCAACATTCAAAGAGTTGAAAAATGCAGGCCTGTGTTATGGTAGTCTTTGAAGCAGTGTGAATGTAATGGAACTCCACATTTATTACACATAAATACGGTTGTAGTTTTGCATACTCTACAACGTCTCCTAAAATTTTCACGATTTCTTTCAATTAGGTGACCACATTATCTAAACGTGCACTGGATTATAGAGACGCACTGGAACCACGTCCTCGAACAGATTGTGTTTTACATTTGTTAGCGCTAATGAAGCTTCGTACAAGTTCAGACCTGAAATCCAGCTGCGAAATGGGTTTCTCTGTGTTTACAAGTCTGTGCAGTTTCCAAGCATTCACCACAGTAGAATCTAACATATTTATAAATAACGGCCACCACCATTTTTTTCCACGAATATTTATTCGGTAATTTGCAACTGCGTTATCGTGTAGATCAACGCCTCCCATATATTTGTTATATTTGGCAATCATATTTGGTTGTGGTATAGAGATGTCTTTTTTTTCTCTACAATTGTACCGCTTCCCAAACACATTAGGCAGTGCAGACTCACAATTGGTTGCTACTGTAACCACAGAATTGTCATTCCAACGGACCACGCTTATTCCATTCACGAGATCGTAACGAGAATCCATTGTACCACGAGGTTTTTTTCCTATAGACTTACAAGTCTCTAAAGGGCATTTCAGCATTTTGTTCTCACGTACAGTTCCAGTAGCAAAGTATCTTTAACGTTTCAGCTTGTAGCTCGTAAAAAAGTTATCAAAGTATACCTTATGAGTCGACTTATTTTCTAATACGTTCAAAAGATTGATGACCACTGTTTCACCTAAACCAAATTCTCTTTTGGCATTTTCACCAGTTTTTCCAGCATATGGTATAAATTGATATAAATACCCATCGCTAGATGCCAGGCACCACATTTTGAACCCGAAACGTACCGGCTTCCCTTTCAAAAACATTTTCGCTGAATAGCGGCCGAAGTAGGTTACCATTTGCTCATCAATTGATAAGTGATGTCTAAAAACACCATACTTCAAGAAATTGCTGTTCAAGAGATCAACCAGCGGTCTTACTTTCGCAAATTTGTCTGCCTTGTCTAATTGATTGTTATCTGCAAGATGAATGTTCTGCTTTATGTCGAGAAATCTGTTTCGAGACATTGCATTTTTCACAAATTGAACACCATTATCTTCGTCAGTTATGAATTTAACAAAAATTACAATTTATTTAAATCTTCTAGCACGCGTATAATTTTCGGGGTAATGAATCAATGCAAAATATTCGTTAGAACTACTTAATTATCGAACAAAATCACTTAATTGTGTTAAATTAACTCAATTAACCATTTATTTAAATACGAAATTATTTTCAAAATAAATTCTATAACAATTTATGTACGATAATTAATTTTAAATTCGTATAATACAAAATAAATTCTTTTAATTACATAGGTGAATTACGTGATAATTTAACAAAGTTCTAAATATACATATATGCGAATATAACTAAAACTATATGCCGTTTTAATTGACATCAAATAAAGGTATTCGTTATTAGTAGCAAAATACTAATAATTTTTTTTCTGTCTCTGTTTGTTGGGTTGCCTTCCTCTTAGCGAAATATATTTATCCCGTTTATCGGACAAAGAAGGCCTATGCCTAATTACGTCTAATTGCTTCGCAGTAAGACTCCCAAAATTTTCTTCACGGTAGCAAGCTTTCTACAAATTATCACATACACCCTTTTTGAATCCGCTAACAGCGAGAATTTACCATAAAAAAGAGTATAGCGTGACTTATCTCGTTTTTCGGAGCACCAAGAAACAACTCTTTCCTCTTGCAGCAAACTCTTGTCCAATCGCCCCCCGACCGAAGCGGGGTTAAATACAAGGAATACAATCCATTCTAGATGGCGCAACCGGGATTACAAACAACGAAATAACGAACTAAATTTGGATATAAATCTTTATATACAGGACGGTAAAAATTTGGGAAAAATAAATATAACAACCCACATCAAAACTACAAACACTTAAGTTCCGGTTAGTAGGTACTGGCAGATAGATTATTAAACAATATTGCTTAAGCCTCACGTCACCATATCAACTGAGCACGACAATGCTCTCGTCCACTAGGATCGTGTTGTACTCGCTACTGTACATAAAGTGGACTTCGATATTTTAAATCACCCAACTTACAGTCCAGAGTAATTTTTATCTGTTCCCAAAAATGAAAAAAAAATTGTGTGGGAGGAAATTTACGATCTATGAAGAAGTAAAAAGACGCAGTTTCGTCGTATTTTTCAGATAGATCAAACATTTTTTATGAAGGCTTGCGCAAGCTAATTGAAAGATCTGTAAGTAATGTATTAGGATTACAGGTGAATATATTGAAAATTAAAAATTATTTTGTATTTTTATTTCCTCTCTTTTCCCCCATTCCGCGAACTTAATAACGCGTCCTCGTATATCTAAATAACACTTTAAAATCACCAAAGAAAATGAACTATTCCAGACAATCAAAAATTACCTTTTTCCTCTTCTCTATTTAAAAAAAGAATATAATGAAATTTGCAAACATCGTAACTTTACGAGAGGCTAAAAAGCGAGCCAGATAATTAAATGAATGGAGGTTATCATTACAAATTTAAAATGTTCCTAGCCAAGTTCGGTGGTCGTAATTTTATCAAGCAATTACACGCCCACGGGATTTTGTGTTTGCTTTAAAATGATTTATGTCCTGTTATTATTTTCTCATGTTTGTAATGAGGCATTAATAGCGATAAAGGTTAATGATTGAAGTAATTAAGAAAAATAAATCGACTTATAGCAATGGTTATTTAAACACTGATATAACTTTTAGCGTATTTACGCATATTGCACCTTACTATTGTACGATTAAAACCTAATTCTTGTTATATTTATAAACGCTAAGAAATAAGTAATTAAACTTCTAGTTTCAAAAATTCTTTTATTGTAAATACCACCACAATATTGTTTCGCCATACAATGGCTTCATCAGGTGGATGGAATACTGAATATGTACAATACAAGTTTGAATATTTATGTGAAAATTATTGGGGAAATGGTGGTGGAAAAAATTTTTACAATCTTAAATTTAGTAGAGGGGAGTTGTTTAAATCTAGTTAGTCATTTAAAGCTAATCCTAAACTATTGTATCTATTAAGTTCTAAGTCAAAGACCGAAATTTTACAGCTCTTAGAAACGTGCCTGAAACAAAATTATTTTCAATTTAAAAAGAAATTTTATAAACAAACAGAGGGTCTAGCAATGGGAAACCCACTAAGCCCCTTATTAGCGGAAATTTTCATGTATAATTTAGAAACTATAATTAGTACACATCCCTTGTTTGGTAATTGTGTATATTGGTTTAGATATGTTGATGACATATTAATTTGCTTTAACGGTTCAGATAGACAATTAAAAACTTTACATAATTATATCAACACTATTCACCCCAAAATAAAGTTTACTATAGAAACAGAAATAAATAAAAGCATTCATTTTCTAGATTTAACCATATCACACAAAACTAATAAACACGAGTTCGCTATATACCATAAACCAACACATACAGATACCACAATACACGCTAATTCTTTTCATCCTATAACACACAAATTATCAGCATACCAATCAATGGTATATAGATTAATTCATGTACCTATGAGTAAAAGTAATTTCGACCTTGAACTAAATAGAATATACACAATAGCATTAAACAATGGTTACTCTATAAATATTGTCAATAACATCCTAAATAGCCAACAAAAATCTAAAACCCTTTCCTTAGTTTATCCAAAATTGAAATACAAGATAATTAATTCCACTAATTCAATCACTTAGGAGAAATTTCGGAAAAAATTGGTACTTTCATTAAAAAACTTAATAACGAACATATATCATTTAAAACAGACAATACTATACAGAACATTATTAAAAACAACAAAGATAAAATAGACAAAGAATCAAACTCTGGTGTATATAAGTTAACATGCGAAGATTGTAATTAGGTATACATAGGACAAACGGGGAGGACATTAAAAATTAGGATGAAAGAACACGAGAGAAGCCATAAAGAAAAGAAAACAGATTCAACTTTCGCAAGTCATTGTATAGATATCAATCATAGATTTAATATAGATTTCAAAATTTTACACATTCAAGGAAAAAGTAAAAAACTTAACCTGTTAGAAAACTTAGAAATTAATAGATACAATAGTTTAGGATTAGCTTTAAATGACCAACTAGATTTAAACAACTCCCCTCTACTAAATTTAAGATTGTAAAAATTTTTCCACCACCATTTCCCCAATAATTTTCACATAAATATTCAAACTTGTATTGTACATATTCAGTATTTCATCCACCTGATGAAGCCATTGTGTGGCGAAACAATATTGTAGTGGTATTTACAATAAAAGAATTTTTGCAACTAGAAGTTTAATTACTTATTTCTTAGCGTTATAATGAAGTTTCAACAAGTATCTCCTTCGTCAATGAACTATATTTATAAACTGTTATAATCGTAGAAAACATACGCGGAGTGACTATCGAATAACAAGATCGATGCTGTAAAATTGTTTATTTTTGGAATTAATTTAATTATTATATACATAAAGTAACGCACATACCATTTAATGCTGAGGATTTTTAAGCAGAAATAAAACAAATTGGTCGAAACTCACGGATCGCTTACAGAAACAACCCTATTGCGAATAGGCAGGCGCCTATGGGCTATGAATCAGTAATCGCTCGAGTCCGCTCTTTGGTAACCTCTGCCCGTCATCTCTTTTATTTAGATAGTTCGGTCTTTTCTCTATTCCTCTAGTTATTCTTGAACAAAAACTGCTTTCGTCTGTCCTATTAGTTGAGTCACATTGGGATAACATTTTCGTATAGTGTCTGGTACAAGATGTAAAGCATGAAGCAGACATGTAAGGGTAGTAAGTTTGGCTGAATTTCTTCGAATGCCCCATGCGATACCATCATTAATACTTTCTTTGGTAAAATTTCAAAGTTCTCCAGCAGTACATTCTTGCAATCTTTTACAGACTATTAAATAGGGGTGTGACGGTCCTTGTAGGTCGTTCTCCGTACAAGGATCGTTACAATGGAATTTTTTTTATATCTATAGTGGGGGCACAGTCTTTTATTTTTCACTACGGTCTTTACATAATTATCCATTTTTTCGCACAGCGCCGGTGTACATCGAACTTGGTAGTTTCCACGTAAGATTTTGCATGCACTTAACATCATACTTAAATCACAAAGAAATTCATTATACGGTCTCTTTCCGTTTGTTTTTGGATTCGTGTGTTGCGCTATTCACATGTTTCCTACGTAAACGTGAATTCCAACGTAACAAACTTTTCTCACAAACTAACCACCTCACTACTTAAACCATTATATCTTAAGTCTAGGAATTGCCATAAAAATCTGCTTACTCTGTCCGCAAACAGTCGAGTTGATGCATTTCCATGAACTTTCGATATTTTCAATGTTTTGCATTCGAATTACACATACGCGTATTCATAAATACATCACGCATTATGATAGCTGTGCGCGTACTAAAGTGAGAAACGCGAAACGCACAACTTGAGCTGACAGCAGCTCTGAATCACTCAAACTGTTCGCTTTCCTACGCCAATGTAAGCCGACCGAGAATGCCTGTCTCTGCTTACAACCTATCAACACTATACGAGGTGCATTCAAGTTCTAAGGCCTCCGATTTTTTTTCTAACTAACTACTCACCCGAAAACTATGAAACTGGTGTTACTTCTCGACTTAATCTCCCTGCAGACGTACACATTTTTCACAACGTCGACGCCATGATTCCATGGCCGCGGCGAAGGCTTCTTTAGGAGTCTGTTTCGACCACTGGAAAATCGCTGAAGCAATAGCAGCACGGCTGGTGAATGTGCGGTCACGGACAGTGTCTTTCATTGTTGGAAACAGCCAAAAGTCACTAGGAGCCAGGTCAGGTGAGTAGGGAGCATGAGAAATCACTTCAAAGTTGTTTTCACGAAGAAACTGTTGCATAACGTTAGCCCGATGTGCGGGTGTGTTGTCTTGGTGAAACAGCACACGCGCAGCTTTTCCCGGACGTTTTTGTTGCAGTGCAGGAAGGAACTTATTCTTCAAAACATTTTCGTAGGATGCACCTGTCACCGTAGTGCCCTTTGGAACACAATGGGTAAGAATTACGCCCTCACTGTCCCAGAACATGGACACCATCATTTTTTCAGCACTGGCGGTTACCCGAAATTTTTTTTTATAGCGGTGAATCTGTGTGCTTCCATTGAGCTGACTGGCGCTTTGTTTCTGGATTGAAAAATGGCATCCACGTCTAATCCATTGTCACAATCGACGAAAAGAAAGTCCCATTCATGCCTTGGTTGCGCGTCAACATTGCTTGGCAACATGCCACACGAGCAGCCTTGTGGTCGTCCGTCAGCATTCGTGGCACCCACCTGGAGGACACTTTTCGCATTTTCAGGTCGTCATGCAGGATTGTGTGCACAGAACCCACGGAAATGCTAACACTGGAGGCGATCTGTTCAACTGTCATTCGGCGATCCCCAAAACAAGTCTCTCCACTTTCTCGATCATGTCGTCAGACCGGCTTGTGCGAGCCCGAGGTTGTTTCGGTTTGTTGTCACACGATGTTCTGCCTTCATTAAACTGTCGCACCCACGAACGCACTTTCGACACATCCATAACTCCATCACCACATGTCTCCTTCAACTGTCGATGAATTTCAATTGGTGTCACACCACGCAAATTCAGAAAACGAATGATTGCACGCTGTTCAAGTAACGAAAACGTAGCCATTTTAAGTATCTAAAACAGTTCTCATTCTCGACGCTGCCGCTACAATTCCATCTGCCGTACAGTGCTGCCATCTCTGTGACGTATTGACAACGAACGCACGCTCATTTTAAAACAATGCACATGCTTCTATCTCTTTCCAGTCTGGAGAAAAAATACGGAGGCCTTAGAACTAGAATTCACCTCGTACATTGAATATAATTTTCGATATGTAATATATAGGTGCATTCAAAAGACAATCTATTTAATTACGTTCTGCGCCTATTTCTTTTCGTTCAATTTATCGTAAGAGTGTAATTAAAAATCTCTTTACATAAAGGATTTGTTCTCTGCCAGTAATGTTACTGGGTGCATTTAAAATACAGTCCGTTTCAAATACGTTTCATTGCTATTCATGCCCTATTTCATTTATTTAATTCTCATTTAGGTGAAATACACATCAATATATTGGAGTTATTCCAATAAAATTAGTGAAATAATGTGTGTTCATTTGAAAAGTCAATCTAGGTTACTTTGAAATTTTGATAGAATAAGACGCATATATATTAGTATATGTTTGTTGTTCCGTAAACGTAAATCCAAATGACATTTGATAATGTCAATCACAAATATCAGTTAGTGCATAAAATAATCGTGCGTCGATTCTGGTTTAAATAAATTGCTTCTCAGTTTTAAAATGGCTTTCACTTTAGAACATAAAATTTTTTTAGACCAGGCTTATTTTCGAAGTGGTAATAAAATTGATGGTTTATGGGTTTATTCAGTTCAAGATTGCATGGTAGAATTTCAAGTTGAGTTTCCACATTTTGTAATAGATTATATACAATTTAAGAATACTTTGGATAGAACTTTAAAACTTTTTTTCTGAAACTGGTAGTCTCTTAAGAAAATCAAGCAACGGAGCAGTTAAGAAACGTACACCTCAAGTTGTCAATCGTGTTGAAGAAATAATGGAAAATGAACCACAAACATCTGTTCGACATTTAAGTCAACAAATAAACCTTTCTGTTGGTACAACTCACAAGTTATTAAAGAAAGATATGCAACTTTATCCATACCGTGTCACAGCAGTACAAGAATTGTTAGAAATTGATTACCCACGTAGACTACAGTTTTGTAATTGGTTTGTAAATATGAACAATAATGGAGAACTTTCGCAAAGAGTCATCTTTACTGATGAAGCATGGTTTTATAAAACGGGATACCTAAATTCACAAAATACAAGAATTTGGAGTAGTGAAAATCCACATGTAATTAATGAAGAATCGCTACATCCAGAGAAAATTGGTGTTTGGGCAGCGATAAGCCAAAGGCGAATCATTGGTTGGATCAATATTTTTTCAGGGAACGTTAACTGCTAAAAGGTACCGTACGGAAATTTTACAACCATTTGTCAATCAGTTGCATGATGATGAACTTCAAAATGCATATTTCCAACAAGACGGAGCACCTTGTCACTGTACTGCAGAATCTTTGGATTATTTAAGAGAATTTTTTGATGAGCGCATAATTAGTCGAAATACTGAAATTGCCTGGCCTGCACGTTCATGCGATTTAACACCTTGCGACTTCATTTTGTGGCCTTATCTAAAAAATAACATATTTCGAACACCTATATTGAATTTGAATGATATGCTACAGAGAATCGAACATAAATGCATGGAAATTAATAACAATCCAGTAATCTTGCAGAATATCATCAGAAATTTTGAACGGACGATTTTAAAGTGCATTGATCTTGAAGAACAACATTTTCGACATTTGTTATAGTTTTCAATAAATACCTATTATTTGTTATTTATTTGTATGTATGAAACTGTCAAAATATACGACTTCGTAGGTTAAGTAGTAAATTTTAATTTACGACATACTTCAAAATGTTCTCAGTAAATCACATGCTACTAGATTGACTTTTCAAAAGAACACTTGTTATAGTCAAGTGTTTTATTTTCAATAGTTAATCTAAGTAAGTTACTAAAATGTTTCACTAAAAAATGTCTGCAACATCAATTAATGATACTAAGTTTCATAGCCACACCCCATATATTTATTCTTTTAAAGCTGCACTTCAAGAATTAAATTGTTTTACGTACCGTGTATATCTGCTGAGAATATTTGAAAATCCCAATACCGCAACCCTATTATTTGCGAAAGAAAACGTGAAAATCTCAGATTTTTATCGTATGTTCAACCCATCGAGCGTAAAATTTTAATGAAGGCATTAGGACCGATATAGGACGGACCCGGTTTTCACCACTCCACCTACACAAACGCAAATTACACCCCACATCCGATAAATAACGAGAAAAAATACGCCCGAAACACGAAATCGCCTATTTATAGAGCAGGCCAATACCCGCAAAGCGAAAACTCATAAAATATTATTTAATTTAAAAAGTTATTTATAAATACGCGCATTAGGTGTGTAACACGTGCTACTTCCATATCATATATATCATCGGGGAAGTCCGGGATCATATCGGGGCTGTAATATCGCTTTATTACCCCTTTCCTTTACTACCCCCGCCCTATATCTGCCGTATTAATTAAAATGAAAACTTCTTTTCACGTTATGGATCGCCTAGCGTGTATTACATCACTTTATTGTACGACGCATACAGCTAAAGTTACGTAAAATAATTTATTGAGCTAATGTCTGGGTCGGGTAATAAAAGAAAATTGATGGTCCCAATGAAAAGCCCAACGGAACTCCAAATTATTTCCTTTTACGTTAATTTATTTAAAATCGTGTTGGTTTTGAGTTCCTTTTTTTTTATAAGTTAAGAGATAATTAATCGATTCTGGGATTCCGTACAATAAACAATTGAAATGAACAAAGAAAATGCGATATTTTAATGATATAATTTCCGGTGAAGATACTATACGAAGTGAAGATATTAAACGAGGTGTGATCGAGTTGTGTCGAACTGATGCTGTAAAAATTCGAAACTTAACTTTTATTCTTGGCGTTTGCTGTCACCTTCGAACTAATCTCCTTATGCACCGGGTCCCAGCGTTTTCTCCAGTCCTGAAGATTTTGAATAAGTCAAAACGTCGGCTTTTTAACTGCAGTTTTATTTTCGGCGAGAGACCAAAGTCGCAAAGAGCCCCGATCCAGCGAATAGTTTGGGAAGGAGGGATGGGTTATCATTGATGATTTCGTCAAAAAGGCTTGTGTTAAAAACGAATTGTGAGATGGTGCATTGTCGTAATGCAGCGATCAATTTCATGCTTGCCTTAGTTAAAATCGATCCATATCTTTGTTTAATCACAATGCCTCAAAATCTAACTGCTAAATACGCTGAAATAAAAGAATATTTCCAGTATGCACCTATAACCAGTTGCGATGTAGAATGGACGTTTTCTATCTGCAAGGATGAATTTCATTCAAAGAGAACAAATTTTACAGAAGAGAACCTGGAGAAAGTATTACTAGTTAATATTAATACTCCTTTACTCAAATTGAACTACAAAATGAACAAATAATAGTATATTAAAAAACGAGTTTCATAAGGCACCATTTTGCCGCACGAGATCAGTTTAGAAAACGAGCCGCTTGCGGTGAGTTTTCTAAAGAGCGAGTGCGGCAAAAGGCCTTATGAAACGAGTTTTTTATACTATTTTTTCTATTTTGCGTTTTTTACATTAATAAATTGCTTAAATTGGAATTATTTAATTTGAAAGTTCAGAGTTTAATTTTTATATAAAGCATGCAGTTGGTCACATTGATACTTGACATTTTCAAATTTAAATCTTGCTATCCGCGAAGTATATTATATTACATATTATTTATTAATTTTCGTTAACATTACTTGATATTTCATTTAAAAATATAAACATGAGTGACATAGAAACATATATATGTTGTTGTCAATTGTATACAACATACGTTGTCTGTGTAATATACGAACATATATCATATCTGTCAAATGTATATAAATTCTTAAAATCATATGACAGCAATGATATTTATTTCTGTATTCGAACAACGCCAACATTGAAAAATGAAAAAAAGTGTATCGAAATAGAGCTCATTTCGATACTGTTTTTGGTTTCATAATGAGTTCATTTCGAACGCAAAATAGAAAAAAATGTATTTCGTATCTTATATATCACCACCCGTTTGTTTTCCAATTATATAAATAAAATTAAAAACTATTTAAAAATATAAATTTTTAACAGTACGCCCGTGGACGATGAGTCATCGGCCTCTCGTGTCCGGTCCCTAGTTATTATTTTTCTACCAAAACATACTCGGCCGCACATATACCGCAATAGCCTTTTCGACGAATATGTCGACCTACCTATGGCCACATTAGTTAAAATGTGATTAAAATTAAAAACTTTGAATGTTAAACTTCTGTTAAAGGTAAAATTATTATGTTTTTAATAAAACAAAAATCACCATAAAACTAAAAAGCTTTATGTAGCGTTTCCAATGGGATAGATACCTGGTTTTTAATTATTTGTATGGAATTATTTACACATAATTTTTTTTCTTTAAATTTGTATGTGATACTGATAAATACAGATAGAACAATATAATTAGTCGGTAAAGAGAAGTACTGATGAATTATAGGTGCAAGCTCGGATGTTTAACTGCGACAGGGCCGGACTAGAAGGAAAATCATTTTCTCCGTACTGCATGAAAATTGGAACGCGATTTTTTGTGTTTGGCGCTATATACAACTAGCATTATGTATTTATATTAATATTAATAGTGTAATTACAAGTACAGGAAGCAAATGAGGAGAAACAGAAGACACCGGATTGACCGTCAGCACGCTTGATCTTTGTTTTTCCTGTGTTTTAGTCTAGGTGAGCAAAGATTCAGGTGTGTTGACAAATAAAAGCAACTAGAACAGAGATGGGTAATGTAGAAGACAATTCCAGGATTATAATAAGATGTAATTGTAATTAATAACTATTGTTAATTGTTATTATATAAAGAAATAAAACATTTTTAATCCAAGTTTTTATTAATACCAAATACTACCTTTACTAAACTGCCCTGATTTGAAACTATTCGTTTTACATATAAACTGAAAAATAAACCAAAAATTTTGTAATTTAAAAGTATGAGTCGTACTTTGTAGCAACCGTTTAAAGTATCTGATTGATATTCATCTAAAATAAAATAAACATTTGCCAAGTCTCGGTGTTAATATCTCCTTGCATTTTTGTTCTCTTGATACAAAGTTAGAAATTTAATAAAACTTCAATAAATTTCACACACAAAATGTATATTTGGTTGCTTAATTTTATATACAATATACTAGTATTTCGTCGCATTTCTGTTCCCCTGATACAAAATATAAATCTAATAAAACTTCAATAAATTTAACACAACGTGTATATTTGGTTGCCTAACTTTGCATACCTCTTACTCCTAACACCTCCTGGCGTTTCTGTTCTCCTGATACAAAATGCAAATCTAATAAAAGTTGAATAAATTTTACATACACACAAGGTGTGTATATTTGGTTGCCTAACTTTGCATACCTTTTACTCTTAATACCTCCACGCGTTTCTGTTCTCCTGATACAAAATGCAAATCTCATAAAAGTTGAATAAATTTTACATACACACAAGGTGTGTATATTTGGTTGCCTAACTTTGCATACCTTTTACTCTTAATACCTCCACGCGTTTCTGTTCTCCTGATACAAAATGCAAATCTAATAAAAGTTGAATAAATTTTACATACACACAAGGTGTACATTTGGTTGCCTAACTTTGCATACCTTTTACTCTTAATACCTCCACGCGTTTCTGTTCTCCTGATACAGAATGCAAATCTTATAAATGTTGAATAAATTTTACATACACACAAGGTGTATATTTGGTTGCCTAACTTTACATATCTTTTACTCTTAATACCTCCACGCGTTTCTGTTCTCCTGATACCAAATGCAAATCTAATAAAAGTTGAATAAATTTTACATACACACAAGGTGTATATTTGGTTGCCTAACTTTGCATACCTTTTACTCTTAATACCTCCACGTGTTTCTGTTCTCCTGATACAAAATGCAAATCTTATAAAAGCTGAATATATTTTACATACACACGAGGTGTGCATATTTGGTTGCCTAACTTGGATACCTTTACTCTCAATACCTCCACGCGTTTCTGTTCTCCTTATACAAAATGCAAATCTCGTAAAAGTTGAATAAATTTTACATATACACAAGGTGTGTATATTTGGTTGCCTAACTTTGCATATCTTTGACTCTTAATACCTCCACGCGTTTCTGTTCTCCTGATACAAAATGCAAATCTAATAAAAGTTGAATAAATTTTACATACACACAAGGTGTATATTTGGTTGCCTAACTTTGCATACCATTTACTCTTAATACCTCCACGCGTTTCTGTTCTCCTGATACAAAATGCAAATCTAATAAAAGTTGAATAAATTTTACATACACACAAGGTGTATATTTGGTTGCCAAACTTTGCATATCTTTTACTCTTAATACCTCCACGCGTTTCTGTTCTCCTGATACAAAATGCAAATCTCATAAAAGTTGAATAAATTTTACATACACACAAGGTGTATATTTGGTTGCCTAACTTTGCATACCATTTACTCTTAATACCTCCACGCGTTTCTGTTCTCCTGATACAAAATGCAAATCTCATAAAAGTTGAATAAATTTTACATACACACGAGGTGTGTATATTTGGTTGCCTAACTTTGCATATCTTTTACTCTTAATACCTCCACGCGTTTCTGTTCTCCTGATACAAAATGCAAATCTCGTAAAAGTTGAATAAATTTTGCATACACACGAGGTGTGTATATTTGGTTGCCTAACTTTGCATACCTTTTACTCTTAATACCTCCACGCGTTTCTGTTCTCCTGATACAAAATGCAAATCTCATAAAAGTTTAATAAATTTTACATACACACAAGGTGTATATTTGGTTGCCTAACTTTGCATACCATTTACTCTTAATACCTCCACGCGTTTCTGTTCTCCTGATACAAAATGCAAATCTCATAAAAGTTGAATAAATTTTACATACACACGAGGTGTGTATATTTGGTTGCCTAACTTTGCATATCTTTTACTCTTAATACCTCCACGCGTTTCTGTTCTCCTGATACAAAATGCAAATCTCGTAAAAGTTGAATAAATTTTGCATACACACGAGGTGTGTATATTTGGTTGCCTAACTTTGCATACCTTTTACTCTTAATGCCTCCACGCGTTTCTGTTCTCCTGATACAAAATGCAAATCTCATAAAAGTTGAATAAATTTTACATACACACAAGGTGTGTATATTTGGTTGCCTAACTTTGCATACATTTTTCTCTTAATACCTCCACGCATTTCTGTTCTCCTGATACAAAATACAAATCTAATAAAAGTTGAATAAATTTCACATACACAGAATGTGTGTATATTTGGTTGCCTAACTTTTCATATCTTTTACTTTTAATATCTCCAGGCGTTTCTGTTCTCCTGATACAAAATGTAAATCTCATAAAAGTTGAATAAATTTTACATCACACAAGGTGTGTAGTATATTTGATTGCCTAACTTTGCATATCTTTTACTCTTAATACCTCCACGCGTTTCTGTTCTCCTGATACAAAATGCAAATCTCATAAAAGTTGAATAAATTTTACATACACACAAGGTGTATATTTGGTTGCCTAACTTTGCATACCATTTACTCTTAATACCTCCACGCGTTTCTGTTCTCCTGATATAAAATGCAAATCTCATAAAAGTTGAATAAATTTTACATACACACAAGGTGTATATTTGGTTGCCTAACTTGGCATACCATTTACTCTTAATACCTCCACGCGTTTCTGTTCTCCTGATACAAAATGCAAATCTAATCAAATTTGAAATACATTTCAGGCACAAAGTATGTATATTTGGTTGCCTATTTTTATGTACCTCTTACTCGCATTTTTGTTTTCTTGATACAAAATACAATTCTAATAAAATTTCAATAAACTCCACACGCAAAGTGTATATTTGGTTGCCTAATTTTGGATAATTCTAACTCCCAATACCTTCTCGCATTACTATAAACCAGTATATTTACCTTAATTTGGAATTCGATTTTTGTTTAATGAAGATTATACTATGTCTAATATTGTTTAATAAATATATATCTTTCAAACTATGTTGTATTTATTTATTGATCCTTACAGGAATTAAATAAAAGTCACTTCATAAATTGCACATTTTTTTATTTAAGAAATTGTAAATACAATATCACAATAGGAAAAAATATATATGTAGTGCAGGTAAAACAAATACAGAGTAAAGCAATTATATAAGCAACAAAGGCAATACGTGAAAATGACTACGATTCATTTTGTCTTAATGAAACAGAACACAGCCATTGCATTTAAAAATCTCTTTTACTAAAAATAAAACTTCACTACCTTAATAAATTATTTATAATAAATATTTAAAGACTAAATCACGCAAAGTATTTGTACAATCGAGTAATTAAAGTAATTATATGGGCATCACGTTTAATTTAAAAATAATATCTTATTATATTTTGCTAATTAAAGTATTCTAATTTTAAAATACACTTCCTAACATATATAATAGAGAGTAATAATAACAATTATTAGGCCATGTAACAATAAATGCTGGAGAAGTGTATTTTAAAATTCAGATCGACATTCAAACTGTCCAAGTTATCTTATACATCCAATAATTTAGTATTGAATTAATTCTTTGTGTAATAGCAGTTTTATACGAGTGAATATAAATCGAATTGGGTCCCAAGAAATTGTTTATTAAGTCATTAAAAAGATCGATGTCATAACTTGATTCGATAATATATTAAAGAGATTAAAATATCTAGAGTCCCTGTTATTCACTATAGATTAGAAGTTGATTTGTGAAAAGCGTCAATGTATGTAATTTAAAATGAGATTAACTCCCTATGGAATAGATTTAGTTAAAATCAAAAGCTTCTAAAAGTTCTACTTCCTATAGTGTTATGGAATTTACTTACGACAACCTAAGATGATAACTTGGACATTTTGTATATTAAAATATTTTTCTAAATTTACCTTATATTAAAAAAGAAACTTTGGGCTAAAATTTCAGTAATGTAAAAGTAAGACACCATCGATTTGTGAATTAGAAGCTAGGATTATAAATAAAAATACCAACATATCTAATATATACATAATGAGGAACATTAGCTTCATTAAATCTGTTAATATATGACACTATATTTAACTTATTGTACATATATTTTTCTATTATTAATGTTTTTGATTAAGGCTATGTGTAAAACGTTTGTCACAAGATAAGTTATTATTTGTACATAACCTGCATAACCTATTAGGTTTATTTTTAATCAGCATAACCACAGAAATTAAAATTGTCAAACTTCGTTTAATAATTATTATTGTTTAGAAGTTAATGTTACTAAACTATATGTGTTTAAAATAATGATATAGAAAAGTCCTTAATTATCAATATTTAAAAGAGGTTTATTAAATATCTAAGTAGTATAATATACATACAAGAATCAATTTAACAAGAATACTGCATTTAAAACTGGGTTATTTGAAAGTAAAAGAATAATAATTATTTAAATTTTAGAGAAGCTGCAATTAATTTATTAAGTTCCGTAATAACTTCCGATATTATAATATAATAAACGTAAATTTGGAGAAAAGTAACCGAAAAATATGCTACCAGATTGTATATATGTAAATAGCAAAGTATTAAGAGAAATCTTACATAGAAAACTTTGGGTAGAACAGTATTTTCTAGAATGTACGTACAATTTTAATTTCGATACATTTATAACGTAATAAAGAGAAGCTGTAATTTATTTATTAAGTTCCGTAATAACTTCCGATATTATAATATAACAAATGTAAATTTGGAGAAAAGTAACCGAAAAATATGCTACCAGATTGTATATATGTAAATAGCAAAGTATTAAGAGAAATCTTACAAAGAAAACTTTGGGCAGAACAGTATTTTCTAGAATGTACGTACAATTTTAATTTTGAAACATTTATAACGTAATAAACATGTTAAGAATATCTAACCGTAAAAAAAGTATAGAGAAAAAGAAATTATAAATGAGATTATTAGATGATGAACATAGTGACCTATTGAATATTAGCAGATGGAAAATAATTGAACAAACAGAATGGAAGGAAATCGTCAAGGAAGTTGAAACGTGTTCTAGTTCGTAATTATTAATACAAGAAGAAATATATTTCACTGTTGAATAATAGATATTATCATTATTATTTACTTTAAAATACCACAACTCAATGGTGCCTTACTTTTAAATTTAATATACAAACATTTTCTATTTTAATCGGAAATAAAATTACATTAATTATTTGATTATTAATTGACTTCGGAACATGTTAGGAATCGAAACATAATGGAACGACAACGTGCAAGTACAGAAACAAAGAAACAGTACATACATACTGATTCATATCTAAAAAGCACAGTTTTACTCATCATTTTGTTTTATGTAATTTTTTTTTGGGTTGACGATGAATATATTAAATGTAATAATAATATTTTCAATTTGATACGCAGGGCGTACTGGATAAAGTCTTTTAAATAGAAATAATTATCTTTTTCACTATGATTATGTTTCATTTAGTATTTTTTCTCTTTCGTTCCGTCCACAGCTCATCTTTAAGATTTAACATATTTCAAATCACACTACACAACAAGTTTTATTATATTCATCTATAATATATTTTTTAAAATTTTGTTTTGTCTTTTATTTATAAATTATTCTATGTAATTCAGGACCACAAAACATTTTCCTATCTTTTCGATATACAGTGGATTCACAATATATTTGAACATCAAGTAAGTAAATTCGTTTATTACCTTGGCTACATATTTATTAAGTAACTGATTGAGATATCCTTAATCTAGAATAGCAAACATCGCTAAAATCTAAGAAGAATATCAATTCTAAAACACGACACTGTGTCTGACGTGGATGATAAGAAATAGGTATTAAAACTAGCCAAAAAGGCCTCAAAAATGAAAGACTATTTGAATTAAGTATAATGTTTAAGATATAATGATGCCGATCAAAATATTAATTGTCCAGAAATAATTAGTATACTTAACGATTTAGAAGTAAATTTAATTATCCCTTCATTCGCAGATTAGATCGACGAATTACCAGAATACTTTTAAAATTTACAACGACAGCTGCGGTGAATGCCTCAATAAAAGAGAGAAACTAAGCTAGTTAGAGGAAGACGTTTCAAAAGTATTCAATCTTTATTGATATTGCCACATTATAAACACTGACAAAATCCTGTTGTCTTCACCATGGAAAACGATAAACTTTATGTTTGCTTACGTTATTGATATAATCAAAGTCACAACGACACAGAAGTGTTTTACATCGCATTCATTAAGGTGAAACCTTGATGTAAGAGATGTCAAATACAAGAACAAACTAACTTTAATGTATTATGTACTTGTAAGTAACTAAAAGGGGCTGCTACAAAAGACAGATTTAGAACCTATGAGGGTACTTAAACTTCTGAGACGGATGGCTTTTACTGGGGAATGGTACAGAGAATATTATGCTCAAGTATAGAAAGCGCCAATTAAGTTGGCGCGAGGAGGGGCTGCACAGAAGCCGTTTTTAAAGACGTCCACCCCCACTACTCAAGTAATTGTCAGAATACATTTGTCATTGACGTTTGACGGAACATAATGTCTTTGCTAGGGGATCATAAAGTGATACACGTCCAGAGGTTAGGTAACAAATCTCCCCACTACTTTTAATCCTGCGCCAACTTAATTGGCGTTTGCTATACCTACCTGGACTTTTTCTATCCAGCCCTAAAGACTTTAAGATGATGATATTATGATTAAGGAGCACTTGTATCAAATTATTATTAAGTCAAATATATTCAAGGTTTATATGTACTGTTCAGATCACACTTAGGAATCTGTAACACTCTCCTGTTATCCTACTTAAACTACTTAGATACATTATAACCCACCTGAAACTAAGTGACAATTAAAATAATGGGTTGCAGTCAGTGAGTCTGCTGTAAAGATGGCAAAAACTGTTCCATCAGCTGGAGGAAAGGTGAAGGCTACAGTTTTGTGAAATGCTCACGGTACAGTCTTTATTGACTGAGGAGAATAACTGGGCAAATTGTAGGTAACGTTGTTGAATCGTTTAATAAATAAATAAGGAAAAAGCGACCAAATTTTATGTAAAAGAATTTCCTTCTTCGTCAAGTTAATGTATCAACTGGCGTTTTTTGCAATTGTTATAGAAAAATGTTGAAATTACCATTGAAAGTCCTTTAGCACCATCTTATTCAGCCCCTTTAGTACCTTATTAAAGCTTTTCAAATTATTTTGATTCAGAATATGCAGAAATGGCTTGTGTGAAAGAGATTTATGTCAACTCGATGAAACTTTAAACTTATTTTGAATACCTAAATGGATAAGATTATAAGACAACAGCATCCTTGGATAAAGTGTATAAGACTTCAAAGGAGGTTATGTAGAGAGAATAAAAAATCCTCCTCGTATGTTCAGACTTCCATTGACAATTATTTTAGGATTTCTACGATCATCTTCGTTTTCAATTTTAAGTTTATTTTAAGATCAATTTCTCTAGACAACTTTTTCATAGCTTACATCATAAAAGTTATGTTAAAATTGAAATAACCCTTACCACAATATTGGTTTAAAACGTGGATACGTGTTTTTACAACAAAGTTGTCATCATCAATTTAATCTAATATGAACCTACTGGAAAAATCGTCAAAATATTTTAGATAATGATCATAACATAACAATACATAATTTAAAAGTTACATAACTATAGAGAACGAGATAATTTAAAGTTGTTGGATTACTGCCGGGGAAAATTATTAAGTGTTGCTATTTGTATCGTTAGGTGTAATTACAATTGATTCACACTTAATGACATACAGGTAGGCATACTATTTTTAACTAGAATAGATATTACATTTAGAAATTAGTATTAATACATCAGTGAATATTTTTTCTACTGATAAAGACAATTTTGTTATCGAAAAATGTATTTAGGATTTAAAGGTGTTAAATGGATTGTTATTGTTAAGAATTCATTAATAAAATTCTAATGCAGAGCGTATTTGCACATAATAAAATTCCGCGAATATTTTCGAAATTATTAGTGAAGATCAAATTATATATTCAATATCTCTGTTTTTCTAGCCTTAAATTTTATAAAATAGTGGTAATATGTTTGAATACGGTTCTTTGTGTAGTTATCTGTATGTCGGCTGCCTACAGCCGTAATTCCAGGTACTTGGGTTGGCTTTATTCGCAGCTTATGTAGTTTTAATTTTAAATTATTAATAAAACAGTTTTGGGACCGCAAGAAATATTCAGCTGTTCTGTCGAAAGTTCAAGTAACCGTACTAAATCGTAAATGTCGCATATTCATAACTAGTCTCGGTAAAGAGGGGCAAGTTTAAGCTTAATAAGGTTGTACTCTTTTCAAATAGCCATCTATACGTCGGGTCGGGTACTTCTGGCTTATGTTAACATAGCGATTTAATATGGAAATTATTAATAGTAGATTTTTATTCCTACCAAGGCAAAATCGAATTTGATGAACAACACATGTCATTTTTAAAAGTAATTCATTCTTGTAACGTCAAAAATGACATTTGTCACTTTTTGATATCCAAAATGGCAAGAAAACTGACTCCGGCAGACAAAGTACAAAAATGTTAAATTTGGAAAGTTGCACCGTTAAACAAGTCGCACAAGAAATTCATTTGAACAAATCTACAGTACTACAAGTTAAAAAAGATGGGGAAAATGAAGGTAGTAGTTGTCGCAAACGAGGAAAAGGATATCAACTGATATAGATCACAATTTGTTTGAATATTTGAGAGGAAATCAAAAAATGACAAAGCAAATTCATAGATCTCGTATAAGATTTACTAATAGAAAACAATTATGGAAATCTATTGAAAATATCTGTGAAAACGTTGAAAACCTAATTTTGTAAGAAGTCTCATTAATTCTGTACCTAGAAGGTTAAAGACAGTAATTGATGCGAATGGCGGATCAATTAAGTATTAGTTTATTGTGTTTTCTAAATTGTATTAAAAAATTACTTGATATTTGACTTCTCTTTCAAAAAAAGTTTAATAAACACTAAGCAATATTAAAAAATTTTGACAAGTTAGGTTATATTAGATTTATGTGAGCTTAACTGTATATATGTATTAAAAAGTGATGAGAAGTACCCGACCCGACGTATAGATAGCTGTTGTTTGAAAAGAATGACTATTGTAGGAAGTACTAACCTTAAAAAGCTTAAACTTGCCCCTCTGTGCCGAGTCTATTCATAAATTACTTATGTATAAATTCATTCATAGTAAACAAATTCATTTAGATTTTTAAAAGAACCCATGATAAATATCTTTAATTTATTTCATTTTTGACGCTTTCATCATTAAGATTGTCTGAATTTATAATAACATATTGTGGCAAGGGATATTTTAATTACTTTAAAAACAGAATAATTAAAAATTTCTCATTCAATATTCGATGAGCTATTATCACGATTAGAAAGTCATCTTCGTTGTCAACAAACAAAACAAAGTGATCTGTATCTTTATATTTAGTAAACTTTAAATAAATTTAGTTATTTTGATCAGCAACATTATTTATAATTACAATTTTCTATTTTAAAAAGTCCAGTTGATATTTCTATACTGCCCATTCTTAAAAAATATAAAATTAACAATGTCGATCCACTAAATAATACTGATTACTTAAAGTTTTTAGAACATCATGGAATCCAGTTTTATTTGACTTACCAATTTAGTAAATAGAAACTTTAATATTGAATTTTATATTTCAAATTTTTAAATGTTCAAATATTTTTTAAGTCCACTGTATATATACACACACAGTTAACTAGGATTTATACCGAAACTTAAATGTAATTTTCATTTTCACAACATCCATGCAATTACATTAATTACACTTTAATTTACAAATGTCCTACACACACGAAATTATGACTAATATTTTATGTTTTTGTGTCCACTTATCTTAAGTAAAATCAATATAAATTTTATTAAATTACCCTAACATATTTAAATTTTTTACATCTCGTTAATTTTAATTTTCTTAAGTATAGTTATTATGCATATATATTACAATTACAATACATCCTGTTTACTAAATACGCGACAAAAATTCATGGTGTTATTCATTGGGGAATTTCAAGATTTTTTTTTGTATTAGATGATTTTAGGAAAGAGATTGCGTTTCAAAGATACAAGACGATAAAAGATGGGATATTTTTTGAAATGATTAATGTATCCTAAGTGACACTATAGTGTACTGAACCTATCGAATATAAGAATAATTTGATTAGTGAAACTTTCTAATATGAATCGCCATACAAACGCCATGAAATTTATGTCTGGGACTTGCCAAATTTATTGGAGGTTAGGTGATTGTACAATGAACGATTTCCAAATCTTCATGTTGCTGATTAGATAAACCTTCCAAAGCAATCATCAACGTCTTCATGTAACATCCAGATTTATACAAGGTGTTCCTTGAGGTAATCGACAAACTTACACAATTCTAGAAGTGATTCTGAACGAAAAAGTTCATATACACTTTAGCTTAATTTCTTTTTTGCTTTTTAGATTTCAACAAAACAAGAAAACTGTTCCAGTAATGTATTTAATCATGAAATTTCATAACATTACATAACATATTAGAAAGATTTCGAGTAATTGTTATAATATTAGTTTATTAGTTAGTTTGTTATGTAATTTCATGATTAAATACATTACTGAAACAATTTCTTCTTTTGTTGAAATTTAAAGAACAAAAAATAAATTAAGCTAAAGTGTACAAGAACTTTTTTGTTCAGCATCATCTCTAGAATCCATTGTGCAAGTTTGTCGGTTATCTCAGGGAATACTCTGTATGTAATGAGAACCAGGAAGGCTAAATATGGTAGAATTGGAAAAAATGTGGTGAACTAACTTAATTAATTCTTTTCAACTATAAAAACTTTCTAAAATCCATCAATTCCTTCATGAAACATGCATATTTACCCACGTAATAAAGGACCAGGAAGGCTAAATACTACAATTGGAAGAGAATATGCGGAATGACATAGGAAGATGCTGGTACTTTGCCAATCCTCCTTGCTAGAAAAATCTTTCAAAGTTCAACAACTTCTTCATGAAACAGGTTCATTTACATGAAATGGAGGACTAGAAAATTCAAATACAGTAACAACTTTAGAATATGGTAATTTGCTGAATATGGTAGAAGATGTTGATACTTCTATCAGAAAAATAGCATAAAAGTAATAAGACGGTGCGGAAAGTTTTGAAGCAATAGCATTCATATCACAGTCAGGTACTTAATCCTATAGATTTTCTTCCGCAAATATTGTATTTTCTCAAGAAATGCAATTAGGAACTTCTAAACGAACCATGTGTGGACTGATGGAAACCCGCATGCGGTTAATTACCAACCCATTCAACATTTTGGTTGGAATTATGGGTACTGGTTAATTGTATTGAAATTCGCTGGAAGAATTACTACCTGTTTCGAAAGGATTTACCATTGACATGATGGTGCACTAGCATATAGTAACATATGGTTTCTCGTGTGTTTTTAAATGCAACATATAAAGATCTCTGCATTGATCGAGGTGGATCTCACTCTGACCTGCTCGATTCCCAGACCTAAATCCTATGAAGCCATTTGAAGACAATAGCGCACACTACTCCGGTGGAAAATTAGGAAGATTTGGGAAATCGGATAAGTGATGGGCGTGTTGCAATAGGAAACAACCTGGGTGCTTTTGAAAGAGTTTGGCAGTCAATGAGGAGGTGATTGGATGCATCCTAGTTGGTGATTTCCGGCAATTTTTGTAGATTAAAAATCTTTAATGTATGTAATGTAAAATAGCAAGCGAGGAAGTTTTGTTTCTTTTCAAAAAACTTTTAATCGCGCTGTATCTTCGAACCAAAGCATCTTTTCGAAAATCATTAAATAACTCAAAATTCTTAAAATAACCCAAATAATAAGCTCTGGAATTTTTTACCCATATTTAGTAAACAACCTGTGTATATACTTCCTTTTTTCATATGCCATTTTCTCTTCCCTAAATTTCTATTTTCTTCAAAATTCAAAACAACTTTTCACAAAAATATTTTTACTCTTTAAAAAATATACCTCAAGTTTTTATTACATTTTCTTCGCTTCGATGTCGTTCAGCATAACCGTACCACCGATGGCCATCTTGAATTTGTTGAGATTCGAGACGCTTTAACCTGGTATTAAACGCATCATTCGTTGTTAATTTCGTCGTATTGGGCGAACTTCAGAAAGACCTGCTCCAATGTTGTCTGACTAAAACTGTATTCCTCTATATCGAATTCTAATTTTGCTGCAAATTAGAAAAAAAAAATAGTATCAACTGGTATGTGATCAAGTGATTTGGTATGTTACAGGATGTATCGGAAGAAATTGTGAATGTCATAGAGGGACAATTTGAGTAAAAAATTCTAATAAACATGTGTCCAAGTATTAATTACGAGGGCGGATTGATATACAAGTTGCCCCGTATCGTTATATTCAAATTTTATAAGTGTAAAATAGACTTCATTTCAAGTAACAAAAACGCAAAACTTGTATATCCATTTTTATTTGTTTCAAAGTTACAGATCTATGAATGTGATTGTCAGATCATGAAAAAAAAATGTAATCCTAAAGTCAATAAAAACTGATTTTATTTAAAAAAGTTCAATTAATAATATTTTCGAAATGTCCACCTCCTTGTTGAATGCAGGCTTGTGCCTGTAAGCCAACAGAAGAAGTACTTATCCGAATTTCATACTTGTTTTGTAGGATTTGTTCGGCAGTCAGTTGAATACGATCCAACAACTCTTCTCTTGTGTTCGAAACTTGCGCGTAGACTAAATTTTTCATATCCCCCATACCATAAATAAAAGTCAAAGGGATTAAGATCGGGTGATCTGAGTGGCCATGCAACAGGACCACCTCGAGGATAATTGACGTTAACCCCATCCATGAAACCATATGTCTCGTCGAATTCAGTGGGACATCCTCTAAAAGACCTGGTAGTTCGTCAATAAGAAATTTACGATAATTGTCCGCATTTAACCTCCCAGGAAGAACGACAGCACCAATCAACAAGTCATCGAGTAGGTCAGCCCAAACGTTAATAGAAAATTCATGTTAAAATTTAGATGGGCGTATAGCTTTGGGATTTTCTGATGACCATATGTGCAGGTTTCTCAGATTTGTATCACCACTTCTCGTGAACGTAGATTCATCTGTCCAGAGGACAGTTCAGCAGAAATTAAAATGAAGCCGTGACTGTCTTAATATTCAGGTAGAATAAACTAGACGAGCATAGAGGTCTGCCTCAAGCAAACCGTGTCCTCTGCGATAGTGATATGGATGTAAGCCCTCACGTTTTAAAATTCGACAAACTGTCGGTCGTGGCACTCCTAGTTGTCTAGCGATTCGACGTACACTGAGAGTTGGATCCCTTGTAACAATAGCTACTGCTTCTTCCTCCAAGTCTGCTGGCAAATTTACTCCTCGGTCGAAAAGATAATCACGCAGTCCGCATTCCCGAAATTGTCTGTGTACTTCCAGAAACGTTCTGTAATGAGGATGCGCCTATCGGGAAACCGATGTCGGTATTCAATAACAGCTTGGCGTGCACTGCCGTTACAGTAGCCATACACAAAATGCATGTCCGCATACTCTTGAGAAGAAAATCGGTAAGGCATTTTGAATAAAAAAAAGTGTCTACTTACTAATAAGCTGTTGTATGAACTGAAACGTAATGTAATGCTTTATTAAAAATGCAACGTTAACAGTCATCTGAACATTTGTTTATTGTATGATATTCATGGTTCACCACTTACGAAATAAGTAAGAGCCTTGTTTATCATAAATCAATTTCCAGTACTCTTTTTTGTAGATCTCCAAAAAATTACTGTATGCACTACGACACGTGTTATTTTAGGATAACATTTTATTATGCGACGTTAACAATCACAGGCTAAAATCAGTTTGTATTGACTTTAGGATTACATTTTTTTTTCATGATCTGACAATCACATTCATAGATCTGTAATTTTGAAGCAAATAAAAATGGATATACAAGTTTTGCGTTTTTGTTACTTGAAATGAAGTCTATTTTACACCCGTAGAATTTGAACATGACGATACGGGACACTTGTATATATATATATATATATATATATATATATATATATATATATATATATATATATAATTAATAAATGATACAATCTCATTAACGAAGCAGTACCGGGCCGCGAACCGATCCCTGTTGTACACCAAGTAAAATTGTAAGTCTTTTTAACGTATTGTGTCCCTCCAGATAACTATGACCTAAATCAATCGGTCACCACGCCTCTTATACCGTAGATCTAAAGCTTCTGAATCAAAATCCCATGATCCACACAATCGAAAGTTCGGGTCAGGTCACAGAAGACTTCAGCAGGATACTCTCCACGATCTAAACAATCGACTATTTCATTGATAAAGGCCGTAACGACAGTTATGATCGAGCAACCCTCCTTGAAACCAAACTGTCTATAAATATGCCGTTCTTATCCAAGTGACCCAGCAATCTATTCAGCGTAGTATATTCGAAAAGATTTGAGGAAACTTGAGCCCAGTGCTATTGGGCGGTAATTTAACATTTCATGGACAGAGTTCTTTTTGTGGATTAGAGTAATAACCGATACGAAAAATTCCTCTTTCAAAAGATAAATTAATTAGTTGTTAAAGGTTTAACACACACGACGGCAAGACGATGCAATAAGTTACAGGGTATATGGTCTGGATCAGAACAAGACACCTGAAGACAAGTCCTCCTCAATGCATTTTTTTCTAAATTACACTTTGACTGATTAAATACATTTTTTTACCATCAATATATTAAGAAGCAAATGTTCGAAAGCTTCAAAGAAGTAAAGCGATGACAGAAACATTTTAAAACGTTATCTATTACAATAACACCAATTGTTTTGTTATACTCATAGTGTACAGAAGGTTAAAATCAGCTGATAATATAAAATAACAAAAAACTCACCTTTTTCTAATTGGGTGAAACAGTTAGCCAACGAAGGCACGCTTTGCTGTGGCACGCTAAAAACCAAACGATCAGCGAAACTTTCTTTAAGACTCGCATCTGAAAATAAGCCACTAACAAAGTCTCTAAGTTCTGCCGGTCTATCTCCAGACGTAGACGTGGGTGTCCGATCACCTCCTTTGAGTTTTATCTCTAGCGTATATCCAGCCCCGTATAAGTTCTTCAAGTGCTGCGTCGACCCCAAGCATCTACAAATAGTAATTTGCAGTTAGAATTCATTCAATTATTTCGCTTCGTGCAGTAATATTGCGCAATATCGTGCGATATTTGCGATAAAAAGAAAACTGTGTCATGAGATATTTGTACTGGGAAAAATTAACATTTGTTTTGTTCTAACGTTCACTTACTCATCATATTTTCTAATGATATGTCAATACAATATTACCTTAATTCGCCTTTAACCATGATGCCAACTCTTGAACACAAAGCGTCGGCTTCCTCCATGGAATGTGTTGTCAATATTGCCCCCCTAGTACCCTATCATAAATACAAACAATATTAAATTATAGTTTTACAATCTCCCATCTGCTTGGGTCTGGTGTTACATTATCGTAAAACAAATTTAGATTCTTTCTTTATTTAGTTATTAATTAATAATGACCGAATTACAATGACTTCTACAGAACTATTAATTGTAATTGATCTAACCTGAAAACTAGCCAATATTGTATCCCACAAGAATCTTTTACTCCTCGGATCCATTCCTGTACTAGGTTCGTCCAGCAAAACCACTTTAGGATTCCCAACCATCGCCATGGCGAAAGATAACTTCCTCCTGGTACCTCCTGAACACTGCTGTGTCTGTTTGTCAGCATGCTCGTGTATTTGCAATCCAGAGAGGTACATATTGACGACGCTGCAAATTAAAAGTTAAACGAAACCTAAACGAGAATTAAACAAAAAGGTTACTTTGATATTTGGTTAAAAGGCACCCCTCTAATAGCAGCGTAACACTCCAAGTGCTCCCTGACAGTTATATTCTTCCAAAGGGCGTCGTGTTGCGGGCAATACCCCAAGAGCTTAAAAGCGTCTGCTAAATTCGAAGTTATGCACTGACCGCCGATTTGAACCTGAAATTAAATATAATGTATAGAATTCACGGTTGGCTCTTGGTGAAACATAATGAATAATTTACTAAATAAAACACTTGGTATATTTGTTTCACAAAATGTATTTAAAATATCTCTGACATATGTTTCGACTTATTTTGTCATTCTCGAAGAGTCATGTAAACTAAGTAAAAAGTATTCTCCTACCAATATTTATGAGTTATTTATTTTTTTTTTTAAGGGTTATTACAGCATCGATTGTGGGGGTGTTTGAAAAATCCAGACAGGTCACAAACACGCAGTTGGATTTTTCAAACACCCCCACAATCGATGCTGTAATAAACCTTTTTTAAAAAAAATAAATAAAAAAAATAACTCATAAATATTGGTAGGAGTATACTTTTTACTTAGTTTACATGACTCTTCGAGAATGACTGAATAAGTCGAAACATATGTCAGAGATATTTTAAATACATTTTGTGAAACAAATATACCAAGTGTTTTATTTAGTAAATTACTGAAATTAAAGTTTAACGCAGCGAAATGAAGTTAGCTGCGCGTTTAATAACTGTAACTTACACGCCCTCTAGTGGCAGCTTCCTCAGCGATTATAATCTTCATCGTCGTAGTCTTCCCTGCGCCATTGTGACCTAACAATCCGAACACTTCACCGGCATCCACTGCTAAGGACAGGCTCTTCACTGCTATTTTCGAGGTCACAGGTTCTTCTTGCCGCTTACAGCAACATTCGCAGATTTTTATGTCTGTTTTCGTGTATTCTTTGTGTAAATTCTGGACAAAGTTGGGGGAATTGAGGTTAAATTACTTGCGCAAAATGTAACTTACATGAACCATGACGACTGGCGGACTCTGCACGTTGCTGTTCATTAGATTCGTGACCTTCTGTCTTTCAGTTTTAACATCGCCGTCTTCGTTTTCGCCTATGTCACTCATTTCCTTGACGTCTTCCAGTGGGTCTAATTTCTTGCTCTTAAAAATTAATTAACATTAAAACACTGTCATGGCGAAGATACAAGCTTACTAATAGAGATCCAAATACGTCTTTAACCCTGCCTCCACTCTTTTTAACATCTATTACCAGTAGGATGAAGAAGAATATGGGAATATGCAATAGAATGCCCACCAGCATCACTATAGTTTCTTCTGTGACGTAGTCAGCCAGGGTTAATGTTGTACAAGCGCTGTTAACTTTGCACATGAGGTAAACACGTTGAACGTAGTAAATAATAGCGTATGGTATATACATGGTGTTCAATATTGAAAATATCACATGTAACACAAAAGCAGCCTTGCTACCTATTAAAAAAAGTGAAATATAAACAACTGGTATGCCGCAAGGGTAAGCTTAGAGACCCTTGACACAAAAAATAAATTCAAAACTTACCTATTCTTAGCATATCTAGTGTAATAACCAGGAAAAACGGTATGTATCCAACGAACGTTGCAATATGCGGTAAAATCGATTGCGCTGAGTCCATCTTGTCAAATATGTAACTTATACAAGTACTAAACAGTATCGAGGATGGACAATATAGGGTTATAAGTACTACCAAGGTACTAAGAGCCGGCCAATCTCTTAAAGAAGGTATGTTGAAGAGTAATATGATTAACAATAATGCGGCACAGATAAACACCATTAAGCCTGCTAATACGACGAAGTATGTTACGAAGTATAAGGAGAAAGAAAGTCCGTTGACTCTCAGTTGATTTTTCGCTTTTATCTAGAATATAGAAGACGTCAGTGGCGGCTCTTGATGACGTACGATGTGCGCTGCTGCACGGATGAGACTACTTCGAACTATTTCGGAAGATTTCGGTACGGTTACTTGCTTCTCTGTATATATGAAAGCTTAAACGAAGCAGTCTCATCCGTGCAGCAGCGCACATCGTACGTCATCAAGAGCCGCCACTGGAAGACGTCATTAAATAAAGTATGCATAATTCGATCAAAAATGGCTGATTGTGTTGGTATATTTGAGAAATTAATATTACCGTGGAAGAATTTCAGAATTACTTTCAATATGTCAATGGTGTTGGACGCGCGTTGTGTTGAAACTTGAAACTGCACGAAAATCTCTCAATACAACACTCGGCACGCTAATCATAAATATAAAATGACAGATGTCTGACGGTGTTGTAAGTTTGATAAACTACAAATCTCTGCTTCCGAATTACCAACGTAATCAGCCTTTTCTGATCGCATGTATGTTTTAAAAATTGTATTCAAATCTAGTTTGAGAATAAAAAATATTAAAACAGGGGAACTATGCAGGGTGTCCTTGAAATAAAGAGTAATTATTAGAGCAGACCAATTTCCGTGCGCGCCATGTGCGCCGATGTGAGGATGATTGTATTGCATCAGAACTAATAAAAAGCATTCAGTATGTGTTTGGTACTTGCTTAAACTGCATGTAATTGTAAACATACGTAATAAAATGTCGTCGACACATAAATCGAGAAAACGACCGTTGTCAGACGAAGTGAATACGTTTACTATGGATTTCCCGGACTTAATATACGATGGCTCAAAAATTAAATGTTTAGTGTGCGATACATATCTAATGTGTTGGTCAAAAACACATTGTAAAGAACACGTAAGCAGTTCGAAGCACAATAATAACAAAATTAATCGACAACTGTTTGTACATGAACTATGTGTAACTATGATTGTGTGTACACTGCCGTTTACCTTGTTAAGTAATGATTCATTTATTTCATTTTGGAATAAATACGCGAATCAAACATTACCGAGCACGACAACGTTACGAAGGAATTTACCATCGGTGCGTAAACAGGTTGAAAATAAAATCAAAGCCGAACTGAAAAATAAAAAACTGGGGTTATGTGTGGACGAAACAACTGACAGCAAAAAACAATCTGTAGTTAATGTGATGGCGCGTAATATGGAACCACATCAACCAACGCCTTCAATTTTATTAGCATCCAGACGACTAGAACAAGGTAATGCCGAAAAAATTTTAGAGGTGCTATTAGATACTTTGGCAAAATTTAAACTTTCGAAGAACAAGTATTAATGTTTATGACCGATGGTGCCGCAACCATGTGTTCTGTAGGCTGGTCTCTTAGAAAATATTGTCCTAACTTGTTACATATTACTTGTAAACTCCACCTTGTGGAAGAACAGGTTCGTAGATGTTATCCAGAGGTTAGATGCTTTAATATCGAGTACAAGGGCAGTATTCCTGAAATCTCCAAAACGTATTCGAAAATTTCACGAATTGTGTCCCCATACCCCTGAGCCACCACAGCCGATTCTGACACGTTGGGGTACATGGTTACGGGCGGGGTTTTACAATAATGAACATTTTGAAAAAATTAAGGACGTGGTTTTATCATTCGATCCGACAGAAAGTGCAGCTATCAATACAAGCCAGCAAAAAATTCAAGATGCCCAGATTAAAATGGATTTACAAAGTATTCGTGAGAATTACTTGGGACTAGAAGAAGCAATAACAAAATTAGAAAATTCGTCGCTGTCGTTAGAGGAATCACTACAAATCGTTAAAGATGTTCACGCACATCTGTGTGCTGTAGAAGACGCAAAAAGTGAAAGTGTTCTAATTCAATTTGAAACAGTTTTAGACAGAAATGCAGATTTTGACACCTTAACACGTATTTATAAGGGCACGTCTACAGATGCGTTAAGTTGCTTAAAAAAGTATTTTGATTATGCGAATATAACATCACTAGATGTAGAACGCTCGTTTTCCGGATATAAACATATTTTTTCCTCACGGCGGACATGTTTTTCAGAAATAACCTTAGAAACGCACCTGATGTTGAAAATATACAATCGAGTTTCTCCAGTTTGTCAATCCTTGGAAGACGCTTAAAACGGTAAGTGTTTTTCTAAATCCTCTGTCGTGCACACAATCACTGATTTCATACATTTTCCATTTTATTTATAGGTACATACAACGTTGCTATAATATGTACTATTCTTATTTTTCGTGTGTTTATGCATATTACTTTAATAGCAAAAAACCAAATGTATATTTAATTATTTCTGATAGAATAAATGTCTCTACTTCTATACTTATATCGGTACAAGCTCATGTTGCGTCCCTATTCTATCGCATATTCTAATATATTACGAATTACACTCCCATACCGGCGCTCATGGCGCGCACGGAAATTGGTCTGCTCTAGTAATTAGTAGTAATTACATAGAATATAAATGCAAAATATTTTGTGTTAATTACGATGCAAACACCAAAATTCAAAACGCCCTAAAAATTCTTAATATGTGCCGTCTATGAATTGAAAATATTCAAAATGTGTATAAATAATAAATACCTGTATATTATTTATACTAATAATATTATAATAAAAAATTATTATTAATATGTTTATATTTCCATATTTTAAACGAGAGTGAAACGCTCTTCCCTTAAGCAAAATAACAAACTCGACAAAATGAATTAATTCACAATTCGCCGCAACTGATTACCCTGCTTATGCGGTTGCCATGATAACGACACGTAAGCCGTAAGCGAGAGAAGATTGCATTGCGCCATCCCAGTGAAGTAACACAGTACGTTGCTTCACTCGTTTAGTCTGCGTCTGTCACTCGTTTGGTCTGTGTCTGTATCTCTAGGCGTGTATTGCATTGTCGTGTAAAATGTTACTACTATACGATCGCGTGCGTGTTTTATTGGGAAAACCTTTTTTCATTGTGGCATGAAGAAGATAAACTTTTTAGAAATTATAGATGTCATTTATGATGTTATCCAAAAGAAGCCGTTAGACAATAATTATTGCGTTTCGCAAATTACAAATGTTAAGCAACTTTTAGATAGTAAAATAGAAATGCGTTTATGAAATTGTTTGAAACGGCTTTACCAGGAACAACGCTTCCCACTGATCACCACGAGGGTCGCAATAGAGTCACACTTACACAATATCAATTGAGAAATACAAAGTTTTGTACTTTAAGATATTAGATACAATTTTAATGCAAATAAATATCCGTTTTGAAGATGTAAATAAAATAAAATTCGTTAGATTAATAGATGTTTCGAAATTTGAAAACTTTTCCAAAGAGTTTCCGATAGATGCTTTAAACAATTTAAAAGAATACTACCCTATTAATTTTAATGATGTGCAAAGGTTAAAAGCTGAATTAAAATTAAATTATCGAACAATATCGAAAAGCTGATGCCCAATCCTTTTTCCAAAGCTATCTGTGGGGATAGTGACGTTTTTAAAGGGGCATACAGACGTTTTTCTTTAATATTGGCTATTCCCTCTACCAGTGCTTCTGCAGAGTGTAGCTTTTCGTGTTTAAAAAGAATAAAGACATAAATTCACGATGAAAAAAGAACACTTGGTTATATGTTTCACTAAATTTTATTTACATAAAATAAGACAATTGTTTCGGACTCTGCAGTCCATTTTCAATTAAGATACGAATAAATTTTCTAAAGTATAAATAGATGTATGTAACTACAAAATAGAGAGGGGATAACGTTACTGACAAATTTTCGTGCAAATGGAAAAGGGGGGTAATTTAAGATACAATAAAATTATTCAATAACTAATTAAATTCAAATAACTGCCCTCATTATCGGCGAAAGGCTAAACTCTATTTGCTCGTTTACAATGTTTAACGACTTATTTTTCGCCTTTGAAATTTCTAATATTTCCAGGAGATTTAATCGTAATCCTTTTGAAGAAGAGTGTAATATATTAAAATTGTCCGATGAGATCATATGGTTGTTATCAATGCAGTGTTTTGAAATCCCTGAGCATTTCCTAGAATTTAAAATGGCTTTTCTGTGTTCATTAATACGAGTGTGAAAACTTCTACCTTTTTGCCCGATGTAAAACGCATCACAGGTCATGCAATTGACTGTGTATATTCCACATTTTTGTGTTTTCAAATCTATCTTTATTGTTGGCCCACAATTTACCTAAATTAGATTTATTTACTGAAATAGTTTTTATGTTGTTTTTGTTAATCTATTAGTGATTTTATTCGAGGTTCTACCTACATAATTTATGAACCTATGTTTAGGAGATTCTTTTTGAGAAGAAGCATACAAAAAACTATTAATTTGTTGACGTTTTTTCTTTTTGATAATATTGTCTATTATGTCTGGGGTGAAGCCATTATTTATAGCCAAACACTTCAGGGTATTGACTTCTTTATCATAATTTGGTTTAGGTAGAGGTAAATGTAAAAGTCTGTGTATAAAGCTGTTAAACGAAGATATTTTTATACTGTTTGACTGATTGCTATCTGCTGAAATAAGAGTATCTGTGAAAGTATGTTTTCTATAAATGCTATAATCTAATTTATTATACAATCTTTAACGTGAGATCTAAGAAGTTTAAGCAGTTAACCTTCTCTTTTTCTATTGTATATTGTATTTTATTATTGATATTATCTGTACCATTTGTGAATGTGACGTAAATATGGGATATTTGAATTAAACAAACTATCTTCAAAATTTGACATAAAAATTTCCGCTAAGAGGCAAGACAATGGGGAGCCCATTGCTAGGCCATCTTTTTGGCTGTAAAAGGAGTTGTCAAACCTAAAGTAATTTTGTTTAATACAAACATTTAGAATATTACGTAGTTCTACCTTACTGTCACCTGTTAATGTACTCTTGGCTATTAAATCATTTAGAATTACGTTTAGTTCTTTAATAGGGATGGAGGAATATAAGCTACAGACATCAAATGAAACTAATTTAAAGTTACTTGGTAGACCACCTGAATCTAATTTCTTCACTAGATCTAAAGAGTTTTTTATGCTAAATTTAAATTTAAGTTGTAAAAGATCTGGTAAAATGTTGTTCATGAATTTACATAGCTTATACGCTGCTAAATGGACTGCAGAGTCCGAAACAATTGTCTTATTTTATGTAAATAAAATTTAGTGAAACATATAACCAAGGGTTCTTTTTTCATCGTGAATTTATCAAGATGTTTCACCAAGTGCCAAGCGAGAGTTCAATCAATTTAATAATAAAGACATATTTGTGTAGTACCTCTGCAGAGGACAGACTTACAAATTTGTCGAAAATTTCAATTGACAAAGAACTGCTGAATGAATCCCAACCTTTTATGATGACATCATTGATCAGTTTGCAGCCTTAAAGAATAGAAGAATTGAATTTATCTTCAACTGTAATTTCCACCTGTAATTGCATTTGACTACTTACACATTAATTTTTCTAAGATGGGAGGAGGGAAATGGATTTTTCCGATATTGCTTCGCCTGTTATTAAAGTCACGAGCCGCCACTGGCCCGAGTGTGTAAGTGGTATATTTGTAACAGTGCTAACTCAGAACTTATATACTACATTTTGATTATTAAATATTAGCATTTAGCTTATCTTTAAAGAACCGATCTTTTGGGATACATTGATAAGCAAATTGAACAAATAACATACTGAAGAGGGGGAAAACATCGAAACTCGAGATTATACGCGGTAGATTTACAGCAGTATCAACCCAGAACTTATACATGGATGTGAATCATGGACACCATCAGATCGACAGATAATTCCTGCATTAATATCGTGACGTTGAGAAGTTTGTTTAAAATGTTGAACTATGACTTGACATTTCCAATAATTTAAACAATTTTTCCAGGACCAAGTACATTAAGGTAAGATAAATGTTACCAGAACGATATTCCTTAGGAAAATAGAAGACAAAGTTAATGAAAATATAATTAGAAGTAAAGATTATAAGAAAATAACCAGAAAGAAAGACAGAAAGGTGAGGGCACATCCATCGTATAAAATACGGTAGATTAGTGGAAGGGAGTATACAATATCAGAGTGCAGTAAATAATAAGAGAGAAAAGCCCAGGAAATCATGGAAGGATAGTGGTGATGAGGTGAGAGCACGCAATAAAAGAAATATAACACAGAAGTTAGGAAATGAACATAACTTAGGAACAAGAATTAAATCAGAGTTTAGATTGAACCCACATTGAAAGCAAAGTTAATTCTCTTACCTCTCTATCGTACACCATGTCCACGGCTAAACTAACAGGAACTAAGACAAATATCATTCCCATAAACGTGGCGGTAGAAAAAATCCCTACATTAAATTCCTGAGGCTGAGATGTTTGCTGAAAAGGCTGAGCCATAACGACTATAGGCTGCCAATCATTTTCAGCAACTTTTTCGGAACTAAATAACCTGTAAACGAGACCACAAATTAATAATATCAGTAACCTACTTACATATTTACAATCCATACCTGTACAATGCATTATTTATCAGATTTATTACAATAGGCAAACTGTGTTGCGCGGTGTCGTTATAGATGGCAGTAAAATTATATTCAGGGTGGTTAAACACGTTCACATTCAATGCAGCCATATGCGGCGATATATCTAGTAACATAGAGAAGTTTCCGTTGTACATATTAATAGTATCAACATCTAAATCTCGCAGGTGATCCAAAAATTCATCTATACTTTCGTTGGACGCGTTGTGGATCGCGAAACTATCCAGCATTCCATAGGTACTGCCGTTTAAGACTAGGGGCTTCATTTTTGGCTCTATACTTTGTATGCTGTTCAAGTATAGGCCCACCGCGGCAAATCCCAGCGGCAATAGGATCATGAAATATAATTTTTGAAGGTCGCGAATTAATCTAAACGCTCTCAAACTCAATAAGGCTATTAAAGTTTGGAAACAGTTCGGATTCGTTTCAATCTTTTCGAAACCCAAACCCATTATAGGGGATTTTGTTTCGCTTATGATTTCTAGACCTGCAGTTTGCATATCACCAGCACCTATAAAGGTAAATAAAGCCCAATTAGTACATTTTAGAAATTAAACACTTTTCAAATCAATATTTATTTCCAAGAAAAAAATTGGATAAAAATGCCACTGTGATACCAAAAGCATACTGAAGAGGGGCAAAATTTCGAAACTCTATTTTGCGTGTGCTCATTTCAATATTTACTTTGATTTTAATTTGTTTGTACAAGTTTTTAATAGTGTGAACATAAAAATATACTTAGGATAGTAACTACAATGGAATTCCGACAAACCCATTTCAAACTCAACACTTACTTTATGTTGTATTTCCCAATAGATTATATATTTACAATTTACCAGTTAAAAATGATAAAAAAGGGCTACTGAGGTCGCAAAAGCATGCTGAAGCGAGGGAAAATTTCGAAACTAGAATTTGTACACGGAAAATTTAGTGTTTTCCCACTATCTTTGCTAGAAAAGTATATGTAACCATCAGGTCTAAAGGCTAAAAGAGACATAATCAAGGTCAATCTCACTAAAAACATGCAAAGAATAGGAACGACTCCAGATCCAAGCGTCAAAAGCCGAAGGAAGATTTTCTCTCTATAACTGTTAGGTTTAATTAATAATTTAAAAGAATAAGTCTATGAATGTATTCTAACACGACATGAAGACTACAAATAGATCTGTAATAGGTTTTACAGCCACTAGTAATCTATCATCAACTACATCTGAAAATTTTCGGTTGTTTATGAGAAATTTGAATTAAAAATTGAACAATGTTATTTTGATATTTCGTAAGATAAATAAAACAATTTCACAATCTTTTTTTCTTGATTTTGCAATATTTTTAACATACTGACAGCTATTAGACTGATAAATTAAGAAGATGTTACCAATACGAAGAGCGAACGCCTGCTATTACAACTACATACTGAAATCCGTAAAATTACATTTGACAAAAAGATTAATTTAAGTCGGAAGGAAAGGGTTGTAACTTACCGTCTTTTTCATTGCAGTTAACGTTCCCTTCGTTTTGCAGAGAATGATAACTGGTACTTTTGCTCTGTAAACTCAAGCTTCTACTCAACGCTCTATTTCTCACCATCTTCTTAGATAGGTTATCCATCGTACAGTCGGTCTCATCGTCTCTTTCCAAATGTAAAAATACCTCTTCTAAAGTCGTCATCGATACTCCATAACTTGAAATACCTGAAATAGAAAAGTTGTTTTGCAATGTAATAATGGTATACTAATAACAGGTGACTATAAACGACTATTTTTTTTTCTCAAGCTGGTAATAATTTTGCAACTTTACGTTGACATGCCTGATTCTTAAATTTAAATTTGTTAAAGTAAATATCAAACAAGTAATTCTAATTTCTCTGAGTTGTCAAATTAAATTTGAAAATAGAAAAAGTCATAACACACAATCTTCATTATGAAATTTTATAATCTTCCACGAAACCTATTAAAAATAGAAATCAAAAGATATACCGAGTGACAATAAATAATTGAATTTATCGTCACTGGGTATATCTTTTTATTTTAATTTTTAATAGATTTTGTGGAAGATTATAAAAATGTCATCATGAAGATTGTGTTCCAACTTTTTCAATTTTCGAGACCTTTGCTGAAAACTAGGTTGTCCAGAGTGACCTAACAATTACACTTTACGAAATAGCAAACATCTCTTTCAATAACAATCTGGCAAACATACGAAACAAGTAATTTAAGATCATGAAAATATAGTTGTAAAGCTCGTTAGGAAACACTGGAATAAGGAACGTTTATTAATTAAATATTACTTTAACCGCACAATTGTAAAATATATCAAAGATTGATTAGAACTTTAACATGGAACATACCTAATCTACTGCTTCTATTGTTAATTTCCATTTCAATAGCGGAAAATAACGACGCGAAATTTCCAACCGCATTATGAGGCAGTATAAAGCTCAATTCTCGTCCGTGTCGGCGCGCTTTCTCAGCTTTAGGAACATGTGACGTCACCAAACGCGAAATAGCATGCTCTCTACAGCTACCGTCCAACACCAGCGTCAAATGATAGCCAATTCCGAACTTATTCTTCAAAAACAGCGAGCTCCCGCAGCATCTTAACCTGCCCCGTGAAACTACCGCTTTTCTATCGGCCAAGATGTCCGCTTCGTCCATGAAATGCGTCGTTAACAGTATAACTTTACCGTGTCTTCTATTTTGGAGGACGGACCACATGTGCCTTCTGGAATACGGATCGACTCCAGCCGTTGGTTCGTCCAATATGATTATCTGTAATTTTGCATCAAAATAATGTTTATGATTCGTGGAAATGACATTTAGTATTGCTAGAGTTCTCGTTTATTATTAGCTAGAAATAACAAATATGTTCGATTGCTTGGTTTATTCGTTTTGAAATGTGTACAATTATAATCGCGTTGTGTTTGTTTATTTGAGTTTTTAAATAATTCGGGTCAAGAACTCTCTAAAATATAGAATTAGAATAGAAAGACACGAACTTAGGATAAAAGTGGTAGATATGGGATATCTGATGAAAGTTGAAGCCAATCAAAAATGTATAAAATCATAAACTAAGTTTTAAAAGAAAATCTGGATACAAAACAGTAGATTAACTAATGGAAGAAACAGAAATAATAAACAAAATATATGAAATAAATTTAACGAAGAAGACAAAAAGGTTATAATCAAGGAGAATATTTTGCATACGTTGCAATCCCGAAGAAGATTATTAAATATTTGTAATATTTTTAATTTTAAGATAAATTGATACCTTTGGATCTCCAATAACTGCTATACCAATAGATAACTTCCTTTTTTGTCCCCCACTAAGGTGTTTAGCATAAGAATTCGCCTTGTCTACTAAATCAATGTCCCTTAAGGTTTTTGTGACTTCGAATTCCCTCATCGAATCTGGAATACCCTAAAAGCAACATATTCTTTATATTTATTTGTATAACGGATAAACTATAGCAAAATATAAGTAATTTGTTAATAAGTGAATGTTACATTTGCCCCCAATTAATAAATAACATTAAGTATTGTAGAATCCTTATTTCCTGATGTTTTGTCAGTCATGTTGTCATCTTCTTCAACAGTTTTCTAAAAGTTGATGCCTGCCTATAGATGTAACTATGGTTAAAGTATATTTCCAGGCCTTTTGCTAGACATGTTTTCGGCCTTTTTCAAAAGTTTTTTAATGATACACGAGTCTTTGAAAAAACTTCTGAAAAAGCCTGAATTTGTGACCAGGGGAATTACAAAAATACACTTATATACTTCAATGAAAAACTGGCGTAAAAGTCATGTAACATTTAGAATTTTGTTTTCTCAAGCATCCTGTACATACCTTCACAGCAGCAAAAAACTCCAAATGTTCTTTGGGTGTTAAGTTATCGAATAGAATGTCGTGCTGTGGGCAAACTCCAGTCATTCTCCTAATTTGATCCATATCATTGGGGTCTCTGATATCATAGCCAAAAACATACGCCGTACCAGAGCTGGGTGATGTTAAACCCGTAAGAATATTAAAAAGAGTCGTCTTTCCAGCACCATTGTGTCCTAATATAGCAGTGATTTGACCTTCATATATTGTGAGGTTAATTCCGTTTATAGCTTTTATCTCTGGCTTCCGGCAGTGCTACAAAAATAAAAATTTATTGCTAAATTCATTACCAAATCATTGTCAATAAACATTTCTAGACGTACATGGAATGATTTAAACAAATCAACTATTCTAATAGCTTCCCTTCCTTTCATTTCTCTGGGAACTTGCTCCACGTCGGTATTGTTCTCTTCATCGTTATTCAACATATTTGACGAGCCTCCGTTAGCTAACGGTATCTAAAAGAGATAATGGGAAAAAGATAAATAATTTTGGAAACGTGTTCAGTTGAAAAATACCTACTCCACGAGGATGCTTCTTTGGACACCAAAACGACGGCTTAAAGCAAAAAAATGGGGACCTTTTAGTACCGTGCTCGCCTAGAACAAAATTAATTAAAAATTTCACTTGCGATTCGGACAAAGAACTTACTAGGTATGACACTGTCCAAATAATATGCCAGAAGTCCGTACAAAATTATATCTAGGGCCATCATGATTAGGCTGCCACCAAACGGCATTCCCGGTCCTGACCAGAGATTGTCGAAATTTACTCCTTGACCGGATAAATCCATTACTAAAGCCTTGGACATAATAAAAGATAAAACATTATTAATTATCTGATCATTTGCTGATACAGGACATAGGCTGAGATACAGGCTGATTAACTATAGCTACCGCTTAATTTTGCATAAAATTTAATCCCAATTTCATTAAAACAAGGAATTAGTGTCATTAATTGAAAGTTGGTTAAGTTTAGACTTTCAAGATCTTTGCTCCATGGTAGGCAAGTCTTCCGGATGTTGCCATAGGATACTTGATCTTTTGAAGATGACTATGTGATCAGCGAAACGTCAAGAACGAATAAAAGACCACGACGACTTTCGGAAGACTTTTTTATAATGGACAACGGCCGCGAAAAGTGCTCAGAAGGTTTTTAAAAACTCACAGATTTTAGAAACCTTCCGACGAACTTGAATGTATTATCAGCGAAACAATAAGAGAAAATAAAAGACCACTGCAACGCCCGGAACACTTATCTATAATTTAAAGTTATTTCCGGTATTATCGGAAGTAATATAAACTTTTTTTTTATTCAACGAAGAATGCTAAATTTATAAAAAATATTTCCCCGCTCTTTGTAACTCTGTCATAATTACGTTTGATTCGATTTTATTAATTTTGCTTTTTTCGTGTTTATTATATATACAGGGCAGCCTTTGAAAGAGATAAAGATGTTAGAAAAAGATAAGTGACTTAAAAACAATGTATTGACCATCTCCACAATAATATTTTATAATTTTATCTAGAGGGACTTAATTCGCTGGATATCTAACTCACTAAATTTGACAGCTCTGAATTTGATTCCCGAGAACATGTGAAATGACATACCGGGACAACGCGAGAACAATTGATTACATAACAGCAACTTTTTAATCAAATCAAGGTATGTATTAACGAGTCCTTGAAATAGGCGTTGAAAACTTACGAGTTTGTAACAGTACCAACCTATCACGACTAGAATACTTCAGCACACTAGGATAGTTACGTGGCTAACACCGTACATAAATCATCTATAATTACCATCCCAACGTTTTTATCGGGTATTTATTTTGAAGTTTGGGTAGAGTTGGATCTCGAGAAAAAGCTATTGATGTTCAAGACGGTTCGGAACTCGAAATCCGGAATTTTCGGGATTGTAATCTACACACCTATATACTAGAACGCCACCTGTTAATTGACAATTCAAGATATCTGATAGAAGTCTATCTAGATTTCATAAAAATCATTATTGTATTAAGTGTATTAAGTGGACAGAGGTTATCCGAAAGTCCTTAGCCATAAACGCTACGTTTAACACTTTTTTCAGCTTTTAAGGTTATTCTACTGAAGATGGCAACTTAGTTGCCGAAATACGTATATAGTATTTATTGTTATATATTGTGGTTAGGGTGTTTTTCTTATTTCTGTTTTGGAAAGAGGTTGCAGAATGTCATTTCAAAGGATTCACTTAGAATGAGTATGTCAAAGTAAATAAATAAAAAACAATTCCATAATAACGCAATTCTTAGTAATTTCAATTGAGTGTCTTATAAGGGCCGAGGAATTCAAAGAGAAATTCCTATTACTACTACTGTTTCAGTCCCACACAACCTCCTGGAATCTTAATCCTCTTATTCAAAGAGACCCCTGTATATGTATATATATACATATATACCTACTGATTAGGTTTACTATATGTATATATATACAGGGTGTCCAGAAACTCTCCTGACAAACGAAGACCGGAGATTCTTCTGATAATTTTAAGACAATTAAACCCAAATTCACCTAGTCCGAAAATGCTTCCTAAGGGAGCTAGAGTTCTTTGAAGATAGCGCCTTGTATTTATTTTTTTTTTAATTCCTCCAGAATGCTTCTATTTAGAAAAACAAAAACTGGTATGCTTATTTATCCTCCAGAGATAAATCGATTCCATCAATTGCGAATTTCTAGTACCGGTCATAGGCGTCCGTTTTTGGGTAGGTCAACGGTTATTTTAAGGCATAACTTTTTTGTCTTTAACTTTTAAGCATTTGTGACACTAGATTATTAAATTTTCAGGTATTCCAGTACTAAAAGGTACTTTTACTTTAAGTCGGTAGGATACACCGTTTTCTAGAAAAATCGATTTGTAAATTTTTCGTTTTTTCTTCATTAAAGTTCAATTTATTATGTACCTACTTATTTTTAGCGACGAAGTTGGCTTGGACTATCAAGGCATGGATGAAAATTAATTTAATAAATTAAAAACAAATTATTTATTACAATGGAACGAAACTAACAAAAAAAGAACAAGTATCAAAGGTAGATTGTTACAAAAGTTGCTCGATGTGATGACCATTAGTCTCTATGCATAAGTTTACCCTTTTGCTTAGAGAACGCTGAATTCTTGCATTTTGTATCGGAACGGAATAAACAAATGCTTTTATGTATCCCCAAACACAATAATCGCAAGGATTCAAATCCGGCGACCTTGCTGGCCAAGCAACTGGACCGCCTCTTCCAATCCAATGGTCTTCGTAGTTATTACCTAGAAAGTCTCGTACATTCCTGCTAAAGTGGGCCGGACAGCCGTCCTGTAGAAACCATAAGTTTTGCCGAATATTTAAACGCACCTCATCTAACAAATCAGGTAAAATATTTTGCAGGAAATGTAAGTAATCAGCACCATTTAAACGAGCAGGTAATTCCACAGGTCCAAGTAAATAATCGTCAACTACTCCTATCCAGACGTTTATGCTAAACCTATGCTGATGCTTAAATTCTTGAACAACGTGGGGATTGTCACCAACGTATGAATAATAATGTGCATTATGTACATTCAAAATTCTATTTTTTGAGAATGTAGCTTCGTCACCAAACAAAATGTTCCTGAAGAAATCTTCATCTTGATTTTTCTGATTTTGTAACCATCTAGCGAATTCTACGCGAGCAGGAAAATCTCCTTCTAGCAGTGCTTGCACCTTTGTAAAATGAAAAGGATATAAATTTTCTTTGTGTAAGATAATTCCTACGGAAGATTTTGAAATTGTGGGGTACATGGCAGATAGTCTTCGAACGCTAATTTCTGGATTTTCCTCAATTTCCATTAAAATAACATCTTCATGTTCTGCTGTTACATCATTATGTCTCCCTGTTTCATTATTTTTTGGGACCACTGAACCTGTTTCTCTTAATCGTTGATGAAGAGCTGTAAATGTTGAGTGAGTGGGATGCTGACGATTGGGAAATTTTTCAGCGTATCTACGTTGCGCCGCTCGAGCGTTACACCTCATTTCGCCATAAACTAAATGCATATCGGCGTATTCCTCATTAGTAAAAACCATTTTTTTTTAAATTGATATCGTGTTTGAATAACACAAAGTAAAAAATGAAAAGATAAACTTCGCGAACTGACAACAATTTGACAATGAAAAACGTAGGTTTTACTTCTGTTGGCAGTTCAGAGCTAACTATTGCAAAAAATAAAAAATTGAACTTTAATGAAGAAAAAACGAAAAATTTACAAATCGATTTTTCTAGAAAACGGTGTATCTTACCGACTTAAAGTAAGAGTACCTTAATAGTAATTTAATAATCTAGTGTCACAAATGCTTAAAAGTTAAAGACAAAAAAGTTATGCCTTAAAATAACCGTTGACCTACCCAAAACGGACGTCTATGACCGGTACTAGAAATTCGCAATTGATGGAATCGATTCATCTCTGGAGGATAAATAAGCATACCAGTTTTTGTTTTTCTAAATAAAAGCGTTTAAATCTGGAGGAATTAAAAAAAAAAATAAATACAAGGCGCCATCTTCAAAGAACTCTAGCTCCCTTAGGAATCATTTTCGGACTAGGTGAATTTGGGTTTAATTGTCTTAAAATTATCTGAGGAAACTCCGGTCTTCGTTTGTCAGGAGAGTTTCTGGACACCCTGTATATATATATATATATATATATCATACAATGGTATATATACATATATATATATATATATATATATGTAAATATTGTTTTCAACATTTTACGACGCTAATTATCCAAATTTTCAATTGAAAAAATTCGCCTTCAAGCATGTATTCAGATCCACAGTCCTTGATAGCTCAAGTGGTAGAGCGGTGATCCAGAAAACCATGGACATGGGTTCGAATCCTGCTTAATAACGATTTTTTTCAATTAAAAATTCGAATATAGATCTTTTCTATATTATTATAATGGCTAAGGGTGAAAATTTAACAATTCCAATCGACGACAGAATATTAACAAAAGTAACTTAAGGCGCTCCGCGATAGATTCGAAATCACTGTCCTTCATAGCTCAGGTGGTAGAGCGGTGGTCTGGGAAACCATGGACGTGCGTCCGAATCCCACTTAGAGGCGAAATTTTTTCAATAAAAATTTCGAATAATTAGCGTCGTAATTGTAGCGCGAAATAACTTACTAATTTAAATATTTAATACAAAGCCGAAACTCCAAGAATTTTATCAAATTCTATCTATAACATTAGTTAGTCATATATAATTTTACCAGTTCTGATCAGACTGTTCATAACTCCATCTTACATCTAAGGGATATATTTAAATGATTCGTGAAGCTTACCTTGTCCATAGCTAAAGCGAATCCTGACGAACTAATCAAGGAAACTATCCAAAAAGCAGTGGAGCTCGAATGATCCACGAAAACTTGAGTAAAATACAATAGGCTCATTATATTCACTGCAAAATTACCTAAGATACCTGCAGTCTGAAAAAATGCGAACATAGTTAATATAATAAAATTTACAATAAAGTTAAAACCATAAAAAGGACTGATAAAACTACAAAGTTAACTTAAAATTTAAAAAAATGTATTTTTAATAATAAGGTGTGATCATTAAGGCTGTCAGAAAAACACTGCGTGCCATCGTAGCAAGTGTAATAAAAATAATAATACAAACTAGTAAGAAATGCATTATACTCTTACAAGTAATTATAACATTGTGCCCAACACTAAGCCGCTTAACTAGCATCACGACCATGAATCTCACGAACTGGAGACGATCCGTAAAAGTTACCGTACTTGTCTCAGATAATTAGAACGTTTCAACTAACACAACAGAGTCTAACATACGTATACTTCGATAACTCAATATCAACTACGACCGTGGGAAGTACACTTATATTAAACTTGCAATAGCCGAGTTTATTTAGGATGGGCTTTCACTTTTACGCACAGACCTCGTTCATTGATAAAGCGCGACTGTTTAGTAAACATTTGCGCCCAAGTAACGTGCCTTCAAAAACTTTCCTTATTAGAAAAGGTCATGCTTTTTTTAATGATTGGTGACACTGCACGTATTCTGTCACAAACGTATAATTTTGATAGTTTAGTTATGTCTATAAAATAATTAAAAAAATATAAGCGTTTATAATTTGAATTTATGTATGACAATTGTCAGAATTTATAGTTTTCTAAAGTTTGGCAGGTGCACCAATCTTTGAATACATACTTACATAAAAAACAGCCTACTATAATGAGGAAAAGGTTTTGAAGGCACGTTATAAAAACTCCATATCCCTTACTAAACATATACCGTGAGGTTTTTATAACACCGTACATAGCCCCTATGTTCGATTTTATTTGTCCCATGTCAACGCATGGGCAGTTATGCAACTAACATTAGTCGTATTAGATTTCTACATAAACAATTTTATCGATAACTATCAAAGTCGTGACAAGATAGAATAATTCATACAATGTATTCTAAAGACGAAAAAATTTAATTTATAAATTTGTATCAAGCTGGAAACAGTATTAGAAGTATACGAGATCTGTTTGCTGCAAAGTATCCCGACAGACCAATACCGGCTCTATCAACCATCCACACAATTATTAAAACATTTAATAGGGATGGTTGTATAAGAAGCACACACAAAAAGAAAAATAAACCTTCCCATGTACTTACCGAAGAACTAAAATTAAATGTTTTATGTTTCATCGAAGAAAGCCCAATAACCGCAACAAATAAGATTGCACAGCACTTTAGCATTTCAAAAACGTCTGTACGTAGAATTTTTAAAATGTATAAATACAAAGCTTACAAATTTAGTAATCACCAAGAACTCTTCCCTGAAGATAAAATCAAACGCATAGATTTTTGTGAAACCTTATTTAATATAATTAATGAAAATGACAACATTTTAACAAAAATATTGTTTACCGATGAGGCGTCTTTTCTTTAAATGGTTCAGTAAACTCTCAAAATTTTCGGTATGTATAAAAAGTATTTTTTTCAATAAAATCTAATTAATTCGTTTCTATTGCACTTTTAGGTATTGGTCACGGACTAATGATCATCGTCAAAATTTAACACATACGCAATATAATGCACGGGTCAATGTTTGGGCAAGTATCATTGGTACTGCACTTGTAGGACCATACTTCATTGATGGAAATCTCAATTAGGTTAGTATAGTATGTATACGCCGCATGTTTGCAATAGGAGTAATGTTAGTTGCATAACTGCCCATGCGTTGACATGGGACAAATAAAATCGAACATATATACTATGTACGGTGTTATAAAAACCTCACGGTATAAATATATAACACTTAACGTGATGAATGGCAGTAAGAGAGTGAACCTACATTGTGCATGTGCGAATCGCATGGGTAAAACATACTTAACATTCCTTGGAGTCGTCGACTAAAGAAATGAACGTTTTATGAAACTATAGACAGGCCTTAAAACGACTTAAGTATCTTGAAAGAAAAAAATATTTAAGATAACAATTTCGCTTATAATAACAAATTATTTACACGTTATTTAACATTAATTTTACAGACACGGAAAACTACACCTAATGTTGTTTATCTTATAAAAGTGGTATGGTATACAATAATGAAATAATCATAACATACAAACCTGTTTAGATTATGAACACTATGGATCGACCGCTCTTCTCTATGTAACTTGATCGCTGTCGTCAATAGTAACATTTCATTCATAAAAATATTGTATTGATTTTGTGTTTTAAATCGTCAACCTTTTATTTAATATAACTGTACGTATAACGGCCTATGGCATGCAGCGTTTGTTAACAGCTTTAGTGACTATTTAACTCCTTAACGTATAATATACGAGGATTGTTAAATAAAAACACACACCTAGTATAATATAATCTTCTGAATACGGAAAGAACTTACCCTTGATTTATCGAAAAACGGCGTTATCAAAAATCCAAACATTATGATCGACAGAGAATACAGCAACACTAGCAAGAATATTAATGAAAAGTTGGTGTTCGTGAATACCCTCAAAGTGAATAGCAATACACAGCATATCACAGAAAGAATCAGGACGAAAGTCCCGTATATAATAAACCAGGATAACCTGTAAAATTATGATTTTTTTTTAAGGAAGCAATTAGATAAATCCATCGATAGTTTCGGAACGTACCAGAAGACCGAATCTCTGAGACCCATGATCTTCATACCCTCTTTGATTTTATTCTCCTTTTCGCCCACGATTAAAATTAAAAGATATGTTATAAATTGAGATAGGGCCATCACCATATACAATGGTATGACCACTCTAAATGCGACCATCCAATCTCCGGTAAACGCTTCTTTGGGGAACATTTCCAGTAGTATATGAGGCACGTGGATATTCTTTCTGCCGGTATCTAACTAAAACAGATAAAAGAAGAACAGAGTACATATAGGTACATAAAGTATATACAGTCCGTCCATAAAGTATGGACACAAGCCCGTAGTAACGTTATTGTGCATTGTTTGACAAAATGCAAAGATATGTCGATTAATGTTTTTTATTAGCTATATTTAGATGCTACCATTTTGTTTTTTCCGTCGACCTTGAATAAGTTGTGACGTCATTGATAATTTTTTTAAATGTTAACCCCATCTTTTTATGGATTTTGAAAGCTTTTACAATTCTTATTCGATGATGTAACAATTTTGGTATGTTACATTAGAAAATTTTTGAGTAAATTGTGTTCTAATTCTAAGTTTTATTTTTGACATTTACAGTATCAAATTTATAACAAATGCTCAAAATGTTTTCCTTCATTTTGTTGACAAAATCCTAAGCGAGAACAAATTCCATTTCGCGCATTCTGTAATATTTCGGGAGTGATTAGTCTGGTTTCGTAGATGGTGTGTTATCGTTAAGACATCCAAATTTTCCGGTTGTGTCGCATAGACTTTTGATTTTAAGTAACCCCACAAGAAGAAGTCCAATGGGATCAAATCTGGCGATCTAGCTGATCATTCAATTGTCCCTCTTCTTCCAATCCATCTGTTAGGAAATGTATTATTGAGGATTGCCTTACTGGTAGCGTATAGTGCGGAAAAGCACCAGCCTGTTGATACCACATTCTACGATCTGGCAAATGTGGATCCTCAGAACAGAATCGCTAAAACGGGTATCAATTCATTCCTCAAAAAATTCAAGTATATTTCGCCAGTCAAGTTTCCATCAAAGAAAAACGGTCCTACAATGCGATCGCCGATAATCCCTGCTCATACATTTAGTTTTTGCGGGTATTGGGTATGTGTCTCTTGTCCAATGAGAATTATCAGTCGACCAAAATCGGCAATTTTGTCTATTCACGGTGCCATTCAATGTGAAAGTAGCTTTGTCAGAAAACAAAATGTTGAAGAGAAATAGAGGGTCATTATCACAAATTTGCATCAACCGTTCACAATATTCCAAACGCCGATCAAAATCATTCTCAGACAACTCGTGAACTAAATTCATGTTATAGGGATGATACTTTGATTTATGCAAAAGTTTCCCGACTCCACCCCTTGCTACGTCAAATTCTCGACTACGTTGCCGTGTGCTTGTGTCAGGACGTTCTTGAACTGTTAACAAAATGTCAACTTGAGTGTCTAGGGCCGTTGATGGACGTCCACTTTTTGGTTTATCTCGAACGAACCCTTCTTCCAAAAATTTTCTGTGGATTTTACTTACAGTTGAAACACCGATAGGGTCCAGTTCAGGATGCGTTTCATTAAACAACTCCGCTACGTCCCTAACATTTCGCCGTCTATCTCCAAACCCAATCATCATGAGCACCTCAATGCGTTCCCGTTCAGATAAATGCATCTCAGAGAATGAATAATTAAAACACTTTACATCAACAATTAGGATTAAATAAAAATGTTGTGATTCGGATTATTTACAATCTGTCAAAAAAATTACCTTGTCACTTTGGGAATGACAGAAAAATGAAAAATGATTACTCAAAAATTTTCCAATGTAACATACCAAAATGTTTATATCATCTAATAAAGAATTGTAAAAGCTTTCTAAATCCATAAAAAAAAATGGGGTTGACATTTAAAAAAATTATCAATGACGTCATAACTTATTCAAGGTCGACGGAAAAAACAAAATGGTAGCATCTAAATATGGCTAATAAAAAACATTAATCGACGTATGTTTGCTTTTTGTCAAATAATGCACAATAACGTTATTACGGGCTTGTGTCCATACTTTATGGACGCACTGTATAAGGTGTGGCCAATAAATAACAACATTTTTTCCCGGTAGACTGTAAACTTTATTAAGTAAAATTACATGCCTTTAAGCATTAGGATATTAATTAAGATCTTAGCATTCCATCAGGACGTTTATGTGAACAAGAAACAATAAAGGTCCTAACGTATTGCTAAGAGGAATTCCCTAATTCATCTAACTGTTAGGCTAACAAATATGTCAGTATAAAATAGTAGAGATGACTGTAATTTATTGAAGCTGTAAAAACAGAAAAAAAGCAGGGAATTTCTAGCAAATATACTCTCGTAAGTAATATTTTATTACTAGAGAACGGACGCAATTTCCAGAAAACGCAATCGGCAATTGGAATTGTGTGTAACGTCGCTCAGTACATCCCGGCGTAAATCAATGAAGTATTTGTTTGACTTACTCGGATACCTGGTCTCGCCGCGATAACAATGGACAAGCCAGCTATTGTATTCGGAGAATATAGTGGTTTTTAAAGTGTTTTCATGAGCGTAGATAGAAGCGGGGTTTTTATAATGTATTTTATTTATTAGTTTATATTTCGTAAGATAAATAAAGTGCTGTGAGTAAGTTTCTTGTTTTCATAGTTTTAACTGTTAATTACATCGTAATTTTTGTGATAGATCCTGTTTAATATCGTTTGATTGAATCTATTTCTACCAATTATTTCGACGTAAGAGTGTGCATTGAATTTCGTTCAGTTTCAATAACTTACGCACACATTTTTAGTTTTCATTTATTTAGATCTAGAGCATTGTTCAAGTTACTTTTTCAGACATGATATGGAAGAATGTCGAGAACGGAATTGTAAAACAATGGCGAGTTGGATTGACGGTGATACTGATTGTATGTCCATTGTCAGTGATTCCGAAATTTATTACAAAATCCGTAAAATATCGTCAAAAATTCGTCACTTAGGATCGCAAACACATCTGAACTCTGTAAAACTTTTATGGCGGCTAATATTCCATTAAATAAACTTAGCAATCCCACTTTAAAAATATTTATTCAAAAATATACTGGTCGAAATGTTCCTGATGAATCAACTTTACGCAAATATTATGTTTCTAGGTGCTATACGAGAACAGTAGATCGCATTAGAAGCCATCTTTTAAATCAATACATATGGATAAGCGCCGACGAAACGGTGGATATGTTAGGACGCTGTGTGGTAAATGTTGTAGCTGGTGTACTACATCCAACTATTCCCTATAACTCATATGTAATAGCAACAAGTGTTATAAATAGAATTGATGCGGAAACAGTTGCTGAAACCATTAAGGAGAATATGCAAAAAATGCTTCATTCGGACGCCACATACAAAGAAAGAATACTTTTATTTGTCAGTGATTGTGCTGCGTATATGTTAAAAACAGGCAGACTATTGAAGAAAACATATCCTAATATGCTGCATATTACTTGTGTAGCACATGCTCTCCACAGAATCTGTGAATATATCAGAGACACTTTTCCGGAAGTTGATAGACTTGTATCAGCTTTTAAAAAAGTTTTCAGAAAAGCACCATTGAGAGTAGCTCTTTTCAGGGAAAAATTTCCATCTCTGTCACTGCCTCCCACTCCAGTAATAACTAGATGGGGAGCATGGCTGGAAGTTACTAGTTATTATGCTGAGAATTTCGATAGTCTAAAACATTTCGTAACACTGCTAAAGGAGGATGCTAGAAGTATTGGTGAGTGCAAGGAGCTCACACAAATCCCAAATTTAAAAAATCAGTTGTACTTTCTTCACGAACACTTTGGAAAATTGCCAAAAATAATCACTTATTTTGAAAATCGAAATCTCAAATTAAATGACGGATTAACCACATTAGATGTGGCTGTTAATAATTTGAAAAGTATTCCAAGTGACTTCGGATGTGGCCTTCGGCAAAAGTTTGAAGCAATTCTTAATAGAAATCCAGATTTAATTACATTGCAGCAATTATGTATGGAGACAATTCCACAAAATCTAACGGCTAAATATGAAGAAATAAAAGAATATTTCCAGTATGTACCTATAACCAGTTGCGATGTAGAAAGGACGTTTTCTATTTATAAGGATGTACTTAATTCAAAGAGAACAAAATTGACAGAAGAAAACCTTGAGAAACTATTGCTAGTCAATATTAATACTCCTTTACTCAACTTGAACGACAAAATGAACAAATAAAAAAAATGTTCCAATTATATAAATAAAATTAAAAACTTTAAAAATACAACTTTTCAACAAATACATATGTATTTCGTAATTTTATAGATCACCACCCGTTCGTTTTCCAATTATATAAATTAAATTAAATATTTTAGAAATACAGCCTTTCGCCAGTACTGCACTGAGTGGTAAGCGTGTCCGTTCTCTATTTATTACATACCGACGATGTAAATAAAACATAAAATAAGAAATGTGTTGGATACAAAAGATACTTACTTTGATTTTAGTATAATCCAAGAGAGATTGCAAAGCTACAAATCCAGAATAATAATACTGATTAACTGGACAGCTATCGCCGGTTTCTATTGGGAAAACGCTGGACCAATGGCTCGATGATTGTCGACAAGATGCGGGAGAGTTGAAGAGATGATCAGTTGACGGTGTCTCAAAAAACGATGGATTTGTTCGAATTTCGTATCTGTGGAAATGCGGAAATTTACAAGCCCTTGTCATAAAAGCAACAAATATAAAAACGCTTATGTTTAAGATCAACACTTAAACGTAAGTACCAAAGATTTGGTATGGCTTATATCGTGTAATGTACTCGTCTTTAACATTAGAGTATATTTCTTCGCTGCGCATCTCCTACATGAATTTCTCATTTTACCAATGAAACGCGTTAGAAGCTGTGAAAAGCAGTGGACATCTCGGTAAACATATACGCAAGGTGGTAGGGATATAGCCTGACATTATATATTTCACTCTAATAGTACGGATCAAGTTGCTATCGTATAGAGTACCGTTAAAGTAGAATGCATTACAAGATATATTAATTAAAATGTAAATCGTTACTCCCAATATTTAGAATGTCAACTTTAATAAAAAGTATTAGCAATTTTATTCATTAAATCTTACTTTAGAGGTCCTTGTATTGGTCCTGGTTCTTCGAAAATAACGGCGATCGGTATGTCGGAAGATTGGAGCCAATAGGCCGTCAGAAGTTCTTCTCTCGTTGAATAGATGAGCCAATCTATTGGATGAAGACCCGGTTCTGTATGCATCGTTTGCCAAAGTGTATTAACGTTTCTTAAAAACTCCTAAGAGAAAGTGGGTAAGATTGTTATTATTACCATTACGAACGGAACACAAAGTAAATATTGATAAAAAGCTGATAGATATATGATTTTCATTTTTATGCTAGTGAATACACCGTGAATAGCAGTTTAAATTATGCATTTAAGCAAAAATTTACACATAATAACTAGAGACCGTACGCATCAGACCGAAATTACGATGGACCATGTAAATAGTCTATATTGTGATGACTCATCCAACGATGCGTCGCTCGTCATACCTCTGGCGTTTTCTCGATCCATGCAGAACGCTCGAGAAGAGTATTCACAGCGATATATAAGCCATCGAGGAAGGGATTGAAACATTCGATACCAGAGTCTCGCGGAGTGAACATAAATATGAATACATAAATGTGCTTATTGTTAGTAATTAGTTTTTATATTGTTATTCGTTTTATTATTAATATAGTGTGCGTCTAAAGTTACCGTTAGTTTTATTAAGAACCCGAAAAGACAAACTTTACAATATATAACATCGCTAAGTACAACAAGCAGTTATTGAATAGCACTATTGATTCGATTAACCACACATCTGTTTTTTGTCGTTGAATTGTATAGCAATTACTCCAAAATTATAGTTAAATTTCTTTTTTCATGGGCGTAGATAGAAGCGTGAGGACGTTTTATGACTGAAAAAAATATATCCGTTGAAGATAATATGTTAAAAAGAGATTTGTTGTTAGTGTATCACAAGTAAAATATCAATATGACAAATATAAGCTTGATATGTTGGCGAAAGATGTTGGCCGAGAAGTTCTACGTTTACCACCTTACCATTGTGAGCTGAATCCAATAGAGATGGTTTGGGCGCAAGTGAAAAATCACATAAAGATGCACAACACTACGTTCAAAGTAAAAGATATGGCACCATTAATTACGAGTGCCTATAGTAATGTGACAGCTGACAATTGGAAGAATTATATTCAGCATGTAAAAAAATTTGAAGAAGAAATGTGGATTGTCGAAGGATTGCAAGATGATGTTGAGGAGTTTATCATCCATGTAGGAGACTCAGGTTCAACTGATGATATGGAAGACGATTTATTAACTGACCCTGTCGGCTATTCGAATGCTGCTTCAACATCCAGTGGATTGTAGGGTTGTTCCTAGAACGAATCTCTGACAGTTTGCATCTCTTTTAGCCAATTGGTAGGCAGTATTATAGTACACGATGATGGCTGTAAAACAGATTTTTCTCCCGACCGAGAATAAAGTGTCATCTTATACATCTGACAATTGACATATATTAGACTACTTTATTCTCTAGGGAATAAAATATTCGATTTTCCCTAGGGAATAAAGTGAATACTGTAGTGAAGACACAAACAAACTCGTTTTACCTTAGTAACCAGAAACTATGCACATTTTCATGACAAACCAACTTAATTGAATGACATCAGATCAATCTATCAATCAACTGTCAAACTAATAATGAAATAAATTATTACATTTAAGGTCGGGAGAAAAGTTTTGTATGTAATTCGGGAATAAACGTCTATAATCCCTCAACAGAAAATGCCCTCGCTCCCTTTGGTCGCTCAAGCATTACTTACTGTCTCGAGATTAAAACTGTCGTTTATTCCCTTAATACATAAATATCTATAAATTCCGATTCACTAAAAATAATAGGGATTCTTCTCGGAACAAACCTACAACTAATGTTACTACAGCAGTCAAGTTTTAATTTAATTTAAAAAATATATAATAATATAATAATTGATATTTTTATGTTATTGGTTAAATATATCTATATTGCAGTATTTTTTGTATGTTTATGGTCTACACAAAAAAACTTTTTATGATTATTGCTTGTATTCTAATAGACACATCAAACTATTTTTTATAATAAAGGAAACCAATATAATATATTGGTTTCCTTTCCTTTATATATTATATAAAATAATTGTTTTAATTCAAAACAAACCTTGAGTATACATACAAATGGTGTGTTGGTTAAACCAAATTATAACTTAAACATACAATTTTAAGTAGTTTGTTAATATAATGATTTACTTTTCATATACATTAACTAGAATGATATTTCACTCTTATTTACTTTTTCTTGGCATCGAATATATTATAAACAGATGCAAACTAAGAATAATAATTTTAAAATTTTGTTCAATATAAATACAATTAAGGTTATGTCAATACAATACTATTGACAGCAGGCCTGATTAACAGCAATATAGGTATGTTGGTAGGAATGAGTTCGCGACTTGGCAACTATGTACGCTATCTCTATAAGGCCTGTACTTCATCATGGGCGTGAAACGCTCTATAGTTATCAGGTAAAGAAATTTTTGAAATTCTGATATAATAGAAACCTTAAGTAGTCACTGTCTACTATTAAAACGGGTGTATGATTGTGACACACCTGCATTTATACAACACTAGATTAGTAATTTCGCCTGACAACAATGTCTGGATTCACTTAAAATGTCACAACATGAAACACCGACGTGAAAATGCCAGTTAATCCCCCTGAATAAGCGAAATTCATTTCATATCTACATCAAATTTGTTTCGCCGCTTTTTCATTTCTTTTCTTTCAGGCATTCTTCGTCACTCTTCGTCAAAAGAAAATCCTTTCATATTTAATAATCCCAATGGACTTACGAAAAATTCCTCCGAAAATCTTTCTTTCTCGCACAGACGCAAAAAGATCAAAAATTACACGCGAAATGGAATCAACGAAAGATATATTAATTCTGTGGCATTTTCTCTTTTTAAAAAATACTTTTCCTTTTTCCGTATCTTTATTATGTTTGTTCCTAAATGTTTGATCGCAAACAGGGCTTGTAAAGAACTTGTTAAGTATTACGCTTTTGAAACTCGATTTAATTTTGGAATTTTAGGGGCTTGTGCGCAATGTAAATAACGCGATTGAAGTTAAAAAAGGTACCCGAGGCTACGAATATAACTTGCTGTTGAAATAAGCTTGGTATGAATTAATAATTTAGTGACTAAATATCCACATTTGCTTTTACTGTTGAATGGGTTTGATATAACATTAGCCTTTATAAGAAACAAATTTAATAGAGTCTTTTTCCGTCTATAATCCTAATTCACTTTATACTTCACACTTAAAGTTTTTACGAGGCGAGTTTTTTTATGTTATCTACCTAACTATGAAAGAAACGAGTTAAAAAACAAAAAAAAATATATTTCAACATAAGAACAAACTTATTCCAACTGCCTTCGAAAAAAAAACTGCTTTGTCCAGGTTCGTTTATAACTTATTTATGTATAAATCCATTCATTGTAAACGAACCGTATGTAAACAAATACGTCCGCATATCTGCAAGTGGCACAGAATTTATAGACGGCACATATCGAGACAGTGGCACTCAAAATTTATCTGTTTAAATTAATTTTATCTCATTTAAAAAAAAAAACTAAAAATAACACAATTGGTATATATTTCAGTAATATAATTTAAGAATTAAATTAATGAGACTTATTCAGAATAACCTTGTATGTTAATGTATAGCAAACGCGAATTAAGTTGGCGCGAGGAGGGGGTGCGCAGAAGCCGTTTTTTAAAACGTCCACCCCCACTACTCAAGTAATTGTCAGAATACATTTGTCATTGACGTTTGACAGAACATAATGTCTTTGCTAGGTGATCATAAAGTGATACACGCTCAGAGGTTAGAATTATCTGACATTTGATGAAAACCAAATACAAATCTCCCCACTACTTTTAATCCTGCGCGAACTTACCCCTCCTCGCGCCAACTTAATTGGCGTTTGCTATACCTACTTATTGCGTATTTTCAAAAATTGAAATTCAATAAAGTTATTCCACAATAAAAGAAAGTCATTTTTTATTAAAACTTCGTAATAAATTTTTCTGTCTGTTCAGAAAAAATTGAATTAAATAAGAATAAACTGAAATTTATTTCTTTTTGTTCTAAAAATGGTGTTTCAATTTGTTCAAAAATTCAAAACGAATAGAATTTTAGGGTCACGCTATATAAAAAAACTCTACCATCAACACATTCGTAAAACGCGTTTTCGAAAAAAACAATCAAAAATGCGTTTTATGTTAGTTAGCATATTACATAAAAGCAAATTTAATGGTTTCAGTGAAAATATCCTAAAAATATGAGGTAATTTCCTATTTGAACGACCCTTTTTCTTGTTCATGATTTGTTGATTTCGGCCTTAATTTCCCCAAAATTCATAACTCATTTAGAACGACAAGAACTACATGACTTCTCGCTCATATTACAACCCGGTAAGCCACACGGTTTCCACATTTTTCCCCCGACATGGCTTCATTCTCTCCCTTAGTTTCACGGAGAATCGTCCGTTATTCGCTTTTGAAGTGCCGACCCTTCGTTATCTAGCTGCGTTTCCCTTTGAGTGGGGCCCGTTAACTTGTAAACTTAATAACCTTTCTTTAGCGCAGAAAGGACTCATTCATTACGGGCTTGTAACCCTATTTATTGTATCATTATTACATGAATGTAATATTTCAAGTATTTAACCCTGATCAAGTGAACGTGACGTGCGTGCGGGGTAGTGGGGGGGGGGGCACACCCCACCACCCGCACCACGAAATTTAATATCTTACCTGAACATCGGTTGTATTCGGGACTACAGCTACGGTGTGATTCTTGAGATATTGGAAATGTTCGAATAATTTAGCCTCGCCCCTGGGAGTAGCCATTACGGGAAAGTTTGGATTTGGAATGATTATTTTTACGATGATTAGAATGCCCAAGGAATAAAGGGGTAGCAGCACCTCCTAAAACAAAGTAAGTATTAATTGTGTTCAGTTACATCTTAAAAGCAATCGCGAATATTAAAAACATTCCAATATCTTCTGAAATAATACAATAATGCATTGAAGCATGCTAATAATACGTTTTTATTCCTTTCTGTTTAAAACGAATATATCCATCTAACACTGAACAACCAGTTCAAATACATTGCTAAAGATGGAGTTACTGAAACAAATGTGAATTTACGAGTGCGATTCGTAAAGTTCCGTTTCCGCTTAGTGAACAGAGGAATGAGGATATTGGCGCGATTGCAGAGCTGCGGTGTAGTCTGATTCAGTGTGAGTTTGGAAATGCTAGTGAGAGAATCGTTCGGACATGCTTCCGTGCTATTTTGGTCGTTTAAAATTTCTAAATATCCAAGCTAGTTTTTAATAATTGATTTTACATCGTCACTTATTGCCTCGAAGACTAGACAAGTCATTTAACTTGTGAAGATCATTCAATTTATATTTGACATAGAGTAAAAATAGGGGAGAAGAAATACAAGTTTTCGTTTAACTTTAGAATTGCCTCGATCCGTATTTACCCACTTAATTCTTTTGCAAATATATTCGTTTAGATTAATATTTATTTTCAGCAAGCAGAGAAGATATAAGTGAATTTTTCAAATCAATAATGTCTGGTTGACATTAAAGCAATTGCGCCTGTACTTACGCCAGAAATCTAATTTCAATATGATTTGGAGCGTGGTAAACTTGGCGTTAAAATTTATGAAGAAATGACAGCAGATGGGTCGCTTAAAATTACAAAACTCTGGTATCGATTATCTCTAGTCCATGCATATTAATGTGAAAGATGATACCTGTGCGCCAAGTAAAACTTTTAAGACTTTGTGTACACATATATAATGTTTCGCCAGGCTTTGTTAGACTAGAAGGAATCCACACACTACAAGTTTATAAAGCAAGGCTAACTTCTCGAAAAACTCTTACGCGAAAGTACGGCAACTTCCGAATATTCCTTTTTATGAAATTGTGAAAAGACGTTTAAATTTGCGAAAGTTACGTTGCGACTTGAAATACCACAGATGCTTCTATGCCGCTCGTTATTTTATAGTTTACTGGTGTTTTATGAAAGATATACGAGGAAGAAGTGATAGATTAGATTCTGCCATAGATGACGTGGCATAGGAAACGGATATAACTTTAAAAGTACGAGGGTACTGAAATGTTTTGAGCTTAGCATAGAAACATGTTTTCGGCCAAATGTAGTTTTTAATTGTTTAATATAGTCTCCGTTTAAATCCAGACATTTTTCCCAGTAATGCTCTAACCTCCTTAACCCTTCCAAATAATAGTTGGTGTCTAGCTCCACAAAATAGGCGTTTAAGTATGCTGATCTCCTAGTTCGATGAAAATGTCTGGTCCTCCAAGCTAAATTTTAAGCTTAGGAATCAGGATTTTTCCTGTTTCTTAAGCTTAAAATTTCAACGAGAGTCAGTTCTGGTGAATGCGGTGAGTGCTCAATTAATTCGAAGTGTACTTCGTGAATTTTGGCCATGACGACCGCCGAAGTGTGAGCAGATGCGTTGTCTTGATGGAACAGCACTTTCTTCGTCTTCAAATGAGGATTTTTTTTTTGCAATTTCTGCTTTCAGCTTATCAAGTAATGATTAGAGAACGGATGCAATTTCCATAAAACGCAATCGGCAATTGGAATTGTGTATAACGTCGCACAGTACATCCCGGCGTAATTCAATGAAGTATTTGTTTGACTTACTCGGCCACCTGGTCTCGCACGATAACAATGGACAACTCAGCTATTGTATTCGGAATATATATTTCTTTTTAAAGTGTTTTCATGAGCGTAGATAGAAGCGGGGTTTTTATAATGTATTTTATTTATTAGTTTATATTTCGTAAGATAAATAAAGTGCTGTGAGTAAGTTTCTTGTTTTCATAGTTTTAACTGTTAATTACATCGTAATTTTTGTGATAGATCCTGATTAATATCGTTTGATTGAATCTATTTCTACCAATTATTTTGACGTAAGTGTGCATTGAATTTCGTTCAGTTTCAATAACTTACGCACACATTTTTAGTTTTCATTTATTTAGATCTAGAGCATTGTTTAAGTTACTTTTTCAGACATGATATGGAAGAATGTCGAGAACGGCATTGTAAAACAATGGCGAGTTGGATTGACGATCATACTGATTGTATGTCCATTGTCAGTGATTCCTAAATTTATTACAAAATCCGTAAAATATCGTCAAAAATTCGTCACTTAGGATCGCAAACACATCTGAACTCTGTAAAACTTTTATGGCGGCTAATATTCCATTAAATAAACTTAGCAATCCCACTTTAAAAATATTTCTTCAAAAATATACTGGTCGAAATGTTCCTGATGAATCAACTTTACGCAAATATTATGTTACTAGGTGCTATACGAGAACAGAAGAACGCATTAGAAGCCATCTTTTAAATCAATACATATGGATAAGCGCCGACGAAACGGTGGATATGTTAGGACGCTGTGTGGTAAATGTTGTAGCTGGTGTACTACATCCAACTATTCCCTATAACTCATATGTAATAGCAACAAGTGTTATAAATAGAGTTGATGCGGAAACAGTTGCTGAAACCATTAAGCAGAATATATAAAAAATGCTTCATTCGGACGCCACGTACAAAGAAAAAATACTTTTATTTGTCAGTGATAGTGCTGCGTATATGTTAAAAACAGGCAGACTATTGAAGAAAACGTATCCTAATATGCTGCATATTACTTGTGTAGCACATGCTCTCCACAGAATCTGTGAATATATCAGAGACACTGAATCGACGCCAAAAACTTGACTCGTTTTGCTTAAACCTCAGACAGGGCTTTGGAAATGTTCATTCGAATGCGTTCTTAGTCCAAAATGAGCAACTGCGGCATTCAACGCACAGAAAACTTTCGCAGGAGCAATTCTTCGCTTAATATATGGACAAACGCGTGTTTTCGATATGTATATACCTTCTGCTATTTCTCTAACGTTGATTCGACGGTCGTCCAGTATCATCTGGTGAACATTTTGAATGTTATCTGTGGTGGTCGCAATTTTTGGCTGTTCCGAACGCTCATGATCAGAAAAGCTGATGCAACCGCGTAAAAATGATGGGGCACAGTCCCCATAAACATCGTCCAACTCAGTTGTAAATTTCGCAGTCGTATTGCCGTTCAAATGCAAGAATTTTACATCGACCGACACAAACGACTGTCAAACAGCTGAGCGTTAAAAATAGTTGAAATTTTCAGGCATCTTTCGTAGCATATGCGATTGTAGTGCCAGGAATGGTTTTGACTAGAAACGCCATCTTCCTGTTGAGGCTAAAAACATTTGAGATTACCCTGGTACGACTGACACAAGCGACTGTCAAAAAGTGAACGGCCAAAATGGTTGAAATTTTCACAAGCATCTTTCATAGCATATACGATTGTAGTGCAAGGAATAGTTTTGACTAGAAACGCCATCTTCATGTTAAAGCTAAAAACATTTGGGATTACCCTGGTATATTCACAGAATGAGAGCATATAAGGTAATCGCAATATATTTTCGACCTAACAGGTCTGGTTTTTCGGATTTTTGGCCGCGTGTGAGATGTCTTGAGAAAAATCGTTTCAACGAGATCACGCCCGACAATTTCTAACGTTGGTCTGCCATTGACTTGAGTTTTAAGTCATCTGAGAACATCATACGAGGTAAATGTTCCCAGCCTGTCAGGCTTATACATATTCAAACGTGTTCAAAGTTTGTTGTTTCGTAGTTTATACATACGATAAGTATAGATAGAGTTCTACGAGTAAACAGTTATCAATTTGCAATCAGATAACGCAATTAGTCCATGGAAATGCTTCAGTTGACAGAAATTAACTATCGCACGGTCATTAAATTTTCAACAATGAAAGCAAATACGCCTGATCAAATTAAACAATGTTTAAATGGCATTTATTGAGATTTATCGCTTTCATATTCAACTGCAAGAAAGTTGGCAAAATGTTTCTGTTTGGGGTAAGAATCCCTCGATGGCTAGCCAAACTGACGAAGTATATTGAGACAGAAACGTGTCTTTGGCTCAAGTAAACGTTGGAAAATACGGGGTGTACGTCCATGTGTACATGTAATGCATGTCTGTTTCGTTTGCAACAAATGCGTAATGCGTGCTTAACGTATTGATATACTCAAGATCTTATTCTACCTTTTACCTTACTAGACAACGAAGTATAATTTACTGCTTACTACTTATTTTATGTGTCAACTTGTAAGTGTTCACCTCTGCCGCGTAGTGTAATTTCCCTGCTGTAGGTATTACTATTTATTATCAATATTGAGACAGAAGGAGATAAATTTCTATTTTAAATCAATTGCACTTACTTTTGGAAGAGACCCTGTACATACTTAAGACTATTACATCATTTAGAAATTTTTACACCGAAAAAGATCGCGTCATCTTTATTATTATTTTATTTACATTTTGTTTTCTATTTTAGAAACCCGACGCAACATGATGACACCAAGAGCTTTCAAAGGAATTGGATTTAATCAAATTAAGTGCCCGCGAAACGATCACGTCCGAATCTGTCAAGTTCGTGAAAGTATCTCCGGAAGACGAACGTGCTTTCCCCACACTGAAATAACTATCAAAATAACCCCTGGTTTTACTCACCGCCGTAGTTCGTCGCTTCTCCCTTTTCTTCAGCAGGAGATTCCTTACCAACATGGCCTTCAACTGCGTGAAAAATAATGACGGCCTTTCTTCACACATCTTTTCTGTTCTTCTAGTCGGTCGCGTTTCCGTTTTCGTTACGTTTCTTTGATGTGTGTTTATTTGAAATATATTGCACGTAAAAATCACAGTCGGCTTGGAATGTTGAGCCTTTTATAGGTTATGTTACGTCATTTTGATTATCGGAATTTTTCTTTTGCGGGGATGGATTTAGAAAGCACGTTATCTGGAAAGGAAAACATTAAATGCAATCAAATTCAATATTTGCGAAAGGAAATGTTATTTATTGTAAAGTATACGGGGTATGTTTAAAAAATATATACAAGTGTCCCGTATCGTTATGTTCAAATTTTAGGAGTGTAAAGTAGACTTCATTTCAAGTAACAAAAACGCAAAACTTGCATATCTATTTTTATTTTTTTTAAAGTTACATATCTATGAATGTGATTGTCAGATCATGAAAAAAAATGTAATCCTAAAGTCAATACAAACTGATTTTATTTAAAAAAGTTCAATTAATAATATTTTCGAAATGTCCACCTCCTTGTTGAATGCAGGCTTGTGCCCGTAAGCCAACAGAAGAAGTACTTATCCGAATTTCATACTTGTTTTGTCGGATTTGCTCGGCAGCCAGGTGAATACGATTCAACAACTCTTCTCTTGTGTTCGAAACTTGCGCGTAGACTAAATTTTCATGTACCCCCATAAATAAAAGTCAAGGGGATTAAGATCGGGTGATCTGGGTGGCCATGCAACAGGACCACCTCGACCAATCCATCTTGGATAATTGACGTTAACCCAATTTCGGACAGCAATTCCGAAATGTGGTGGTGCCCCATCCACGTGAAACCACATGTCTCGTCGAACATTCAGTGGGACATCCTCTAAAAGACCTGGCAGTTCGTCAATAAGAAATTGAAGGTAATTGTCCGCATTTAAACCCCCAGGAAGAACGACAGGACCAATCAGCAAGTCATCGATGAGGGCCGCCCAAACGTTAATAGAAAATTCATGTTGAAATTTAGATGGGCGTATAGATTTGGGATTTTCTGATGACCACCTGTGCAGGTTTCTCAGAATTGTAACACCACTTCTCGTGAACGTAGATTCATCTGTCCAGAGGACTGTTCTGCAGAAATTAAAATGAAGCCGTGACTGTCTTAATATCCACGTAGAATAAACTAGACGAGCATAGTGGCCTGCCTAAAGCAAACCGTGTCCCCTGCGATAATAGTGATATGGATATAAGCCCTCACGTTTTAAAATTCGCTAAACTGTCGTTTGTGACACTCCTAGTTGTCTAGCGATTCGACGTACACTAAGAGTTGGATCCCTTATAACAATAGCTACTGCCTCTTCCTCTAAGTCTGCTGGCAAATTTACTCCTCGGTCGAAAAGATAATCACGCATTCCCGAAATTGTCTGTGTACTTCCAAAAACGTTCTGTAATGAGGAATGCCTATCGGGAAACCGATGTCGGTATTCAATAACTGCTTGACGTGCACTGCCGTTACAGTAGCCATACACAAAATGCATGTCCGCATACTCTTGAGAAGAAAATCGGTAAGGCATTTTGAATAAAAAAAACGTTTCCACTCACTAATAAGCCGTTGCATGAACTGAAACGTAATGTAATCCTTTATTAAAAAATGTAACGTTAACAGTCATCTGAACATTTGTTAATTGTATGATATTCATGGTTCAGCACTTACGAAATAAGTAATAACCTTCTTTATCATAAATCAATTTCCAGTACTTTTTTTTGTAGATCTCCAAGAAATTACTGTATGCACTACGACACGTGTTTATTTATTTTAGGATAACATTTTATTATGCGACGTTAACAATAACACACATTAAATAAAATCAGTTTGTATTAACTTTAGGATTACATTTTTTTTCATGATCTGACAATCACATTCATAGATCTGTAACTTTGAAACAAATAAAAATGGATATACAAGTTTTGCGTTTTTGTTACTTGAAATGAAGTCTACTTTACACTCCTAAAAGTTGGACATAATGATATGGGACACTTGTATATTTTGCGATTGTTACACTTCGCATATATTAAGAATATTTTTAATTCTATTTTTAACTCGTGGATTTTATATCGCGAGGACAGGAAAAAACTGGGTGACAAAAAATCGGTCATTTTAAAATTCCTTGATTTTAAAATTCAATTGGCAGACTACTTCCTTGAGGAAAAAAATCGTAACGTAGAAAGTGACGAAAATATTTTGAAGTTGCTGTTAACAACAAAAAACAATCCTGGATCCTGTTCCATCGCCAGGATCAACCTCAACAAAACAAGTAATCCAGCATTTACCGAAATTAAGTAAAGTGAAAAATTCTTAGGTGCTAATTCAACAATTGCCACAAAAAAAAAACAATTTTTTTTTTGCGAAATATGTAACGCTTATCTATAAATTTTTATGATTACCATGTCTCTGTACAAATAACACAGGTCTACAGTGATTTTGATGTTTGAAAGCTGTTTGCTAATTTGTATATGTTTGGGGGCCCTTATTCCAAAAAACGCCATATTTTTGCTCTATCACGTAAATTTTTTTTATAGCGCTCTATATCTTAAAAATGTTATTTTATTAATATACATACCTGACAAGAATATGTTTGTTCCATGTTAGGCATGATTTTTAAATGAATTGATTTTTATGAAATTAAATGTGATTTGGCAACACTGGTTAATATTAGATTTCTCAGCAAAGCAACAGAGTCGGCGCAGAAGCGTCAATATAACGTTGAAACCTGCTTATGTGCAGTTTGGTTGTGTTAGTCGTCGTGTTACTGTGTCCGCGCGCTTGTTGTCTTCGTTGTTGCGTATTTTAAGTGTTCTAGAACGTATAAATATGGAAAGAAGACATTGTGTGAACAATCCGAATAACTTTTGTTATATCTGTGGTAGTTATGTCGTAGTAAAGCAGAGGCAAACTATAACTTCGTTTGTGAAAAATGTATACCACGCTTAGTTTGGTGTAAAAATTGGCGACCAAGACAAGTCCTGGGCTCCTCATACTGTTTGTTCCGTTTGCGTTGAAGTATTAAGAAACTGGCAAAAAGGTAGGAAGAAATGTTTAAGCTTTGGTGTTCCTATGGTATGGCGAGAGCCTAGAAATCACAGTGATGATTGTTATTTTTGTTCGTGTAATGTTCAAGGATTCAACAGAAAAAATAAGAAACAAATTGTGTATCCCAATCTTTACTCTGCTATTCGACCAGTTCCTCATGAACCAGATGTACCGATACCTACCGCCCCAAAAGCACTAGAAAACGTCATATCGTCAGAATCTAATTGCGACCCAGATGACTCAGATTTCACACCAGATTCCAGAGAGCCCGAAGTGTTGAACCAGAGCGAACTAAATGATTTATATATTATATATATATATATTTTATAATTAGAGATTTGCACCTTCCAAAGGATGCATCCGAACTGTTAGCCTCCCGACTTCGTGAGAAACATTTACTGGCACCTGGCGTCACATCAAGCTTTTACCGGGATCGCGAAAAAGAGTTATGTCAAAATTTTACTCAAGACGGACCGCTAGTGTATTGCAACAATATTCCTGACTTAATTTCAAAATTAGGAAATGTGCCGTATGTAAAAGAAGAATGGCGCCTGTTTATTGACTCAAGTAAGCGTAGTTTAAAAGGCGTTTTATTGCACAATGGTAACGAGCTGGACTCGGTTCCTGTTGCCCATTCGGTACATTTAATGGAAACGTGTGAAAATTTTGAACTTCTTTTAAAGAAAATAAACTACCAAGAACATCAGTGGATGCTTTGTGGTGACCTTAAAGTGCTGTGCATGCTACTAAGGACAACAAGGAGGTTATACAAAATTTCCATGCTTTATTTGTGAGTGGGATAGTCGAGCAAGGGATAGACATTGGACTCAAATAGAATGGCCCTCTAGAACAAGCCTTACACCTGGTAGCAAAAATGTATTAAGAGATAGCTTAGTTGACCCCAAAAAAGTTTTACTGCCTCCTCTCCATATCAAACTTGGTTTGATGAAGCAGTTTGTTAAAGCCCTAGACAAAAATGGACAGTGTTTTAAATATTTGTGCGAGACATTTCCAGCCTTATCCGATGCCATGTTAAAAGAAGGTATTTTTGTTGGGCCGCAGATAAGAACATTATGCAAAGACAAGGATTTTCAAAACACAAGAAAGAAGTAATTGATAAGTTTCTTGGGAACTCTAAGGACGAAAACTACGAAAATATTGTTCAAAATATGTTACAACACTTTCATCGTCTAGGTTGTAGGTTTTCACACTTGAACTATTTTCCTGAAAATCTTGGAGCAGTTAGCGAAGAACAGGGAGAGAGGTTTCACCAAGACGGGATATGCCCTTAAAAACATACAACCGAATGTCCGGACAACGCAGCTTTCTGGCAAAAAGACAAAGATTTCACTTAAAAAAGACTGAGTAAAGTATTTTTTTCCACTTTTTTAACTTGTATTCCACCTTTTTACTCAATAAACAAATAATTTTTTTAAGAAATATCGTTTTTTTTTCATTTAATATTTACAAAAAAAACCTTACGTGATACAAATAAATGCATAGAATTTTTGAAATCAGCCTACCAAAATTATATAAAATCAGTTTTCAAAATAAAAACATCTGTCAAAAAGTTTAATTTTGTAGACCTGTGTAATTAGTAACTGTTAATTAATACTAAACATTTATTTCGTTTACCTACATAATAAATTTTGACTTGACTACGCTCCGATGTCCATTAAAATGGACAAAAATTTTTTCAAAAAACCTTTACTCAAAAAATCTCAAAAAATTAATTTATGCTTTTCTACATAGGCAAAGTTTCACATGCATTTCTGTAAAACCGTTTTCAGTGGGGCCTCAGGATGATATTCCATAGTTTCCGGACACGATGTAAATTTTTTAACTAAATCAAGCATTTTTTTGAAAATTCTCTCAAATCACGGTTTTAATTTTCTTATTTCCCCCCAGTACGATAATAACATGCCAATATTATTTGTCATTTTATATAAGTGTTTTGAGTCATTGTAACGTTAATATTTCATTTCTCGTAAATCTCGTAAATTAAGAATGACGAAACACACTTATTCTTAACAAACCCTTATCCATTCATCGTTTCCCTCAATTTCCTAATTACTTCAACGCTAAAACAACAAACCACACCAAAACAAATTTACAACAAGCTATAAATTACTGGTAATGGCGTCCTCAGTACGAAGAACCTATTTAGAGGAATGACTGCGGCAGGTGTTTTCGTCAAACTCACCCAAAGTCAATTTCCTGAAGCAAAGCCGCCACTATGGTACTTTAATGACAATGTCAACTTTGAAATGCAAAATATACAATAACAGCAACAAGAATAGTTGGTTCGCTAAATGCCAGGAGTGTCGTAGATAAGCGACCGAAATTTAATTGAAAATTCAACGACTAATGACACAACTAGCTAGTGGGCGTGAATATTAATTCCGTTGCATTGTTGTACAAACAATAATGTATATCTATTTATTCAGGAACAAAGATATTTTAATTAAATATTTGACTAGTCGTCGAATGTTATTCTCTTTAATAGAGTCATGCGTTGTAGATACAAAGTTCGGAAGAAGGTATGAATTTCTCGGAAAGACAAGTCAATTTGAACTGTCGGAATATACACAATCGATCAATATTTCCTAAGAATTCTAATCATTAGTATAAATATTTAAATGATAAAAACACACAACGTTGTATTAGATTTACACTTTATTTAATAATATTTAACAATGACTATATAACAGCTGTTTCACCGTACAACGGTTTCTTCAGATATAACAAGCGGTACTATAAAACATTTTACTTAAAAGTAAATATTTTTTATTTTATGACTTAATGGTATTCTCAGAAATTGGAAACCGAAATATTTTTACCCGCCTCTTTTAGTATAAGGGATACATATAGATAATATAAATTATATTATAAGTGACACATATCTAACAAAATATTTCAATCAAAAATAGGAAATAAATTCAACAGAGGGGAGGAATTAAGCTCTGTTTTGTCATTTAATAATTTATTTGAAAATTTTTGTTTATTAATTTGCATTGCTTCTAATAAATCGAGTTTCTTACTTTTCTTTTCTTCGTGTAGGATCTTGAAATTATTATTAAAACTATGGCTTTCTTCAATTAAATGGTTGGAGTATGCTGAATCTGTTTTCCCATTTCTAAACGAATAATAATGTTCGTATATGCGCTTTTTGAACGTTCTACCTGTTTGCCCGATATATGTTTTAGTACATGTGCCACAAGTTAGTTTATACACACCTGACTTATTATGATGTGCTGTTTTACTTTTATTGTTTTTGATGTAGTTACTAATATGGTTGTTGGTTTTATATGCAATGTTTATATTTTGTTTTCTTAAAAATTTTTCCAATGCTTTATGACAAGAAATTTAAAATTATTACTTACCTAGGCAGACAAAATAAAGCATTGGAAAAATTTTTAAGAAAACAAAATATAAACATTGCATATAAAACCAACAACCATATTAGTAACTACATCAAAAACAATAAAAGTAAAACAGCACATCATAATAAGTCAGGTGTGTATAAACTAACTTGTGGCACATGTACTAAAACATATATCGGGCAAACAGGTAGAACGTTCAAAAAGCGCATATACGAACATTATTATTCGTTTAGAAATGGGAAAACAGATTCAGCATACTCCAACCATTTAATTGAAGAAAGCCATAGTTTTAATAATAATTTCAAGATCCTACACGAAGAAAAGAAAAGTAAGAAACTCGATTTATTAGAAGCAATGCAAATTAATAAACAAAAATTTTCAAATAAATTATTAAATGACAAAACAGAGCTTAATTCCTCCCCTCTGTTGAATTTATTTCCTATTTTTGATTGAAATATTTTGTTAGATATGTGTCACTTATAATATAATTTATATTATCTATATGTATCCCTTATACTAAAAGAGGCGGGTAAAAATATTTCGGTTTCCAATTTCTGAGAATACCATTAAGTCATAAAATAAAAAATATTTACTTTTAAGTAAAATGTTTTATAGTACCGCTTGTTATATCTGAAGAAACCGTTGTACGGTGAAACAGCTGTTATATAGTCATTGTTAAATATTATTAAATAAAGTGTAAATCTAATACAACGTTGTGTGTTTTTATCATTTGATATGGATTTACATCAAGTAAAGGCAGAATCGATTCAATAAATATTTAAATTAAATCGTTTTATGACGCGATTATACCCGCGTCTTAATCTGGAATCGTCCGCTATTTACGTAAATGAAATAAGAGGATTGTTGTTTATATATTCGGAATAACAACAAATATTTATCATTGAAAATGAATTTGTGTTGATCGACACACTTTTGCATATATTTAAACCAATTTTCACAGCACTTTTTCCATACCGATTGAGGTATGTATCTCAAAAACATGCATCTTGAACGTATCAACCGCTTCTTCTGTCGTCAAAAATCGTTTATCATTATGTAATTTATAATTCTAAGACTGTTCTCTTTCCGCTGAACCTATCTAGGATGCTAGAGGTGCCCTATCGAGATCGACCGGTCCAACGCGAGAGCTTTAGTCTGAAAAAAGTTTTAGAGAGATTTCAAGAACAATTACCTGAAATCATTTCAAATAGAAATAAAACTAATGCTTTTAAAGCCTTTAAAGAAGAAATGTATATTTAATTATTTCTGATAGAATAAATGTCTCTACGTCTATACTTATATCGGTAACAAGCTCATGTTGCGTCCCTATTCTATCGCATATTCTAATAAATTACGAATTACACTCCCATACCGGCGCTCATGGCGCTCACGGAAATTGGTCTGCTCTAATTACACAGGTCTACAGTGATTTTGATGTTTGAAAGCTGTTTGCTAATTTGTATATGTTTGGGGGCCCTTATTTAATTTTTTTTATAGCGCTCTATATCTTAAAAATGTTAATTTATTAATATACATACCTATGACAAGAATATGTTTGTTCCATGTTAGGCATGATTTTTAAATGAATTGATTTTTATGAAATTAAATGTGATTTGGCAGCACTGGTTAATATTAGATTTCTCAGCAAAGCAACAGAGTCGGCGCAGAAGCGTCAATACAACGTTGAAACCTGCTTATGTGCAGTTTGGTTGTGTTAGTCGTCGTGCTACTGTGTCCGCGCGCTTGTTGTCTTCGTTGTTGCGTATTTTAAGTGTTCTAGAACGTATAAATATGGAAAGAAGACATTGTGTGAACAATCCGAATAACTTTTGTTATATCTGTGGTAGTTATGTCGTAGTAAAGCAGAGGCAAACTATAACTTCGTTTGTGAAAAATGTATACCACGCTTAGTTTGGTGTAAAAATTGGCGACCAAGACAAGTCCTGGGCTCCTCATACTGTTTGTTCCGTTTGCGTTGAAGTATTAAGAAACTGGCAAAAAGGTAGGAAGAAATGTTTAAGCTTTGGTGTTCCTATGGTATGGCGAGAGCCTAGAAATCACAGTGATGATTGTTATTTTTGTTCGTGTAATGTTCAAGGATTCAACAGAAAAAATAAGAAACAAATTGTGTATCCCAATCTTGACTGCTATTCGACCAGTTCCTCATGGGCCAGATGTACCGATACCTACCGCCCCAAAAGCACTAGAAAACGTCATATCGTCAGAATCAGAGGAATCTAATTGCGACCCAGATGACTCAGATTCCACACCAGATTTCAGAGAGCCCGAAGTGTTTAACCAGAGCGAACTAAATGATTTAATTAGAGATTTTCACCTTCCAAAGGATGCATCCGAATTGTTAGCCTCCCGATTTCGTGAGAAACATTTACTGGCACCTGGCGTCACATCAAGCTTTTACTGGGATCGCGAAAAAGAGTTATGTCAATATTTTACTCAAGACGGACCGCTAGTGTATTGCAACAATATTCCTGACTTAATTTCAAAATTAGGTAATGTGCCGTATGTAAAAGAAGAATGGTGCCTGTTTATTGACTCAAGTAAGTGTAGTTTAAAAGGCGTTTTATTACACAATGGTAACGAGCTGGCCTCGGTTCCCGTTGCCCATTCGGTACATTTAATGGAAACGTATGAAAATTTTGAACTTCTTTTAAAGAAAATAAATTACCAATAACATCAGTGGATGCTTTGTGGTGACCTTAAAGTGCTGTGCATGCTACTAGGACAACAAGGAGGTTATACAAAATTTCCATGCTTTATTTGTGAGTGGTATAGTCGAGCAAGGGATGGACATTGGACTCAAATAGAATGGCCCTCTAGAACAAGCCTTACACCTGGTAGCAAAAATGTATTAAGAGATAGCTTGGTTGACCCCAAAAAAGTTTTACTGCCTCCTCTCCATATCAAACTTGGCTTGATGAAGCAGTTTGTTAAAGCCCTAGACAAAAATGGACAGTGTTTTAAATATTTGTGCGAGACATTTCCAGCCTTATCCGATGCTAAGTTAAAAGAAGGTATTTTTGTTGAGCCGCAGATAAGAACATTATGCAAAGACAAGGATTTTCAAAACACAATGACCAATGTCGAGAAAAACGCCTGGGTTTCATTTAAAGAAGTAATTGATAAGTTTCTTGGGAACTCTAAGGACGAAAACTACGAAAATATTGTTCAAAATATGTTACAACACTTTCATCGTCTAGGTTGTAATATGAGTTTGAAAGTGCATTTCCTGTTTTCACACTTGAACTATTTTCCTGAAAATCTTGGAGCAGTTAGCGAAGAACAGGGAGAGAGGTTTCACCAAGACATTAAGGAAATGGAACGGCGATACCAAGGCAGATGGAGGATAACGATGATGGCGGACTACTGCTGGATGTTAAAACGGTATATGCCCTTAAAAACATACAACCGAATGTCCGGACAACGCAGCTTTCTGGCAAAAAGACAAAGATTTCACTTAAAAAAGACTGAGTAAAGTATTTTTTTCCACTTTTTTAACTTGTATTCCACCTTTTTACTCAATAAACAAATATTTTTTTTTTAGAAATATCGTCTTTTTTCATTTAATATTTGCAAAAAAACCTTACGTGATACAAATAAATGCCTAGAATTTTTGAAATCAGCCTACCAAAATTATATAAAATCAGTTTTCAAAATAAAAACATCTGTCAAAAAGTTTAATTTTGTAGACCTGTGTTATCAGTATGTCAAACAGATGCAGAAAGGTAGTCAACACCCGTGGAGGTTCCACAGGGTACTGACATTACACTCATTGTCACATGTTGTTGATTGTTATTGTTTTTTTTTTAATATGTTTTGTAAAAATGTATTAATTTTGAAAATTATTTCTAAATAAACATACATTTCTCATTGAGTATTCTTAACTGTCTCTCAAAGTAAACAACTTGTCCCTCGCATTTAACAAATCTAAGATTTCAACTTTAATTACCGGGTTAGTGTTCTTAGCTTTAAGTAAGTTTACAATTAAATTAACGGTTTCTGGTGGAGGGATACTCGGAAATATATTTTTAACGTCAAATTATACCAGTTTTGCATTATGAGGTAAATATTACTGATTTTATTAATTAATTCATAACATTATACGCCATATTTATTAAACAAATATTTTAAATTATTATTAGTTTGATGTTACTCTTAGTCTAAGTAATTAGCAATGCATAGCATGACGAATCTAAATGTTTTATAGTTTATTTAACGCAGCAAGTCTAATATAATGTTCGTTTTGTTAAAATTTTAACTTATGACACTTTATTAATTTATTGGATTAAATTCTAATAGAAATATGTTTTTAAGTTAGGGGAATATTTCACACAAAATGTTAGGTCGGAATTGACTTTTTGATATTAGTTTATATCTGTCAGTTTGTTGCTGACTTAAAACTAGGGTTAAGTAACTTAAATTAATAAAAATGCCGCGTCTTAGTGAAGATATTATGAACAATGCCTTAAGATTAATACAAAATGGATATTCCATCAGAGAAGTGGCTAGAATTTATAATGTATCTCACAGTGTCATAATAGAGTTGCAATACGATTTTGTAGAAGTGGTAGTGTAAGATTTACTCATGGGGGAGGCCGTCGGAGGAGTACAACTCCTGCACAACATCAGTATTTAAGACTCCAGGTCAGACGAAATGGAGTTCAGTCGTCTAGGACATTGAATAACGATCTTCGTGCAGCTACAGGAGTGGTTATATCTAATCTAACAGTTAGAAGAAGGCTGCACGAGTTTGGTTTAAGGGCTAGAAGAAGGGCCATATGCCCACTGTTGACCAGGCAACACAAGATCGCTAGGAGGCAGTGGGCTGCAAATCACTTACCATGGGAGGCCCGCGACTGGAGAAGATGCCTTTTCTCTGACGAGTCCAGATTCACTCTACATCATTCTGATAGTAGAGTTTTAGTGTGGAGGAGGCGTGGAGAACGGTATCTTGAAAGGAACATGGCCCCACGTGTGCCATTTGGAGGTGGGGGTGTTACGGTTTGGGGTGGCATAAGGTTTAACGGTCGCACCGAGCTGGTGGTTTTGAGAAATCAATCCATGAATGCAGAGAGGTATAGGGACTTATGTATTTTGCCAATAGTTGTACCATTTGCCCGAAATTTTGGAAGAAATTTCCTATTTGTGGACGATAATGCTCGTCCCCACCGAGCCCAGATCGTCGAGGATATCATTGTTACCAATAATATTGAAAGAATGATATGGCCCCCTAATTCTCCAGATTGCAATTGCATCGAGCATGTTTGGGACAAACTTGATCGACAGTTACGATCTCGTGCTCGTCCTCCCACAACGCTAGACGAACTCACGGAAGCGGTGCGAGAAGAATGGGAAAGAATACCGCAAGAATTCATCAATACGCTAATAGAAAACATGCCAAGAAGATGCTTAGCTGTGTCACGAGCTCGAGGGGGGCCTACAAAATATTAAAATTGAAGTTGCCACATTTAAAGTTATTTTTTATGAAAAAAATGTTTCCTTTTAGTTAAAACATTATTTTTTTGAATTATCACTTAAGTTTATTTTTTAACAATTTATTCATTCATTAAGTTAGTGCTTAAATGGTTTTTAATAGTTAAAAAATACATATTTTGTTATATTCCTGCCGCCTTTTGCTTTTTTGTTAATTTATTTTGGAAAAACGTTGATTTATATAATTTTTTCATTAGTGGACCACTTCAACTGAACAGCAGTTTAGTTTAATTATTTTTTAATTTTAATAATTTAATTTAAAAAAACGTTATTAATTTTATTTAAAGTATCAAATTAACTTGTTAATAAATCACCAAATAAGTGGCTCTTAAAAATTTAAAAATCAGACGTCAGGATGCAAAAGTAAAAGAGAACAAAATGCAAAATCTAAGTCACCTGTGGAACATAAAACGATGGCATTAAAAATCAGTACGCATTCAAGTGTTATCAAAACATCTGAGTAAAATAAATCTGTAACTCAATTACCTGTAAAAATGCCTTCTCAAATATCGTAAAAAAACCCATAAAATTTAATTGAATTATATCACTAACAACGCCGATGTCTTTACGCGTTAACAGCTCCTTACACGTACCGAATATTAAACGTCGATTATGAAATATCGCTAATAAACAGTTTATTTTGAAGTTAATACACGTAATTACTAATAAATTCTTAGATAAACTGATACAACGTCAAATCGGTTGAGATAAATGCAATGCAAGAACATAGCGATCACTGCACGTCCGCCATTTTTAAACGTCCGATTTTAACAACATCAAAAGACGCGGATTTTTTTACAATGGCGACTAACCGACGACCTCGTCGAAACAACTGCAAACGTGGCCGACAATCATCGATTGATACGCGGCAATTGTGTTGACGGCAACGTGAGACACCGGGGCGACTTGGTTTCGGTTGAAACGCGAAAACACCCTTTCTTTAACCCCGTTATCGGTGATACAAGCGTTCGATCGGAATGGAAAAGGGGGTTGAATCCGTTCGCGTAGAGGGCGCTCGCATCTGCGCAGAATTTTCCCACGAAATTTCGTCCTGAAAACGATGCATGCACGGAAAATTAGCGGGAAATGGAACAATCGTTTCTGACTCTGTAATTTAGTTAAGAAAACAATGGCAGTGTGGTTAACAAAGGATGTGGGGGAAATGGTTAATTTTTAACGTAAATATGGTACTTATAAAGACAGATGGACGCAGTGATATTTATAAATCAATAAAAAAATATACTGTCGTCATGTAAATGATTAATTAATTGTGTTTTTCTTGTTTTTCGCCAATCAGTTTATTGATTTTTTCAGTTGTCGGAACTGTAATTTTACAGTGCGATTTGAATGAATTTGTGCCGGTAACATATTTTGATACTATTCAAGCTTCAATTATAAAATCTTTTGTTGTTATATCTTATTGTAGTTATTGGGTTTAAGTAATAGTTATTGGGTTTATTATGGAGAGTTTATCGTTTTACAAACTTTTTATTCGATTTGCAGGAAACAATGAATGTAATACAAACAATATCTAAACTAAAAGACATTTTTACATCGGGATATGACAAAATATCAAGCTTTTTAATTACGCGGAGAGATTTGCCTAGCTATGAAAGAATAGCATTATAAGCAAAGCTATATTTTATTTTTCAACATACGGTTACACAAGTACACCAAACCTAGAAGTAAAAAATCTTCCTTTGGTGACTGCGTTTAAGTAAAAACTCAAAAAAGGTATAAAATCCCTTATCAGAATTCATAATCGTATCCTAAATACGTATTTCTACAACTAAGTTGGTCATCAGTAGGTAAAACTACTAATCAAAGTGTCGAGCATGAGGTACAGTAAAGATTGTGAACTGGAAGACGGGGAAATTTTAGTTTCATTTGATTTGATGTACCTATTCCAGAAACTTTGAAATATTTAGAGGACTTGCTTTATAAGAATAACATTGAACAAAATAATAGAAATCTGTATAAAAAGAAATTTGTATCTGTATATGCATGGACACACGTACGTATTTACCAGCTTTTGCTTCAACTACCAGACGCATGCGTTTTTGTGTAACCACTTTGTCAATGATAGATTGACGAAGACAAAAGACTGTAGGTACACTTGCGGTCATGTAGCAAGTTTTGTCCTATCCGAAGACATCAGATAACCTCATGCCATCTGACGGACAAAACCGACCACGCCGGTGCAAAGTGTTTCTTCTCGAATAGCCAAGCTATTACTAGAAAAGAAGAAAAAATACACAGAAACGCATGCGTCTGGTAGTTGAAGCAAAAGCTGGTAAATACGTACTGTGTCCATGCATATACAGATACAAATTTGTTTTTATACAGATTTGTATTATTTTGTATCAAAGCTTGATGTGAATTGTCGCATCGACATGTAATTTGTTTTTTGCTATAACATTGAACCTTTAAAAGTAAAGGAATACATGAAATTGACAACTCTTTGCATGACGCATAATTGTTTCCAAATCGGAGACAAATTTTATGAACAGAAACAAGGTATCAGAATAATTGAAACATAAATGAGTAGGTAAACCCCACCAGTTTTGTATAATACAAAGGTATTTTTAATAATATAAAATATATTAAAAATCTGGTGTGAGGAACACAAATGCAGGTTCACTATTAATATTTTCTGTGAACGTGTCCGAATATATCCTATCCCCAGAGACGTAGATACGTATTTCACCTTTCTACAGGCTCATCGGTACGCCCCTGCTGGAGAAAGGATATTCCCAGACACATTCACAGAAAAGAACCACATCGCCCTATCACCGTAATTATCCAGACCGAGCGCAGAAGTAAATTCGGCGCTGCCTGTTGTCAGACAGCCGAAGTACCTCGCATACCGTCCACATAATTAATGTTACTTCACATTAATTATGTGGACGGTATGCGAGGTACTTCGGCTGTCTGAGGGTAAAAAATATCAACAACCGCGGAGATCTCGACGCATACGAAAGCATTCATATCGTTAAAAACAAAATTATTACGTTTAACTTGGACAACGGTCATATAGTTGTCTTTTTTCGTTCTTAGAAAAGTAGAAAATGTCGAGGGCGTGAGACTAAACACATGGCGTTACTGTTTTCTTAAGGATAAGTTGTCATAATTTTAATTTGTATTACGTTTGTGTAGTCAGTGTATACGTGGACGCCGTTGTAAAGTTGTGCGCGTTTCTATGAATTAGCTTTACTCTCCCTCAAGTTCGACAAGTTTTACCTACTGATGATGACAACTTAGTTGTCGAAATCGCTTTTATGATACAATTATTAATTGTGGTAAGGAGTTCTATACCTTTTTTTGTTTTTTTATAGAAGTAAAAGATTGTCTGGCTACCAATTATTCGGAAAAATGTACAGAGAAGACCTACAACCACGCTACCAAAGACAGAATAGACAAGATTACCCAAGCCACACCCAACACGGTGCAGTAATGTAGAATAAAAACTGCCGCCTGTAGCTTAAATAGAGGTCTTAAGAAATAATAATCTGTCCGCCAAATAGCGTTGTAGTTAGTGTCCTTGATTTAGTTGAAACTTTCGAATTTCAGACCTGGTTCGAATCCCACACAAGTACATTTCGCAATAAAAAAAAATTGGAAAGGCATAAATGTCAGACATGAGTTTGGCAAGAACCAGCCCTTCTCAGTCTACCCTGAAGACGATAGTTGATTGAATACCGAAATGTCGAATTATTCAAGTCCTACAAACGATGGATATAGTCCCTAAGCAACAGTACACGCAATTTAACCATCCATCGTTCCATCTCTAGAAACTCAAGGCAAGAACCAGCCCTTCTCAATCTACGCTGAAGACGATAGTTGATTGAATATCGAAATGTTGAATTATTCAAATCCTACAAACGATGGATATAGTCCAAGCAACACTACACTTAATTTAACCATCCATCGTTCCATCTCTATAAACTCAAGGCAAGAACCAGCCCTTCTCAGGTCTACCCTGAAGACCGGCGGCAGTAGATTGAATGCCGAAATGTCGAATTATTCAAATCCTACAAACGATGGAAATCGCTAAAAACTCAATTAATCATTCATCGTTCCATCTCTATAAACCCCCCCACATCGTTAATTATTTCTCTGACTTGGCGAGCTTTGGAAACTTTGCAACATAATCTTTTGAGCAAAGTTTTGGGGTCTTTTTTGCTGTATGGCAGTTTTCAAATTTACAATTGTTTCCTTATATACGTCTCCTGTAATTGTAGACCCTTTCTTCATGTAATTAATTAACAAAATCCCTACTGTATCCAGTCGCAGTTCTTGATTACATAAAACGTGGGCACCTGCACGGATGAGACTGCGTCGAACTTCTGGCATTAAATTTTTCCATAATATTTTGCATAATATCAATTGTTTATGTTTCATAAATAAAACTAACAAAATTGTACAAAATGTGTACAAAATTTAAAGTCACACTATTTCATTGTTAAACTAGTAGAACTAATGTTGTACTTAGCTCATAAATTACATGTATCTGCAATGACTTCCATGTTTTACAAAATGAAAGAAATTACTTGGTATATATACCAATAAAAGTGAAAGGGTAGTACCTTTCTTTTCTTCCCAGTAAGAGATATCAATTCTATCACAATTGGATCGTCTCTTTATAAAAATATACACTATATTACTCAATGTATTCTTCCAGCAGTAATTATGGCGTAATTTTCGAAACGGGATTCAATTTTGGGGGTCGTTTCATAGTCCATTAATTCTTTAAGAGCCGGAACGGAGAATGACATACGCAGCCTTACTAGGGAAATATAGCAAGACAAATAAATTAACTGTAATGACCTTAGTGAGTTTATTACTTAATCATACATCGTAAACGGCATAATTATATATAAATCATCAATCTAGAATGAACGGTATTTCAATTAAATAATTCCATTTTTTATCTACCTTTTCTGAAGTTATAGATTGATATAATTTTATGGAAACCATTTACTCACAGTGTTTACTTTGTAACAATTATAATCGATTACATATACGAGGCGAGATCAAAAATTATTATGGGAAATGAGGCTTTTGAAATAATTTAATTCGTCAACATATTCTCCACCTATAAGGGAGAATTTTGATGTTCGTGGATACCTGACTAATTGAGCACTTCATATTTATGGTATATGTCATATTTTTGTGTGTTTTTTCTTAAATAAAACTTAGAAAACTGGGATTGGATCACCCATTATTTCCACAATTCCTTTAGTTAACACTAAAGATTCAGGTGTGAAGCTAAAATTGTCGAATCATTGGCACAGATAGTTTGTATTAGGCTAAATCTGCAACATATAACAGATATATAACTTGGGACCAAAGATACTGCTTTGTGGTATCCCAGATTAACAAGAAAAAAGCATTTTACTTGAAGCATTTTGTCAGCAAAATATGATCTAAATAAGCTATACAATGGATGTTGAAAACTATGTATGAGTTTGTAGTGCAGGTCCTAATTCCAAAACTTCTTAAAAGTTTGTTTTTTAGCGAATTTTTTTATTAGTCTATGTGCTTGCTTTACTGTTCCATGACCTTTTCTAAAACCAAATTGATTGGTATTACAAGCATTAATCTTTTCTCTTCGATAATGTACATTATGTGTTTGAGTAAAACTTTTTCAAGAACCTTAGACAGCACTGGAAGAAGGCTAATTAGGCAATATTGTGTTACGTTATTGTTGTAAGGGCGTATGTAGCTGGATTTGACACTTCTTCGAATCACGCGTCGTAAATTTGCAATGACTTAGTTTCTGTTGAATCGCCGTTGATTCAAATTGTGAATAAGAAGGTCTTCTCTCGCTCGGTGATTCGCAATAATAATAACTAGAGAACGGACACGCTTACCACACGACACAAAGCCCAGTGCAGTACTGGCGAAAGGCTGTATTTCTAAAATATTTAATTTTATTTATATAATTGGAAAACGAACGGGTGGTGATCTATAAAATTACGAAATACATATTTATTTGTTGAAAAGTTGTATTTATAAAGTTTTTAATTTTATTTATATAATTGGAAAACATACGGGTGGTGATCTATCTATCTAAAATTACGAAATACATATTTATTAATTAATTTTATTTATATAATTGGAAAACAAACGGGTGGTGATCTATAAAATTACGAAATACACATGTATTTGTTGAAAAGTTGTATTTTTAAAGTTTTTAATTTTATTTCTATAATTGGAACATTTTTATTTGTTCATTTTGTCGTTCAAGTTGAGTAAAGGAGTATTAATATTGACTAGCAATAGTTTCTCAAGGTTTTCTTTTGTCTGTTTTCTTTTGTTCTCTTTGAATTATGTACATCCTTATAAATAGAAAATGTCCTTTCTACATCGCAACTGGTTATAGGTGCATACTGGAAATATTCTTTTATTTCTTCATATTTAGCCGTTAGATTTTGTGGAATTGTCTCCATACATAATTGCTGCAATGTAATTAAATCTGGATTTCTTTTAAGAATTGCTTCAAACTTTTGCCGAAGGCCACATCCGAAGTCACTTGGAATACTTTTCAAATTATTAACAGCCATATCTAATGTGGTTAATCCGTCATTTAATTTGAGATTTCGATTTTCAAAATAAGTGATTAGTTTTGGTAATTTTCCAAAGTGTTCGTGAAGAAAGTACAACTGATTTTTTAAATTTGGGATTTGTGTGAGCTCCTTGCACTCACCATTACTTCTAACATCCTCCTTTAGCAGTGTTACGAAATGTTTTAGACTATCGAAATTCTCTGCATAATAACTAGTAGCTTCCAGCCATGTTCCCCATCTAGTTATTACTGGAGTGGGAGGCAGTGACAGAGATGGAAATTTTTCCCTGAAAAGAGCTACTCTCAATGGTGCTTTTCTGAAAACTTTTTTAAAAGCTGATACAAGTCTATCAACTTCCGGAAAAGTGTCTCTGATATATTCACAGATTCTGTGGAGAGCATGTGCTACACAAGTAATATGCAGCATATTAGGATATGTTTTCTTCAATAGTCTGCCTGTTTTCAACATATACGCAGCACTATCACTGACAAATAAAAGTATTTTTTCTTTGTACGTGGCGTCCGAATGAAGCATTTTTTGCATATTCTCCTTAATGGTTTCAGCAACTGTTTCCGCATCAACTCTATTTATAACACTTGTTGCTATTACATATGAGTTATAGGGAATAGTTGGATGTAGTACACCAGCTACAACATTTACCACACAGCGTCCTAACATATCCACCGTTTCGTCGGCGCTTATCCATATGTATTGATTTAAAAGATGGCTTCTAATGCGTTCTACTGTTCTCGTATAGCACCTAGAAACATAATATTTGCGTAAAGTTGATTCATCAGGAACATTTCGACCAGTATATTTTTTCAGAAATGTCTTCAAAATTGGATTGTTCAATTTAAATAATGGAATATTAGCTGCCATAAAAATTTCACAGAGTTCTTCGTTCAAATTGTCAGATTCCAACGGGTTCAATTTTTTTTCGTGCTTTAACGATCCTACGTGACGTTTTACGGTTGATTTATTGCAATTTTTCAATAACGTTTCACACACACAAATAAACGAAATTAAATAACGAAATTTGATGCACACCTACGTGAAAATAATTGGAAGATGTTGCTTAAATGAAAAGAAAAGGAATGTACGTGCTATTTCTCTTACGAAATACGATAAACTTATTTATTTTATCTACGTACTCGACACCACTGAAAACACTATATTCTCCGCATATAATAGCTGGGTTGTCCATTGTTATCGCTGCGAGACCAGGTGGCCGAGTAAGTCAAACAAATACTTCATTGAATTACGCCGGGATGTACTGAGCGACGTTATACACAATTCCAATTGCCGATTGCGTTTTATGGAAATTGCATCCGTTCTCTAATAATAACACTAGTTGAAGGCACAACAGCAGAAGCAGAACATATTATTATAAAACTTGGTTACATTTCCTAATCTAGTAACTCTTGAAACTGCTCGAAATGGCACGTGTGATCTCTCGTTGATAGGATCTTAGAGCAAACTTAAACTTTTAATTCTAAAATATCACCCACGTAAATAAATTTCAGTCGAAACAGAATAAGTACATAAGTTTACATAAACTTGACATCGCTACATTGTATGCAATGGGTAAATAGATGGGTCAGGTACATACGGTGTACCCAGACTCGACCTTGGGCTAAATTGTGTGTCCAAAATACTATAATACACAAGACCTTCGAAAATGTGGCTTAACTTGCAACTACGTTTTTATAACAATAGGCGGCAAATCTTCGATTTAAACATTACAATGCTGAACTGATGTGTCTGAACATTTTGTAAACATATCGGCTACAAATTAAAGTAAAAACAATACAAATAGAAAAAGGCCTGAATAAATAACTGTAAACAAAATGATAAATACGTTTTCAAAGTACATTTTCTAAGAAGGATGAATCAAAACATAATTGTGAGATAAACGGTTAATGTAGCCCGTGCTTTGAACAATACTTCTTGGATAAGATAAGTAAAGGTACGCCATAAAATTATGTTTGACGCTGCTGTGGGGAATGCTATGATCCCTCTGAATAATGTGTATAAATTTCAAATGATAAAGAAATCTTGCCTAAATAAAATTCAATATTTTAATCGGAAAAACTTATTAATTTACAACGTTGCCAAGATTTCTGGACAATTACGGCTTTGTAATCATTACTGCTTGCTGTATTTTCCATTGACAAAGGAAGTGATTGATTTCGAAGATGGCATTGTAAGTTTGTGTTAATGATCAAATGCCTTTTTCGCGGAGTCCTTAGTACTTTATACCATTGGTCACATAGCATCTTTTTTAATTTATTTTTTTTATCTGTATATGCTTTTCTTACTTCATTTGATTTTGTTGTTCTATATTTATAAGGGCATATGATAATCATGATAATTTCTTCAACATTTACTGTTGTATAAAGAGGAAAATGTTGGACAGCAAGGTATTCCACAAAAACTATGATTTTTTTTGTTTGTTGTAGGTGTTATTGTTATCTCGTAATTGTGGAATTTGATTTCCATAGTGAATAATATATCGCAGGGCAGCAGTTGGTGAGAGTTATTCCCACCAACAAGATATTCCCGGATAATTAGATTTTTCAATTTTTTCTTACAATTTCTTGATTTCTTTAGCTAATATGTTATATTATTGTTACATTGAAACTATTTTTGAGAAATCTTGGACGTGCAAATAAACCTACATTTACCGCTTAAAACAAAAGATAAACGTAGAGAAACAGAGGAAAATGTAACAGTAGCTATAAAAAATTGTGCGTGGAAAGCAACTCTAGACATAAATGAACCTAACTTGAAAGAAAAGCAACTAATTGCATAGTAAAAAAAATTAGATAACAAGTATTTAATAAAAAATAAAAAATACTTTTTCGTTTTTAATTTATTTATAATTATTTATATTTGCTATATTCATAAATTAATAAAAAAACACTTATGTCACAAGTATTTCTTGACTTGTTTTTCTTTATTTTTGAGTTGTTAATTATTGTGTGTTAATTATTTTTTTAAAAAAGTTTTAATTTAATAATTATTTTCAACATAAATGAAAGTAAAATTATTTTATTTTTAATTTATTTCTAATATTTTAGCACCACTAAAATACATTTTCCATGCGTTAAAATTATCAAATTCAAAAAAACTTTTTTGTCAGGTGTGGGGTTCGAACCCACGCTCCCATGTGGGAACCAGAGCTTAAATCTGGCGCCTTAGACCGCTCGGCCAACCTGACACGTATATTGAAGTTCGCAAATACGGTATTTAAATTTATAAAATATCTATTTTGTATAAAATGATTATAAATCAATTTTTATATATTCAGATATATTAGAAATATTTAATCAATTCGTTAAGAAAAAAATCAATTTTCATTGTAAATATATACATTTCACAATTATAATTATCTGCATACAAGAATGGCAAGACCACTTGAGCAGAGAAAACAGTGGAAAAGTATGGGCTATATAAAGAAGAAAGAAAAATGGTGATTCCATTATTTTGACTGCAGTGGTACACATTTAATGTAATCTAGTTTAATATCTGACCCAAAAGTAACATGTACAATGAATAAGATTTATTTAGAACATTAATTTTATTCGATTGTAACATTTATTCCAGATATTTTCTCATGAATTTTGGAATTTCCAATTTAATATTTGCTTTACGCCAATATAAATTTCACGAGAATTACTTTTGCAAATACTCGTTTCAAATACGGATGGATTTTATTCAAACTCGTATAACTGCTTCTCGCTTTTCCAAACATCCTGGCGCTTCGGAAGTCATCAATATTTACACTGGGGCTTTGGATTTTCACCGTTCTATTTTAAATTCAATGTGCCTGACGATAACTGACACACGAAAAGCCAAAACGCTTTCGAATTACTCCTGTTTTCATTCTCCGGAATTGAACATTTAAAACGTGTAGATACAACCTGATGTGATATTGAAAGTTTTCTACGCAATTTTTAATATTTTAGGCTGTTTTTACTTAATCATTATATTATTCAATGCTATGTTTTTAAATAGTTAATTGACGAAGGGGATACTTGTTGAAACTTCATTATAACGCTAAGAAATAAGTAATTAAACTTCTAGTTTCAAAAATTCTTTTATTGTAAATACAACTACAATATATTTCAGTATTTCATCCACCTGATGAAGCTATTGTATGGCGAAACAATATTGTAGTGGTATTTACAATAAAAGAATTTTTGAAACTAGAAGTTTAATTACTTATTTCTTAGCGCTATGTTTTTATTTAAATTTGCTTTTTATCTTATTAAAATGTCTTGATTAGAGGAAATGCTTACTTATTAAGAACTCATAGTTGAATTCAATATGTTGTATTATAGTGTGACTTCACATTGGGAAAGGTTAGTGCCAATTATCCAAACAATTTTTTTTTTCACATGGGTTTGACTCATTTACCGAAAGTTTATTTGCGTTTATTAAAAACTGTTGTGTTTTAAGATTTGAATCAACTGATATAAGCAAGTTTATATACAGGGTTAGGCAAATATATGGATCCATTTTAATATTTTTGATATGGGTACTTAGATTTTAATAAGACTTTCCACAATCAATTAAATAAAAATTAGGGATTTGATGAGTATATTTATATCCGAATCAGACTTCCGGTTTAGTCGGAAACGATGTTAACTTTTTATTTTAAATGAAACATCCTACATATTTTTATGAATTTCAATAGAGCTCTGCTCTGAGAGTGCAACAATAATAAGATTTGGCGACTTTTGTTCAACAACGGCAGAGATATTTATTAAAATTGATATTTTAAAATCATGTTTATGTTAAGCCATGGAGTTAAATGCAGTACCTGACTTTAAACTGTCAGAATTAACATTGCAAACGTCCAAATATTAATACTGGTTCAATTTAACTGAAAAAGAACGTATTGGAAGATACTTGAATACAGTTACAGTTGGTCTTTAACTGGTATGATTATGCAATATTTGTTGATTTCTTCAAGAAAGCGATGATATAAAGAAAAAGAACGTAAAATAAAATACAAGAGAACAAAAATAAACAGATAAACACAACATAATGACTTATAAGACGGAAAACCGGTATGTAGGTAATTTCGCCATATTTTAATTCTTTGACGGAATCCGACAACATTGCGCACAAAAGGCGCAAGTTAATGAAAACGTTATATACGTAAATTATATAACTAGAAAGAGATAAATGTAGCTCCACAAAAGCCTGTACTATTTTCTGATGTCCGAACAGACTAGACAATTAGAAGTGCTGAATTTTTGGGGCAGACCTCGTATACGTCATTATGTTTAAGTTTAATAACTATATTTTTTTTTAATTTAAAATTTTGTTATTAAATAATTAACACATTTACATTTTTAAAATGAATTACTAATTTAAACATTAAAAATTTTAATTTGTTTTGATTGTTTTTAGTTAAGATTTTATTGTAAAAATGATTTGGACTTGAATTTACTCATCAACTTTTTATTTGCAGTATGTCACAAACAAATGTTTTTGTTCGTTCACGACAAAGAGATTGAATTTATTACTAGCGTATTTTGATGTCATGCAGTTACCTGCATATCTTTTTTTTGTAGATTCCTTTCTTTACATTTGCCTATAAAATAGTAATTGAATAATTATTGAATAATGTCATTTTTATCCATAACAACTTCACATATATAAATATGACATTAATATACTGTCAATTATAAAGTAAAATTCTTTGAAAAAGGCAGTAATTGACGAAATCTGTAAGAGATTATTTTAAATACATACATATTAAAGTAAAACAGACCTTAAATCGCCAACTATCTAAATCTACTGTAATATACAAAGGTCAAGAAATAATTATCTATATATCTATACAGGCTGATTCATTTTCGGCCCTCACCATGGGGATCTCTCTTATTATTGGAGATAGAGTATAGGATTAAATTTGGCAAAGTTGTTAAATTTTGTGTTTGTTATAAATCCGTAAAGAAAATAGGCCTGTGACAAATGACCTTCGTTATTTAAAAAAAAAACGCGAAACCCCCATTTTCTTCTTTTACCTGTAGCACCGACATTTGGCCTTGTAGAGAAAAAATAAAAACACATCCTTATATTACTACTCTATAGTAGTAATATAAGATCTGAAGAAGCTACATCGTAGCGAAACATGTCGTCTATTTATTAATATATATAATAAAGTGTAATATATACTGGAAATTAGTATAAGTGTTCTACTTAAATCCCATTTACATTTAAATACATATTTATTAATTAATTTTATTTATATAATTGGAAAACAAACGGGTGGTGATCTATAAAATTACGAAATACATATGTATTTGTTGAAAAGTTGTATTTTTAAAGTTTTTAATTTTATTTCTATAATTGGAACATTTTTATTTGTTCATTTTGTCGTTCAAGTTGAGTAAAGGAGTATTAATATTGACTAGCAATAGTTTCTCAAGGTTTTCTTCTGTCAATTTTGTTCTCTTTGAATTAAGTACATCCTTATAAATAGAAAACGTCCTTTCTACATCGCAACTGGTTATAGGTGCATACTGGAAATATTCTTTTATTTCTTCATATTTAGCCGGTAGATTTTGTGGAATTGTCTCCATACATAATTGCTGCAATGTAATTAAATCTGGATTTCTATTAAGAATTGCTTCAAACTTTTGCCGAAGGCCACATCCGAAGTCACTTGGAATACTTTTCAAATTATTAACAGCCACATCTAATGTGGTTAATCCGTCATTTAATTTGAGATTTCGATTTTCAAAATAAGTGATTAGTTTTGGCAATTTTCCAAAGTGTTCGTGAAGAAAGTACAACGGATTTTTTAAATTTGGGATTTGTGTGAGCTCCTTGCACTCACCAATACTTCTAGCATCCTCCTTTAGCAGTGTTACGAAATGTTTTAGATTATCGAAATTCTCAGCATAATAACTAGTAGCTTCCAGCCATGTTCCCCATCTAGTTATTACTGGAGTGGGAGGCAGTGACAGAGATGGAAATTTTTCCCTGAAAAGAGCTACTCTCAATGGTGCTTTTCTGAAAACTTTTTTAAAAGCTGATACAAGTCTATCAACTTCCGGAAAAGTGTCTGATATATTCACAGATTCTGTGGAGAGCATGTGCTACACAAGTAATATGCAGCATATTAGGATATGTTTTCTTCAATAGTCTGCCTGTTTTTAACATATACGCAGCACTATCACTGACAAATAAAAGTATTTTTTCTTTGTACGTGGCGTCCGAATGAAGCATTTTGTGCATATTCTCCTTAATGGTTTCAGCAACTGTTTCCGCATCAACTCTATTTATAACACTTGTTGCTATTACATATGAGTTATAGGGAATAGTTGGATGTAGTACACCAGCTACAACATTTACCACACAGCGTCCTAACATATCCACCGTTTCGTCGGCGCTTATCCATATGTATTGATTTAAAAGATGGCTTCTAATGCGTTCTACTGTTCTCGTATAGCACCTAGAAACATAATATTTGCGTAAAGTTGATTCTTCAGGAACATTTCGGCCAGTATATTTTTTCAGAAATGTCTTCAAAATTGGATTGTTCAATTTAAGTAATGGAATATTAGCTGCCATAAAAGTTTCACAGAGTTCTTCGTTAAAATTGTCAGATTCCAACGGGTTCAATTTTTTTTTCGTGCTTTAACGATTCTACGTGACGTTTTACGGTTGATTTATTGCAATTTTTCAATAACGTTTCACACACACAAATAATCGAAATTAAATAACGAAATTTTATGCACACCAACGTGAAAATAATTGGAAGATGTTGCTTAAATGAAAAGAAAAGGAATGTACGTGCTATTTCTCTTACGAAATACGATAAACTTATTTATTTTATCTACGTACTCGACACCACTGAAAACACTATATTCTCCGAATACAATAGCTGGGTTGTCCATTGTTATCGTTGCGAGACCAGGTGGCCGAGTAAGTCAAACAAATACTTCATTGAATTACGCCGGGATGTACTGAGCGACTTTATACACAATTCCAATTGCCGATTGCGTTTTATGGAAATTGCATCCGTTCTCTAATTATTACAAGCAATTATTTACAAGTATTAGGCAATAAAACTATACAATCAAACGTTCTTCATACAAAGGAATGGAACTTCATGAAATTTTGGAACGTGTTTAAACGTTGACCGTCCATGGTTAGTTTATTACATAAAATTTCCAAAGTTGTGAATAAATTTTAAAATACTAAAATGAACTAACGAATGTACCTACATACAGGTGGAAACAAATTTGAACATAAAATATAATACTAAGAATATGGGGTAGCCTATAATTTATGCTTGAATATATCTGATTATTAATTATTACTTAATTACTTAAAAAATAAAAGATATAAAATAACATCAATATTTAAAGTAATATTACAATTATTTGTGCATGTGGCACTTATGTCCTTAACAGTTGCTATGTAACGTTTCGAAACTATATTAGTTTCTTCATCAGACCTATTAAAATATTTACGGATTTGCCATACAAAGTAAAATAAAATATAAAAATGTGCTTACATTACCAATTAAATTCATTCTATAAGATCATGAAGTATTGGCCCTTATTAGAGCTCATGGTCATTTGCCAGTGTTTCTATCCGCTTATAGCCCATTTTTAAATCTCATTGAGCAACTCTTCAACCAATGGAAACAAATTATACGAGGAGCTCAACCGGCGAACGAAAATGAATTATACGACGCAGTTCATAATGCATCTGAACATATATACCCCCACAAAACTGTCTACATTATATACAACACATGGAGTCTTATTTACCAGATTGTTTACAGAGAAATTATATTTTAAATTAAGTTACATGTGTTAGATTATGTATGTGTTGTTCGTATACTTAAATAAATCCCTTACTCCCTCTAAATTTGTATAAAATATGTAATATAAATAATAGGGGAAAAGCATTTGACATAACAGGAAAGTGATTTGACAAAAGTAGAATCTCATTTGACAAACAATCATTCTATAAGATCACTTATGAAAGTTATGAATTATGAATCATAAGTGATCTTATAGAATGAAAAACAAAAAAATAGCAAACATATTTTAGTTGTATTTACATTAGAATAAAACAAAACTATTGCAAAAAGTTCGAAACGTTTTATAAGAATTAAAAAAAAACAAAGTTTACCATGTAATACTTCAAATGTCAATGCATTAGACAAAGGTCGAACGACAATGTATAACTCCGAAGAAAAACTTGCGAAGCGATAAGAGATACAAAAACCAGACGTGGCAAAAATATATACCGCCTAATTCTGAGCAAACGCAACGATGCGAATGTATGAATATTTCTCCCGCTTCGAATACAAATCCCCTGAACGCGTTTAGCCAATCACAAAACAGTCTGTCGCGCAACGATTTGACAATTAATGTCACAAATTAGTGTCACCACTGTCACCCTATACGGAGTCTCTTAAGCGTTTGAATAGTGATAATGCCGCGTTATACACTAGAAGAGAAAGCCGAAATGATGAAATGGTACCACGCTGATAATTCTTATCAAAGAATATGTGACTTATTTGCCGGAGTTCCTAATGATACGTTCATTTTAGTATGCGCTGCAATAGAACTAAATTCAAATTTGACACATAGCGATATTTCCAACGATTTAGGCATATGCTGCTCTTCCGTTAACCGCATACTAAAATTAAATGGTTTTCGTAATTATAAATATTCGAAACATCATCAATCATTTTACGGTGATGAGTTTAAACGGATGAATTTACGTTATTATATAATTAATTTCTCATTATGAACAATTTATTTTATTATCTGTAAGAGTAAATTTTTCTTTACATTACTAGAGTTTAATTTAGTTTTTATTTATTTCTGAAGTTTATTTAGTTTACTATGAATAGTTTTTGTTACCTTTATTATTAAAATTTAATTTATTAAATCTCTTGATGCCTTATTTGCAATTTTCTTAACCGCTTATTAATAATTTTATTACGCTTTGTGTGTCAGTATAACGTATTGCAATTTATTTATTATAAAATCATTACAATAACACAGGACTAAACAATTTGTAGTCCTTTAATAGTAATTTTGTAATCAGATAATTTTTCTTACGCGGCTCCATAATATGTAAGTATGTATGACATATGACATCGATGTTGACACGCCTACAGCATTCAGGGGAATTCTATTTGGAGCGAGAGAAATATTCATACATTCGCATCGTTGCGTTTGCTCAGAATTAGGCGGTATAGCAAGCGCCAATTAAGTTGGCGCGAGGAGGGGTAAGTTCCGCAGGATTAGAAGTAGTGGGGAGATTTGTATTTAGTTTTACATCAAATCGGGATAATTCTAACCTCTACGAAAAAAAACAGAATTCAACAGATTAAAAAAGCATAAAACACAAAATTTGATATAAATAACGAGATTGTAATGTATAAACAGGTTTTTAAGAATATTTTTATAAGCATCGTTTGAGCGTGTATCACTTTATGATCCCTAGCAAAGACATTATGTTCCGTCAAACGTCAACGACAAATGTATTCTGACAATTACTTGAGAAGTGGGGGTAGACGTTTTAAAAACGTTTTTTGCGCACCCCCTCTTCGCGCCAACTTAATTGGCGTTTGCTTTACTTAAGTATGTAACAGTTTGAAATAAAATAAAATTGAAATATGGGAATTGGACACAAAATCAGACCAGAAGATATAAAACAATTAATTTAATTTTAATGTATTTATTTCATGAGACCATTGTAAGCATTCGTAAACGTGGAGAAAACGTTCTTTGGTGTTGAGATTATTAGTGATTTTTCTGATAGCTAAATTTTCTAAAGTAGCAAAAACAAAAAGCTCATTAAATTGAGCTCATAAAACTGCAATTCTTTCGCTATTTAATCGTCTCTCTATCTCCGCTAGTTTTCGACATCACCATGCTAAACATCGGAAAAAACTCACCCTGTATATGTACCGTGAAGAACCCTTGTCAAAGCAATTCAAGCGAAGATACCCTCGATTTATTAATCCGAATACCCAAAATCAGTTTATGCTGTAGAAAATCAATTTATAGGAAGGGCCGAGTAGACGGTTTTAGGATTAACGCCACAGGACATTATGCCACTTACGGACTTCAACCGACCATCGTCGACAAGGCAGCGGTCTAATTTTTTTTCTTTTTTCTCCCCTTTTACATCACCGAACACGATGATAATGAGAAAGGCGATTTTCCCCGGCCCATCAAAAAAAAAAAAAATAGAAGACGTAATTCCAACAATTCCGACAATTGAATATCGCGCCCACGCGTGCTAAAATCGCACACGCGATAACGATATTTGGGGTTAATTTAAGCCTTTGAGGAGTATTTTTCTTTGGACGTCGGACACGTCCGGTAGCGGTTAACGCCCCTGACAGTCAGACGAGAAAGAGAGCCGCTCTAAATAATTTTATTAGCATTTGATTTACACGAAGGCGTGCTGCACATTTAATGGAAAGGTATGGAAACGTGAAGAAAACAAAAGAGATTTAACCTTTGATATTTTATAAACGTGCCGAAGAAGAATTTCGTTTTTCATTCTACGAGAAAGCTTTTTATAAGAGTTATGTTAACTTAAAACTTCGTTAACTGCTATAATAAAATCGTCTTATTCTCGTTGTTTGTTTTAGTTTTTATGTTGCCAATTTCTTGAGGATATGTTATCAGAATGAAAGTTTTCGTTCTTTTTTTTTAATGAGGGTGATTTGGGGATATACAATTAGAAATAAGCAAATAATTGAATAAAATAATGCTACCTACGCGAGAAGCGAGGTGCAGCGATGGCGTCTGAAGAAGGTCGAAATCCAAACAAAACTGGGAACTTCTATTTACAGCGTACTCTCTCCTTACGGACACCTCTCTTAAGCGGACACCTCCCATAAACGGACACTTTTTGCAGTACCAAAAGATTACTTAGGGATTTTTAAATTTTTTTCTCGCTTGAGCGGACAACCCTCCCATAACCGGACGCGGACACTTTTTTCCCGCACCAAAGTGATTTTAGAGTGATTTTATTCCCCATAACCGGACAGCTTACAACACTGTAACACTGTTTTTCCGTTTACTCTTCTTCATATTCGTACATTCATACAGATGTTTTGAATAATACGTGGATGTACAAAGGGGAATTCCCTAAATACGCACAGCTTGTTGTTTCGAATGTAGTACGTAAAAACATAGTACATTTATAGATTCTTATTGTATACATACTTGAATCGCTATGCCTAAAGCAGTGTTGACTATTAAAGACAAAGTTAATGTCATTGAAATTCAAAAAAATGAGAAACTTAGTGTACGCGAGTTAGCAAAGAAATGTAAGATCAGTGAAACTCAAGCTGCTTGTATCATCAAAAACAGAGACCAAATTTTAAGATTATGGGACACTGATGTCAATCCGGATAGAAAAAGGAGTATGCTGAACGTCAAAGGCGTTAACATTGATAAATTGTGCTACGAATGGTTTGTGAAGGCTCGAAATAAATGTATTCCTCTCTCGGGCACACTTCAGGAGCAAGGCTAAAGAAATTCCAGATAAATTGAATTACGCAGATTTTAGTGCATCATCTGGCTGGCTGGAAAGGTTCAAAAAACGGCATAACATAACCTTCCGTGCCATTTCTTAAGAAGCCGCTAGTGTAAACCAAGATGATGTCAAAAGTTTTACTGAAAAAGTGCCATCTTTGATTCAAGGATATGATTCACGAGATATTTATAATGCGGATGAGACTGGATTGTTTTTTCGGGCATTACCCGATAAAACATTTGCATTAAAAGGTGAAAAATGTACTGGTGAAAAAATGGCTAAGGATAGGCTAACGATTTTGCACTGCGTCAATATGGCTGGAGAAAAGGAACCCCTTTTTGTTATTGGGAAAGCTGCAAAACCTCGGGCGTTTCGCAATATTAATTTGAACAATTTACCAGTTACGTGGCGATCAAACAAAAAGGCTTGGATGACGTCTGATTTGATGACTGATTTTCTAGCGCAGTTCGATAGAAAAATGCAACTTCAAGAACGGAACGTCCTGCTATTTTTAGACAATACGGCCTCTCATCCTCGCGATCTTAAATTGAAAAATGTTAGTTATTTTTCTTCCAGCAAACACAACAGCATTTTGTCAGCCCCTGGATCAAGCCGTTATAAAAATCTTTAAGTTTTTGTACAAATCCTTATTTTTTAAGGTAAATTAGTTTTTTTTGAAGTTATATCTAGGGATGACATTTGAAGGAAAGGCGGCGGAAATAGTTGTAGAGATGTTAAAAAAGTCAAAGAAATCGACAAAGGTGGATGGTGTTGATCGATCGGTACGAAAGATAAATTATCAGATTCTACATGTATGCCACACTAAGCATTTGAAACAATTAAGTCATGAAGTCTATCAGCACAATTTTTTACTGAGTAGATGCTTAAAAAAGAGGCGCATTTAGATCAATGTGTTAATAATACAATATCTTATTTCTTGTATGTAGATATATATCGTGTTGAAGAAATAATGGAAAAAGAACCACAAACATCTGCTCGACATTTGAGTCAACAAATAAACCTTTCTGTTGGTACAACTCACAAGTTATTAAAAAAAGATATGCAACTTTATCCATACCGTGTCACAGCAGTACAAGAATTGTTAGAAATTGATTACCCACGTAGACTACAGTTTTGTAATTGGTTTGTAAATATAAACAATAATGGAGAACTTTCGCAAAGAGTCATCTTTACTGATGAAGCATGGTTTTATAAAACGGTATACCTAAATTCACAAAATACAAGAATTTGGAGTAGTGAAAATCCACATGTAATTAATGAAGAATCGCTACATCCAGAGAAAATTGGTGTTTGGGCAGCGATAAGCCAAAGGCGAATCATTGGACCAATATTTTTTCAGGGAACGTTAACTGCTCAAAGGTACCGTACGGAAATTTTACAACCATTTGTCAATCAGTTGCATGATGATGAACTTCAAAATGCATATATCCAACAAGACGGAGCACCTTGTCACTGTACTGCAGAATCTTTGGATTATTTAAGAGAATTTTTTGATGAGCGTATAATTAGTCGAAATACTGAAATTGCCTGGCCAACACGTTCATGCGATTTAACACCTTGCGACTTCTTTTTGTGGCCTTATCTAAAAAATAACATATTTCGAACACCTATATTGAATTTGAATGATATGCTACAGAGAATCGAACAGAAATGCATGGAAATTAATAACAATCCAGTAATGTTGCAGAATATCATCAGAAATTTTGAACGGAGGATTTTAAAGTGCATTGATCTTGAAGGACAACATTTTCAACATTTGTTATAGTTTTCAATAAATACCTATTATTTGTTATTTATTTGCATGTATGAAACTGTCAAAGTATACGACTTCGTAGGTTAAGTAGTAAATTTTAATTTACGACATACTTCAAAATGTTCTCAGTAAATCACATGCTACTAGATTGACTTTTCAAATGAAGACTTGTTATTTTACACTAAAGAGGTTTCTTATAGTCCGGCCAAATTAATGAAAATATTCTAGCATTCATTTCTACGTTTCATTTATAAATCTTTTTCAGACAAATAAATTATTGAATTAGCCACAACATTTAATAATCGATTTTATTTAATTTGTATCCAATACACCTACCTATTATTTAACTAAATGTACAAAACGTCAAATTTTGTTTCATCATCGCAAATACACATTTAATTCGTTATTTGATGGATTTGTATTAATACCTTTGCCAAAATATTTCATTCGAAAAATACTAAAAGAATTGGGTAATTTGCAATTTAAATCCTTCAATTCGTTAAAATTAGTATTTTCCGCATAACATGTTATATCAAGCGACATTCTTTGTTTATGTCGCAAACAGTAAAACGATAAGCTCCTGTGATTATCTTAATTATTTCCTTTGCAACTTAGAAAACGAAAACATTGTGTAAAAGTACAAAAATAGCTTATTTATTTTTGTAGTGCTACAAATTTACCGTTATTAATCACTGAATATGTTTAGCTAAAACTAAAATTTCGTTTTTGGATTGGTTTTTATTATGTAACAAATAATAAATGTTTCGAAAAATTAAATAGTGTATTATTACCGATGTTCTCCTTAACATTTTTCATTTTACAAATAAAAGAAAGTTTTCATAATAAGCCAAAACATGGAAAACTAAAAATTGAAATTAAAAATTTGACATAGTCAAAGCAAATTGTTACATTTTATCTAAAATATAAAGATAATACATTTATAAAATACCTTAATGGACTGGCGTAAGCTCAAATTTTCCAATTCTTAAACCAAACAGGTAGATTTGCACAATAAATACACTATAAATTTGAAGAAACTTGTATGCCAGAATTTGAGGTTATAGTCGTTATCACTGTTGTGTCTAAAGCTACGTCTTCTGTATTGCAACACCACTATGCGTCTGTTTGTAATGTATATTGATGTTACTGATATATACGATGACTACATACTGTTTTTAAATGAGGGATAACTGTAAAACGTCCACATCTGTTCATGCAATATTAAAACAATGAAACGTGCAGGTAAATATACTGTTCACGTTAAATAATGCACCGGTCAGGGGGAGCGAAAGTGAATCTGAAGTTCATTTATAATTTACCACCTATGTCTGCAGTCATCGATGTGTATCACCCTCGGAATATTTAGATAATTAATGAATACTTACGTTTCCAATTTTTCAAGGGTTTTAATATGAGATGTAATATAATATTGTAACTCCGATACGGATATATTTCATTTTTCACCCTTACGTTAAGGGTTGAAATGTGTAGACCGTGTGGCCTAATGGATAAGGCGTCGGACTTCGGATCCGAAGATTGCAGGTTCGAATCCTGTCACGGTCGATGTTCGTTTTTGCTTTTTTTACGAAAAATTCTTGGAATAAGACTATAAAATTAAGAAGTAATGGTAATTACAGTCAGACTTTATACTGTGCGAAAAAACTAAGATTATTTGAATCTGAAGCAAAGATAATTCATCTTATTTTAAGCATTATTTCGGTACGAAATATAAGGTGTTTCAGATGGTTTTGTATTTTTCTTTCTAATTTTGTTCAGCTATCATCAGTTTTCTTAACTATTTAACTAACTTTACTATACTCTATTTTTAAAGTAGAGAGACGAATTTCTGAACAGACCACTTTGACAGTGAAATCTCATTGGTTGAAAGCAATTTGGCCTTGCTTTCAACCAATGAGATTTCACTGTCAAAGTGGTCTGTTCAGAAATTCGTCTCTCTACTTTAAAAATAAAGTATAAGAACATAAAATTACATTTATTGGAAATTAATGTATGGAAAATTATATCTAGATGTCGCTGGCACTCTTTCAAGCGATGCCTTAGATTTTCCATTACTCTTATGCATAAATCAGGAGTAATAGCTTCAGCTTTTAGCTTAATCGAATTTGCTGGGACATTCTTATAAACCCGACTCATAAGATAGACCCACAAAAAAATATCGTTTGTTTGATTTCTTAGTGGCTAATCGACGTCGCCTCTTCTTGATATCATTTTATCCGGAAACAATTTTTCCTACAGCTTGTTCTTGCTGGAATCTCCACTGGTAATTAAAATCAACAAATTCTTCGAGGGCAGAGCCTAAAAATTCACAGATTATTGCAGCGTACCTGTTTTACAGAACTTACAGTAGCTATCTGTCCGTTATTTTCAAAAAAGTATGGGTCTATTATGCCGCTAGAGGGCTGAAGGGTATTGCAGCTCAAACAGTAACATTAGGGGTATGTAATGGAGTTTTATGTTTCTTACGAGGATTTTCTTGAAGCTAATAACGACTGTTTTGCTTGTTGATGTAATCATGCACAAGAAAATTCGCGCGCACATTTCACGGATGTCCAGGAGGACGAATGTTTATAGTTGAAGAAGTTTCGTTAAATTTCTGTATCCAGGACTTGATTAGATTTGTACCAATTGCTTCATTGACATTGTGAAGAGCATAACGAGCATAAAACCGACGACGAACTGTGATGTAATTAATGATATAATTCATAAAAACAGTGAACACAAAACGCAATAAATTTTAGTCGTCAATGTCGTTGTAAAATTCGAGGAAATTGTCACAATGTAGATTTTTGCCCTGATTAATTATATCCATTGTCAATGGAATATCAATATAAATTTGCAGTTTTCTGGGGTAATACCATAAGAGCTTGTGTTTAGAAAGACAAACTTTCGTTTTGAACGAAAGCTTTGTTGCTTGGTAACTAGAGAATACAATCCCGGGATCCTGGGCGGGTTTTGATCCTGTAAATTCCGGGACTGTACTTGCTGTACGTGCTAATCTCGGGATTGCCAATTTGCATTCCGTAATCCGTTGCGCCTTGACAATGACCTTACCCCGGTTATATTAAGGGCACTTATTACATAAAGACAAAAAATCAACCTTAGGTACGCCGTACGATAAAAGAACTACACAGGTACAGCCCAAATAATATGTAACTTAGGAGGGACTTCCCCGCCCGGGATACTTCAATACAATACAGTTAAAGTAATTCCCCAACGGGCCAACAGGGGAATCACCCGATCACCTCATATATCATAATATTGTTGCGAAGGATTCCCCGTCGGGGATTCCCTGTACGAAAGTATAAATACGCTTATTAAGATTTACTTTTTTCATTTATTATTCTACCAGCGACAAGGTTACACAGGTTACGTCATTTAAATTTAAAAGTCATTTATCTGAAAAAGTTATTTTAACTGGCGGGAGACTTTGTTCAACATAAAAAAAAACAGTGATACGTCGTCAGCGTAAAGTTATTTTTTAGTTGCGAAAGACGGGAATAGTGCTAAATCTGCCATTCTCAAGACTTTGGGTGGATCGACTAAGGGATTACATACACATTTGTCGTCAAAACATAACATTAACATTTTAGCTGACGTTAATCGTTTAACAGCTTCAAAAAATCAAGATTCTGAAAATCTGAACACAGCACCGCCGCCAGCTAAACGAAAGTTAGAAGATTATTTTACTAAAGGTGCCGACGATAGCCTGGATGATGTTTTGGCAAGAATGATTGCATTAGATGGATTTCCATTTAGTGTATATATTCATAACTTCAGACGATTTGAGAAAATTGCTCTTAGCGAAATACACGGATTTACCAAAATCAGCCGTCACAATTCGAAAGCGTGTTATGAATTACAGTGAAAACATCAGAAAACAAGTAACTGCAGAATTAAAACATTTGAAAAGTGCAGATGAAAGATTCAGTCTATCTTTCGACGAATGGACATCAACGTCCAATAAACGATACATGGCTGTCAACGTTCATTCATATAAAAAAATTTGGAGCTTAGGGCTCGTTCCTATTCATGGAAGTATGACGGCTGAAAATTGTCTTCGTATATTAAATGAGCCTCTAAGTAAATTTTATATTTCCCTGGAAACTGATATCGTGGCTACTGTAACCGATGGACTGAACGTTATGATAAAGGTGGGACAGCTTGTTTGCACACTTGTGGCCGCCTGTGATGTGCTTTATAAAATAAAGAATTATTTTCAAAACAGGCAAGACAGCCCTACCTCAGACTAAGATGATACTATAAATGAACCAGCTGGGACTGCTGATTATATGAACGATAGCGATGATGATGACAATTTAGAAGACTTAGACTGTCCAGAATCAGGTTTAATCTTAATGTCACAAAATGAACTTGTGCGAGAACACATACCAGAGTTAACGAAAGATGAAAACATTAATGAGCTGATAAAGAAAATCCGCAAAGTTGTAGTGTATTTCAAAAGATCACCATTGAAAAATGAAACAGTACTTCAAAAATATGTGAAGATTGAACATGAAAAAGAGCCGTGACTTCTTTTGACCATGCTGGAACGATTTTCTCTTTCAAAAACCTGCATTCAAAAAGCTCTTATAGATCTCAATCATCCAATCCGTTTAGAAGATGCTGATTTTTACTTGGTAAATAAAATTGTTGATGTGCTGACCCCAATTAAGTTAACAGTAGAAGCAATCTGTCGACGAGATGCTAATTTATGCGCAGCTGATGCCGCTTTGAAATTTCTTATAAAACAATTGTCTAGCAAAAACTCAGCACTCGCCAGTAAAATGAAAACATCCTTAGTGGAACGTATAAAGCAACGACGGAATGATGATTTTACTGGTGTGTTGAATTATTTGCAAAATCCACGAAAAGATGATGAAAATCAGTTATTACCAGATTTGGAATGGCTTGACTTATTTCCAGTTCCTACACAGGCTTTAGTGAGGGCGCAAATAAAGAGTATTGTTAAAAGACTAAATAGTCGAGATGACACGGAAGAGGAAGAAAGGTCAGGACCACAAACAGATGCTGAGCCAAGGCAACAAACATCCCAACCCCCATTGACACTAAAGGAAAAGTTACAGCTGGAAATTAATAAGAGCATGGAATTCCCAGATCCTGAAGTACAAAATGAATCGGGGTTGGCGAATAGTATTAGACGCGAAATGAGCCTGTTCCAAAATGGAGGAGTTCGTGGATATCACTTAGAATTAGCATATAAATATCTATTGTCTATTCGTCCGACCAGTGTAGAACCTGAGCGAGCGTTTTCAGCTACTGCTTATGTTGGCAATAAACTACGAAGCAGGCTTGGAAGCCAAACATTGGATGCTTTGATATTTCTGCGATTGTATTTTCGAAATTCTAAATAGTTTTTTGTATTGTCTTTTTTGTTCCTTATTTTAGTATATTGTGTTGTGCAACAATATTAATAAATAATTTTTAAGAAATTACTTAAGTTTTTTTTTTCATTTGAGCCAAATTAGAAACCACATACTCTAATCCCGGGATTACGCTTCAAAAATCCCGTAATCCCGGGATTGAAAAACATGGGATTGTATTCTCTACTGGTAACTCACGAGAACAAATAACATGGTACCCTTTGTGATTTATTCGAGTCGTGTTACCTTTAAGCAAAGTTTGAGTTTTGTCAAAACGAAAGTTTGTACGGGAAATAAACACAAGTTGAATGGTATTCGGTAAGACAATTTAATGAATCATTTAATTAAAATTAATAAACAAAAATATTTTTATTTAAACAACGTCAAAACATAACACTTCTTTGAATACATAGGTAAATAATAGCTTAATTATTACTAAAACTACAGTTAGAAAATGTACAGTTATTATCAATTATTTTATTCGTGGCAGACTCAGACTATTTAGGTTATTATTATTATTAACACATGGTACCAACATAAAGATGTGCACAAATATACAAGAAGGGGACCAAATAATGAGCTATCTATTATTGACTATATACTAATGGAGAAAGATAACAAAAAAGAGGTAAAAGATGTTAGAGCTAGAAGAGGTCCAGAACTGTACACTGACCACTATATGGTATTAGCGAAAATTAAAAAACAGGAAAAAAGAATTGATGAATGCAGGAATAAAGGAGATATTTACAAGTATAAGAACATACAAACTGAGGAACGAAGAGGTAGCAAAAAATATCAAAACATGGTAGAAAACAAGATGGAAGAACTGAAGATGGACAAGAATGATGGAATTGAAGAATATTGGAAAGCCTTTAAGGAAATACTATTATGCTCGGCAAGGAATACCTGCGGGGAAATGAGAGGACGCGGTGGAACTAAGCAGACAGCTTGGTGGAACGTCGAAATTAAAAAAGAAGTTAAAATAAAGAAAAAAAAATGGAAACAATACCTGGGAAACAGAACAGAAATAAAATATGAGCTTTACAAAGAACAAAGGAAGAAAGTAAACAAGATGACAAAAGAGGAAAGCTGGACAGAACTCGGGAATAAGATAGAGCGCAGCAGCAAGGAAAACCAAAAATTATTCTACAAAATACTTAAAATATTTAGAACATATTTAGAATATTTAGAACGACAAAACATGCACCAATTATGGATAAGGAAGTAAATATAATAACAGATGATATACAGACAATGAGTAGATGGAAGGAGCATTTTGAGGAATTGCTAAATATAGATAGAAATGTAACTGAGACAAACATAAGAGAAGAAAAACAACGAATAACTATTGATGAGGAAAAATTGGGACTCATAACCAAAGACGAAATAATAGAGGCTTTAAACACACTGAAAAATGGGAAAGCCCCAGGACACGACAGAGTAACCACTGAAATGATGAAGAACGTAAAAGGAAAAGAAATATTTTTGCAAATATGTAATAGAGCATGGGAAGAAGGTAGAATACCGGAGGACTGGAAAATTAGACAAATAGTGCCAATATATAAGAAGGGAAATAATAGGAAGTGCAGCAACTATAGAGGAATAACGTTACTAAGTACAGCAGCGAAAACCTATGAACGCATATTGGAAAGGAGATTGCAAAGATACGTCGAACCAACACTTGAGGAAACTCAAAGTGCATTCAGGAGAGGAAGAGGGGTTCACGACAACATATTTACTGTGAAGCAAATAATTGAAAAACAATACTAAGCGCAACTAAAGCATATTTAGCATTTGTAGATCTAGAAAAAGCTTTTGATTGTATAGGAAGAAAAAAAGTATGGAATAGCTTGGAGAAGAGAAATGTTGACAAAAAGCTAATAACAGCAGTAAAGAGCATGTATACAGAAAGTATAAACTATGTAATCAGTAAAAATAGAAAGTCAGACATTTTTGAAATAAAAGACGGTTTGCGACAGGGAGGAGTACTCAGCCCGCTACTGTTTAATATTTTCATTGATGAAATAATTAAGAAATGCAAACCACACATGAAAAAACTCAACGTGGGATTCAGAAGACCTGGGAGGCCGAAGCAAACATGGGAAAAGGAGGTAGCCAAATTGATAGAGAACAGAGGAGAAACAGTACTGAACGCAAGAGAAACTGCCAAAGATAGAAAAAAGTGGAAAAACTTTGTACAAAATACTGACAATACACATTAGTTAAGAGATAAATATGTAAAATCCCTACACCGAAAGGTAGAAAGGGAACTTAGATTATATATGTATATATATATATTATTATTAAAATTGCATGAATTGCTTCCATATTAAGGTTTTCGTTTTTATTGTATTGTTAGGCACGTTATTCGATACCGTTTCTTTTATATTTTCTGTAGTAGCAGTAACTTTAGGGCTATTACTTTCGGAATTCAGCTCTCGTTACCATGAGAAAATCTGCATGCAGTTTATCGACTTCCAAACATACCTACTAGCAGTTTATCCGATGTCAAACTAACTTAACACGTATTAAAATGTAGTGTTTTTTATAGATGAATTAAATCATCTTATTTTTTGAATTATTTTTAACTTGGTCTCAATACCCTATTTTAACAAAGTATATTTCCTTAATAAAAACTGGACTCTCTGAAGCTACGGTAACATCTCGTTTATCCTGCAGTAAAGATAAAGTGTTCTGAGATAACATAATTTTCTTTGTATTGCGTCTGGAAATCATTGTTAAAAAAACTCAAATTTCAGCTTGTTTTCCTTCAAACAGTGCTGAAAATTTCCGAATTGAAATAAGCATTTCTGTTACCAAGATTTCCACTTCATCCTCATATAATTGTGAATTATTCATTTTTTTTTCTATTTTAACCGTTGAAAAATCAATTCACTCGGGGAGGCTTTCAAATAAAACATCATACACAATTTAGAAATTTATTTATACACATAATTTACACATCGGAGGTATTTATGTACTCCTTACAATTAAATGGAGAATTAAATATTCTGAGACAAAAATATGATTTAGCGTAAACATGATCACAATGGTAAAAAATTTCTAAAACAAAAATGACTAGTAACTTACATATATGACCTTTCTTTGCTTTTAAGTCGTTAGGCAAAAGTTAATTAATTAAGTAATTAATTAATTAAAAGAATTAATAATAGGGTAAAGAATATCCATTATGAGAAATTTTTTTTTTATAATAAATACATAAAGATTCCAAAAATATAAATTAATTACCATACGTATAAGAAGCATTTTAAATAAACCCGCCAAAAATACGAATTGTAATTGGGCTATTTGTGAACCAATCAACATTCATCTCTATGCGGGTTGGTTTAAAATGTAGTTTCGCTAGATTTAAAAAATAAGAAATAGAAATTTCAAATTCCTCTTCTAATTTTTGCGGATTTTTCCTTGTATTTTTTCGACATTTCAGTTTGAGAAGAATTAATTCCAAATATTAATAATATCTCCGAGTTTTATTATCAAAACAAGTTTCAGATATGTGTTCCAGACGGTCACCGTGTTATATTTAATGTCGGAAAAATACAAATTCAAAATTATAAATTAACGAAAGACAGAGAAGACAACTTACGAAAAAAAAATAACAATATAGTTAGGAATAAATAATATGGTGAGCATTTATTGTATTATTACAAAGAAAAAACAAATATTTTCTTGTAATATATCCTTAAATATAATTAAAAAAATATCGATGTAAAAAATACACCTTTCAATATTGCCTAGTTCAAAAGGGAAAGATGAATTTTCTAAAATTGCAAGTGAATACACAATTATATATGAATTATATACAGAGCATTTCAATTGAAACGAGCCACCTCAAATACCTGCTGTGATTTATATAAAATTATGAAACCTGTTAATTTTCATATCGATGTCGAGTCTGACATTAAGGGTTCAAAATCATTGTTGGGGGGGGGGGGCAGTCCCCACCATAAAAATTTAAATAGGTAAGATAGGTCTTGTGACCGCTCAATCAAAACGTCTTTTAATTCTCTTTACGGCAACATGTATCAAAAAGTCATTTTTTTTATCAGTAAGCACAAAATTCATTATTTGCAACCTGTGTAATAACGCACGACTAGAATAATAGTTACAATCTTGCTTCAAATTCTCTCGTGACATTTCGCAATTTTTTGTGGTAACCAGGGTAACTCATGCTTGTTTTTGTCACACTGACTCGTTTTTCTCCACATTTTTTGCTTGTGTTTTAGAAACATATTTTGCAGGATATTAGCTTGCGTTTGCATTGTTTAGCGGAATGTTTTTTACTTGGAGTTTACTTTTAGTTTAATCGTGAATTCACGATTAATAAATAATCGTCTATATTCTATCCAAGAACGTGTGGAATTAGTGACTTTGTATTATGAGAATGGGTGGTTTGCAAGATTATTCGACGAAAATCATTCAAGCCAAAATGAGCGACACAAGTACGTACTGTAATTAATCCAAAAATCTACGGAAACGGCCTCTGTACATAACAAAAAAACAACATTTTCATCGGGTTGTACATAATGAAGATATCAACGTCGAAGTCTTAAGTTGCAGTGCTTGGAAATGGGAGGTCAATACAACAAGTATCTGAAGCATCAGGAGTAAGTTATTCATCAGTTTGTTGAATACTTAAGAAGTTCAAATTTCATCCCTAAAAAATTACACTTGTTCAAGAATTTAATGAGGATGATTTTGACAGGAAGTTAGAATTTCGTGAAGTAATGACCGAGCGCATCAACAATAACCTAAACTTATTGTATAATATCTGCTTTTCGGACGAATAATCTTTTTTAATTGAATGGTGAAGTAAATCGTCACAACTGCAGATATTGGAGTGACGCTAACCACCCCCATTTGACGAGGGAAACACAGACACAATGGCCACAGAAAATGTATGAACTGGAATCTTTAGCGATCATCTCATAGGACCCCTATTCATTGAAGAGACTTTAAACGGTCAAATGTATTTGAACATCCTGGACGATACAATCAATCCCTTGATTACAGAAAAAGTGGAGCATGATCCAGATTCGTTGAAGAATGATCATCACTTTCGCAATCGTTGGATTGGTCGAAGGGGGTCTATAGAATGGCCGCCAGATCCAGGATCTTACACCACTTGATTTTTTCTCTGGGAACATCTTAAGTCTGAAGAATGGCATACACTTTAGACTTCGAATGCCTCCTAGCTTCCTTACAAGAGTTACGCCAAAAAATTGTTGAAGACAGCCAACGAATAACTCCAGAAATGTTGCGAAATATCAGGAGCGCATTTGAAGCAAGATTGTACAATTGTATCGAGGTTAATGGTCATAATTTTGAAAATTTAATAAAAGAAAATCCAAGCTATTTAACTCTAGTCATGTTTTATTACACAGGTTGAAAATAATGCACTTTTTGCTTACTAATAAAAAAAAATAACTTTTTGATACATGTTGCCACATGAATAGTCACAACACCCATTTTCCCTATTTAAATTTTTATGGTGGGGGCTGTAGCGCCCCCAGGAATGATTTTAAATCGTCAGACTCGACATTAAAAGTTGTCCCTCTTGATATGAAAATTAACAGGGTTCATAATTTTATATAAAATCGCAGAAGGTAAAGAGTTATTTGAGGTGGCTTTTTTCAATTGAAATTCCCTGTATATAAAGGTGGTTATTACTATTAGTTATTACAATTACAGAATTTCCCTTTTGAATTACACTCCTCACAGAATATGTACTTTTCACTTCCTCGTAATAAAAATATTTTATGTAAAAAGTACTAAAAAAAAAATTATACCCAATTAAATATACAGCGTTATCAAAAAGTTATGTCCACGATATTTTTTTTTGTTTTTATTACAAAATATTGAGCTCATTTTCTATAATTCTAGTGTAATTTACATTTAAACGAAATAAGTAAATGAAGACATTTTTATTAATCAATAAATATATATTTGTTCAATAGGATAAGAGTATAAATATTGGAAAACGCATAATATTTGTAACTTTTAGAAAATGAACGTTTTAAAGTATTTATTGCGCGGAATAGTAGATTTTAATGCATTATGAGAGTGTCATGTGACAGAAACAAGATATTAAATATTTTGTTTAGATTATAATCCTCCTATTTTTGTATTAGGTTGAATTCGAATTGGAAAAAATCAAGAGAAGATACTTAATAATTTTGTTACGAATTTTAGATTGCTATGAAAAACGAATTAGAGATTCTACATGTGCTACCGTCCTTGCCAAAGCCACTGGTACAGATTCCGCTAAAAATAACATTGTGTTACATCCTAATTTTTTTAGAGTTATGGACTAATATTGCATCTAGTTACTTTTTAAGATCTTTTTTGTTTAAATACATCGTTATTTTGTTATTAAATGTATTAAAATTTATCATTAAAGCATTATCCATATTTTGCCACCAACCTTTCAAAAGAACGACAATTTTTGGAAAACCTAACAACGAAAATCTTAAAATATTTTTAGGATGTGTTATTCTAGTGCAATTAAGTGATATTGTTAAGAATACGTGCAGCAAAAATTATGAGAAAAAAAGTAATGGAACCTGTAGAGAATCGCAAAAGGAACAAGTTTGCCTTATAAACTTATAGCGGCAAACGTACTGTTAAGCTACAAAAAAATAAAAATCATTTACTAACCTTATATTTTGTCGGTTTTCAACACAAATAAAACAAGCAAAATTTCGGAAAATCGTGTACTAATATTAATTTAACATCACTCTCACGTATTTTTGGTATATCCATCTTCATTTTTGTTTAAAAAAGCTTCGTAAAACGACCTGAAATGTAGCTACTTTTATACGTCGTTTTCGCATAAAAATTGACATTGTTTAATTTTCTGAATTTGGCTTGTATCGCTTGTGTTGAAAATAGTAATTTGTCTATTTTCATGGTTAATAATTTTTTTAAATTTTTTTTGTAGCTTCAAATTACGTTTGCGACTATAAGTTTATAAGGGAAAATTGTTCCTTTTTAGGTCCTGTACAGGTTCCACAATTTTTTTTTCGATAATTTTTGATACACGTATACTTAACAATAGCCCAATTAAGCTGTTATGGTAAAAAAATCAGTGATTATTTTGAAGAAAAATAATTCCGGCAATATCTGGGTTAATACGAATAAATTAATAATAAATATATCGCCAAAAAAACAAGTATACAATAAAGAAAATAAATACATAATTGCATTTTATATTTAGATTTTGATTATAAATTATGATCGTATTTATATTATATTTATATAATCAATTTATACTTTATTAATGTAAAATTAATGCAAAACCTATTAATCACATTTCTATTTAAAAGAAAAAAGGTATTTTCGTACGACACAAACTTTTTTATAACGCTGTATATAACACATAACCTAATTACGAAATTACAAAATAGATGATCTTACTATTTACTGTATAGATTCATTAAATTCACATCAAAGTTAATACAAAAAGCACAAAAAGATGCACAATTCCAGTTAATTAAATTCTAATTTTACTCTTTCATTGTTAAACAGTTACAGAACATCTCGTAAATAAAATACTAAATGCTTTGTAATATTAGTAAAGGGATATAGACGTGTGGGGAGCTATTTATTTCCTTTTTCGGTTATACATTAGTATTATATATCACAGTAATTAGGGAATAACATTTAAACAAAAAATGCTTACGTTTTTAAATCTCTTTTCTGAGTTATTAACGATGTCGTTAAGGAAAAAAATTAGCATGTAAACTAACCAACAACACACTATCTCAATCAATCTTATCATCCTCGACCAAACAAAAATAATAATAATAAATAAAATACTTGAAATAAATAATAAATAAGATTCCTCGTCATATCAAACATATGTATACAATATAGTTTGTGCTATTTCCGTTATATATATATTTGTATATGTATATATTAGGTTTTCAAAATAGCGTTTCTTTTTTTTTATATATTTTTTTCGTTAAATATATCTTTTTTTAGTACACAGATGAACATGAAAATGCATAGTTGATATTCTTTTTTTTGTTGTTATTACTGCAGTAATGCGTTCAATTTTTTTTTAAGTTTTACAGCTACCATCAATTCAGACTGCCTAAGTAGACCTGAAAATAAATATATTTGAGTCGTAATTTGATTAGAAACCAAAGAAATAATTGCATAAGAAGTAGTGAAAACATTTAGAATAGTATATTAAATTGTCAATTGTATACAACATACGTTGTTTGTCTAAAATACGGACATATACCATATCTGTCAAATGTACATAAATTCTTAAAATCAAATGACAGCAATGATATTTATTTCTGTATTCGAACAACGCCAACATTGAAAAATGAAAAAAAGCGTATCGAAATGAAGCTCATTTCAATACTGTTTTGGGTTTCATAATGAGTTCATTTCGAACGCAAAATAGCAAATAGTATATTAAAAAACAAGTTTCATAAGGCATCATTTTGCCGCACGAGATCAGTTTAGAAAACGAGCCGCGATAGCGGCGAGTTTTCTAAAGAGCGAGTGCGGCAAAAGGCCTTATGAAACGAGTTTTTTATACTATTTTTTCTATTTTGCGTTTTTTACATTAATAAATTGCTTAAATTAGAATTATTTAATTTGAAAGTTCAGAGTTTAATTTTTATATAAAGCAAGCAGTTGGTCACATTGATACTTGACATTTTCAAATTTAAATCTTGCTATCCGCGAAGTATATTATATTACATATTATTTACTAATTTTCGTTAACATTACTTGATACTTCATTTAAAAATATAAACATGAGTGACATAGAAACATATATATGTTGTTGTCAATTGTATACAACATACGTTGTTTGTCTAAAATACGGACATATACCATATCTGTCAAATGTACATAAATTCTTAAAATCAAATGACAGCAATGATATTTATTTCTGTATTCGAACAACGCCAACATTGAAAAATGAAAAAAAGCGTATCGAAGCTCATTTCGATACTGTTTTGGGTTTCATAATGAGTTCATTTCGAACGCAAAATAGAAAATAGTATATTAAAAAACAAGTTTCATAAGGCACCATTTTGCCGCACGAGATCAGTTTAGAAAACGAGCCGCGATAGCGGCGAGTTTTCTAAAGAGCGAGTGCGGCAAAAGGCCTTATGAAACTAGTTTTTTATACTATTTTTTCTATTTTGCGTTTTTTACATGAATAAATTGCTTAAATTGGAATTATTTAATTTGAAAGTTCAGGGTTTAATTTTTATATAAAGCATGCAGTTGGTCACATTGATACTTGACATTTTCAAATTTAAATCTAGCTATCCGCGAAGTATATTATATTACATATTATTTACTAATTTTCGTTAACATTACTTGATACATCATTTAAAAATATAAACATGAGTGACATAGAAACATATATATATTGTTGTCAATTGTACGTTGTTTGTGTAAAATACGGACATATATCATATCTGTCAAATGTACATAAATTCTTAAAATCAAATGACAGCAATGATATTTATTTCTGTATTCGAACAACGTCAACATTGAAAAACGAAAAAAAGCGTATCGAAATGAAGCTCATTTCGATACTGTTTTGGGTTTCATAATGAGTTCATTTCGAACGCAAAATAGAAAAAATACGTTATAGTGGGCTATTAACATAATAGGCTTGGGTGAGTTCATTATATCCCATCTGATCTAGTTTAGAGGTGTTTGTATAACAGCTGATTATATTTGGGTTAATGTTTTATTGTTGCTTCTTTGAATTTAGTAAATTATCGTTATATAAATAATTGGGCTAAGGTAAAGTATTCATCTGCCAACGATTTTCGCAAAAATAATTATTGGGCCGTGAAATATTTAAGGGAGGCGTTTAGAGGACCTTTATGGAAGCATTTTACCCTAATAAAGTTGAAAAAGTTTTAGGACGAAGCACCCTTAAGCTACAAAAAAAATCAAATACTTTCAGAATGTCCTCTTGACAGTAAAATTTTCCATAGTTTTTATTTACAAAATATACGCTAATCAAAGTGAATACACAGAAACTATAAACATTATAAATGAATAGCAAGAAAATAAATTATATGTGTGTTTTTGGATGTAAATGTAACATTTGAGGTTTGTTGTCATTTTGAACGTATTTGATAGCTTAGCGGTACCTTTACTCCAAGAACTTTGTAAACTTTATTAGGATAAATGATAAATTACTTCCCTAAACGGCCTCTAAGCCCCCCCCCCCTCCCCCTTAATTATTTTACGCCCCAATAATTATTTTTGCAGATTAATGTACTTTACCTTAGCCAATAATTGTCTTTATCCAGACACTTGAAAACATTTCTATATTATTCGATCAGTAAGTTTAAAGAGTATAAATTTGATTTTTAAGTAAATAACTAGATATTATTTAAACAGTGATGGCTTCGTCACTGAAAAAAGTTGGAGTAAAAGGTAAAGTTATACATAGCCAAGGAAGAGAAATTATTACCAACGTTGTAAAATTCATGAATTAATAAGCGAAAATAAGCATCTAATAATTCCTTGAACAAATTACAAAGAGAGGTTAATGAGAGCGGTTGGAATTTCTGATATGAGATACAGAAGTATTGCTAAAGAAGCCGAGGATGTAAATTTCGGAGAAGTTGTTTCATTTAGTATCCCAGATAAAACAAGACCTGGCAGAAGCACGAAAAGCACACTTCGTCCACAGATACTGACACAATAGGTTCCATGTTCCATCGTTCTCAAATTCTATATACATAACGAGCGATCAAGATAATTTGTAATCGAGTCAACCTTGAAAATCCGAAATCGTATGTAATGGGTGATTCATTTGGAGGTACTTTTTTAGGTGGGGATTTAATGGCTGAGCGCGCATGCGACGCGTCAGCGGACTGCGCATTCTGGTTCAGTACTATTTGACATTACGTAATGGAAAGACTTAGCCCGGCACAGCGTCTACAAATAGTACAGCTTTATTACGAAAATGGGCGTTCCACAAGGAATGTGTATCGTGCGCTTAGAGCAACATATGGGCCACATAATCGGCCTACCGAACGCACAATTCGCTATACCATCAATAAGTTTGAAACTCAATTTACAATAATGGATAATACGCGACCACATAGACCTCATCCAGCACGTAGTGAAGGAAATATAGCGGCGGTAGCAGCGAGTGTACGCGAAGACCGGGAAGAATCAATTCGTCGCCGTTCTCAACAGCTTGGTTTGTCGTATGCAACAACTTGGCGTATTTTACGAAAGGATCTTGGTTTAAAAGCATACAAAATTCAACTAGTGCAAGAACTAAAGGCGACCGACCTTCCGAATCGTTTCCGTTTCAGCCGTTGGACTCTTGATAAACTTGCAGAAGATCCACTGTTTTCGACAAAAATTTTGTTCTCCGATGAGGCCCATTTCTGGCTTAATGGGTACGTGAATAAGCAAAATGCCCGTATTTGGGGTGATGAGCAACCTGAAGAGATTGAAGTGCTACCATTACATCCAGACACAACTGTTTGGTGCGGATTATGGGCCGGTGGAATAATTGGTCCATATTTCTTCAAAACAGAAGCCGGCCGGAATGTGACTGTGAATGGCGACCGTTATCGCGCCTTGATAAGGGACTATTTGCTGCCTGAACTTGACACCCGTGGTCTACAAGACATTTACTTCCAACAAGATGGCGCCACTAGCCATACAGCTCGTGAAACTATGGCTTTACTGCGAGAACGATTCGGTGAACATTTAATTTCACGCTTCGGACCAGTAAATTGGCCGCCTAGATCTTGTGACATCACACCATTAGACTTTTTTCTGTGGGGCTACGTGAAGTCTAAAGTCTACATGGATAAACCGGCTACAATTGAGGCATTGGAGGCCAATATTACTCGGGTCATTGGACAAATACCACTCGAAATGCTAGAACGCGTCATTGAAAATTGGAACAGCAGAACAGACTACGTTAACCGCAGTCGCGGCCAACATTTGAGAGAAATAATCTTTAAAAAATAATTGTAAAGAATGGTTCTTTTGTATGATAATCAAGTTTCTGAAATAAATTGGCCTTTTTCATTTGTTCTTTGCTTTTGGAAAAAGTATCTCTAAATGAATCACCCATTATTTACTTGAACTGCACTTACATTACAAACGTCAAGTAAAATGTCAGTTGACAGCTAAATAAAAACAGTTAATGTAAACTATGCAACTGAGGACGACATACGACATACAATTTCGGTTTCAAGGTTGACTCGATTACTAATTATCTTGATCGCTCTTTATATGAAAAACGTATATGTAATAACGTATATGCTATTCTCTAAATGTTTTCACTCTAATTCCCGCGCTTAAAATTCTTTCAGTGCCAAAACATTTGTAAAAATTAATTCGAAAAAAAACTAACAAGTGTTCATTTGAAAAGTCAATCTAGGTTACTTTGAAATTTTGATATAATAAGACGCATATATATTAGTATGTGTTTGTTCTTCCGTAAACGTAAATCCAAATGACATTTGATAATGTCAATCACAAATATCAGTTAGTGCATAAAATAATCGTGCGTCGATTCTGGTTTAAATAAATTGCTTCTCAGTTTTAAAATGGCTTTCACTTTAGAACATAACATTTTTTTAGTCCAGGCTTATTTTCAAAGTGGTAATAAAATTGATGTTTTATGGGTTTATTCAGTTCAAGATTGCATGGTAGAATTTCAAGTTGAGTTTCCACATTTTGTAATAGATTATATACAATTTAAGAATACTTTGGATAGAACTTTAAAACTTTTTTCTGAAACTGGTAGTCTCTTAAGAAAATCAGACACCGGAGCACTTAAGAAACGTACACCTCGAGTTGTCAATCGTGTTGAAGAAATAATGGAAAATGAACCACAAACATCTGTTCGACATTTGAATTAACAAATAAACCTTTCTGTTGGTACAACTCACAAGTTATTAAAATAAGATATGCAACTTTATCCATACCGTGTCACAGCAGTACAAGAATTGTTAGAAATTGATTACCCACGTAGACTACAGTTTTGTAATTGGTTTGTAAATATGAACAATAATGGAGAACCTTCGCAAAGAGTCATCTTTACTGATGAAGCATGGTTTTATAAAAGGGGATACCTAAATTCACAAAATACAAGAATTTGGAGTAGTGAAAATCCACATGTAATTAATGAAGAATCGCTACATCCAGAGAAAATTGGTGTTTGGGCAGCGATAAGCCGAAGGCGAATCATTGGACCAATATTTTTCAGGGAACGTTAACTGCTCAAAGGTACCGTACGGAAATTTTACAACCATTTGTCAATCAGTTGCATGATGATGAACTTCAAAATGCATATTTCCAACAAGACGGAGCACTTTGTCACTGTACTGCAGAATCTTTGAATTATTTAAGAGAATTTTTTGATGAGCGTATAATTAGTCGAAATACTGAAAAATTGCCTGGCCTGCACGTTCATGCGATTTAACACCTTGCGACTTCTTTTTGTGGCCTTATCTACAAAATAGCATATTTCGAACACCTATATTGAATTTGAATGATATGCTACAGAGAATCGAACAGAAATGCATGGAAATTAATAACAATCCAGTAATGTTGCAGAATATCATCAGAAATTTTGACCGGAGGATTTTAAAGTGCATTGATCTTGAAGGACAACATTTTCAACATTTGTTATAGTTTTCAATAAATACCTATTATTTGTTATTTATTTGTATGTATGAAACTGTCAAAATATACGACTTCGTAAGTTAAGTAGTAAATTTTAATTTACGACAAACTTCAAAATGTTCTCAGTAAATCACATGTTGCTAGATTGACTTTTCAAATGAACACTTGTTATACATACGAGATGGTATAAAAGTACCCCTGTTTGGCGACAGATGACACTTTATGTGAAAATCTGCATTATCTATTGTGAGTACTATTCTTTAGTTGACGTCTGTCAAAATTTCGGAGAGATTCATCGAGTAGTGTTGTTTTGAGAGCTATTAAAAGTGATCAAGTTCATGTATTTGAGGAATCGTTAAAAAAGAACAAAACTCTAATTAACGACAATAATATCGCGATTCCATTTCCTTGTTTGGATGGGAAAACAATTGCAGAAAACAAAGTGAGGTTGGATGCAGTTTATAAGAACATTCGATGACTATCATCAAATACTGGTTAAAAGTCTTTGATGAGAAGCGGCCAGATTGTCCCATTGAGGTGACTGCTTACGGATATGATCAATAAAGTTCATAATATGGTGTTAGCAGCCGGGGGAAGATTGGAGAGGTTGCTAATATGGTCTACATGACATCTACATCAACAGTACACGCCAGAAACTCAAGGTCGTTGCCACAATGGATTCTTCCCGGCGAACATGCACCAAAGAAGGCGAAGATTGTATCAACCGGAAAAGTTATAGCGAAGATATTGAAGGATTCGAGACAACAAAACTAGTCGATTTTCGCTATGAATTGGTGCTTCTCGCCAGTTTGATCCCTTGTGACTTCAGTCCTTTTCCAAAATTGAAAAAAATGGCTTGGTAAAAAGCGGTTCATCTAAAATGACACCTATTTTACAGAGTTCGACAAATCTTATTATTTGGATGGCAAAAAAAATTAAAGCATCGCTGGACCAAGTGTATAGAGCTACAAGAAATAAATATACTAAATGCAAAACAAATGCCTTGTATTCTTTAATTATCTCATCCTCGTATATAGCTTTAAATCCTGGATAAAACTTGCTTGCATAATCACCATTATCACCACCGTATTAATGCTGGAACACAGTTTTAACATATCGATAATTTAGTAATCTGCTTTTCTTGTGTAAAGTGCGTGATAGGATTCGAATGCAATGCTTTTTCTGCTGCTGATGATAATAACTTAGTTGTCGAAATACGTATCTAAGATTTAAAGTTACAAGGCATATCCTAAATCCAAACATTTAAAGGCCATTTCTCTCAGTATGTCAAAGTGTAATCCGTAGCGGCAAAGTTTGTACCACTGGGTTAAAATAGTTGACTTTCTGAATAGAATGACAGTGGCGCCATCTAAGTAATGTTAACACAGTCAGCATATTGACATTTTAAGATGAGCTACTCCCATCTCCGCGGCTCCTTCTCTCACTAGCATCGAAGTTCGTTCCGTTATTCGTTTTTTTCGTCTTAAAATGTCTTAAGGCAGGCGAAATTCATCGAGAGAAAAATATGTTAAAACACAAAAGAAGATTCTTTAATACAAAAAGCCTGTAGAAACCTAATCTCAACGATTATCGCAGCGTTTTTAAGTTTAGTTTAGCGCTAGTTTAGCACAACTCCTGAAGCTGGCAACGTCGTTGTCGAAATTTTACAATATTATTGCTACGTCAATTAAACAATTAAATATTTTTACCTTTTCAGCTAGGACGTATGATTATTGTTCCTTTTCTTCTTGTTATTGGTAGTCGTGGAATTGGTGATTTTGAATTTTAAAATCTTGGTGGCTCCGCGCATCATTAAATAGAACCAGTAGATCTGAGGTACGACTAATATCAACATCGTAATTATGCAGCCTCTGGGTAAAGATACAATGGCCTGCAAAACAATTTATATCAAATGTGACGTCAGTTTTTTATTGTGAGTAAAGCATGTTAATTACAACAACAAGTAGACAATATAATCGCTGTTTTTTTAATGTTTGATGTAGCCATCTAAAAAAGTGCAGTGATTTTGGTTTTCAAATGATGCCTATCTGTAAAAAGTAACATAACATGGCATTAAGAATTAGAAATGCTTATATATATGATGCAGTTATTGTGACAGAGTATGCAAAATAATGGATTGAAGATCATGCCGGCTATATACTTATCTGCAGGTAAGCCACACATCTTATTTGAGAACACGTCAGCAATTTCAGTACAACATGGAAACACGTGAAAGTCGATTTTAAACACTAAAATGCTACGAACAATTTACTTAGCCAAGAGATTGAGGAAAAATTATACAGCAGTCATCGCACGTCTTTGAAATAGATTCTAACAAGCTCATTAGGTCTTAATCGCGCTGTTATTAACAAATCTACGAATCAATCTCACAAAGAATTTGAGATATATGAGAAACTGGAGGATAAATGCTTTGAACAATTTTAATCGTGATGTTATTAACAAATTTAGATCTTAATTTAGGTCTTAATCGCGCTGTTATTAACAAATCTAGGAATCAATCTCACAAGGAATTTGAGATATATGAGAAACTGGAGGATAAATGCTTTGAACAATTTTAATCGTGATGTTATTAACAAATTTAGATACGAATCAAAGAAGTTGTACAGATTTGGAAACTGGAAGAACTAAACATAATTTTGGTACCAGTTATTTCCTTGCTTATAGACTGGGCAAAGAAGAGAGGACTTGAAATAAACCAAGTGAAAACTAAGTTTATGAGAATCCCAAGACGAGAAACATTGACGAAACCAAAGTGGCGATGGGAAATTACAATTTTGAGAAAGTGGAAACATTTAAGTACCTAGAATCCATGATAAGTAGTAAGAATCAGAAAACAGACGAGGTGAAACATCGAATTCAAGCAGGGAACAGAGCATTTTATAGATACAAGAAATATATGCAAAATAAGGAAATAAGCATTAATAGAAAAATAAGAATATATAAAACTGCCATTAGACTGGTAGTGACATATGCTGGAGAAACAATGAGATTAACACAGAAAGATGAAGAAGCTCTAAGAACATTTGAAAGAAAAATAATCAGAAAAATTTATGGACCAAGGAATGTGATGGATATAAAAACCTTATGAATCATGAGATAGAGGAGTTATTGGAGAGAGAAAACATGGGAAGAGTGATTAAATCGATAAGAATAAGGTGGTATGGGTATATCAACACAAGAGAAGAAGGGTCAACGTTGAGACGAATTACAAGATGGAAGGCATATGGAGCACGAATAAGAGGTAGACCAAATATTAGGTGGGAGGACCAAGTAGTGGATCATATCAAAGACCTGGGGACCGTAACAGGGAGAGCACTAATGTTAAATAGAGAAGAATAGCGAAAAGTAGTGAAGAAGGCAAGAACACACCTATAGACCAACAGCAAATGGAGAGACTCACCACAAAACGAGTCTTACGAGCTCAAAGAGCGGCTGCAACTCCAAACTGAAATGTATAGCCTTATATACATATATAGTAGATTAGTTGGCGATTTAAGGTCTGGTTTTACTTCCAAATGTATATATTTAAAACAATTTTACATGTTTCGGCATATGATGCCTTTTTCAAAGAATTAAAAATATAAATGACAGTATATTAATGTCATACTTAAACATCTGTAGTTGTCATGGAAAAAATTATTCAAAGAAACATTCCCAGTTTAATAATAATAAATCATGCCTTAACATTCTAATAATAGTTCGACAACAAAAACGGGGGAATGGCAAGTCATAAGTTATTATATCTGCGTCCGTGAAGCGGCTTAAAATGTTAAACTGTCGGCATTCGCCTTAAACGAGAAGGAAAACCACGAAAACCTACTCGGACAGCCAGTCAGGGATCTAAACACGGAACTGTCAGCATGATAAGCAAATGTACAGATATTTAAATAACATTAGATATATATTTATATATCAGCAACATATATTATGATGGTAAATTGCAGAGCGTTACATAATTAGGTTATAGTATATACTGCTTAAATTTTCACTTAAAAATCATTTCTGTTGTTAATTGAATTTTTTTCCTGTTTAATATTAATCATTTCTTTAATTTCCCTCTTCATTGTGTGTTGTCCTTTATTGATTATCTGTGCGTATTCAAATGGTGATCGCGTTGTAGTTTGGGGGCAATCGGGCATAGTGGTTAATTTTTTCTCAATAATTTGTACATAAATATTCAAACCTGTATTTTAAATATTCAGTTTTTCATCCACCTGATGAAGCTATTGTATGACGAAACAATATTATAGTGGATTTGCAATAAAACTTTTGAAACTAGAAGTTTAGCACTTCTTTCTTATCGTTAATACAAGTATGTTAAGCTGCATTTTTGTGTTGTCATCTCAAAGGATTGAAGATGATTATTGCTACGTGTGCATATCTAGATAAGTTGCAGAGGTTCGTACGAGCCTAGATAAAACTTTATAAAGAGATAATAGCAATGGACGATAATTCAGGTCGAAAAAGATTACGCTAAACTAAATTTTAAAATAATAAACAATAATAGTCCAAAGTTTTAACCTTGTGGAACTCTTAAAGGCTTTAAGAAAATGATTTGATTCCTATTTGTACTTCAGTTTGAAGTATTACTAGTAGAGCAGACCAATTTCCGTGCGCGCCATGTGCGCCGATGTGAGGATGATTGTATTGCATCAGAACTAATAAAAAGCATTCAGTATGTGTTTGGTACTTGCTTAGACTGCATGTAAGTGTAAGCATGCGTAATAAAAAGTCGTCGACACATAAATCGAGAAAACGACCGTTGTCAGACGAACTGAATAAGTTTATTATGGATTTCCCGGACTTAATAAACGATGGCTCAAAAATTAAATGTTTAGTGTGCAATACATATCTAATGTGTTGGTCAAAAACACATTGTAAAGAACACGTAAGCAGTTCGAAGCACAATAATAACAAAATTAATCGACAACTGTTTATACATGAACTATGTGTAACTATGATTGTGTGTACACTGCCGTTTACCTTGTTAAGTAATGATTCATTTATTTCATTTCAGAATAAATACGCGAATCAAACATTTCCGAGCACGACAACGTTACGAAGGAATTTACCATCGGTGCGTAAACAGGTTGAAAATAAAATCAAAGCCGAACTGAAAAATAAAAAAAACTGGTTATGTGTGGATGAAACAACTGACAGCAAAAACCAATCTGTAGTTAATGTGATGGCGCGTAATATGGAACCACATCAAACAACGTCTTCAATTTTATTAGCATCCAGACGACTAGAACAATGTAATGCCGAAAGAATTTCAGAGGTGCTATTAGATACTTTGGAAAAATTTAAACTTTCGAAAGACCAAGTATTAATGTTTATGACCGATGGTGCCGCAACCATGTGTTCTGTAGGCCGGTCTTTTAGAAAATATTGTCCTAACTTGTTAGATATTACTTGTAAACTCCATGCTCTACACCTTTTGGCAGAACAGGTTCGTAGATGTTATCCGGAGGTAGATGCTTTAATATCGAGTACAAAGGCAGTATTCCTGAAATCTCCAAAACGTATTCGGAAATTTCACGAATTGTGTCCCCATACGTCTGAGCCACCATAGCCGATTCTGACACGTTGGGGTACATGGTTACGGGCGGGGTTTTACTACCATGAACATTTTGAAAAAATTAAGGACGTGGTTTTATCATTCGATCCGAAAGAAAGTGCAGCTATCAATACAAGCCAGAAAAAATTTCAAGATGCCCAGATTAAAATGGATTTACAAAGTATTCGTGAGAATTACTTGGGTCTAGAAGAAGCAATAACAAAATTAGAAAATTCGTCGCTGTCGTTAGAGGAATCACTGCAAATCGTTAAAGATGTTCATGCACAACTGTGTGCTGTAGAAGACGCAAAAAGTGAAAGTGTTCTAATTCAATTTGAAAGAGTTTTAGACAGAAATGCAGATTTTGACACCTTAACAAGTATTTATGAGGGCACGTTTACAGATGCGTTAAGTTGCTTAAAAAAGTATTTTGATTATGAGAATATAACATCACTAGATGCAGAACGCTCGTTTTCCGAATGTAAACATACTTTTTCCTCACGGCGGACATGTTTTTCAGAAATAACCTGAGAAACGCACCTGATGTTGAAAATATACAATCGAGTTTCTCCAGTTTGTCAATCCTTGGAAGACGCTTAAAACGGTAAGTGTTTTTTGCTAAATCCTCTGTCGTGCACACAATCACTGATTTCATACATTTTCCATTTTATTTATAGGTACATACAACGCTGCTATAATATGTACTATTCTTATTTTTCGTGTGTTTATGCATATTACTTTAATAGCAGAAAACTAAATGTATATTTAATTATTTCTGATAGAATAAATGTCTCTACTTCCATACTTATATCGGTAATAAGCTCATGTTGTGTCCCTATTCTATCGCATATTCTAATATAACATGAGAGCAAAATGAATTGAGGAGTAGGAGGCTGCGGTTCGCTGATCGTATTTCGTGAATTATAAAGTAAATAAATCTTACTGACAGCACTTAAATGTCTCCTAGATACAAATTTAATTTTCAACTTAAAATATTTATAAAATGTCATACAAATGTCATGTTTTATATTTTATTGAAAAGTTTACAATAATTGTTGAAACTGTTGTCCCTCGGCATTCAAACATAAATTTACGCGCCGCTTCATGTTTTCAAAAACCTTTTGTAAAATAAATCCGTCTACTAACTCGCACTGTCGCACGATATTGTTCCGTAAATCGTCTATTGTATGCACTGGATTTTTAAAAATAGAGTTTTTTAAGTATGGAAATAAAAAGTAATCCAGAGGAGTTAAGTCACACGATCTTGGCGGGAAACCGTCAACACTAATAATTCTTTCATCATAAAATTCACGTAAATAATTTATTGTTTCACGGGCAGTGTGTTGTCGTGCGGAATCTTGCTGAAAGAAACCTAACTGTAACTCGTCATCATGCAGTTGATTTATGAATGTTTCCAGTATATTATTGCGGTATCTTTCACCATTTATAGTTCCTTCGAAAAAGATCGGACCAATAAGCCTTCTACGTGACATGGCACACCAAACCCCTATTTTTACAGGATGCAACGTTGTTTCCCTATAATAATGCGGATTGTCTGTTGCCCACATACGCATTTTCTGAGCGTTTATGTAGCCGTTCAGGTGAAACCACGCTTCGTCGGTGAAAAACGTTTTATCCAAAACATCGTCGTCGTTAAGATTTGCATTAAAGAAACGACAATAGGCAACTCTTCGAACGTAATCTGGCGGCAATAGTTCTTGATACAATTGAACCTTGTAAGGATGCATACCAATATCGCGTTTAAGAATACTGCGGCAGGTTCCATAACTTATATCCAACTGTTGTGCCAGTCTTCTGACAGATGTTGTAGGTTGTTCTCTAATTGCGTTTCTTGCATTATTAACAACATTTTGGGTCCTAACTCGAGAAGATCTTCCCCCTTTCCATTGTCTTTTTACAGACCCAGTTTTTCGAAAGTTATTTATAATTCTCAATAGGTCACGAGAAAAGTTCTTATTTACTAAAACAACTTCACGAAAACGTTGTTGGAATTCTTCCTTGCACATTTCTATTGAATACCATTCGCCGTTTGGCAAACGTCGACCGTTACGAAAGTAACATTCTGAAATGAACACCATTTGTTCTTGAGTAAACATTCTGAATGTGATTATACTTTTTTTTTTTAAAAAAATTGTATTGAAAGAATTAATAATTCACACTGACAGTCTGTCATTAAATGTTTGACAGAAAAATATTGTGAATATAATTCACGAAATACGATCTACGAACCGCAGCCTCCTACTACCTCAATTCATTTTGCTCTCATGTTATTACGAATTACACTCCCATACCGGCGCTCATGGCGCTACGGAAATTTGTCTGCTCTAATTATTAGTAATCTATCTATTGCTTCATGTTACTTAGATATTTTGACCTGTTCTCAAACTTATATAGGCAGTTAAATTGCACTTCTATTACGTTTGTGGTTTATACAACACGATATTCCAAATTTTGAAACAATCAAAGTCAAATTTTACTTACATTCATATAACTCAAATCCGACGCTTTGGAATACAGGTACATAACATAAGGAAACATCACTATCCTACACAGAAAGAAACTGATCAGCATCAGCAACCCATTGATCATATACAATCTTGTCGCTTTCATATTTATACGGGAAAGGATTCCTCTGAGCGAGACAAACGGAGTGCTAGCCTCCATAAGGTACACATAGCCAAAAACACAATCACCCAAACCACCTCTGAGATACTGGAACGAACAAGAGGTGTTCAATTTAAAATTGTTCAACGATGTTACAGTTTCTGACTTACCACTATTACAGAAAATCCAAACAGACCTATGAATAAGTGGTGTCCTACAATCACCGGATTCGTTTTCACGTAATACCAGAACGTGTTGCATTCCTGTTTCTTTTTCTTAATGTCGCCGTTCTGCTGTGCCGAATTCGCAGGCGTAATTGCTTGACAATGGACTTGGTACATACTCCAAATATCGTACATGAAATATGACGCTCCGAACCAAGCGTATGCTTCGGATATGTAATGCGATGTTTTTAGTAGATTTCGCGGGCAGGAGTAACAGATTATCGTAAAGCCGGTAACACATGATAACAGTGCCTGTACAGCCGACACGATTCTGAAATATTAAATACATAACCTGTAAATTAGTTACTACATTAATCAGACATCGTAATTCTCATAAACTCAGTTCATAATTTACGTAAACGGGAAGGATATGATCTAACTACCGTCCATTATTATCACACTTATAGTTATTTATTGTACAAGTGTGTTATGTTACAAATAAGTCACGCGAGAAAATGTTTAGCTCACGAGTCCGCTAGGACGAGTGAGCTACTTTTCTCAAGTGACTTATTTGTAATTAACACACGTGTGCAATACAAAACTTTATTCAACACCTCTTAAGATCCGTTCAAAATGGCTTTTAATGTTTTATAAATTTGACGTTCCATGTCAAATTTAAATGATAAACGACTAATGCAAAAAGTTCATATACAGTAATGCAGTTACTATGGAGAATAAATTTCACCTTGTTTTATCTCACTAGTAAGATAATAGTTATTTACGAACCAAGTGCGTGAAATCATATTTCGCGAATGAGTGACCAGTTTAAAGCGCAAGCCGCAGGCGAGCGCTTTATGGACACGAATTCGCGAAATGTTTCACGCACGAAGTTTGTACAATATTTTTTGTACGAGAACTATAAACAATAATAATATTTATATAAAATATAAATATAATTTCAAAATTTTTATATTTATAAGTATTTTTAACAATATTATAAGTATCTGTCAGGATGACCGAGCGGTCTAAGACGCCAGACTCAAGGTTTACCTTGCCCGTTATACGGGTTCTCGAGCGTTCTGGTCATCTCTGAGGGCGTGGGTTCGAATCCCACTTCTGACAATTTTTTTTTTAGTTTTCTATAAATTTAAAAAATATTTGTTGCTGTTCTGACATTGAATTACATACCTTCCAAATATAACAATTTCTATTTCATTTCCTTTTATTTTCATAGAAAAACAACGAACTGGGTAGCATATTATTAAGGTTAGGGATTTATGATTTTAAAATGTCACTAAATTAATCAAGTTCCAGGAAGTATCAACTTTACTTTTACGCACTCGTGTTTAAAGTGACTTTTTACGCACGCAAATCGAATCGTGAAATGACAGGTTTTGATAAGCGAGTACAAAAATTATGTTTTTAACTCACTAGTGAGTTATAAGCTACATAATTGATTTAAAATCGCCATAGTTATAGGTCTATTATTAGGAGGTGTTGGATAATAGCTATTTATGGTATAAGTGAATAAAGACAAATTTTATCCACGAAAAAATTGTTTAGCGCACGAGGTGCAAGCCGAGTGCGATAATGCTTTTGAGTGGATAAAATTTGCTTATTCACGTGTATCATACAAGATTTTTTCCAATTTTGCAAAAGTTTCAAAAAAAATGAAATCGACAAATTGAAGAATTTGCGTGAAATGTCACATGAGACTTGAAACAACGATCCTGGCAACGAAAATTTTAAAGGTAGTGCGACGTTTTATTTTTTTTTCCTTATTCGTGTTGTCAATAGCAGTGTGAATAAAGTGTTGCTAGAAACATTTTATTCACTGTTTTGATTAATTTTATTCACCTTTATGATTAAAATGTTGTTTTAATAATGAAATTTAATATATGTAATGATCATTTTAATAAGTAAAATTGGAAAAAAAATAGAAGTAACACATCGTAATCTAAAACGTAACTCACAGCTAAGAGCAGATATTTATTGAATTACTTTTACATAAGGTAATAAGTAATGGCCGGATTATATACAGTTTGCATAAATTTGCATATATGCATAAAATATGTATTTTGTATATTATTTGCATATTTTATAGTAATTCAGCATTTTTAGTATTCCAGTTTTATTTATTTACTAAATCAAATTTATTATAGGCATTACTAAAAATATGTCGTGGATGTAACAAACAAACAAAAATTAAACAGCGCTCTTTAAATTAAAAATAGCATTTTATTAAGCCTCTTCCCGTTACATTTCCGATAAGCGTCTCCAATAATTTATTAATGCTCTTCCCATACATCCAGGCCGAGACAAGATTCCAGGAAAAGCTAATACCTTAAATCTTCTAAATAAATACAAAAATACATTTTACCAGAAAATTAGGAGTATATATGTTTCTTTGCTATTCGGAGAAATGTATTTCCAGATTCCAAAGAAATTTTATTTTAAACGTCATTTTACGTTGGCTTTTCGAAGTGTAAACTTGTGAGTTGTGATTATATAATAGCAAAAATGCCGAAAATAGCGACTGTGCCTGGATGGATTGCACCTTATTCAGAATTGCGTATGGATGGAGGAAAACTGTTTTGCATAGCATGCTGCAAGATTGTGAGTAAAATTTTAAGTTTATTTCCTCTTATTAATTAATTAATTAAGTTTTGAATTGTTCCTTTATCTTTTACTAACATTTATTTTATATGAAAACAACCGATGATGTTATATTTTTTTTTGCATATTACAAGTGAGAGAAAGTTCCAAGTCGACCAACATATGAAAACTCCATCTCACGCTGCAAAACTAACAAAGATGAAATTGGCGAAAAAGAGTCAGCAAATATTACCGCAATGTTTGCCATCAACTTCCAAAAAATCGGATCAAGAACAATTTAATGAAGATTTGTGTCAAATGTTTGTGTCGGCAGATATTCCACTAGATAAATTAAACAATTTAAATGTCAAGTTATTTTTGCAAAAGTACATCAGCAAATATAACATTCCCGACGAGAGCACGTTAAGAAAAAATATATTCGCTGTATCTATGCAGAAACATTGAATAGCATTAAGAAGGTTATTGCAAACAATTATCTTTATACCGGGTGATAATGAACTTCTTAAGGAGCAATGAAGTATGAGTAGCCCATAGGGATGTAAATAGCATATAAAAAAATAAGGGTACTTTATGTATACAAATTGTGCAGAAAAAAATGTTTATTTAGAGTGTGTATAACCGTTTTGAATGGCACTGTATTCACACAATGTTATTGACGCTTTCGTTTGCACAATGAAATAACTGATGCACTGTTACACGTGCGCTATCCGATACAATGATCAATTGATGTCTTTAACCTACCTCAACGTCTGAGAATGCGAAAAGCAAACAGTCTAAGTTAGTATAAATTCAACCAGCGAAGTGAGTGCATGTGTTAAATAAAATTATTAATTTGTCGGGGTGAATTTTTTTTACGAATTACTATACCGTTCTCGCTAGCGTAATATACTTTTTGTTTATGAAAATGGCTCATCGTTATACGCACCATGAATATCTAGATATGATTGTAATGTACGGAGAGTTTCATCAAAATATGGAGGCTACTGCACGTGCTTATTATGAACGTTTTCCTCAGCGACATCGGCAGCGTGTTCGAGACACTGGCAGTGTAAAGCCTTTGGGTTGGGTTGGGTTGGGCTAGATTCAGTTCGGACGAGATGGAGGTCGCCAGAGACCCAGACGCATAGCGAACGCCGAAGAGGAAGTGCTGGCTTTGATTGAAGAATCTCCTGATACAAGTACTCGTCAAATTGCGCGTCAAACAGGTTTATCACAACCGATTGTGTGGAAAATTCTAAACGAATACCAATACCATCCATACCACGTGCAAAGAGTACAAGCATTAACAGCAGCTGATTATCCACTACGACTTAGGTTTTGTCAATCACTTTTGAATATGCAACATGACAATCCTAATTTTCTAGCCGATATTTTATTTACCGACGAAGTCGGTTTTACGCGAAATGGAATGTTCAATATGCACAATACACATCAATGGGCTGTGGAAAATCCGCATGCAATACACAGGCACTACAACCAGCATCAATTCTCGGTAAATGTATGGGCCGGAATCATTGGCGATGAAATCCTAGGACCCTTTGTACTGCCGCAGCGTTTAAATGGTCAAGCGTACCTACACTTTTTGAGAGAGGACTTACCACAGCTTCTCGAAAATGTACCTTTAGATGTACGCCAGCGTATGTGGTTCCAGTGTGACGGGGCCCCGGCTCATTTTGCACAAGCAGTGCGAAATTTCTTGAACAATCAGTTTCCGGGAAGATGAATTGGCCGTCTTGGACCCGAAGCATGGCCACCCCGATCTCCAGACCTAACTCCGCTGGATTTCTTTCTGTGGGGACATTTAAAAAATATTGTTTACGCAACCCCAGTTAAGGACGTAAATGAGTTGATCAATCGCATCTACAAGCGCACAATCAATCAGAGACAGCATCAGCATTCGTGAATCATTGACACGTCGATTAAACCTTTGTATTGAAGAGGGAGGTGGCAACTTCGAGCATTTACTATAATAACTCCCCACTTCAGCGGTTTCCGAAATGTGGATCTGCCGTGGCGATGTGAAAAAATGTACGTATAAAAGCGTATTTATTTTAACAGCGCATTATCTATCCGTTATTTTCTTTTCGCATTCTCAGACGTTGAGGTAGGTTAAAGACATCAATTGATCATTGTATCGGATAGCGCACGTGTAACAGTGCATCAGTTATTTCATTCAAAACGGTTATACACACTCTAAATCAAAAATTTTTTCTGCACAATTTGTATACATAAAGTACCCTCATTTTTTTATATGCTGTTTACATCCCTATGGGCTACTCATACTTCATTGCTCCTTAAGAAGTTCGTTATCACCCTGTATATGCGTGGATGAAACTAATGATAGTGTGGTCCGGTACATAGTTCATTTAATGATTGGTATCCTTAACGTATCGGTTCAAGAAAAATCTTATTTAATTTCATCCAAACAGTTGGTAAAGGCAAATAATATGACAATAACTAGGTTTATACAGGAAGAACTGGCAACTTTCTTCTTACCGGAATCGATTCCAACAGAGAAAATTATATTGTTTCTGACGGATGCGGCACCATACATGGCGAAGGCAGCTTTCAACTTGAAAATCTTTTACCCAAATTTAATTCACAACTTTCTTGGCGCACGGACTAAATCGTGTTGCAGAAGTAGTGAAAAACCATTTTCCCTTAGTAAATACTTTAATTAGTAGTGTTAAGAAAGTATTTTTAAAGGCCCCCATTACGAGTTCAGTTTTACAAACAACATCTACCCGGTGTACCGCTTCCTCCTCAACCAGTAACCACACGATGGGGAACGTGGTTGGAGGCTGCTATTTTTCATGCAAATCATTATGAAGGAATACAGACAATTATTATGGATCTTGATAGGGATGCACAATCTGTGATAGACGCCCAAAAGGTGTATTCGAGTAAAGAAATACCTCAACAGTTGGCGTTTATTAAAGCCAATTACTGTTTCATTTCCACTTCTATATTGCAGTTGGAAAAATAATTTATGTCGCTAATCGACAGCGTTGAGATAATAAACAATTTTGAAAAGTCATGTTTTGATGTTAAAGGAGGAGTGGGACAGTCCGTGTATGAAAAATTTTTAAGTGTATTTGGAAAAAATTAGGGTTTTAAAAAGCTAAAGGACATTGGTAAAATCGTGTGTGGTGATTCAGTAGAAAATATTGAGTTGACAATAGATGATATTTCTAATTTGAAATATGCTCCTATAACAAGCGTCGACGTATAACGAACCTTTTCAATATAAAAATACAGTTTTCAGACAAGCGTCACAATTTTTCTGTTGAAAACTTTGAGAAATATGTGATTGTAAATTGTTTTCATAGTTAATTATGTTGTAAAATGTTCTAAATAAACTTGTAGTAAACATATAGAATATTTTTTTCTACAGTATTCCATTTTCTAACGTTCCCCGTATTTTTTTACCTGCATATTTGTCATAAGGAAGTGCATATTTAGGCTAAAACATCTGCATATTTATGCGCATATTTTCAGGGTTTTTTTTTGCATATAATCCGGCCTTTAATTATCACACTTAAAAATATAAGTAACAGTAATCTAAAACTTGATTCACAGCTAAGAGTAGATATTTAATGAAATACTTTTACATAAGGTAATAAGAATCAATTCCGCGTAGGTATTATAATTTTAACAGCCGATCTGTTTAGACAAACCGTGTAAATCGATTACATTGATAAAAACGTGTTTACAAACGTAGAATACATCTACACCAAACAAAATAAATGTAAAATAAGATAAAACATAGATATTTTTTTTGTTTGCTGTCTAATAAAATAGTTAATAGTACATTAATTTTATTTTGTTTCGTTCAAAATAAAAATTAATTCAATCGTTATGTATTGTCTTCTTATATTGCATGATTTACTGCAATGCAACGGACCATTAAAATAGCGATCGCATTTCAAACTGCATGTATACTAAAACGAAATATATCATATTGTATATAAAAAAATGTATATATAATTACTTGTTGCTGGCATCCAAGACATCAGCCGTCGATAATTTGTACTTCTTAACCAGTTTTTGTCCGAGCGCTGTCCTTTGCGTCACGTGATTAATTAAACTGTAAAAGCATGTGAAAAATATACCTCCGTACAAAGATAATAGGAGACCTCTATATACAGAGACGCGATCTTCCCAATCCAATACAGATATCGTCCAGAGGCTCAAAATTAAAGATGTAAATACTGCAAACAATAGTAGAGGTATCATGTGAGGTTTCCTTGTCTAGAACAAAACAAAAATGCGTTTATTAAACTAAGTACGAACAAGAATTAACTTGTTTTGTTAATGTGACATAGAAAATTTAATATCTTTTTCGATAATTTTTAGAACAAATATTCAGGGGAATATAAGGGCTGACTGTATAAATATAGGAACACAATATTAGTGGTCAGGTATTATATTGCTTGTGCATTGTCTTGTTTCCTATGGTCAAAAAACATGAGAGGTGATTAATCATGGATTTATACCCATGAAACCGAAAATAAACGGCGGACCGACGTTTATTTTCAGGTTCATAAGTTTAGATGTTTCAAGATGAAGAGAATTCAACAAAAGTTATCAGTTCGGGACATTTCTCTCAAAATCAGGTCATGGCTATTGTTAAGATCCTGACAAACTCCCATATCTTGAAAAAAACTTTTGGAATGACTAAAGCACCTTAAACGAACTAATTTGCCTTATAAACTAATGGAGGGAAACATACTCTTAGCCAAAAAAACATTTAAGCTTGAATTTTGTATATTATAAATCAAAGCATCCAAAAAACGCCAAAATTTCGGATAATCGTGTTATTTATATGTGCCAATGTTTAACTTAAACATCACTTTATAGTAGTTTATACAACGAGTCAATAAAGACGGTTACTATTGAGTTACTCCTGAGTTACTAAGAGTACGTTGCCCCCCATTAGTTTATAAGGCAAATTAATTTCTTTGAGGTCCTTTAATGATTCCAAAAGATTTTATCAAGATACGGTAGTTTATAAGGATCTTAACAATAACCTCAGATCATGCAGCTACAATTCCTTTGCAAGACCGAAGAACGGTTAATGTGAATTGGTACACGCCAGAAATAATCGCCATACTCCGAGAAACAAACCCACTACGCCGAATCATCCTGCATCATGACTATGTGTGTTCGCAGAGGTCGAAAGACAATTGAGTTTTTGGAGCAGCAAAATATCGAATTATTAGATCATCTTCCGCATAATCCCAACCTAAATCCCAACGATTTTTCTACATCCCCAAAGATCTAGAATGGAACGCGTGATCGATAAATTCGATAATTAAACGCCAGCAGAAGCAGTAGATGCAAAATGGTAATTTTTTGATTGTCCCAATTGAAGACTGGAATAACTGCTGTAACAATTGGTTTGAACGCATGCAGAAGTGTATCAATTCTTGTGGAAAACGTCTTGAAAAGCAATAAAGCATTTTAAGTCGATTCACTGTTTGATTCTATGGCCATATTCAACACTAAAAATACATCCCTCGTAAATGTAACTGAATTGTTCCATCAGCCATTTTGAACATATTGAAGTTCCTGAGGGATTTTGTTACGTACCTAGCATTCCGTAAATTTTTGTATTAATTAATAAAGATCTACCTGAACAAAGTATATTTTAAAGAGATACATGGCGAGAAATTCTCTTCAGCTTTTAACGCAGGTTTAAATCCATAATCATATGTCTGAATTACACTTAATTCAACAGACATTTTAAACAATGAAATAATCATAAACAAAAAGATTATGCGGCGGTAAAATTTACTAATAAGCTGATATGAATCTGTTACACACTCGACAAGTGTAAACAACAGATAAACAGCAACCAATGAAACATAAACAAAAACCGCAGAAATTTGCTTGGTCATCCCCTAGTAACATACAATTTATCGATTTAATTGAATAAATAATTTTTAAAGAAAAATCCAAGAATGTATCGTCAGAAACTTAGGCAAAATTAATTGTTAGAATCTCCAGGTATGACAATAATAACAATCAATTTTAATTAGAAATTTAAATTCAAAGTTAAAAAAATATTGAATAAATTATGTGTTAGAATAATTGAAACATACATGAGTGGGTAAAACCCCACCAGTTTTGTATAATAAAAATGTATTTTTAATAATATAAAATATTATTAAAAATCTGGTATGAAGAACACAAATACAGGTTCACTATTAATATTTTTTGTGAACGTGTCCGAACATATCCCTCCCCAGAGACGCAGATACGTATTTCGCCTTTCTACAGGCTCATCGGTACACCCCTGCTGGAGAAAGGATATCTTCAGACACATTCACAATACCTTTAAATTATGTGTTCACTGTTATAGGATTTTTACGATAAGAGCGCATTAATGCAAATGATGTCGTCTATGATGTGCTGTCGATTTTATTTGTCATTTACAGGTTATGTTCAACAAATGTCATTTAATCAAATACGATCAAACAAAACGAGAAATGCGATATAACCTAAATGTCAAAATATTTTTTGTAAATTTAGCAACGAGTTATTTGCAGGTGGACAACATAAACGCTGTATAACTCTGGTATGAGGGATGTCTTGTTAGTGTTGCATATAGTCTCATAGAGGACGCCAGTAATAAAACGTCAGGTGTCAAAATTAATGTCAATTTTTCGTTAACCTAAATCCAAAGTTTCATCAAGATACGGCAAGTAATTTATTCATAGTGAATTTTTAAAGTTTATAAGTTGATCGAAAAATGAAATTGAGCAAATTTTCACGCAATAAATTTCGGAGAGAATTAACTCAACAACCATGTCTTGCCGAGTTGGTTCCTGTTTTTGAAGATGAAGTACATCAATCGACAATTTCACATTGGTACTTGGAATTCCAACGTGGACGCACCAGTATCAACGACGATATCAGGACAGATCTGACAATAGTAGCAGTCACCCAGAAAAATATCGATGCCGTGCGCTCCCTAATTAAAAAATAAAATTGAGACATACATGGGTATTTCAAAGACGAACCTATATGTGATGAATTTGATATGAGAAAATTAGTTTTCTGTTGGATTCTTTTAACCGAAGAGCAAAAGTCAGCTCGCGTTAATTGGAGCCAAAAACTTTGAGACGGTTCAATAACGGAAACAGACGAATCGTCCTGCATCTTGACAATGCGAGTTCGCACACAGCTCGAAAGACAATTGAGTTATTCAAGCAGCAAAATATCGAATTATTAGATCATCTTCCGTTTAGTCCCGACCAAAGTTTCAACGATTTCTTTACGTTCCCAAAGATAAAGAATGGAATGTGTGGTAGGCGATTTCAGTCACCGGAAGAAGCAGTAGATGCTTTCAAAACGGTAATTTTGACTGTCCCAACTGAAGACTGGAATAACTGCTTCAACAATTGATTTGAGCGAATGCAGAAGTGTATCAATTTTAGTGGCAAATATTTTGAAAATTTCTATGGACATATGCAACACTAGAGACATACCTTGTACTGATGGTAAAAGTTAAAGTAAGTGTGTGGTGTGGTATTATTGAAATTCGCTTAAAGGATCCTGTTATATTACCGACCCTACTTACACTTTCTTGAAAATAAGCTTCCATTATTATTGGAAGACGTTAGTTTGAATAGAAGGATTAGTATGTACTTTCAGTATGACGGAATTGCTAAATCTAACATTCTCCGAAAGATCCATCGGTGTATTTTTTTCCTACACCTCAACTAATTAAATTTTTGGCTGCGGGCACGAATGAAAAGCCACCACGTTTGCAAAACTTGTCTATGTAAGAATATGGTGTGATTATTTTGACATCAACTTTGAACTATTTCTTATAATTATTTGTGTTTTATAATCTGCTCATATTATACTCTAAAGCCCGTTTTTGGCGATGTCTATTTTGCTAGATAACACAGGCCTGCATAAAATTTGTGATGACGTGATTTTTGTTTGTTAAGCTCAGTTTTTATATAGCAATAACTAATTAAAATACAGTTGGTCTCTACCACCCACAGATTTTTTTTTTGCACAAAAAAAAAAGAAAAAAATATATAAAAAATCTTATAATAGGCGTTTTAATACATTTTAAAATGAATGTACTACTTCAAATTCTAGGTATTAACCCAAAAATGATTTTCTGTTGTGGTTTTAAAGAAATTTGTTAAATAGGCTCTCATTACCTGATGTAAATCTTTTATTACATGTATTAATTTTGGACAAGATTTCCGGGAATTTATACCTGCTAAATCCTATTTATTATGCTTTCACTTTATTAGTACTGCGAAGAAGGATTTCAAGTTTATCACTCCAAACAAAATGTATATTTTAATGTCATTTACTTCATTATAGCTCTGAGTGTCGATCAGTAAACAAGTAAAATTAATTTGTCTTTAGTGTTGTGCGTGGTATTTGATAAATAAACATTGCTTAAAAATATGTCTAGCCGGTGTTGCAAAAACAAACCAGATGATTTATGTTATATTTGTGGATATTTCGTCTTGAAAAAGTTTAAGTGACCAATTGGTGAATTTGTGAAAAATGCATATTATGCTTATTTTAAAATCTAATTAGGAGATCAAGATAAAGATTGGGCACCGCACGTTGTTTGTAAGATATGTGACTAAGGTTTAAGACATTGGGCCAAAGGGAATAGAAAAAGCCTTCCTTTTGGAATACCGATGGTTTGGAGAGAACTGCAAAATCATCATGAAGATTGCTACTTTTGTCTTTGTGATATTAAGGGGCATAATAGAAAAACTTTGAAACATATTTTGTACCCAAACAACATTAAATCAGCTATCAGACCAGTTCCTCACAATGATCATGTACCTATACCTATACCCCCCAAAGTACTACAAGAAGATAATGAAACCTCTTCAACTTCCGGCTCCGTACAGATGGATAGTGATGTTGAACCATCAACCTCAGGTCAAAACCAACCTCAGCTATTTTCACAAGCCGAACTGAATGATTTAGTAAGAGATTTGGGACTTTCAAAAGATCTTTCCGAAGTACTGGGGTCTAGGTCGAAACAAAAACATTTGCTTGCCCCAGAAACTACCTTCAGATCTTCCTTTAGCTGAATATGACAGAAAAACAACCAAACGAAGCTTTTCTGAAAAACGAAAACGTTTTTTTAAGAAGCATAAAGAATAAATAACTATTTCTAATAGTTTCTATGTGTATATTTTTGTATTTTTTTAATATAATATAAAACTAGCTTATAAATGAAATAAATCGTGTTTTTTCTATATTTTTTGATTTAGACAGCAAATTTCCTATTACATCTTGTAAATTTATGTTTGATTTTATGGCGATATGCAATATTAAAAAGACATACCTCGTACAACCCAATTAGTATCAAGTGGATATTTTGACAATTGTATATTTGTTAGATCGAAATTTCTATCAATGACGTGGACGCATTCTAATCGTGAAAAACCTACAATGTATTAGCCATCTATTATATTAAAAAGTATAAATGGTAAATACCTTTGAACGGCAGTGTATACACGATACTAAATCTAATCGTGATTAAATTTTTAATTTTTAAAATATAATTTAAATCTAAAAATACGTTAAAGTAACAGATCAAATCGCTTCAGTGTAAACCTCAAATTTTTAGATTTTTATTTTAAGTAAAAATTGCATAATATTTAAAAAATAGACTCTACAAGAACTCCAATTTTTACATTAAAACTTACCTTCTCAACTTGGTTAGTTTCCATATTGTACAAATTTAACGATATTACACGCTTGTAAAATACAAGTAATTCGCAAAAATATATTTTCGTTTGCCCACACAATAAACACTTCTGGTATTAAAACAACTTGGATTAAATTTCATGTGTTTATAGAAACAGATAAGGAGGAAATGAATTTTATATAAACAGAATCGCAAGTTTGGAGCTTGATTTGTAATTTAAATATTTATATATATATACGGGGAGTGGCTATAAAATAATGAGACTGATGATGTAAAATTTTTATTTTAAATTTAAAATTTAATTATTATCCCCTTCAATATACACTCCTCCTCCTCTCTCAGTGCAAAACAGTGGTGGAGGTCTTCTTCTGTGAGTTCGTTCGCCGATTTTTCTTTCACAGCTTCGACGGTCTGAAATCTTGTTCCTTTTAATGCAAATTTGACAGATAAAAGTCACATAGTGCCAAGTCAGGCGAATAAGGCACTTAAAGTGTCAGTTCAAATATTTTCATGACCCTAGTTCGATTGCGAGAATTTTCAGCACCATTTTCGCACACAATTTTTGCATGTGTAATTCTGATATAAAATTTGCATTATGCATACCTTGTCAATGTATACTATAATATATACATATATATATATATATATATATATAATAACTTCGTGACCTTGGTATGATATGGTAAACCTAATCAGTAGGCGATTAAAGGTCTGTATATTACTTCAAAATATATGTATTTAAAAAACTCTACATGTTTCGGCTGTATACGCCTTTTTCAAGAGAATACAAAATATGAATGACAGGATATAAATGTCAAGTAATTAAGTTGCTATGGTTTAAATTATTCAAAGATACATTCTAGTAATAATAATAAATCATAATTTAAACCATAGCAACTTAATTACTTGACATTTATATCCTGTCATTCATATTTGGTATTCTCTTGAAAAAGGCGTATACAGCCGAAACATGTAGAGTTTTTTAAATACATATATTTTGAAGTAATATACAGACCTTTAATCGCCTACTGATTAGGTTTACCATATATATATATATATATATATATATATGTGTGTGTGTGTTTAGATAATTTCTTAGCCGTTCATTAAATATAACATTTGATAAATTATTGGAGTTTTTCGGCTTTTTTTTTATATGAAATATTTACAAATATTAAATTAGAATGTATGTAATTGCAGAGTAAGTGGGGATGTAAACATTGCTGTCTACAAATTACAAAGCAAATCATACGAAATTTTTTATTTGAAAAATATGGTCTACGTTGGGACTCGAACCCAAGTCTACAGCTATCCGGGCTGTCGCCTTTACCACTAGGCCACAATAGACCCAGGTTCAAGCCATATAGAAATGCATTATAAAGTAACAGTGTTAATGAATCAGATGTCAGTTATTGAATGTAGATGTCAAGCTGAAAGCAGAAGTCAGTTTTGAAAGCTCATGTCAGTTTTGATAGCAGATGTCAGTTAGTGAAAGCAAATGTCAGTTATTGAAAGCAGATGTCTGTTTTGAAAGCAGGTGTCAGTTATGAAAGCAAACGTCAGATTAGAAAGCAGATGCCATATTTTTCAAATAAAAAATTTCGTATGATTTGCTTTGTAATTTGTAGACAGCAATGTTTACATCCCCGCTTACTCTGCAATTACATACATTCTAATTTAATATTTGTAAATATTTCATATAAAAAAAAAAGCCAAAAAACTCCAATAATTTATCAAATTATATATATATATATATATATATATATATATATATATATATATATATATATATATGTATATATAACAATTATAAATTATTGGAGTTATTCGGCTTTTATATGAAATATTTACAAATATCTAATTAGTATGTATGTAATTGCAAAGTAAGTGGAGATGTAAACATTGCTGTCTACAAATTACAAAGCAAATCATACGAAATTTTTAATTGAAAAATATTGTCTACGTTGAGCATTGAACCCAAGTCTACAGTTTGCCGGACTGTCGCTTTTACCACTTAAGCCACGATAGACCTTGGTTCAAGCTATTTAAAAATGCATTACAAAGTAACAGTATTAATGAATCAGATGTCAGTTATTGAATGTAGATGTCAAGTTGAAAGCAGAAGTCAGTTTTGAAAGAACATTTATTTGTTCGTATTGCAGTTTCCTATTTATTTCAATAAATTATTTTATTTGTATACTAATTCACTCTTTTATTTGTTAGTGTTAAGTTGTAGGAGTTATTTCATATTAGGTTTATCTATTTAAACACCATACAAAGAAGTAAACAGTCACATTCTATCGACGAAGATCCTGAGAAGTCAATATTCTAAGTACTACATGCTCACGACTGCTAGTTGGTATATAAAGAACATAGATAGCGTTGATCTAAATATATTTTCATATCAAAAGGCGCCCAATTATAAAGTCAAATTTATTTACTTTAACTTTCGTTACATTTATCATTCTATACATATTTAGATCTTCACAGCTATATATCATTTGGCACACGAACGTGGGGCCTTTTTAATATACCAGGTATATATCAATATATATAAATATATATAAAGCGTGCCCCTGTCGATTTCAAATGCTGACGTTTGCGAAAGACGACGAACTATGCGACGTGTCCACCAAAATGAACAACCTGGTACGCTAGATATCTACAGCGTACGCCTTATATAGCCAGTTTCGAAATACGGTCTCTATTATTGATATGTTCAATGGTAACTATTGAATTTTGGGTATAGGATATGGTACATGAAACATACTTAGAATTCTATGCAGAAGTCAAAATAGTTGTTTCCATTTGAAAAAATGAAGTTGATGGTCGTCGTAACTTATTTTATTTACCAGTAGAAAAGCCTCGGCCAAAAATAAAAATCAACGTGTTTTCCAAACAACAAACTTGTGAATTTTAAATGAATTTGCGTTCTCACTGTGTATCTTCTTTGTTACTATGATCAAATATGCAGAAATCGTTATTCCGTGCATATGTATATTTTGATAAATTATCACTGCACAGATATAAGTTCTTATCGATTGTTTTTTTTTTCCTAATTATGTTGTAATGTTATTTTTTTACAAGTCTAATCTGTAAACAATGATGTTCTATATTTAATATTACTTAAAGAAAGAAAATTATGACAAAGATTACAATGGAAGAAAGGATTTTGTTGTTCCGACAATCAATATCTAATCACATAAATGCAAAGCGATATTAATCATTAATATACATAAATACCTATAAATAATAGGTACATACGGGGTGTGGCAAGACAGATGCTGCAGCTGACGAACCACGCATGCGCCAAAGTCGTACGATCGGATAGCTGTGTAACGTGTACAATGTCGAATTTAGACTTGAGGAAGCCCGAAGTTATTTGAGTAATGGGACCTTTTGATAAGTTCAGATTTTCTATGTCGGTGACAAATATGATTTTAGGCTACCTAGAGGGTTAAACTGAAATACAATTAAGAAGTATATTGATAGAGAAATAATCAATCTTTAGCTCAAAATCATTTTTATTCGTAACAAACTTAATTATACAAACTTCGTTAAAAATAAACAAAATTATTTCAACAGACACATTTGACACAAAATGTAGGTGGGAGCACTAAGTTATAGCTTGTGCAGTTTTATACGTAAATCCCGGCACTGAGCGTGAACCCTTTTCATTCAATTGCCTCCCGTGTCTGTAAATATAATAGTCTGGCCATGGCTGTGGTTTGCATAAGATCTATTTTTTTGTAAATATGTAATAAGTATTTTAATAGAAAAACGAATTGTGAAATTTCGAAAAATCTTGGAAAAAACTTGGAAAAATCTCTACCGAGACATATATTTTATTAAAAGACTATATGGCAATGAACGTTTATTACGTGCACGGGTATTTGAGAAGATGCTGAAGATGACGTACGATCGAGACACCCTTTTACATCAAGAATCATCCCCTCAAGAATGGATGAAAATATTGAAAAAATCGGTAATTCAATCCGATCTGAGTGTCGATTAACTATTGAATATATATATATATATTATATATATATATATGTTATATATAAATATAGTATATTCGTGACCTTGGTATGATAAGGTAAACTTAATTAGTCGGCGATTAAAGGTCTGGTTATTACTTCAAAGTGTATATATTTAAAATAATCCTACATGCTTCGGCAATGATGCCTTTGTCAAGGATATAAAAAATATAAATGACAGAATATAAATGTCAAGTAATTATATTATATATATATATATATATATATATATATATATATATATATATATATATATATATATATATATATATCAAAAATTAATTAAAATTCGGGTAAGCGGTCAATTAAAAAACCCCTTTATTAAATTACCCTATATTTCGCGACAGACATTGTCGCTTCTTCTGGGGTAACTACAAGATTAATGAGAAAAAAAAAATAACAAAAAATAAATAAGAGTATAAAACAGTAGTAAAAATACTTACAAAATGTAGAGTTAAAAAATAATAAAATTGACGTACAAAATATAAAAATGATTAGATATAAAAAATTAAGTAACTATAGAAACAAGCCTTAAGAACTTTTAAAAAACATATATATGAAAAGTTAAAACATGAAAAATAAAAAAAAATATAAGCAATATAAATTAAAACAACATATGGAACAAAAATTTTATATATATACAGGCTGTCCCGTAAAAAAACGCCAACATTCATAATTCCGTTATTTATTGTCCGGTTTTATTTAAACAAAAAGTAAATTTAATAGCATCAAAAACACTATAAGATAGCAGTGTTTTATTTGTTTTCAATTGTTTTCATTAATGTCAAACGACAGTCATGTTTTTTACCTTAAATGGCAACATATATATTTTTGGCTATATGTATTCGGATTGTATTTTTTTTTCTGAATTCAACGATGTATAACATGTTTATTTTTGATAAACGTTTATTGCAAAAAAAAAAACTTTATAAATTTCATCTTTGTCTTCCATTATTTATAAATATTCGAATGTGTCATGAAACATTTGAAATGTAAGTATTATAAATATTATTATAAGAAACAAAACACTTTACAATAAATGTTGAAATTGCCCGCCACCTTGTTTAACACATATCGCACATCTAATAATAAAAAATTTAAAAAAAACTTTATAAATTTCATCTTTCATTATAGTAGACTTGGCCCAGTCCACTAGCATTATGTCAATGTGCCTTAAGTGTCCGTTTGACTTTATTAAGTTTTCTGTATTATCCTGTTTGAACGTCTTGCCGCAACAAAAAGCGTATTTTCGTTAAAAATGAATAACAATGAATTAACGGACATGTTACAAGTGTTCTTTGAATGTAATAAAAATCGCCTTCAAGCAGTTCGTCGGTACAGTGCTCGTTTTCCGGACAGAGAAGTTCCAGGTTCGAAAATATTTCAGAGAATTGAAAAGAATTTAAGAAATTATGGATCATTTACCAAACCAAAAACGGAAATTCTCCGAAGATAAGGAATTAGATGTTCTTCTTGCAGTACAGCAAAATTCACGAACTTCGATTCGCGAAATTGCACATAATATTGGGGTATCAAAAACTACAGTTCATGGTATTTTAAGAAAACACAAACTTAAACCGTACATAGCTCGAAAAGTTCATGCATTAGAACAAAATGATCCTGGCCGAAGAATCCAGTTTTGTCGTTTTTATTTAAATGCATTAGAACAAGACCCGAATTTTTACAGAAGGATAATTGGTCTGATGAATGCACTTTTAGCAACAACGGTATTTTTAATAGAAACATACATCGACAGTGGAGTGCAGACAATCCGAGATTTGTAATTGAAAATAATTTTCAAAGACGTTTAACGTAAATGTTTGGTGTGGCATTTTTGGTGATCAATTAATTGGGCCATTTTTCATAGATGGTTGCTTAAATCAAGAAAAATACTACACTTTATTACACGAAAATCTCCAAAACTTTTTAGATGAATTACCTTTGGCAAATTTAAATAGAATATTTTTTCAACAAGATGGGGCTCCCGCGCACAACGCCAGAGTAAATACTGATTTGTTGAACACCCAATTTGGAAATAGGTGGCTACAAGATCGAGTTTATTTAACAACTCCAGAAAATGTTGACATTTTAAGACAAAGAATTATTAACACTTGTCAAGAAGTAGTCAAGAAGTACCTGCCGCTTGTCTTTTAAATGCGACCATTGGAGTAATTAGGAGATGTGCGATATGTGTTGAACAAGGTGGCGGGCAATTTCAACATTTATTTTAAGTTTTAAGTTTTTTAAGTTTTTTTTTTGCAATAAACGTTTATCAAAAATAAACATGTTATACATCGTTGAATTCAGAAAAAAAAACCAATCCGAATATAGCCAAAAATATATATGTTGCCATTTAAAATAAAAAACTTGACTGTCGTTTGACATTAATGAAAACAATTGAAAACAAATAAAACACTGCTATCTTATAGTGTTTTTGATGCTATTAAATTTACTTTTTGTTTAAATAAAACCGGACAATAAATAACGGAATTATGAATGTTGGCGTTTTTTACGGGACAGCCTGTATACATATAAAATCATATTTGTCACCGACATAGAAAATCTGAACTTATCAAAAGGTCCCATGACTTAAATAACTTCGGGCTTCCTCAAGTGTAAATTCGACATTGTACACGTTACACAGCTATCCGATCGTACGACTTTGGCGCATGCGTGGTTCGTCTGCTGCAGCATCCGTCTTATTATTATATAGCCACACCCCGTATGTACCTATTCTTTATAGGTATAGCAAACGCCAATTAAGTTGGCGCGAGAAGGGGTAAGTTCGCGCAAGATTAAAAGTAGTGGGGTGATTTTTATTTGGTTTTACATCAAATGTCCAGATAATTCTAACCTCTGAGCGTGATCAATTTATGATCCCCTAGCAAAGACATTATGTTCCGTCAAACGTCAATGACAAATGTATTCTGACAATTATTTGAGTAGTGGGGGTGGACGTTTTTAAAAACAGCTTCTGCGCACCCCCTCCTCGCGCCAACTTAATTGGCGCTTGCTATATCTATGTATATTAATGATTAATTTCGCTTTGCATTTATGTGATTAGATATTGATTGTCGAAACAACAAAATCCTTTCTTCCATTGTAATCTTTGTCATAATTTTCTTTCTTTAAGTAATATTTAATATAGAACATCATTGTTTACAGATTAGACTTGTAAAAAAAGAACATTACAACATAATTAGGAAAAAAAAACAATCGATAAGAACTTATATCTGTGCAGTGATAATTTATCAAAATATACATATGCACGGAATAACGATTTCTGCATATTTGGCCATAGTACCTAACAAAGAAGACACAGTGAGAACGCAAATTCAATTAAAATTCACAAGTTTGTTGTTTGGAAAAGCGCTCAGACACGTTGATTTTTATTTTTGGCCGAGGTTTTTCTGCTGGTAAATAAAATAAGTTACGACGACCATCAACTTCATTTTTTCAAATGGAAACTACTATTTTGACTTCTGCATAGAATTCTAAGTATGTTTCTTGTACCATATCCTATACCCAAAATTCAATAGTTATCATTGAACATATCAATAATAGAGACCGTATTTCGAAACTGGCTATATAAGGCGTACGCTGTAGATATCTAGCGTACCAGGTTGTTCATTTGGGTGGACACGTCGCATAGTTCGTCGTCTTTCGCAAACGTCAGCATTTGAAATCGACAGGGGCACGCTTTAAATTAGTAATATTAGGTAATAATTTAATATATAATATTAAGGTTTAATACAGCGATTTAATGAAGAAATAATAAATAGGAACGGAGAGCACCTGATTGAATTCTGTGCTCAAAATATCTTGAGAATAAACAACACGTTTTTCCCCGCAAACTCCAACATAAGTATACATGGCAAAATACACAGGGTCATCAATCAACGATAGGCTATATAATAACGAATAGGGTATTTTTACCCAAACAAATCCTCGACGTAAGAAGAGCACTGACATCGCCCAATATAGGGTCAGATCACAAATTGGTACTAGGCAAATTTCGCATTAAGGTCCCACCAAACAGGGAAAAATCACCTAGGTATTTCGGAAAGTTAAACATAGAGTCTTTAGAGGATCAAACAACGAAATGGCTGTACAAAAAGCGACTAGAAGAAAGATTCAAGACAAATCCGGTAGAAAAGGAGGGAAATATAAATGAGATCTGGGAAAAAATAGAAACTAACATATCACAAGCTGCAAAGGAAAGTATACGAGTCAGAAAAATTAACTTAAATGCGACAAAAACACCAAAACCATGGTTGACCAACGAAATCAGAGATCTGGCGTACGAAAAAAGAAAAGCATATCTACAGTATTGCAGTCATAAGACACCTAATAATTATCAGCAATATAGAGACACACGAAATCGTATAAACTCTATGATAAGAGACCTGAAAAGAGAGTATTGGACACGGTTTACCAAAGAGATGGAACATGACCTCTATGAAGCACAACGTAAGGTGTGGAAGACACTTAAAGGGAGAAAAAAAACCATTAATGAATATAAAAATCTTAGCAAAATAGAAGGAGGAAAATGGATGGCATATATCGAAGAGCTTTATAAGGAAGGGAGTAACACACATACGGAGGAAGAAGAAGGAGACAGCGATAATGAACAAAGAATAGAAATTGCAAAAGAAGAACTCAGGATTACCATAGAGAAATTAAAAAACAGAAAAGCCCCAGGGCCCGATGGCATACACAATGAACTGCTAAAATACGGCGGAGAAACAATAATTGACAATATCGCATTACTCTTTCAGAAAATTTTAGATACCAAGCGTGTACCAGACGAATGGAAAACGAGCATTACAATACCAATACATAAGAAAGGAAATAAGAACAATCCTAGCAACTACCATACCATCACCCTACTTAATACAACACTCAAGTTATTAACGAAGATATTCGCCAACAGGATCACTAAACAATACACAATAAGTGAAGAACAACAAGGCTTCCGGCAAAACAGATCAACAATAGATGCTATTTTTATACTAAGACAGATAGTTGAGAAATCAATTGAATACAACAACCCTGCCTATATGTGCTTTGTAGACTTGACAAAGGCCTTCGATCGTGTCAGACTGGAAGATGTGCTGAAGTTATTAAAAGAAGAAAACCAGCCCAGTGGATTGGTAGAGATAATTAAAGACATAAACACAAACAACAAAACTAAAATTAAGATCGAGAACGAACCAACATCGGCAGTAGACATCTAATAATGGATAAAATTATAGGAGCAGTAAAAAATGTGGGACAAGGATACGGGCTTGGAAGAAAACAGATAAAGATTCTGTGTTATGCAGACGACGCAGTCCTGATCTCAGATACGGAAGACAATTTACAGCGTATGGCATACACTTTTAAAACAGTGGCGGAAACCTATAATATGCAGATATCAACCTCTAAGACAAAAACTTTAGTAGTGGCAAGGGAGCCCAGACGATGTAAAATCGTAATTGGGGATGAGATAATCGAACAAGTTTCTAAGTTCGAATATCTAGGAATAGAAATATCCAGCTGCGGAGACCTAAGAGACAGTGTTCGAAGACAGGCTAATAGGGCGGCTTATGTTTCTGGATGCCTGAGGGATGTTATTTGGCGGAATAAAGATATGAGACTGGACGGGAAAGTACGCATATATAAGGCATGCATAAGACCAATACTTGCATATTCAATAGAAAAGAGAGCCGACACAGCAGAAACAAAAAGGATGCTTAGAACAACGGAAATGAAAACATTGAGGTCAATAGCGGGGAAAACACTGAGAGACAGAATCCCGAACAATCAAATACGGAATCAATGTGGTATACACGATATCGTACGGTGGGGCAGACAGAGGAGACGGGAGTGGAACCAGCATGTAACACGAATGGATTGCGAGAGATTAGCCCGAACAGCAAGGGATCTAAAGCCAATGGGCACCAGACCACCGGGAAGGCCCTTCAAAAGATGGCGAGATAGTTGGCAGTCTACGTCACAAACATGACTGCAGCACTATGAAAGAGATCGGATAAGAACAGGCCTAAGGCCTAATATAAGAAGAAGAAGGTTTAATATTAAACTTTTTTATTTATACACTGTATTTTAGTTGGTTCATGTAGTGAAAGGTGGGCTTCCCTAACTTCCACGGTATACACGCGACTTGTAGAATGATTTAAAATTTATTATTTGGCAATTGCACGATTACACGTGTTTCAACGTTTAACCCTGTCGTTTTAGGCATTTCTGACAATTGCATTCCAACATCTCGCAAATCACAAATTGTAATGTTGGAAACGAATTACGTAAAAATGGTCATAATTTTGCCTTTTATCTTAAAATTTGTTTCTAACATTGTTAAATGCCCTAGATTCCTGGAATTTATAAACTCGGAAATTCTAACCTATCCTATTATTGCTGTAAATAGGATAAATAATTTGATAATTATTTCATTAATTTTAAAATACGTATTTAGGAACTATTTAGTAGTAATAAAATGTATTTATTCAATATAATACAAATAGTGCGAAAAAACAAGGTGTCCAAATACTTTTGAGCGGTGGTGTATTTACATAATGTCTGACACTTTTACTTTTTTAGGTATCATTTCGGACATATTTTGAAACCGCATATGTTCATGTTATTTAAGGAATATTCTTTAAAGGGGAAAGTTAATGTTATGCAATTCGCATATATAATAGTATGTATTGTATGCCAATATATTCTAATATAGATGACAAAATAGATTAAAGGAATTTAAATTACTCAACAACAACAAACACTTGAAGCAATTCAATCAAAAATTATTAATATAAAAGTGTCGAATTTGCATTTAACTATTTCATTTTTAAATATCCAAAGCAATTTGGGTCTAAATATGCGATTGCGTTATAATGAAAATTCCAAATCCTACTTCAAATATGAATTTAAACAAAAACTTACATTACTGTTGTTGGGTTAATAATATAGATGACTGTGCACTTTGAATAATCAAATATCTTAACAAATGTTTATATTATATGATGCTTGAATTAAACACGTGACTATGTAACATAAAATATTCGTTTTGATTATGTGCCAGTTTTGAAGTGATAAATGATTCTTTTTTTTTTCATAATAACTTAATAAAAAAAAAGAAATCGATGTTATTAATAATAGAGTGATAATCCTAAGATACTTTTTTATATACAAATATTTCGTTTATTTCATCTTAAACTACATATATTTTGCAAATAAAAATGACAATTAAGATTTATAAAATATAATGCTGCAAAATTCTATTTAATAAAATTTATTTCCTACACGTGCTCTATAAAAAACGAAAATAGATACAAACACGTAAATAAAAACATATGCGCTAATCTATAATCACATGTGTAATTTAATAACTAAATATTGAACTGTGCCAAAAATATATTATATACTCACATCTACTGATCGCAGTTTAAAAAGATTCAAAACGCAAGATTTACAAGCGTGTAACTAGTTAACTAACTCAATTCTCTAAATTATATAACCCCATACCTCTTAATTACTACATTATCTAAAGATAAACACAAACATTGCCCTGTCTAAGCCCGCACACGTACCTCTTTCTTATTGTGGGAATTTATCAACACTTTCGTCTTCATTTTTGCGATTGAGATGTATATCGTGTCACGGTCGAATATCAGACGTCCTGGTAGCCGCTTCTTGCTTAATTATTTGTTTTACTTGTGTAATTTTTCATCATATTTTCGGTAAAATTGACAACCATTTTGATCGTACAGGTTATGTTGGTTTTAAATGTTTAAATTATTAAATTGGCGCCATCTAGATTACAACTTAATATTCGACTGCCCTATATTTTGTAATTTAAGTAAATTTTCATCGTTCATAAGTATAATAATATATGCGGTTCGTTCTTTAATTGTTTAAATATTTAAAATTTACTTGTAAATTATCTCAATTTAATCCTGACATCTTTTAATGAAATTCTCGTTGAATATAGTAAATGTCGATAAAGACAATTACGTGATTATCATTAAGATGTCTCATAAAATGGGAGTTGTCAATGTTGTCAAATAGGGAAAATTGCGGAAATAGGCGAGGTGTGGTTAAATTTTGATTTTTAGGCCAAGTAATATAAGAATGTCCGCCACGCTAAGGCCATACTTAAATGCAGTAAGGCACACATTAGCAGCCGCTATGTGTTTAGAAAATTTCTCATCACAAGTCGTCGAAAGGCATAACAAACCAGAAGTTGAGGTTAGAGCACAATTATCTTATCATAAATAACCGACAAATGTATGAATTAAATGTCTTTATTTAGGTAAGAACGAGTAAGGAATTACTTCTAACGCCTGTTGTGATATCAAGAAATGAAAAAGAGAAAGTGTTCATCGAAACATCTGTAAATTCAATTAGAATTAGTATAGCCGTTAAACAAGCAGATGAAATAGAAAAAATATTGTGTAAAAAGTTCATGCGTTTCATGATGATGAGGGCGGAGAACTTTATAGTTTTAAGGAGAAAACCCATGGATGGTTATGACATTAGTTTTTTAATTACGAACTTTCACACCGAACAGATGTACAAGCATAAATTAGTGGACTTCGTTATACATTTTATGGAAGAAATAGACAAGGAAATATCAGAAATGAAATTGGCTGTCAATGCAAGAGCACGTATAGTAGCCGAGGAATTCCTGAAAAGATTTTAGAACCTAGTTATTTGAGTATTTCCGTTTTTAAGAACAAAGTTATTACGTTTTAGTTTAATTCACAATTCATTTTATATATTTATCTATGTATATCATGATTTTTCTACTTTTTTGAATGTTGTTTAGAGTATTTTTATATGTATATAATCTTTTTTTTTAATACGAGCAATATTGTAAAATAAGTTAAAAAATGGAAACAAACTGCTGTAATTGCCAAATGTAAAAAAGTATTTGTTTTAATGTGACATTATACCGTAAGTCGAACATTATTAATATAATTTCTTCAAGATGAAAACGTGTAATTTTTGCGTATATCTTTTAATTCGTAGTCTCAATGAATGCTTTGTTTTTACTATTTAATGTGTATCTATTGAAATATTTGAGCCAATTTAATAACAAATAAGCACTATTTATATCTTCCAGGCGTCATTCTTAATCATCATTGATATAATAAATAATGAATCACTCTGTATATACAATTAAACCACCGCCTAGTGCGATAAGTAAAATGTTATATTTATAGAAGAAGACGATATTTAAGAAAATGTTAGGAATAAATTCACTTATGAATTAAAAGTCTTTATTTAACTAAGAACAAGTAAGGAATTTCTTCTGTCTTGGTTATAAATATGTACAAGTTCTCTTAACAAAAAGATTGTCGATCTATACTTACAATTCGTCATGATATTTTAAAGTTTTGCTATAGTTTTTACTATCAATAAATTCTGTTCATCCTTGCGAGTCGCAATTGTGTAGTCAAATATAAATAAATCCGGAGTTGAAATAGATTGGGCATGAGAAAACATGTTTTCTAATTTAAGCATTTCTAATGTGCGTTCAAAAAAAACCTGCCTCTAGTAAGCCATGATTTCGAAGTAACGCCAAAAAGCATGTCGTAACTTTACTAATATGAATTTCTTAAATGACAGTTACTACTATATAACGGAGTGATTTAAAAAATTGTTAAGTTTTAATCTTCCTGTCATGGATAATTAAAACACGGTGTTATCGTTTTTATTAGATGATTTTTACATATATTTTGACAATTCAGAACGGTGCCGTTAAGTTACGATATACCTACCTAAAAATTTCATGGCCAACTCTGAAGCTGTTTTTTTTGAACGCAAGATATAAACATAACGGCCTTTAAAACCGTTCCTAATTAGAGACGGCCGTGCTTATTCAAAATTATACGATTGTGACAGCTTACGTGCCCCGTCACCGAACATTATCAAAAAGCATGGCCATCTCTAATGAGGAAAGTTTTCGAAGGGACATTACATGCATACATATCAAGCGAGCCACAAAATTTTTTATCCTAGGTAGGCCGTGAACAACTCAGATATATACAAGTGTCCCGTAACGTTATGTTCAAATTTTAGGAGTATAAAGTAGACTTTATTTCAAGTAACAAAAACGCAAAATTTGTATATCCATTTTTCTTTGTTTCAAAGTTACAGATCTATGAATGTGATTGTCAGATCATGAAAAAAAATGTAATCCTAAAGTCAATACAAACTGATTTTATTTAAAAAAGTTTAATTAATAATATTTTCGAAATGGCCACCTCCTTGTTGAATGCAGGCTTGTGCCCGTAAGCCAACAGAAGAAGTACTTATCCGAATTTCATACTTGTTTTGTCGGATTTGCTCGGCAGCCATGTGAATACGATCCAACAACTCTTCTCTTGTGTTCGAAACTTGCGCGTTTATTTATGTATTTTTTATGTACCCCCATAAATAAAAGTCAAGGGGATTAAGATCGGGTGATCTGGGTGGTCATGCAATAGGACCACCTCGACCAAACCATCTTGGATAATTGACGTTAACCCAATTTCGGACAGCAATAATTCCGAAACGTGGTGTGTGAAACCACATGTCTCGACGAACATTCAGTGGGACATCCTCTAAAAGACTTGGCAGTTCGTCAATAAGAAATTGAAGGTAATTGTCCGCATTTAACCTCCCAGGAAGAAGGACAGGACCAATCAACAAGTCATCGATTAGGGCCGCCCAAACGTTAATAGAAAATTCATGTTGAAATATAGATGGGCGTATAGCTTTGGGATTTTCTGATGACCACCTGTGCAGGTTTCTCAGATTTGTAACACCACTTCTCGTGCACGTAGATTCATCTGTCCAGAGGACTGTTCTGCAGAAATTAAAATGAAGCCGTGACTGTCTTAATATCCAGGTAGAATAAACTAGACGAGCATAGTGGTCTACCTCAAGCAAACCGTGTCCCCTGCGATAGTGATGTGGATATAAGCCCGCACGTTTTAAAATTCGACAAACTGTCGTTCGTGACACTCCTAGTTGTCTAGCGATTCAACGTACACTGAGAGTTGGATCCCTTGTAACAATAGCTACTGCTTCTTCCTCTAAGTCTGCTGGCAAATTTACTCTTCGGTCGAAAAGGTAATCACGCAGTCCGTCTTCCCGAAATTGTCTGTGTACTTCCAGAAACGTTCTGTAATGAGGAATGCGCCTATCGGGAAACCGGTGTCGGTATTCAATAACTGCTTGACGTGCACTGCCGTTACAGTAGCCATACACAAAATGCATGTCCGCATACTCTTGAGAAGAAAATCGGTAAGGCATTTTGAATAAAGAAAACGTGTCCACTTACTAATAAGCTGTTGTATGAAACGTAATGTAATTCTTCTGAATATTTGTTTATTGTACGATATTCATGGTTCAGCACTTACGAAATAAGTATGAACCTTCTTTATCATAAATCAATTTCCAGTACTCTTTTTTATAGATCTCAAAGAAATTACTGTATGCAGTACGACAGGTGTTTATTTTAGGATAACATTTTATTATGCGGCGTTAACAATCACAGGCCTGTTATTGCATCGTATAACTTTTTTTAAATAAAATCAGTTTTTATTGACTTTAGGATTACATTTTTTTTTCATGATCTGACAATCACAATCAAAGATCTGTAACTTTGAAACAAATAAAAAAGGATATACAAGTTTTGCGTTTTTGTTACTTGATATGAAGTCTACTTTACACTTCTAAAATTTGAACATAACGATACGGGACATCTTGTATAAGTCACGTCTGAGCTTAGTGACAAGTGTCATTTGTAAATAATCATAAGTCAAGTTGACAAATTAGGATTTAACCTATTACTAATAGTACGAAATGTAGGTTAGATCACTTAATAAATCTAAGACATAATTGATTTAATTCACGGCATACTCTGAACACTTTTTTTGTGGTTCACTCCTTATCTGTCAATGTTAACATTTGACATTTGGTTGTCAACGCTGACATTTCACACAACTTTGAACGTATTTCAGCTATTGTAAAATTAATAGTACATTACGTAACTAAAGTTGTAAAGAGCATTTTACGTATGAGTGGAAATAGTTACATATGAGCGACGAAGGAGCGAGTAATGTTATTCCACGAGTACGTAATTGCTTTACAGCTCGAGTCATGTATAGCAAACGCCAATTAAGTTGGCGCGAGGAGGGGGTGCGCAGAAGCCGTTTTTAAAAACGTCTACCCCCCACTACTCAAGTAATTGTCAGAATACATTTGTCATTGACGTTTGACGGAACATAATGTCTTTGCAAGGGAATCATAAAGTGATACACGCTCAGAGGTTAGAATTATCTGACATTTGATGTAAAACCAAATATAAATCTCCCCACTACTTCTAATCTTGCGCGAACTTACCCCTCCTCGCGCCAACTTAATTGGCGTTTGCTGTACTATACTTTATTTAATTTTGACACATAAAGCGACACTTTCAAACTGTATGACGCTAGGAAACGCTTTAATTTCGTAACTAGTTACGTAATGAAAAATATTTCGTAACCAGTAATAAAAAATTCATTCAAAAGTGTTATTACCTATTATACCTTGGTATGTAATAGCGCATTTTCTAGCCGGTTTGAAGGTTAGAAATGCTCAGATTACTAACTGATCGTAAGTAAAAGTCTTTTTCGTTCTAGAACATAAAGCAGATGTCTAAATATGTAATTCGTCATTTTTCCAAAACTTATTTATGATTTTTTGGGGATTAATTGTGAAACAGCACTTTATGCCGCTTCCATTTTGAATTAAACACTCTTAGAATATGAATTACAATATATAAATATATAATTCTGAAACTACTTTTTCAAGCAACTAATATTTATTGTTTATTAGATTGCTATCGTTATGATAGTCACCGCGCCTAAATCGTTTTGATTCAAACACGGTTCAAAAGATTTCAAATATAAACTAAATTGTTGTGCATAACATTTATTGCAGTTTTCGAAAAAATATTGTTTGTATCTCGAACGCAAAAGGTTTCTGCGTTTTCGAATGGATATTTTACCTGGCTAAAGCTCGGCATATACTCGGCAATAACTTCCATTCTTGAACACAAAAGTACCATTTCGCGTTCTAGATAGAAAAATAACTATTTTCGTGCAAAGCATATTTCGACTCCGGATTTATTTGATCGCTCGTTAGAATGATGCTACATCAATTGTCTTTAGTCAAACACATAGTAAAATTTCTTGGAGTTTTCTATAATATACATTTTTACTGTTTACGATTTAAAGAGGTATAGTAATAACGAACGATCAAGATAATTTATAATCAAGTCATTCATTAATCCGAAATTATATGTCGTTACTGGAACTGCATTTATATTACAAACGTCAAGTAGAATGTCAGTCGAATATCGTGCGTTCAAAATTGCCACAACGCAGAATCAAATAAGTAAAAATATCTCTAAACACACCGGAGATATTAATATACTTTTTAAAAAGTTTGACACTCTCTATATTGATAACGAGTGATCATTAAAATTTTCGCTCAAGTAAGCCATGTACACAAAAAGTATGTCCTAACTTAAGTTATTAGAGGAGATCTGTCATTATAATTTCAAACGTCATGATTGTTAAAAAATAATTTGAAATGCTGACTTTTATATTAAGTATATTTATAATTTTTATACAAAGTAATAGAATATTATAAAAAATGTGTAAAATGATGACCATTCTCCACCAAGCATAATCGCACTCTATTTCGTAGAGCATTGAAAACATTGATCAGTATTTGCGGTGAGTTATTGATGTGTTCACATTTTTCAATGATTTTATGTCTTAACTCTTGTAGATTATTAATTGGTGTTTCATAAATAATATTCTTTATATATTACAAAAGTATTTTTAATAATATAAAATATTATTAAAAATGGGGTGTGAAGAACACAATACAAGTTATATATTTGTGAATGTATCTCCTCTCCAGAGACGCAGATACGTGTTTCACCTTTCTACAGGATCGTCGGTACGCCCCTGCTGGAGAAGAGATACATTCAACCAAACATAACTACCTTGCTATCAACCAGAAATTATTAAGACAGAGCGTGAAAGAATATTCAGCGCTGTCTACATAATAACTGCCGAACTAAGCAACGTGTTTCTATAGACGGTAACAACCATATCTATAAAAAACTGTATTATCGTGTCTTCACTACTTGACGGGCGAACCGAATGCGTATATAACAAAATAATTTGAAACATACATGAGTGGGTAAAAACCACACCAATTTGTATAATACAAAAGTATTTTTAATAATATAAAATATTATTAAAAATGGGGTGTGAAGAACACAATACAAGTTATATATTTGTGAATGTATCTCCTGTATTATACAAATTGGTGTGGTTTTTACCCACTCATGTATGTTTCAAATTATTTTGTTCTTTATATATAGCCACACAAAAAAATCCATGACTGTTAAATCACACGATCGTGGTGGATATGGAATCGCTGTATTTCTACTTATTATCCTATCGCCATAAAATTGTTGCAAAAACTGAATATTTTCAAGTGTAACGTGAGATGTAGCCCCATCCTGTTGAAAATATCCGACCTGGAGTTCATCATTAGTCAATTGATTAGTAAAAACACTGAGAATTTCGTTACGATATTTCTCCGATGTTATCGTGCCCTCAAAGAATATTGGTCCTATTAATCGGTGACGACTCATACTTACCCATACGCCTATTTTTTCTGGATGTAGAGGAACTTCTCTGTAGAAATGAGGATTTTCACTGGACCACATACGCATATTTTGCGAATTAACATAACCTTTCAAATAAAACCAAGCTTCATCGGTGAAAAAAGTATGATTTAAAATATTGTCTGTCATTGTTTGAATAAACCATTGGCAAAATTGTGTTCTTTTTTCATAATCCGTAGGTAATAGATTTTGTACAGAAGTTAATTTATATGGATACATGTGCAAGTCCTTTTTTAAAATTTTTTGACATGTTCCATACGAAAGCCCAACTTGATGCGAAACTCTGCGAATAGATGTTTGAGGAGATTCGTTAATAATTTGTCTGACATTTTCAATTACGCCGCGACTTCTCTTGAGAGGAGGACCGCTTCCTTTTTTCCTTAAAATACTGCCTGTTTGACGAAAAAGATTTACACAATGCATTAGCGTATCACGGAAAGTTTTATAGCTAGGAACAGTATTTGGATATCTCTCTTCAAACTCCGCAAGGCAATTTTCTATTGAATGCTGCCAAATACCATCAATTTTTTGAGATGTCAGGAAGCAACATTCTACCATAAACGCTTTATGCATATCATTAAAGGCCATTACTTTTTCTTTTGATGAAACTTTAAAATATATATTTGACACTGACAGATGTTTGAAATAACATCTTAATGTACAAAAAAGGGGGATATTTATCAATACGTTTTGCACGTATTACGCCGTTGTTATATAATGAAACGGATATGCAAAATACATATCCGTAACTGTAAACATGGACAAACACCTCGTATTTTTAGCATTTACTTCTGTTCAATACATATGTTTCAGCCATCTAGGCCTCATCGGTTGAACTAGTGAAGCAATGTATATACAAATTAATACAGATCTGTTAAACAACGGATCTGTATCTGTATCTACATTTACGCCAAAATCGTCTCCAAGCCATAACCAATTTCGTTCTATCAGGCGACACCAATTTAATCAGTGACATCTGACGGAAGAAAGCGACTATTCGAGCGGAAGGTCGCCTTTTCTGGCCTAGTCGCTTTCTTCCGTCAGATGTCACTGATTCAATTGGTGTCGCCTGATAGAAAGAAATTGGTTATGGCTTGGAGACGATTTTAGCGTAAATGCAGATACAGATCCGTTGTTTAACAGATCTGTATTAATTTGTATATACATTGCTTCACTAGTTCAACCGATGAGGCCTAGATGGCTGAAACATATGTATTGAACAGAAGTAAATGCTAAAAATACGAGGTGTTTGTCCATGTTTACAGTTACGGATATGTATTTTGCATATCCGTTTCATTATATAACATCTTAATGACTAAAGCTACGACATAATTTTTATATACATGGCCAGCTACGAGTGAAAATTTTAATGATCGCTCGTTATAAATGTATTCATTAGGAAAGCCCTATTATTTAAGCCCAAAGAATATATTGTAAACAGATTGGCGTACTTTGTTGTAGCGCCCTGACTAATAGAAAGATATAACAATTTATCACTGCCAATTTCAAATTATTTCTCGTAACTTTTATAATATGGATATTATTTGAACTGTAACTTAGCGAATCTTAAAAACAGTTTTCCTGGATGAATAAGATAAATTAAATAAAAATGAAGGTCATAAGTAGTCTCATAACATTAAAAACAATATAATAAAAAAATACCTAAGTAATAATAATCACATGCGTTCCTGTAAACGTAACTCCAAGGCTTACGGTTTATTTCTTCTTATCTGATGTTTGTAATTTACTTCATATTATCCATTATTTAGCTTGTCGTAATATGTAATAAAACGATTGAAATGTAACATGTACAAAAGCATGTGTTATTTCTAGAGAAGTCAAATTGAGGTGCATCATAGGCGTGCGTTTTATATAGCATATACTGTTTTGGGCGAATGTGGCTGGGTTTGACACTTCTGCGTAATCACGGGTCGTAAATCCGCAATAGCTAAATTTCGTTGAATATTGTCGTTAATTCAACTTTGAATAGAAGAAGAAAAAACACTTGTTGAAGGCACAACACTCTTTAATTATTAAGTTATAAACAAAAACTAAATTTACGTAAGCGACAGCAAATATATAATTACAAAAACTCGGTTACATATCTAATTTCAGTAACGCTTGAAGTTGCTTGGAATAGCGCGTGTATTCCCCTTGATGGATCTTAGCAAACTTAACTGTATTCTGAAATGTATTAGGCAAGTAAAGGTGAATGCCAATCATAATACACTTGCGATTGGTCGAAACAAGCTAGTTGCTTGGTTTTACCCAGACGTGACTTGAGATACATCGTGTCTCCGAAATGGAATTGTTTAATACCAAAGGCCCTTAATAATGCGACCGTAATAAAACTTTGTAAAAGGTTCGTCTGGTTTAACGGACAACGGCATGTCTATTACAATAGGCGGTAAACTTTGGATTTGAACATTAAAAGGCTTAACTGAGGTGCCTATACATACGGTGACCTTAGCTGCTATACCTTAAGTAGGAATAATAGAAACAGTAAAATCCCGGAATAAATAACCATCAACTAAGTTGATAAATTCGTGTTAAATACATTTCTAAAAGGGATGTTATAATATTGGGGTTAACGCTGTCATAAACGTTAATAACGGGGAATGCCTGATCCCTCTGAATGAAGTAATAAAATTCAAAATTAAAAAGAAATCTTAGAATACATAGAATTACATGCCTAGAATTAAATTGATTAATTAAAAAACTTATTAATTAAAAACGTTGTCCAGGTTTCTGGACATATACAGTTAGGAGCACGGAATTTTGGACAAATCTTTGTGGGTTTTTTTTTCTAAATACTTTCTATTGTGAATGAAGTGTTTACTGTCTATAGTAAATTTAGGTTATACCGTCGTCACATAACATATATTTTTTGGTATATTAGGTCAAAGTGACGTAAATAATGGGAGGAGCAGACCATATTCCCACAACACCAACGGAATCAGCGACATCTATGTGATATATCCATTGAACTGTAGATACTACTGGAACGAGCACGTAAATAAAGAAATTGTCGGGTTGCCGGTCCTCTGTGTTGGAAGGGTGTGGTTGCTGCGTAAGGGTAACCGTTCTCTGTCTGTTGTGTGGGAGTATATGGTGTGTCGGTTTGTCGTCAGAAGTTTTATTAAATTAATAAACATTTAAAATTTAAAAAATGGTGCAGTATTGTTGTGCATATGGTTGTAATAACACAGGCCTGCATAAAATTTGTGATGGCGTGATTTTTGTTTGTTAAGCTCAGTTTTGAAAATTCTTTCAATGGAGACTGTGGTTAAATAAAAATTTAAAAAAAGGTATATAACCCCTTACCACAATTATTAGTCGTATCCTAAATACGTATTTCGACAACTAAGTTGTCATCATCAGTAGGTAAAAACTACTAATTAAAAGTCGCACAAGGGGCACAGTTAAAACAAGAGAAACGCTTCCGCACAACTATTATACACTGCAACCCTGTATAGACTGCGGAAGCGTTTCTCTTGTTTTAACTGTGCCCCTTGTGCGACTTTTAATTAGTAGTTTTTACCTACTGATGATGACAACTTAGTTGTCGAAATACGTATTTAGGATACGACTAATAATTGTGGTAAGGGGTTATATACCTTTTTTTAAAGCTCAGTTTTTATATAGCAATAACTAATTAAAATACAGTTGGTCTCTACCACACACAGATTTTTTTTTTGCACAAAAGAAAAAGAAAAAAATATAAAAAAATCTTATAATAGGCGTTTTAATACATTTTAAAATGAATGTACTACTTCAAATTCTAGGTATTAACCCAAAAATGATTTTCTGTTGTGGTTTTAAAGAAATTTGTTAAATAGGCTCTCATTACCTGATGTAAATTTTTTATTACATGTATTAATTTTGGACAAGATTTCCGGGAATTTTTACCTGCTAAATCCTATTTATTATGCTTTCGCTTTATTAGTACTGCGAAGAAGGATTTCAAGTTTATCACTCCCAACAAAATGTATATTTTAATGTCATTTACTTCATTATAGCTCTGAGTGTCGATCAGTAAACAAGTAAAATTAATTTGTCTTTAGTGTTGTGAGTGGTATTTGATAAATAAACATTGCTTAAAAATATGTCTAGCCGGTGTTGCAAAAACAAACCAGATGATTTCTGTTATATTTGTGGATATTTCGTCTTGAAAAAGTTTAAGAGACCAATTGGTGAATTTGTGGAAAATGCATATTATGCTTATTTCAAAACCAAATTAGGAGATCAAGATAAAGATTGGGCACCGCACGTTGTTTGTAAGGTATGTGAAGAAGGTTTAAGACATTGGACCAAAGGGAATAGAAAAAGCCTTCCATTTGGAATACCGATGGTTTGGAGAGAACCGCAAAATCATCATGAAGATTGCTACTTTTGTCTTTGTGATATTAAGGGGCATAATAGAAAAACTTTGAAACATATTTTGTACCCAAACAATATTAAATCAGCTATCAGAACAGTTCCTCACAGTGATCATGTACCTATACCTATACCCCCCAAAGTACTACAAGAAGATATTGAAACCTATTCAACTTCCGGCTCCGTACAGATGGATAGTGATTTTGAACCATCAACCTCAGGTCAAAACCAACCTCAGCTATTTTCACAAGCCGAACTGAATGATTTAGTAAGAGATTTGGGACTTTCAAAAGACCTTTCTGAAGTACTGGGGTCTAGGTTGAAACAAAAAAATTAGCTTGCCCCAGAAACTACCTTCAGATCTTCCTTTAGCTGAATATGACAGAAAAACAACCAAACGAAGCTTTTCTGAAAAACGAAAACGTTTTTTTAAGAAGCATTAAGAATAAATAACTATTTCTAATAGTTTCTATGTGTATATTTTTGTATTTTTTTTAAATATAATATAAAACTAGCTTATAAATGAAATAAATCGTGTTTTTTCTATATTTTTTGATTTTACTGGTTTGAAAAATAACCTTACGTGATACAAAAAAATAAAAGCAGATTTGAAATCAGCGCTACCCAATTACTAGAAAACAGTTAAAATTTTTAAATCAACATTCAAAGAGTTGAAAAATGCAGACCTGTGTAATCAGTGGACAACCAATGGAAAAATTAACTTTCATGGGTAAGCCATGTTTATGGAAATAATCAACTTAATTTAACCTCTCTACAAACATAATTGTAAATAAGTTGGTTGAAATCATAATTGAAATGAATGTGATGCAAAAAAAAACTGTAACATTAATATTTAATTTGTAACAAAATTATATACATAGACTTTATCAATATTTGACTTTTGCTTTAAACATATTATACTTTTAGATTTCCAATGAAACAGCCAGAGATAGTAAAATAATGGGTACAGGCAATTCGTAAAAAGAATTTCACTCCAAAGAGCACGACAGTTGTATGCAGCGGTCATTTTACTGCAGATAGTTATCGGGAATCTTCTATGAATAAGAATCTTTTAAAAAAAGATACTGTTCCATCAATGTTTAGTTTTAATAAAAATGTGAACAAGTATGCCTCGAGAAGACCACTACAAAAACACAACTTAAATAAAGAAAGAGACAGTAGCGAAGTAAGTTAATTATTATTTTATGCAAATGTTCAATGTAAAAATGAATAAAAGTTGTATATCTTCTGGTTTATTATTTTATCCAACACCTCCTAATAATAGACCTATAACTATGGCGATTTTAAATCAATTATGCTTTTTGACTCACTAGTGAGTTAAAAACATAATTTATCTCACTAGTGAGATAAAACAAGGTGAAATTTAGATTGCATAGAGACATTCAAACTGCTATAGTATTAACACATTTATATTAATTCTAAAGGGTAAACAATAGCAACTAATTAACATTTACATTAATATTAAAGTTGAAGGAAATCCTCTTTGTATCTGACTCTGCATTCAGGTTATTCGAATTTAGAGTTATACTAGAAGACGTATTTGAAGTATCCTGAACAGAAATTTGATAACCAGAAGTCGAGGACGTTAGACTGTCTGGACCTTGTATCTTTCTGGCTATATCAATCTTGCTGGATACTGAATCTTGTATATAACCTTCTGCCACAGTGGACGATTTCCACCCACCATGTCGTTTAACTGTTGTAATATCAGCTCCTGCGTTTGCCAGAAGAGATGCTGAGGAACGTCTCAGACTATGTCCTGTATATAATTGAACTTCTGGTAGGTTCAGGAAAGATTCAACTTTCTGAGGTATCTTAGAAATGGTGTTAATTCCAACTGGCTGGATAGTGCAATTTTCTTTCTTATAATTTAGGAAGAATCTGCCATGTGGAATACCTTTTGGTCTCATACAGACATATTTTCTGTAGAGGTCAAGAATATCTGTTGTAAATCCTTCTGCCATAACAGTGAAACTTCTGGATACGTTTGTCTTTGTGGCAGGTATCGAAACATTCAAGTATCCTCCTTTATCTTCTATATCGTCAACTTTCAGCTTCGTTATTTCATCACAACGACACGCACCTGATATACCCATTATTAAGACAACCTGCATAGAATACACGAACGAATAATGAATAAATATTTTGAATTAAATATAAGAAAATAAATAATACCTTCATCATCAAATATTTATTGTTAGGAGCCTCATTCAGAAACTTCTCTATATGTAGCCTCTCCAAGATTTTCGCCTTTTTGGACTTGTGGGTTCTTGCCTCACTCTTCAAATAGGAAATCAGTTTTCCGTATTTCGATATGTCACTATTCATATACACTTTCAAAGTACTTCTTAACATGGAATACTTCGTCCACAATGAAGAAGGTGCTATTTTCCTTCTATAAATATGGAAATACGCCAGCATAACTTCTTCGTTAATTCCAGTGATACTTTGCTGTTTTCTCTATTCTTCAAAATGACGAAATTCTTTGTCGTAATTATCCTTCGATTTTTTTGGCAGTAATTTATAACATGCTGCTTGAGCTTCTTTCTTAACTTCTAGCGGAATGAAAACAGCCTCTTGCAACTCTTCCATTACCATCAACTTTTAACTGCAGTATTATTATTATTATTAATCAATCACTAATTTTGTTTGCTTGTTGATTTGCATTACTTATTCTCCATAGTAACTGCGTTACTGTATATGAACTTTTTGCATTAGTCGTTTATAATTTAAATTTGACATGGAACGTCAAATTTATAATTTAAATTTGACATGGAACGTCAAATTTATAAAACATTAAAAGCCATTTTGAACGGATCTTAAGAGGTGTTGGATAAAGTTTTGTATTGCACACGTGTGTTAATTACAAATAAGTCACTTGAGAAAAGTAGCTCACTCGTCCTAGCGGACTCGTGAGCTAAACATTTTCTCGCGTGACTTATTTGTAACATAACACACTTGTACAATAAATAACTATTATCTATTAACCATAACGACTTCCTTCTATATTTCTTATAAAACTTCACATTTAGACTAAATTTTTATCACATCTGCCCCTAATACACAAAACAGTATATGAGTAAGAGTGCGATACATATGCCTGACGCAGCGACTGTACTCTTCTAACTTGAAACTTGAAAGACCGGTTTTACTGCTCGGCGTTTTCGTTCCAGTAGTAGTATATAGTTCAATGGGAGGAGCAGACTATATTCCCACAATACCAACGGAATCAGCGACATCTATGTGATATATCTCACATTATAAACAGAAAACTGTATACCTTGAAATAACGGGTGTTCAGAAACATTCGAAGTCAAAGTAGTCCTTGAAAATATGAAGTCATATCTGAGATAGATTGATACATTTACTTAATACAATTTTATAGGTTATCAAATTAGTATCTTCGATATTAGATTCTGACAATTTTTGACAGACAACAGTTGACATTTAATAATTTTTACAAATCAGATACTTTAGTAAAGATATACGATTTTTTGTTCAGAGCCCACTTGACTTCGAATGTTTCTGAACACCCGTTACTAAATAACATACATAATACATAATCAAAATGATCTTTTCGGAAGCCTAAAATATAAGAAATATACAATAAATATAGAATTATATGAAAAAACATATTTTGAATATTTGTACTTATATCATATATTATGTAAATACAAATTTTGAAAAAGTGAAATAAATAAAGATCACAAATGTATTCCAATAGAAATTAAAACTGTTTTTTCTTTCTAATATCTATCTGATATCGCAAACAAAATTAGAGAAACTGCAAATCGGAGTACGCTAGTGGATCGCAACTCGAAATTGGCATCTCTAGTTATTTCATTAGTAAAGTGGACCAATTCGGAGCGAAAGCAGAGGCGTGACTAACGAATTGGTTCCCGCATGCGAAACATTATTAATATCTAGAGATATACTATCACGAACGGTGCTGTTATTATGTTAGATACAAAAAAAATGTAAGACGGTTTTTCTAGATTATCAAACGTTCTCGATGATACGAATAAAAAATAAAATCTAAAATGTATGTAATTAGATGATTAAAAAAAAACTTACCGTCTTATGCGTTTTCCGTGACTTGAAAATCTGGAGAAGCGCGATGAAATATTGTTAACATAAGGTGCGTCTCCAAAGTTATTTCTCATCATTGTACACAAATCAAATAAGAACACTTCGTATTTTGTATCGGCACCAGTGTCTCTATCTTTATGTCTAGCACTATGCACGTGGCGTTGCAAATTTGATTTTGTTAAATGGTTTATATATACAGGGTGTCCAGAAACTCTCCTGACAAACGAAGACCGGAGATTCCTCTGTTAATTTTAAGACGATTAAACCCAAATTCACCTAGTCCGAAAATGCTTCCTAAGGGAGCTAGAGTTCTTTGAAGATGGCGCCTTGTATTTATTTTTTTTTAAATTACTGCAGAACGCTTCTATTTAGAAAAACAAAAACTGGTATGCTTATTTATCCTCCAGAGATGAATCGATTCCATCAATTGCGAATTTCTAGTACCGGTCATAGGCGTCCGTTTTGGGTAGGTCAACGGTTATTTTAAGGCATAACTTTTTTGTCTTTAACTTTTAAGCATTTGTGACACTAGATTATTAAATTTTCAGGTATTCCAGTACTAAAATGTACTCTTACTTTAAGTCGGTAGGATACACCGTTTTCTAGAAAAATCGATTTGTAAATTTTTCGTTTTTTCTTCATTAAAGTTCAATTTATTATGTAACTACTTATTTTTAGCGACGAAGTTGGCTTGGACTATCAAGGCATGGACGAAAATTAATTTAATAAATTAAAAACAAATTATTTATTACATTGGAACGAAACTAACAAAAAAAGAACAAGTATCAAAGGTAGGTTGTTACAAAAGTTGCTCGATGTGATGACCATTAGTCTCTATGCATAAGTTTACCCTTTTGCTTAGAGAACGCCGAATTCTTGCAAAAATTCCAAAGTTATTTCTAAATTCGTTGCAAGCATCTTGTATCCTTAGCCAGAGTTGTGCGCGATTTTGTATCGGAACGGAATAAACAAATGCTTTTATGTATCCCCAAACACAATAATCGCAAGAATTCAAATCCGGCGACCTTGCTGGCCAAGCAACTGGACCGCCTCTTCCAATCCAATGGTCTTCGTAGTTATTATCTAGAAAGTCTCGTACATTCCTGCTAAAGTGGGCCGGACAGCCGTCCTGTGGAAACCATAAGTTTTGCCGAATATTTAAACGCACTTCATCTAACAAATCAGGTAAAATATTTTGCAAGAAATGTAAGTAATCAGCACCATTTAAACGAGCAGGTAATTCCACAGGTCCAAGTAAATAATCGTCAACTACTCCTATCCAGACGTTTATGCTAAACCTATGCTGATGCTTAAATTCTTGAACAACGTGGGGATTGTCACCAACGTATGAATAATAATGTGCATTATGTACATTAAAAATTCCATTTTTTGAGATTGTAGCTTCGTCACCAAACAAAATGTTCCTGAAGAAATCTTCATCTTGATTTTTCTGATTTTGTAACCATCTAGCGAATTCTACGCGAGCAGGAAAATCTCCTTCTAGCAGTGCTTGCACCTTTGTAAAATGAAAAGGATATAAATTTTCTTTGTGTAAGATATTTCCTACGGAAGATTTTGAAATTGTGGGGTACATGGCAGATAGTCTTCGAACGCTAATTTCTCGATTTTCCTCAACTTCCATTAAAATAACATCTTCATGTTCTGCTGTTACATCATTATGTCTCCCTGATTCATTATTTTTTGGGACCACTAAACCTGCTTCTCTTAATCGTTGATGAAGAGCTGTAAATGTTGAGTGAGTGGGATGCTGACGATTGGGAAATTTTTCAGCGTATCTACGTTGCGCCGCTCGAGCGTTACACCTCATTTCGCGATAAACTAAATGCATATCGGCGCGTATTCCTCATTAGTAAAAACCATTTTTTTTTTAAATTGAAATCGTTGTGTTTGAATAACACAAAGTAAAAAATGAAAAGATAAACTTCGAACTGACAACAATTTGACAATGAAAAACGTAGGTTTTACTTCTGTTGGCAGTTCAGAGCTAACTATTGCAAAAAATAAAAAATTGAACTTTAATGAAGAAAAAACGAAAAATTTACAAATCGATTTTTCTAGAAAACGGTGTATCCTACCGACTTAAAGTAAGAGTACCTTTTAGTACTGGAATACCTGAAAATTTAATAATCTAGTGTCACAAATGCTTAAAAGTTAAAGACAAAAAAGTTATGCCTTAAAATAACCGTTGACCTACCCAAAACGGACGCCTATGACCGGTACTAGAAATTCGCAATTGATGGAATCGATTCATCTCTGGAGGATAAATAAGCATACCAGTTTTTGTTTTTCTAAATAGAAGCCTTCTGGAGGAATTTAAAAAAAAATAAATACAAGGCGCCATCTTCAAAGAACTCTAGCTCCCTTAGGAAGCATTTTCGGACTAGGTGAATTTGGGTTTAATTGTCTTAAAATTATCTGAGGAAACTCCGGTCTTCGTTTGTCAGGAGAGTTTCTGGACACCCTGTATATTGCACACTGAACATTTTACATTTACCCCATTGTAAGATAAACTAGGATGGTTCTCAATAAACCTATTGACTAACTTTGATGATAGCGGGTTTTTTACTGTACGCTCCTTCAACATTATTAAATACACAGAATACACTTTCCTGCTGCTATTATACGTGTACACACGATGACCGTGAACAACATACTAAGTAATCGTATGTGCGATGGGGCACGCGGGAACTAATTCGTTAGTCACGCCTCTGCTTTCGCTCCGAATTGGCCCACTCTATTCATTAGAGTTAGTCATTCGTTTCTTTTGACGTAACACCGCGATGAAGAAAAAAACAGTTAATCACCATAATGACGTGCTCTTGCATTCATCTACCTTTACATTGCCGCAATTTTCTTTTTGAAGAGGTTTTGCGGTTGGAATTTCAGTACGATACTTCCTAACATGAACGAGGTGTTTATGGTTATTATATTTGCATTTAGTGAAACTTTTAAAACATGCGAGGTAATATTTTACAACCAGTGGTTCAGTTTATGTTAACAACTCGTTGCTTTCACTGGTTTAAGGTCAGTTAATAAATGTTTAAACAACTTCGAATAGGAAATTAAAAAAAAAAACAGTTATTGTTAAAGTATTAAATCGAATATTTTGATATATTTTTTTAAATTCTAGGTAAGTGAATTTCTCTTTTTATTATTGACTGTGGTTTTGGTAATTACAAAAAATATATGAGTAGAACGTAGATACCGTGTCTGTACACAATACCTACTGGCTGTAAATACGCAAACAAGATTATTATAAAGTAAATAATGAAATAATAAAAGAAAATAAATCCGGCAATTGCATCGCTGGCTTTGTTGTATTTATGGTTTTTACATATACTGATAAATTAAAGTCGGTTAATTTAGGAAAATCCAGTAAGGAGACGCTTTAAATTGGTTATTTAAATTTAGAATTTATTAGATGAAATGATGTTAAAAATGTATGCTTAACAGATAAGCATAATAACTATTTTAATGTGGCAAAGGAAGAATTTTATTCAAAATTTTGTTAATAATAAACTGTAATTAATAAACAAATTACATTTGCTCATTAGCAAACAGCTTACATCTTAACCAAAATTCTCAACGAATTATTACAATTCAATATTAAGAGAATATAAAAATGTTTAAACTTATAACGAGCGATCATTAAAATTTTCACTCGTAGCTGGCCGTGTATATAAAAATTATGTCGTAGCTTTAGTCATTAAGATGCTATTTCAAACATCTGTCAGTGTCAAATATATATTTTAAAGTTTCATCAAAAGAAAAAGTAATGGCCTTTAATGATATGCATAAAGCGTTTATGGTAGAATGTTACTTCCTGACATCTCAAAAAATTGATGGTATTTGGCAGCATTCAATAGAAAATTGCCTTGCGGAGTTTGAAGAGAGATATCCAAATACTGTTCCTAGCTATAAAACTTTCCGTGATACGCTAATGCATTGTGTAAATCTTTTTCGTCAAACAGGCAGTATTTTAAGGAAAAAATGAAGCGGTCCTCCTCTCAAGAGAAGTCGCGGCGTAATTGAAAATGTCAGACAAATTATTAACGAATCTTCTCAAACATCTATTCGCAGAGTTTCGCAACAAGTTGGGCTTTCGTATGGAACATGTCAAAAAATTTTAAAAAAGGACTTGCACATGTATCCATATAAATTAACTTCTGTACAAAATCTATTACCTACGGATTATGAAAAAAGAACACAATTTTGCCAATGGTTTATTCAAACAATGACAGACAATATTTTAAATCATACTTTTTTCACCGATGAAGCTTGGTTTTATTTGAAAGGTTATGCTAATTCGCAAAATATGCGTATGTGGTCCAGTGAAAATCCTCATTTCTACAGAGAAGTTCCTCTACATCCAGAAAAAATAGACGTATGGGTAGGTATGAGTCGTCACCGATTAATAGGACCAATATTATTTGAAGGCACGATAACATCGGAGAAATTTCGTAACGAAATTCTCAGTGTTTTTACTAATCAATTGACTAATGATGAACTCCAGGTCGGATATTTTCAACAGGATGGGGCTACATCTCACGTTACACTTGAAAATATTCAGTTTTTGCAACAATTTTATGGCGATAGGATAATAAGTAGAAATACAGCGATTCCATATCCACCACGATCGTGTGATTTAACAGTCATGGATTTTTTTGTGTGGCCATATATAAAGAATATTATTTATGAAACACCAATTAATAATCTACAAGAGTTAAGACATAAAATCATAGAAAAATGTGAACACATCAATAACTCACCGCAAATACTGATCAATGTTTTCAATGCTCTACGAAATAGAGTGCGATTATGCTTGGTGGAGAATGGTCAACATTTTACACATTTTTTATAATATTCTATTACTTTGTATAAAAATTATAAATATATTTAATATAAAAGTCAGCATTTCAAATTATTTTTTAACAATCATGACGTTTGAAATTATAATGACAGATCTCCTCTAATAACTTAAGTTAGGACATACTTTTTGTGTACATGGCTTACTTGAGCGAAAATTTTAAAAATCACTCGTTACTATCACGAACGGTGCTGTTATTATGTTAGATACAAAAAAAATGTAAGACGGTTTTTCTAGATTATGAAACGTTCTCGATGATACGTATAAAAAATAAAATCTAAAATGTATGTAATTAGATGATTAAAAAAAAACTTACCGTCTTATGCGTTTTCCGTGACTTGAAAATCTGGAGAAGCGCGATGAAATATTGTTAACATAAGGTGCGTCTCCAAAGTTATTTCTCATCATTGTACACAAATCAAATAAGAACACTTCGTATTTTGTATCGGCACCAGTGTCTCTATCTTTATGTCTTGCGCTATGCACGTGGCGTTGCAAATTTGATTTTGTTAAATGGTTTATATATATATTGCACACTAAACATTTTACATTTACCCCATTGTAAGATAAACAAGGATGGTTCTCAATAAACCTATTGACTAACTTTGATGATAGCGGTTTTTTTACTGTACGCTCCTTCAACATTATTAAATACACAGAATACACTTTCCTGCTGCTATTATACGCACGATGACCGTGAACAACATACTAAGTAATCGTATGTGCGATGGGGCACGCGGGAACTAATTCGTTAGTCACGCCTCTGCTTTCGCTCCGAATTGGTCCACTCTATTCACTAGAGTTAGTCATTCGTTTCTTTTGACGTAATACCGCGATGAAGAAAAAAACAGTTAATCACCATAATGACGTGCTCTTTCATTCATCTACCTTTACATTGCCGCAATTTTCTTTTTGAAGAGGTTTTGCGGTTGGAATTTCAGTACGATACTTCCTAACATGAACGAGGTGTTTATGGTTATTATATTTGCATTTAGTGAAACTTTTAAAACATGCGAGGTAATATTTTACAACCAGTGGTTCAGTTTATGTTAACAACTCGTTGCTTTCACTGGTTTAAGGTCAGTTAATAAATGTTTAAACAACTTCGAATAGGAAATTTAAAAAAACAGTTATTGTTAAAGTATTAAATCGAATATTTTGATATATTTTTTTAAATTCTAGGTAAGTGAATTTCTCTTTTTATTATTGACTGTGGTTTTGGTAATTACAAAAAATATATGAGTAGAACGTAGATACCGTGTCTGTACACAATACCTACTGGCTGTAAATACGCAAACAAGATTATTATAAAGTAAATAATGAAATAATAAAAGAAAATAAATCCGGCAATTGCATCGCTGGCTTTGTTGTATTTATGGTTTTTACATATACTGATAAATTAAAGTCGGTTAATTTAGGAAAATCCAGTAAGGAGACGCTTTAAATTGGTTATTTAAATTTAGAATTTATTAGATGAAATGATGTTAAAAATGTATGCTTAACAGATAAGCATAATAACTATTTTAATGTGGCAAAGGAGGAATTTTATTCAAAATTTTGTTAATAATAAACTGTAATTAATAAACAAACTACATTTGCTCATTAGCAAACAGCTTACATCTTAACCAAAATTCTCAACGAATTATTACAATTCAATATTAAGAGAATATAAAAATGTTTTAACTTATAACGAGCGATCATTAAAATTTTCACTCGTAGCTGGCCGTGTATATAAAAATTATGTCGTAGCTTTAGTCATTAAGATGTTATTTCAAACATCTGTCAGTGTCAAATATATATTTTAAAGTTTCATCAAAAGAAAAAGTAATGGCCTTTAATGATATGCATAAAGCGTTTATGGTAGAATGTTACTTCCTGACATCTCAAAAAATTGATTTGACAGCATTCAATAGAAAATTGCCTTGCGGAGTTTGAAGAGAGATATCCAAATACTGTTCCTAGCTATAAAACTTTCCGTGATACGCTAATGCATTGTGTAAATCTTTTTCGTCAAACAGGCAGTATTTTAAGGAAAAAAGGAAGCGGTCCTCCTCTCAAGAGAAGTCGCGGCGTAATTGAAAATGTCAGACAAATTATTAACGAATCTCCTCAAACATCTATTCACAGAGTTTCGCAACAAGTTGGGCTTTCGTATGGAACATGTCAAAAAATTTTAAAAAAGGACTTGCACATGTATCCATATAAATTAACTTCTGTACAAAATCTATTACCTACGGATTATGAAAAAAGAACACAATTTTGCCAATGGTTTATTCAAACAATGACAGACAATATTTTAAATCATACTTTTTTCACCGATGAAGCTTGGTTTTATTTGAAAGGTTATGTTAATTCGCAAAATATGCGTATGTGGTCCAGTGAAAATCCTCATTTCTACAGAGAAGTTCCTCTACATCCAGAAAAAATAGGCGTATGGGTAGTTATGAGTCGTCACCGATTAATAGGACCAATATTCTTTGAGGGCACAATAACATCGGAGAAATTTCGTAACGAAATTCTCAGTGTTTTTACTAATCAATTGACTAATGATGAACTCTAGGTCGGATATTTTCAACAGGATGGGGCTACATCTCACGTTACACTTGAAAATATTCAGTTTTTGCAACAATTTTATGGCGATAGGATAATAAGTAGAAATACAGCGATTCCATATCCACCACGATCGTGTGATTTAACAGTCATGGATTTTTTTGTGTGGCCATATATAAAGAATATTATTTATGAAACACCAATTAATAATCTACAAGAGTTAAGACATAAAATCATAGAAAAATGTGAACACATCAATAACTCACCGCAAATACTGATCAATGTTTTCAATGCTCTACGAAATAGAGTGCGATTATGCTTGGTGGAGAATGGTCAACATTTTACACATTTTTTATAATATTCTATTACTTTGTATAAAAATTATAAATATATTTAATATAAAAGTCAGCATTTCAAATTATTTTTTAACAATCATGACGTTTGAAATTATAATGACAGATCTCCTCTAATAACTTAAGTTAGGACATACTTTTTGTGTACATGGCTTACTTGAGCGAAAATTTTAATGATCACTCGTTATAAGTTTTATCAATCGAGCGGGGATTTTGAGATAATTTGAAGTTTAAGGTTGGCAACAGAAATAGGTTAAGATGTGTATTGCAGAAACGTTATAACCAATTGAAAATTTCATAAAAAATATCTAATGTAGTTTTATCGAGTAAGATAAATATATTCCTCTTTTACTAAATAATAAGTAAAAAGTTTAAAAGTAACTTGTTCGGTGATATCTAGGACATTTAACGTCCTTCTTGTATGGATTGTTTGAAGCGAAATAACTTTTATTAGAAGCGATTAATTTTGAATTGCCCGAATGATTATAAGCATTTTTACGACAAGAATGTGTTCATGTCATTGATAAAAACTTCGGTCTAACAAATACCTATACAAATATCAAAATACCTACTTGATATAAAGATTGAAAATAATTTTGTATTTACACATAAGTTTTGTGTATTATAACGGGTGTTCAGAAACATTCGATGTCAAAGTAGTCCTTGAAAATATGAAGTCATGTCTGAGATAGATTGATTTTTGACAGATAACAGTTGGCATTTAATAATTATTACAAATCAGATACTTAAGTAAAGATATACGATTTTTGGTTCAGAGCCCACTTGACTTCGAATGTTTCTGAACACCCGTTATGTAGATTTGGATTTGTGCAGGATTTAACATTGAACGCGAAAAAAACAGCACGAAATTACTAACATATTAAGCTCAATTAGATGATGCAACGGATTTAAGTGTTTTCTTTGTAAACTAAATCATTAACTTTAATACCTATATTTCCTCCTCACGAAAATTAGTTTCGACGAAAAAAAAGTTAAAATTGTAGTCATTTATCCCATACCTATATCAATTTTAGACAGGATATAATTTATTTATAAGATTTATACAGTGCTAAGCATAGAATTTCAAATTTTTAATGAAACGAAAACTAACAAAAACTTACTTCGACTTATGGCGATAGATGACCATCTAAGACTACTGTATGTCACTAATTTAAGTGAATTCAATCGTGATCGCCATTCTCACGGACGAATTTATAGAAGGCCCGTCCAAAATCGGTTGTTGTGCTAAAAAAAAAAAACGTCAAACTACAAACAATTCTCGCGACAAATTACGAAATTTACAAAAATTATTTTGACATTTAGGTTAAGTCGCATCTAACATTTTGATGTAATAAATGATATCGTGCGTTAAAAAAAAAACCTGGACTCTAGTGAGTCAACATCAAAAACCATATCGTAACTTAACTATGAATTTTTTAAATGACAGTTACATCTAAATGACAAATGGCTTTAGAAAATTGCTAGGTTATAATCTTCCTGTCATGAGTAAATAAAATCCGTGTTATCGACACTAGAGCAGACAAATTTCCGTGCGCGCCATGAACGCCGGTATGGGAGTGTAATTCGTAATATATTAGAATATGCGATAGAATAGGGACGCAATATGAGCTTGTTACCGATATAAGTATAGAAGTAAAGACATTTATTCTATCAGAAATAATTAAATATACATTTGCTTTTCTGCTATTAAAGTAATCTGCATAAACACACGAAAGATAAGAATAGTACATATTATAGCAGCGTTGTATGTACCTATAAATAAAATAGAAAATGTTGAAATCAGTGATTGTGTGCACGACAGAGGATTTAAAAAAACACTTACCGTTTTAAGCGTCTTCCAAGGATTGACAAACTGGAGAAACTCGATTGTATATTATCAACATCAGGTGCGTTTTTAAGGTTATTTCTGAAAAACATGTCCGCCGTGAGGAAAAAATATGTTTATATTCGGAAAACGAGCGCTCTACATCTACTGATATTATATTCGCATAATCAAAATACTTTTTTAAGCAACTTAACGCATCTGTAGACGTGCCCTCACAAATACGTGTTAAGGTGTCAAAATCTGCATTTCTGTCTAAAACACTTTCAAATTTAATTAGAACACTTTCACTTTTTGCGTCTTCTACAGCACACAGTTGTGGGTGAACATCTTTAACGATTTGCAGTGATTCCTCTAACGACAGCGACGAATTTTCTAATTTTGTTATTGCTTCTTCTAGTCCCAAGTAATTCTCACAAATACTTTGTAAATCCATTTTAATCTGGGCATCTTGAAATTTTTTCTGGCTTGTATCGATAGCTGCACTTTCTTTCGGATCGAATGATAAAACCACGTCCTTAATTTTTTCAAAATGTTCATGATAGTAAAACCCCGCCCGTAACCATGTACCCCAGTGTGTCAGAATCGCTGTGGTGGCTCAGGGGTATGGGGACACAATTCGTGAAATTTCTGAATACATTTTGGAGATTTCAGGAATACTGCCTTTGTACTCGATATTAAAGCATCTACCTCTGGATAACATCTACGAACCTGTTCTGCCACAAGGTGTAGAGCATAGAGTTTACAAGTAATATGTAACAAGTTAGGACAATATTTTCTACGAGACCGGCCTACAGAACACATGGTTGCGGCACCATCGGTCATAAACATCAATACTTGGTCTTTCGAAAGTTTAAATTTTTCCAAAGTATCTAATAGCACCTCTGAAATTTTTTCAGCATTACATTATTCTAGTCGTCTGCATGCTAATAAAATTGAAGACGTTGGTTGATGTGGTTCCATATTACGCGCCATCACATTAACTACAGATTGTTTTTTGCTGTCAGTTGTTTCGTCCACACATAACCACAGTGTTTTATTTTTCAGTTCGGCTTTGATTTTATTTTCAACCTGTTTACGCACCGATGGTAATATTCTTCGTAACGTTGTCGTGTTCGGTAATGTTTTATTCGCGTATTTATTCCAAAATGAAATAAATGAATCATTACTTAACAAGGTAAACGGCAGTGTACACACAATCATAGTTACACATAGTTCATGTATAAACTGTTGTCGATTAATTTTGTTATTATTGTGCTTCGAACTGCTTACGTGTTCTTTACAACGTGTTTTTGATCAACACATTAGATATGTATTGCACACTAAACATTAATTTTTGAGCCATCGTATATTAAGTCCGGGAAATCCATAATAAACTTATTCACTTCGTCTGACAACGGTCGTTTTCTCGATTTCTGTGTCGACGACATTTTATTACGTATGCTTACACTTACATGCAGTCTAAGCAAGTACCAAACACATACTGAATGCTTTTTATTAGTTCTGATGCAATACAATCATCCTCACATCGGCGCACATGGCGCGCACGGAAATTGGTCTGCTTTACTAATGACATATTCAGAATGGTGCGATTAAGTTCCGACATACCTAAAAATTTCATGGCCAATTATTTTTAAATACCTGTGCTGCAAAAAAAGCAAAAATTTATCTTTAAACATATTTGTAATATTCTTTCAATGGAGACTGTGGTTAAATAATAATTTAAAAAGGTATATAACCCCTTACCACAATTATTAGTCGTATTCTAAATACGTATTTCGACAACTAAGCGTTTATCTTACTTTATTGTGCCCCGTGTGACTTTAATTAGTAGTTTTTACCTACTGATGATGACAACTTAGTTGTCGAAATACGTATTTAGGATACGACTAATAATTGTGGTAAGGGGTTATATACCTTTTTAAATTAATATTTGTAATATCTACAATAAATGCAACATAATTTTACAACGTGGTAAAATCAAATACCTAAATATTTGATTATCTAAATTAGGGCATAATTTTATGGAGCTTACAATTACTTTATTTGGTGTGAATTTAAAAAAAAAAACTGCTTGTCAAATTTGTGTATTTAATTTTCAGAAACAAACACGTAGATAGTGGCATCATTTATGGAGATGGGAGATGTTAATGGGACATATTCCCAGAGCAATGGTGAGTGTGTATATTACGATATCTCTTACATAGCAAATCGTTACTTCTGTGTTTTTTTGCTTTTTTATAAATTAAAAATTATTTACGTTTTATCTATATACAGTGTTTCCCGAAAGTAACTGCTAAATTCTATAAAACGGTTGAAAAAAATATTTTAAAAAATAACTCGGACACGTGGATTTTTATTTTAAAATCTTCATTTAAAGATGTCGTTTTCAAAACAAACAAGTATGACATTGAAGCAATCATTAATTTTTTCTTTTAACACAAATGTGTTGGTTCTGTTGGTTTTCTTATTGAAGAAATTAATCTTAGCCATTTGTGAAGGTATCCATTGGAGTTCTCTCAAAAAGACAATGTTTTCATTGGTAGTATGTACACGAACTTCATCTTGTTGGAAGTGGCCTTCCAGTAATTCATCATCGTGTAACATATTTACAAATGGTATCAAGATTTCCAGTCTGTTTGATATTCCTAAAAGGTGTAAGCATTTTTGGCTACTGTTTAAAATTTTGTATTTTTAATCGACATACCTTCAAAAAATATAGGTCCAGTAATCTGACAAACAACTGCCAAAACTCCAATTTTCTGTGGATGCAGTGGTGCTTCTACCAAAAAAGTACGGATTATCTGCGCTCAACATCCTCATGTTTCGAGAATTTACGTAGCCAGAGAGATGAAACCAGGATTCATCAGTAAACACAACCTTTTCAATGCCTTTATTATTAACAACAAAATGGTCAATAAATCTTTGACAAAATTCCTGTCGATTCGGTCTGTAGACATTTCATGAGTCGCTTGCAAGCGGTAAGGGTGTAAATGTAGTTCAAGCTTAAGGATACGTCTGCAAGTGCTATAAGAAAGATTTAATTCTTGGTGTAAATGTCGCACTGAAAGGTGAGGACGTTCTTCCGCCAATAATTGCCTTACCGCTTCAACATTTTCCTTATTTGTATCTGTTGGCCTACCCTTTTTACGATCCACGTTTCCTGTTTTCCTGAATAATTGCACGGATGCATGTGGAAAACTGATCATATGGGATATCTGGAAATTCTTCTAAAAAATCCTGGTATACATAATAGTTATTTACGTTACAAGTGTTAAAAGTGCGATTATATTTCACGAGTAAAAGTTTGCGACACGAGCGTTAGCGAGTGTCGCAATTTACGAGTGAAATAAAATAGCATTTTTAACATGTGTATCGTACAATATTTTTTCTACAAACACAATTTTTATTATAAAATATAATGAAACTTCACTGACCAAATTTGACAGCTCATGAATACATTTTGACACAACTGGACGCAACCGTTAAATTACGTCAAATTAATTTGTCACAATTTGTACAAAAGATGAGTTCGTGTATTAATAAAGAAAATAAAGTAATACCGAGTGCAATAATTGAAGCCGCTGATAAAGCGACATTAGATTTGTTGCCCTCAAAATCTAGGCAACAATATGAAATTGCGTACAAAAGGTTTATGGAATGGTGCAGATGCAATAATGTCATAGGTAAATTTTGCGAAAATGTTCTACTAGCATATTTTAAAGAAAGTTCTAAAATTTGGAAATCTTCTACTCCTTGGTCACATTTTTCGATGATAAAACTTTTGCTAAATATAAAAGACAACCATGATATTAGTAAATATTATAAACTTATTGCATTTTTGAAACGGAAAGGAGAAGGTTACCGACCAAAAAAATCAAAAATATTAACAAGACAAGAAATTGATAGATTTATTTCTGAAGCATCAGATGAAAAATATATGCTGTTCAAAGAGAACAGTTGTTCAAAGTAGCTGTTCAAAGTAGCTGTTGTTATGGGTACCGTGATATCATAAAGTTTCTAGGACGAAGATGGCTTTGTAATATAAATTGTATGTCTGAACTTAAGTTAGGAACTATAACTCTGTTTTGTAAATTATTTTGACAGTGACATTATCTGTCATCCATTAATGTGTTAGAATTGCTGAAAGCAAGTTTGAATGTCGAGTTTGAAACATAGCACATTCGAGTAAATTCAAATATGGTTTACAATATAGTGCAAAAAGCGTACATGATTGAAGCCTATTTTCGGAGTGGAGTGCGAATTGATGGAATTTGGGTGTACAGTCAACGTGCATGTTTGGATGATTTTAGAGAGCACTTTCCAGAGTTAGCTGTAATTCCCAAAGATTTTTATAATTGCCTTTCCAATTGTGTTGGTGTGTTTCGTGAGACTGGTTCTGTGGGTCATAAATCACGTACTGGTAGACCAACTGTTCGTTCGGAACAAGTTATAAATGATGTTCGTCAACGTATGGTAAATGAATCCACAAAACCTTTGAAACGCCTTTCTCAAGAGATTGGACTTTCTTATGGAACATGTCAGAAAATTGTAAAGAAAAACTTACACATGCATCCGTATAAGATGCAATCACATCAGGCTATTTTGCCGGTAGACTAACCTAGACGTCGTGCGTACTGCCAGTGGTTTGCAAATAACTTAATAGAAGATGATGATCTGCTAAATTTGTCATTTTTCTCTGATGAAGCATGGTTTCATCTTTCGGGGTATGTCAATTCCCAAAATACTCGAATGTGGAGTAGTGAAAATCCTCATATTTTTATTGAATCGTTTCTCCATAATGCGAAACTTGGTGTTTGGCTAGCAGTTTCTCGCCGCAGAGTTGTTGGCCCTATTTTTTTTAATTTCACATTAATACTGAGAGGTATAGAAACATTCTGAATGAATTTATTGAACAGTTGCATGATGATGAATTGCAATATGGATACTTTCAACAAGATGGTGCAACGGCACACACAACACGAGAAAATATTGCTTTTCTTCGTGAGTTTTTTGACGATCGGATCATAAGTTTACATACGGAAGTGGAGTTTCCACCACGATCACCTTGTTTGACAATTATGGACTTTTTCGTGTTTCCTCACCTAAAGAATAGAATATTTAAAACTCCTGTTGCTAATTTGCAAGATATGCAACAAAGAATTATTGACGAATGTGCATTAATAACGCCCGCAATGCTGCAAAATGCCTTTAACAGCATGAAAAGGCGTGTCACATTGGGAATTGAAAATAACGGACAACAATTTCAACATTTGCTTTAATTTTGCCTTTTTTTATTAATAAAATTTTGAATACAAGCTGAGCTTGTTGTTTTATTGTATCTTTATTAAATCAAATGACATATTTATTGATGTCACGATGACACTATCAAAATAATTTTCAAAAATTAAGGTTAAGTTACCAGTATGATAATATGGATAAAGTTCAGACATATATTTTCTATTTCAATGCCATCTTGGACCCAGAAACTTTATGATATCGCGGTATATTTAGCGCTTGTCGCCGGGAAGAGTTATGCCGTATGACTGTGTATGACATTGAAGATAGAGGAAATGTGTTAGTAGTTACTATACTAGATACTAAAACCAATACTCAAAGAATATTTACCGTTATTGGCTCATATATAAACTAGTATCGCAAATACAAAGCATTACGTCCATCTAATATAAAACATCGACGTTTATTTATTAAATACGCTAATAATAAATGCACAAGTCAAGCGGTTGGAATAAATTCGTTTGGCAAGATGCCTGCAATTATCGCAATGTTTTTGAAATTGCCGAATCCAGAATCTTATACGGGACATTGCTTCCGACGTTCATCTGCTACTTTGCTAACAGATTCTGGTGCAAGCTTATGCTCAATTAAGCGACATGGAGGCTGGAAAAGTTCCAACGTTGCTGAAGGTTACCTAGAGGATTCTCTAGAAAATAAAAACAAAATTGCTCACTCCATCTTCCCAGATCTATCAATAATTATATTGCAAATAATAATTTAAATCACGATATTTTAGTTCCTATGAACTATTTGTCTGCAAATAATAATTCTGCAAGTACAGCAACACATGGAATAAATATCTCCAATTGCACAAATTGTACATTTAATATTAATTATCCAAAGAATATGTAATTTTCATTGTAATAAAAATCATTTGATATGTACGGAATTTTCTCTTGTCATTTTTGACAAGCTGTCATTTACTTTTAACACAAGTACCATATGATCATATATTTCTACCCTCTAGAAGACAATGACATTTTTCTTTTTTAAACTTAAGTTGGTACCATAATAATTTAAGTTAACTTATTTTGCAGCGTGTGTGTGATATAGGTTATTTTATACTGATGACAGATTAGCTTTTGTCATTTTGACAAATAATTACATACAAACGTTTCAGTTGAAAAAATAAAAAGTTTAATAATAAAAACAGCTACAATAAATGTTCAAAGTGAGCTCCTTCATTTTCTATGCATAGCGCAACTCTTCGTCTCATATTATTGAAGGCATTCCTTAAATTATGTGGTGTAACTTCCTCACAGACATTTCGGATAGCATTAGTAAGTTCTTCAATTGTATGTGGACGATTCGTAAATACTCTATTTTTTAGATGTGGATAAATGAAATAGTCCATAATTGTTAAATCCGGAGATCGTGGTGGAAAGTCTACTATTCGATTATCAAAGAATTCATGCAATAATTCGATCGTTTCTCTTGTCTTATGGGCTGTTGCATTATCTTGCTGGAAATATCCCTCGCGGAGCTCATCATCATGTAATTGATTTACAAATGGTAGCAATAAATTATTACGATATCGTTCTGCATTTATCGTATTATTAAAGAATATTGGACCAATAATCCGTCTACGAGAAACAGCAAGCCAAACGCCTATTTTTTGTGAATGCAAGGGTGTTTCAAGAATTTCATGTGGATTTTCACTAGACCAGATGCGCATTGTTTGTTTATTTATATATCCTGATAAATGAAACCATGCTTCATCGGACCAGAAGGATTTGTCAAGAACGTCATCGTTATTAATCGTACCTAAGAACCACTGACAGTAATTAACTCTGGTTACATGATCGATTGGTAAAAGCTCTTGCACGCAATGAAATTTGTATGGAAATTTTTGTAAGTCTTTTTTAAGGATTCTCTGGCAGGTCCCATATGACAGTTGTGTTTGTTGTGAAAGCTTACGAATCGATTTCTTAGGTGATTGATTTATTCGTCCCTCAACATCTGCTATATTTTCAACTGTCCGCTTTAGTGGTCTACCAGCACCTGGTTTTCGAGACACAGACCCTGTTTCACGGAATTTAACCACTGACTTTTGAATTAATTGCCGCAAACTGTCATATGTTGTTGGAAAATTTGTAAATTCTGCCCGAAATTCTTCTATACAAGGCTGCAAGGAGTACGACCATTCTCCATTTTCTAATTTTACACCATTCCTAAAGTATGATTCGATCAGAAAAACTTTATGATTTATTGTAAACATTTTTAAGTGTCAATTAATAAATACATTAATGACAGATGAGTTTTATTTATCAGAACATACACATAATGACAGATGTATTTTATTTGTCACTACCAACACGATATTTTCAAGAAATAATTTCATGGCTTGCTAGAGGGTAAATATAAATGATCATATTGTATTAAAAGTGGCCTTTTTAACACGCTACGCAATAAAATCGCATTTTTAAGTGAAGTTAGCCGTGTCAAAATGTCAACTTTTAACGGTGTTTGTAGAAAAAATAAATTTCAACCATGTACCGTTTCTGTTGTCCGTTAAATACAAGAACCATTATTAAATAGCTAATAAATTACAAACTTGTCAATTTGACTTACGATTATTTACAAATGACACTTCGTCAATACTCAATTCTCAAGGTCAGACGTGACTTATATGTCTATCTCAGTCGTTCATGACCTACCTAGGATACAAATTTTGTGGCTCGCTTGATATGTGTTTTATTAGAAATAGTTATTGTAATATTTGTTATCTTCACTAGTACTTATTATGAGTGAAGTTATTACATAACATTTTTTATATACGTATCTATTCAATACCTAAAATCGATTTTAACTTACACGTGTATTATTATATTTATTATATCCACATAGACATCACAAATTTACATCTTTCGAAACTACATTATAATATATTATAATTTTTAATTATTGCAACTAGAATTATCTAGATTAATGTTAGGTATTAATTATCATATTATTCTTGTTTCATTAGATTCTTGTTATTATATCAGATCTAAAGCAGGGGGAAAGAGGAGGGCTTATCAATCAATATTTGATGGTTGTATTATTAATTTTTTTTTTCAAACTGCGTAATTAGAGTTTACAAAAGGACCGGGGCACAGTCTCACTGTGTCTGTATTAGTATTGGTGTACACAAGTTGCATTAACTCATACAAATTTGTTTTTTTACCAAGTAACTATTCATAAGGTAAATATATTTTTTTAAATTTTAATATCTTATTTATAAAATTAGTATTTTATATTGTAGAGGTAGTTTTTCTTAAAAGTACGAGTTTCAAGTGAATATTTAATACACATTAAAATGATAAACGATTCGCAATTTATTTGGTTTTACCAGTATAGTGTTACGTGAGTAAATTTAAAAAAAAGGCAAATGGAAGTGAACCTAATAGTTTCTAAATCTTCGCTTTCTTAATATTTGTTCGGAAAACGATAATTGTTTCGCTGTCCCAACTGAAGATTGGAATAATTGCTTTAACAATTGGTTCGAACGAATGCAGACGTGTATCAATTTTTGTGGAAAATATTTTGACAAGGAATAAAGCACTTTGAATCGAACCACTGTTTAATTTTATGGCTATATGCAACACTAAAATGATGTCCCTCGCATGAAGTAAGAGCATTAAATCGTGCTCTTGTCTTTATAAATTAATAATTAATTTGTTTTTATAAATACGTAGTTGTTCAGTGATCTCTTAAATTAGTGGCAAGGGACTTTATATAATTAATTACGAATTTAATCAGATGACAATCGATAGTAGGTGTAATTTATAATATTTACTTAACCGTTCGCAATTATAAAAATATATTTGTTATCTGGAGACTATATTGACTATAAAGTGTTTAATCTTTCTTAAATTGCATAAAAAGTAGAAACGTAAGCATTTGAATTACCTATATATCTATAGATACATTAGCAAACAATTTTTTTTTCAAGTATTAAACGAAAATCGAAAGATTCATCATGATAACAAGGAAAATAAATAACACAAGACTTTATTAATATGTATTAATCTTTCTTATAGCAGGTGTTTAAAAACTATTTATGTCGCGAGCAACCATGAACTGCAAAACTGTACAATTTCTGTACCGTAAAATGGGGTTACTTTGATCAATTTTTATTTTAAAAACTCTGTATCTTTTGTATAAATTGGCAGAAAAATACGTAAGAAAAAACAAAATGTCGGTTTTTTGTCTTCGACCAGAAACTTAACTTAAAAAATTATCAATTTATTTAGTTTTTGAGAAAAAAAAAATTAAACCACTTGATCAAATTTATACACTGATCGGGGTTACTTTGATCACCATGCTTATTTCCATGTCATTTGAAAGTAAACCTAAAATGAACATAAAATTTAAAAACAAATTGAAATCTGTCCGCAGGTTTTTTTCATAAAGCTGTTTAAAACACTTGGGGTGACTTTGATATAGACAAAAATAATTTTAGTTATAATTTTATTTGAAATTAACATTTTAAAACACAGAAAATCAAATTCTTAAGCTCTAAACCTCATTAACATTGATCTCGTGTGGAAACACGACCAATTCAGTCCCTTCTTGAAAGGTAGGCATAGGCAGGTATGCAACAATAGCAGACTGTTCAATTTCAGAAATGTCGTCTTTAATTAATCTGAATGTTTTTTTGTTTTGGCACGATTTTAAGCCGGTAACTACCAGCGGAGTGGTTTCGTTAATGCAACATACGTAACGATATGTTTTTTTTCCTCGCTGAGAAGTAAATGTTGCCAATACATAACGACCCTCGGTCAACATATTATCTTCTTCCTCTTCATGCTCTCCCTCGTTTTCCTCTTCTTCGAATGTTTCCTCTACAGTCTCATTGTCATCACATATGTTTTCTTCAAGTGGTGTGTCAATCGTCTGATTAGTTTTCTTTGTCTTCCGCTTTTTTTCTACACTTGGCGAGGGGTCATCTATTAAATCCGCTGTCGAAATACTCTTTCCAGCAGCAACATTTAGTCTTTTCTTCCTTTTTACAGTATGGGATGATTCTCCAAATCTTTGAGTTCTTAATAGTTCAGTCAGAACGCTCTCAGTTTCAGCCTCAACGTTACTATCATCAGATGGTAAGCGCTTGTACACCTGATCAGGGTTACACGGCAATATTCCTGTTGCATTAAATGCACTTATAAGAATTCGTTTGATGGCACCGTTTGCATTATCCAACGGGGGTACCACAATTTTTTTCGGTTTAATTTCGTCCATTCTTAGAAGTGTCTTGCTGAGGAGATTCGGAAATGCATCTTTTGGAACAGTGGTCAGCCTTAAGTTCTCAAGTTTCCATTTCGTTAATGTACTTCGCCATGCCTCTTTCATCGGACGAAAAAATGCTGCGTTCAAAGGCTGAAGCAGATGGGTGGAGTGTGGTACCAAACAAACAAAATTGATATCGTTTTCTTCACATAATCGTAACACATCTTCATCGATATGAGACGACAAATTGTCTCCAAATAACACTTTACGACCGTTTAGTCTTCTCGCGTGTGGCAAAAAACATGTCATAAACCAATCCCGGAATGTTACGCTGTCAATCCAGCCACTTGCAGTTCGGTTATATCTAGTTCCACGTGAGCAACATGGTTCATTGCAACACGGTGAGCCACACGGTCCTCTCTCCTTCCAAGTGTCATATAGATGTGTGCTCTTGTATATTACATAAGGTGGTAAAAGAACACCATTTGCAGACCCACAAACCATGATAGACGTGCAGCTCTTGGAAAAGTTTATTATTTTTTCTGGATACTTGACTCCTCGTCGATATATATAGCGTTTCTTGTCCGGGTCGTCGCTTAAATTTGACTCGTCGTAGTTAAAAATTACTACTAGGCACGTGTTTAACAACAGTTTCGAAATGTTTAAAATATTCTTCTATAGTTTTTTTTAAACTCCAGCTCGAGCCCTTTTTATATTTGCTGCAACACGCTGACTGTAAGAATCCTGATGACGTCGTAAAACCGAGTAGGCCCAGTCAATACCGGGCACATTATTGGAAAATTTGGCAACAATTCGCCCAGTTCGGTCTAAACAAGCTTTAGCGAACATACGCAAGTCAAAGAGACTAAGAGGGAACCCCCATTCCGCACACTTTGCTGCTGATTTAAGTATAGCCTTTTCTTGAGCGTCAGTGAACACAGTTTGAGCTCCAGGTTTATTTATGTGTTGTCCTTTATACCTATTGTAAAGACTTCCATAAGGGATTTTAAATTCTTTTGCAACGCCACGAATCGTCAAACGTCCGTCTAATATAGATTGCAGCGCATTTTCAATCACTGCATCTGAATAATTTTTGTACTGTCGACTTCCAAGCGGCTTTCTATAAGTCCTTGGCATTATTCTGTACTAAGAACAACCCAGTTAATACTATGCAGAAAAACTATTTTACGAAAATATATCGTAAACCGTAGTTACTTCAACATGTGGGGTTACTTTGATCATGTGATTAAAGTAACCCCGTACACCTGATCAAAGATACCCCAATACACATTCAAGTTTAAAACATGGCGACTCTATTAGTTTTTTAAAACATGTCAACATAAACAGTATTCAGAGGAAACCGTAATTACCAATAACCAAGACGGTAAAAATAAAATTATTGTAATTTTGTAAGTACATTAAGAGTTCTACACACCTCAAATTCTATATTATGCACATTTTCTACAAAAACACAGAACTTATAACGATACACTGTGCCGTTGGTAAACAAAATCCACCATACTGTTAAATCGGTATCAGTGTTGCCAATACCTTAAAAAGAAAACATTTGGCAGTTTCAGCAATCTCAATATTCGCGCTTTTCAAGAATAAGTAAACTGTTATCAAAGTAACCCCTTAATATCAACGTAACCCCATTTTACGGTACCTAAATCTGTTAAATGTAACTTTAAATAAGTCCCAATTGCGAGTGTATTATCACGAATTTCTTGCAAACCAACAGAATAAAACTATGTAGTAAATAATAGTTTATTGTATAATTACAACTGGTTAACAAATTTTCATTTTTTTCTTTTTCTTTAGAAACTATGTACAATTTTCGTTTTTTTTATAGTTCTAACAATAGTAATAACAACAAATTTAGTCTGGCGCATCAGGTTTTGGAAAAGAAATATTGAAAAGTAAATGAAATAATATTAACTTTCGGATGTGAATGTTCAACAATACTCAGCAAGCATTTCACTGTTCCACTTGCCCTGATAACGTTTTTCAATAACAGAAATGTCTTGATGAAACTTCATCATTAATGTCGCCGATGTTTGGGGGAAAGATGTCTAGATGCGAGTACAAAAAATATATTTTAAGGCTCATGTTACAGTCTAATTTATAGTAAATTCTAAGAAGTTCATTAATAAGTGCTTAATGAAATTTATTGATGCTCATTTAAGAAACGTGAAATTTTGAATACATTCAATAATTAAGTAATAACGCAAGGTAGAAATATTCTAATAAAAAAAGGTAATAAACTTGTAAATATAAAGAATGTCGCTTCTTAGAATAAAGAGAAAGTTTTACAACTTAAATACGATAATAAAATTTAGATATACAGTCTGTCTGTTTCTGTCTCAATAACTGTACGAAATGCAAACCAAGAGAGGTATCACCACAAAAAATTGAGGAAAGAGAACGGCGGGATGTATTAATTTGTAGTATTGTGGAAATTGATAACACGAGATCTACTAGAAGTGCTGCTGAGGAATTGGGTACAAGTAACAGAACTATTTCACGTATTTGGAAACGCAATGGTTTAAAATATTTCAAATATTCGAAAACTCAAGAAATATTTCCCGAGGACAATTTCCGGAGAATGGAGTTTTGTCAAGACGTTATGGAAAAGATACATCGAGATGAAAATTTCGTTAAAAATATTCTCTTCACCGATGAATCAACTTTTCCATTACACGGAAAGTACAATCCCTCTGTTCTTCGATATTGGGCTTCGGAAAATCAACACCGGTATTTTGCAAATCGCACTCAGTATCCTCAAAAACTAAACGTTTGGGCAGGTATTTTAGGTGACCATTCTAGAGGCCCCTATTTTATTGATGGTATATTAAATGCCGACAAGTATCTCGAATTACTGAAAAATCAAATACTTCCCGCCATTCAAAACATTGCAATAAATCAGGAAATCGTTTGGTTTCAACATGATGGCTGTCCAGCACATAAATACTTTTCCTGACCGTCTTATTACCGGAACAGGAAACTTTAAATGCCCCCCGCGATATCCTGATCTATCTCCAAATGATTTCTTTTTGTGGGGATATCTAAAAAATATTGTTTATACTCATGAAGCTGGTAGAGCAGAAAATCTAGTTGCCTTGAGAGAAAAAATAACTGAGGCTGCGAATTCATTAACTGCCGACATGTTAGCAAATGTAAGAGCTAATTTCTGCGACCGCCTAGGACAATGTCTTGCTGTGCAAGGAGGAATTTTTGAACCTCTTGTATAATTTATTATAATTTTTAGAATCCTTTTTTATTTATTTTATTAGGATTATTCTTTATTTTATTATAATTACGCTTTTGTTTATGCGACGCACCGCAGCTTAAAAATTTCCTGCATCTACTGAAAGAAATAAGAAAAGCAAATCCCTTGCAATTCGTAAATGTTATTTTAGAATGCATTACAAGTACCTATGTCGATGGTCAAATTATTACTGCTAACTTGTATTTGCGAAACAATCGGAGACTATCGTTGCCGGCCGTCGCGGTCTTCGCCGGCATTGGATCGGCTTTTCCATATACATATACATCGTATGTACTCATACGTATTCCCTATGCCTAATAATATTTGACACATGCGGTATACTGTCAACACCAAAAATAATGGGAAATCTAAAATTCGATCGTCTGCTATTGATTGACTTGTCAGTTTTATTCGTGTCAAACGGTTGTCAAACGTTACTAATGATTTTAGTTTTAAGTATGCCAGGAGATCGAATCTTAATCCAATTGAAAATTTGTGAGGCACATGGAAAAAACAATGCACCGTAATAATTTTAGACAGACAGGAATTGATGGCATAAACGAAGTGTTGGCAAAATTAACTGCACAATATTGCGAAGCTTTAATTAGATCTATGCCTAGAAGGATTAATCTGATGATAGAAACTAATGGCAATGCAACAAAATACTAAAGTATTATATTTCTGTTAATAACACCTAATAAAAAATACGACCTTTATTTTCTTGCCGCGTATTATTTTACCACGTCTAATTAAATTATTTTGATTAATCATTCGGATAGCAATGTCAGATAATTCTAACCTCTTTGAAAAATGCCATAATTAAACAGATTAAAAAAATATAAAACACAAATTTCTGTGCACGTCAATTTCCCATTCTTTTTTTTTTGGTGGGAAATAGATTTCTTAAATTCTTTTTTTTTCACAGGCGACATGAATCCCCAGGCTAAAGCTGATGAAGCGTACCACATACCACAAACACCGGTAGATCGTCTTACGGAAACTGGATCGTTCTTCCTTAATAAAGCCCTTCAAAGATCTCAGGATTCCATAGGAATTTTCTTCGAAAAAAATGAAAAATATATGGGCTTAACTTTAAAGATTACATATTTTTCATTAATTACGGCCCATTTTATATGGGCAACGTATTATTTTATAGACAGAACAGGTAAGTTGATCGAAAAATAAATAGATAATTTCAAATATTTTTTTTTTAATTTTTTTATCTGCGTTTAAGCTGTGATTATTGTTAAAACAAACTTTCTGTTTTGAAAACTTTGTTTTTTTTTTTAATAAAATATTAAAATGTCGTTAAATCAAATTTTATTTGAACAGAAACTAAGTTATAATGAATAGAAATAGAGGGCGACCTCAAATGTTTCTGGAATCGACAAGAGATGGCGCACGAAGTTTGAAGTAAATCCATTGGTCGGCAAGAGCAACCTTTTTTATGGCAACTGTCAAAATTTCAGACGTCCACTGTCAATAGTTGTTGCTTAAGAGTTTGTTTTGTGTAGCAAGTCAGGCGGTTTCGCAAAAATGGATCAAATCGAATTTCGTGCAGTGATAAAACACTTCCGGATGGCTGGGAAAACGGTCACGGAAATTCGAAATATTTTGCTAGAGGTTCATGGCGGATATACTCCATCATTTTCGACCATCAAAGTGGCCGCACAAGCATAAGTGACGAACCACGCAGTGGTCGCCCAAAAACCGCTACCAACGATGAAATAGTCGACAAGATTCATGATGTCGTGTTAGCCGATCGACGATTGAAGCTGAAATAGATAGCAGAGACAATAGGCATCTCAGAAGAACGCGTTGGCCATATCCTACACGAAATTTTAGGTATAAAAAAGCTTTCGACGCGATGGGTACCGCGTTTGCTCACACCGGAGCAAAAGCAAAATCGTGTGACCGTTTCGGAGGAGTGTCTGGCCAGGATCCAACGCAATCCAAGGGATTTCTTCATGCGTTTCGTAACCGCGGATGAGACTTGGATTCACCACTACATACCGGAGACCAAGGAACAGTCGAAGCAGTGGACTTTTCCGGGCGAATCGGCTCCGAAGAAAGCAAAGACCGTTCCATCGGACGAAAAGGTCATGGCGACCATTTTTTGGAATTTCCAAGGTGTGATCCTCATCGATTCTCTGCAGAAGGGAAGGACGATCACGGGGCAATACTACAGCGATTTATTGATCCGATTCGATGCAGTATTGAAAGAGAAACGGCCTCGTTTGCAGCGGATGAAAGTGTTTTTCCACCACGATAATGCACCGGTTCATTAATTGTCCAAATTAAATGAGTTGCGCTACGAATTAATCTCTCATCCTCCATATTCACCGGACCTAGCCCCCAGCGACTTTTTCCTATTCCCAAACCGGAAAAAAATCGCTGGGAGGAAAGAGATTTGCCTTAAATGAGGAGGTCATCGCCGCTACAGATGGCCTTTTTTGCAGACCTCGAAACATCCTACTTTTCCGACGGCTTGAAGAGACTGGAGCACCGTTTGAAAAAGTGTTTTGATCTTCGAGGAGACTACATCGAAAAATAAAAATTTAAAACCACACCAATACCGTGTTTTTCTTGTCGATTCCGGAAACATTTCAGGTCGCCCTCGTATATACGGGCCGTTGTAAATAAACCTGAACAAACGAATGGATATGCAGTGACAAGGATTTTATCCGGAAGCGTGCATACATATCCGAGGACGTACGCATGACTCGATCGCGTTAGGGCCAATCGAGACGTATTAGATCTAAATATGCTTCGTTGACGATGCAATTTCTTAAGTGCGACGAATTTGAAGAAATTTATTTATCTATTTCCTACATTAGAATATGCTGGTACTATAATTAAATGTGTTGTTTGCAAGACTAACATTTCACCGTTCGATATTTTTGCTTGTAAATACAGTATGTTAATAGTAAACGCCACCTATTAAACGCAAAATATGAAATACTATTTTGAAAGTTTGTATATAATTTTATTATTATGTTAAGTGTATGTAACATTCCACAAAATGTGGTAGACAATGAAAAGTTGCAAAAGTTTTGGAGTAAATATATTTCAGAATGGAAATTACTAACAAGAAGACAATTACGGTATAATTTAATTAAAAAATAGAAAAAAATACGGCTGACAAAATTGTGTGACAAAATTTTTAGTGCCCACCTTAAAATAAAAAGTGATTTTCTTCATCAATATTCAAAATTTATTTTTATGCTATTAACAGTATAGACACTTAATACTGGTAGCCGTAACTTTGTGGTAATTCATTTTGAAAATAATAAAATAAAATAAAACAATAACTTTGTTATACCACTTTATTCACATGTAATAGTGACCGCGGTTACGACATACAATGTCATTATCAAACTGCAAAAGTTACAGGCCTACATAGATCTTATAAATGACACAAAAATATATGGGGGTGGTTTAGGATGTTATTTAAAATTACTACTATATACTTAGCTATTATATACAACATTGGAAAAGAGGTGTATATATAAGATCCAACTGGTCGTTTAGAACAATATCTATTGTGTTGCTTCCGCTTTTAAAAATTTCAAGTGACTCTAAAAGATTTAATTTACGGCCTTTCTCGGCCAAATGCAATATTTTATAATCACCAAATGTATGCCTTTCTGTAATAAGATGGTTTGCGAATGTTGAATCTGTCTTCTTTAGTTTATATGACCTCATGCGTTCTTTCACCCGTATAATAAAACTTCGACCAGGCTGACCTATATATACACTTTTACAATCATTACAATATAATTTGTACACTCCTGATTTATTATTGATATATGTTTTAGGTTTTGCGTTAAAAATGAAATTACTTGTTTTTACACATGGTTTGTAAGCTATACTAACATTACTATTATTTTTTGAAATTATATTTCCAATTTGCTCGCTTATTTTACCGAAGTAAGTTAACGAGACAAATTGTTTCAAATCAGCACTATCTTTAGGATATACTAAACTAAGGGCCACTTGTAACTGTTTTTTCTTTAGTATACTGTCAATTACGCTACTTTTATAACTATTGTTTACCGCTATTTGTTTTATAGTATTGATTTCACGAACAAAAGATTCATTAGACAAAGGAATATTTAATGCTCTATGTATCATAGAATTAAAAAATGAATGCTTGTGTGTCTTAGGGTGTAGTGAATCTTTGGGAATAATGCAATCAGTGAAAGTACGATATATTACGATATATATCAAATTTTAAGCTCTGATCTAATTTGTTTAATTTTAAATCCAGGAAGTTAATACTGTTATTCTCTTCTATTTCTACTGTAAAATTGATATTAGAATGAATTGAATTTATGTAGTTCAGATATGTTTGTAGTTGTTTATGAGTACCCTCAAAGCAAGCTAGGATGTCGTCTACATACCGATACCAAAATTTAATATGTTTTTTACCTAGTTGTGACGAAAGAATTTTTTCTGTAATATGCTTCATGAAAATTTCAGCTAATAGAGGACTTAGAGGTGAGCCCATTGCCAGACCTTCTGTTTGTTTGTAGAATTTGTTGTTAAATGTAAAGTAACTTTGGTTGGTGACTAACTCCGTTAGAGATATGATTTCGTGTATAACAACCGGGTTTGTATTTTTCTTTACTAATATGTTTTCTATTAACCTTAAGCATTCCTTATGTGGTATTTTTGAAAAAAAAGTTGGAAACATCAAATGATACCAGGATTTCTGTCTTTTGTATATTACAATCTTTTAATTTAGCTGTTAACTGTATTGCGTTTTTTATGGAAGAGCTATCTGTAAATTCGGTATATTGTCTAATTATTATGTTTAATTTTTCGACTAATTTTTTATTGGGGCAAGAAATGAACCTTTTGTTCGTGAAATCAATACTATAAAACAAATAGCGGTAAACAATAGTTATAAAAGTAGCGTAATTGACAGTATACTAAAGAAAAAACAGTTACAAGTGGCCCTTAGTTTAGTATATCCTAAAGATAGTGCTAATTTGAAACAATTTGTCTCGTTAACTTACTTCGGTAAAATAAGCGAGCAAATTGGAAATATAATTTCAAAAAATAATAGTAATGTTAGTATAGCTTACAAATCATATGTAAAAACTAGTAATTTCATTTTTAACGCAAAACCTAAAACAGATATCAATAATAAATTAGGAGTGTACAAATTACATATATTGTAATGATTGTAAAAGTGTATATATAGGTCAAACTGGTCGAAGTTTTATTATACGGGTAAAAGAACACATGAGGTCATATAAACTAAAGAAGACAGATTCAACATTCGCAAACCATCTTATTACAGAAAGGCATACATTTGGTCATCATAAAATATTGCATTTGGCTGAGAAAGGTCGTAAATTAAATCTTTTAGAGTCACTTGAAATTTTTAAAAGCGGCAACGACACAATAGATATTGTTCTTAACGACCAGTTGGATCTTATATATACACCTCTTTTCCAATGTTGTATATAATAGTTAAGTATGTATATAGTAGAAATTTTAAATAACATCATAAACCACCCCCATATATTTTTGTGTCATTTATAAGATCTATGTAGGCCTGTAACTTTTGCAGTTTGATAATGACATTGTATGTCGAAACCGCGGTCACTATTACATGTAAATAAAGTGGTATAACAAAGTATTGTTTTATTTTATTTTATTATTTTTAATATAGACACTGTTTTTTTCTGTACAAGATAAATATCACTATATTCTCCTAAACATAGGGGGCAGTAGTCGCCCTATCATCAATATTACTATTATTATCACCGATTTTTCTCGGCACTTCCTCATGCTACCGCTGGAAAACATTTCACTTGACCCACATATTTATTATTATTAACAATGTAGACAACATTTTTTTGTGTGCAAGAAAAATATATTTACTGATTACAAAACAATTTGAATAATAAACGAGGTAAAATTACAGATCCATTAATAATTTTTTTCTATTTTAGATTCGTATATAAATCACACAATGTGTAATGGTTATGGATTTCTATTACTCATGTATATAGCTTCAACTTATGGTTTTACATACAGCTGGCTTTTAAAGCCATATGTTTTTAAACCATTCGGTAGGTTTTTATGGAGACCTGGCAAGAATTTATTGACATCTATTTTCAAAAACAAGTAAGTTAAGAAATAATTAATATTGAGATGATACGAATAATACATTTTTAATTGAAAATAGTAGATACTTAACGACAAATTAGTAAAGACATAAAAGGACTTTTTGCCTTAAAATATTTTATTTAAATATGAACAATATTAAGACATACAAAGACGATTTTGCTCAAATTGTGACTTGCTTTCTCACGCCATCTTTCGACAAAATTTGGCATTATATTTTAATACCGACATCTTTATTTGTGGTGACAGTTAAAATTTGGTTAAAATTTCTAACATTTGGTTTGATATGAATAGTGTTAAAATTGTAAATGTCATGTGATATGTTCCCCGAATCTACAAAGAATTGAAATTTTTGGCGAAATCGACATTTTTGATTAGGAAATTTACGGTTTTCCTGGCATAACTCAAGAAGTAGGCGTCGCAGAGCCTTCCGGTTTGGACCAGTCGATTCTGCGTGTCAAAACGCGTAGGGCAGTATAGGATAAATCGTCTAGAGCCAGCTAATTTCCGAGATACAGAGAGGCGTCGAATTCGGCGAAATTTTCGCGATTTTGAAAAATTTTCTATCTCGAATTTCTACTCAAAATCCACCCTAAGGTTTTGGGGGGCGCTAAAGAAGACTGTCTGAACGATTTTCCGCTGAGAATTCGCGGTTTCGTTTTTTGTACTTTTGACCTGTCGACTTGTTCGTAAATATCTCGAGAACCAAAGCAGATAGCGAAATCTAGTTTGGTTTATTGTAATCAGCGTGTCCGATTACATATACAGCTGGCGTCAAAATCTACACTCGCCATTTTTGTATTTTTAAATTTCATTGAACGAGGTTCAAAAAAATAGGCATACCATGTCTCCGATTTTTTTTAAATTTTATATCCTTATGTAATTTTGTCTGCTAAAAATAGTTCTGACAATTAAATTCCTGTAAAACTCACAAATTGCTCTCCAGCGAACGCCAAAGTTGAGAAGAATGTAGACCGATTTTCAACGGACCATAACTATGGACTTACACTGTATATTTAACTTTACTAAATGACTTCCAATAGATAACTGACGAAATGGCCAAATTCCTTTGTAGTGCGTTTTGATATTTTAGTCTATAAAGTTAGAAAAATTCTCAAAATAGTACTATTTTTTCAAAAATTTTCCATTTCGAGCTTATTTTCTTCATTATGATACGTTTTGGGTCTAATACGCTATACATATACTTAATCTACATGAAACAAACTTTAATTCGGCATATAACAATTCCCACTTTTTCTAAATTCGAAATATGTCCTAACTTGATAACCCCATGATGTAATACATTGCCCAACTTTTCATCTACCGTTATAATATTCTAAAATAACAAGTGTTCATTTGAAAAGTCAATCTAGTAGGATGTGATTTACTGAGAACATTTTGAAGTATGTCGTAAATTAAAATTTACTACTTAACCTACGAAGTCGTATATTTTGACAGTTTCATACATACAAATAAATAACAAATAATAGGTATTTATTGAAAACTATAACAAATGTTGAAAATGTTGTCCTTCAAGATCTATGCACTTTAAAATCCTCCGTTCAAATTTTCTGATGATATTCTGCAACATTACTGGATTGTTATTAATTTCCATGCATTTCTGTTCGATTCTCTGTAGCATATCATTCAAATTCAATATAGGTGTTCGAAATATGTTATTTTTTAGATAAGGTCACAAAATGAAGTCGCAAGGTGTTAAATCGCATGAACGTGCAGGCCAGGCAATTTCAGTATTTCGACTAATTATACGCTCATCAAAAAATTCTCTTAAATAAACCAAAGGTTCTGCAGTACAGTGACAAGGTGCTCCGTCTTGTTGGAAATATGCATTTTGTAGTTCATCATCGTGCAACTGATTGACAAATGGTTGTAAAATTTCCGTACGGTACCTTTGAGCAGTTAACGTTCCCTGAAAAAATATTGGTCCAATGATTCGCCTTTGGCTTATCGCTGCCCAAACACCAACATTCTCTGGATGTAGCGATTCTTAATTAATTACATGTGGATTTTCACTACTCCAAATTCTTGTATTTTGTGAATTTAGGTATCCCGTTTTATAAAACCATGCTTCATCAGTAAAGATGACTTTTTGCGAAAGTTCTCCATTATTGTTCATATTTACAAACCAATTACAAAACTGTAGTCTACGTGGGTAATCAATTTCTAACAATTCTTGTACTGCTGTGACACGGTTTGGATAAAGTTGCGTATCTTTTTTTAATAACTTGTGAGTTGTACCAACAGAAAGGTTTATTTGTTGACTCAAATGTCGAACAGATGTTTGTGGTTCATTTTCCATTATTTTTTTCAACACGATTGACAACTTGAGATGTACGTTTCTTAACTGCTCCGCTGCCTGATTTTCTTAAGAGACTACCAGTTTCAGAAAAAAGTTTTAAAGTTCTATCCAAAGTATTCTTAAATTGTATATAATCTATTACAAAATGTGGAAACTCAACTTGAAATTCTACCATGCAATCTTGAACTGAATAAACCCATAAACCATCAATTTTATTACCACTTCGAAAATAAGCCTGGACTAAAAAAATTTTATGTTCTAAAGTGAAAGCCATTTTAAATCTGAGAAGCAATTTATTTAAACCAGAATCGACGCACGATTATTTTATGCACTAACTGATATTTGTGATTGACATTATCAAATGTCATTTGGATTTACGTTTACGGAACAACAAACACATATTAATATATTTGCGTCTTATTCTATCAAAATTTCAAAGTAACCTAGATTGACTTTTCAAATGAACACTTGTTATGCTTTATCATATATCAAATTACTAGTCTGAACCTGTAGATTACAAGCTCGTAATTGAAATGGGGGGTAATTTTTATCCTTCTTGAGCTATCCAGCCTCAATGTCCAAATTATCAAGAATTTAATTTATTTTCACGATTTTTTTTTCTACCAAACCTATACTTTCAATATATTTTACACAAATCCTTCCTCTAACACCTAATAATTTTCTCAATCAGATAAACTGCGTCCAAGCGATTAAGATATAGCTTCATTTTGAACCCTGCATTTTACCATACTTTAAAAATTCGTAACTACGAAGCTGCACATTTTTTCGTCAAAATGAATGCCGAATTTGTTTCAATAAAAAATTCAACACCAACGTGAGACATGTTCCCTAAACCGATTTAAAATCGAAAATTTCTTAAGAGGTGCAATTCAATTTTCGCTATAAATGAAATTTGTTATCATGGCGATAAATCCACAACTGCATAGTCTAGATGTGTTTCCTTTGAGTAATTCTATTATTAGTTTCATATCTCAATGCGAACTGTACGAGCAAAAGCGACTATTACTTACAATTCGAATTCATCAGAATACAGTAATAGATCAGACTAGCGTATTTTATATTGTGGTGAAGTTTAGTAAAGAAATGGTTATGGAAAGGGAGTGGCCGATTAACCTCTACACACATTGTAAAAGATGCTACTAATCTCGACCAGGAAGCAAATTAACAATAGGCGTCAAAAGAAAATAACCTACCTGATAATAGCTTAAGAGAATCGTCATTCGATAAAAATCGATCCCATCTCAAGAGTGCTTTTTGAGTTTTAAAAAGAGATAATAGTCACAGTGGATAAGCTCGGGACTGTAGAGTGGATGTTGTAATTCTTCAAAGCTGCATTCATTGATTACTGCTTGAATTCGTGCCTTATGCAATCCTGCAGATGTCGTCAGAAGCAGAGTTTTTTGAGCAAATTTCTGGGGCATTTCGCGTATAGTGTGTTCAAGCTCTTAACTGTGTCTTTGCAGACACAATTAAGAACATATACATACTCAATTAAGAGAATCTTCTCCGCGTCCTAGAAAATTGTGGTCATCACTTTTCCCGCAGAAAATTGCGTTTTTGCCTTCTTGGGCGGCGGAAGGCCCTTATGAATCCATTGCATAAACTCTTGCTTCGTAGGAAGGTCCCAGTGGTGTACCCAAGTTTTATTCTCGGTTACAATTATATTTAAGGGGTCTTCATCTTGAGATAAAACAGTCAAATTCTCTTCACAAATTTGTCGTCTACACAATTTTTGGTCGGGACTAAATAGCCTGGGAATCCATCGTGCCGATACTTTGCTCATTCCCAAATCTTCGTATAGAATTTTAAAAACACTCGTTTCTAATATTCCTATTTCTCTAGCAATAACTGAAACTTTTCCCCTGCGGTCAGTCTACACCAAATCTACAACTTTGTTGTTGATTTCTTCAATTCGTGCTTCCAGAGCTCTTTCACACTTTGGGTCATCATGAATGGATTATCTGACCCATTTGAGCAACAAAATTTGACTTGGAAATAGGCTCGGTTATTCTCTCCATATACGCCACCATTCTTCTCTCATGTATTCTTCGAGCCAATGCCATTTTTTGGCAAAAATTGCATGACGCTTCTGTTCACTGCAACGGGAATCAATTGAAATTTTAGGTAAACAAGTTTCGGTCGAATGAAGAAGTTATTGGAGAAACAGAACAGTATTTTGAAGACTTTGAAAATGGTCATTACTAGAGAACGGACACGCTTACCACCCACTGCAGTACTGGCGAAAGGCTGTATTTCTAAAATATTTAATTTTATTTATATAATTGGAAAACGAACGGGTGGTGATCTATAAAATTACGAAATACATATTTATTTGTTGAAAAGTTGTATTTTTAAAGTTTTTAATTTTATTTCTATAATTGGAACATTTTTATTTGTTCATTTTGTCGTTCAAGTTGAGTAAAGGAGTTATTGACTAGCAATAGTTTCTCAAGGTTTTCTTGTGTCAATTTTGTTCTCTTTGAATTAAGTACATCCTTATAAATAGAAAACGTCCTTTCTACATCGCAACTGGTTATAGGTGCATACTGGAAATATTCTTTTATTTCTTCATATTTAGCCGTTAGATTTTGTGGAATTGTCTCCATACATAATTGCTGCAATGTAATTAAATCTGGATTTCTATTAAGAATTGCTTCAAACTTTTGCCGAAGGCCACATCCGAAGTCACTTGGAATACTTTTCAAATTATTAACAGCCACATCTAATGTGGTTAATCCGTCATTTAATTTGAGATTTCGATTTTCAAAATAAGTGATTAGTTTTGGCAATTTTCCAAAGTGTTCGTGAAGAAAGTACAACTGATTTTTTAAATTTGGGATTTGTGTGAGCTCTTTGCACTCACCAATACTTCTAGCATCCTCCTTTAGCAGTGTTACGAAATGTTTCAGACTATCGAAATTCTCAGCATAACAACTAGTAGCTTCCAGCCATGTTCCCCATCTAGTTATTACTGGAGTGGGAGGCAGTGACAGAGATGGAAATTTTTCCCTGAAAAGAGCTACTCTCAATGGAGCTTTTCTGAAAACTTTTTTAAAAGCTGATGCAAGTCTATCAACTTCCGGAAAAGTGTCTCTGATATATTCACAGACTCTGTGGAGAGCATGTGCTACACAAGTAATATGCAGCATATTAGGATATGTTTTCTTGAATAGTCTGCCTGTTTTTAACATATACGCAGCACTATCACTGACAAATAAAAGTATTTTTTCTTTGTACCTGGCGTCCGAATGAAGCATTTTTTGCATATTCTCCTTAATGGTTTCAGCAACTGGTTACGCATCAACTCTATTTATAACACTTGTTGCTATTACATATGAGTTATAGGGAATAGTTGGATGTAGTACACCAGCTACAACATTTACCGCACAGCGTCCTAACATATCCACCGTTTCGTCGGCGCTTATCCATATGTATTGATTTAAAAGATGGCTTTTAATGCGTTCTACTGTTCTCGTATAGCACCTAGAAACATAATATTTGCGTAAAGTTGATTCATCAGGAACATTTCGACCAGTATATTTTTTCAGAAATATTTTTAAAGTGGGATTGCTAAGTATATTTAATGGAATATTAGCCGCCATAAGAGTTTTACAGAGTTCAGATGTGTTTGCGATCCTAAGTGACGAATTTTTGACGATATTTTACGGATTTTGTAATAAATTTCGGAATCACTGACAATGGACATACAATCAGTATGACCGTCAATCCAACTCGCCATTGTTTTACAATGCCGTTCTCGACATTCTTCCATATCATGTCTGAAAAAGTAACTTAAACAATGCTCTAGATCTAAATAAATGAAAACTAAAAATGTGTGCGTAAGTTCTTGAAACTGAACGAAATTCAATGCACACTTACGTCGAAATAATTGGTAGAAATAGATTCAATCAAACGATATTAAACAGGATCTATCACAAAAATTACGATGTAATTAACAGTTAAAACTATGAAAACAAGAAACTTACTCACAGCACTTTATTTATCTTACGAAATATAAACTAATAAATAAAATACATTTTAAAAATCCCGCTTCTATCTACGCTCATGAAAATACTTTAAAAAACACTATATTCTCCGAATATAATAGCTGGCTTGTCCATTGTTATCGCGGCGAGACCAGGTGTCCGAGTAAGTCAAACAAATACTTCATTGAATTACGCCGGGATGTACTGAGCGACGTTATACACAATTCCAATTGCCGATTGCGTTTTATGGAAATTGCGTCCGTTCTCTAGTCATTACAACAATGGTATAATGATACCTCAGCATCGTCGGTCCATGTATGTTTTAACAGAAGAAGAGTTTAGAAAAGTTAAAAAACTTAATGCTCTAACTCATTTGTGTTATTTAGAGTCAAATCATCCAATTGTAAAAAAAAAAAACAACGAAACATTTATGAAACCAAATTTAATTTTTAACGGCGTATATTTCTCAAACAATATAAATGATTATAAAGCTTTAGATACGGCAGAAATGTTTTTATTTCAAGACTTTTTATCCACATTTCTTCAATAACATAAAAACATGTAATTTAGCTAAGATTTTCATATCAATTTCATCTGATATTTAGAGTATTGACATAGCGAACGTAATTATTGCAAAAGGATTAATTGTTGTCTCAAATCGTCAAAAATATCAATCAAATTGTCGATCGGCACTTGTAAAGTTAATATCTTTAAGTTTAGCAATAGTACGTTACAATTTCGAAACCAATTTGATAAAAAACTTCCTGTTATTAACCTGAATGAACAGTTTGATAACATCGGATTTATATAAGCGTTTGTATCGATGTACGATCCAGCGAAAATTCAAGCTTAAATTGTTATAAATTTTAACAAAACTACGATAAATATACAGAGGCGTGCAAAAGAAATTGTATCACATATTTCTGATTTTATATAGGCCTTTCACGATACGAAGACGTGTACTTTTTGCACAGTATAGCAAGATGTTCATCTTTGTTATGTAATAAATAGTGATTCTCTAATATAGTTATGTGTATTAAATAATTGATATGACATGGAAGATATTTAGGTTATGTTGAAGTAATAATTCATAATAAAATATATACAAATAAAGTGGATGCATATATGTTAGTAAATACATTTATTGTTTTTACTATTGTTATTTATCAGATATAACCGCTGTGTTTAATAAAGAAAACTGCTTTTTTAAACGATTTTATTAAATAGAAACAGATGCAATTTATGTATACACAAATAATACAATATGGAATACATTTCATCAATATAATATTAAACAAACGTGTCACTGTGCCGTCTTGGAAGATCCAAGTTTCATCAACAAATACAAATTGATAAATACCAGATTTCTACAGTCGTATATACACTGCTCCAATAAATTAACGCACCACTTATTATAAATAAAAAAATATGGATTATTTTATTTCCGATTTTTAATAGTTGGTATTATTTGTAAGCAACATCATTTCTAACCTTAACTTATTTGACATTTGTTGTAATATTTTCAGGGCTTAAGTTAAAAGTGCACACTTAACTTAAGTAAGGTATTTTGGGACATTTAAATTTTGATTTAACTGTTGTATTAAAAGTGTTTCCCTTTGTGAAACAATTTATTCGTTTATTTCTTTGACTTGTGTGATATTATGCAACGTGAAACACGAAACTTAACAAGGGAGGAATGCGCTCAAGCAGTGATTTTACAGGAAGAAGGTTACAGTTACCGCAGAATTGGAGAAAGGTATGGTGTGTCGCATACAACGATTTCTCGGATAATTGGACGATATAGGGAGACTGGTAATCATTCTCGAAGACGTGGCCAAGGAAGACATCGTGCAACAACGCGTGTACATGACCGTTTTGTAAGACTTTGCGCATTAAGGCAACGGTTTGTTACATGTAGAAGTCTGCAGGCACAGCTCCGGGAGGTACATGGTTTGGAAATTTGCCCGGAAACAGTTCGCAAATGTCTTTGGGAAGATGATTTATTATGTCGTATTCCGGCGCGTTGTCCGATGTTGACTGTACATCACCGTAGAGATCGTCTAAATTTTTCCAGAAATCTTGTCAACTGGTTGGAGGACAATTGGACCCAAATTTTGTTTACAGACGAATCCAGGTTTTGTCTGCACAACTGCGACAGACGTATTCGTGTATACCGACGTCCAAATGAACGCTATGCGCAATGCAATATTACAAATACCACGTTATTTGGTGGCGGATCTCTAATGGTTTGGGGGGGTATATCTTTGACAGGTCGTACGGACTTGGTGGTATTAAATAACATAACTTTAAACGCTGATTGCTACATAACAGACATTCTGGAAGATCATCTTGTGCCATTTGCACCTTACATCGGCCCAAATTTCATGCTAATGCATGATAATGCTCGAGTACATACTGCGCGGATAGTCAGAAATTACCTTCAAGAGGTAGGAATCAATACAATCGAATGGCCAGCAAGAAGTGCGGATCTTAACCCTATCGAGCACATCTGGGACATGCTTTCTAGACGGCTGCGAAACTTTCCACACCCGGCCAATAACCTGGAGGAAGTAGGAAGGCGGCTTGTGGAAATATGGGACGGATTGGATCAAAACGATATAAGGTCGCTTATTTTGAGCATGAATCGTCGCTGTCAGGCTGTTATTCGAAACAGAGGCGGAAATACTCAATATTAAATGTAACTAAATGCTTTTTTTTAAAAATACAAAACTAAGACTTACAGTTTATGTAATTAAATTTCAATTTCCTTGTTTATTTTTTAAGAATTTTTTATGTTGTGTTCACCTTTTTCTACTAATCAATTGACAAGAAATAATATATATATATATATATATATATATATATATATATATATATATATATATTTACTCATTGTAGAATTTTTTTCAAAATTATAATATGGTGCGTTAATTTATTGGAGCAGTGTAGTTTGATAAAAACTTCACACTTTTAATACGATGTGTGGTAACTCCACACCAATTCCCTTTTAGAATCTTCTTTTTTGTAGTGAAATCCTATGTTCTGTAGCACTTTCCACAGCGATGTGCAGCCACTAGAGAATACAATCCCGGGATCCCGGCCGGTTTATGATCCCATAAATCCCGGGACTGTACTTGGCTAATCTCGGGATTTTCGGGATTGCCAGTTTTCATTCCGTAATCCGTTGCGCCTGACAATGACCGTACCTAGATTATATTAAGGGCACTTATTACATATAGACAAATAATCAACCATAGGTACGCCGTACGATAAAATAACTACACAAGTACAGTCAAATAATATGTAACTTAGAAGGGACTTCCCCGCCCACCATACTTCAATACAATACTGTTAAAGTAATTCCCCAACGGACCAACAGGGTGTTACGCTTAGCATGTGAAATATTTTGATCTATTTTTTTTAAATATATTTCTTCTTTGAATATCTCGATTTAAAATAATAACTTAAGACATTTTTACATTTGTACAACCGTACATATTCGTACAAAGAGAAAGTTTTTCTTTTGTTATATATCTTGACCGACGAGACCCTTCGTCATCTACCTGACTCAATAACGTTACGGTCGAATTTCTTTCTAGTACATTCCATTTTAAATTCTTTTAATTAATATTACATACTTCTTCTTTTATATGTTGTGTTTGATATCGTTAGAAAGCTTATGTCACAAGGGTTATTCTAATAATATTTATGACATCGATAGACCACGTCCTCAGGTCGCGCTTCTAATTAACTATAATTCAAGTTATCGACCCTCTCTTCGCTAGATCATAAAACAGACCGTTTCTAGACTTTTCTATCGACGCAAAACTATCAGTCCTGCTTCTCTTTCGAACCTTTCGTGAGTAAACAACTCCTCGTGCTGTTCCAGTACACTATGGAACTCACCACGCCGTCCAGCGTCGAATCCATATTAATTTAACTAATTAATTTCTTATTCTTCCGGCCAAACATCGCTCTACATATACTTGACCAAGGTATATCTTCGAAGGCCACGTGACCATCATCGCCACTCACAGGTAATTTTATATTAATCGTATTCAATTAACCCTTAATTTACTGCTCAATTAAACGTTCGTTTCAGAATATTTTTTGTGTGTTAATTTTTAATTAATTATTGACTGCTCCTCGTGTACATATTACTTTTGTTTTAATTACTTTTAAATATACGAATTTCAATTTATTATTATGTAAATATAAATACAAACTTTAAGGACGCCGCTGTGTTTTATTTTATTTATTAAGTTTTTGTGTATTTATTTTAATCAACCATCATCACGCACGTCCTGGACCTTTGAAGGAACTTCACCAACACCACAAATTATTTGTCATAAAATAATTTCATTATTATTATTATCCCTAGCCAAGCCCTAATTTGTAATAAGGGGAATCACCCGATCACCTCATATGATATATCATAATTAGGGAACGGACATTCTTACCACATGACTCGGCGTAATTCAATGAAGTATTTGTTAGACTTACCCGGCCATCTGGTCCGCAGCGTTAACAATGCACAAGCCCGCTATTGTATTCGGAGAATATATTCCATTAGACGCAATCGGCAATTGGAAATGTTTATAAACTTCTTGAAAATGTTTATAAACTTCGCTCAGAACATCCCGGTGTAATACAATGAAGATTTTGTGTTTGACTTACTCGGACACCTGCTCTCGCCGCGAAAACAATAACAATATAGTCATGTGGTAAGAATGTCCGTTCTCTAATCATAATATTGTTGCGAGGGATTCCCCGTCGGGGATTCCCTGTACGAAAGTATAATTACACTTATTAGGATTTACTTTTTTCATTTATTATTATAAAAGTCAATTATCTGAAAAAGTTATTTTAAATGGCGGGAGACTTTGTTCGACATGCAAAAAAAACAGTGATACGTCGTCAGCGTGAAGTTATTTTTTAGTTGCGAAAGACGGGAATAGTGCTAAATGTAAGCGATGCCCTGCCATTTTCAAGACTTTGGGTTGATCGACTAAGGGATTACATACACATTTGTCATCAAAACATAACATTAAGATTTTAGCTGACGTTAATCGTTTAACAGCTTCAACAAGTCAAGATTCTGAAAACCTGAACACAGCACCGCCGCCAGCTAAACGAAAGTTAGAAGATTATTTTACTAAAAGTGCTGACGATAGCCTGGGTGATGTTTTGGCAAGAATGATTGCATTAGATGGATTTTCATTCAGTGTATTTATAACTTCAGACGATTTGAGAAAATTGCTCTTGGCGAAATGCACGGATTTACCAAAATCAGCCGTCACAATTGGAAAGCGTGTTATGAATTACAGTGAAAAAAATCAGAAAGCAAGTAACTGCAAAATTAAAACATTTGAAAAGTGCTGTCATGATACATGGCTGTCAACGTTCATTCATATAAAAAAATTTGGAGCTTAGGAGTGGTTCCTATTCATGGAAGTATGACGGCTGAACATTGTCTTCGTATATTGAAAGAGCGTCTAAGTAAATTTGATATTTCCCTGGAAACTGGTATCGTGGCTACTGTAACCGATGGACCGAACGTTATGATAAAGGCGGGACAGCTTGTTTGCGCTGAACAACAACTGTGTCTCGCACATGGTATCAATTTGGCCGTCTGTGATGTGCTTTATAAAATAAAGAATTATTTTCAAGACAGGCGAGACAGCCCTATCTCAGACTCAGATGATATTATAAATGAACCAGCTGTGACTGCTTATTATATCAACGATAGCGATGATGATGACAATTTAGAAGACTTAGACTATCCAGAATCAGGTTTAATCTTAATGTCATAAATGACGTGCACGTCTTCGTATCGTGAATAGCCCATAGTACTAAAAATAACCAGATACAGACAACAAAACTGTAACAGCACATGTTATTAGATGTTATTATGTAATGTCCTTTTCAATTTTTATTATAACGTTTGATCAAAAAGTTTTTTGACCGCGATAGCCATGAAGTGTAAAAACCATCTATAGAATTATTTATTTCTGTACTTCTTTACTTTGAAGTACACATAAGTCACAAATAAAATAGATTTTAAGTTATGGTAATTAGTTGCATTTTACGTATATTTTATAACATGTTGTAACAAGTAAATGTCAAAACTAATTGAAATTAATAATTTCATAGATATCTCTATAATACATACAGCAGCGCACTTGTCTTTTGTTTATTTTATTAGAATTTAACAAACTTAACAATTGGTATCTGTACTTAATGTTCTGATAAAAATTATCGAAATTTTATTATTTCCTTTATTTACAACAATTCAGTGGTGGTTTTATGCAGTTTTCAAACATGCAATTCTTCCTAATATCTAAGATAGCTAACATGTATTTATACAACAATGATTTTAAAGCAATACATTAAAATTATAGATTTTATTATTACATATTATCATAAAAAGAGGTTTTTATTAACATACCAATTCAGAGTTTTGAAAAAAAAAAAATTTTCAGATTTTTAACATATATATTCCTGCAACTTTTATTTTTAGAATACCCAATATTTTAGGACACTTATTAATTCTAATTGCCGCGTTAGCATACCTCATAGTGGATTCCGTGGGGGATTGGAACAGACTGATACCATTAAGTGGCATGGCGGCGTTTATAATATTCGGTTTCATCTGCAGCAAACACCCTGGAAATGTAATGCCTTTCATATTTTCCTTGAACAATCTGGTGACGCCCTGTCTACAGAAAATTTGTTGCAGATTACTTGGAGACCAGTTATATGGGGCTTTCTTTGTCAGTTTCTCTTTGGGTTGTTGACAATACGTTGGGAGGTCGGCAGGAATGTGTTTAGATGTGCTGGAGATAAAGTAACTACATTTTTGGGATATGCAGTTAACGGTTCAGCTTTTGTATATGGAGATGTTCTTGTGCATCAATATCAAATCTTTGCATTCCAAGTAAGTAATGAAAATTAAATTTTCTCGGCAAATATTTATTTAAATAATATAAATATATTTCTAATTTATCTCTATAATAATCTGCTTTAAATTTTTGCCTACATTGTAACTATATTTCTTACTTTTTTAGGCTGTCAGTACGATATATTTTCTTAATTTTTTCATAAACATATTGTACTATTACGGAATAATGCAAAAGACAGTTAGTTTCATTGGCTCTGTTTTACATTCAATACTGGGTACATCAATCTGTGAAAGTGTCAACAGTGCAGGCAATATATTTCTGGGACAGGTAAAGATTCACCTAAAAATTGGTTATTTAATTACAATTTTAAAATCTTCATGTGTTTACCAACATATTATTTTGTGCCATTATCATTCCCAATAACACTGGACAACAGTAGATAAGAGCGCAAAATCTCATGTAGATATTTTCTTATGGAATTTTATCTTCGCCTTTCAAGACCATTTGAACTATGACATCACACAATATCTGTTCTTTAAACAGACAATGAACGGGTACCTGACAGATACCTGTTCTTTAAATAGATAATGAACGCAGTGGCGGCTCTTTAATGAGAGCAAGTGAGCAATTGCACCCCCTGGAATTATGAAACAAAACAAACCAAGCGGCGACTAACTGTGAAAGTATTTATTTATTTTATATATATTATGTATTCATAGTTATTGACGAGGAACGTGGCACGCTAACAACGTACATACACCGAGCGTCGTCACAGATATACTGAGCAAAGCCCTACCGTTGCTCTGTTAAGGCATTAACATTACATTGATGGTGGGGAGAACTGTATTTTGCCGTACTTCAATGTCGTATAATACATAGCTTTGGAGCAACTGAACCAGACTGCTCTCGGGCGTTATTGCGATGAACTCCGTGTCTTTTTTAGAAATCAACGCGTTTTCGCGTTTAACGTATAATGAAAAAATCGCAGTAAAAAATCTTAAACGGCCGATGACTCAATTATGTTTAGAAAATAAACAATCTGTTAAAGGTAAAGACGTTATAAGAAAATTCAAAATGAATATTTATCAGGAAAATGACTGGATTTGTGGGTGTGAAATTAAAAATACTTTGTTTTGTTTTCCGTGTCTTTTGTTTGGTGGTGAACCGTCTTGGTCAAAGAACGGAATAAGAGACTTAATTCACCTTAGTGCTAAAATTATTAAACATGAAAATTCCGAAGGGAATTTGAAAAATATATTTAGTCTAAGAATGTTAGGAAAAAATAACATTCAGAATGTTTTAGATTCATCATATAGAAAAGCAATTCAACGACACAATGAAAAGGTAACAAAAAATAGGCATGTGTTAAATTTAATAATAAATTGCATTAGATTTTGTGGCGCGTTTGAACTGGCACTTCGGGGTCATGATGAACAGCAAACGTTGAATAACAAGGGCATTTTTCGGGAATTGATAAATTTTACGGCAGAATTGGATAAATCGCTCAGAGATCACATCGAAGCAGCACCGGTTTTTAAGGGATTATCAAAAACGGTACAGAATGAGCTGCTTGATGCAATGTTGGACGTATATCATGAACAAGTTGCCAGTGAAATTAAAGCAACCAACTTCATATCTGTGATAGCTGATGAAACCACAGATGTGTCCAATCAGTTTCAGTTGGTGGTTGTTTTAAGATATATTGTGAACGCGAGACCGGTCGAAAGATTTTGGAAATTTTTTCTGCCTAGTGGACATGATGCTAATTCTTTATCTGCCTCCATCCTTAACGAAATTAATTTGCTTGTTGATGACCCAGAAAAACTGATTGCACAGAGCTAAGATGGGACAGCAGTCATGAGTGGTGCTATTAACGGCGTGCAAAGACATGTCCAAGACCAGTATCCAAGGGCTAATTTTGTACATTGTTATGCACATCAGACAAATCTAATTATGTCACATGCTACATCGAGCAGTAGTAATTGCAGAATTCTTTTTGCCTATCTCACGGGATTATGTACTTTTTTTTTCACTTCACCACAACGAGCTGCAAGATTGGAAGAATTCCTTCAGAGAAAAAGCTTACCTCGTTCTTCAAAAATAAGATGGAACTTCAATTCTAGGACAGTGAATACAATATATGAGCACCGAGAAGAAATAATTGAAGCTCTAGAACAAATCGAGGGAGAAGCTAATTTACAAACTACCATTCATCAAGCTAGTGCCAATTTGCGAATTTTAGAGGAGGAAAATTGTATCTATTGGTTAACTTTCTTTCATAAAATTATGCCACATGTGGACATATAGTTTAATCAATTACAAAATGTCAATACAGATGCATTAAAAATCAAGAATAATTTAGATAATTTTGAACGTGCTATTGGAAAAATTCGAACCGAAATCGCTGACAAGATAATCAGTTGGTTAAACAAAATGACCCAGAACTGACTCCTCGACCATCAAAGCGGCGAAGAGTAACTGATGGTAGCCAAAGAAGGAGGGAAACTATTGAAGTGTGCGATATTATTTTGTTAGAAATAAAAACTAGATTCCGGTATACAGGGCACTTAATATTAGCAAACTTAATTTCTTTTAAACAGTTCTCTTTTAAAAAAAAAATTCCGGAAGATTGCCTTAAAGAAGCAGTAAAATTTTATCCATGCCTCAATGAAAGCAGACTACGAACTGAATTAAGCGTTCTATATTCTAGAGAAGAATTTAGGCAAAATATAGAAGTCGGTGCTGTAGGTCTGCTAGGTCTTCTGCTGGATGGATTAAGCGACACCTTTAATGAAGTTGTTACGCTTTTAAAAATAGTCATTACAATCCCAATGACAACGTCCGAAGCGGAACGCCAGTTTTCACGGCTGAAGAGAATAAAAACTTTCCTGAGAAATACAATGAAAGAAGAGAGATTAAATGCCCTTACTATGTTATCTTGTGAAAAAGAATGTATAAATGATTTCCCAAACTTTAATGAAAAAGTGATAGAACTGTTCTGCAAGTCAAAGACACGTAAAATGGACTTCGTTTATCGTCAGATGTAATTAAACTGGGTAGTGTAATATTTACTATTCCCTCAAAACAAACTCTACAATGAACAGTACCTGTCTGGAACAGTACGTCGGTGAAATTTATAAGGATTGGGTAAGCGTTTTTGTATTACACTTTTTAATTTTGAAATTATGCACTCCCTATGTGAACCACCCCGAGCCACCACTGAATGAACGGGTACCTGAGTGATACCTGTTATTAAAAAACAGACAATGAGCGGGTACATCAAGATACCTGTTCTTTTTCTATTTTTAAGAACAGGCTTCTGTCAGGAACCCATTCATTGTTTGTTTAAAGAACAGGTATCTGGTAGGTACCCGTTCATTGTCTGTTTAAAGAATAAGTATCATGTGACGTTACAATTCAAATAACTTTGAAAGACGAAAATGAACCTCCATACATGAAATGGGATTTTTCTCTAGAACCGGCACAGCTTATTTACTGACAACATAGTGCTTTACTTCAAAATTCTGTTCAAGTATTACGATGCATTGCGATATCTCAGTTCTTAATGTGTACATATCAGGTTGTTGCATAAGAATTTAATTTAAAAGAGACGCCCGACACGCGGAAACATGGGAGCTGCCATTTTTACGTACTTCCTGAAGGATAGACATTCTGACTTGTAAATGTTCTATATTGATTGCATAACTATCTATAAAGTTAACATAAGTATTTCAGAGCACTTGTGAAATATTGAAATAACGATATAAAACAAAACACTTTTTTCACAAAAATTGTTTTAATAAACTAAATATGCATTTCGTGCGCTCTGCACACATCATCAGTAGTACTGTTTAAACATATCTACGAGACAATATATAATATAAAAATACATCATATACAGAAAAATTAGAGGTAGGATGAAAACAAATTAATGAAAAATTACAATGAATTTTAATTTTAATACAATTTCTGAGAATGAGTTCATGGGGAAATACCAAATGTCTATGAAACAAAGGGGGGCATCAGGTTGGACTAACAGCAAAAGGATTGGGGATTACATTTTAATTTATTAATGTGAATGAAGAATTTAGTACCTGTTTACAAGATGTCTTAAGTATTTAATGATGTCGGTATACATGCTAACAGTTTATTATTGAGGGGTGAAATATTATTATTTAGAAGATATTTTTTTGGTGTTTTCATGTACATATATGGCTTCCCACATGTCTAAATTTCTATTACTGCTTTTTTTGACTTTGCATCTAAATGCCTTTAATACATAAATAATTATTAATTAACATACTTATTATCATGTTTTTTTAATGAATATTAAGGAATTAAATTAAAATATTAATGTTTCAGAGTGAGACGCCTCTTCTTTTGAAACCTTATTTAAAAAATTTAACCTCTTCCGAATTTCACACCATGATAACATCGGGTTTTGCCACAGTCTCAGGTACATATCAAATAACTTTAAATATTTTGTGCACGTAATTAACAATGGCGATTGAATTTTAATTATTTAGGAACTGTACTGGCTGCTTATATAAGTTATGGTGCTAAAGCTGAACATCTCATTACCGCGACCGTAATGGCGGCCCCTACAGCGTTGGCTTATAGTAAACTCATGTATCCTGAAACGGAAGAGATTAAAAACACGAAAGAATCAATCACTATTATCGAATCGTAAGTGGAAAAAAGTTTTTAATAATAATAGCGTATCTTCCAATATATAACCCCTTACCACAATTGAGGAGTGGAAATTAGAAAGGGCGTAGGTGCCAAAAACAAAATTCAGAAATAATCGCGAAAAACAAAACGGGCAAAGTTCAAAATTAAGTGTAGACATAGAAAATTTTTTGATAAACGTTTATTAAATATATGCAAGTAGTACAAAACTTAAAACATACTTATTAGCAAAAATTATTATCAAAATAACGTTCTATAACCAATATAAACAAATACAGAAGTGCAAAATTTGGAAAGGGCGTAAGTGTCATCGACATTTTTTAGTAAAAAATTGTTAATTTCAGGCGTTTTCTAGATTTTCTGAAACATTTTCGTCAATGTGAAGTAGCTCTTTATAGAAACGTTGGTGTGCCGGATTCTTAAGGTAGGGAATCATGCTTCGAAGAGAAACCTTTTTATTTTCAGACACTTTACTTTCTGGCGGCAGCTTGATTATGTTAGCCCGTCTAAGGTCAGCTAAAGTTTTATTTTTCTTTAAAACATTGACTTTCACTCCTTCCTCAATATAAGAGAAAGTGGTCTTCATTTTAATAAATGGAAGATTAGCCTCTTCAATGGTTATCACTGAAGCTTTACTTATATTTAACTTTGTGGTGTTAATATATGCATCCGCAGCTTTTTTTAGGTCCCAAAAGCCAGAAATTGTCATGTCAACAATATTGAATGGAGGAGAGTACCTTGCTGATTTAACTATTGCGTGTAGGCCCGAGGGAACATATGCTTTAGCTACCTTCTTACGCTTTTCTATCAAAGCAAAGTCCCTATCGCAGGGCATGAAACTATGGCCGCTGATAAAAAATTTCTGCTCGATAGTCTCAAAAACACCATTGGCTACTAAAAACATCAAGGTAAATAATAAAATTCTATTCTTGTTCTGGCCCCCGCTATTATCACACCATATTATTAAATGGTTCTTAAAAATCAGTCCTTGATTAGCAAGATGGAGGAGGCATCACGCAATTTCGTTAGCTCCGCGAGACGCTACCCCCTCGTGCCACATACACATGTAGGATTCATTCGTATCGCCAATATGAACACCTTAGTTGTAGCACGATAGCTGTGAGAGGTAAAACATATCGCTGTGGATCAGTGATGGAACGAACATGACCTGTTGTAGGTCCATGGATACACAGCACTTGATGCTTTCGGGTTCTTGAGACTTAATCATATCTTCTTTTAGCACTTCTCTTGCTCTCTCGGCCTTGCGGTGATGAAGTTCCAGCTGAGTTTTAGCAGATTGACTTGACTCAATGTTGGCCTTGATTTGACAGTCAAGTTTATCACATGTGCTGCACGTATCAACACGTGGTCTGTGAAAACACAGATTGGGAAAATTCTTTATGAAAACAGACCTGTAAAATTTATAGGTGACTATTGAATCAGAGTGCAATTGCAGAAATGCTTTAAACAGTCTGTGAATATTTAAGTCGGGGCTAATGTACTCCTTTTCCGATTTAGATCTTGAGTAATGGCCAACTTCCCTTGGGATCCTGTTAATATGAGCTTGACTAACGACCGGTCAAATTCAGAATATTTTGGCGCAGCATGTCTGGTACGTTTATCATGATAACAGGCTTCACCCATTTTTTTTTTCTCAATAATTAATTTAAAATAACGATTAATTTTTCTCAATTAACAGCGAAGGTGTCTTGGAAAAGTTTTTTACATACACGAACAAATTTTCCTGTACCATCAGGAACGGAATAAGCTATAGTGGACTGACGTCGACTGCTTTGCGGATCCCCATATGAACCGTGCCGCCTTCTTTGCACAGCACAAATACTCATTAAACCCATTAAAAACGTCCCTTGTGTTTTAGCATCTTGACAATAAAACTTTTCCCAAAGGGAACGTCGCCTTTCGTATGTAACATCTTTACATCCCAGCTTGCATTTACATGATACCTACATATAACATATTTTCAAGATTAGAACCAGAAAGGGAAACATTGTTTGTATACCTAACCCGCTCTTTGGGAATGGTTTGTTCAGGTACCATTTTGTTTTTATACGTTTTGTACGACTTTCCATTCCATTTTAAATGCTTCTGTTCAGTATGATATGAGCCACTACCTTTACCTTTTCTTATTCTTTGATATCCTTCCATTTTAATATACAGACACACAAAACACATAACTAACACCTGCCGATTTTAAAACAAACTGGCAATATTCTGTGATGGACTTAGGACCTATCAAATGAAAACGCTTGCTCACATACGCCAAGCGACATCTATTACTACCTCCTGACAATTTAATTTTAACTTTGCCACTGACGGCTTTTCACAGGACATAAAGTATGATATTTAGAACCTTTCTATGTTGTTAACTGAATTTCGTTAAAAATGGCATTTAGGCCCTTTCTAATTTCCACTCTACAATTATTAATCGTATCCTAAATACGTATTTCGACAACTAAGTTGTCATCATCAGCAGGTAAAAATCACTAATCAAGGTGTCGCACATGGGGCACAATAAAGCTAGCACAACTGATCACGCAACAACTTTACACTGTGCCCCATGTGCGCCACCTTGATTAGTGGTTTTACCTACGGATGATGGCAACTTAGTTGTCGAAATACGTATTTAGGATTCGATTAATAATTGTGGTAAGGGGTTATATGCCTTTTTTAAGCTTTTACTTAACCACAGTCTCCAAAGAAAAACTTTTGCATATCTTCCAAATAACGTGCCTTCAAAAATTTGGCTCATTAGAGACGGCCATGCTTTTTGATAAAGGTTGGTGGAAGTGCATGTAATCTGTCACAAACGTATAATTTTGAATAAACATGCCCGGAAATAATTAATAATTATTATTGTTAATTATTTATTATTATTAAAGGCCGGATTATATGCAGTTTGCATAAATTTGCATATTTGCATAATATATGCATTTTGAATATTATTTGCATATTTTGTAGTAATTCAACATTTTTGCATATTTTAAGTAGGTATACGAGTTTTATTTATTTACTAAATCAAATTTATTATAGAAATTACTAAAAATATCCCGTTACTTTTCCGATAAGCGTCTCCAAGAATTTATTAATGCTCTTCCCATACATCCAGGCCGAGACAAAATTCCAGGAAAAGCTAATACTTTAAAACTTCTAAATAAATACAAAAAAACATTTTACCAGAAAATTAGGAGTATATGTGTTTCTTTGCTATTCGGAGAAATTTATTCCCATATTCGAAAGTGATTTTATTTTAAACGTCATTTTACGTTGTCTTTTCGAAGTGTAAACTTGTGAGTTGCGATATATAATAGCAAAAATGCCGAAAATTGCGACTGTGCCTAGATAGATTGCACCTTATTCAGAATTGCGTATGAATGGAGAAAAAGTGTTTTGCGTAGCATGCTGCAAGATTGTGTGTAAAATTTTAAGTTTATTTCCTCTTATTAATTAATTAATTAAGTTTTTAATTATTCCTTTATCTTTTACTAACATTTATTTTATAAGAAAACAACCAATGATGTGATATTTTTTTTGCTGATTACAAGTGAGAGAAAGTTTCAAGTCGACCAACATATGAAAACTCCATCTCATGCTGCAAAACTACAAAATTGAAATTGTCGAAGAAGAGTCAGCAAACATTACCGCAATGTTTGCCATCAACTTCCAAAAAATCGGAACAAGAATAATTTAATGAAGATTTATGTCAAATGTTTGTGTCGGCAGATATTCCACTACATAAATTAAACAATTTAAATGTCAAGTTATTTTTGCAAAAGTACATCAGCAAATATAACATATTTTTTTACCTGCATATTTTTCATAAAGAAGTGCATATTTAGGCTAAAACATCTGCCTATTTATGCGTATATTTTCAGTTTTTTTTTTGCATATAATCCGGCCTTTGTTATAACCCTTATCGGGATGAATGGCTGTAAGTGAGTGAACCTACATTATACACATGCGAATAGTATGTGTAAAACATACTTAACATTCCTTGGACTCACCGACTAAAAAAGGAATGTTTTATAAAACTATAGACAGGCCTTAAAACGATTTACATATAGAAAAAAAAATGTTTAAGATATCAATTTTGCTCATTGTAATAAATTATCTGCACGTTATTTAACATTAGTTTTACGAACATAAAACACTACAAACAGTAATACACTTAATGTTGTTTATCTTACAAAATTGGTATGGTTACAATAATAAAATAATCATAACATTCAAACCTGTTTAGATTATGAACACTATGGACCGACAGCTCTTCTCTATGTAACTTAATCACTGTCGTCAATAGTAACATTTCATTCATAAAAATATTGTATTAATTTTGTATTTTAAATGGCCAACCTTTTATTTAATATAATGGTTATTATTATTACTATTATTATTATTTTTATTATAAAAAAAAATATAAGCAAATCGTGTTTTAGTAATAGTATCCTCCGTATATTAAATTAAAAAATCGTTAATTGTCTTATTTACATTGAAAACAACTGAATATAAATAATATTTTACTTATTGTTTTAGAAATTACAAATCTGTATTAGATGCTGCTAGTAAAGGTGCTTCTGAAGCGACTATGATCGTACTCAATATAATTGCTAATTTAATAGCATTCATCGCCTTCATATATTTCGTAAATGGTGTTTTAGGTTGGATGGGCCAACTTTGTGGTAATATATTTTTTAATTTAATTTCTTGATTGTAATTATTATTGTTAATAGTTACGTGGTCGTCCGGTTAATAATTTTATATAAATTGAAAATTACATACTTAAAAAATGACACTGATATTTGTATGTGTTTAGGTTACGATGGAACGGATAATATATGGTCAGTTGAACAAGTAATGGGTTACATTTTTACACCAATCACGTTTATCATGGGAGTACCCTGGGAAGAATGTCAAATTGTTGGAAGACTGATCGGCATAAAAATGATGGTTAATGAATTCGCAGCATTTGCACAATTCGATATATATCGTGATATGTTATCCGTAAGTGTTTCAAATATTTGTTTAACCCATTAGTGGACAAAGTTATTTTTTCTGGAAATTTTATTATTTTGTTCAATATTCATGATGATATGACATTAAAAATGCTATAAATAAGCTGGGTTTCCAAATCCATGTGAGAATTTGCAAAATGCAGGCCGTCCCTTATAGGGGACGCCGCCCTCTCTGACATTAGTTTTTAATATAATTGGATCTCTATTATGTTGGGTCAATGTTAAATTAATTATATGAAACTTGCAAGGTAAGATAAATAACTTATACACTTACAAAAAAATTCTAAATGTTTATTAAGAAATTATCGAAGATTACAGCAAACATATTTTATTTCAAGTGAAAATCTTTGAAACATTGTTTCGGATGCAAGGCAATATTACATTTCTCGCATATAAACTGACTTTTGTTTCCACAATGTTTACATCTTCGGGCGGTATTATTGTATATAATCATGTGTCCAGTATTGTCAAACCTTACATCAGTGAGTGGATTGGAGACACGTCCCTGGTGTGGTTTTGAACCAAAAGATTTCAAGAGTGTCAACGCTATATATCGGCGAAATGCTAATAAAGACTGTGCATTATTTCCATCTGGCTTCATCCGTTTCATCAAAAGCCATGCATTGACAACAGAAACTAATAAGTACACTACTAACGGCCAGTACCACTTCCTTTGCCGTATTCTAGTTCTATAAACAGCTACCAAACCATCCAACTTATCAACGCCGCCCATTCCTTTATTGTATCCAGCCACGATTTTTGGCTGTGGGAGATTTTTCCTACATTTGGAAACTCTATCCCAACGAGTAACATTTCCAATTGAATTGTCCTCAAAATTTGAAGCTATGGACACCACCTTGTTGTCCTTCCATTGCACTAAAAGTGTAGAGTGTTGATTAGCATAAAACTTGTAGCTGCCTCTACTTTCTTTGTTCCAACTTTTTTAACTTGGAACAGAACACTGTTCAAGTCTATTCTCGCGAATAGTTCCTGTAGCGCAATATTTCTGTGAAGATAGGTGAGCTAGCAATGATAAACTAGTAAAATAATTGTCGAAATATATTTTGTAGCCTTGATTTTTGGCACCTCAGTTTGCTGAAGTAAAGCCAAAACAATATCACCACCAACTCCAAAACGTTTTTCAAGACTGCTATTCTTTCCTGTGTATATATCGGAACCCACCATATAACTTTCATTAGTACATAAAGCCCAATTTTTAAATCCGAAGCGTAAAGGTTTCCCACGGATATATTGCTTAGCGTAATGTTTCCCGTAATAAGGAACCATACTTTCATCGATTGAAAGATGTTCCTGCAAACCTCCATGTTGTCTGAAATTTTTGGCAAGTTTATCAATGAGCGGCCTGATTTTGTATAACCGGTCTTCCTGCACGAGTGTAGCGTTGTCACTGAAGTGAATATGTTTCAATATTTTTTCGAATCTTTTCAATCGCATGCTATCTTGCACAATTTTCGGTACATCGTCTTCATTACACCAATAAATTCTTCTGTTCGGATATTTTCCATATCCCGAAAATAAACGAATTCCCCAAAATACATGTAACCCATCTGTAGACAAGTCTAAACTGGTATTCTTTTGCAATGCATATTTGTTAGATTGCTCTACTATAGTGCTTAACAGCTCCATGTCAAAGAAAAGCTTGAAATAGTCCAATGGAGTTTTGGCATTTCTGCTGTGAGTAGATGGCTGCTCCGGATCACACTCTCTGCGTGTTCCATCTGCTATTACTGTGGGATTCTTTGTCTATTTAGATTTCTCATATGATTGTTCACCTTCATCGTCTGTTTGAAGAATGATATATTTTCAGTAATAAACTAGTTTGTATATTAGTTTGTCGCTACCTTTCATGCTCCTCCTAATAAACTCTGCTCTGCCTCTCCTCTGCTAATAAACATTGCTTAAAAATATGTCTAGCCGGTGTTGCAAAAACAAACCAGATGATTTCTGTTATATTTGTGGAAATTTCGTCTTGAAAAAGTTTAAGAGACCAATTGGTGAATTGGTGAAAAATGCATATTATGCTTATTTCAAAATCAAATTAGGAGATCAAGATAAAGATTGGGCACCGCACGTTGTTTGTAAGCTATGTGAAGAAGGTTTAAGACATTGGACCAAAGGGAATAGAAAAAGCCTTCCTTTTGGAATACCGATGGTTTGGAGAGAACCGCAAAATCATCATGAAGATTGCTACTTTTGTCTTTGTGATATTAAGGGGCATAATAGAAAAACTTTGAAACATATTTTGTACCCAAACAATATTAAATCAGCTATCAGACCAGTTCCTCACAGTGATCATGTACCTATACCTATACCCCCCAAAGTACTACAAGAAGATATTGAAGCCTCTTCAACTTCCGGCTCCGTACAGATGGATAGTGATTTTGAACCGTCAACCTCAAGTCAAAACCAACCTCAGCTATTTTCACAAGCCGAACTGAATGATTTAGTAAGAGATTTGGGACTTTCAAAAGATCTTTCTGAAGTACTGGGGGTCTAGGTTGAAACAAAAAAATTTTCTTGCCCCAGAAACTACCTTCAGATCTTCCTTTAGCTGAATATGACAGAAAAACAACCAAACGAAGCTTTTCTGAAAAACGAAAACGTTTTTTTAAGAAGCATAAAGAATAAATAACTATTTCTAATAGTTTCTATGTGTATATTTTTGTATTTTTTTTAATATAATATAAAACTAGCTTATAAATGAAATAAATCGTGTTTTTTCTATATTTTTTGATTTTACTGGTTTGAAAAATAACCTTACGTGATACAAAAAAAATAAAAGCAGATTTGAAATCAGCGCTAACCAATTACTAGAAAACAGTTAAAATTTTTAAATCAACATTCAATGAGTTGAAAAATGCAGGCCTGTGTAATCGTCGGCACTTAACGTTTTCCCCATTATTTTCAAATCGACCAAGTTGTAAAGGAAAATAGATTTATGTTCTATAACATAAATTATTGTTCTAATATTGGCAACATCTTGAACATTTCCTATTTCTATTTTACAGGCTAGGACCCAAGTTATAGCCACGTATGCGATTACAGGTTTCGGAAATCCCGGGTCAATAGGTCTTATGATTTCGGCTATGAGCACCTTAGTTCCTGAAAAGAGTGAAGTCGTAACAAAAGTGATTTTCCGGGCCTATGTGTGCGGTACCATAGTTTGTCTATTGACCGCTTCAATGGCTGCGTTACTTATTCCAGAAGATTTGCTAGATATATGATCATTGATATTTATTTTTTTACTGAGAAGTATTATTAGTTTTATAAATTGTTATTTATTTGTGATAAAAATGTTAATAAATAATAACAAAAATATAGTATTTTTATTAAAAACGTTTACTATAAATGATTAGAGTAGAAGTTAAAGAAAAGTGACTTGGAAAGTGAGGATATTTACAAAAGATCAACAGAGCTATATCTGCTGGAAGGATTTGAGCAACGAAAACTCCTGAGATGTAGAAAATATAAAGACTGAAGGACAAGGCACTTAGAAACATTTTAAAAATGGAAGAAAAAACATGGGTGGAAACAAAACAAGATTAATCTAATCAAAATAGATATGTTCGGGCAAAATAGATTTAATTTTGTATTTTTAGTTTTATTTAGATGTAGGCATATTTATGTTTAATCCTAGTTTTAAATTGTAAATATTATATATTGTATATAGAAAAGGTCTTGGAGTTCAGATATATTTAATATTGTTAATTACCTTAGGCCTGGTCAGGTATTACATCTATTCATTGTCTTATTTTCTACAGTCATAAAAACTATTTATTTTATTACAGGCACAACCCTCTGGTTAATCCATCCATTATGTAAATGTATTTGAATAAGCATAAATATAATAGAACAAGTTTTATTGTACATATTTCCTGTTATATATTATTATAATAGGTTAAATAATTTGGTTCGATGCGATTCTGCGAAGTATTAGGTTATCTCTGTGCATTGTATATTTATTACTTTAAGAGGTATTTTATTTTCTATAATTAAAGGTTTCCGGCGTATATTGTTTATTTTAATACATTTATGACGTTGGAAACTACAGCATATACTTTTCTTGGAAAGGTAAAAATAATGGTATGGAAATTTCCGTATACTCTATTTCATTGTTTTCTCCCTCTCTTTGACTGGCGGGGACAAAACTTTCTTGCCGCAAAATAAGGGAATGAAGAAACAGTTCCAAACAAGATCTCTTAGAGCTAACTACAGTTCCAAGTACGATCTCTTCGAGTTAAAGCTTAGGTCTCAGTGATCTAACTAACAGTTCCTACCTTCCTCCATCTCAGTGGTCTAAATAGGAGCAAATATTATTTATTAGCCAGTTTTCTCGGTCTTTAGTATTAAGACCAGATACTGCATTTACATTAAGTTAACGGAACTCCAAGACTGAATTCGCAAATATATTAGTGTTATACAAAAAATATTGTATTATTTCAACACATACTTCGGTCGATACATACCGAACTTCCTTCAAACCAGGAGGAAGAAACAATATATATTATGGAACTAATAAATGTTTTGCCTTCCTTTTTCAAGATTTTCTCAAATGTATTGTCCCAAAATTTGATCGATTTCACTAGCAAACTATTCGTTTTCTAATTCTAATAAAGATTTGTAAAACAAAATTAGACAATTACTTGTGAAAAAGTTAGTCCACAGCAGGAATTATATTTCAATTATTTTTACCACTTGCGTTGTTAAAAGCATAAAAGGACTTACATGAAAATTGCTAAAATTCAAATAGGTATAAACAAAAATGTTGAAATACCTAATAAAAAACAGGAAATTGTGTTACAATGCTTCCACAATTCCTTCAGAACTTTTGAATAATTGATCCGTAGTATTGGAGACTGTGAAACCGACAGAAACAAGAAAAATCCCTAAACACGATGTAATCAATAAACTCTAAATAAGATTTCGGCAACTAATCATTTTCAGTAGAACAACCTAAAAAAGAAACAGTGTTAAACGCGTAGCGTCATTGGTTAAGGTATAACCTTTGAAGATACTTCACCAAATCACCAGTCAGATAACACACTACGTTTAACACGATTTTTCTTTTTCAGATCGTTTTACAGAAGATGACGACTTAGTTGCCGAAATACGTATTTAGAATTTATTGATTAATATTGTGATTAGAGATTTTTCTTGTCTTTCTGTTTCAATAATTGATAGTCATGTCACTACCTATTGCATATCTACAATTTTTTGTTAAATTATAAACGAAGACGAATCAGAAAGTGGATATTCATTTGGATACATCTACAAAGCATGGTGGAATCTGTGATTATCGATCCATTTTTGTGAACGTATCTTTCTCCAGAGATGCAGATACGTATTTCATCTTTCTATAGATTCCTCAGTACGCCCCTACTGGAGGGTATCTACCCTCACAAAAAAGAACGACTTCGCTATCTCACAGAAATTATTAAGACCGAGCGTTGAAGTACATTCAACGCTGCATATTAGCAGACGACCGAAGTACTCGCTCTGTCTACATAACCAATGCAGAACTAACGAAATGTTTCCAAAGATGGCACTGCTGTATCTCAAGAAACTGTATTTTTTCGTGTTTTCACTACTCCTTACGGGATAACCGCATATGTAATGTATCAGAATAAATTGAAACATACATGAGTGAGTAAAAATCTCACCAGTTTTGTATAATACGAGTACAAAAGTATTTTTAATAATATAAAATATTATTAAAAATCTGGTGTCAAGAACACAAATACAAGTTCAATATTAATATTTTTGTGAACGTATCCTCCTACAGAGACACGTATACGTATTTCATCTTTCTACAGATTCCTCAGTACACCCCTACTGGAAAAGGATACCCTCATAAAAGTAATTTTTTGCTTGAACGACGTTAAAGAGAGTTCTTGTTAAAACGAGATGTAAAGAGTAATGTAAAATGGATCCCATACAAGAAACAAGTAGATGAAAACGCGGGAACAGTGGCAAAAGCTGGCTTAGATCCGATAAAAGCATTATTGCCTGTTGGGTCAACTAGTGGATTTTGTCGTCGCTCCTATGTTGACTCACCGCGCACGGGTTGTAAGGCCGTATACGCACTAATTTTTTACTCTTCGGTGACAGTTATTAATGAAATGCGGCACATCCAATTTAACACCTTTATTTACATATGTACATTCATTCATACATAAAATTTGTTGTATAACGAAAGACGGTTGTCTTTTGATAAAATATGAGACTGGTGTCTCTTGATATTAAAAGCCGATTGCTGTCTTGAACATTCTTTTTACGACTGTTTGTCTAGAACGTTATTATGTTAAGACTTGCGACTGTTAGTAATTTATGTAGACTGTTGTCTTGAACATTTTTCTTACGAGTATTGTAAGAACGTTGTTCTGTGGCGAATTGCTACTGGCGACTTGTCTTAGTGACTTGCGTTCGCGACTTGCAACTGTTGTCATCGCGCGCTGAACTATTTAAAAACTTTTTAAACATTGTAAGCAAAATTTACCCTTCCCTTCAATTAACAAAATAGGCCACATGCGGCTAAATGACGAACAAAAGGTCGGCAAGTTACAAAGAACTGCCTTGCTTGTGTAAATTCTGCTTACTAAACCAGCAAACGTTGCATCCAGTTTTTGAATCTAACTGTATACATGGCACGACACGTTCACTAATAAAATAATATAATTTGAAACGTATCTAGATAATGCGGCAATAAATAAGAGCCGGTAGAATAACATTGACAAATATGTATGCGGCAATAAATAAGAGCCGGCATGCATATCTGATGACAAATATGTAATACGCGGTATCATAAATTTTATAGTGAAACGTTTGCATCTGAATACAATAAGAAAATATAATTATACAGAAGGTTTTAATTTTGTTTCTGACTCTTATATTTAAATACTATAATCTATGATTTCTTTATATTTAATGTGTAATATTAAAATGAATAATACTTATATTTTAATATATAATACAAAATTAATAATATTTATGTTTACTATACGATAAATAAATTCGTTTCGTTTATAAGACGAAACATTGCCTATATTGTTCTTCGAATTTCCTCCACCATTTATCATTATAACAACACCTAAACATATGTATCTAAATATACGCTGTAAAAATTAAAGGATTACTGAAATGGTAAGTTCTCGAATATCCACCAAAATTCTCTAAATCCTACTCATTTGGAATTTTACCCAATATTATATTTCAAAATATGCTTTATCATATATAAAATTACTCGTCTCAACTCAGTAGATTACGAGTCCGTAATAAAAATTGGGGTCGTTTTTGTCTGTCTCGAGCCATCTAGCCTCAAACTTCAAATTTTCATGAATTTGATCTGTTTTATAGATCTTTTCGACCGAAAGATAAAATTTTCAAGCTTTAGCTTTAAACTATGTTATATACATGCCCTTCCTCTAACGCCCCGTAATTTTCTCAATCAGAAAAACTATGCTTAAACAATTAAGATTTTGTTTCTTAGCACTGCATTTTGCCATATATTAAAAATTCGTAGATGCTAAACCGCACATTTCCCGTCAAAATTAATGCCGTATTAGTTTTCTACGCGCTCGAATTAGTTTGTTAGAAATTCGATCCCAATATATGATATGTTTCTCAAACTGTCCAAAAAGCGAAAATTTCCTCAAATTTCAAAGGGGTACCCCTTTGAAAATTTTCAATTTTCGTCACATCATCGATTTTGTTGTAATTTTTTACTTGTGTATTTTTACCTTTTAAAAACGATACTGCCAATTATATTCCAGGAAAACCCATAGTTTACCTTCCAACGAACATAAATCTATTTTGAACGGACACAAACTATGAGCTTACACTATACCGGGTGGAATTTGGGGGGAATTTGCTGACTAATAAAAAATTATAGGTTCAATTAAAAAAAAAAGAGAAAATAGCCTTTAAACTGCGATAACTTTGGCACGACATATTTAACACCCTGTATATGTTGTCACATTATTCACCCTCAAAACATATAACGTGTAAGTCCATAAATTGGCAACAAAAGAGTTACGTGAGGCACTGCACCCATTTTCAGGCTAAGACTTAAAATGTTAGACGCTGCAACTGTCAAAATTTTAACAAAAGTTGCAATAAAAAACCAAAACTAACAGTTGTAAGTGCACATATATTATTGCATAGATAATTTGGGTGGCTATCATTATAATAACAAGAAAGTATAGTAATCTATTTTTAAAAAAAATTTAAAGTGGTTGCGGAAATTTGGAACACCCTGTAAATATATAAATAAAAATAGAAAATGCACTGTAGCTTACTTCATGTGTACGTAAAATTTCATTGCTACAACTTTATTAGTTTTCACGCTTAGCTCCGCGGACACATTATTGCCGCACCCTGTATATTTGACTTTAATAAGTTACTTCAAATAGAGGAATGATGGAATAGATATACCCTTGGCGACAATTTTCGATATTCTAATCCATAAAGTAAAAAAAAATTCTCAAAGTAATACTATATTTTTACAAATTCGCCATTCCGAGCTTATTTTCTCACTTACGGTACATTTTAAGCCCAACAAACTATACATATTCTTAATCTACGAAAAACAAGCTTTAATTTGGTATATGGCAAGAGCTTCATTTTCGAAAAATTCGAAACTGGCGCTAATTTTATACCCTGATGACGTAACACCTCGATCAACTTTCCAACTACCGTTATAATGTTTAAAAATATGTTTTTTCACATATCAAATTACTGGTTTCAATGTGTAAATTACCTACCAATAAAAAACTTGTTTGGGTAGTTTCGGGTATATCATCGTTGAAGATGATTTTTCGACCAAAATGAGGATCCACTTCATGTTGCTCTAAAAACCAAAAGACAAATTGTCTGGCAAAGATCAACGAGCTTCAGCTCTTAGTCTTAGGTTAGCTCATAAAGGTGCATACTTTTAGCGAGTATTCACGAAAGAAGGTTCTATGGGCGATTTTTTAAACGGGGCACAAAATTTTGTAATTATTATAATATATAATTTTTTGTTGTAATATTGTAATACATTTTTTATAAGTAAAATTTTGGTTAAATTTGAATATCCTCGAAATTTTATTTATGTGGTTTTTCGCCCTCTCTTAAAGGTTCCTCAATTGTGACGCTTTGGATTATTGTGCATAATCTGATGGTTTTTGATTTAATTGTATTTACGATTTGAATATTTTCTTGTACAATTGCATGCGCATAATAAAAAATAATATATACTGTTACTCGATTAACCTGTTGGCGGAAATATTTTTCGACATTAAAAACAATAAAAACATTTTTTACGAAATACTAGAGGTTAAGAAAGACTGCTTGCATTGGCAATATTAAGTATAGAAAAGTCGTTTATAGATAAAATTATCGTAAAATACCTAATTTGAGTGTATGCGTGATAAATAATTTTCCCGAAGAATTAATCCCAATTAGTAATCCATTTAAAATATTTAGTCAATAATTACAATATATTCATTAAAACAATACAATTTTACCTTACCTTAAATTTAGCCTTTTACCTTAAATTCCATACGACGTCCCTGTAAATATGTCCACGAGTGTGTTATTAAAATATTGTCAAAATTTATTTCGATTGTTGTTTGAAATATTATTTAATTTAATTAATTTTGATCAAATAAATACTGTGAATTTCGCTAGTTTAACTTCAAACTAACAAGTTCTACCAAATGCACATTTTTAAATCATGAAAAGAATCCAATGTTTAAAAGTATTATAATTTTGGCGCGTTCTGATAACGAAACATTTAAAAATCTACATTTTAAACCTAGCAAAATTATAATTTTAAATTCAAAGTTATTACTTATCGAATGCAAGAGGAACTCGAAATTAACAGTTTTATTACGAAGATTTCAAACATAAGCGTGAATATATCTGTTTGTGACTTACAAACATTTAAAAACAATTTTTCCATTCGGAAAAGTGTCATCAAATCGTACGCGCATGACCGTTACATTATCATTGTAAACATGTAATTGACGGTTCGACTTTTTCGAGCTACGCGCGCCGTTCATAAGATGGCTGTGTCAGTTGTGTTATCGCGTACGTTATTTAGTGATAAGAGTGATTAATCGTTTTAATTTAAGTAATTGAAGCACCTCCATTGCGATTTTATCGAAGAATACCGATTCTTATCTGAGGCTGTCAGACACACATATGTTTAAATCACCGTTGGCGCTAGTATCGATTATAATCCGTCCACTAATATGTAAGTATATTAACAAATACATCTACAAAAAAGATACGTTCAATGAGGCGCACATGGTTGGAACTCGTTAATAATTCAAAACACTTTCTTCACAGTACAACGCTATGCCGTCTTTATCGATTACTATTATTTATTCCATTTTACTTGTCGGTCAGTGTTACATTATTTGTTCCAACACATTTTCTAGAATGTTAACGTTACTTTGTGTCTGAAAAAGAATATTGCTGTTGTAAATGAAGAGGCTTTTTACTTAATTAGTTTATATACATATAAACATATATAGTTATAGTAACGGTTACAGAGGTATAAATAATGCAAATTTAAAAACATGAGTTTAAAGGAATGGAAAATACAAATTTGTATTGGATTTTCTTGTTATGAAGCAAGTTATATGTAATAAAATAACATACCTTTTTCTTTATATTTTTTTGTATAAATAATATCAATTGATGCCAATAATGTGATTTTTTTGTTAAAGTAATGGAATATATCCTTTTTATACATCTAAGAATAGATATGCACTTATACACAACACTATTATCTAAGAAGCAGGTACACTTACGTATATTTTTTAAAACAATATGTATAAAAACAGGAAATTAAGATATTTTACATGCTACAATGTTAATTTACTGTTTAAGCAATGAAATTGTTTCTTTTTGTACATTTATGAATAGATATTCATTTATACAGAATACTGCTATCTAATAAACATGTACCTACGAATATATTTTAAAAAACTATGTACAAAAAGGGGAAAAAAGTCAAAAAACTTTTTGTTAAATATTTAAGTTAATATAACTTATATTTAAAGACATTAAAGAAAAAATTTCGCTATTTTTTCCTGTAATTTGGTTCTAATTTTTGTACACTAATGGATATCTACATTCTTGTAGATTAACTCACTAGAAATATAGTAAATATGTTCTATATTTATTACCTTTCTTCTTTTTTGATGTTTAATTAATTGCCAGTTTTTGTTAGCGTTATTTTTGTGTTTCTCTTCTTTAAAAAAAATTAAAAATCTTTCTAAATCGTCTCATAATTGGTTTAGATATCCTAGGTACTTACTCACTCTTTTTCTGATAATTTTTCAAGTTAATTTTAAATACGAGGACGATTCATAAAGTAAGTTCCGTTTAGTTATTAAAAAAACACCATTACAGGGTGTTAATTAAGTACATGCTATAATTTTAAGGGTCGATTCCTTGAGTGGTTTTAAGACAAAATGTTGATATAAACATGGGTCCGCAAATGCAAGGTTGGTATTGGAAAATAATTCCAGCATTTGGTAAACAACTTGACAGTTATCAAATTATTTATGTACGCGGTATTAATTTGCATTTCTTAGAAAATATTTTTTGTTCAATATGGTGCAGTATACTAATAGTGAAATGGCAGATATCCATTTCTGTTATGGAATGGCTCATAGAAACTCTAGTGCTGCAAGACATTTTTCTCATCAAAAGTTTCCTCAACGTTAGGTGCCTGACGGAAGAACTTTTGTAAGTCTTCGTGCACGACTTTCTGGAACCGGCAGTTTTAAAGGATCGACAGTTGTTATCGATAGGCCTGTAACGGTAATAACAGTACAAATTGAAGAAACTGTTTTAAATGATTAAATTGAATTAAATCCTAATACCAGTACCCGGAAAATAGCTGAAGAATTAAACATAACCCTTGTAACAGTTTGGCAGATTTAAGAGATCATTAGCTATATCCCTACCACATGCAACGCCTGCAAGCTTTATTGCCCAGGGATTTGCTTCTAAGACTTGCTTTTTGTCATTGGCTACATAGTAAAATCATAAGAAATCCATAATTCTTAAGTCAGATACTACTTACAGATGAAGCTTGCTTTTCGCGAAATTCAATTAATAATTTTCACAACATTCACGTATGGGCCGAAAGCGATCAGTTTTCTTTTAATAGTTGAGTTGTAATTATCGGTGACCACCTTATTGGGCCACATTTTTTTTTCCACCAAGACTTAATGCGGAGAATACCGAAGGTTTTTATAATATCTATTAACTAAACTTTTGGAAGAGGTTTCTGTTATGGAAAGCTTTCGTATGTGGTATATGTACAACAGTGCTCCACCGCACTTTAGTCTAGAGGTGCACCAATTTTTTTATGAAAATTACCGTAATCATTGGATCGGTAGAGCAGGGCCACAACCATGGCCACCTCGCTCGCCCTATATGATCCCTTGAATTACTTTTTTTGGGAACATCTTAAATCATTGGTGTACAAAACTCATATTGAAAGTGAAAAGGATCTAATAAATAGAATCGTTAATTCATGTGAAATAATAAAAAATACGCCAGGTATTTTCCAAGTAGTGCGTAATTCAATGGTGCGGCGGCTAGATAGTTGTATAGAAGCTCAAAACATAATTTAGTAAAATTGGTTAGTTTAGTTATAAATATTAAATTTAGAATTTATTTGTTGTAGTTACTATTATTATTAATTAAAAAGTATAAATTTCCAAAAGAAAATTTTTTAAACCGATTAAAAAAAAACACTGTATCTTGAAAACGAAGCATTTGCGGACCGACATTTATATAAACATTTGGTCTTAAAATCACTCCAAAAATCGACCCTTAAAGTTATTGCATGTACTTAATTAACACCGAACATTAACTATACGAAGATGTTTTTATTATATACAACTTAAAGCTAGTTATTTTTCTACATAGTTCCCATTGAGATTGAGACATTTGTTCATAGTGATGAATGATGCCACCTGTAAATTAAGCTATGCTACCTACACAACGTGTAAGCAACAAAACTCACGAAAACTGGTCTTTCTAAACTTTACCTAAATTCAATATCTTCGGATTTACCTTAAGTGGGCGGGTTACTGTTAAAAATACAAGTCAGCCGACCAGTTCCACGGCTACAATTTAGTGAAGACGACATGCGATTCTTAATGAAACGTTGTTAAACTAACTGATCGATATTTATAAAGGACGCCACCGCGTTTTGTAGGTAACTTGTATAAGTGATTATACGTTACACGGCGTGACGTACATGCAAATTTGAATCCTAAATTAAATGTTGTTCAAGACTAATTGACCAAAAACCAGTTTAGTAGTGCCATCTCTAAAGTGCGGTAGCTCCCTTAAGAAGTATTTCCGGACCCAAGTTAATAGAAACTTTTTTTCATACTTTTGTATGTACTATCACCTCTTCCATTCATTGCGAGTTGTTCGTGAACACGCTGTATATACGCGAAGTATATAAGTGGAAGTCATGTCTGTCTCTAGGATACGGTGTGTTGACAAGCTACAATAGATGCGAAATGCATCCACACATTCCTAGATAAATGTGACTTTTCACGAATTTTTCATTATTCTAACAACTAGGAAGGTGGCGTCGAGACATGTAGCGTTATGCATACTGGTACAAACTTAGTTTGTCGATATGTAGAAATTAACGCAACATATTAAGCGACATTTGCATGTAAAGCGAGATAATATTCATTTGCATTAAGTTCGGTATACTAACCTGTTTAGTTGTTCGTTGTTGAAAAGCATAACTATATCTCTCTATATCTCAAAGTAACGACAAATGATTACTTCATTTATGGCAAAAAATTGACTATGAAATTCGACAATTTCTCGATTTTAATCGTCATTATATTCATATAATAAATTAACGATACGCAAATTCAATAACCTCGCTAATTTAAATTCAAATCTACCTATTACTGGCCTGACATTGACCGCATGCAGTTACTAGAATCACGGATTCGCTTCAGGAATTCCAAAGAGAGGCAAAAGTCAACTTTAGACTAGCATAAATAATTATTTTGCTACCGTTCAGAACTCGGGACGTTTACAGTTTTATGTCGGCCGCTGTTTATTTTATTAGGATTTAATATAATAACTGTTTAGTGAAATGTTTCGTTTTATTTGGTAACTTTTTCATATATACAAGGACAATTCATATCTGACCTGCATTTTACTCTTTTCTGAACATGATTGAAGGGTGAAAGTAGCAAAGACGCCAAGTGCTAAAATGATGAGGTAATTAAGGAAAACTGTTTTAAATAAATATTAATAAATAAAACATCAAATGAACGTATAAACGTATTTATTAAGGAACGCTAAGTTGTTATAAACATAAACGGTAACATAATTGCAACAACATCGTTGGAAAACATCGGTGTTATTGATACTACTATAAAAAGGTTTTGTTTAAGTATGACAATACGTTAAGCACGTATAAAGCAAACTGTACAATATGAAACAAACATGTAAATAAATAATTTACATATCCTGTAACTATGCACATGGACAATACACCTCGTATTTTCAGCATTTACTTCTGCTTAATACATATGATCTATGCGGGCTATTTCAGTAAATTTAAATACAGATACAAACCAGTTGTTTATAACAGGTTTGTATTAATTTGTATACATTGCTTCACTAGCTTAACTGAGGACGCCTAGATGGCAGAAACATATGTATTAAGCAGAAGTAAATGCTGAAAATACGAGGTTCTAAAATACCCACAATTTCTCGTTCCTCCATCTGCTCGATATGGTTGTACTGGCAGCGTGCGTTTATTTGCTGCTCCTCATCACCCATGAAGTAGATTTGCAGAAATTTTGAATAGGTATCAGGCATCGGCATTAAAGAACCAATTTGATGATACACTTGGCCCTGAATCTTAAACGTTGATTGAAAATTGCGACCATCCTCATTCTGAACGATTTTTGTTGCTCCAAATGATGTCATTTGAAAGCACGAATTGAATTTGCGAATTTTACGCAAAAACAATTTAGATTGAGATGTAGCTCCAGCCAATAGTGCTTTCAATGGTTCTGGCGGCGAATTCAATGGTGGCAATACAACTTTTCCAGACGCGCAGCAGAAACCGGCTGATTCACCTTTGAATTTGAGTTCATGACAGTGTTGGCATTGTTTGTTCATAGTGCCGATTACAATTTGTGAATGTGACGAATAGTCGATGTCCTACTCATATTCAAACGCAAGGCGAAGAAGTGATGCACGTGTCAATGCGCGATACACTTGCAAACGCTGTTGTTCACTTGTTCTGAATGTGTCGGTGACTCGTTGACGGGCCAGTCTTTGTCTCAATGCATTAGCTCGAAGGCGTTCGTTGCGTTGCTCTTGACTTTCATTAGCACGGGTGACTGCAGCCTGGTTTCTTAAATTTTCATTGTCCGTCAATTGATCTTCTGCCGATCTATTTAACCGACGGTTCTGGACTAATTGTGAATTCCGAGTCCGTCGACCAATATTTCCTCCTCGTCCACGAAGACGTGGCATTGTTTTATGTACGTAACTTATATGTGAATATAATACACTCAATATTCACTGAAATGCGACACCTGAAATATCAAAAGACACCCTACAAAAAAATTAAAATGTCAAAATAACGAAACACACTATATATAATACACTCAAATTAAAATGGCGAAAAATAAACGAAATCCTATGCACGTAACTTATATCTGAATATAATACGCTTAATATTTACGTAAATGCGATACATATAATATCAAAACACAGCGTACAAAAAAATTAAATGCATTGAATGAATACATACACAAAATGAATGAAATGAATGAATGAATGCATACACAAAAATGCATTCAAGTCGATCCAGCCGTTTACTTGCAGTATAGATAAGTAACATAGATACCGACTGCAGCGCCATCTGCCGGGTTGATCTGTGAATCTAAACCATCCAGGGCGCCACCCAAACGCATACAAAAAAATTCATTCAAATCGGTCCAGCCGTTTAGGAGGAGTTCAGTGACATACACACGTACAGTAGAATTATATATATAAAGATGTGAGTTTGACTACAATAGCACTCTGACAGTGATTCGGTAACAACTGATCTTCTTAATCTTACAAAGTATATATGTCTTAAAAATGTTTATAATAAGTCTCTGCACTCGTAGGAGGGCGTTTAGGGTAGACGTTATCGATGTTTGTAATACGATATGGAATTTTACCCTCTTGACCGGGAACGTAGATATTACACAGATACGAGACTAAACATATGCGTCTCTGTATAATGTCATAATGGTTATTATTAGAGAACGGACATTCTTACCACATGACTCGGCGTAATTCAATGAAGTATTTGTTGTCTTACCCGGCCATCTGGTCCGTTGCGATTACAATGGACAACACAGCGATTGTATTCGGAGGATATATTCCATTAAACGCAATCCACAATTGGAAATGTTTATAAACTTCGCCGAGTACATCCCGCCGTAATACAATGAAGTATTTGTGTTTGGCTTTCTCGGCCACCTGATTTTTCGCAGCGTTAACAATGGACAACGGCTATTGATTCGGAGAACTTAGTCATGTGGTAAGAATGTCCGTTCTCTAGTTATTATAACTACATACAAAAACGTAGTGCATATGGTATACCTACTCTTTCTTATCATACGTTGCGATACAAAGGGACACACTTTTGAATTTACTCGAAGTCGGAACATAATATTTCTAAGTCGATACGTTAAAACTATATAAATCAAAGAAAATCCTAACTCTAATTCAAAAAACCAATGTCGATATAGAATTCAAATATCGTTATTTTAATATACAGGGTTAGTTAAAAGTATGGAGACGGCGATTTATTGTCGTTAATATTTATTTTAGGGAATTATGTTCATTATAAAAGTTTGTTAGGATATTTTGATCTACATTTGAGAATATTTGAATTTTTTTTTTCTTCAATTGTTTTTTAGTTACGCCTGTCCGCGCAGTTTTTTTTTAAATGAGAACTAGTAAATTTTACTCTACCATTCGATAGAGAATTTGTTTCTCTTTACAATAATATTTTTGTTTTTTTAAAATTCATTTTAATAACTTTTTTATAAGAAAAATTAAACAAATTAATAACAAAGTAAATTAAAGTAAGTGTTCAAATTGTCGTCCATTAGTAATTTGACAATGACCCAATCGATTTACAAAACCTCGAACAGAGTTCTGTAAAAAATCTCGGGGAATTTCTTGTATCGTTCTGGTAATTCGGATTTGTAAATCTTCGACGTTATCGGGCTTATCTTTGTAAACTTTGTTTTTTACGTATCCCCAAAGAAAAAAATCTAAAGGACTTAAATCTGGCGAACGGGCTGGCCATTCAATGGTTCCTCGTCTTCCAATCCATCTGTGGGGAAAAACGTTGTCCATATATTGACGAACATTTACACCATAATGTGGTGGGGCGCCATCTTGCTGGAACCAGATACTGTCATTGGGCAGGTGTTCATTGTTTTCATGAGGATAGAGCGTAGCACAAGCAGGTATTATTTCATTTTGCAATAACTGCAAATACAGAGCCGAAGTTAAATTGCCATTGATGAAAAAGGGACCGATAATGTGACCGCCTAGAATGCCAACCCAAACATTAACCTTTTGGGGGTACTGCGTATGGTGCTCCTAAAACCAAGACGGATTTTCCGATGACCAGTATCTGCAGTCTGTTTACTTCATCGGTAAGGCAAAAAGTAGCTTCGTCAGAGAAAAGAATATTGTTGACAAAATTTTCATTATTATTGCAAATATTTAACATTTCTTCAAAAATTGTAATCTCCTATCAAAATCATCTTCCGTTAACTCGTGTACAAGGTGTACCTTATAAGGTTTATACTTTTCACTTTTTAAAAATGACACGATCGATGACTGTGAAATATTGAAATTGGCCGCTAATTGATTGGTTGATAAATGGGGATATTCAGATACAGCCAATAAAATATCCAGTTTGTTATCATCGCTTTTTGCTGTTCTAGGTCTACCACTCCTTGGCAAATTTTTAACGCTACCCGTTTGTTCAAAGCGTCTTAAAGTTTTACCAACAACGGATTTAGAAATTGGATTTCTATTTGGATGCGTATCATTAAATTCATTAAATAAATTACAAACTTCTTGTAAACTTCTGCGTCTATCTCCTTAACCCAACATCATAAGTATTTCAATTCGTTCATGTTGACTTAAACTCGCCATTGTTAATATTAACAGCAACAAATTGCACAAATGAATTATTTCTGTCAAAGATTTGACGTACACAATAACCACTGATAAAATTATGTCGCTCAAGTTTGTTTATCGCTACGCTTCTGTCTATCTGCGATGTACCGAACATCTGTTAAACACATGAACCGGCCTTTTCTTATAAAAAAGTTATTAAAATGAATTTTAAAAAAACAAAAATTTTATTGTAATGAGAAAAAAATTCTCTATCGAATGGTAGAGTAAAATTTACTAGTTCCCATTTAAGAAAACTGCGTGGACAGGCGTAACTAAAAAACAATTGAAGAAAAAAAAAATTCAAATATTCTCAAATGTAGATCAAAAGATCCTAACTAACTTTTATAATGAACATAATTCCCTAAAATGAATATTAACGACAATAAATCGCCGTCTCCATACTTTTAAGTAACTCTGTATATATATATCAATTGATAAATTATTGGGTTTTTCGGCTTTTATATGAAATATTTACTAATATCAAATTAGTATTTAATTGCAATGTAATTGGGGATGTAAACATTGCTGATTACAAATTAGAAAGCAAATCATACGAAATTTTTAATTGAAAAATATTGTCTACTTTTGGACTTGAACCCAAGTCTACAGTTTGCCAGACTGCCGCTTTTACCACTTAAGCCACGATAGACCTTGGTTCAAGCTATTTAGAAATGCATTATAGAGTAACAGTGTTAATGAATCAGATGTCAGTTATTGAATGTAGATGTCAAGTTGAAAGCAGACGTCCGTTTTGAAAGCTAATTTCAGTTTTGGTAGCAGATGTCAGTTATTAAAAGCAAATGTCATATATATTGGTATTTTTAAGAATAGTGTAATGAATAAGTGAAATAAAATAATCTAAACAAATGAAAACATATTAATTATGAATTATATCTAGAGTGGGCCAGCGTGTCTGCATATCAGGACTGAATTCAGTACGTACCACCGCGCATCAGGGCGTCAGTGGCCAGTCAGGGCTCAGTATATTCCTGAACATAATATACTTCATAAGTCACTAGTTGTACCTGATAAAATACGTCTACCGCCATTACACATAAAATTAGGTTTGATGAGAAATTTCGTTAAAGCAATGGATAAAAATATTCGTGGATTCAAATACCTTAAACAAAAATTTCCCAAACTCTCAGATGCGAAACTTAAAGAGCAAATTTTTGTAGGACCCTAAATTAAACTTCTACAACACGATAAAAAATTTGAAGAAACCTTAACTGACTTGTAGCTTGTTGCTTGGAATGCTTTCAATAATGTGACCCACAATTTTCTAAGAAACAGAGAATCTGACAATTATAGAACTTCTTAGAACTTACCATAGATTGGGTTGTAGCATGAGCCTTAAAATACATTTTTTGCACTCGCATCTGGATTTCTTTTCCCCAAACCTCTGCGATCTGAGTGATGAATAGAATTGTTATTTTTCCCCACGTTTCAGAGTCCTATTCAGTAGAAGTTAATATGTACAAATGTTTTCAATATACATCGCGTACTGATATATATCGACATACTGATATGTGTATTTATAACAGCACAAGTTCAACCGCCTCGCGCCGAGATCTACGCTTAACTAAAATATAAACATCTGGCCTGCATACATGACCTAACACAATGCATATTGTTATGTTTGTCTATCCTGACTGTAAAATGTTTGTCTTTCTTTGGGGTTCTTAAATAAATCTAACGGTAATTTAAACACACACTATATAGCAATAAAAACTGAATACATTAAATAACAATCTTAAAAACTATAACCATAATAACATTTATTTGTATTCACATTTATGTATATTTATTTTACAATATTTAACTAGGCCGCGATTACTCGTTGAATAATCCCCGACAGCTTATATATCGGCCGTTGCATATTTTAGTACTATTCCCGTACTTCTCTCGTGTTCTCGATCTTTCCGCTTCGATATCTTTCTAGACTGTGCGCGACGTGTGATATCGTCGGATGACTCATCACAATATAATTAACCTTCTTATCTTCAAATTCGCAATCTTTCTTTTGTAACTAGGCGCGTATAAAGAACACGCGTTCATATGAACATGTGTTCTTTGTAAAAACGGATGTGTTTTGAAAACGTTCGTACGTATACCGATAGGTCCAGCTCGCAACGGGCCATAGTCAGCAATGTGTGGCAACAACGGATCCCCTCTATGCGCAGCTCCTTCGATTGCAGCACATTGCAGTTAAGAATTTAGTAAGACTTAAACCGCGCAAGGATATAGTCGTTTGCATATTCGTTCATTATACGTAATTTGCCCATTTGTTTCAGACATAATAAGGTCCAATTTATTATTATTATTGTATTCTTAGCTGCTACGGAAAAGTAATTTTAAATAATAAAAAACAAGTTTTCTAAAAGATAAAAGTAAAAAAATCAATAATTCTGCAAAATAAATTTAAATTTTATGAAAGTCACTCAATATAGGATTCGAAAATACCGCCCTCTCTTCCCAAACAATAGCCGAGCCTTTTGTAAAACTCCCGCCTCACTCCCTCGAGATTTCTAGGGGTTATTGTCTCGAAAATTCTAAACAGTTTAACTTGCAACTGTTGCAAGTTCGGTATTGTTAGAAGACCGTAAAGATTTTCCTTGACATAACCCCACAGAAAAAAATCGCAGGATTGAGGTCGGGTGATCGAGGTGGCCATATTATCGTACCCCTCCCGGAAATAACACGATTAGGAAAAGTGTTTTCTAAAAACCCTCTTACTAATCTGCTGTTATGCGCGGGACAACCGTCTTGCATAAACCAAATTGCATCAAAATCGACGTTTAGTTGACGGACAGCAGGAATAATTCGTGTTCGTAGCAAATCTAAATATTTTACTGCATTCAAATTGCCGTCGATAACAAATGGCCCTATAATGTTATCACCCAAGATACCCGCCCAAACGTTAAGGTTTTCGGGGTATTGAGTTTTAACATTACGAGCTAGATGTTTATTTTCTAGGGACCAATATCGCACGACTGAGGGATTATGCTTGCCATGACGTGGAAAAGAAGACTCGTCGGTAAACAGAATATTTTTTATAAAATATTCGTCCCTGTTAGCCTTTTCCATCACGGACTCACAAAACTCCATTCTTGCAAAATTGTCCTCGGGAAAAATCTCCTGGCACTTTCGAACTTTGTAACTTTTATATTTGTTGCGTTTTAGAATCCGCTTTACTGTACTTCTACTAACACCGACTTCGTCTGCAATTTGCCGTTTACACTTAAGGTCGCCCATTTCAACTAACGAACAAACCCTCACGTCTCTCTCCTCCCGATCGGCAGGTATTAGAGGGATATGAGGCTGTTCGTCAATTTGTTGGCATTTGCGGCAATTTCCGACTACACAACCATATTTCCTAAACGCATTTACGATCCTTTCAATCGTCGAATGCGAATGAATAGGCCGATTTACGTACTCTACAGCAAATAAATCAGCGGTTGTTCGACCGGAATTGCCGGCAAGATACCACGAAACTATTTGTACCTTCTCTGCGGTTGTATACACTGACATGATAACTACCTTTACGTATGCACAGCTAAATACGAATGACGGGCAATCTATTGCGCTCTAACATCGGACTTATGTTGCGCGCGCGGAGTGGCATCGTACACACGTTGCCACATCGCATTACGTTCCATACGTATGTTGTTGCCTATGGCCCGTAGCGGGCTGGACCTATCGGTATATTAACTTATACTGAGTAGAATCTGACAACTCTAGTGATGATTGTGATGAACACAGCAAAAGGTTTCATCAAGGCATTTCTGTTATTGAAAACGTTACCAGGACAAGTGGATCAGTGAAATGCTCGTTGATTATTGTTGGACATTGATGTCAGAACGTTAATTTTATTTCAATGCGTGCCAAGATAAATTTGTTATTACTATTGTTAATTGTTAGAACTATAAAAGAAACGACAATTGTAGATAATATAGTTTCTAAAGAAAAATTTTAAAAAAATATAAATTCGTTAACAAGTGCTAATTCACCAACTTACACACATTTTCTTAATCTAACCATTTAACAAACTGAAATAAAATTGTTTTTTTTTTTCATTCAGTTTACAATACAAACTTTTTTTTATATTTACCACATTAATATAATTACAAGAGTATATTTCGAAAGAAAAAAAACTACATCATAATTTGGAAAACACGTCTAAAAACATAATTATCCATTTATAGCCGGCGAAATTTATCACAGTAATCACATTTTTTATCCTGCTCAACACACCAATACATCGGAAATAACATAACAGCAATTACAACACATCCAAGTGGCCTACTTTAATTCGAAAAGGTATGTTAACTAGTACACCGAGTCGATAAAAAAAAGGTTCGATTCATATCGCTTGTTTTTATGCTTTTGTAGAAGTATTTTGTGCTACAACTTCAAATTTTTATTTTCCTAATAACTAATGACGTTGCGTTAATATTATAGGCATTGTTATAAGTTATGAGAATTATGAAATTAGAGTGTAGACTATTTTTTGTTAAATTGACATGCTTGATAGAGTGTACAGTGTTCAACACTGGAATTTGCACACATACGTTTTATTTAAAAGCCGAATTCGACGAAAGAAAAATGCAGAGAGAAAGTAGAATTAAGAATTGTGGTAAATATCTAAGGTTTAATAAGAGTTATAGTGATTAGAACTTAATACTAGAAAACCTCTTTCATTGAATGGCAGCTGACTGGAAATACAGGGTGTGGCTATCAAATAACGAGATAGATGCTACTATAGACGAGCTACGTAGGCGTCAAAGTTGTATGTCCCACAGCTGTGTAGCGTGAATTCTTCTCATTTAACCCTTCGTTGGTGTGGTAAATAAAAATCACGCGAGTGGTGTGGTCAGTGGCGGCTCTTGATGACGTACGATGTGAGCTGCTGCACGGATGAGACTACTTCGAACTATTTCGGAAGATTTCGGTACGGTTACTTGCTTCTCTGTATACCAGGTGATTCAGTTTGGTATTCGCCCACCTGTAACTTTTTTACCTTTAGAAAAAAGTATAATAAACCATATATATTCGTAAATCCGATGGCAAAGCCTATTGGATGGGATCAACAATTTATCTTTGCAATGACATCTGTCAAAAAAGTGACTGTCAACTTTTTTTTTTCAAATGACACCCTGTATATTTTTTGGCACCATTTAATAGGAATTTTATTTCTAATTCCAAATATGTATCACTATGATAAAATAATAAAAAACAATCACAAAAATAATAAAAGTTTATTCAGATGCGTAACAAGTAGATGACGATGAGAACAATTATTAGGAAAATTTATTTAATAATTTTAGCAAAAAAACTTAGTTCATCAAATGCTCGAAATGTGCACCGTTCATCTCAAGACACATTTCAGTCCTATGTAATACTTCCTGAGTACAGACACGCAAAAGAACTTCTTCAGTCAATTGACGACATTCATGTTTTATTCTATTCTGCAGATCTTCCAAATCAACAAGAGGTGTTGTATAAACCCTCCCATTAAGATATGGCCACAGAAATAAATCAAGTGGCGTGAGATCCGGAGATCTGGGGGGCCACTTTACTTCCACACTACGATTTCCAATTCATCTCCCAGTATAAACTTCATTTAAATAATTGGTGACAATTCTACCGCCATGAGCTGGTGCGCCGTCTTGTTGTAATATCAGATTTGACCGTATTTGTAACGGAACATCGTCCATATATTCGTATAATTCCTCCCTTAAAAATTGTAGATACCTTTCCGCCGTGAGTGTGCCTTCATAAAATTTTAGTCCAATAATTTTTCCATTAAGGATGCCACACCACACATTTATTCCCCAAAAATTTTGAAAATTGGTTTCTCGAAGCCAGTAAGGATTATGTTCTGACCAATAGTGACAATTGTGGCGATTCACTTTTCCATTGTTATGAAATCGAGATTCGTCTGACCACATGATAAGATGTAAAATCCCAACTTCGTGGGCATAGTTCAGCCAGGCTATAAAGTTTACCCGTTCGTCGTAATCTCGAGGAAGCAAAGCTTGATGTACGTGAATTTTAAATGCATGCAGTTTATTATCTTTCAAAATCCGTTGAATTGACGAAAAAGAAATATCAGTTTCATCGGCTATTTGCCGAATGGATATGTGGGGATCAACACTTACTCGAGCTAAAACTGCAATTGCATTGTCTTCATTTCTTGTAGTCCTTGGTCTAAAAGCACTTCTCTTCTCCTTGAAACTCCCAAATGCACCCAAATTTCTTGCTAGTTTTGCAAATAATTTGTCAGATGGCAATGATCTCTCTGGATACCGTTCTATTCGTCTATTCGTCGATATTCGTCTAGCGACCTTACTATTTTTTTGGCATTCCCCATAGATTAAAATCATATGTAACTTCTATTGGTTTGAATACACAGCCATTTTTTAAAGAAATTACAACTAAGTGACGCGCCGTGATATTTGTTGTGGACAGTTAAAAGTGAATTGAAATTATTTTCGTGGGTATCTATTTTTTTCCTAGAACTTACTACATCTCCACGATTTTAGTTATTATTTCTGTTACTCTATCTAAAAGTAAAGAGTGTGATACATATTTGGAATTAGAAATAAAATACATATTTAATGGTGCAAAAAAATATACAGGGTGCCATTTGAAAAAAAAAAGTCGACAGTCACTTTTTTGACAGATGTCATCGTAAAGATAAATTGATCATCCTATCCGATAGGGTTTACCATCTGATTTACGAATATATATGGTTTATTATACTTTTTTCTAAAGGTAAAAAAGTTACAGGTGGGCGAATACCAAACTGAATCACCTGGTATATGAAAGCTTAAACGAAGCAGTCTCATCCGCATGCAGCAGCTCACATCGTACGTCATCAAGAGCCGCCACTGGGTGTGGTGGGGTATGTTGTATCTAGAGAATACAATCCCGAGCATGTTTTTTAATCCCGGGATTACGGCAGTTTTGAAGCGTAATCCCGGGATCCCGGGATTAGACTGTGTAGTTTCTAATTGGGCTCAAATGAAAAAAAAGTAATTTCTTAAAAATTATTTATTAATATTGTTGCACAACACAATATACTAAAATAAGGAACAAAAAAGACAATACAAAAAACTATTTAGAATTTCGAAAATGCAATCGCAGAAATATCAAAGTATCCAATGTTTGACTTCCAAGCCTGCTTCGTAGTTTATTGCCAACATAAGCAGCAGCTGAAAAAACATTTCTAATGGAATTTTAAGTGGCATAGAATTGCCATCCGTGACGAATCTGGATTCTGATTGGGGGTGCAGATAATTAAGCTGACTACTAAGCTGAGTACTATCTTCAATTTTCTGTTAAATGATCTGTTCATGCTGGAGATTAGAGATTCTCTCTGATGTTCATCAGAGTCAGAGATACTCCCGCGACAGCGAAACATTACTTAAGAAGATTATTAAACCTTGCCTCTTTCCTTAGGCTTTCATGGGCTGAAGAATCTAATTTTTGAACATGACAATACAGATCTCTCTCTGGTAAGGCTTGTTCTAAGCTTCTTTGACGAGGCTTATATTAATCTTTTGCCATAACCTCCAGGGCCTCTATATATTTCCCCGGCAGAACATGTACGACATATTATCGGTAGAATGTTTAGCAATCTCGAAGTGCTGGTGATTGTTAAAGGGAAATAGATTCTTTCTGGTGTTCATCAGAAATACTTTGCCCAGCATTACTTGGAAGGATCATTGAACCTCAAAGCTTTTCTTATCTTCAGAGGCTGGAGATCTTATTTTCACCAAGACAATGCACATCTCCATCTGGCAAGATTTGCTCTAAACTGCTTTGAAGAATGTTATATTAATCTTTGCCATAATCTAGCAAGTCTCTTGATATTTCACAAATAGAGCGATTATCGGTAGAAAGTTTAACACGATATTTAGTTTAAGTTTTAGTTTAAGCGATATTCTGGAAAGGAAATAAGTTCTTTTTAGACTTCATCAGAGTTACTTTGAGTGCTCAGTATTACTTAGAGAAGCATCGTTGCTTTTCTTATCTTCAGATGATGGAGAATCTAATTTTTCAACAAGACAATGTCCGTCTCCATCTGACAAACCTTGTTGTAAGCTTCTTCGAAGAAACTTACATTAAATTAATCTTCTGCCGTAGCCTCTCGAGTCTTGGCATATTTCGCGAATAAGTATGGGATGTTATCTATAGGTTAAAAATTTGCAACTGCTAGGAATTGATAAAGGCAAGTAGATTTGTTCTGGTATTGATCAGAGATACTCTGCCCAGAATTATGAATAATTAGAAGGATCGTTGAAGTTGATCTCTTTCCTTATCTTCAGAGGCTGCAGAATCTAATTTTTAAACAAAAGAATGCACGTCTTCACCCGCCAAGGTTTGTTCTTAGCTTCTTTGAAGAGGCTTGTATTTATCTGTTCTCATATCATCCCGATTCTTACCATATTTCATTAATAAAACACGCACGCGATATTATCGGTAAAGGGTTTAGCAATTTCGAATTGCTAGAGGTTGATGATTGGGAATGGGCTTTTTCTAGTGTTAATCATATAGGCTCTGACAACTGCCCAGCATTACTTAAAAATATTGTTAAACCTTATCTTCATAGGTTGGAGAATCTGATTTTTAAACAAACAAAGCAAGTCTTCATCTAGCAAGGTTTTTGCTAAGCTTTTAAGAAGTTCGCGCTAATCTTTTACTATGACTTCCAAAGTCTCAACGCCATATTTCCCAATAAAACACATAGGAGATATTATCGGTGGAGAGTTTAGCAATTTGGAACATCCACCGCAGATCCTAACAATTTTTCAAAATGAGATCTTGGTGGTTTGGTATATTGTACTATAAGATACGATTGACATGTTTATTGGAACCCATACCATGGCGAGCCAATGATTGTGTCGAATACTAGGGAAGGCCAACATATTTAATAAAAAGATGAAACAGAAGGGTTTTCTTCCAACATTTTATTCTTTGTTACTTACCAGTATACCTACTAAAATATAATGATCCATATTATATTTCTTCCTGTTCTAATTGCAGATAACTATCATTAGATAAAGTACAAACTACTTCTGAGATAATGTTTCTACTATTTTCTCATTCTAAATTGGAACTTAAAGATTTTCATGTTATTCACTTTGAAAATTTCCCTGTTGCTAATAACGAGCCATCGAAAAAATTCATAATTGGAATAGACTGTGAAATTGGGTTGGTACTTTAGCCACTTCCACATAATGACATTTATTATTTTACATTGAAACTATAAGTTTGTGTCAAATTTTTCAAAACTCTTATTAAGAAAATAAAATTTATTTAAAAAATGGTATTCAACATAGAACAAAAAGCAAAAATTATCGAACGTACAGGTGTGAAAGTAAATGGCAAGTGGCAGTATTCAATTACGGAATGCATGGCTGTTTTTAGTGGCGAGCATCCTGAATTAGTGTTTGACTACAATGATTTTTACAATGTTTTGACAAATTGTGTAAAGTGATTCAGGGAGACTGGTAGCGTCGGTCGAAAAACTGGAAGTGGACGGCCATCTAAACGTACAGCTGACAATATTGAAGCCCTTCAGCATATTATTGATGAAAATCCAAAAACATCCATTTCAGTAGTGACCCAACAAATTTATCTTATGGTACGTGCCAATTCATTCTTAAAAAAGTCTTACATTGTCATCCATACAAGCTGCAATGTTTTCATGAACTTTATCCAGTGGATTATTTAAGACGAGTGGAATTTTGTCAATGGTTTCAAAATAATCTACACAATCAGGATATCCTTAACACAGTTTTTTTCACGGATGAGGCCTGGTTTTATCTTTCTGTATATGTTAATTCACAGAATATGAGGTGTTGGTCCTCCGAAAATCCTCATTTTTTTGTTGAAAAAACATTGCATCCCCAAAAAGTTGGTGTTTGAGTTGGAATATGTCGAAGAAGATTGGTGGGTCCCATTTTTTTTGAAGGTACACTTACTGCTGCACGATATCGCAATGAGATACTCGACTCATTCATAAATCAACTGGATGATGAGGAATTACAAAATAGGTATTTCCAACAAGATGGTGCAACAGCACATACGACCAGAGAACACTTCAATATCTCAGAGAATTTTCTGATAACAGAATAATAAGCAGGAACACTGAAATCCCATATCCAACTAGGTCTTGCGATTTAAACATATGTGATTTTTTCGTATGGCCATACATCAAAAATTCGATTTATTCAAAGCCAATTTATAATCTGGAACAACTGAGAATTCGCATAACAGAAAAGTGTGAAGAGATCAACAACTCACCGCAAATGCTGCATAAAGTTTTTGCTGGATTGCGGAGAAGAGTTGGTTTGTGTTTAGATGTAAATGGACAACATTTTCAACAACTTCTGTAGCTATATGTAAATTTTGATTATGATTTCGATATTAAATAAATTATTTGTTTTCTTTTTTGTTGTAGTATCATTTCAATGCCATAACCTTTTTTTTACAATGAAACCAAATGAAACTGTCAAGCATCAAGTAATGTGTCATTATGTGGAAGTGGCTAAAGTACCAACCCAATTTCACAGTTTACTCCAATTATGAATTTTTTCGATGGCTCGTTATAATAATACACACAATCTGATAATACACAATTCTTGAATGGTGCTGGAAGAAAATAGGTAGGTATATAGTTATTGTTACAACTCAATTCGATAATTTCACTAACATTTCAGCCTTTTCATACTTACTTCAAGCAAAGACACATACTTTACTTATACTGTCCCATGGTTAGAAAAAGATTTTTAAGAAATCTCTATAGATATTTCGAGTTTTCAGTTTTCTAATTTAACTATCTTTGATAGACGCGTATTAACGATATATTAGAACTCTTGTCGCATACCCAAATATAAAATATGATATTTTCGTATTTTTCCCAGATCAGATCTACTGTAGATATAATCTGAATTAATAAATTTAGATAACAAACATGTTCACCTGTTTTTTATGTACGTGGGCACTTATCGAAGATTATTCTGACAGATAAAACACTCCATAAATTCCGACTCTAAGTAGTATAATGTGCTGGAATATTATTATGCAATGTCGGTTAGTTACCAAGCGAAATTGACGCGTGTGTAATTATAATCTCTTTATGGAGGCGAAGTTGGAAGAAGATGACTGCTTTTGAGAAATCATTACGACCCACTAAACATGTTTTTAATAAGCAGTCACGACGTTAAAGATAACGGCATGTTATGTTGATAATAATATGGCGATAGCGTATTTGTCCGTGTTTAACGATCTATTTACGAAAATATCCTGAATTATATGGAAAACATTACAATATAATCTATGTAACAAAAATATACATAGTTATGTCTATGTGTAACATCGATTGCGTTAGTGGCAGAGTCATTTTCTTGGTAATTCGCGTGTGTTATTTTTGTTAATTTTTTTTGTAATTTTGTACAATTTTCTGCCCTAGAAGTACGGATGTTTTTGGACACAACTAATGAAAATATAAAAAATAAAAAGTTCAAAATATAACAGTAATTCTCTACGCCGTGGAAACAAGGTAAATAGATACCGGTGTAGCACAAATACAATTCCCCATCACCGTGTATATCTTTACCTCGTCTTATTGGACAATGGTACAAAGTACTACCGTAAATGCATTAACAAATAATTAGACATAAAAATAAGAAATGGTGCTAGCTAGAGCAGGGAAATTGCGCCACGCTTCAGAGGCGGGCGCTTAGAAGTTGACGCATAAAATAAATAATATGAAGTAAATTATAAAAGGTGCTCAAACAAGTCTTCCGTGAAGTCACAAACGGAATAACATCTGTTAAATATTTCAAAAATTGTTTCCACAGTTGAATATTGATTAAAAAACACAACATTCCACATAGAAATTCTATTTACAAATTAATTCTAGTGGTTCCTAAAATGTTATTTTAATGTACCTTAAGTAAATGTAGTTAAAATCTAAGACATATAATATTTGTTGCGGGTGGTCACTGGTGTATCACCTTGTTTTATTAAGAGTTCAAACGGAAGCTTATAATGCATTTTTACGTTAGAGTAGGTCTATGATTTCATAATATTTATGCTGATGTCTGTGACACACTCTATTGACTTACTAACTATTAATACGAATAAGCGGAAATAAGCACACGAACTATTTACGGAACAATAGATTGATTAAATATAAAAGGTAAAATATACAGTATGATAATACATAAAACTAGATTAAATAGATTGAAATAATGTTTAATCAGTGATTAAACAGCAGTTGTTATAACCAAGCTAGTATTACGTGCGAAATAAATGTTTTTTAATAGGGAAGATGTCCGTTCTACATCTAGTGCTGTTATATTTGCATATCTATATAAATAAAAATGTAAACGTTCGTTTGTTTAAAATCTGAAATCTCCGAAAGTTCTTCACCGATTGCTTTGAAATTTTGACATAACGTTGCATTCGAATACGCGCGCGTTTTTATATATCTATTATATAGATCACACCTGCGACAGGTAAAAAGATGCTTTTTTGAAATAAAGCGCCATCTATTGGACGTAACAGCAAGGAGCATATCATATAAGAGTCACTCATTCCGCGCTAAAAATTAAACTCTTAAGCTAGCGCACCCTGATGTGGATATGGTAGAACTAAATTCGTAAATAACCGGGATGGTGGCATTTTTAAATTACTATAATATTTTTTTTGTTCTAAATATGCTCTAAATACATGTTTCGATCTTATTTGATCTCATCAGTGCGATATATCTATAAATATAGAAATCACAGACACGTATTTCCGTGTATATAAATAAAAATGAATTCTCTTAAACTATAAATAACGCACCTTAAAATGAATTCTGTTAAAAAATAAATTTAAACTCTATGTAAGAAAAATAAATATTTAAAGTTCAACAACTATTTAAAAAATGCAATATTCTTGCAAAATAAAGTCGTAACAATATATATATATATATATATATATATATATATATATATATATATATATATATATATATATATCATCAATACCTTAGGTTAGGTGTTAAGGTTAAATACAAAAATCAAACAATTCCTTAAAGTTACAGTACATGAAATCAGTAAGTGCATTATTCTATTCTAATTTCGTTCCGTATATCATCCTTGCCCATTCTTTCTTGTTGATTGCCATTCTTTTCGCCTCTCTTCCTGACATTCCTTTGACTCTCAATATGTCTTCCACTTGGCTGTCCCACGAATTCCTAGGTCTACCTCTTGGTCTTATCTGATATCTTCTTGCTTGCCATACTTTTCTTGTTGTTCTCTCCTCTCCCATTCTTGTCAAGTGTCCAAACCATCTTAATTGATTTCGTTGTATATCTTCCTTCAGCGTCCGTACTTTAAGTTCTTCCCTTATTTTGCTATTTCTTACTCTGTCTCTCTTAGTAATTCCCATTATTCCTCTTAAAAACCTCATCTCCATTGCTTGTATTTTGTTTTCCATTCGTTTCGTCAATGTCCAACTTTCGCTTCCGTATATCAATACGGGCTTAAATATAGTTTTATAAACTGAGGTCTTAGTTTCCCTTGACACTTCTCTTCTTCCCAGGAACGAATTGTTCAAGGAGTAGTAAAGTGCTGATGCTGCATCTAACCTGTCATTCAGTTCTGCCTCCATGGTTCCTGTTTTGTGTATTTTCACTCCTAGGTATTTAAATGTTTCTACTTGTTCTATTTTAGTGTCGCCAAGTTTTATTTATAATTCATCATCTTTTTTCCCTATTACCATAACTTTGGTTTTCTCTGCGTTTATTTTTAAATTCTTCTTTCGCAAAGCCTCTGCCCATATATCTAGATTACGCTGAAGGTTGAGCTTATTTTTCGCATAAATCACCAAATCATCTGCAAATATGTTCTCTGCTATATCTAGCGGTTCCATGTTGTAGTATCCCACCTTCATTTTCTTGACTTTCATTTTCGCTTCTTTTGTTACATCATCCATTATTATATTAAATAATACTGGGCTAAGGTTGCCTCCTTGTCTTAATCCCTCCGTCGTTACAAATTCTTCAGATCGTGTGTTCCTGGTTCTAGCGTAATTTCTTGTGTTCTTATATATAGCTTTAATACAGTTTATTAATTTTTGCCCGACTCCTCTCCTTCTTAGACTGTTCCAAACTAGTTCCCTTGGCACGCTGTCAAAGGCTTTCTTGAGGTCTATAAAGGCCACATATATATTGTCATTGTTACATTTCTCTATTAATTGTTTCAGTGTGAATATGTGGTCCTGAACTCCTCGTCCCTTTCTGAAACCACTTTGTGAATCTTCTAGTTGTCTTTCCACTGTTCTTTCTAGTCTTTTGGTCAGTATCCATTCATAGAGTTTGGCCAGCGTGCAAAGCAAAGTAATACCCCTGTAATTAGCGCAGTCCCGTTTATTCCCTTTCTTGAATATCGGTATCAATATTCCTATCTCCCAGTCATGTGGTATTTGTTCCTCTCTCCATACTTTGTTTAGTAGCTTAACCATTATTTCCACAGCTTTCGGTCCTAGGTTCATTATCATCTCCGTATATATTCCATCGTGCCCTGCCGCCTTGCCCCTTTTTAATCTTCTCACGGCTTCCTACACTTCTTCTATTGTTATCTCTACGTCTTGTTCGTTATTTTCGTTAATATTCTCTTGTTCTTCTTTAGTTCCTATGTCATTGTTCTTTTCTATCGTTAAAAGTTCTTCGAAATACTCCTTCCACCTCTTTATAATGTCCTCATCTTCATCTAGTATTTTCCCTTGTTTATTTTTAATAAGATTCGGCTTATATGTTCGTCCGTGTCGAAGGGTTTTTAGTACTCTATAAAACAGCTTTAGGTTCCCGGAATGGTCTCTCTCCATCTTGGCTCCAAATTCTTCCCATGATTCTTGTTTCGCTGCTTTTACCATGGTTTTAACTTTATTTCTCTGCTCTTTGTAACTGTCGTATTTTTCATTTGTTTTATCGTTCAAATATTGCATCCATTTCTCTTTCTTGGTTTTTATCTCAGCTGCTATTTCTTCGTTCCACCATCTGGTTTGTTTGCTGTTTTCTCTAATTTTTGTCATTCCGCAAACTCTCTTGGCTGCTTTAATTATTAGTTCTTTCATAACAATAAATAAACAAAAGTTCTAATAAACAGCAGTATAAAATACGGACAATTCTAAACTTGCTAATGTACCAAGAACTTAATTTATCTTCTACAAATGCTTCAACTGCCTAATATTTCTCGAGTTTCGGTTCAGAGATCTATCATTAGAAGACCTACGAATGTTATCATGAAATTTCCTAATAATTAAACTCATAGATATATTTAACAACTGCTCTTGAACTAAAGTTTGATGATCGGATGTAACACAAATATACCACGAAAAACTAACCTTCTGCAAAGTTACCAACTTTGCTTGTGAATAGAATTTACATAGCCAAATAATTTTAACTACACAACCATCTTATCGTAACTGATATTAACATATAATAGAAGATAATTTGATTCACTAAATTCCTTAAACTTAAACATTGTCAATTAGTTTCTACGTTAGCAGAAAATAAAGAAGATTTACAGACCTCACAATCGGGTAAAATAGTTTTTTTTTTTAGGAAGAATCCACATACATAGGTGACAACTTGATAATTCAATTTATTCTCATTATTAATCAGAATATTTTGAGAAAAATCATCTTCTAATGTACTAGTCTTAGCACTTTTAGGCTCAATAGAAGTCATAAACGATTGTAGGTTAGTTAATATATGCCCACTATCCTCATCACAATTGATATTGGAATAATATCGATTTTCGCAATCTAGAATTTTACATTTACATTTGTGCATACTTGGAAAATTCATTATAAAAATAAATTTGTATGCAAAATATTAAAAGAAATGATTACTACAACAATTAATAAAATAAAACAACAATTAATAAAATACAACAACAATTAATAACTAAACTTACCCAAAACTTGTTCCCCTTTTCTCCATAACCTCAGTCTTGTTCTCACATAACTTAAACTAACTTCCACTGCATTACCTACTAAAAATAATTTGTAAACACTACATCATCATGATTTGCATTTTTATTGTATCCTCGGTACCGTACACTGTTGCCATGTCGCATACTCTTATAGTTAACCACATTTATTCATAGATTTCTTAAGAATATGAGGAACAAAAAGACTTTTTGATGAAAATAACTCTACAAACTATCTCATGCTTTATATCAAAACCTTCTTTGATACAAATAATAGAAATCTGCATAAAATAAATCTGTATCTGTACACATGGACATAACAGCACGTATTTACTAGTGTTAACTTCAACCACACACGCATGCGTTTCTGTCTAGCGACTTCGTCAATGTGGATTTACGTAGGAAGTACCGACTGAAGTTCGCTTTCTGGTCTAGAAATGAATTTTGTCTTATCAAATGACACCAGGTAACCTCGTGACATCCGAAAATCAAGAACGGACTGCATTGTCAAAGATTACAGTCGTCAAACGGAGCCATCGATGCCTTCAAAAACGCAATTTTGACTGTACCAACAAACGAGTGGAATATCTGCTTCCAACGTTGAATCAAGCGCTGCAAAAGTGCATTAATCTTCGTGAGGAATACTTCGCCCCCGTTAAAGAATCCTAAGCCAAGAAACCCTGCTATTAATCTTTATTTGTTGTAATCTACTGGAAAGGAAACCTTTAAAGAGGCGGATAGAATAATCATCGAAACCTGCTCCTCTCAGCATCTCCGAAAGTCTAGGGTGACTGACCGTGTCGAATGCCTTCGAGTAGTCAGGCAGGATAAGAATAGTTACAAGACTCCGGTTCGTCGCCTGCAGGACATCAACAGTTAACGCATAAGAATGCCATCGTGCAATTAAATCCCTATTGAAATCCGGATTGAATATCTGACAAAAGTTAAGCTTCTCCAGCAAATGCGCAATCTATACCCGCGCAACTATAACCTGTTCCAAATCCTTTTACATAACAGGCAATATGTTTATTGGTCTCAAGTCATTCAGCTCCTTAACATTGAGTGTCGTAATTAAAGACGGCAGACTATGTGCCCCAGCAGTGGCGTTGCGTAGAGAGTTTAGCAGAATAACAGTGCGCTTACTTAAAAATAAATATATCGAATCCCTATACAAAACGTAAAAACATAAATAACTTACCCAACATGTTTACATTGTTGCAAAGAAATGCGGATGTGCGCGATGAAAAAACTGCACCATAATATATGTTTCTGTATTAGTCTCGGAAAGGTCTTTGTATCTGTACAACGGATCTTCAGTATTGGTAAAAAGTTGCCCTAATTTTGTAAAATCTACATTTTTATCTAATACACTGTTAAATTTTTCACGGACACAATCACTTTTTTCATCTTCAACGTATAAGAATTGGTTGCGGCGGCTCGGGTATATCAGGACACAGCGAATGAAATAGCCGAATCCGTTTCGGAGATTTAAGAAAAACCGCTTTCGTTTGTCCTATCAGTTGATCCACATCAGGATAAGTTGTACATATAGTGTTTGTTAGAAGGTGTAAAGCGTGAAGCAAACATGTGACATGCAGCAGGTTTGGTTGAATCGTTTTGAGTAAGTTTGCCGTGGAACACATAACCTAGGCAGCATCGGTAACTAACATTAACACTTGCTTCGGTAAAATCTCAAATTTATGTAGTGTTTCTATTAATACATCATATATCGCTCTGGCAGTTCACCCTTGCATTCGCTTACAGGTTAGTAAATAAGGAGGAGAAGGTCCTTGCGGAGTCAGCGTCCGTACTAGAATGGCTAGGATGGACTGTTTTTTAATATCTGTAGTTTCGTCTATTGTTAACCACAGGAATATTTTTTTTACCGTATTTTTCGTACAATTTACAATTCTCTCACGCACTGATGGTACGTAATTCCGTAGCGTACTTCTTGCTGGTAATTTCCACGTAGGATTGTATTTCTTCCAAAACTGAGGAAACATTGGGTGTTCCACTTTCTGCATTGGTATATTGGTCGCAATTAACGTCATTGTTAAATCACACACAAATTTATTATATGATCTGCGTCCACTATTATTCGATTTATGTTTGTCACTTGGCACTGACTGTCTTTGGCACTGACTTTGGCACTGACTGTCTTTGGCACTGACTTGCTTTCCAAGTTAATAAAGTTGTTTCACAAACTAAACATTTCACTACGGTACCGTCATATATTAAATCGGGAAACCGATGTAAAAATTTCTTTACTACGTTAGCATGCAACCGTGTCGATGCATTCTTTCTACGCACTCCCGACATTTTCAACACGATTGTGTTAACAATGTATCGCTTACAACGTCTCAACGGCAACTGAATTGATCGTCGTACGCCTCTACTCGATCCCTCCACATCACGCTACTGTTCGGGCACATAGTCTGCCGTCTTTAGTCATAATAAAAACGTCTCATATATAGGTGTTTTTTTTTTAATAAACAAACGGAACTTATTTTATGAATCGCCCTTGTAACAACATTTTTTCCATAAATACTGATAGGCGATTCTCACCTACCAATTCATCTTCACACATCAGTTCCGACATATCTACATTTAATAGGTATTTTACCTTCTTTTTGTGCAGTTTATTTTAATATCACCTGTATATAATACGTTACAATTTACATTATTACCGTTTTCTTCCTGGCCTTGGATAAATAAAGCATTTAACATTACGGGTTCCCTAACCGAAAATACATATTCTAATTTGCAGATGTACGTTAATTATTCATACTTACCCGTGGTTGACTAAAGCTCTGTTATTCAAACATTTATGTTACCTTTACTCATGTTGTTGATGTCACACTATTTAAGGAATTATTTTAAACAATTTTGCTAACTAGAGTTTACGGTATTTATTGGACAAACTAATTTTGAATCACCGTAAATAAATAAACAGACGCTCCAGGACGTCAGCTCCAATAATACAATTGTAATTACTGAAATTGATGTATTGATAACGGGATTTGATCACATGATCTACAACTAAAAATAAAACGCATGTATGTATATACCTATGGATATTTAAACATGTTAATTACATTAACATATATTCGAAGGCACTTCTTAAATAAACGAAATTAAGTGTTCTAACTTGATTCAATTTAAAACTTGTTTGATTTTTTGTTTCGGGCAATTGCAGTGGAACAAAATTAACGATAAACTGTATATCTATACGTAGTTTACATCATTGTTATTGTCGATATCAATACGAGACCCTAAATGTCTAGGTTTATCACCGAACAAACACACTTATCTCTCCAAATAATTAACTGTATTTTTTCTCTGCATCCGTGTATACTCAAAGCTATAAGCATGTTGTGATAGAGATTAGATACTATTGTTTGTTGTATTTGTTTTGTTCGAATGTCCTTCAGTATTTCTGTGATACTAAATGCTGATGGCTTAGTGTTGGCCGTATAATTACTGCCAGTGTGCTTACTTTGCGTGTATTTGCAAATTCAAAAAGATATGTTATTACAAAACACGCGTATGTCATTAGGTACGACTATATTTGTTGATTTTTTTTTGTCGTTGAAAAGATAATGTTATTTTTAGCGAAATTATAAAATTATGAACCTTGACGATGTTATAGACCACAGAAAAAAATTGTTGAATGTTTTGAATAACGTTGGCGTGTAGCTTGGAGTTGTGTACGTAAAAATAAGCACTTGGTTTTCTGTAAAAGGAACAGATTTCATTTGGAATTTATTTAGAATTGTTTGAAGCATTCGATACCGTGTTTTCTCAATTTTAATTAATCAAACAAATTAGTGGATATGCAATTTGACAAGCAATATTCACAAATTTAGTTTCGTAAAACGCATTTTTGTTAACCAAAATTCGCAAACTATTTATGGAATAAATTCTGTAATTTCAAAATGAATGATATTTTCGTAACACGCCAAAACAGGTCTACTTTTATTTTAAATTGCGCTGGTTTTAACCCTATTTCCCCCATAATCTATATTCGAATCTTTGTGGGCTTGCCGGACCATCGCTTTAGCCACTAAGCTATCAAAGGCAGTGATTTGGAATCTTTGTAGGGATCCTTGAGTTACATCAAGGAAACAGATGATATATATATATCTTGCTCGTAGTAGGCCGTTGTGCAAATTTGTTGATTTTTCGCGAAGTAATGTAGGATAGTAAGATATATATCATCTGTTCCCTTGGTGTAACTCAAGGCATCCCCACAAAGATTCGAAATCACGGCCTTTGGTAGCTTAGTAGTTAAAGCGATGGTCCGGCAAGCCATGCACTTGGGTTCGAATCCTACTCTGGGCGAATTTTTTTTCTATAAAAAAATAGAAAATAAATTAGCATTGTAATATATAGGAAGCATATTTACATATATATATATATATATATATATATATATATATATATATATATACAAGGTGTGTATAAATTGGCAGACCCACTACACGCGGCGATATTCTTCGTTAAATTCGGAGTCCAAAATCCTAATACGAAAATGTTGTACCATGTTCCATATCTTTGCACGAGGTTCCTAAAGTTCGGACTTTCAGTCTTGAAATAAGCATTATTACTCGATATTTGTTGTCAGAAAGAGCTACAATTTAGAAGAAAGAAGAATTGTTGTTATTATCCTTTCGTTAAAGTTTTCTTTTTGATTTTAAAGTTTGTTTTTAATATTTGTTTATTAACTTATTTTGACGAAAAACACATCTGACAACGTTGTAAAACAATAAGTAGGCAGCCTAATGTTGTTCTAGTCAAATACATTACTACTGTCAAATTTTGACACTTATGTAATCTACCTATTTCATTCGACTTGCTTATTTTTCGTGTTTATTTGTATAATTTTGTTTAGTTTTCTGATGGATTTCAATTCGAACAATTATGTAGGTATTAATTACATTGATTTCTATCAAGAAGATGTACAAAAATTAGTCAATATTATCAAAAATTTTAAAAACTTTGTAATATTTTCGTAATAAATATGTAATCTAAGAAACCAATTTTATTTCGTTTGTTTCTTTTTTAAATTTAAAATGTAAGGTTCACATGACGACGTGTAAAAATGTTCCGAAGATTATAACTAGCACATGCGTGTTCAATGTTGCCAAATGTATGTTTCTTTCAAATTCATTCTGAAGACAAAGGAAGCCTGATACATCGTTTTAGGATTAGGACTTTTAACTCAAAATTTGACCAAGAATGTCGCCACGTGTAGTGGGTCCGCCAATATATACTCACCTTGTATATATATATTAACTTTTTCTCTTTGGTGTACGACATTTTTCTATTAGTAATGTACGATAACTGAAACGTTTGACAGGTTGAAATTTCATGGCTACCTTACTTAATCTTAAGATGTATTCTCCGTGAATTAAAGCATAATATCAAAAACTTGTTTCAACATGTTATACATGGTTGAAATCAGAAAAAAACTCTTTCTAACTGTCTCAAAATCCGACATAGTGCCGATAAGAAATAAGAATGTTGATTATGGCCAGATAGAGTCGAAACGTCATATGGGAATTACGAGTTTACCATTAGATAGTAGATCAAAAGTGGCGTCGAGAATGTGTTTTTAGTTTCCCCTGTAACCGCAAATAAGCGTATTAGAGGTAAAAGAAGAAAATTAGCTTCTTTTGTTTTTTAAAAAATCTCGAACATCATTTGACACAGGTCCATTTTCTCTTCGAATTCATAACACATAACACAAAATTTAGCAACTTTGCCCAATTTAAACCTACCCTGTATCTCCAATAATAAACGAGATCCCCATGGTGTCGAAAATGAATCAGCCTGTATACAAGTGTCCCGTATCGTTATGTTCAAATTTTAGGAATGTAAAGTAGACTTCATTTCAAGTAACAAAAACGCAAAACTTTTATATCAATTTTTATTTGTTTCAAAGTTACAGATCTATGAATGTGATTGTCAAATCATGAAAAAAAATGTAATCCTAAAATCAATACAAACTGATTTTATTTAAACAAAAGTTATCTAATTTAATAACAGGCCTGTGATTGTTAACGTCGCATAATAAAATGTTATCCTAAAATAAATAAACTCGTGTCGTAGTGCATACAGTAATTTCTTGGAGATCTATAAAAAAGAGTACTGGAAATTGATTTATGATAAAGAAGGTTCTTACTGCTAAACCATGAATATCATACAATAAACAAAAGTTCAGATGACTGTTAACGTTGCATTTTTTAATAAAGGATTACATTACGGTTCAGTTCATACAACAGTTTATTAGTGAGTGGACACATTTTCTTTATTCAAAATGCCTTACCGATTTTCTTCTCAAGAGTATGCGGACATGCATTTTGTGTATGGCTACTGTAACGGCAGTGCACGTCAAGCAGTTATTGAATAGCCACATCGGTTTCCCGATAGGCGCATTCCTCATTACAGAACGTTTCTGTAAGTACACAGACAATTTAGGGAATGCGGACTGCGTGATTATCTTTTCGACCGAGGAGTAAATTTGCCAGCAGACTTAGAAGAAGAAGTAGTAGTTATTGTTACAAGAGATTCAACTCTCAGTGTACGTCGAATCGCTAGACAACTAGGAGTGCCACGAACTACAGTTTGGCGAATTTTGAAACGTGAGGGCTTATACCCATATCACTATCGCAGGGGACACGGTTTGATTGAGGCAGACTACTATGCTCGTCTAGTTTATCCTACCTGGATATTAAGACAGTCACGGCTTCATTTTAATTTCTGCGGGACAGTCCTCTGGACAAATGCATCTACGTTCACGAGAAGTGGTGTTACAACTCTAAGAAACCTGCACAGGTGGTCATCAGAAAATCCCAAAGCTATACGCCCATCTAAATTTCAACATGAATTTTCTATTAACACTTGGGCGGCCCTAATCGATTACTTGTTGATTGATCCTGTATTCTTCCTGGGAGATTAAATGCAGAAAATTACCTTCATTATTGACGAACTGCCAGGTCTTTTAGAGGATGTCCCACTGAATGTTTGACGAGACATGTGGTTTCACATTGATGGGGCATCACCACATTTCGGAATTGCTGTCCGAATTTGGGTTAACGTCAATTATCCAAGATGAATTGGTCGAGGTGGTCCTGTTGCATGGTCACCCAGATCACCCGATCTTAATCCCCTTGACTTTTATTTATGGGGGTACATGAAAAATTTAGTCTACGCCCAAGTTTCGAACACAAGAAAAGAGTTGTTGGATCGTATTCACCTGGCTGTCGAGCAAATCCGACAAAACAAGTATGAAATTCGGATAAGTACTTCTTCTGTTGGCTTACGGGCACAAGCCTGCATTCAACAAGGAGGTGGACATTTCGAAAATATTATTAATTGAACTTTTTTAAATAAAATCAGTTTTTATTGACTTTAGGATTACATTTTTTTTCATGATCTGACAATCACATTCATAGATCTGTAACTTTGAAACAAATAAAAATGGATATACAAGTTTTGCGTTTTTGTCACTTGAAATGAAGTCTACTTTAGACTCCTAAAATTTGAACATAACGATACGGGACACTTGTATAGTCTGACTCTATGCCAGGTTAAAGATCTTTTAAAATATCTTTGTGCATCAATTCTTGGTGTGACCATCCACCATATCTTGGCTAAAGTTAGTTTTAGTCGTATTCTGAATCTGTTGTTAGTAAGATACTAATATAGTCTTTGATATTATATCTTTTTTCATTAGTATTCTACAGAAAAAATTCATGTATTCATTCATTAACACAATAATGGCAAAGAAACAGTACATTTAGAATTTACTGTTTCTTAAACAATCTTGAAAAATTACCAACAATAATGGAACAATTAACTATTCCAGCAATACGCACTAAATACATCTTTTTTCAAAACACAAAGAACAAAGCAATTAACTATTTTAATAGCTTTCATAAATTTTTAAAACAATTAAAAATTTTTATACACCATTATTGGAATATCGTAAAAATCGTTGTAAACATGTAAAATACTAGTTTATTTGAGGACGCATTAGTATTGTGCCAACACAAACTAAAGGTGAATACATACTTAGAAATGATTTAAAACAGAAAGAAAGATTAGATAAGAAATATTTTTTTTATGTTAGTTTGGTCGTATTTTCAATGTTCGAAAGTTTTCGCTGTGTTGGCATGTTTGGAATTGTTATTGCTAATAGTCGCATGTTCTTACTTTTCTAACATGTTAAATACAGTAATACAAAAATGTTAAAAACATATCTTAAATGTACACGTGAATATACACAAGGCGAAAATCGTTCACGCTCAACTTGATACTAGTGTTCAACAGACGTAGGCCAGATGAGACTTTGGAGAACTTTAAACAATTTCGGTTTGTACCCGTACAATATATCACCTGCACAAGCTTTAAGAAGCATCAAGACTTGAATTTAATCGTTGGCTGGTGAGAAATCAAAGGCTTTGTCTTTAGTAATAAAGCCTCCTTCACCGGAAACGACATCAATAGCACCAGGAATTCACATTGTTGGGAACTTGAAAACCAGGGAAAACTAGAGAATCCAATTTTCTAGATAGACTTTCGATAAATCTTTAGTGTGGTATTATTAATTACTAAAGACCAAATTATATGCAAAAAAAACCTGAAAATATGCAGATGTTTTAGCCTTAAATATGCACTTCCTTATGAAAAATATGCAGGTAAAAAACTACGAGGAATGTTGGAAAATGGAATACTGTAGAAAAAAATATTCTATTATGTTTACTATAAGTTTATTTAGAACATTTTACAACATAATTAACTATGAAAACAATTTATAATCACATATTTCTCAAAGTTTTCAACAGAAAAATTGTGACGCTTGTCTGAAAACATGTATTTATATATTGAAAAGGTTCGTTCTACGTCGACGCTTGTTATAGCAGCATATTTCAAATTAGAAATATCTATTGTCAAGTCAAGAAAGTCAAGGAAATGAAGGTGGGATACTACAACATGGAACCGGTAGAAATAGCAGTGAGCATATTTGCAGATGATTTGGTGATTTATGCGAAAAATAAGCTCAACCTTCAGCGTACCTAATCTAGATATATGGGCAGAGGCTTTGCGAAAGAAGAATTTAAAAATAAACGCAGAGAAAACCAAAGTTATGGTAATAGGGAAAAAAGATGATGAATTATAAATAAAACTTGACGACACTAAAATAGAACAAGTAGAAACATTTAAATACCTAGGGGTGAAAATACACAAAACAGGAACCATGGAGGCAGAACTGAATGACAGGTTAGATGCATCATCAGCACTTTACTACTCCTTGAACAATTCGTTCCTGGGAAGAAGAGAAGTGTCAAGGAAAACTAAGACCTCAGTTTATAAAACTATATTTAAGCCCGTATTGATATACGGAAGCGAAAGTTGGACATTGACGAAACGAATGGAGAACAAAATACAAGCAATGGAGATGAGGTTTTTAAGAGGAATAATGGGAATTACTAAGAGAGACAGAGTAAGAAATAGCAAAATAAGGGAAGAACTTAAAGTACGGACGCTGAAGGAAGATATACAACGAAATCAATTAAGATGGTTTGGACACTTGACAAGAATGGGAGAGGAGAGAACAACAAGAAAAGTATGGCAAGCAAGAAGATATCAGAGAAGACCAAGAGGTAGACCTAGGAATTCGTGGGACAGCCAAGTGGAAGACATATTGAGAGCCAAGGGAATGTCAGGGAGAGAGGCGAAAAGAATGGCAATCAACAAGAAAGAATGGCAAGGATGATATACGGAACGAAATTAGAATAAAATAATAATGATAGATTCTGATAGGCTGCACTTACTGATTTCATGTACTGTAACTTTAAGGAATTGTTTGATTTTTGTATTTAACCTTAACACCTAACGGTAAATAAGGTATTGATGATATATATATATATATATATATATATATATATATACATATATATATATATATATATATATATACATATATATATATATACATATATATATATATATATTAAAAATAATAGACTTTTTATTGGTTTAGCGACCTTTTATTGAATTATGATGTTTTATTCTACGACGTTTCGACTTTTATTATTTTTCAGTCTTTTTCAAGTATCTAGAAACAAGAATTAATACAATGAGAATATGAGAATTGTGTTTGCTTTTGTGAGATTGAATTAACAATTAAATTAACAATTAAAATTAGATTAAAGACAGAATTACCAATTAAATTAACAATTAGAGTTAAAATTTAAAATTAGATTAATAATGAGTAGGGACAATTAAAGTGATTACATCTGTATAAATGAATAGAAAAATTTGAATTAAACTACAATACAGTAAGGTAAATAGAAACAAGAATTACTACACTGAAAACGTGAAAGTTGTGTTTGCTTTTGTGAGACTGAATTAACAATTACATTGACAATTAGAATTAAAATTAGATTAAAGACTGAATTACTATTATTTTTAATATTAAGACACGGCCAATAAAATAAATAAGAAAAATAAAATTCTTATAAACACTACATATATATATATATATATATATATATATATATATATATATATATATATATATTGTCAAGTCAATATTTCTACTGAATCACCACACAAGATTTTAACAATGCCCTTTAGCTTTTTAAAACCCTCATTTTTTCCTATTACACTTAAAAATTTTTCATACACAGACTGTCCCACTCCTCCTTTAACATCAAAATGTGACTTTTCAACTTTGTTTATTATTTCAACGCTCTGGATTAGCGATATAAATTGTTTTTCCAACTGCAATATAGCAGTGGAAATAAAACTGTAATTGGCTTTTATGGATTTACTCGAATACACCTTTTGGGCGTCTATCACAGATTGTGCATCCCTATCAAGATCCATAATAATTGTCTTTATTCCTTCATAATGATTTGCATGGAAAATAGCAGCCTCCAACCACATTCCCCATCGTGTGATTACTGGTTGAGGAGGAAGCGGAACACCGGGTAGATGTTGTTTGTAAAACTGAACTCGTAATGGGGCCTTTAAAAATACTTTCGTAACACTACTAATTAAAGAATTTACTAAGGGAAAATGGTTTCTGACTTCTTCTGCAACACGATTTAGTCCGTGCGCCAAGCTAGTTGTGTGAATTAAATTTGGGTAAAAGATTTTCAAGTTGAAAGCTGCCTTCACCTTGTATGGTGCAGCATCCGTGCAACAATAGAATTTTCTCTGTTGGAATCGATTCCGGCAAGAAGAAAGTTGCCAGTTCTTCCTGTATAAACCTTGTTATTGTCAAATTATTTGCCTTTTTCAACTGTTTGAATGAAATTAAATAAGATTTTGCTGAAACCGATACGTTAAGGATACCAATCATTAAATGAACCCCCCACTGAACCCCCAATGAACGGCCCACACTATCAGTAGTTTCATCTACGCATATATAAAGATAATTGTGTGCAACAACCTTCTTCATTCAATGTTTCTGCATAGATACAGCGTATATATTTTTTTCTTAACGTGCTCTCGTCGGGAATGTTATCTTTGCTGATGTACTTCAGCAAAAATAACTTGACATTTAAATTGTTTAGCTTATGTAGTGGAATATCTGCCTACACAAACATTTGACACAAATCTTCATTAAATTGTTCTTGTTCCGATTTTTTGGAAGTTGATGGCAAACATTCCGGTAATGTTTGCTGACTCTTCTTCGCCAATTCCATCTTTATTAGTTTTGCAGCATGAGATGGAGTTTTCATACGTTGATCGACTAGGAACTTTCTCTCACTTGTAATTTGCAAAAAAATATCACATCATCGGTTGTTTTCTTATAAAATAAATGTTAGTAAAAGATAAAGGACTAATTAAAAACTTAATTAATTAATTAACAAGAGGAAATAAACTTAAAATTTACTCACAACCTTGCAGCATGTTACGCAAAACACATTTTCTCCATCCATACGCAATTCTGAATAAGGTGCAATCCATCCAGGCACAGTCGCTATTTTCGGCATTTTTGCTATTATACTCGTATATCGCAACTCACAAGTTTACACTTCGAAAAGCCAACGTAAAATGACGTTTAAAATAAAATTTCTTTCGAATATGGGAATAAATTTCTCCGAGTAGCAAAGAAACACATACTCCTCCTCATTTTCTTGTAAAATGTATTTTTGTATTTATTTAGAAATTTGAAGGTATTAGCTTTTCCTGGAATATTATCTCGGCCTGGAAGTATGGGAAGAGCATTAATAAATTCTTGGAGACGCTTATCGGAAATTTAACGGGAAGAGGTTTAATAAAATGCTATTTTTTAATTTAAAGAGGGCTGTTTAATTTTTGTTTGTTTGTTACATCCATGACATAGTTTTAGTAATGCTTATAATAAATTTGATTTAGTAAATAAATAGAACTCGGATACTTAAAATATGCAAAAATGCTGAATTACTAGAAAATATGCATATATTATGCAAATATGCAAATTTATGCAAACTGAATATAATCCGGCCTTTAATCATAATTATCTAAGACCAACAACTGCGTAATTTACTTGTGGTAAAGCTATTATAATAATAAGAGATAATATTTATAAAATCTTACAGTATATCGTTTATTTCTGTGCTTTAGTCGAGGATTTTAGCTTAACATTTTCATTTATTCAGTAAACTAAATTATTAATTAAATATATATTGGGCAAACAGGTAGAACGTTCAAAAAACGCATATACGAACATTATTATTCGTTTAGAAATGGGAAAACAGATTCTGCATACTCCAACCATTTAATTGAAGAAAGCCATAGTTTTAATAATAATTTCAAGATCCTACATGAAGATAAGAAAAATAAGAAACTCGATTTATTAGAAGCAATGGAAATTAATAAACAAAAATTTTCAAATAAATTATTAAATGACAAAACAGAGCTTAATTCCTCCCCTCTGTTGAACTTATTTCCTATTTTTGATTGAAATGTTTTGTTAGTTATGTGTCACTTATAATTAGAGAACGGACATTCTTACCACATGACTAAGTTCTCCGAATACAATAGCCCTTGTCCATTGTTAACGCAGCGAAATCAGGTGGCCGAGAAAGTCAAACACAAATACTTCATTATATTACGTCGAGATGTACTCAGCGAAGTTTATAAACATTCCGAATTGCCGATTGCGTTTAATGGATATTTATCCTCCGAATACAATAGGGTGTTGTCATTGTAATCGCAGCGGACCAGATGGCCGAGAAAGACTAACATATACTTCATTGAATTACGCCGAGTCATGTGGTAAGAATGTCTGTTCTCTACTTATAATATAATTTATGTTATCTATGTATCCCTTATACTAAAAGAGGCGGGTAAAAATATTTCGGTTTCCAATTTCTGAGAATACCATTAAGTCATAAAATAAAAAAATATATACGTTTAAGTACAATGTTTTACAGTACCGCTTGTTATATCTGAAGAAACCGTTGTACGGTGAAACAGCTGTTATATATTATTAAATATTATTAAATAAAGTGTAAATCTAATACAACATTGTGTGTGTTTTTATCATTTGATGTGGATTTACATCAAGTAAAGGCAGAATCGATTCAAACTAAATTATATTAAAATTAACTTAAATGAGGCTTAAATCAATTAATATATTTTTTTAATTCTATAGCTATATTCATCAATACTGAATAGGTACCAGTAATTTACCTTTAATAAAATTTAAAATTCTAGAGAATCTGTTTTGATTCCTTTCTTGGTAATTTATTAAAATCGCCCAGCATTTCTTAAAATGTTAAAGGAATAATAATTTAATAATAACCAAAACTCTGTCTCTCTGTTACTACAAAATGAAACAAAAATGTTTTTAGGAGTGCAGGTAGAGGAATATAGGTACTTGACAAGTTGGGTTCTTAAAAATATCCTAAAATAACTCTCTTTTTCGGTCAGGCGTTTAAAAAATACACCATATGTTCGACACTTTTTTTTAAGCATAAAATAAACCTTTAGAAGAAGCAGTCAATAAAGATTTTGTTGTAAATTTGTATATAGCTTTGTATATGTATATCCGGCGTCAAAGAATCACAAATTTTGTTTTTGTATTTTTTTGTACAACTTGTATAGCCGGTTTATATTTGTTTTTAGTTATAATAACCATTATGACATTATACAGAGACGCATATGTTTAGTATCCTATCTATGTAATATCTACGATATCGGTCAAGAGCGTAAAATACCATATCGTATTACAAACATCGACAACGTCTACCCTAAAGGACCACCTAGAAGTGCCGACACTTATTATAGACATTTTTAAAACATATATACTTTGTAAAACTAAGAAAAAGATCAGTTGTTACCGAATCACTGTCAGAGTGTTATTGTAGTCAAACTCACTTAATACATTATATATTTTATGTAACATTTAAATATAAATATTAAAAGTGTAAATAAATAGTTTTTAAAACCACAAGTGTGTTATTCGAAAACATAATTGGCGCAGTCAGTAAGGATCCAGAAAGGTAGAATCAAGAAGAATAAACTTCATTTTCAACCTTTGGTATCAACCATCAATTCTGGACCGAATCGACGAAGAAAATAGGCTCCGAAGAAACTTAAAACAAGTAAGTTATTGAGTTCCTATTTTTCTCTCAACCTCATTTACCTTGAACAGCAACAATCGCTTTAATTTTAAATAATTATAATTTATGACAAGTAATTTTAGTATAGATAATCTCGCTGAATCATTAAGCAAAATGACATTAAATATTTCAAATATTCAAGCAGCCAAAGCCATTGCTGATTGCCTTCCAACGTTTCACGGCAATTATATACAGTTAGAAAGTTTTATTAGCTCTTGCGATGAATTTTATAACACGTATGGTGTCACTACTGACAATAATTTAAATCATTTCGCATATGTTTCAATAAAATCAAAATTAAGAGATGAGGTAGCAAATTATATAATGTGTAGACCAGATCTAAACACTTGGACCTTAATTCGTAAGGCTCTTAGAGATCAATTCGGGGATAGGATAGATAGACAAACATTAAATAGAGAATTTTTACATATGACAAAAAACCGCAATGAAAATATAATAGATTTCTTAGAAAAAATTAAACAAATGAAGTCGCGATTAGATTCGAAAATTAACTCAGACTCATCAATTCCGACCGAACGCAAATCCTTGTTTCTTGACCAAAATGAAAGTAACTCTTTAGATATTTTACTTATTAATGCAGATGATACATTACGAACAAAAATTGAATTGAAAGAAGCAAAGACCTTAACGGAAGTCACTGATATTGTCTTTCGACACTTTTATAATACTCAGCGAATAAATTCGTTACAGGATATAAACAAGAGCAGAAATCCAATTAATCCAAAACCAGTTATACCGTTCAATTCTCATTTTAAACCAATACCTGTTTTTAATACACATAACAATGCATCAGTTAGACCACCGGTTCATATCAATCGAGGAAACAATTCAAACTTCTTTCATCAGAATTCACCATGGCAAACACAACAAAACCGTTCGTATTTCCCCAGTCAACCCATTAATATACAGCCTAAACCACAAATGCAGCAAAAATATTTTACGAATTCACAAGTTTTTGGCAAACCAAAGAACGTATTTACACCACAAAATTCTTATCAACCTAATTATAGACCCGAACCAATGTCAACAACGTCACGAATTCCATCTGTCCGTACAAATCAAAGTACCAATAATAAAAATAACATCTTTCAAAATCGAGGACCTAGAAACTTTATTCCAGAAGAACTCACAAATATTGAACACGAAAGTCAAAATAATTATGATTATACAGGGTGCTACAGTCATGATGAAAATTCTGAAAATTATTATCAGACATCTCATAGTATTCCCAACAATTTACATACCGATTATTCTGAAAGTAATCTTTATGATACCTATGGATATAATCATTCTTATCATCCTAGTTATTTCAACGAAAATAATTCCTCTTATGAATCAACCTCCGAAATTGACTATCATCCAAATACAGAACAACATCAAAATTTTCACAGGCGCGGCACATCAGGGCACATAGACCTCAATAATATTTCTCCAAATTCTTTACCATTTATTCAAATTAATGAACCGCCCATGAAGCTATTAATAGATACCGGTTGTCACCCATCGCTAATGAGACCGTATATAGCAGAAAAGTATTTTGCCGATACGATATTTAAAACAGACACACCTATTATTACATGTGCCGGTTCATGCAAAGCTCAATTCAAAGCTCATATCCCTGCATTCAAAGAATTTAATTCCTCAAAAGGTGATTTAGAATTCGTTTTATTCAATTTTCATGATTATTTTGATGGATTAATAGGTATGCGTGATCTGAGAAAATTAAATTTAAATATTGATTTCAAAAATAAACTTCTATTTAACGACTATATTGCAATCCCTCTACAATATAGAAGTGATTTTGAAACACAGAAAATTGAAATACCCCCGCTGTCCTCCATGGTAAAAGAAATTAAAACAAATCTTCCTGACCACGAGATTTCGATACCCGAATTAAAAAATGAGCAAAACACAATTGTTATCCCAGAAAGTTTATTAAGTATAAAGAATGGATTAGTAAAATTAGAAATTACAAATACTGCAAATGAAACACAAATTTTTGAAATTAATAGAGATTTTCTAACGCCTTTCGCTTCAATCAATGCGAATCCTGGAGACTTCGAAGATATTCTGAATGAACTCTCACAACTAGGTCCCCAAGATATTATTCCCACGGATATTGACGATATTGACAAAATCTTGTCCGACGAATATAGGAAATATCAAACTCCAAATCCTTCACCTACCACATCTAGAGTAACAATTTTACAAGACATACCACTAAAGCCAGATTTTTCGGAAAACGATACCATTCACACTAGCGTAGAAAACCCTGTTATGGAAATTCCTTATACGGAGAAAAATCTAAACACGTTCGCAAATCAAATTGTAATATCTCTGAATAAAACAAAAAGTGAACGAAATATAAAAGTCAATAAAATAAAAGTCTTTGATAATAATCGATTCTATTTTAAAATTTCTGTCAACAACATAGAAAATGATCTCCTAAATGTCATAAAAGATTATTTGGAACCGAAAAAACTATATTGCATATATTTCACACATAAAGAATTAGAAACACCTCTTATAAAAATAATACAAGAGTTTTTCAAAAATAAAGCCTTCCACCTAGTAATTTCAAATAGCTTTGTAACAGATATATTTGACGAAGAAGAACGCAGAATAAAATTAAAATTATATCATGAAACCAAAACATGTCATCGCGGCATTCAAGAAAATATCAAAGCGATCAAACAATCATGTTACTGGCCTAGTTTGGATAAAGATGTCAAAAGGTATATAAACGTATGTGACATTTGTCAAAGGTTCAAATATGAACGTCATCCAACCAAATTCGTTTTCAAACCAACACCTTTAGGGCATGAACCGTTCGATCACATATACATAGATACCTACAAATTCTTGGGACAATGTTTTATTACAATTGTTGACAGCTTTTCAAAATTTGGACAAGCTTACCCTTTACAAAGCCCAAATTCCATAGAAACCACCAATAAACTCATATTATTCATAAGTCATTTCGGTCTTCCACGAAAAATAACATGTGATAATGGTACTGAATTCAAAAATGATGTTATTCAAGAATTTTGCAAAATACATGAAATTCAGTTGCATTATACAACAATCTACAATCCTAACAGCAACAGTCCAGTAGAACGCCTTCATTCCACTCTAGCTGAAAGCCTTAGGATCTTAAAAGAACAAAAGAAACGAGAAACCGTGTCAAACCTTATGAATTATGCTGTACTCCATTATAATAACAGCGTACATAATGCTACAAACTATACACCCTTCCAAGTCATTAGAGGAAAACTCGATTATAAGAACCCGTTCGAATTAAATGAGGAAAACAGAATAACACAGTACATTCAAAACCACTCCGAAAATTTAAGTATTCTTAATACAATAATTCTTAATAAACTAATAGATAAACAACAAGAAAACTTAGAAAAAATAAATAAAGTAAGGAAAAATCCCGTTATTAATATAAATGAACCTCTCCACCGTAAACAAACAAGGTTTACTGAATCGAAAAAAAGCACTCCACCTTTTATTACTGCTATAGACCCTACTGTTGTAGATGATAATAAAATCAAAATAAATTCCAAAGTTTATCATCAATCGTTGTTGAAACCTCAACGTTTTGGTCCAGATAACGATGGACACGGGTCTGACCAACGCAAAGTTCATGCTAACACTCAAAATGCCTATTTGGTACCTTAGACTCTGATAGCTATATCAATATTGACTCTCAATTCATAAATTTGTATAAAAATAATGAAAAATTGTATAACACCATGTGTGACCAAAACAAAAAAAAAACATATTGAAAGAGTTAGTAAAATATACCATAATAGCTTTGAGACGTTGAAAACAAATTAAAATATTTTACAGAAAGTCTAATTCATCAAAATGTTGTAGTAAGCTTTCTCATTTACTGTCATTTACAGTTTAATGATACAATTATATTTTATCCAAAATTTAATCAACAACATAGAGACAACCTTTACTGTTTTCAACTCAAGTGATAGTTACAGCCAAAGCTGTTCAAAATCCATACACCTATCTTTGCTGTCCCATACAAATATTTCCAGTTATACTCTGGTCCTGTCTTTAATACTATGACAATACCCGCAGAACCCTTCCTTTTACTCAATAACACAGATTACTGGATTACATCAGAAAAATGTGCAAGAATCGAAGAATTCACACTATGCAACGCCTGTTAGCATAGAAGAAAGTCAGTGCAACAACAACAGAACCCTCATGATACCAAATCAACATCGTGGCCGTTATCAAAATTATGTAGGTGACCAAATATAAATAATACACGAGAAATTCGCGAACCTTCATTTCTCGACTTAAAGAGGGAAGAGTTATAATAACCATTATGACATTATACAGAGACGCATATGTTTAGTATCCTATCTATGTAATATCTACGATATCGGTCAAGAGCGTAAAATACCATATCGTATTACAAACATCGACAACGTCTACCCTAAAGGACCACCTAGAAGTGCCGACACTTATTATATACATTTTTAAAACATATATACTTTGTAAAACTAAGAAAAAGATCAGTTGTTACCGAATCACTGTCAGAGTGTTATTGTAGTCAAACTCACTTAATACATTATATATTTTATGTAACATTTAAATATAAATATTAAAAGTGTAAATAAATAGTTTTTAAAACCACAAGTGTGTTATTCGAAAACATAATTTTTTACGAATCCACATTTTTCAGTATTTTATTGTGAACTGTACATGTATTTTTTTAATGCAAGGGGAACCAACCAAACACATTTTTGCCTCTTTTTTGATTGACTCTTGTCTCTGCGAATACATGTACATTCTCATGTGAAAAGTCTTTGTGACTTGAGTAAAAACTTTAAAAAGGTATAAAATTCACTACCGCATTAATATTCGTATCCTTGGGAAGTTTTAACAAAATATTTACGAAAAGCCAATAATTCAATGCTATGTTACTACACCGGTGAACAAAAAATTATAATAAATCCAACATATAGTAATGTTAGTAGTATATGTTGAGCACTTGTGAAATTATTACACTATTAAACTTAAATAACACACCTTATATTTTCACAAACAATAGTATATTAACTCTATGTACGTACATTTCATGTGCACTGCACACATCGTCAGTAGTTACTATTTAAACGTATTATTTTCGAGTACATGTATACTAAAAATATCTTATGGTAGGGCTGTAATAGTTATTTACGAACCAAGTGCGTGAAATCATATTTCGCGAATGAGTGACCAGTTTAAAGCGCGAGCCGTAGGCGAGCGCTTTATGGACACGAATTCGCTAAATGTTTCACGCACGAAGTTTGTACAATATTTTTTGTACGAGAACGTCGAGAACTATAAACAATAATAATATTTATATAAAATATAAATATAATTTCAAAATTTTTATATTTATAAGTATTTTTAACAATATTAGTAGTATCTGTCAGGATGGCCGAGCGGTCTAAGGCGCCAGACTCAAAGTTTACCTTGCCCGTTGTACGGGTTCTCGAGCGTTCTGGTTCTCTCTGAGGGCGTGGGTTCGAATCCCACTTCGGACAATTTTTTTTTAGTTTTATATAAATTTAAGAAATAATATTTGTTGCTGTTCTGACATTGAATTACATACCTTCCAAATATAACAATTTCTATTTCATTTCCTTTTATTTTCATAGAAAAACAACAAACTGGGTAGCATATTATTAAGGTTAGGGATTTATGATTTTAAAATGTCACTAAATTAATCAAGTTCCAGGAAGTACCAATTTACTTTTACGCACTCGTGTTTAAAGTGACTTTTTACGCACGCAAATCGAATCGTGAAATGACAGGTTTTGATAAGCGAGTACAAAAAAGCAGTTGTAATTTTAAATAAATCAGATTATATTAAAGATGTAGAGCTACTTCTAGAAATCGGCCCGTATATTAAAATAAAAAGGGATCCTCTGAATAATTTTATAAAAAACATACACATTACTCTTAATGAATGTAATCTATTATTAGACAAAAGACACAAATTAAAATTAAAAACTAGTAACCCAAAAATTCCTCATTTATATTGTCTACCTAAAATACATAAACCAGGTAATTCTTACCGTCCTATAGTTTCAAACATAAACTCTTCCACTTACGAAATCGCCAAATGGTTAGTCAATAAATTCAGTAAGATTAAATTTGATCAGGACCTTTCTATTTTAAATACGGGTGATCTCATTTCCAAATTAGGCAATATTGATATTAAGCCAAGTGATAAACTCATTTCTTTTGACGTAGTTTCATTATTTCCAAGTGTACCCATAGATTCCACCCTGAACATGCTCAGAGAATTTTTAGAGTTTAATGCAGTTTCTACCAATCTAATAGAGGAGTACATAAAATTAACAACTCTCTGTATACATCAAAACATTTTTTCTTTTAATAATAATTTTTATAAACAAACATTCGGCACAGCCATGGGTAACCCTCTATCACCATTCCTAGCGAATTTATTTCTGAACAACTTTGAAAACAAAGTCAAAACCATGTGCAATTTTTTTCCCAAATTTTGGGCAAGATACGTGGATGATCTTCTGGCAGTGATACCCGATTCTTTCGATACAGTTTCGTTTTTAAATATATTAAATACCCAATATCCATCAATCAAGTTTACGTATGAGTTGGATAAAGACAAATCTTTACCCTTCTTAGATTTAAAAATTACTATTTTAGACAGGAAGTTTGAATTTGACATTTACAGAAAAGAAACACATACTGAAAATTGCATACATAAACAATTAGATACTTTTAACAAATATAAAGAAAGTAGTTTTTATTTTTTAATTAATAGATTATTATCAATCGCTCTATCACCAGTGAATTTTAAGAAAGAACTAGACCACATAACTAAAGTAGCAGAATCTAGCGGATACGATAAACAATTGGTGGAAGAAATAAAAAAAAAATAGAAAAGAAGAATCTAAAAACTTTTAAAATCAGATTAACTCCAAATACACAGAGTAATACAAAAAAATATTGCAAAATTACTTTTCACAAAAGTTGGCAGAATAACGTAACAAAATTGTTTAAAAAATATAATCTAACTCCTGCATTTTCCAACACTCACAAGTTACAACAATACCTTCAAACAAAGTTAGTTAGCACAGACCCACTGAAACAATCAAGTATTTACAGAATTAACTGTAATTCTTGCCCGAAATTATATATCGGCCAAACAAGAAGAAATATTCAAACCCGTTTCAAAGAACATTTAGCTCATGTAAAACTTCACAATGTAGACATTGTAGAGCATTAGCTCTACATCATTTAGATACCGGACATAATTTCAGCTTAGATAATGTAAAATTAATTAAAAAATGTAACAATAGAAATTTAGACATGTGGGAAGCCATACATATGAAAAAATACAAAAATTACCTCCTTAACAATGACATTTCACCTATTAGTAATAAACTTTTAAATTGTATACTAAGGCCCGGTCTTTCCACCTCTGGTTAAATCTTAAATGGTACCCGTTAACGGTAACTGTAAGATTTGAGTCTTTCCACGTACGATTAACAATAACCACCAGTTAAAGTGCCTCTAACCGGCACTAAAGTTAGTAGGCGAAAATAGTTCCCAATAAATGATAACCGGTACCCGAAAGTACTCGAAGTGTAAGCGAAGACGTCCGAATAAATTATATGACAGACTTTTTGAAATAATATAATGTAAACATAACCAAATTAGACGTTAATATCTTAGATAAAATGGATATTGAAGTAAATTTCGACGTAGAATCCGAAGACAGCGACGAAGAATTAATCCAATATGTAAATAATTTAAGACCTTATGTTGTTCGAGAACGCACAGATGACATGAATAAGTGGAGTGATGCAGAATTTTTAAGTAGATTTCGACTTAGCAAGAATTCTGTTCAGCAAATTTTGCAAAACATAGAACACATGTTAGTGCACAGAACAAACAGGTAAAAGCAATAAATAGAAATTTAATATTTTTCTTTTCTAAAATTATCATATTATAGAAACAAGGCAGTCACACCATTACAACAGTTACTTTTGGCCCTTCGCTTTTATGCCACAGGAAACTTTTACGTAACTGTTGCAGATTTAGAAGGAATATCTAAAAGCACTTCAGGTAAAATTATACCGAAAGTGACTAGAGCCATAATTTCTTTAAGAGACACCTTTGTAAAATTACCACAAACTCTTGAAGAAGTTAATTTAACACATCAAGATTTTTATAATATTGCAAGGTTTCCACGAGTTCTAGGAGCAATAGATGGTACCCAAATACGAATTCAGTCTCCCGGTAGATAAATTGTGTAATTTGTTATTATATGTCTTGTCTATATATATATTTTTTAGGAGGTCAAAATGCAGAAATATTTCGAAATCGAAAAGGGTATTTTTCATTGAATGTACAGGTACTGGGTAATGCTAAATATCTCATAAATGATATTGTTGTTCGTTGGCCAGGATCAGCCCATGATAGCCATATTTTTGATAATAGCAGACTACGTGCTCGTTTTGAAAATCAAGATTTCATAACAAGTATTTTATTAGGTGATAGTGGATATCCATTACGCAACTATATAATGACACCTCTCGGTGGCCCTAGAAATCCTGCTGAACATCTATATAATGAAAGCCAAATTCGAACACGGACAATTATTGAGAGAATTATTGGAATATGGAAGCGAAGGTTTCCAATCCTAACAGTGGGATTACGGTGCAAAATACCTTTAGCACAAGAAATAATATTAGCTACAGCTATTCTACATAATATAGCCAGAAGACAAAATGAACCAGAAGTTATTGAAAATGATGATAATCAATATAATATTGAAGATGATAATAATCAAAATCCATGTAGAATTAACAATAATGTACAACAGGAACTAATAGCCTATTTTGAAAGATTAGTGTAGCTATATTACACAAATTTTACATTATGCATTAGCTTTTTCCCTTGTACTAGGTTAATATATTTTATTGAATTAAATTTTTGTTGTTTCATTAATCTACAATACAAGCACTTTCCTACAATATTATTAAATGGAAATACTTTGAAATTAATATTAGTGTGTATTAGTGTAGCTATATTAGACAAATTTTACATTATTCATTAGCTTTTTCCCTTGTACTAGGTTAATATATTTTATTGAATCTAATTTTTGTTGTTTCATTAATCTACAATACAAGCACTTTCCTACAATATTATTAAATGGAAATACTTTGAAATTAATATAAAAAAACACTCAGCTATATAGTGACATTAGAAAATAAAAGCCATGTGATAGGTATATATTTTTATTATATAAATAAAATAATACTAATCTAATTTTCGTCTTAATTCGACTTCTAACATTTTTAACCGAAGTTTATGTTCTTCTTCCTTTCGCTCTGATTCTCGTACAGCTTCTTTAAGACGAACCTCTGCTTCTTTAAGAAGAGCATCTGCTCTTTTTAATTCATATTCCTTAATTTGGCTTTCGGTTTTGGCCAAATCGATTTGTATCCCTATTAGAGCCATCTTTTTTTCTGCTAAGGAGCTAATCTTCTCTGTGGTTTCTAATTTTTTTATGCATAGAGAATTGGATTTTTTGGCTTTCAAATTCCATGATTTTGCATTACTTGTGGAAGGAGTTGACGTTAAATCAGTATCATTATTCGAATACTCTGTATATTGAGTCGCACCTTCTGCTTCAGGATCTATCAAACCTACATTGGTGATTAATTCATGTTCTGAAATATTATTTTGCATTAGATCATTATGCCAAAAGGATATAAACTAATAAGTTATATTATAAATGTCATAGCCACGAAGATAAAATGTATTTCATGTTTTCTCTTATAATACCTAATACATGCTCCTATATGTTGAATAGTTTTCCCGTTATGACATTTTATATATCTATAGAAGTATATAGTAGCAGTTTTATTGGAAATTTACCTGTATCAATGAATAAAGAATCACAATCACCTTTACTTTCTAAACCATCTACTTGGGTATATATTATGGAATATAGCTGTTCTTCTGGACCAGTGAAGTTAACTGGAAGTGGAGGACCTCCACCAGTTATGTACAATTCCTTCTTTTCATCACTTCTCTTCTTTTTTAAATTTCTCTTAATGTTTTCATATTTGAGTCGAAGTACTTTTGCACATCTGGGATTTACACCTAATTATTATATCAAAGATAATACCAAAGCTTTCAAATTTTAAATTATTCCATACTAACCTGAATTTGCATTAAATTTATGAGTTATAGCCTTCCATGCTTCTTCTTTTTCTTTCCAACTTACTGCGTTGCTTTCTTTGTTTTCTATAATATTTTTTTTTTCTATCACCAGTGAAATTAACTGTGCTACTTCGGCTGTGCTAAAATTGATGCTCCTTTCTCTTTTTTTAATATTTGGATCCATTATGGTATAGAATTTAAACAACAACTACAACGGAAGAGTACGGGTGCTAACGCGCTTAAAACTGTATAGGTTATATTGAAAACCGATTGTATTGCCGGAAGTTATTGTATCGTCGTCCTTCTTCGAAACACTCTCTATCTTTTTCTAAGAACATTGCCAACACAAATAAATTTGACGCTTCTCCCGATTTACAAACCAATGGTTAAAATACATTGGAAATACCCATTTTCGTTAACCGTCAGATTTTTTATTTAACCAATGGTTACTTAATCAGAACTTTAACCAGAGGTGAAAAGACCGGGCCTAACAGTATCTAATAATTAATAGATCCTTTTCACTTTACTATATTGTTATTTAATATAACCCTAAATGACAGTCAGATGTCTTGTTTTCATATGTAACGGTCTTTCCCAAATTTGTCCTTCTTAGAATTTCTATAGAGTTTAGTAGGCACTTTTACAATAATACGACCATAATTTTCGATTATTTGCATGTTTTTCGACCATTTGTAGTTTTTTACAGCCCTACCTAAAGATATTTTTACTGTACATGTACTCGAAAATAATACGTTTAAATAGTAACTATTGACGATGTGTGCAGTGCACATGAAATGTACATACAGTGTGTATAAGCCAAATGGAATAAATTCATTATTTCGGTTACTGTACATATTTATAAAAAATCCCGAAACATGTCATATTTAATTTATAAATTAACATTCTTCAACGTGAAAATGCGATCCCTACCTTCAACCCCCTTCGAATGACAGGTACAACCCCCATTTTTTTAAATGGGAAGTATAGGCTTGTGATATATCGTTGTAAAGGTCTCTTTATTCTCTATTCAAAAATGTTATAATTTTCATGTTTGTTGCAACAATTAAGATAGAATAAAATAAAATCATGTTATCGAAATTCGCTACAATATACTCAAAAAATAAAATTTAATGCAAAATATAAAGAAAAATTTAAAACGCCAGAAAAAAATATGAATGTCAATGAAGTAGATGCTCATTTGCGTTTATAAAGATTTAATACATAGTACATCAAAGGCATCATTGCATTACTTACTTCCAGTTTAGGTCTTCATAATAAGAAAGTGAGTAAAAACCATACCAATGTGCTTTTTAGATGGTATCCATTAAAAATACTTTAAAAAGTTTCCGTGGCAACATTAGTTTGTTTAAAACGCCTTAGTAAATTGTTTTGTATTTAAAAGTTGTCATTTAAATTGACAGTTTGATAATTTTAGTTTGAATTTCGTAAAATACAATTCTGGGAAATGGTTAGATTAACGGAAATGCATAAAATAACAGTCATACAAATGATTGGTTACGGAGATAGAACCCGAACACAACAAGAAGTAACCCGCCTATTTCATGAGAAATTTCCTGATTTACCGCCTATAGCTCAACGAACAATAAGTAAGATAGAGAAGCAGTTTCGAGAGTTTGGTCATGTAAGGCAGATAAAAAAAACAGCTGCCAATGCACTGAGTGATGAAATCAAAGTAGATGTGATGCTTGAGTTTATGGAAAACCCACATACATCGAGTAGACATTCATCCACTACATTAAATGTTAGCCATACATCGATAGTAAACATATTAAAAGAAAATAAAATGCATCCCTATAAAATGATATCTACTCAGGAGCTTATGGAAGACGATTTTGATAGAAGAACTTATTTTTGTGAGCGAATGATGGACATGCTGGATAACAATATTATCAATTTAGAAGACGTTATGTTTTCTGATGAGTGCACTTTTTCTCTTAGCGGTCATGCTAATCGGCAAAATTGCCGCTACTGGTCTACGGAAAATCCTCACTGGATGAGGGAAGAACACACACAATACCCAGTAAAAGTTAATGTTTGGGCAGGTATTGTTGGAAACCATATCATTGGTCCCTTTTTCATTGAGGGCAATTTGAATGGCGATCGTTATTTGGCACTACTTCAAAATGATGTCATTCCAACTTTGGCAAATTTATATCCTGATCCAGGAAACCCTCAAGTTCCAATGAATACGATATGGTTTCAGCAGGATGGAGCACCACCACATTACCAACGCAATGTCCGGCAGTACCTCGATGCAATATTTCCCAATCGGTGGATAGGAAGGCGAGGAGCGATAGAATGGCCAGCGCGATCACCTGATCTGACCTTACTTGATTTTTTTTATGGGGATATTTGAAGAGCATTGTGTACAAAACTAAACCTTTGGATTTAAATGACTTAAGAGAACGAATAACGCTTGCGATTAGGTCGATCACGCCTGATATGTTAAATAATGTTAGAAGACAGTTTTATTTAAGATTAGGATGTTGCCAAGACGTTCATGGTGAACATTTTGAACATCTACTTCATTGACATTCATATTTTTTTTTGGCGTTTTAAATTTTTCTTTACATTTTGCATTAAATTTTATTTTTTGAGTATATTGTAGCGAATTTCGATAACAACATGATTTTATTTTATTCTATCTTAATTGTTGCAACAAACATGAAAATTATAACATTTTTGAATAGAGAATAAAGAGACCTTTACAACGATATATCACAAGCATATACTTCCCATTTAAAAAAATGAGGGTTGTACCTGTCATTCGAAGGGGGCTGAAGGTAGGGATCGCATTTTCACGTTGAAGAATGTTAATTTATAAATTAAATATGACATGTTTCGGGATTTTTTATAAATATGTACAGTAACCGAAATAATGAATTTATTCCATTTGGCTTATACACACTGTATAGTTAACATACTATTGTTTGTGAAAATATAAGGTGTGTTATTTAAAAATTGAATCGATTCTGCCTTTACTTGATGTAAATCCATATCAAATGATAAAAACACACACAATGTTGTATTAGATTTACACTTTATTTATAATACTATTTATAATACACTATATTTATAATAAAGTGTAAATCTAATCCAACATTGTGTGTGTTTTTATCATGTGTTATTTAAGTTTAATAATATAGTAATGTAACTCAATTAATTATTCGCAGAGGTAAACCATATCCAGTCTCACCAAACTTATTTTCCCAAATTAGAATTTCAACTAATTTTAAATCAAGCAAGAAGCTACGCTGTTAGCGTAAAGGGACTGTTTCTTCTCTCTGTGACAGGCACACCCTTGACGTCGCTTAAGTTGCTTATCTAATTTATGTGTCTATCTTGTCGTTCTTAGTAGTTTTAAGTTATGGATAGTTCAAATATATCACCTAATGTTCGTGGAAATATACGACGAGAGTTTTTTTTATGTTATCCACCTAGCTATAGGCACGGGGTATTCTCTCTTAGGGCAACTATTGGGCCTATATTAATAGTTGGAGATAAACTCTGTAGATGTCGCTATTATAGCGAATTACATGTTGCTCTCTGAAATTGAAAATATGTGATAAAAGAGAGAACGGCCATGTTAAAAACGTCATTTTATTTTTCACTTATTTTATTTTCAATTCTGTGGTCTCTGTTTTGCATTATTAGTATTGTTTTGTGCCCTTTTTTGTTTGACTATTCGTGGACTTTTATTTTTATTAAAATGCTCAGTAACTGAGGTAGCTAATTTTAGGTAAGTAACCTACTTATTAAGTGTTATGTTATCCAATAGATTTACGTTAGTATTATTTTTAGAGTTTTATATATTTTACTTTAATTACAGTACAATAAGAATGGTTAGATCTCGAAGCCGCGCTGTCAGTAGATGTGTTGATCAACATTCGATTCACCACACATTTCGCAACCCCATTAAATTACTAGATATATTTCGTAAATGGGTGGAAGCAAGTGGAAAAATTAATGAATTTGTATAATTGTGAATCGTGCAAGGACAATCTCTTTTGCAAAATAATTATTGAAGAATGGCATGAGTTAACATTGGAAAAGGGATTTTGTTTTTACACTGGACACCAGTGTATACATGTACGGCTTTGTAAACTTGTACGCGTCTCTATGTGTTGGGTCTACTATGCCCCATGATTAGCATTTTTCCTACTGATGATGGCAACTTAGTTGTCGAAATACGTATTTAGGATACGATTATTAATTATGGTAAGAAAAATTAATATCTGTAACATTTTTTAAAAAGATATCTCATTTTGCGTCAAAGGTTATAATTAGAGAACGGACACGCTTACCACATGACGCAAAGCCCAGTGCAGTACTGGCGAAAGGCTGTATTTCTAAAATATTTAATTTTATTTATATAATTGGAAAACATACGGGTGGTGATCTAACTATCTAAAATTACGAAATACATATTTATTAATTAATTTTATTTATATAATTGGAAAACAAACGGGTGGTGATCTATAAAATTACGAAATACATATGTATTTGTTGAAAAGTTGTATTTTTAAAGTTTTTAATTTTATTTCTATAATTGGAACATTTTTATTTGTTCATTTTGTCGTTCAAGTTGAGTAAAGGAGTATTAATATTGACTAGCAATAGTTTCTCAAGGTTTTCTTCTGTCAATTTTGTTCTCTTTGAATTAAGTACATCCTTATAAATAGAAAACGTCCTTTCTACATCGCAACTGGTTATAGGTGCATACTGGAAATATTCTTTTATTTCTTCATATTTAGCCGTTAGATTTTGTGGAATTGTATCCATACATAATTGCTGCAATGTAATTAAATCTGGATTTCTATTAAGAATTGCTTCAAACTTTTGCCGAAGGCCACATCCGAAGTCACTTGGAATACTTTTCAAATTATTAACAGCCACATCTAATGTGGTTAATCCGTCATTTAATTTGAGATTTCGATTTTGAAAATAAGTGATTAGTTTTGGCAATTTTCCAAAGTGTTCGTGAAGAAAGTACAACTGATTTTTTAAATTTGGGATTTGTGTGAGCTCCTTGCACTCACCAATACTTCTAGCATCCTCCTTTAGCAGTGTTACGAAATGTTTTAGACTATCGAAATTCTCAGCATAATAACTAGTAGCTTCCAGCCATGTTCCCCATCTAGTTATTACTGGAGTGGGAGGCAGTGACAGAGATGGAAATTTTTCCCTGAAAAGAGCTACTCTCAATGGTGCTTTTCTGAAAACTTTTTTAAAAGGTGATACAAGTCTATCAACTTCCGGAAAAGTGTCTCTGATATATTCACAGATTCTGTGGAGAGCATGTGCTACACAAGTAATATGCAGCATATTAGGATATGTTTTCTTCAATAGTCTGCCTGTTTTTAACATATACGCAGCACTATCACTGACAAATAAAAGTATTTTTTCTTTGTACGTGGCGTCCGAATGAAGCATTTTTTGCATATTCTCCTTAATGGTTTCAGCAACTGTTTCCGCATCAACTCTATTTATAACACTTGTTGCTATTACATATGAGTTATAGGGAATAGTTGGATGTAGTACACCAGCTATAACATTTACCACACAGCGTCCTAACATATCCACCGTTTCGTCGGCGCTTATCCATATGTATTGATTTAAAATATGGCTTCTAATGCGTTCTACTGTTCTCGTATAGCACCTAGAAACATAATATTTGCGTAAAGTTGATTCATCAGGAACATTTCGACCAGTATATTTTTGAAGAAATATTTTTAAAGTGGGATTGCTAAGTTTATTTAATGGAATATTAACCGCCATAAAAGTTTTACAGAGTTCAGATGTGTTTGCGATCCTAAGTGACGAATTTTTGACGATATTTTACGGATTTTGTAATAAATTTCGGAATCACTGACAATGGACATACAATCAGTATGACCGTCAATCCAACTCGCCATTGTTTTACAATGCCGCTCTCGACATTCTTCCATATCATGTCTGAAAAAGTAACTTAAACAATGCTCTAGATCTAAATAAATGAAAATTAAAAATGTGTGCGTAAGTTATTGAAACTGAACGAAATTCAATGCACACTTACGTCGAAATAATTGGTGGAAATAGATTCAATCAAACGATATTAAACAGGATCTATCACAAAAATTACGATGTAATTAACAGTTAAAACTATCAAAACAAGAAACTTACTCACAGCACTTTATTTATCTTACGAAATATAAACTAATAAATAAAATACATTATAAAAACCCCGCTTCTATCTACGCTCATGAAAACACTTTAAAAAACACTATATTCTCCGAATACAATAGCTGAGTTGTCCATTGTTACCGCTGCGAGGCCAGGTGGCCGAGTAAGTCAAACAAATACTTCATTGAATTACGCCGGGATGTACTGTGCGACGTTATACACAATTCCAATTGCCGATTGCGTTTTATGGAAATTGCATCCGTTCTCTAGTTATAATGAACTCAAACCCCTTCGGTCATTTTGGGCCACCCTGTATAAGAAAACCAAACTGTGTTAACCAGTGTAATTTGAGCAGTGTTGCCAACGTTGCATTTTAAAGTTCTGACGCTCTTATTGGTAAACTCTTTATATCAACACGCCCTTGTATTAACATAAATCGTACTAAAATTTGAAAATTATTTATTAGATAAGTATGTAAGTAAATGAACACGTGCTTTTATGAGTATCGATTTTGTACAGTTTGTAACTTGTGTATAAAGAACGATGTAGAGGTTATATGTTCGATTCATAGTTATTTACGTACCCTTAAACGTAATTATAATAAAAACTAGAGTAAAAATACCTGCTGACGTATATGTTTACCAAAGTTAAATTATTTTGTACAATTAACTTCCAACATTTCGTAAATTACATTGGAAATACAGAGAATAGATACATTTTGGTAACGAACAATGTATTCGGAAATGAATAGGTACAAATTAAGATATCTAACAGTCGTAAACGATTGAAGTAACAAACGAGTGGAACAGATGTTAAGGAATGTTTTCGTAAAAAAAATTGTTTTACGTATAGATACACATTAAGTAATTAGTGATAAGTACAACGAAATTATTGACGATTGTAGTTAAATTATATGTAGCTAATATAAAAGGATCGTATACTAAAGTAATTCGGGTAATTATTAGATATACATATTTGATGTAACACACAAATTTGAATAGCTTAGTTCATTATTGGACTTTACTTTTATAAAAGCAGTCGTAGAAATAGCTGCAATACCTAGTAAGTTGTGTATAATTGCAAAGATACTATAAACGTAAACTAGATCAAGCACAAAATTAAGAGAATGGGTTCTACAATATTTGTTAACAATTGAAATAAACTTCTGGACAAAATTAACGCATCACTTATAGTAAGTGACAAAATTCTCCAAAAACCTTTATTAGTGAAATTAAAACGTATAAATTGTAACAAAAAACATTTTTAAAAACATTTTCGACGTTAATTTAACAAAAAAGTTACAATAATATCTATCAAGACTGCGACTGGGAAAATTACAAAATAGCGCCTAACAAAGTGACACAGCTTATAAAAAAGGAAAAGGATGAATATTACATTAAGATTATAGATGAAAATAGATATAATAGTCGTAAATTGAGGAAAAACTTAAAAGCATTACTACCGAATAAAAGTAAAAATGTTAACAGTGAAATAAAATTCAGTGACGGAGCTACGGCTACCGCGAAGGAGATTGCTCATAAATTTAATAACTTTTTCGTTAACAGTATTGAAAATATTGTGATAGATATACCTAGGTCGATGGATTATCCAAAGATACTCGATAATATTAATGCCCCCGTACAAATGGTTTACTGCTGTATCGATGGCGTCTTTAAAATCTATATTAAAATCTATGAAGTGTACTGGAGAGATAGGTGACGGAATATCAACAAACGTTTTAAGAGATTCCTGTGAAGTAGTTGCTGACAGGTTTCTCGATGTTATAAATACGTCACTTCGAACTGGTAAATTTCCTGAAGATTGGAAAACGACATATGTGACGCCAGTACCTAAGGTTAACGGAACGTGTTGGCATGAGGAGTTTAGACCTATTAACTTAGTAGCTCCATATGAAAAAGTTTTGGAAACGTGTGTAAAAGTCCAATTAATGGAATATTGTGAAAAAAAATCTCTAATTGAGTCGAATCAGTCGGGGTTCAGAAAATATCATTCGTGTGAAACGGTTGTGCTGAGTGTTTGCGATGCGTGGGCGAAAGTAATTGATAAAGGCAAGTTTGTTTTGACTGTATTCTTAGACTTCAAGAGGGCTTTTGAGACTGTTGACAGAGCCTTGTTGTTGTGTGAATTAAATAAAATGGGAATATCTGGATTAGCATTAGGATGGTTTGAATCGTACCTAAGTAATAGATATCAAGTAGTCAAATATAAAAATAAGATGTCTGATAAGATTATTACAAAATACGGAGTGCCCCAGGGAACAGTGTTAGGTCCACTATTGTTTATTCTGTACATTAATGATATAGTCAAAGCGGTTGATAATTGCGAAATATGTATGTTTGCTGACGACACCATGATCTATATAGTTGGTGATGATATTAGGGAGATGGTGGATAGCATGACTGTCCAATTAAATAAATTCTATAAATGGGTATGTGAGAATAATATGGCACTGAATTTCAGTAAAACTAAGTTCATGATAATTGGTACTAAATATAAGATTTCTAAATTGAATTTTAATGATATAGATTTGTCTATGGACCCCAAGAAAATAGACAGTGTTGAGAATATGAAATATTTGGGGGTAATATTGAATACTAATTTAGATTTCAAAACTCACGTTCAATACCTATCTAATAAAATTTCCAAGACGATATTTTTCTTAAATAGATTTAGTCATAATTTGTCACTGTATGCCCGACTGTTGTTGTTTAAATCCTTAATAGCACCACATTTTGATTTTTGCTCTGCCATTTTATTTAGTATCAATGGGAATGAGATGCAGCAACTCCAAAAACTACAGAATAAGGCTTTGCGAATAGTATTAAAATGTAACAGATATACCCCAAGTAATCTAATGCTAGAAACTTTAAGTTTATTAATTGTAAAACAATATATAGTATATAAGACAATCGTTTTCATCTATAAAATTAAAATTGGAATAATGCCTCCTTACTTAAGTGGAAAATTGACAACGGTCGATCAAATTCACAACTACGGAACCAGAAATACCAACGACTATTATATTGAAAACTATAATAGGGTGTAAACAACCAAGAATGTGTTTGTGAACGGACTGAAACTGTTTAATAGTTTACCTACGCACATGAAATCCAGTGGTAGTTTGAATAGATTTAAGATCCTTGTAATTGAATTTGTTAGGGAAAACTTTTAGTTTAAGTCTTCTGTTATTGTTCTAACTTTCATAGTTCATATTTTCAAAATTTATTGTGCATGTACATAGCAGTTGCTAAATAAAGTTATATTATTATTATTATTATTATAACTTGAAGGTATAGTGAACATTTATAAATTATAAAAAGTTCTAAAATTAAATTGAACTTTAAAATTGTAAAATTAATATCGGGTATTGCGTCCCCTAGTTCTTATAACTGCTTCTAATCGTTTAGGCATACTACTAATTAAGTTGCAGATTGTGGATTGAGGAATACTCCTCTATTCAGCAACCATAGCTTTAAGTTCCATAACAGGTAATGTCTGTCGAAAATATTCTGCTACGAATATTAGCGCACCACCGAATGGCCGGTCGTTTTTATAGTAATCGTGTATTGTTCGATCCAATGCTTCCAACGATTTTTTATGTGCCATTGTGCATTCATCCTACATCGACTGGAAACGTGGTAAGTTAGCGACACTGCTGCGCAAGACGCGTCCCCGCCAACTTTACTTCCCCGACATGTTTATTCAATGTATAGTGTAGCATTTGATTGGATAAGCAATAGGGATAGGTCAGAAGTAGGTGTGGTGTACACACACATTTTGTATTTCTATTGTATCCATCGTCAACGTATCTGATCAGACTGGGCACAGACACGCATGGCGCCTGTTATGATACCTCCCTTCTCTCTTATCTGGTGGGGTGTCGTTCACGTGTCCGCCGTTAACTTACCACGTTTCCAGACGATATAATTATCTCGCTTTGTTGGAATAGTTTACTGATTCAAGTTTGTGTTTCACTGTTTACTATATTCAATGGCAATTTAAGTGCTGAATGTGTTGTTCCATAACCATCCAAAAGAGATGCCGCAATTCTAGACGATGCGATTGCCAATGCGATATTATTTTGTGCGCGTGTGGTTGCTAGTACCATTGAAATAAGAAATGTTTTTCCTGTGGCACCTACCGCGTCCAAGAAAGCTTTCCACTACTCTCAGCATTTGTTACTCGAATTATAGCATCGTAAACGTGTTTTTGCTCGTGAAGTAATTTTTGAATATTTGATCGTACAAATACAGTGTACTCTCTCCTTACGGACACCTCTCTTAAGCGGACACCTCCCATAAATGGACACTTTTTGCAGTACGAAAAGATTACTTAGGGATTTTTAAAATTTTTCTCTCTTGAGCGGACAACCCTCCCATAACCGGACGCGGACACTTTTTTCCCACACCAAAGTGATTTTAGTTCCCCATAACCGGACAGCTTACAACACTGTAACACTGTTTTTCCGTTTACTCTTCTTCATATTCGTACATTCGTACAGATGTTGCTTATTGAATAATACGTGTATGTACAGAGGGGAATTCCCTAAATACGCACGCACAGCTTGTTGTTTTGAATGTAGTACGTAAATACATAGTACATTTATAGATTCTTATTGTATACATACTTGAATCGCTATGCCTAAAGCAGTGTTGACTATTAAAGACAAAGTTAATGTCATTGAAATTCAAAAAAATGAGAAACTTATTGTACGCGAGTTAGCCAAGAAATGTAAGATCAGTAAAACTCAAGCTGCTTGTATCATCAAAAACAGAGACCAAATTTTAAGATTGTGGGACACTGCTGTCAATCCGGATTGAAAAAGGAGTATGCTGAACGTCAAAGGCGTTAACATTGATAAATTGTGCTACGAATGGTTTGTGAAGGCTCGAAATAAATGTATTCCTCTCTCGGGCACACTTATCAGGAGCAAGGCTAAAGAAATTGCAGATAAATTGAATTACGCAGATTTTAGTTCATCATCTGGCTGGCTGAAAAGGTTCAAAAAACGGCATAACATAACCTTCCGTGCCATTTCTGGAGAAGCCGCTAGTGTAAACCAAGATGATGTCAAAAGTTTTACTGAAAAAGTGCCATCTTTGATTCAAGGATATGATTCACGAGATATTTATAATGCGGATGAGACTGGATTGTTTTTTCGGGCATTACCCGATAAAACATTTGCATTAAAAGGTGAAAAATGCACTGGTGGAAAAATGGCTAAGGATAGGCTAACTATTTTGCACTGCGTCAATATGGCTGGAGAAAAGGAACCCCTTTTTGTTATTGGGAAAGCTGCAAAACCTCGGGCGTTTTGCAATATTAATTTGAACAATTTACCAGTTACGTGGCGATCAAACAAAAAGGCTTGGATGACGTCTGATTTGATGTCTGATTTTATAGCGCAGTTCGATAGAAAAATGCAACTTCAAGAACGGAACGTCCTGCTATTTTTAGACAATGCGAAAAGTTATTTTTCTTCCAGCAAACACAACCGCATTTTGTCAGCCCCTGGATCAAGGCGTTATAAAAAACTTTAAGTTTTTGTACAAATCGTTAATTTTAAAAAATATTTTGCTGCAGATGGAAGACGCAAATTCTGCTTTGGATTTATCAAAATCAATAAATTTGTTAGATGTCGTTTATTTCATACACAAAGCGTGGGAGCAAGTGGGTCCCCAGACAATAAAACATTGTTTCAGGAAAGCTGGTTTTGAGAAAAGAGATATCCTAAATGACGATAGCGGTTGGACCGCAGAAGATGAGCTTCCACTATCAGCACTTGCTCAGTTCTCCAATATTATTAATCAAGTTCAGAGCCAAATCCAAATTGACGTCGAAGACTATATTAATTTAGATAATGAAGTCTTCATTAATGATGAAGATGTGAAAAACATTAATACTGAAATGTTAATTGCTTCCCAAGAAACGCTCGCCAACTCGTCTGAAGATGAGCTAGAAAGTCAAATTGAAGACAAGTTAACTTCCTATAAAGAGGCTTATTTAGCTATAAGAAAACTAAAGGCTTTTCTTTGTATCACAGCGACCTTAAAGGTGTTCAATTGCTTACTGATCTTCAAATACATCTCCAAGATAATGAAATTAAAGGAAAAACGCGCCAAGCTAAAATTTCTGACTTTTTTAAATCTATTTGAATACCTTGCATAACAAATTTTGTTTTTTTTTTACTTCTCGCAAAAATGTTAATGAAAATTCTGTTTACTTTATCTAATATTTATATGTTCTTGTTTTGGAAATAAAATTGTTTAAAGATAAATATATTACAAATTATTATTTACTCTTTTTGAACTTTTCTCATAAGCGGACAAATTTTTCAGTCCCATGGCTGTCCCCTTAAGAAAGAGTACACTGTATATTAAATTCATTGATGTCGGAGTATTTTTCATGTTGGAATTCAGTATGAAATATGTCATTAACTAATTGATTAGGTAATGCCATTCCCTAATGTCATTGTGACATTTAAGTACTGTCTCGTGGCGCCATCTACATTTAAATACAGTCGACTCTTCCTAAATCAACCTCTCTTTAATTTGAATTTTTCTCTAAATCGAGTTCGTAATATTGTATGTCCAACTGAATGGCAATTTGTAAACGCCTTTCTCTAATTTGAATTTTTTAATTCGAACGAATCAAAAATTTCGACATTTCATGAAAATTTTAAGCCCGTTTTCCACTCTCTAAATCGAACATTGATTCCCCTAAAAATAATGGTTCTTTGCAACGTTCATTTTACTGGATAATATTTTTTGTTAGTGCAGGTATCTCGTTTGAAATTCCTGCGATATTTTACGCAATAGATATTCAGTTTTGTTTCGTCAGTTGCTATCGTACGCAAGCATAATAAAATATAATGATTTCACTGTTTTTAACAACAATGCCGAAAAAACTGGAATTAATAGATGATATTACAAAGGGCGTCAAGAAAAGTTATGTGTCTGTAAAATACGTAGTTCCCGAAAGTACCGTATCCACAATTTGGAAGACCAGAAACAAAATTCTTGAACATTTTAATAATCATTGTACATACGAAGACATTGATAAGGCTGTATTTACTTAGTTTAGCTCTCTTAGAGCACAAAATTTGCCATTAACCGGTCCTTTGATTAAAGAAAAGGCGGCATACTATGCCGATGCTGGGACACGAAGATTTTAATGCAAGTGAAAGTTGGTTAAGTAAATTTAAAATTAAACATACCTAATATTGTTGGCAAAGTCTTATGTGGTGAATCTTCATCGGTTAGAAACACAGCAAAGAGCGGGTCACAGTATTGCTTGGTGCTAACTTGTCGGGCACGGAGAAATTAAAGGTTGTTTTAATTGGGAAAAATGCCAATCCACGTTGTTTCAGAGGAGTGAAATCCCTTGGATTGAATTATTACAGCAATAAAAAAGCATGGATGACTGCACAACTTTTTGAGCAATGGTTAGATACTAAGTTTGGATCAAAAATTCGGAAGCCAGAAAGATTTTGTTGATTTTGGATAATTGTACTAGTCATCCGAAAACATACAGGCACGATTAAAATTTATAACCTTTCAATATTTTCCAGCAAACACAACTTCCGTTTTACAGCCCATGGACATGGGAATTATAAAAAACATAAAGTTTTTTACAAAAAAAAAATTTGTTGCGCATTATATCGATGTTTCAAGAAAATAACAAACTTCTAAAGTAAATCTATGACTGCGTACGGATTACATTGAAGGCTTGGGGCATGTGTTACAGAGAACACAATAAAAATTGTTTCCGAAAAGCTGGGTTTGGACGAAATTAATATTGGAACGATGAATATTTACTGCCCTTATCAGAACTAAACACAAATATTGTAAAGGAATGTGATGAATTAAAACATTTATGGAATCGACTTTTGGAACGGAGTGTGAAGGTGGAAGGAGAATCTTTCCAGGATTATGTTCGTATTAACGATAAAGTGACGGTAAAGTGAAAGTTAGCGATAGTCCTACTGATGCAGAAGTTTTGAACAGCGTTACAAGTGTAACTGAAAAACTGGATTCGAGTAGTTCGGAAGAAGAAGTCGTGGATGTTCCCCATCAAACAGATATCCAAAGAGCGCTAAGTGTTTTACATTCAACTCTGGAAAGGAATGAAAGTGTCCCCGAAACCGTTTTCACAAACTTGGAGAAGGTAGAACCATACTTTGAACATCAAATCTATAGCACAGTTTTAATGAAAATTTAAAAAAACTTAAAAAACAAGTCGATAATAGTTAGCAGTTAACAGTTTGAACAATTAATATGATTTCTAGTTCTGCTTTTTTTTTAAATCTGTCCTTTTCAGACCAGAGTGGAAGAAATTTCATAGGATACGGTCTCAATTATTGACATGTTCAATTGTAAATTTCTCGATAACTGTTGAATTTGGGTATGGGATATGGTACATCAAACATACTTAAAATTCGTTGCAGAATTCATAAATGAAATAAAAAATAGGTGTTTCCATTTGAAAAAATGAAGTTTATGGTCGTGACTTATTTTTGGACCAGCCTGTGTGAATTTATCAGAAAAACCGCAACCAAAAATAAAAATCGACGTCTCCGAGCGCTTTTCTAAAAAACAAACCCGTGAATTTTAAATGAATTTGTTCCAACCCGTGTCTTCCCTATATACTCGTAGATAGATAGATTACACAGGCCTGCATAAAATTTGTGATGCCGTGATTTTTGTTTGTTAAGCTCAGTTTTTATATAGCAATAACTAATTAAAATACAGTTGGTCTCTACCACCCACAGATTTTTTTTTTTCACAAAAGAAAAAGAAAATTATAAAAAAAATCTTATAATAGGCGTTTTAATACATTTTAAAATGAATGTACTACTTCAAATTCTGGTATTAACCCAAAAATGATTTTCTGTTGTGGTTTTAAAGAAATTTATTAAATAGGCTCTCATTACCTGATGTAAATCTTTTATTACATGTATTAATTTTGGACAAGATTTCCGGGAATTTTTACCTGCTAAATCCTATTTATTATGCTTTCACTTTATTAGTACTGCGAAGAAGGATTTCAAGTTTATCACTCCAAACAAAATGTATATTTTAATGTCATTTACTTCATTATAGCTCTGAGTGTCGATCAGTAAACAAGTAAAATTAATTTGTCTTTAGTGTTGTGCGTGGTATTTGATAAATAAACATTGCTTAAAAATATGTCTAGCCGGTGTTGCAAAAACAAACCAGATGATTTCTGTTATATTAGTGGATATTTCGTCTTGAAAAAGTTTAAGAGACCAATTGGTGAATTTGTGAAAAATGCATATTATGCTTATTTCAAAATCAAATTAGGAGATCAAGATAAAGATTGGGCACCGCGCGTTGTTTGTAAGGTATGTGAAGAAGGTTTAAGACATTGGACCAAAGGGAATAGAAAAAGCCTTCCTTTTGGAATACCGATGGTTTGGAGAGAACCGCAAAATCATCATGAAGATTGCTACTTTTGTCTTTGTGATATTAAGGGGCATAATAGAAAAGCTTTGAAACATATTTTGTACCCAAACAATATTAAATCAGCTATCAGACCAGTTCCTCACAGTGATCATGTACCTATACCCCCCCCCCCCCCCCCCCAAAGTACTACGTACTACAAGAAGATATTGAAACCTCTTCAACTTCCGGCTCCGTACAGATGGATAGTGATTTTTAACCATCAACCTCAGGTCAAAACCAACCTCAGCTATTTTCACAAGCCGAACTGAATGATTTAGTAAGAGATTTGGGACTTTCAAAAGATCTTTCTGAAGTACTGGGGTCTAGGTTGAAACAAAAAAAATTGCTTGCTCCAGAAACTACCTTCAAATCTTCCTTTAGCTGAATATGACAGAAAAACAACCAAACGAAGCTTTTCTGAAAAACGAAAACGTTTTTTTAAGAAGCATAAAGAATAAATAACTATTTCTAATAGTTTCTATGTGTATATTTTTGTATTTTGTTTGAAAAATAACCTTACGTGATACAAAAAAAATAAAAGCAGATTTGAAATCAGCGCTACCCAATTACTAGAAAGCAGTTAAAATTTTTAAATCAACATTCAAAGAGTTGAAAAATGCAGGCCTGTGTTATTTTCCTTAAGTTATCTTCCTATAATTAATTAAGTGCTCAGTTTGTTATGTAATTTATCCAATTTACTAAATACATAGCTTATGTGGATCAAATGTGATGACCTTTATCAAGCCCTTTGATACAATCTCCACGGTAAATGTAAAAAAGTAAAAAAAATACAAGCAAATAACAATCTTATTGATTAGAATCAGAGAAAGACTCGTAATCTTAAAATTAAGTATTAATTCATGTCAACCGTTCCCTTTTTTAAGTAAATGCAGAATCCGTTCATAGCAAACATTTTAAAAATACAAAATACTATAGAAACGCAACCCAAATTATCATATTGTAAACAGCAGAACTACGTCAACAAAGCGACACAGCATTGTGTTAAGAGTATTAAATTTACGATGTTGAACTTTAAGCCCCCGTTTTTAAATTTAAATTCCATTCAATGCCCTGATGAATTTTTCATTATTTGTTATATTTAGTGAGAATTATCATAGAAGATGTTCAGATATATATAATCAGCTGAAGATCTGTAAAATGATTACTTGATGATACTTAAAATGATTAAATACGTTTACCGAGATCGAAGTATATTTTAGGATAGAAATTTGTTAATTAGAAACTAATTGAAGTTCGATATATCTACGCGATCGTCTTCTCTTTCGATTGCAGTGCCTCTCGTATCTGTAGACAGAATAGTCCGATCGTGGCCATCGCTTGCATAATATTTTTTCGTTTTGCCGGAAAAATGGTAAGTGTTTTAGTAGAGTAACCAATTGTCGCGAAATTTAATATGAAACTTGGAAAACCCACTATTAAGACATATCTCTTATTAAAAGAAGTTATTGGCAATTAATGTTTATCACATGCGCAGGAATTTGAATGGTTTAAGCGGTTCCAAGATGGCTGAGAAGACGTTGAAATTTGCGCACGACCGGGATGCCCTTTCACATTAAAAATGGAACAATAGTAGACAACCCCACCCACACAACGTCGTTAGTTAAATAAATTGAAATTCAATAAAGTCGCTAAACCAAAAAAAAGCTTATTATTTTAATATTATGCACACGGCCAACAAAATAAATAAGAAATAAATTTTAATTCTTATTAACACTAAATATATATATATATATATATATATATATATATATATATATATATATATGTTTTCTTTCAGGTTTCCGCGGGTAGTAATATGTGTTGTAACTGGATTCCGGGTTTTCTTCCGCGTTTCCATTGTTTGGTCTTTGTAAAGACCGGTGCTGGTTTCTGGACGACGTTTTGGCAAAATCACATTTGCCATCTTCAGGTCTGCGATAACTGTCTGCTTCTGCTTCTGGTTACTCGTAAACTGTTTACGAGTTAACTGTTAACAGTTTACGAGTTAACTGTTAACAGTTTACGAGTAACCAGAAGCAGACAGTTATCGCAGACCTGAAGATGGCAAATGTGATTTTGCCGAAACGTCGTCCAGAAACCAGCACCGGTCTTTACAAAGACCAAACAATGGAAACGCGGAAGAAAACCCGGAATCCAGTTACAACATATATATATATATATATATGTATATATATATATATATATATATATACAGTGTGGTCATAAAGTTTGGAACCAAGCTTATAACCGCATTATTTTATATTTTTAGGAAAAACGCTCGGACAGGTAAATTTTCTTTTTTAAAACGCCATCTTTTGACATACAATTTTTTTCTATGACGTCATTGGTTTTCGAGTGATGACGTTATCAACACTTTCTTTAAATGGCAACCATATTATTTTTTTCTCGTTTTTGGTAGATCTTTATATCCACCAAATAGTGATATAAAACAATTGGTATGTTGCATCAAAATTTTTTTGAAAAAATGATATAAATTTAGAGAAAAAAAAACGAAAATTTTATTTTTGTACAAAATTAAAATTAAATAAAAAAAATACATCTGAACTTAAATTTATTGTAACAGTTAACGTAAATTTTCAAAATGGATCCCACCAACCAACTGACACTGTCCCAGCCGAGTGTAAACACTTCGTATACTCGCCTCAATTATGTCTGGGGATATTTGTGTAAGTTCTACGCGAATTCGTTCTTTTAAATCTTCTAAATTGTTCGGTTTGTTAAAATACACTTTCTATTTCAAATAACCCCATAAAAAAAAGTCTAATGGAGTCAGGTCAGGAGAACGAGGTGACCATTCTATGGCGCCTCTCCGTCCAATCCATTTATTGGGAAATATTTCGTCAAGATAGTGGCGAACCTCTACACCATAATAGGGAGGCGCCCCATCTTGTTGAAACCAAATATTTGGATGGGGTACATCACCATCCTCGTGATTTGGGAAAATAACAGCGAGCGCTGGATCCAGTTCAAATCTTAAAAATTCTAAATATTGCACAGCAGTCAAATTTCCTTCGAAAAAATATGGTCCTAAAATGCGTCGTCCAATCATTCCAGCCCATACGTTAACTTTTCCTCTGCGCTGAGTATGACACGCTTGAGTCCAATGCGGATTGTTCTGCGACCAATATCTGCAATTATGGCGGTGAACAGATCCATTTAGACAGAACGTAGCTTCATCTGAGAAGACGATGTTTTTCAAGAAATTTGGATTTTGGTCACAACGTAACATTACGTCTTCACAGAACTGCAGTCGACGATCTTCGTCATCCTCATGTAATTCCTGTACAAGTTGAACTTTGTAAGGACGATAGTTTTCTTTTTTAAATAAGTTGATCACCACATGAGTGAGCCACCTGATTGGCTAACGCAAGTTGTCTGGTGGAAACATGATGCCTTTCTTCTGCTTCTAGAAGCACATTTAATTTCACATCTTCTCCTACTTGAGGTCTACCTTGCCGTGGTCGATCTTTTACGGATCCAGTTTCGGTAAACTTTCCAACTAGTTTTGTCACCGTAGACCTGATAATTGGAGGTCTATCAGGGTGTTCATGGTTAAACAAATCGCATGTCCCCATACCCAACCATAATTAAAATTTCGATTCTTTCTCGCTCAGTGCCATTTTTTATATTAGCGAAAATGAACAATTTTTACGCAATATCTCAAAAATTTAACGTCAAAAATAGAAGTAAATAATTCAACAATGTTGTCGCCATAGAAACAATTTCAAACTAAAATTTTTGTACATAAATTGTATAAAAAGAAGCAAGAATGTCATAAAGAAATATCTTGCAAAAAAGTGCGTGTTTTTGTTTTTGTAAATTTTTTGCATAGTAACATGAGTACATGTGCTTTTGACGATCCGGTTTGTTCAAGAAGAATATTTAAGTCCTCACACAAGACAGAAGTGTGAAAAAAACTTACTTACATATTTCAGTAAATTTTGTAAGCTTAATTAGTTTTTGAAATCTTCAATTTTTGGGCGATAATTTTAATTAAGAAATGGTCTGCCACATCATGTCAATTTTTTAAATAAATTAAACTTCTTTGGCCCTTTTTTGTGAAACTATTTAATGTTAAATAAGATTTTTTAATAAGTAATTGGCCGATTGGGAAGACGAATTTCTTTTGACCTGGAGCGAATAACGCAGATTACTATTGATCGCAAAGCATTTACACTCGGCTGGGACAGTGTCAGTTGGTTGGTGGGGTCCATTTTGAAAATTTACGTTAACTGTTACAATAAATTTAAGTTCAGATTTTTTTTTTATTTAATTTTAATTTTGTACAAAAATAAAATTTTCGTATTTTTTTCTAAATTTATATCATTTTTTCAAAAAAAATTGTGATGCAACATACCAATTGTTTTATATCACTATTTGGTGGATATAAAGATCTACCAAAAACGAGAAAAAAATAATATGGTTGCCATTTAAAGAAAGTGTTGATAACGTCATCACTCGAAAACCAATGACGTCATAGAAAAAAATTGTATGTCAAAAGATGGCGTTTTAAAAAAGAAAATTTACCTGTCCGAGCGTTTTTCGAAAAAATGTAAAATAATGCGGTTATAAGCTTGGTTCCAAACTTTATGACCACACTGTATATATATATATATATATATATATATATATATATACTTAGCCATTCTCTTAATTATAAATGGTTAATTATTTCTTGGAATTCGGCTTGATAACTATTCATTTAATAAAAATGCTCATTTTAACGTTTCGACTTTTATTTTATCTTCATCAGAGTAAATTTGATTACAATACTTAGTATTTTCCTGCAAAGGTAAATTTAAACTAATAACTAAAGGCCGGATTATATGCAAAAAAAGAAAACTGAAAATATGCGCATAAATATGCAGATGTCTTAGCCTAAAGATGCATTTCCTCATGAAAAATATGCAGGTAAAAAAATACGAGGAATGTTAGAAAATGGAATACTGTAGAAAAAAAATGTTCTATTATATTTACTACAAGTTTATTTAGAACATTTTACAACATAATTAACTATGAAAACAATTTACAATCACAAATTTATGAAAAGTCTTTCTTTGGAGACTGTGGTTAAGTAAAAACTTAAAAAAAGGTATATAACCCCTTACCACAATTATTAATCGTATCGTATCCTAAATACATATTTCGACAACTAAGTTGTCATCATCAGTAGGTAAAACCACTAATCAAGGTGTCGCACATGGGGCACAGTGTATACGTGGACGCCGTGTAAAGTTGTTGCATAAGCTGTTGTGCTAGCTTTTCTGTGCCCCATGTGCGACACCTTGATTAGTGGTTTTACCTGCTGATGATGACAACTTAGTTATCGAAATATGTAGTTAGGATACGATTAATAATTGTGGTAAGGGGTTATATACCTTTTTTTAAGTTAATCACAAATTTCTCAAAGTTTTCAACAGAAAAATTGTGACGCTTGTCTGAAAACATGTATTTATATATTGAAAAGGTTCGTTCTACGTAGACGCTTGTTATATGAACATATTTCAAATTAGAAATATCATCTATTGTCAAAACAATATTTTCTACTGAATCACCAAACAATATTTTGTCAATGTCCTTTAGCTTTTTAAAACCCTAATTTTTTCCTATTTAAAAATTAATTAAAAATTTTTCATACACGGACTGTCCCACTCCTCCTTTAACATCAAAACCTGACTTTTCAAATTTGTTTATTATTTCAACGCTCTCGATTAAGCGACATAAATTGTTTTTCCAACTGCAATATAGAAGTGGAAATAAAACTGTAATTGGCTTTAATAAACGCCAACTGTTGAAGTATTTCTTTACTCGAATACACCTTTTGGGCGTCTATCACAGATTGTGCATCCCTATCAAGATCCATAATAATTGTCTTTATTCCTTCGTAATGATTTGCATGAAAAATAGCAGCCTCCAACCACGTTCCCCATCGTGTGATTACTGATTGAGGAGGAAACGAAACACCGGGTAGATGTTTGTAAAACTGAACTCGTAATGGGGCTTTTAAAAACACTTTCTAATTAAAGTATTTACTAAGGGAAAATGGTGTTTGACTTCTTCTGCAACACGATTTAGTCCGTGCGAATTAAATTTGAGTAAAAGATTTTCAAGTTGAAATCTGCCTTCACCATGTATGGTGCAGCATCCGTTAAAAACAATCGAATTTTCTCTGTTGAAATCGATTCCGGTAAGAAGAAAGTTGCCAGTTCTTCCTGTATAAACCTTGTTATTGTCAAATTATTTGCCTTTTCCAACTGTTTGGATGAAATTAAATAAGATTTTGCTTTAAGAATACCAGTTATTAAATGAACTATGTATCGGCCCACACCATCAGTAGTTTCATCTACGCATATATAAAGATAACAAGATGCAAAAATAACTTGACATTTAAATTGTTTAATTTATGTAGTGGAATATCTGCCGACACAAACATTTGACACAAATCTTCATTAAATTGTTCTTGTTCCGATTTTTTTTTAAGTTGATAGCAAACATTGCGGTAACGTTTGCTGACTCTTCTTCGCCAATTTCATCTTTGTTAGTTTTGCAGCATGAGATGGAGTTTTCATATGTTGGTCGACTTGGAACTTTCTCTCACTTGTAATCTGCCAAAAAAAATATCACATCATCGGTTGTTTTCTTATAAAATAAATGTTAGTAAAAGATAAAGGAATAATTAAAAACTTAATTGATTATCATGCCGATAACGAGGCAAAGTCCCCCGAACTCACAATCAAGAAAAAGCAACTAACCTTAATTTAAAAAAAAACCTTCTATTAATTAATTAATAAGAGGAAATAAACTTAAAATTTTGCAATTTTACTCATAATCTTGCAGCATGCTACGCAAAACACTTTTTCTCCATCCATACGCAATTCTAAATAAAGCGCGATCCATCCAGACACAGTCGCTATTTTCGGCATTTTTGCTATTATATATCACAACTCACAAGTTTACACTTCGAAAAGCCAACGTAAAATTACGTTTAAAATAAAATTACTCTCGAATATGGGAATAAATTTCTCCGAATAGCAAAGAAACACAATATAATCCTAATTTTCTGGTAAAATGTATTTTTGTATTTATTTAGAAGTTTTAAGGTATTAGGTTTTCCTGGAATTTTGTCTCGGCCTGGATGTAGGGGAAGAGCATTAATTAATTCTTGGAGACGCTTATCGGAAAAGTAACGGGAAGAGGCTTGATAAAATGCTGTTTTTAATTTTTGTTTGTTTGTTACATCCACGACGTATTTTTAGTAATGCCTATAATAAATTTGATTTAGTAAGTAAATACAACTCGAATACTTAAAATATGCAAAAATGCTGAATTACTACAAAATATGCAAATAATATACAAAATGCATATATTATGCAAATATGCAAATTTATACAAACTGCATATAATCCGGCCTTTAGTTATTATTTATTATTATTGAATCAATTGAATCCCACTAATATTGTTGTATCATTAAAATAAAACTTTACACGCGCGCGGTGTTTGTATTTGAAAAAGTGAAATTTACATTCAACAGGTGGCTTATAAAAGGTGTAATATATTTGAAGATATTTACATAACGTTGAAATTCACGGTTTGTTAACAGTGTTGGATCACTAGTGTACTTTGAATAAATTTGAATACGATACACAGTTTTTCCGCCATACTTAGAGGTTGGTGCTAATTAAAAGAAAAACATGAACACGAAGCCAATTTTACGCGTTGGAAAATTAAATGTTATAGTTTTATTTTGTGTTTACATCGGTGGAATATCGAGGAAATTCCACTAATATTTACACATACAATAATCGTTTTTATAATATGATTGATTTTGGAAATTTCATTTAATAGCATTATTATTAGGCTTGTCATTAGTTCCGAGGCGATGGGTCAGGATCCAAATAACACTGAATGAAACGAACCCAGGAACAATCCCTTATAGAAGAGAATAGAAAATATACTATCTCAAGAACAATAAATACATATATATATATATACAGGGTGGGGCATAGGAACCAAGTGTTTTTGGTTTGGGTAGTACTCGGCCATTAGAAAAGGGAGGGGCGCGCGGTTTATTACAATCCATTCCTCGACTCAAAGCATTTCACTTTCTCAGTTGCCACTTGCCATCATGGAGAGGTGGACGCTAGAGCAACGCGTGTTCGCGTATGATTGTTTTGTTCGAAGTGGCGAGTCGGTGACTGCAGTACAGCGTGAATTTCGCAGAAGATTTAATATCCATCGTAATGACTCTGTTCCTGCCCGAGACACCATCTTACGCTGGGTCAATAACCTTCGAACAGTAGGTTCAATAATGAAAAGAAAGCCGCCCGGTCGTCAACGTACTGTGCGTACTCCTGAGAATATTGAAAGGGCGAGACAAGCATTACTGCGAAGTCCACGCCGCTCTGCACGTCGACATTCAGCTGCACTTCAAATCAGCAATCGCACTGTACGGCGGATTTTGCATGGTGACTTACATTTTCACCCATACAAAATACTGGTTGCCCAACAATTAAATGTAAGAGATTACGCCCAACGCTTGAGTTTCGCACAACAAATGCTTGAACTTGTTCAGGAGAATGAAAACATGTTGTTACTCATGAGTGATGAAGCTCATTTCCATCTTACGGGGGCCGTCAATAAACAAAATTGCCGGTACTGGGCTGACGAGAATCCACGACAGTTACATGAGATGCCATTGCATAGTCCTAAGGTAACAGTTTGGTGTGCGGTGGGAAAATTTGGCATCATTGGCCCATATTTATTTGAAGAAAATGGGGTAACCGCTACAGTAACATCTGCGCGTTACATTCATATGGTGAATAACTTTTTCATACCTGAATTGTTAAGAAGAGGTGTGGATATTCAAGATTTGTGGTTACAGCAAGATGGGGCCACGGCACACACCGCCAGAGCATCTATGGCTGTTCTTCGCCACCTGTTTCCAAATCGTCTAATTTCGAGATTTGGTGACGTTTTGTGGCCTCCTCGGTCTCCTGACTTATCGATTTGTGATTTTTATCTATGGGGGTACCTCAAGTCACGTGTTTACGAGGCCAAACCCCGTACGTTAGACGCATTAAAGGAATCGATTCGTTATGAAATCTCCCTAATCGACAGAGACATGCTGGAAAGAGTGGAGGCCAATTTTCGTCAACGGCTGCAACAGTGTATCAATGAAAACGGACATCATATGCCAGATGTAATTTTCCGTACTTGAATATTTCAAAATGCTTTATTATTAGCTATGTTGTACTACCAATAATTTTTTTTTAGAGTAAAAACTAATAATTTTATTATCATTTCAAAAACACTTGATTCCTATGCCCCACCCTGTATAGATATATATATATATATATATATATATATATATATATATATATATATATATATATATAATATTTTCGTGACCTTGGTATGATATGGTAAATTCAATCAGTTGGCGATTAAAGGTCTGGGGTTTACTTTAAAGTATATATATTTAAAACAACCCTACATGTTTCGGCAATGATGCCTTTATCAAGGATATAAAATATAAATGACAGCATACAAATGTCATATAATTGAGTTGCTATGTATAAAATTATTCAAAGATACATTCCAATTGAATAATAATAAAGCATGCCTTAGTATTCCAAAAACAGATAGACAACAAAAACAGGGAAAAGCAAGACATGAGTTATTATTATGTATGCGCCCGTGGAGCGTCTTAAGATGCAAAGTTGTCGGTATTCGCCTTAAACGAGAAGGAAAACCACGAAAACCTACTCGGACAACTAGGCAGGAATCAAAACACGGAACAGTCAGCATGATAAGCAAATGTATATGATAATTAAATGTAATTGATATTTAAATAACTTAAGATAAATTCACCTATAAAAAAGAAAGAAATAATCCAACAGAGAAAACTCAAAAAGAAAATAATAACTTAATAAATAAGCATAGACTAAACCTAATAGATTTCAACACTAAAAACAAACTTTGCATTTTTAATTCTCACCCTCCATCAATATATGGTTTACCTAAAATTCACAAAAATAAGACCAATAGTATCTAACATACAAGCCCCTACTTATAATATAGCAAAATTCCTAGGTGATAGCATATCTAAGATGTTAGGAAAAACTGAATATCATACCAAAGACTCATGGCAATTTCAAAATTTCAACAAGGAACAAAAAGTACCAACTAATCACAAAATTATATCACTTGATGTAGAATCTTTATATACTAACATTCCTACAGATCTAGCTATAAACATAATAGAATCCAAATGGGATGAAATTAGTCCACACACATCACTAAATAAAAACGAATTTATTAGAGGTATACACTTCTGTCTCGATAACATATATTTTCAATACAAAAATTCTTTTTATAGTCAAGCATTTGGTACTGCCATGGGCTCTCCTTTAGCTGCTCCTATTGCAAATCTAGTAATGGAACATTTAGAACAAAACGTTATCAATTCATTAGACTTCCACCCCATTTTTTTCAAAAGATATGTTGATGATATCATAACATGTATTCCGACTAACAAAATAAACTATCTTTTAAATAAATTCAACAATTTTCACAACAAATTAAAATTCACTATTGAAGAAGAAATGAATAACAGTATGTATTAATTTTCTTGATATTTCTTTGCGCTATGATAGACAGGATACTATTTATACAAATTGGTATAATAAACCCACAGCTTCTTTTCGATATATGAATTACCACTCAAATGCTCCTACAGTATTCAATAAAATGATTATAAATAATCTGACTGATAGGGCAGTAAAACTATCACATACTCAATACAGAAAAGATAACATCAAGAAAATTAAAACAATCTTAACAGATAATAATTATCCACCACAACTTATAGATCAAACTATTAAAAAAAGAGTACACCAAATATACAACACTGCAGACACCAATAAAAATTTGAACTATGACACAACATATATCACGATTCCATATGTTCCACAACTATCAGAAAAAATTAAATACACTTTAAAAAAATATGATATAGCTACAACATATAAACTTAGTAATACTAATAAACATTTATTTTCAAAACTTAAACCTAAAATAGAAAAAAATCGAGAAACACATGTCATATATAAAATACCATGTCGCGATTACGATAGTTACTACATAGGCCAAACGAAACAATATTTATACAAAAGAATACAAGCCCACAAATACTCTAAAACAGACAAAACTGCTTTATCTACACACAAACTACAACGCGATCACCATTTCGATTTTGAAAACACACAGATAATTGATAAAGAACAACACACAATGAAAAGACAAATTAAAGAAATGATTAGTATTAAACAGGAAAAAAATTCAATTAACAGAAATTATATAAAAAATTTAAGCAGTATATACTATAACTTAATTGTGTAACGATCTGCAATTTACCATTATATATTTTTTTTTTGTTATATAATTATATATCTTAAGTTATTTAAATATCAATTACATTTAATTATCATAAACATTTGCTTATCATGCTGACTGTTCCGTGTTTTGATTCCTGCCTAGTTGTCCGAGTAGGTTTTCGTGGTTTTCCTTCTCGTTTAAGGCGAATGCCGACAACTTTGCATCTTAAGACGCTCCACGGGCGCATACATAATAATAACTCATGTCTTGCTTTTCCCTGTTTTTGTTGTCTATCTGTTTTTGGAATACTAAGGCATGATTTATTATTATTCAATTGGAATGTATCTTTGAATAATTTTATCCATAGCAACTCAATTATATGACATTTGTATACTGTCATTTATATTTTATATCCTTGATAAAGGCATCATTGCCGAAACATGTAGGGTCGTTTTAAATATATATACTTTAAAGTAAGCCCCAGACCTTTAATCGCCAACTGATTGAATTTACCATATATATATATATATATATGAAAAAATGTGTGAAAGCCGTATCCACCCCGGAATGTGCAGACGCCGGCGTTTTATGGTCTTACCAATCGTCAGTGCACCTACATCCAGAAATTTCACACATTTTTTCATTTTCCCGTACAATCTGGTCAGTTGGCGCCGCGACGCGTGGCAGCTACATTCTTAGAAAAATGTGATTTTGTCATGTGTAGAAATCTATGCAACGAATTAGAGCGGCAATGGCATGCAATGTGAGAATTTAATGATTATTAATTCTCATTAACATCACGTTTATCATATATATATATATATATATATATATATATATATATGTATATATATATGCATGTATAACAGGATGTAAACACGAGAATACACTTTAGAAATTAGCGGATATAATTTTTTAAGCGATTATTTCAACGAAATCTAACGAAATAATATATAAATGTATATTCCGTCTTACACGCCACTGTTGAATTGAATTTATGAAGGAATATATACAATGTACTATTCATAACGACCCCTGCTCGAGGAATGCAATCGAGCAAACAAATAGTGGGGGTGCTATAACATGCATACTGTGCCCGAGACCGCCACAACGTTTTATCGGGGCAATTAGTCATTCAATCGCTTCAGTCCGCTCTCTCCTCATCACCAAATTGATCTACGCCCTGGGGGCATTGGCAGGCCACGAGTGTTTGTTACGCCCAAGCAAATATCTTACTGTTAGGTGTTAATTTAGACGATAATCCACAATATTTCTCGTTCCTTTCCAGTGCAAATTAGATGGTTTACATCTTTAAATTCTTCGCGAATAAATTCACAAATACGATGCCAACCACAAGATGTCCAAACAATACGAAATACACGAGGGGATCAAGTTTAAAATAGATTTTAAGGCGAACTGTAAGACGGGGTTATGTTACCGAGGCGACTCTGAGATTCCATTTGCAATTGTTTTTAAAGAAATTATTTTGTTAAACACGAATTTATTTTTTAATTAAAACGAAACTTACTATTATAACACCCTCCTGTAGAAACAAATTCTATTACTATAATGTTTCAAACAACTAAACACTATGTACATATGCAGGCTTGTAGTAAATATCGACCACGCATACGAAATTCCTCAACTAACCCCAATTTATATCCACCACCAGTCACTCGCGATAGGAGCCGATATTCCGTTCGCCGTCGATTACACTGTTTTCAAACGGCCCGCCAAAGGAGCGCGAGCTTTTGTTTTGGTCGTCCGCGAAACACAAATCAACAAACACGGCACGCGTTCCGTCATTCGTCAGTGTGTCGTCGTTGACAAGTAGTGAGGAATATTACGCGCTGATTGTGTTGAATGTGTGCGTGTATTTTTCGTAGTGATTCCCCATAACCTCAACTATAGTTTAGTTAGTTTAATATTAATTCACGTAGTTACATTGTAAATAATCGCGATCAGATCACTATAATTAATGATAATTAGTACTGGGCATATATTTTGCTTTCCTGTAATAAAGGACAGCGAACTTGTGACATTTTTTTTTGTATACATAATCGGAGGTGGTGGCACTGCAAACAAATAAAAAAAAATTGACAAACACCGATTTCCACGAAACTTATTTAATGCATTTTAACTCACAAAAATTTGAATATTCAAAACGGTGTTTATCGCAACTGCTTGTTATTACAGTTTTACATCTTGTCAATAATAACTTACCTACAAGTTAAAAGGTTTCGAACACCATTATAGTAGGGTTATATGGAAGTATTGTTTTTCTATGGACTGCAGTTATTTTATTTGGTAAAAGAACGGTTTCGTGTGCTCGTCATATTGTAACTGAAATAATCGTGTAATGCCAGTGTCATTTGGAGTAATTGAAATTTAACGAAGTGAACCGACAAGTGTTGTTGTGGCAGTTTAAACGATGATGCAGAAACGCTAGTAAGTATTGTATTATTAAAGCCCTTATCACTTAAAGTTTCAATATGTACTTATTATTTACGATAACATTCCCAATGCTGCCAATTATCATGTTTAACGTGCTCTTTTCGTTGGTTTTTTTCGTTAAATGTAAACTGACTTGATAAAAATGCAAAACTAAACGTTGTTTAAGTAGGTGAGAATGGTGAAAAAGGCTATTATATATTATAACACGTGGAGTTTTTTATTGGAATATACATACCTACATTACATGAAAAAGTACAAGTTTCGTTACTACTTTGAAACATGTATCATGTCGCTTGCACAGTAAAATAGTATTTTTTTTTATTCATAATATGTTATGTGCAATTAAAATGTTAAAAAAAATAAATAAATTTCTTGATTGCGTTTCAAGGACGGAGTCCAACAAAATTATCATATCGTTAATCAAACTTTAGTAACTTTAGTAGAGTTACCTATACACTGCCCTAAAGTTACGATAACAATGTGTTTACGAACAGAATTTTTAAAAATAAATAAATAAAACACACATAAGATGTTTTAGATTTACACTTTATTAATAAGATAATGACAGCTGTTTCGCTAACACAGTAGCTTCTTCAAATTCAACTTAAGACTAAAGATACATACAATATACAGCGTTAAATCAGGTAGTTGACCCAAGTTAAAATTCTAGAAACTATTACATTTATATTTATTGCTTTTTGAAAACTATACTATGTCTTACTTGTGTGAGGTTTAAGTTTAATAATATAACATAAGCAACTAAGAAACAATATTTCAATGGGTGAACAGATTTAACAGTGGGGATGAATTCAAGTCTAATTTATCGTTTAGTAACATTTCTGAGTTTTTGAGTTTATTAATTTCTAAAGACTCTAAACAATTTAGTTTTCTACCTTTATTTTCTACATGTATAATATCGAATTGTAAATTGAATTCATGTTCATTCTCTATTAAATGATTAGAGTAGGTTGAGTCAGTTTTCTTATTGATATAAGAATGATAGTGGTCTTGGATTCGTTTTTTAAACATTCTACCTGTCTGTCCGATGTCATGAGGATCACGTACCAAAACATATATCGGACAGACAGGTAGAACGTTTAAAAAACGAATCCAAGACCACTATTATTCTTATATCAATAACAAAACTGACTCAACCTACTCTAATCATTTAATAGAGAATGAACATGGATTCAATTTACAATTCGATATTATACATGTAGAAAATAAAGGTAGAAAACTAAATTGTTTAGAGTCTTTAGAAATTAATAAACTCAAAAACTCAGAAATGTTACTAAACGATAAATTAGACTTGAATTCATCCCCACTGTTAAATCTGTTCACCCATTGAAATATTGTTTCTTAGTAGCTTATGTTATATTATTAAACTTAAACCTCACACAAGTAGGACATGGTATAGTTTTCAATAAGCAATAAATATAAATGTGATACATAGTTCCTAGAATTTTAACTTGGGTCAACTACCTGATTTAAGAAAATTAATACTGGTAGCCGTAACTTTGTGGTAATTTATTTTAAAAATAATAAAATAAAACAATAACTTTGTTATACCACTTTATTCACATGTAATAGTGACCGCGATTTCGACATACAATGTCATTATCAAACTGCAAAAGTTACAGGCCTACATAGATCTTGTAAATGACACAAAAATATATGGGGGTGGTTTATGATGTTATTTAAAATTACTACTATATACTTAACTATTATATACAACATTGGAAAAGAGGTGTATGTATATATAAGATCCAACTGGTCGTTCAAAACAATATCTATTGTGTTGTTACCGCTTTTAAAAATTTCTAGTGACTCTAAAAGATTTAATTTACGACCTTTCTCGGCCAAATGCAATATTTTATGATGACCAAATGTATGCCTTTCTGTAATAAGATGGTTTGCTAATGTTGAATCTGTCTTCTTTAGTTTATATGACCTCATGTGTTCTTATTTATTATTCCCAAAGATTCACTACACCCTAAGACACATAAACATTCATTTTTTAATTCTATGATACATAGAGCATTAAATATTCCTTTGTCTAATGAATCTTTTGTTCGTGAAATCAATACTATAAAACAAATAGCGGTAAACAATAGTTATAAAAGTAGCGTAATTGACAGTATACTAAAGAAAAAACAGTTACAAGTGGCCCTTAGTTTAGTATATCCTAAAGATAGTGCTAATTTGAAACAATTTGTCTCGTTAACTTACTTCGGTAAAATAAGCGAGCAAATTGGAAATATAATTTCAAAAAATAAAAGTAATGTCATTATAGCTTACAAACCATATGTAAAAACAAGTAATTTAATTTTTAACGCAAAACCTAAAACAGATATCAATAATAAATCAGGAGTGTACAAATTATATTGTAATGATTGTAAAAGTGTATATATAGGTCAGACTGGTCGAAGTTTTATTATTCGGGAAAAAGAACACAGGAGGTCATATAAACTAAAGAAGACAGATTCAACATTCGCAAACCATCTTATTACAGAAAGGCATACATTTGGTCATCATAAAATATTGCATTTGGCCGAGAAAGGTCGTAAATTAAATCTTTTAGAGTCACTTGAAATTTTTTAAAGCGGCAACAACACAATAGATATTGTTCTTAACGACCAGTTGGATCTTATATATACACCTCTTTTCCAATGTTGTATATAATAGTTAAGTATATAGTAATAATTTTAAATAACATCATAAACCACCCCCATATATTTTTGTGTCATTTATAAGATCTATGTAGGCCTGTAACTTTTGCATTTTGATAATGACATTGTATGTCGAAACCGCGGTCACTATTATATGTGAATAAAGTGGTATAACAAGGTTATTGTTTTATTTTATTTTACCTGATTTAACGCTGTATATTGTATGTATCTTTAGTCTTAAGTTGAATTTGAAGAAGCTACTGTGTTAGCGAAACAGCTGTCATTATCTTATTAATAAAGTCTAAATCTAAAAACATCTTATGTGTGTTTTATTTATTTATTTGTGATATGGATTTACATCAAGCAAAGGTCGAAACAATGAAAAAATTTTTAAACCTGAATTTCGTTGACAACAAACTTTTTGGAAGTTTTTAAGGTTAGATAACATGAAAATCGTCAAAATTTTACCACGGAAAACAGCTGAAATTTGAAATATTCGCGTATTTATAAAGAGTGAGTCATTTGAAACTATAGCATTTCATTTTTGAATATAATGTATTATACCGGGTCGGGCATAAGTCAATTAACCGATTTGCATACGGAATAAAAAGGAATGCAGAGCATGCAGAAATATGTTGTATTGTAGTATTTATTTAGATGCAAAAATAATGACGGTTTAAATGTTACATTCTGTCTTAAAACTGCTTACCATCTTCTTCAATGCAGATAGGACACCGCTAATTTACGGTAGAGCAGGTTTTTTGAAAGAATTCTGCGTGCGCGCGGTTCATTATCATGTAATGGGGTGGCAAACGCTTTATCTTTGAGTACTCCCCACAGGGAAAAATAGCACGGCGTTAAGCCTGGTCAGGGTCGCCAACTCCTAAAAAAAATTCACTCCTAAAACCAAATTCAAATAACCCCGAATCGTGTAATAGAGTGGCAAACACTTTATCTTTGAGTACTCCCCACAGGGAAAAATAGCACGGCGTTAAGCCTGGTCAGGGTCGCCACCTCCTAATAAAATTCGTTAAAACCAAATTGAAATAACCCCAAGACACCCTAAATTCAACTTTCAAATCTCCCTAAAAGTACCTATATATAAAAAACGTTCAAAATTTGAAATACAGCATCGCTGTCAGTTTCATTTGAAGTTTCAGAGTTCTGAAAATCGTACATCTTTCCATTAAATGGTTTTAACATTTTGCAGGATGGATTAAACGTAACACAAGATCCGTCATCTCTCTGTAAGACAAATCTCACCATCATTATACTCTGAAGCATGTCAGTTGATAATTTGTTGCTTAATTTGTTTTTTACAATATTCTATATATGCTTGTAATTGCAAGCTAGACATATTTTGTATATGTTTGCAATCTTTTCCATTAGTAATGTTATTTATACCTTTAATACGAGGTGCATTCAAGTTCTAAGGCCTCCGATTTTTTTTCTCCAGACTGGAAAGAGATAGAAGCATGTGCATTGTTTTAAAATGAGCGTGCGTTCGTTGTCAATACGTCACAGAGATAGCAGCACTTTACGGCAGATGGAATTGTAGCGGCAGCGTCGAGAATGAGAACTGTTTTAGATACTTAAAATGGCTACGTTTTCCTTACTTGAACAGCGTGCAATCATTCGTTTTCTGAATTTGCGTGGTGTGACACCAATTGAAATTCATCGACAGTTGAAGGAGACATGTGGTGATGGAGTTATGGATGTGTCGAAAGTGCGTTCGTGGGTGCGACAGTTTAATGAAGGCAGAACATCGTGTGACAACAAACCGAAACAACCTCGGGCTCACACAAGCCGGTCTGACGACATGATCGAGAAAGTGGAGAGACTTGTTTTGGGGATCGCCGAATGACAGTTGAACAGATGGCCTCCAGTGATAGCATTTCCGTGGGTTCTGTGCACACAATCCTGCATGACGACCTGAAAATGCGAAAAGTGTCCTCCAGGTGGGTGCCACGAATGCTGACGGACGACCACAAGGCTGCTCGTGTGACATGTTGCCAAGCAATGTTGACGCGCAACCAAGGCATGAATGGGACTTTCTTTTCGTCGATTGTGACAATGGATTAGACGTGGATGCCATTTTTCAATCCAGAAACAAAGCGCCAGTCAGCTCAATGGAAGCACAAAGATTCACCGCCATAAAAAAAAATTTCGGGTAACCGCCAGTGCTGAAAAAATCATGGTGTCCATGTTCTGGGACAGTGAGGGCGTAATCCTTACACATTGTGTTCCAAATGGCACTACGGTGACAGGTGCATCATACGAAAATGCTTTGAAGAACAAGTTCCTTCCTGCACTGCAACAAAAACGTCCGGGAAAGGCTGCGCGTGTGATGTTTCACCAAGACAACGCACCCGCACATCGGGCTAACGTTACGCAACAGTTTCTTCGTGAAAACAACTTTGAAGTGATTTCTCATGCTCCCTACTCACCTGACCTGGCTCCTAGTGACTTTTGGCTGTTTCCAACAATGAAAGACACTGTCCGTGACCGCACATTCACCAGCCGTGCTGCTATTGCTTCAGCGATTTTCCAGTGGTCGAAACAGACTCCTAAAGAAGCCTTCGCCGCGGCCATGGAATCATGGCGTCGACGTTGTGAAAAATGTGTACGTCTGCAGGGAGATTACGTCGAGAAGTAACACCAGTTTCATAGTTTTCGGGTGAGTAGTTAGTTAGAAAAAAAATCGGAGACCTTAGAACTTGAATGCACCTCGTATAATTAGAAATATATAATTTGGGCAAATGTTTTAAAATGTTGTCTATACAGTCATCTGGATGGCGACATTTGTGAAAATTAAAATTCACGGACCTTTTCAAAGTTCGTTTGATTTTTTTAAATAAATTCAAAGCTGTTAGGTAATTGTTTACCCAACAGCTTTGATTATAGACCGTCTCAACCATATTATGCAGAGCAGGTCTTATGGCAATCGACTGCGTGTTTGCCAAATCATCTCAACATGTGTATAGTTCTTCCGGTTTATTATTTGACATCGTGTTTGACATTTATACGTAATCAAAACATAACCACAACCTTTGCAAATGTTTTATGAATGCTAAAATCCAGGTATATCAAAACTTAATTATCAACTTAAAATAATAATTATTAATTAAAAATTAATAATGCGAAAACTCCGAAGATATTTGAATATAATGATAAATAAATAAATATAGTACTGAAGGAATTTGTACATGGTACAAGAAGAAACAAGAATGTTTTATTCGAATATGTATATACAAGTGTCCCGTATCGTTATGTTCAAATTTTAGGAGTGTAAAGTAGACTTCATTTCAAGTAACAAAAACGCAAAACTTGTATATCCATTTTTATTTGTTTCAAAGTTACAGATCTATGAATATGTTTGTCAGATCATGAAAAAAAATGTAATCCTAAAGTCAATAAAAACTGATTTTATTTAAAAAAGTTCAATTAATAATATTTTCGAAATGTCCACCTCCTTGTTGAATGCAGGCTTGTGCCCGTAAGCCAACAGAAGAAGTACTTATCCGAATTTCATACTTGTTTTGTCGGATGCTCGGCAGCCAGGTGAATACGATTCAACAACTCTTGTATTCGAAACTTGCGCGTAGACTAAATTTTTCCTGTACCCCCATAAATAAAAGTCGAGGGGATTAAGATCGGGTGATCTGGGTGGCCATGCAACAGGACCACCTCGACCAATCCATCTTGGATAATTGACGTTAACCCAATTTCGGGCAGCAATTCCGAAATGTGGTGGTGCCCCATCAATGTGAAACCACATGTCTCGTCGAACATTCAGTGGGACATCCTCTAAAAGACCTGTCAGTTTGTCAATAAGAAATTGAAGGTAATTGTCCGCATTTAATCTCCCAGGAAGAACGACAGGACCAATCAACAAGTCATCGATTAGAGCCGCCCAAAGGTTAATAGAAAATGCATGTTGAAATTTAGATGGGCGTATAGCTTTGGGATTTTCTGATGACCACCTGTGCTGGTTTCTCAGATTTGTAACACCACTTCTCGTGAACGTAGATTCATCTGTCCAGAGGACTGTGCTGCAGAAATTAAAATGAAGCCGTGACTGTCTTAATATCTAGTTAGAATAAACTAGACGAGCATAGTGGTCTGCCTCAAGCAAACCGTGTGCCCTGCGATAATGACGTGGATATTTTAAAATTCGCCAAACTGTCGTTCGTGGCACTTCTATTATCTAGCGATTCGACGTACACTGAGAGTTGGATCCCTTGTAACAATAGCTACTGCTTCTTCCTCTAAGTCTGCTGACAAATTTACTCCTCGGCCGAAAAGATAATCACGCAGTCCGCATTCCCGAAATTGTCTGTGTACTTCCAGAAACGTTCTGTAATGAGGAATGCGCCTATCAGGAAACCGATGTCGGTATTCAATAACTGCTTGACATGCACTGCCGTTACAGTAGCCATACAAGAAATGCATGCCCGCATACTCTTGAAAATAAAATCGCTAAGGCATTTTGAATAAAGAAAACGTGTCCACTCACTAATAAGCTCTTGTATGAACTGAAACGTAATGTAATCCTTTATTAAAAAATGCAACGTTAGCAGTCATCTGAACATTTGTTTATTGCATGATACTCATGGTTCAGCACTTACGAATAAGTAAGAACCTTCTTTATCATAAATCAATTTCCAGTACTCTCTTTTGTAGATCTCCAAGAAATTACTGTATGCACTACGACACGTGTTTATTTATTTTACGATAACATTTTATTATGCGACATTAACAATCACGGGCCTGTTATTGAATCGTATAACTTTTTTTAAATAAAATCAGTTTGTACTGACTTTAGGATTACATTTTTTTTCATGATCTGACAAATCACATTCATAGATCTGTAACTTTGAAACAAATAAAAATGGATATACAAGTTTTGCGTTTTTGTTACTTGAAATGAAGTCTACTTCACACTCCTAAAATTTGAACATAACGATAGGGGACACTTGTATATACAGGGTGTGTCGTGAAGAATCGACCTAACTGTAGGAGTGTATTCTACAGGTGAAAGTAATGTAAAAAAACTCAAATGTTGCTATCCGATTTTTATTTGTTTTCGAGTTATAGTGTAATTAAATATAAACAAAATTTGATACATTGAAGTTTTTGTATTTTATTGGTATTATCGTTCTTTATAATATATTTTCAAAAATACCGCCATTTATTCCAAAACATTTTTTACATCGTCTACCAAGGGCGCTGGTTGCGTTCCTGATTGCGTCAGGTTGATGTTTGATATTGTCAGCAGCATTCATAATCCGTTGAATTAGTGCATCACGAGTGTCCACTTTTACTTGATACACTTCATTTCTTAACCAGCCCCATGAACAATAATCGAGTGGCGTGAGGTCTGGAGACCTAGGAGGCCAACCAATGTGACTACCACGTCCAATCCAACTCCCTGGAAACCTTTCAGCCAAATGTTGCCTGACTGCACGAGCGTAATGTGCAGGCGCTCCATCGTGCTGGTAGAAGATTTGGATTCTGATGTTTATGGGAACATCCTCTAGCAGTCCGTGCAGTTCATTTTCTAAAAAATGTAAATAGGTGTCTCCCGTGAGGCGATTCTCAAAAATGTAAGGACCAATTAAAAAACCATCGATCATACCACACCACACGTTTACCGAAAATTTATGTTGAAAGTTACTTTCGACTGTTGCGTGTGGATTTTCGTCTGACCATACATGCTGGTTATGACAATTGTTAATACCGTCACGGGTGAATGTCGCTTCATCCGTAAACAGTATACGCGATACAAAACGAGGATTATCATTTATCCATCGACAAAATTCCATACGTCTACGATTATCATCTCGTTGTAGGTGCTGTACTCTTTGTACATGGTACGGACGTAAGCCATGCTCGTGGAGTGTTTTTATCACCCTTGTTTGTGGAATGCCCAATTGAATACTAATTCTCCGTGAGCTGGTAGTTGCGTCTTCTTCTACTACATCCAGAATATCTTCTACTTCTTGTAATTGTTGTCGAATGCCTCGTTCAGATATTATGTTTACACTGGGAAGCTTTCCCGTCGCGCACAATGTGTTGAATACACTAATAAATACAGTTTTATTAGGATGTCTGTGATGTGGAAACCGTTGACGATATTCATTAGCAGCAGCTGTAGCATTTCCATCACAAAATCCATAAACAACATATTAGCATATTCTAAATTAGAATAAGTGTGTGGCATTTTAGTTTGTTACACTACAGTCGTACAAACGTCAAGTCTATGTCATAATACCCGAACACAATGTTATAATTTACTCCAAGGTATAGGGAACATTTTTTGTGATGGCAGCGTCCTCACTGTATCAACGATGTACTAGAGGTAGTGACATTAGACGCATTAGGCATACAAACCACTCTACACTATTTCTCGACTGCTTTCAATGTAACTACCGCTAGTTCGGAAAACCACGAACAGGTAGCGCTTCAGCTAGGAAGACTTCCCTATAATGAATTGCTACCGGGGTTTCACTGTTTTTACGAATACATACATAAACATGGTATACTAAATCTACATTTTTAATTACGCTATAACTCGAAAACAAATAAAAATCGGATAACATTTGAGTTTTTTTACACTTTCACCAGTAGAATACACTCCTTGAGTTTGGTCGATTCCTCACGACTCACCCTGTATATAATTGTGCAGAGCCAGTCAATATATTACACTCATACATTCAGAAACACACCTAAATCACACACAACATATTTTTGATTTGTCACAATCGAATGCATTGTAGAGTAAAAATAATGTTTGTCTTAATTTACTTCCACTGCTCTCTTAATGTACAAATTTAGGAATTATAAATTTAATTTCAAGTTTGTATTTAAAAAGCATACTTTTCGTTTAAATATTAGTGAAAAATATTTCGGAAATTCTGCAGTAAAATTATATATGAAAATAAATAAATATAATTTCTTATTGATTTATTCAGTAAAAAATGAAAAAAAAATTTTTTTTTTTATTATTCAATATTAACATAATTTACAAATTATTCAGATGTAGATATTAAATTAAAGGTTTATTTAAGAATATTTATGTTACATATTAATAAATTTCTACTTCAGTAAAAGATTAATTTAACTTAAATAAAAATTATGCTAATGAAAGGAATATCAAACATACATTTTTTTTGTTTTTTATTACTTGAGGAGTAAGTTAGATCCTCTAATGACGATGAATGTCTTAATTGAATTATAAAGTTCTCAATATTATCTTCCAATTCGTCAACTCTCCACATTTCGTTTTCCACAATTTAACATGATTAATGTAATTTTGCCAGTTATGAACTGTAACATTGCTATAACCTTTTGCAATTAACTCTTCAATTTCTTTCACTTTAAAAGTTGTATTGTTCATTTTAATATAGTGCTTAACTTGTGCCCATACCATTTCGATGAGGTTTACTTCGCAATGATGGGGTAAACGTAGAACTTCACTACCAGCTTCTTTCGCTAATTGATCGATCCTGCTTTTGTCACGATCGGCTTTATTTTGTAACACATGAGCCAGTAAGTCCTTTTTTAACATATCGTTTGCAACTGGTATCTGCTTCTCATTAAACCATTCAATTATTTGACTCTTTCTCCATGCTGATGTGGGTATCTTCTCTACTTTTCTGCTATGGTATGAAGCATTATTAAGAACAATCACTGAATTTTTAGATATATTTGGCAGTAATTTGTTGGTAAACCAGTCTTCGTAAGTATCTGCATCCATTAATAATCATCTGTTTTTCCTTACGACCATTATTTTCCCCCTTATGTCATTTTCTGGCTATGAGCTCCATAAAGACAGCGAAAACTGCAATAAATAATTTGTTGACAATATAAAAAAGTAAACACCACGGCGAAAATTGACTGACGGACAAATGACAGCAACTCATCTCTGAATGACGGCAACGATTACATATGCTTGATAGAACTTGTAACAGGGCAGCCGGATATAAAGAAGGCGTTATAATAAGTTAATAATAATAAGAGATGCAATATTGCTAATTAAACATGTACTGCTTAATAAGGTTGAGACAGTCTGTAGTGGTTTTACCTACTGATGATGACAACTTAATTGTCGAAATACGTATTTAAGATACTATTATTAATTGTGATAAGGGTTTTATACCGTTTTTGCATCCATACCTTACTTTGTAATTGTATATTAATGTTTATGTATATATAATACACCTTGTTATTGGACCTAACCTGTTGGGTATTAAAGGATATTATTATTATTAAAAATTTGTCTTTGCCATAAGCTATCTTAGAGCGTAAAGTCAAAGATCAACTGACACTCTGTTTACTACAATTTAAAATGTTCATAATCATCTTATGAAATAGTAAGCGTTTATGGGAGATTAGTATTTTCGTACGAACAAGGGACACAGTTGCCGTTTGTGATAATCCATTAACGCATATGTCACTATAATGGGCGAATATTGCAACAATGCCTATGTATTTCAAGACCTTACGGCATTTTTAAGCCGGGTATGTTTTCCTCCGGAAACATGCTTATTGAATTTCAAATTTAAATCTTATATTCTTAATATAAAAAAGCATTTCGCCACCAATAACTCGCGTGGAAATATATTTATTGATGAAATTGTAACTGTCCTTTCACCAACTTCGTACATAATTGAATTCAAATTTCATACGTTCAGTGACTCCCGAGGTGTACCTTGAATTAAACACTCCATTATATGCAGACCTATGTTATTACAATATGCGATTCCTTTAAATTAAAGACACTATGACACTGACCTTGATTGATTAACAAAGACATTTAGAATAATGTTTTTGTTTTCGTCGAATTTCAAACATTTTTAAGCGAGCATTCCTCTCTCGTGTCTTCTTTATGTGTGGTTGCGTTGGTTTCCGGACGGTGAGAAGTCTCAGATCCTGCGGCGATTGTCAATGCGTTTGCGATGGCGTTTTCCGATTTTTCCGGCCTGTTTCAGTCACTATTTCCACGAGATCTATTTTTAAATCGACCTTCGACTGCCTTTACTTGAATCCGTTTAGCTCTCAGGTACGTCCTGAGAATGCATGCAATTAACCAACTAAAATCAGATACATCAGGACATTATATTGTATTCCAAGCTTCTTTATTCATGTGTCTCAATACTATGCGAACCTTTACTGACTATCTTTGAGAACTACTCATTATTCAGAGTTCTGGAAATTGAATCGTATAATCGATCTGCAAAAAGGGTGATCGCTCGAAGGTACGAAATTATAGCGCTGTAAATATTCTGATTGTGCTATGGAATTTGAACATCTGCTTTATTTTAAACTTTACAATTGCGGTAAACCTTTATTTCAACTCGACAGCGTGGATTTACCGTTGGACGTTCCACGGTAACCAATTTGACAAATTACTCAGTTCCTTAAGCGGGGTTCTGACTGGTCAATTTCGCTGAAGCAGTTTGACTGATTCAGTCAGTGTTGTCAGTTATGATACTTTGGCGCCAAATTGGCTCTTTTTTAAATTTAAATTACCTTATTCTTTTTATTAGCGCATGGCGTCTAACGGCTGCTAAAGACGCATTTTTTATATTATGGACGTTAAAAAATTATTGTGGCTAAAATTTATGATGTTAGTGGATTTTCTGTGCTTATAGTTGGCATCGATAGTAACTAGAGAATACCATCCCGGGGTCCCGAATCCCGGCATCTCGGGATCCCGGCCGGGTTTTGATCCCGTACATCCCGGCACTGTACTTGGCTAATATCGGGATTTTCGGGATTGCCAGTTTGCATTCCGTAATCCGTTGCGCCTTGACAATGACCTTACCTAGATTATATTAAAGGCACTTATTACATAAAGACAAAAAATCAACCTTAGCTACGCCGTACGATAAAAGAACTACACAGGTACAGCCCAAATAATATGTAACTTAGAAGGGACTTCCCCGCCCGGCATACTTCAATACAATACTGTTAAAGTAATTCCCCAATGGGCCAACGGGGGAATCACCCGATCACCTCATATGATATATCATAATATTGTTGCGCTTATTAGAATTTACTTTTTTCATTTATTATTCTACCAGCGACAAGGTTACGCAGGTTACGTCATTTAAATTTAAAAGTCAATTATCTGAAAAAGTTATCTTAAATGGCGAGAGACTGACTTTGTTCAACATAAAGAAAACAGTGATACGTCGTCAGCGTGGAGTTATTTTTTAGTTGCGAAAGACGGGAATAGTGCTAAATGTAAGCGATGCCCTGCCATTCTGAAGACTTTGGGTGGATCGACTAAGGGATTACATACACATTTGTCATAAAAACAAAACATTAAGATTTTAGCTGACGTTAATCGTTTAACAGTTTCAACAAGTCATTCTGAGAATCCGAACACAGCACCGTCACCAGCTAAACGAAAGTTAGAAGATTATTTTACTAAAAGTGCCGACGATAGCCTGGATGATGTTTTGTGGCAAGAATTATTGCATTAGATGGATTTCCATTCAATGTATTCATAACTTCAGACGATTTGAGAAAATTGCTCTTAGCGAAATACACGGATTTTCCAAAATCAGCCGTCACAATTCGAAAGCGTGTTATGAATTACAGTGAAAAAATCAGAAAGCAAGTAACTGCAGAATTAAAACATTTGAAAAGTGCAGGTGAAAGATTCAGTCTATCTTTCGACGAGTGGACATCAACGTCCAATAAACGATACATGGCTGTCAACGTTCATTCATATAAAAAAAAATTGGAGTTTAGGACTCGTTCCTATTCATGGAAGTATGACAGCTGAAAATTGTCTTCGTATATTGAAAGAGCGTCTAAGTAAATTTGATATTTCCCTGGAAACTGATATCGTGGCTAGTGTAACCGATGGGCCGAACGTTATGATAAAGGTGGGACAGCTTGTTTGCACTGAACAACAACTGTGCCTCGCACATGGTATCAATTTGGCCGTCTGTGATGTGCTTTATAGAATAAAGAATTATTTTCAAGACAGGCAAGACAGCCCTACCTCAGACTCAGATGATACTATAAATGAACCAGCTGTGATTGCTGATTATATGAACGATAGCGAAGATGATGACAATTTAGAAAACTTAGACTGTTCAGAATCAGGTTTAATCTTAATGTCACAAAATGAACTTGTGCGAGAACACATACCAGAGTTAACGAAAGATGAAAACATTAATGAGCTGATAAAGAAAATCCGCAAAGTTGTAGTGTATTTTAAAAGATCACCCTAGAAAAATGAAACAGTACTTCAAAAATATGTGAAGATTGAACATGAAAAAGAGCTGTCATTTCTTTTGGACTGTAAAACCAGGTGGAATAGTCTTTTAACAATGCTGAAACGATTTTCTCTTTTAAAAATCTGCATTCAAAAAGCTCTTATAGATCTTAATCATCTAACCGTTTATAAGATGCTGATTTTGACTTGGAAAATAACATTGTTGATGTGCTGACTCCAATTAAATTAACAGTAGAAGCAATCTGTCGACGAGATGCTAATTTATGCACTTTGAAATTTCTTATAAAACAATTGTCTAGCAAAAACTCAACACTCGCCAATAAAATGAAAATAAAATCCTTAGTGGAACGTATAAAGCAACGACGAAATGATGATTTAACTGGTGTGTTGAATTATTTACAAAGTTCACGAAAAGATAATGAAAATCAGTTATTATCGGATTTGGAATGGCTTGACTTATTTCCAGATCCTACACAGGCTTTAGTGAGGGCGCAAATAAAGAGTATTGTTAATAGATTAAATAGTCGAGATGACACGGAAGAGGAAGGAAGGTCAGGATCACAAACAGATGATGAGCCAAGGCTGCAAACCTCCCAACCCCAATTGACACTAAAGCAAAAGTTACAGCTGGAAATTAATAAGAGCAAGGAATCCCTAGATCCTGAAGTACAAAATGAATTGGGGTTGGTAAATAGTATTAGACGCGAAATGAGCCTGGTCGAAAATGGAGGAGTTCGTGGATATCACTTAGAATTAGCATAGAAATATTTATTGTATATTCCTCCAACCAGTGTAGAACTTGAGCGAGCGTTTTCAGCTGCTGCTTATGTTGGCAATAAACTACGAAGTAGGCTTGGAAGTTAAACATTGGATGAAAATTCTTTCTTTGGAGACTGTGGTTAAGTAAAAACTTAAAAAAGGTATATAACCTCTTACCACAATTATTAATCGTATCCTAAATACGTATTTCGACAACTAAGTTGTCATCATCAGTAGGTAAAAACCACTAATTAAAAAGTCGCACATGGGGCACAGTAAAGCTAGAAAACCGCTCACGCAACAACTACTTTACACCGCGTCCACGTATAGACTCTGAGTCTATACGTTTTTATACGAATTTTATACACAAACCAACGGTTTACCAATGGGTAGCCCCCTAAGCCCGTTGCTCGCTGAATTATATTTGGCAGATTTTGAATTTAAACACATAAACAATGTCAACCGCAGGCCACTATTAAAATACATTTCCTTTTGGGGCAGATATGTAGACGATATTTTATGCCTGTGGTCAGGCACAGATAGACAACTAGACCAATTTCTCAAGTATTTAAATTCTCTTAACAATAAAATACAATTCGCTATAGAAAAAGAGTTAGACGGAACGCTAAATTTTTTAGACTTAAAATTAACAAGAATGGATAAACGATTCGAGTTTGATATATTTAGAAAACCCACTACAACGGATACAGTAATCCCGGCAAATTCCAGTCAATCATGGAATATAAAAATGGCAGCGTTTCATAGTTTTATACATAGACTGATTAATTTCCCTTTAAATAATGAGAATTACGAAAAAGAAGTAACCACCATAAAAACAATAGCTAGAAACAACGGATATAAAACAGAATTTATAGATAAAATGATTATCAAAAAACAACGTACTATCCTTACGAAGAATTTTTACTACGGGCACACATATACAAAAACGAATAAAACATTTCACACACTCAACTATATACCTGGGGTTAGCTATAAAGTTTCTAATAAACTGAATAAATTAGGGTTAAATGTCATCCAAGTGAATAAAGTCAATCTAGGAAATATTTTAGTAAATAATAAAGAAAAAACAGAATTGTGTGATAAGTCAGGTGTGTACGAATTAAGTTGCAGTGATTGTGATGCGATATACATCGGCCAATCAGGACGCTCAATAAAAGAACGGATAAAAGAGCATAGAAGTTCTATTCTTTATGGTAAAATGAATACGGGATTCGCCGAACATTGCATTGAAAATACACATTTGTTCAATACCAGTAATTTTAAACTTTTACATACTTGTAATAAAGGAAAGAGACTTGACTTCCACGAAATATTAGAAATTAAAAAAGCCATAAATCTTAATAGACATGTCACAAATACGCAGCTGGATTTTTTCAACACCCCTACTATTGATGCCGTAATAAAGTCCCTTAAAAACTCATAAATAGTGGTAGAAGTGTACTTTTTATTTTAGTTTTTAAAAACTCTTTGATAATGACTGAAAAGTCGAAACATATGTTAGAGATTAAATAAATATATTTTGTGAAACAAATATACCGAGTGTTTTCTTTAGTAAATTATTAAATACATTATAATAATTTGTATTAATTTGAAAAAATTTATTTTGAACTATCCTAAATCATTTCAAGTCACACTACTGTAAAATACTATTAACATCACATACTCTAATCAAATCTGGAACACAATATACTAAAACAAATCAAAAAAATTGTTGACAATTTACATTATAGCTTTCTCATTTATATACTTACCGCTCGTTACACAAATTAGTAATTTATCAAATACAAAGAACTTCCCGAAAAATTAACTCACTCAGACCGACAATCAAAAGAATAAAAAGGGGAAAAATACAAATCAATTATGCGCCTGTCTCTCTCATCACAAGACATTTCTCTATCACGATTTATCGTAATGTTGCATCGGAATTTTGACCACTGACTTTCTTTCATAAACTCGTTAAGATAATGACGTCAAACTTCGCTTGTCCTCTTCTGAAGGTACTGTTTACCTACTAACCAGTCTACGGGAAACGGTCAAGCCATGAATAATTTATGAAAGTTGAATGATTAGACCTCAAAACAGTCTATTAACTTTTGCTAGTAGAATACCCCGACGATATCCAGCCTGAGTCATTATTCCAAAATAAATTATCATTATTAAGGCTACTTAACAGTAATCGTTCGATTCTGAGTTGAGTCGTAATATTTAATTGATTTTGTTTATGAATGTAAGACGGGACAATTACATACATGTATTTGATAGAATGTTGTAGTAAGTAAAAGTGTTTTTATTTAAATTCCTGTACTGTCTGAGTGATAAGATTTGTTTTTATGTGTAGATACAGTTCGAGTTATTTATAAAAAGGTGGAATAAAGTAAATAAAGCAGAGTGCAAAATTATAGGAGTGCACTGTGAAACAAAGAGTAGAGAATTAACAATACATTGTAAACTTCAAGCAGTAATTTGTGGTATTAGAAGTACCCGGATTTCGGAGACAGATGACACTTTGTATCGTCAAAATCTGCATTACCGACTATAAGTACTATTCCTAACTTGATGTACCTGTCAAAATTTCAAAGAGATTCATGGACTAGTGCTGTTTTGAGAGTTGTTGAAAGTGAGCATGTTTATCTATTTGTGGAATCATGAAAAAATGCCGGTCACTGGTTCGAGTTCTATTTTTTTTATGATAAAACGTGTGCGGAAATCAAAGACAAGTTGAATGCAGTTTATGTACCTTGTACCATGTACCTTTAATGACTTTTAATCAGATACTGGTTTAATTAATTTAAGCGTGGAAGGACACACATATTGAATGAGGAGCGGATAAGTCGTTCCATTGAGGTGACTACGGACTATACCGCATGTGTCAAATATCGTTAGGCATAGGAAATACGTATGAGTACATACGATGTATAACAAGTGTTCATTTGAAAAGTCAATCTAGTAGCATGTGATTTACTGAGAACATTTTGAAGTATGTCGTAAATTAAAATTTACTACTTAACCTACGAAGTCGTATATTTTGACAGTTTCATACATACAAATAAATAACAAGTAATAGGTATTTACTGAAAACTATAACAAATGTTGAAAATGTTGTCCTTCAAGATCAATGCACTTTAAAATCCTCCGTTCAAAATTTCTGATGATATTCTGCAACATTACTGGATTGTTATTAATTTCCATGCATTTCTGTTCGATTCTCTGTAGCATATCATTCAAATTCAATATAGGTGTTCGAAATATGATATTTTTTAGATAAGGTCACAAAAAGAAGTCGCAAGGTGTTAAATCGCATGAACGTGCAGGCCAGGCAATTTCAGTATTTCGACTAATTATGCGCTCATCAAAAAATTCTCTTAAATAATCCAAAGATTCTGCAGTACAGTGACAAGGTGCTCCGTCTTGTTGGAAATATGCATTTTGAAGTTCATCATCATGCAACTGATTGACAAATGGTTGTAAAATTTCCAGTTAACGTTCCCTGAGAAAATATTGGTCCAATGATTCGACTTTGGCTTATCGCTGCCCAAACACCAATTTTCTCTGGATGTAGCGATTCTTCATTAATTACATGTGGATTTTCACTACTCCAAATTCTTGTATTTTGTGAATTTAGGTATGCTGTTTTATAAAACCATGCTTCATCAGTAAAGATGACTTTTTGCGGAAGTTCTCCATTATTGTTCATATTTACAAACCAATTACAAAACTGTAGTCTACGTGGGTAATCAATTTCTAACAATTCTTGTACTGCTGTGACACGGTATGGATAAAGTTGCATATCTTTTTTTAATAACTTGTGAGTTGTACCAACAGAAAGGTTTATTTGTTAACTCAAATATCGAACAGATGTTTGTGGTTCATTTTCCATTATTTCTTCAACACGATTGACAACTTGAGGTGTACGTTTCTTAACTGCTCCGCTGCCTGATTTTCTTAAGAGACTACCAGTTTCAGAAAAAAGCTTTATAGTTCTATCCGATTGTTTCCCAAATACAAGTTAGCAGTAATCATTTGACCATCGACATAGGTACTTGTAATGCGCTCTAAAATAACATTTACGAATTGCAAGGGATTTGTTTTTCTTATTTCTTTCAGTAGATGCAGGAAATTTTTAAGCTGCGGTGCGTCGCATAAACAAGCGTAATTCTAATAAAATTAAAGAATAATCCTAATAAAATAAATAAAAAAGGATTCTAAAAATGATAATAAATTATACAAGCGGTTAAAAAATTTCTCTTTGCACAGCAAGACATTGTCCTAGGCGGTCGCAGAAATTAGCTCTTACATTTGCTAACATTTCGGCAGTTAATGAATTCGCAGCCTCAGTTATTTTTTCTCTCTAGGCCACTAGATTTTCTGCTCTACCAGCTTCATGAGTATAAACAATATTTCTTAGATATCCCCACAAAAAGAAATCATTTGGAGATAGATCAGGAGATCGCGGGGGCCATTTAATGTTTCCTGTTCCAGTAATAAGACGATCAGGAAAAGTATTTCCTAGAAATTCCTTTACCCTCACTGCATTATGTGCTGGACAGACATCATGTTGAAACCAAACAATTTCCTGATTTATTCCAATGTTTTGAATGGTGGGAAGTATTTGATTCTTCAATAATTCGAGATACTTGTCGGCATTTAATATACCATCAATAAAATAGGGGCCTATAGAATGGTCACCTAAAATACCTGCCCAAACGTTTAGTTTTTGAGGATACTGAGTGCGATTTGCAAAATGCCGGTGTTGATTTTCCGAGGCCCAATATCGAAGAACAGAGGGATTGTGCATTCCGTGTAATGGAAAAGTTTATTTATCGGTGAAGAGAATATTTTTAAGGAAATTTTCATCTCGATGTATCTTTTCCATAACGTCTTGACAAAACTCCATTCTCCGGAAATTGTCCTCGGGAAATATTTCTTGAGTTTTCGAATATTTGAAACATTTTAAACCATTACGTTTCCAAATACGTGAAATAGTTGTACCCAATTCCTCGACAGCACTTTTAGTAGATCTCGTGTTATCAATTTCCACAATACTACAAAATAATACATCCCGCCGTTCTCTTTCCTCAATTTTTTGTGGTGATACCTCTCTTGGTTTGCATTTCGTACAGTTATTGAGACAGAAACAAGTTTCAAATTTATTTATAATATTATAAATTGTTTGTCTGCAAGGTACAGAACGGTCTGCAAAAGTTAGCGCAAAGAAATTCATACACTCCATTGCAGACTTGCAACTGAAGCTTTACAGTGGGTGTATAAAGAGCCATTATACATTAATTTTATTGTACGCTTTCAAACTGTAACGGCCGCAGCTAGACTGAATGCAAAACTTCCAGTCAATCGGTATCGGAGACAATCGTTAGTCGTCGCGGTCTTCGCTGGCATTGGACTGGTTTTCTCATGTACGTATACATTGCATGTACTCATACGTTGATTCTCTGTGCCTAATGATATTTAACACATACGGTATAACCAAAAAAATACATGATATGGTGTTAGCAGATCGCCAGGTGAAGATTAGAAAGATTGCTAATATGATAAACATCTCAAATGAACTTGTACAAAACATCCTTTACGAAAAATTGAGTATGCGAAAGCTATCGGTAAAGTGGATACCGCGTGTGCTGACGATTCATCCAAAACGGAAACGCGTGATAACTTCAAAGCAATGTTTTGAGATGTTTAAGCGCAATACAAAAGAGTTTCTGCGGTGTTATGTTACTGTAGATGAGACATGGATCAAATGAAGAGGTCATTGCCGAAACAGGGGCTTATTTTGCAGAGTTCAACAAATCTTATTGTTTGGATGCCTTAAAAAAGTCGGAACGTCATTGGAGTAAGTGTAGAACTGCAAGGACATTATGTGGAGAAATAAATTTACTAAATTAATTAAAAACAATTGCGTTGTATTCCTCAACACGGTAGATACCCGTGGCATGCTCAATACAATACTGGAAACTATTCACCTGCTCTATTAATTAATCTTTTATTTCTATTTGTATTTTTGTGTAAATTATTATTTCTATATTGTCAAAAAACGTGAGAAACATTTATTGTTAGTCTTATAGAATAAAAATTAATACTTAATACGTCTCTGGTTTCCATGCCAATGTTATAATCGCATTTCTCTAGGCCGTCACCGGCAGAGTGCCTACTTAAAGTATTTACACATCAGAAAAATTTTCTTGTTATGTCAAGAGAACTATACATCATCTATTACCTAAAATACAACGTGTCCCGTATCGTTATGTTCAAATTTTAGCAGTGTAAAGTAGACTTCATTTCAAGTAACAAAAACGCAAAACTTGTATATCCATTTTTATTTGCTTCAAAGTTACAGATCTATGAATGTGATTGTCAGATCATGAAAAAAATGTAATCCTAAAGTCAATACAAACTGATTTTATTCAAAAAAAGTTATACGATTCAATAACAGGCCTGTGATTGTTAACGTCGCATAATAAAATGTTATCCTAAAATAAATAAACACGTGTCGTAGTGCATACAGTAATTTCTTGGAGATCTACAAAAAGAGTACTTGAAATTGATTTATGATAAAGAAGGTTCTTACTTATTTCGTAAGTGCTGAACCATGAATATCATACAATAAACAAATGTTCAGATGACTGTTAACGTTGCATTTTTTAATAAAGGATTACATTACGTTTCAGTTCATACAAGAGCTTATTAGTGAGTGGACACGTTTTCTTTATTCAAAATGCCTTACCGATTTTCTTCTCAAGAGCATGCGGACATGAATTTTGTGTATGGCTACTATAACGGCAGTGCACGTCAAGCAGTTATTGAATTTCCCGATAGGCGCATTCCTCATTACAGAACGTTTCTGGAAGTACACAGACAATTTCGGGAATGCGGACTGCGTGATTATCTTTTCGACCGAGGAGTAAATTTGCCAGCAGACTTAGAGGAAGAAGCAGTAGCTATTGTTACAAGGCATCCTACTCTCAGTGTACGTCGAATCGCTAGACAGCAAGGAGTGCCACGGACGACACTTTGGCGAATTTTAAAACGTGAGGGCTTATATCCATATCACTATCACAGGGGACACGGTTTGCTTGAGGCAGACCACTATGCTCGTCTAGTTTATTCTACCTGGATATTAAGACAGTCACGGCTTCATTTTAATTTCTGCAGAACAGTCCTCTGGACAGATGAATCTACGTTCACGAGAAGTGGTGTTACAAATCTGAGAAACCTGCACAGGTGGTCATCAGAAAATCCCAAAGCTATACGCTATCTAAATTTCAACATGAATTTTCTATTAACGTTTGGGCGGCCCTAATCGATGATTTGTTGATTGGTCCTCTCGTTCTTCCTGGGAGGTTAAATGCGGACAATTACCTTCAATTTCTTATTGACGAACTGCCAGAGCTTTTAGAGGATGACCCACTGAATGTTCGACGGGACATGTGGTTTCACATCGATGGGGCACCACCACATTTCAGAATTGCTGTCCGAAATTGGTTTAACGTCAATTATCCAAGATGGATTAGTCGAGGTCGTGCGCGAAAGGTTCGTTCCGATATGGTGAGAGATATTATGTGCATTCTGAATAATGGTGGCCATTTTGAGCATTTGATGAAATAACATTATTCACTGTTTGCTCATTTTGTTTGTTCACTTTCTTCCGAACGTGGATTATCGTACTCATTTGCCCATTGTAACAACGTTTCCTCGAACTTTGGGTCACCAAACCTTACACTTTGTACAAACTTTTTCGATGCCTGTTGCATGGCCACCCAGATCACCCGATCTTAATCCCCTTGACTTTTATTTATGGTATGGGGGTATATGAAAAATTTAGTCTAGGCGCCAGTTTCGAACACAAGAGAAGAGTTGTTGGATCGTATTCACCTGGCTGCCGAACAAATCCGACAAAACAAGTATGAAATTCGGATAAGTACTTCTGTTGGCTTACGGGCACAAGCCTGCATTCAACAAGGAGGTGGACATTTCGAAAATATTATTAATTTAACTTTTTTAAATAAAATCAGTTTTTATTGACGTTAGGATTACATTTTTTTTCATTATCTGACAATCACTTTCATAGATCTGTAACTTTGAAACAAATACAAATCGATATACAAGTTTTGCGTTTTTGTTACTTGAAATTAAGTCTACTTTACATTCGTAAAATGTGAACATAACAATACGGGACACTTGCATATTCTTTGTTTATCGAAAATTGATTAATATTCAATATAAACAAGCATTTTTTTTGCACAACATTAGCCGTTGATCAATTCTTGATCAGCTTGTAATTTGTGTAAAATACGAGTTGTTTTAAATAAATTAAGAAAATATATATTTATTTTACCTTAGAATTATATTTTCTTCTCCCTTTAAAATGAATAACTTTTTAAATTATTAAAAAACGGTAGAAAAACGAAAATAGAAAACGAATACTTATATCACCGAACACATTTTATTTTAACTGAAATATGTAACATACAGATGTTAAACTGCTTATGTTCGAGGAAAAAAAACAACTTTCCTTTCATAGTCTGCTTTAAATTAAAAAAATTAATTAACAAGCTTTAAACAAAAACCACGAAATCACAATATAAAATGTACTTTCACTAATAAAACCGGCTTTTTACTACAATGTTTTATTTCTTGTTTTCAGACAAAATTATTTTTATAATTGTTTCGGCACGCTTATGATTTCTATATTCTAAATATGAAATTCACGCACGGATGATTATTTTGTATGTATGCTGGGAATTGGAGTATTACTGTGTCCGTTAAGTCTACATAAACCAGGTATATGTGTGTGTGTAACGTACAAACACATGAACATACAATATATGTAGTTATTTATGATGTCATGCCATGTTGCCAAATTGGTTACACCGGAAACTTGAACGCACTTAAGAAACTGGCATGTCAGAATCGAATTTGATTAGAAATTAAAGAAAAATAAATGTTTATTTATTTACATTACTAGAAAATAACTTGTATACCCCGAAGAAGTAATATATTACATCAATCTGTAATAGAAAAAAAGATAAGCTTAAAATATCGCTTCTACAATAGGTGTTTTCAATAAACTAGAAAAAAATCGCTAATTGTTCATATTTTAATCAAATACTCCTTCCGTCCAGAGTGTCCGATTTGAGATTTAATGAAAAATTATGCCTTGACTTCTGATAAGTAAATGTCAGATTTGACGCTAAAAGTGAAGTTAAGAGTAAAGTTTAATACGTAATTTGTTAACAAATTAAAGTTTTCTGCGTTATTTGTAAAATAAAAGTATATCTTTAAAATTAGTTTTTTTTTAAATTTAAAACTGGTCTGTCTCAAGTGTGGATAATTCAATCAATATTTTGGCTACAAATTCACAAAAGAAACCTAATTTGGCTTCAAACTTGCGGCAAGCTCCAAAGAGTTTGATTAGTGGTTTTACCTACTGATGATGACAACTTAGTTGTCGAAATACGTATTTATGAAACGATTAGTAATTGTGGTAAGGGGTTATATATCTTTTTTAAGCTGTGTATGATAGAAACTATGAGAATTGATGGTTGTAATAACTAGAGCTGAGGATGTTTGCGGTACGGCAGGACCGTATGTAGTGCATCCCCACCAGCGTATAAACACGATGCAGCGAAACACTTTAGTTAGTCGTGAACTGGCAACGTGATCGTGTGTCGTCTTGAGCTCTATTTAATAAGTATGACGGACGTGCCCAAGCCAAGAAAGCGCCCATTGTATAACGACGTGAAGAAATTTATCCGAGACTTTCCCGATTTGTATTATAATGGAGCAAAAGTGGTTTGTAAATTATGCGATAAAACTACTTTGCTGGGACAAATACGACTGTAAAAGACATGTTGAAAGTGTACACCACAAAGACAAAGAAAATAATTTGCTGTCTAAAACGCAATTCATTTTCGATTTATTGACAATGCTACTCGTCTGCGATGTGCCAGTTCACCTGCTAGATAAAAAAGCCTTTCACGACTTTTGGAATAAATACAATTCCAACATAAAGCTACCGTCACGGAGAACGTTACTCACCTATTTACCAAATGTGCGTGAGGACATTGAAAACAGAATGAAAGCAGTAGTAAATGATAAACAGTTATGGGTATGTGTCGACGAAACGACAGATCGAAAAAAACATTCTATTGTGAATATTATAGTGCGTGTACTAGATCCTGTCAAATCAACATTTCCCATTTTATTAGCCAGCAAAAGATTGGAAAAGTGCACTAGCGAAGTAATTACGAAGGTAGTGCTCGATACGCTACAAAAATTTCAAGTTTCAACTAATCAACTCCTGATGTTTATGAGCGATGGTGCTGCGACAATGCGTTCTGTAGGCCGTTCTCTTAAAGCAGATTGCGAGAGACTTTTGCATGTGACATGTAAAGTTCATGCTTTACACCTTGTGGCACAAACTATTCGGCAATGTTATCCAGAGGTGGATGCATTAATAGCAACCACAAAAAAAGTGTTTCTAAAATCTCCCAAACGAATTCGAGAGTTTCACAGTCGGTGCCCTGGTATTCCCGAACCACCAGAGCCAATCCTTACACGTTGGGAAGTTGGTTAAAGGAAGTTGGTTTTATTATGCCAAGTATTTCCAACAAATAAAATCTGTGGTTCTACAATTCAATCCTGCCGAAGCTGCAGCCATTAAGGAAAGCCAGAGACTCTTTCAAAACCCTTCCCTTGATGCAGATTTACAAACTATTTATAACAATCATATAGGATTGTTTAACGCAATCGAGAAATTTCAAAATACTGCATTATCGTTAGCGGAGTCACTGCAAATACTGGACGATGTACACGCCTAGCTATGCGCAGTAAATGACAACAAAAATGTTAATGTAATAGAAAAGTTCGAGAGTGTGATAAACAATGATTTTGATTTTACCAGATTAAAACAAATTAGTAATGGTGCAAGTGTAGATTCGGTTTCTATCTATAAAGATTATTTTAATTGTGCGTGTGTTACATCCGTAGATGTCGAGCGGTCTTTCTCAAAATATAAAAAAATTTATTCATCACGGCGTACATCGCTCACCGCTACAAATATGGAAACGTATCTAATGCTACAAACTTACTGCAAGTTTTATCCACTTGGCGCTATGCTATAATAATCGTAAATAAGGTAAGTGTGTTATTTATATACAGTACACATAACTGACATACCTAAGTGATATAAATAGCGAATGCATGTAAAGCAATAAAATCACGCATGCATCACCGATCGAAACAAGGTCATTATATTCGTGCGTTTAACTGAATACTATCCTGGCACACCGCAAACATCCCCAGCTCTAGTAATAACTATCGATTGCCCCATATGGGAAAGGATCACTTACAAAGAATTGGGATGCTACCTTTTGTTATTAATTGTGACATGGATCTTGTGACAAAAGTCCAAAATATGGTCGATTTAGTTTAATTTCTAGTTTAATAAGCTTAACTAAACTTTAGTTTTATGAAATTTGTACTTTTACTTATAAGGGGAATAGATTTGTTTTGGGAAAATGGACACTTATTTCTGGATGGAGGGAGTAAATATGAGCAAGTACCTATATGAATAAAATAATAGTTAATTTCACACAATACAAAGACAGAATTTAAATTTTATTACAAATTTTGAGTCAGTAGCTCCCTCTATTATCATACTACCCTTCTACATTTCTTTCAGTGATGGCTCAACTTTTATAACAGAAGAAAATCCGTTATATGTTCTTGAATCATTGCTATAGCCGTGAATTAATTTTACTAGAATTAGGTTACGACAGTAGGGCAGTGAGAGCGAAATTTCGGAAAATCTATTATAATGCATCGTACCGAATTTGAACATAAACTTGTATTTACTCGATATTACCAGAAATGTACGGCTTTATGAGTAGTGTAAAGTAACTTGTACACTGGAGTTTATCTCCTATTTTTGAGAACCACAGATTGTAAAACACTATATATAAAGCTTGTTTTATTGTAATACCTATGTTGACGATTGAACACTTGCTTAGTATTTAGTATACAGAATATGACGCAGTTTGCTTTAGATGCCACGAGAAACTAATTCTTTTCCTAGAAACTTCCTAACAAGTAATCCCAGTCGTTCACAGTTAGGGATGGACACTTTCTCCAAGGGTTAGTGCTGTAATGAGCTTTCATTCAACGTAACTTAAAATTAAAGAAATACTACCATAAGAAATGGAAATCTCTGGGTATACGTTTGCTCCGTCTAGCTACAGGCCGATTTCTATATTGCCTGCATTATCCATAATCCATATCCCAAAATAGTTGAAAATAGAGCAAACCTTAGAATTCGTGTGGGGGACTTATTGGTTAACTGCCAGTTTGACTTTGGACCCCACACATCTACCTCCGATGTTCTTTATTATTATTTGGAGAATGCTTATAATTTAATTAATCAAAAAGAAATTCTTGTGACTTGGGCAAAGGCCTTTGACCGCGTCTCTGATTCTCTTCTTCTTCGTAAGCTGGAATATTAAAGATTCCGAGAAAAGGCGAATGATTGGGATCTTACTTGCGCGACAGACAATACGCTAGTCTGGGTTAGGGGCGGATTGCGTGAAGTCAGGAATCAACAATATTACATATGGTGTACCGCAGGGGTCGGTTTTAGGCCCGTCGCTTTTTCTATTATTCCATTGTTTAACACCAGAGCTCATATTGCACTGTTTGCTGATGACACATCGTTGACTTGGCATAATGCGGAGAAAAAACTAAAAAACTTAATATTCAATGAAATTTTAATCATTCAAAATTGGTTTAATGCTAACGGAATTACCCTGAACTTAAGTAAGGCTCAGCTTTTAATACACTAACACAATTCCTTAAATATAAATATTGACGTTGGTGATACTATTTTAACACGTGTGAATTCTGTTCAATTCCTTGGCCTGATCATGGAGCCTGGCTGGACTGAACATGGACGACAGTCCCGCTAGGAACTGTCGTCCATGGTAATCGTTGGTCTTACTGCTGTGTACAACCTGTGTAACATATTTGGTTTTAGCCCCCAGGTCTTGCTAACAGCTCTTCTGTATCTCCAGAAGGGCAGATCGTTTAGTTTTCTCGTCTTGGTAAAAACTACCAACTTGTTTTTTTGAGGATTGACACTTAATCCCTCCTCAAGACTCAAGACTCTACAATTCGCAGAGCATTTCACATGATGCTCGCCACTGTCCCACGGGAATTTCCCCTGGGACACAATGACAATCCCATCGGCGAACTCCTGCGTCCAAATTCCCCCGTCATTTAATCTCATGGTGAGATTATCCACTACTAGACTCCATACTAGCGGTGATAATACACCTCCTTGGGGGACACCATTTTGTTGTCTTCATGGAGATCGTTTTGTTTTGTATTTGGGCATGAACTACTCTGCTACGGACCCAATTATGCAAGTGTCTTAATGTTCAAGGAAATTATTTTGAAAAATAATTAAAAATTCCATACCTTAAATTATTTGTTTCACTTCGAGAATTACTTCCCGTCGAATTATTCTCGTAGACTCAATACTACGGGAGTAATTTGCAAAGAAAAAAGATAATCACCATAACAAAATTAAATTCATAATTTTGTATAAGGACATACGTAAAATAAACATTATAATAGTTACTAATATTTAAAAATGCGAAGTTCAAATAATACTATTAATGTGTTTCTACTAATCTATCTGTTATTACATTTTTTTGCACACTAATAACAATGAGAAATTACATTATTTTCAAATAGTTCGTGATTCATGAAAATATTTAAACAGTTCCGTAATTATATGTAATAACATTTTTTCGTGACAGTTAATCTGTTCAAAGTATATCTATATTTAAACAAATCGCTTCCATTACTCTGTTAAACCAAGGTAAATACAATATTTTTTGTAATTTTCAATAGAATTTATGCAATGGCACTTAAATTTTACCAACTATTTATTCTGAAACTATTATGGGTGAGGTAAAATTAATAATCATGTAACAGCAGGTTGTTTTATAATTTGTGACGTGGCATAGACGTGTATGTACAAGGAGGGTTCGTTAAGTTCATGTAAAAGTTTTCTTTCGGGAAAAGATTTGAGATGAAAAAGTATCGGGGAGGATCAAGTGTTCGGATTGTTGTGGCGTTTACATAGGTCAAACATCGCAATTATTAAAACAGCATGTCACAGCATAAAAGTGATGTCCGTATGGGAAAGAGATCTTGTGCACTGGTGGATCATGCACTTAATCTTGACTATACATTTAATTTTGCCGACGTTAAGATCTTGACGTTAAAAGTATCCGTAAAAAAGAGCCTTTTTTTTACAAATGGTCCACACAAATAACATTAATTATAGGTGTGATACTAACGGATTAGGTATAATTTATTCTGAGCGATGGTTGTGATTTTCGGGTATATCTACAATTCTGGCGGTTAACTTCTCCATTTAGTATAAATGGAGATTCGTCAGAAAACATTATGTTGTCTAAAGAAATTTCATTTCTGTCGCAACAAATCCATCATTTGCTCACAAAATTGAAGACAACATTCCGGATCATCTTCTGTTAACTTTTGAACGTTGAAAGTTTATAGGGATGAAGCCATCTGCCAAAGCTACTTTGCGTAACGTAGATGTTGGATTTTTTGCAATACTAAGGAGAACGTTTATTATGGCATTGCCAGGGTGCCTCTGCAGACCAAGTTTTCGAAACTCTGCCTCAAGTTTGGATAGAGTTCCTTGCTAAATGTTCGAGAGGTGCCTTTTTTGAAACAGAGCTCCGATCATCATCAAAATTTCAATTTTAAGAGATTCCATTAAATATTTCATTTTTATTACCAACTGTCAATCAAAAATATCGATTTTAACCAAATGACGGATTGTCACTGATGACAGCAAGTGATTTAACTAATAACGTCTTAAATATATCGCGACAAAAATATTTAAAAAGCAAAAGGCAACATGACAAAACTATGATAAAACTGATAACACTTGCTGGTGGCTAAGTTGTGGGTTGTCACTAGAGCGGTTTCTTAACTTGATTGAAGAAATCAAAATATTTCTGGCGGAAAAGAAAAAGGACGTCTCCGAACTCGACAACCCTGATTGACTGTGTGACTTAGCGTTTCTTGTAGACATCACAAATCACTTGAATGTCTTAAATACGCGACTCCAAGGCAAAGATCAATTGATTTCGCAGTTGTACTCTCATGTTTCGTCCTTTCAATGCAAATTGAGTCTTTTCAGGAATAGTAATTTTGCTTTGATCAAAAAAGAATCAGTAAATTTAATGTTTTTTTAATTGTTGTGGTTCGCACGTAAAAATGTAAAAATCTCAAGAACTGTTGAAAATAGAGTTAACTAGTGTGCGTTTATTGAAAATGTTTTTAATAGTACATCTTCTAATTTATAAAAAAACTAGCTAAACCGGCAACGCTTCTCTGTCACTCAGTATGATATGAAATGAATGAGAAAGTAGATTAAAGTATTGTGCCGAACATAGATTCACCGAGAAAATACATCATTCAATTCAATACCCTGCCTTGCGTTACTGTGGCTATGAGGAAGGGGAGAAAAAAATATGTTTTTTTTTTAATATTTTCTATTGTAAAGCTAGTGGACTGACCACATTTTTTATTTGTCCGTTTTCTGCATAAACATTAAGAGAAAACGGTTGGCTAACTCTGGAGCATGCGATGTATAATTGCCCATGAGAGAAGCAATCGTTTTCCAAATTCAAACCGCACACTTGCAAAGATTGCCCTTGCGCTATATTGAGTCATAGCGAACGCAAGGCGTATTGAAAATTGAAGTCGTTTGAAATCGAACGGCATATCGGTCGGAATAAGTGATATTCGTGGAAATAGTACGTCTTCGCCTTTATGAGGTCCAATCAGAATTGTTGCCTCAATTAGATAGTTAAAGCAATTTTTTAACTACTAATCGTGTGCTATTGCATAAATTTGATGTTGATGGTTGATGTTTCGGAGTAATATAACTGGGAATCCAATTTTCAAATTCACAATGTTTGATGATAATCCGGGAACATCGAGAGAATTCCATTGGAAAATTCACTTTACTTTAGTTCATCGTGGAGACAATGCATTTGTATATCACTGTTTCACCTGCGATTCTGTTAAGTATTTTGTTCATATCGTGTACGTCGACAATCAATAATAATTTCTCCTTTTTTTACTTTCAAAAACTCAGCTACTTGTTTAATGGTTTTTCAAATATCAATATCATTAATATTTTCGCCTTTCAAATTTGATAATTGTCTGTCATATTTTTTTTTTAAATAACAGCCTCCTGACATTTACATCTAGCCTATACACATTATTTTAAGTTTTCATATAAGACAATTCATTAAGATTAAATCAAAGTTATTTTTCTTTTTAACAATTGTTAGGGTAAATAGAGTTTATGATTGGCAAACGTAAACTTGTAATAAAAAAATCAAGTATTTGAGAAATTTTTACGCTGCTTATGTCGAAGCCAGTGCCGGGAGATTTTTGTCCCGCTGTTTAAAAAAAATTAATTTTACTAACGAGTGATCATTAAAATTTTCGCTCAAGTAAGCCATGTACACAAAAAGTATGTCCTAACTTAAGTTATTAGAGGAGATCTGTCATTATAATTTCAAACGTCATGAATGTCATGATTGTTAAAAAATTATTTGAAATGCTGACTTTTATATTAAACATATTTATAATTTTTATACAAAGTAATAGAATATTATAAAAAATGTGTAAAATGTTGACCATTCTCCACCAAGCATAATCGCACTCTATTTCGTAGAGCATTGAAAACATTGATCAGTATTTGAGGTGAGTTATTGATGTGTTCACATTTTTCTATAATTTTAGGTCTTAACTCTTCTAGATTATTAATTGATGTTTCATAAATAATGTTCTTTATATATGGCCACACAAAAAAATCCATGACTGTTAAATCACACGATCGTGGTGAATATGGAATCGCTGTATTTCTACTTATTATCCTATCGCCATAAAATTGTTGCAAAAACTGAATATTTTCAAGTGTAACGTGAGATGTAGCCCCGTCCTGTTGAAAATATCCGACCTGGAGTTCATCATTAGTCAATTGATTAGTAAAAACACTGAGAATTTCGTTACGATATTTCTCCGATGTTATCGTGCCCTCAAAGAATATTGGTCCTATTAATCGGTGACGACTCATACCTACCCATACGCCTATTTTTTCTGGATGTAGAGGAACTTCTCTGTAGAAATGAGGATTTTCACTGGACCACATACGATATTTTGCGAATTAACATAACCTTTCAAATAAAACCAAGCTTCATCGGTGAAAAAAGGTATGATTTAAAATATTGTCTGTCATTGTTTGAATAAACCATTGGCAAAATTGTGTTCTTGTTTCATAATCCGTAGGTAATAGATTTTGTACAGAAGTTAATTTATATGGATACATGTGCAAGTCTTTTTTTTTAATTTTTTGACGTGTTCCATACGAAAGCCCTACTTGTTGCGAAACTCTGCGAATAGATGTTTGAGGAGATTCGTTAATAATTTGTCTGACAATTTCAATTACGCCGCGACTTCTCTTGAGAGGAGGACCGCTTCCTTTTTTCCTTAAAATACTGCCTGTTTGACGAAAAAGATTTACACAATGCATTAGCGTATTACGGAAAGTTTTATAGCTAGGAACAGTATTTGGATATCTCTCTTCAAACTCCGCAAGGCAATTTTCTATTGAATGCTGCCAAATACCATCAATTTTTTGAGATGTCAGGAAGTAACATTCTACCATAAACGCTTTATACATATCATTAAAGGCCATTACTTTTTCTTTTGATGAAACTTTAAAATATATATTTGACAGTGACCGATGTTTGAAATAACATCTTAATGACTAAAGCTACGACATAATTTTTATATACACGGCCAGCTACGAGTGAAAATTTTAATGATCGCTCGTTATAAAAACACTCGCAGATTCGAATGAAACGTATCAAAATTTCAAGTCAATCGACCGACTATTTTTCGAGTTTTGCGAACGCAAAACATACACAGACTGGATTTTTATGTATAATATAGCATTCCATTAAAAAAATGCGTATGACGTCACTGCTCTGAAGGATATGACGTCACTAATAGGGCAAGTAATTTAAAACCAGCGCAATTTAAAATAAAAGTTGACCTGTTTTAGCGTTTTATAAAAATATCATTCATTTTGAAATTACGAATTTATTAGTAATTTCCACACAGTATATATGGTAAACATTGAAATCTTAAAGAATTTCGAAAAAATAGCTAGAAATTTATCACTAGTGATATATATCCGAATAATCGGAACTACTTACAAACATGATTCACGTAATGGTCTGTATTTTAAGCATTCAAGATATACTTTAATATTTTTACATGCTGAGGTAGCTATTTAATGTGATTACCGACAGGAATGTTTTTCTTGGTAATGATTGTAATGAATAAAAGCAAAGCTGGTCACTTTTGCTCCCAGGCGATACCTTGTTATTGTTAGTTGTGATGTGTGAAGTGTTCTTCAAATTTATTTATAATCGTAACACTTGCGTTCAATTTCAAAGAAATAGATTGTTTGGGATTCTACAAATTTTAGTTAAATATCTATTATATTGAGGATTACAAGACAAGCAGTTTTCCAGGAAAAAAACTAGAATTACAATTAAAAGTAAAATTAATAAATAAACAATAACTGTTTTAACGAAATAAAACAAAACACTTTCCACAAAAATAGTTTTAATAAACTAAAATGTACATTTCACTCTTCACACATCATGAGTAGTACTGTTTAAATATAATATCTACGAGACAATGTATAATATGAAAATACATCATATACAGAAAAATTAGAGGTAGGGTGAAAACAAATTAATGAAAAATACAATTAATCTTAAAACTAATACAATTTCTGAGAACGAGTTCATGGAGAAATACCAAATATCTATGAAACAAAGGCGGCATGGGGTTGGACTAACGGCAAAAGGATTAGGGATTACAATATAAAGTATTAATGTGAATGAATAATTTAGTACCTGTTTACAAGATCTTCTTAAGTATTGAATGATGTCGGTATACATACTAACAGTTTATTATTGAGGGGTGAAATATTATTATTTAGAAGATAATTTTTTTTTCATGTATATGGCTTCCCACAGGTCTAAATTTCTATTACTGCTTTTTTTAACTAAACTAATATTTTCTAGATTGTGACCTGTATCAGTATGATGTAGAGCTCATGCTGACTTTTCTATGTTTTGTAATTTAACATGAGCTATGTTATCCTTGTATCGTGATTGAACATTTCATCCGGTTTGCCAGATGTATAATTTTGGACAAGAATTACAACTTATTTTGTAAATGCCCGACCCTTTCAACGGATCTGTGTTAACAATTTTTGTTTTTAGACACTGTTGTAACTTATTATTAGAGAACGGACACGCTTACCACATGACGCAAAGCCCAGTGCAGTACTGGCGAAAGGCTGTATTTCTAAAATATTTAATTTTATTTATATAATTGGAAAACGTACGGGTGGTGATCTATAAAATTACGAAATACATATTTATTTGTTGAAAAGTTGTATTTATAAAGTTTTTAATTTTATTTATATAATTGGAAAACATACGTGTGGTGATCTGTCTATCTAAAATTACGAAATACATATTTATTAATTAATTTTAATTATATAATTGGAAAACAAACGGGTGGTGATCTATAAAAATACGAAATACATATGTATTTGTTGAAAAGTTGTATTTTTAAAGTTTTTAATTTTATTTTTATAATTGGAACATTTTTATTTGTTCATTTTGTCGTTCAAGTTGAATAAAGGAGTATTAATATTGACTAGCAATAGTTTCTCAAGGTTTTCTTCTGTCAATTTTGTTCTCTTTGAATTAAGTACATCCTTATAAATAGAAAACGTCCTTTCTACATCGCAACTGGTTATAGGTGCATACTGGAAATATTCTTTTATTTCTTCATATTTAGCCGTTAGATTTTGTGGAATTGTCTCCATACATAATTGCTGCAATGTAATTAAATCTGAATTTCTACTAAGAATTGCTTCAAACTTTTGCCGAAGGCCATATCGGAAGTCACTTGGAATACTTTTCAAATTATTAACAGCCACATCTAATGTGGTTAATCCGTCATTTAATTTGAGATTTCGATTTTCAAAATAAATTATTAGTTTTGGCAATTTTCCAAAGTGTTCGTGAAGAAAGTACAACTGATTTTTTAAATTTGGGATTTGTGTGAGCTCCTTGCACTCACCAATACTTCTAGCATCCTCCTTTAGCAGTGTTTCGAAATGTTTTAGACTATCGAAATTCTCAGCATAATAACTAGTAGCTTCCAGCCATGTTCCCCATCTAGTTATTACTGGAGTGGGAGGCAGTGACAGAGATGGAAATTTTTCCCTAAAAAGAGCTACTCTCAATGGTGCTTTTCTGAAAACTTTTTTAAAAGCTGTTACAAGTCTATCAACTTCCGGAAAAGTGTCTCTGATATATTCACAGATTCTGTGGAGAGCATGTGCTACACAAGTAATATGCAGCATATTAGGATATGTTTTCTTCAATAGTCTGCCTGTTTTTAACATATACGCAGCACTATCACTGACAAATAAAAGTATTTTTTCTTTGTACGTGGCGTCCGAATGAAGCATTTTTTGCATATTCTCCTTAATGGTTTCAGCAACTGTTTCCGCATCAACTCTATTTATAACACTTGTTGCTATTACATATGAGTTATAGGGAATAGTTGGATGTAGTACACCAGCTACAACATTTACCACACAGCGTCCTAACATATCCACCGCTTCGTCGGCGCTTATCCATATGTATTGATTTAAAAGATGGCTTCTAATGCGTTCTACTGTTCTCGTATAGCACCTAGAAACATAATATTTGCGTAAAGTTGATTCATCAGGAACATTTCGACCAGTATATTTTTTCAGAAACGTCTTCAAAGTTGAATTGTTCAATTTAAATAATGGAATATTAGCTGCCATAAAAGTTTCACAGAGTTCTTCGTTAAAATTGTCAGATTCCAACGGGTTCAATTTTTTTTCGTGCTTTAACGATCCTACATGACGTTTTACGGTTGATTTATTGCAATTTTTCAATAACGTTTCACACACTTCACAATAAATTTCGGAATCACTGGCAATGTACATACAATCAGTATGGCCCTCAATCCAACTCGCCATTGTTTCACGATGCCATTCTCGACTCTCTTCCATTGTCTCTGAAAAAGTAAGAATATTCTAGATCCAAATAAACGAAATTAAATAACGAAATTTTATGCACACTTACGTGAAAATAATTGGAAGATGTTGCTTAAATGAAAAGAAAAGGAATGTACGTGCTATTTCTCTTACGAAATACGATAAACTTATTTATTTTATCTACGTATACGACACCACTGCAAAACACTATATTCTTCGAATACAATAGCTGGGTTGTCCATTGTTATCGCTGCGAGACCAGGTGGCCGAGTAAGTCAAACAAATACTTCATTGAATTACGCCGGGATGTACTGAGCGACGTTATACACAATTCCAATTGCCGATTGCGTTTTATGGAAATTGCATCCGTTCTCTAATTATAATCTCTAATCCTTTTGCCGTTAGCCCAACCCGATGCCCCCTTTGTTTCATGGATATTTGGTATTTCCCCATCAAATTCATTTTCAGAAATTGTATTAGTTTTAAGATCCATTGTAGTTTTTCATTAATTTGTTTTCACCCTACCTCTAATTTTTCTGTATATGATGTATTTTCATATTTTATATTGACTCGTAGATATTATGTTTAAATAGTACCACTAATGATGTGTGCAGAGCACACGAAATGTAAATTTAGTTTATTAAAGCTATTTTTGTGAAAAAAGTGTTTTGTTTTATTTCGTTATTTCAATATTTCACAAGTCCTCAACATATAAATACTAACTGTTTTAGTAAACAAATTAGCATCTTAGGGAATATACGAGTATAACATTAATTTCACTGTCACTATCCTGCCTTAAGTACCTATACTAAGGGGGAATTTTTTTATGTTATCCACCTAGCTATGTAAGAAATGAGTTAGAAAACAAAGAAAATATATTTCAACGTAAGAACTATCAACTCTTAACACACTTATTCCAACGTGATTCCAATAAAATGTCAGAAACTTGACGTAAGGAAACTGTCATGATTGCATATTGTTTTCATAGGTAACTAGATAACTTTGATACATACATACATATGATACATACATAGGTATATAGAAAGTATTTAATTTTATTTGTCATTTTAAAAATTAATGAAAATGAATCAACATACGACCAAGGTAAAAGATACGCAGTATACATAGTGTTTTGTATATTTTATTTCACAAATTTAACCTTCAACAGAAAGTTTATCAAACAAAATATTTTGGTTAAAAAAACATAATACATACATGCGTATTTATAAGCATATAGGCTATATAAACACGTAGTGTCTCCGTATACATATACAGTGGATGACAAAAGTATTTATACATCCTCAAAATAGAAAAATAAGTTTGATAATATTTATAAATTTACATATCAAATTTTAATTATATAATAATAATTAAAGACTGTCACTTAGGTAGGCAAGCAGCGACATCACTGTTTTGGCTTTACTGTAATAAAAGTGCGCTGTATTTAGGAAAAAATATATACAGGGTGTTTCTTAATTGAATGTCAATTTTGAAAGGGGTAATTCTTAAGGTTATTTTAAGAAAAAAGTTAAGATAAACATGAGTCCGGTAATACGCCCATTCCGAGATACAGAGTGTTAAGCTTCTAAGAAAAGTATGGTTCGCCATTACTTTTTCTTAAAATAAAAATTGTTTTAGAAATTCCCATTTATTTTTGAGCAAATTTAATTCCTCGACTAGTTTTTGCACGACGCAAGGCTTTCACGTGCGTGCTACGAAAACAAGTCAAACCATAAAAACAATTAGAAAAGGAATAACCAATTCTGATCTAATTAGTGAACAATTTTAATTGACTGTTTACAAATTAATAACAATTTTGTAACACGAAAAAAAAGTAGATGAATTGTTGAAAATTCCTGCACCTCCCAGGATACATACTTCAGCTCTTTTTCTTCCATGCACCTCCCAGGATATATACTTCAGCTCTTTTTCTCATATTCTCATTGAAAAATGCCTTGAGTATTTCTTATTATACCACAAGAAGCTCTTATGCGATTCGTCAATTACTGTACAGTGTTAACTGGAGTGCTGTAAACCAGAGTTTTAAGATGCCCTCATACGAAAAAGTCCAAACTATTTAAACCTGGGGACCTCGGAAGCCATGGTTTGTAAAATACAATTTAAATATTCTCTTGATTCTAGACTGAAATGAGCTGGTGCACCGTCATGCATGAACCACATATTATTTCTAACTAAAATTGGCACTTCTTCAAGCAACATTGGCAAATCATCCTTTAAAAACTGACATTAATTATGACCATTTAGTCGGTGTGACAGAAAAAAAAGGCCCAATCATATAATTTTCAATAACTATTATCAGGATAAAATAAAACAAATTTTAATGAATTTCACTTTTTAATTGACACTGCAACGATCGTTTCGCTCCAACCTGAGCTTCATCAGACATATAACTAACTTATTTACAAATTTTTTTAACACAGGTATACGGTAACAAACACATGTTTTATTTTAAATATTTGAAGGAATGGGTACTTTTTATTACTAAAATGTCTATTCACAAAACTTTCACTTCGGTTTATACAATACTGTTCTTAAGTAATAAAACTAGGGGTTTACATTATATTACAGGGAGGTAAAGAAATTCTATGGAAAAATACAATATGTGACTGTCTGAGTATCAAATAAATAAATTAAGTAAGGGTGAATTATTTCTTTCTAATTGATCATTTAAGATCTTGTCGGTTTTCTTTAATTTATTAATTTCAAGTGACTCTAATAAATTAAGTTTTTTTGCCCTTATTTTCTACGTGTAATATTTTAAATTCTTTGTTAAAATTGTGGTTCGTTGAATTAATATGAGACGCATATGAAGAGTCACTTTTATTATTTCTAAATGAAGAAAAATGCTCTTTGATGCGTATTTCAAACGATCTGCCTGTCTGTCCGATATACGTCATAGGGCAACTACCGCAGGTTAACTCATAGACTCCTGACTTTTTATTGTTGTTTGTTAAATCTTTATTGTTTTTTATAAATTTAGATAAAGTGTTGTTCGTCCGGTTGTTTCATATGTGACAGCTCCGTCCTACAAACTCTCGAAAAGGCTTATAGATATCATTATTAAATATACAGGATTTAAACCTAAATTAAGCGTAAAAAACTCATATGTACTAATAAACAAAATCAAAGACTTTACTTTAACGTCTAACACAAAACTCATTTCCTTTGACGTTCAAAATTTATTCCCTAGTATCCCTCCAGAAAAAACGGTTATTTTAGTAAAAGATCTTCTCCATAAAAATAATGTAAATCCAATAATTATTAATGAAATTCTTGATTTACTAAACATATGCATAGAACAAAATTACTTTCAATTTAATGAAAACATATACACTTGCAAAGAAGGTTTAATCATGGGTAATCCCCTAAGTCCGTTATTAGCTGAGATTTTTATGGATCATCTTGAAAATTCTATTTCAAAAAATCCTCTTTTTCAAAATGTATTATTTTGGTACAGATACGTAGATGATATATTACTAGGTTTCATAGGAACAAGGAGGCAATTAAATTTATTATTTGATTATATTAATACATTGCATCACAATATTAAGTTTACAATGGAGCAGGAAACAAATAATAGTATTAACTTTCTCGATTTAACGATTACTAGAATTAACAACAAATGTAACTTTGCAATTTACCACAAACCGTCAACTACAGACATAACTATTCATAACACTTCTTGCCATCCGATACAACACAAATTAGCGGCTTATCACAGTCTTATACATAGATTAATCAATACTCCGTTGAACCAAACAAATTTTGAGAAAGAGTTAAATTTAATTAAACAAATAGCTATCAACAATGGATATAAAAGTAATATAATAGATAACATTTTAAATAAAAAACTTCTTACAAAAGCCATATCACAAGTTTACCCAATATTAAATAATAACACCCAAAAATTTAAAATGATCACGTTTATAGGCTCTTCAAGCACAAAAATTTCTAAATATTTAAGAAAGTTTGACATTAATACAGCGTATAGAACTAACAACAATTTATCTAAATTCATAAAAAACAATAAAGATTTAACAAACAACAATAAAAAGTCAGGAGTCTATGAGTTAACCTGCGGTAGTTGCCCTATGACGTATATCGGACAGACAGGTAGATCGTTTGAAATACGCATCAAAGAGCATTTTTCTTCATTTAGAAATAATAAAAGTGACTCTTCATATGCGTCTCATATTAATTCAACGAACCACAATTTTAACAAAGAATTTAAAATATTACACGTTGAAAATAAGGGCAACAAACTTAATTTATTAGATTCACTTGAAATTAATAAATTAAAGAAAACCGACAAGATCTTAAATGATCAATTAGAAACAAATAATTCACCCTTACTTAATTTATTTATTTGATACTCAGACAGTCACATATTGTATTTTTCCATAGAATTTCTTTACCTCCCTGTAATATAATGTAAACCCCTAGTTTTATTACTTAAGAACAGTATTATATAAACCGAAGTGAAAGTTTTGTGAATAGACATTTTAGTAATAAAAAGTACCCATTCTTTTAAAATAAAACATGTGTTTGTTACCGTATACTTGTGTTAAAAAAATTTGTAAATAAGTTAGTTATATGTCTGATGAAGCTCAGGTTGGAGCGAAACGATCGTTGCAGTGTCAATTAAAAAGTGAAATTCATTAAAATTTGTTTTATTTTATCCTGATAATAGTTATAATGGAAGTTCATCAAGTAAAGGCTGAAACAATTATAAATTTTCAATAATTCCAACGCAGACATTTACCGAAAATTGCTTTTGATGATCAGATTCAACAACCGCATGTGAGATTTCTTCGGCCGAAACATGATTATTGTGAAAATTTCTGATAGTGTTTCTTGAAAAGTTAGCTTTATCTGTGAATATTATTTTACAGACAAATATGGTATTTTGCGCAATATTCTCCAAAAACCATTGACAGAAGTTGATACGCAAACGAAAATCTCGGGAAAGTAAGGCTTGGACCCGTTGAATATGATACGGGTATAACAGAAAGACGTGAAGAATTTCTCCAAACTAGAATGTGCGAGATATTCAAGTTATTTCCGATTTGTCTAGTGCTAAGTTCAGAATTTCAATGAATTGAATTTAAAACTGCTTCAACTTCTGGAGTTCTTGTAGTACGATGGGCACCTTTTAACTGATCGTTTGGCCTAAAAGTACCTGTTTCAGTTAACCTTCCATGTACTATCGTGAGCAATTGAAAGTAAACGCACTATTATAGCTGCGTAAATTTTACCAGATTGTCAAGCTAATGTCATTTATGTTATGATTAAATGCTGACACTGACACTTCAAAAGTACTGTATACATTATATAAATTTTGAAATTTCGACATGCCAACATAATAAAGTGTGCACTTTTGCTCACGATAGTACGTTTGAAAATGTTCGTCTATCTGTTGTAACTCTATCCGAAAAGCGCTCTTGATGCAATCGTCTAGCCTCCGGTGCGTTGTCATTAGCGAAACCATACATATAATGAATGTCAGCCAAATTAACAATTTTTTTTTTTTTAAATAACACTACAGATATTTTAACCAGCAAATTAATTTAACTGTCAAAATTAACAAAATAACAAACATAGACTACTATTAATATTCTGCCTTTAGTATAGGAACAGTAATTGTTCTTAATTTCTTTACCGAAAAAGAGTTCAAGTTACGAAAAATAGTCAAGAGACCTTTTTTGTTACAAAATGAAGCAATTTTTGAAGGGGTACCCCTTCCGAAATTTTCGATTTTTTGGTCAGTTTGGAGAACACGTCAAATATTAGTGTTGAATTTCTTATAAACTAAATCGAGTGCGTAGAAAACGAATCCGGCATTAATTTTGACGGTGGAATGTGCGGATTGGTAGATAATAATTTTTATAATATGGTGAAATGTAGGGTTTAGCACGAAACCATATCTGACTCATTAGGGTAAACTATGTGTTTTACTGGAATATAAATATCAGGATAGTTTTTAGGAGGCAAAAGTATGTTGGAATACCAAAGGGGTACCCCTTTTCTTAATTTCTTTACCGAAAAAGAGTTCAAGTTACGAAAAAAAGTCAAGAGACCTTTTTTGTTACAAAATGGAGCACTTTATGAATTGTATTTAGGATAATTATCTTGATATAAGACAAAATTTTAAAGAATATTCAATTCAATATCCATTAGCTTTATATTTTTTCTAAAATTGTTAAATATACATGTTTATCCTTAATTCCAATGATAATTACCCTACTTGCCTACATATATACAGCAGCCCAAAAACCATCACTAATCTACCCTATTATTAACAGTATTTTTGTACCTGGATTTTGACAGGACACAATAATAAAGCCATGTTTTGTCATTTGTAACTATAGAAATACCCGGATTCGCCATAATCAAATTTTCTCAAATAATTTACGATGTGTGTATGTGAAATACACGGACTACAATATTTTATTACTTGTGAATGATTAATATATTAATATCCATTATCTCCTATAAATTATGATGGCTTTGTATTGCAGTTACATTTGCCGAAGTTGTTACTTTTACAGGTCTTCCAGAAGGAAATCCGTCGTTCAATTTTAAAGCTATTATTTTTTTAAAAAATTGTACAATTCTTCGATCGTTCTTAGTTAAATATATTCAATATTTCATTGAAACACACTAAGAATTTTATTGTATATCGCACTTAAAGTTGTAGATAATGTTTGATAAGTTTTGATAACGATAAAATTTCCAAAATTTATTTTTGTACGATATCTCCGTCAAAACTAAAGATATATAGATAAACTTTTGCTTGAATCATCAAAACAGTATGCACGTCCTGACAGGTATAGAATCATTAATCTACATTTCTTATTTTTGACATTATTTATTTGTCATTTTATGATGATTTCTCTTTTTCTTTTTAACTGCAAAGTTTGATACATCATGCATATCTGTTACTATTGTTTTGATTTGTAACTTTTCTGTACATTAAAATAACTTTTGTAACTTATAAGATGTTTTATTCACTTGAAAATGCTGTATATACATGTGTTGGCTTACAAGTGCCATGCTCTATGTTAGTGTGACTTACATACTACTTGAATGGGGATGGTAACATCCGTTCAACCCTTAAAACCGATGGTTGCATGTTTGCCAGATGGGTAGCGCCAAATATGAGATTTGTCCCTAGCACGTCAAGTTTGCTTTCTACGGGACAAATTAGAACTTTAATGAGAGATCCAAATTTCATCAACTCTATGAACGAAGTCTTTCTTTGGAGACTGTGGTTAAGTAAAAACTTCAAAAAAGGTATATAACCCCTTACCACAATTATTAATCGTATCCTAAATACGTATTTCGACAACTAAGTTGTCATCATCAGTAGGTAAAACCACTAATCAAGGTGTCGCACATGGGGCACAGTAAAGCTAGAACACCGCTTACGCAACAACTACTTTACACGGCGTCCACGTATAGACTAATTTAAACATGCAAATATATCTAACGAAAAAGATCGACAAACTTACTTCTCTTAGGGAAACGGCATTCACATATGTTTAAACTCCAATTTGAAATATATCGAACGAAAGATCGACAAAAATTACCTCTCTTAAGGAAACGGCACTCCACATGTGTTAATACTTCAATTTAAAAAACGTCGGCGACCCTTTTATGGTTCTAAGAATGAAAAGAGACAAGTGAAGGGAATCGGTGCTATATTACCGTTCATGGAATATTGTTTGTTTTTAGCGATATGAATGCTTTCGTAGGCGTCAAGATCGCGGGGGTTATTTATGCCCTTTAAAAGCTTTAACCCTTTAATCAACACATTGTGTAGTGTACTTAAAGCATGGTTGGCAACGTTAGATTTATCCGGTCTATTGTATTTAATATGTGATATGTGTTCTTTAAATCGTTAAATTAAATCTTAAAATGTTCATGGAATGTTGTTTGTTTTTAGCGATATGAATGCTTTCGTAGGCGTCAAGATCGCGGGGGTTATTTATGCCCTTTAAAAGCTTTAACCCTTTAATCGACACATTGTGTAGTGTACTTAAAGCATGGTTGGCAACGTTAGATTTATCCGGTCTATTGTATTTAATATGTGATATGTGTTCTTTAAATCGGGTTATTATTGGTCGTTTTGTTTGGTCTATATATTTCAAATTACAATCATCGCAACTAATTTCGTATATACCTGATTTCGAATTAAAATTAACTCTGTCTTTAGTATTCCCTAGGAGACTTTTGATAGTATTTTCGGACCGAAAGGCAACTTGGAGACCTCTTTCTTTCACAACTTTATTAATGTTTTTCGTGATGAGGTGGTATGGTAAACACATGTACTTTTTCTCCTGCTTACTTTGAGATATCAAACTTGTGGATTCGCGGATTGTATTTTTTATTTTTGTTCTTCGAATTAATTTAGTGATTATTTCTATGTCAAAACCATTATATGTCGCGATATTTTTAATGAAATCCAGTTCTATTTCATATCTCTCTTTTGTTAACGGAAAATTTAGTAACCGATTGACTAAGAAATTAAAGGAAGCTGTCTTATGTTAATGGCGAAACAATTGTCGTGTTACGATTAAAGATTAAAAGTGAAGATTAGAATGGTGGTTTTATTTCTATTTTAAATTATGGATGTTCATCAAGTAAATGCCGAATCAATTCAATTACATTTACTAATCATAACCCGTTTAATTCAACTAGAATAATCGTGATAATTACGAAACTGACGTAGCTAAACGCAATTTTTTTATTATGCGGGGCAAAATTCAAGGTGCACCATACGTATAAATGTTGTAAACCCAAAAAGAAAAAATCATGATTATTACTGTAAATTTTGCATATGTTTACTTAAGCAAGCAGTCGGATCAAATGAAAGTAAAGTTGTTCTGACTTTAAGATTTTAACATTTTTAATTGGTATTACGTATTTTTCGTTTGATAATTGTTGTTTATTAATATTCACTCCAGTATTTAAAAAATACAGTAACATTGGTCAAGGTCTTTACCGATTGCATATCTTTTATTTAATTGTTCTTTGATTCTTATTTTTTTCTTAGAGGATACAACTCTTTCCTATCCTCATAGACTGAGATTCAGATTTTTTATCAAGATACACGGGGTGGATGTGCGTAATTAACTTCATATATTAATGAGGGCTCACGGTTGATTTGACGAGAGAGTAACTTTTTAATGAGATACTTATTTTAACATAAAAAATATATTTTACTAACGATCGGTTAGTAATCTGAACATTTCTAACCTTCAAACCGGCTAGAAAATGCGCTGTTACATACCTAGGTAGGTAATAAGAATAAGTTATTACTAATCTAGAGTACGGACACGCTTACCACATGACGCAAAGCCCAGTGCAGTACTGGCGAAAGGCTGTATTTCTAAAATATTTAATTTTATTTATATATGTAATTGGAAAACGAACGGGTGGTGATCTATCTATCTAAAATTACGAAATACATATTTATTAATTAATTTTATTTAAATAATTGGAAAACAAACGGGTGGTGATCTATAAAATTACGAAATACATATGTATTTGTTGAAAAGCTGAATTTTTAAAGTTTTTAATTTTATTTCTATAATTGGAACATTTTTATTTGTTCATTTTGTCGTTCAAGTTGAGTAAAGGAGTATTAATATTGACTAGCAATAGTTTCTCAAGGTTTTCTTCTGTCAATTTTGTTCTCTTTGATTAAGTGCATCCTTATAAATAGAAAACGTCCTTTCTACATCGCAACTGGTTATAGGTGCATACTGGAAATATTCTTTTATTTCTTCATATTTAGCCGTTAGATTTTGTGGAATTGTCTCCATACATAATTGCTGCAATGTAATTAAATCTGGATTTCTATTAAGAATTGCTTCAAACTTTTGCCGAAGGCCACATCCGAAGTCACTTGGAATACTTTTCAAATTACTAACAGCCACATCTAATGTGGTTAATCCGTCATTTAATTTGAGATTTCGATTTTCAAAATAAGTGATTAGTTTTGGCAATTTTCCAAAGTGTTCGTGAAGAAAGTACAACTGATTTTTTAAATTTGGGATTTGTGTGAGCTCCTTGCACTCGCCAATACTTCTAGCATCCTCCTTTAGCAGTGTTACGAAATGTTTTAGACTATCGAAATTCTAAGCATAATAACTAGTAGCTTCCAGCCATGTTCCCCATCTAGTTATTACTGGAGTGGGAGGCAGTGACAGAGATGGAAATTTTTCCCTGAAAAGAGCTACTCTCAATGGTGCTTTTCTGAAAACTTTTTTAAAAGCTGATACAAGTCTATCAACTTCCGGAAAAGTGTGTCTGATATATTCACAGATTCTGTGGAGAGCATGTGCTACACAAGTAATATGCAGCATATTAGGATATGTTTTCTTCAATAGTCTGCCTGTTTTTAACATATACGCAGCACTATCACTGACAAATAAAAGTATTTTTTCTTTGTACGTGGCGTCCGAATGAAGCATTTTTTGCATATTCTCCTTAATGGTTTCAGCAACTGTTTCCGCATCAACTCTATTTATAACACTTGTTGCTATTACATATGAGTTATAGGGAATAGTTGGATGTAGTACACCAGCTACAACATTTACCACACAGCGTCCTAACATATCCACCGTTTCGTCGGCGCTTATCCATATGTATTGATTTAAAAGATGGCTTCTAATGCGTTCTACTGTTCTCGTATAGCACCTAGTAACATAATATTTGCGTAAAGTTGATTCATCTGGAACATTTCGACCAGTATATTTTTTCAGAAATGTCTTCAAAATTGGATTGTTCAATTTAAATAATGGAATATTAGCTGCCATAAAAATTTCACAGAGTTCTTCGTTAAAATTGTCAGATTCCAACTGGTTCAATTTTTTTTCGTGCTTTAACGATCCTACGTGACGTTTTACGGTTGATTTATTGCAATTTTTCAATAACGTTTCACACACAGTAAGAATATTCTAGATCCAAATAAACGAAATTAAATAACGAAATTTTATGCACACTTACGTGAAAGTAATTGGAAGATGTTGCTTAAATGAAAAGAAAAGGAATGTACGTGCTATTTCTCTTACAAAATACGATAAACTTATTTATTTTATCTACGTACTCGACATCACTGAAAACACTATATTCTCCGAATACAATAGCTGGGTTGTCCATTGTTATCGCTGCGAGACCAGGTGGCCGAGTAAGTCAAACAAATACTTCATTGAATTACGCCGGGATGTACTGAGCGACGTTATACACAATTCCAATTGCCGATTGCGTTTTATGGAAATTGCATCCGTTCTCTAGTAATAACACTTTACAGGCTAGCTTATGTCACTTTTCCGACTAAGTCATTTCAGAATTTATTAAACGTCAGTATCATTTAAATAAGTAAATTAAATTATAATAGAACTATTCACAAATCTTTATTAAGTAAATAACAAGACAATGTTTTAATTCAAAATTTATTCGCTTTTGGAATGAATATTAATTGCTACATTAGAATTTCCATGACTGTTTACTGTTAGCGAAAGACCATGTTTAAAATCGTACGATAATAATTTAGTAATCTGTCAGAAAATATCACTATTAATTGCCTATTACGTTACCTAACAACAGTACCTATTAAAATCATTTATCGAAATGCCATGAAATTTAATACAGTAAAACCTCTAATTATGGACACCTCCGACAATCGGACACCTCTAAAAAAATGGACATTTTTTGTGGTACGAAATTTTATAATGGGTTTTCTTAACTATAGTCACTCCTAATATTGGACCCTCCATAAATCGGACGCGGACCCCTTTATTTCACCGAAGCAATAAAACATCTGTAAATATATCTCTTAATTAAGGACAGACAAGACGGGCGGCGCCGAATAAAATTTTGCAATTATGTATGTATGTATGTACTTTTATTGCTGCACACGTGGAAATATATCTACTCGGGTTTTTCCCATAATACAAAGGAACGACGGTTTACCACTGGCCTACTCGTCAGGTGATAAGTGGAGTGATATTTTGAATCAGTTTGAACTAGCCTTTGATAGTGTCAACATGGATTCTAGTAAAAGAAAGCGGTTAACAATCCAAGATAAAATTGATATTATTGCGGTTAGTGAACAGCAAACCTTAGTGAAATAAAGTGAAATAAAAGAACTTTTCGAGAAAAATGGAAACCTAGCTCAAAAAAGGAAGTTTCCAAAAACTAGTGGTTTAGCAACCGACGGAGCAGTGTTCAACTGGTTCTGTAAGGTGCGAAACAAAAATATTCCCATGTCAGGACCCCTACTCAAAGAAAAGGCGCTGGAAGTAGCACAAAGTTTACAACTCACCGAATTCAAAGCGTCTAATGGTTGGTTGGAGAAATTTTGTCAAAGACATAAAATATCATTTAAAAGTGTGTGTGGTGAATCTGCCTATGTAAACATGCAAAATGTAGACGATTGGAAAGTCAAGTTGCAATTAATATGCAAAGATTACTCTCCGAAAGATATTTTTAATGCTTATGAAACCGGTTTATTTTTCCGCGCCCTTCCGACAAAAACATTTGCGTTAAGAAGTGATAAATGTGCCGGAGGAAAATCTGCAAAAGAACGACTAACTATATTGTTGTGTTCAAATATGGAGGGTGATAAGGAAAGGCCGTTAGTCATCGGTAAAAGTAAGAAACCTAGATGTTTTAAAGGAGCTCATGTGGATAAGTTGCCGATAGGATGGATATCTAACAAAAAAGCGTGGATGACTTTGGATATTATGTCAGCTTGGTTAAAGAACTTTGATAACAAGATGAAGAAAGAAAAAAGGCATGTAATTTTGTTTCTTGATAATGCCACTTCTCATCCGAAGATTGGATGGAAAACGTAAAATTGGTTTTTCTACCTCCAAATACTACCTCGCATTGTCAACCTATGGACCAGAGTGTGATTCAAAACTTTAAGGTAATTTACCGGAGCATGCTTGTAAAAAGGCTTTTGGCGTTAATGGATACTGAAAATTCACTAGATATGGTAGAAAAAAACATTACGGTAGTCACTGCATTAATATGGATATCAGCTGCTTGGAAAAAAACTCTCGCCTGTGACTGTAAGAAACTGTTTTCAAAAATGCGGATTCAATCAAAGTGACAGTGATCTAAGTGCAGAGTGCGATATAGAAGATAATATACCATTAGCATTTTTATTTCCCAATTTTAACATCACTAATTTAGATTTAAGCACATACGCATTAATTGATAATGAGTTATTTACTGAAAATCTTAATGTTTCCATTATAGATTGTATCGATGAAATTACTGATATCAGTGATGAAATGGAAAATGAGATTGAAGAGGAATTTGTAACTAGTATATCAAATATTTCAGAAGCCCATCAAAAATTAAAAGATCTTGAGAACTATTTCTTAAGTACTAACAGTTTTAACATTGCTAACAATATTTCTCAAGCTCTTCTTGAATGTGAATCTGAGATATTTAAACATAAAATGAAAAAAGCAAGACAAACAACAATTAATGATTATTTCAAGTAAAATCTAGCATAAAATATGTATGTATGTATGTGTATTAAGTATTGTAAATTTTTTTCGACTTTCGTCTTATTATGTGTGATTAAATTGATATGAGAATGAATTTTTTTTTTCGTTTTTTTTTTCACCTCCACATTTTGGACACCTCCATATATATTGGACATTTTAGGATTCCCGGTCAGTGTCCATTATAAGGAGGTTATACTGTACTATTATATTTTTGAAATTTAATGATTTAATAGTTTATATAATAATTAATTACTAACCGATCGTGAGTAAAATAGTATACAAACCTTGGCGGAAAGATTCATTCCCGTCTCGAGATTAAATTCGCTTCGACGCTGCGCGTCTCTGTGAACTTACTATCTCTCGACGGTAATGAATTACTTTTCGCCTCGGTATGTAATATACTATTAGCTAACTTTGGGCATTTTACTGATAAAAATAAATAAAATACCACAACACCACAAAACCCAAATTAATGTTATCTCTTCAAAAGCACAATCAGAAATAAAATTCAGAAATCGATTTATTATTTACTACTTATGCAAATATAGATAGGTACAATAAAACTCCTGCTAACGGTTTAAAACGACCTATTTTGAATTCTCGGAATTTAAGACTGGGAATACCCATTACTCTTATACGTCATAAAAATAGATTACTACATAATGGAAGATTTATAAAATTGTTTATCTTGAACTCTTAAAGCGCTTTCCAAGGATTTACATCATTAAAATTTTTTTGCAATTACGTACAATATGCTATTTATTAAGGCTATATGCAAATATTTAAAAAAATGCATAATATGCAATATATGCAAAACATGCGCTTTGCATATTTGGGTTATATTATTCATAAGTAAACGTCGGATTGTATGCAGTTTGCATAAATTTGCATATTTGCATAATATATGCATTTTGTATATTATTTGCATATTTTAAGTAATCGAGTTTTATTTATTTACTAAATCAAATTTATTACATTACTAAAAATATGTCGTGGATGTAACAAACAAACAAAAATTAAACAGCCCTCGTTAAATTAAAAATACCATTTTATTAAGCCTCTTCCCGTTACTTTTCCGATAAGCGTCTCCAAGAATTTATTAACGCTCTTCCCATTCATCCAGGCCAAGACAAAATTCCAGGAAAAGCTAATACCTTAAAACTTCTAAATAAATACAACAATACATTTTACCAGAAAATTAAGAGTATATGTGTTTCTTTGCTATTTGGAGAAATTTATCCCCATATTCGAAAATGATTTTATTTTAAACGCCATTTTACGTTGGCTTTTCGAAGTGTAAACTTGTGAGTTGTGCTATATAATAGCAAAAATGCCGAAAATAGCGACTGTGCCTGGATGGATTGCACCTTATTCAGAATGGATGGAGAAGTGTTTTGTGAGTAAAATTTAAAGTTTATTTCCTCTTATTAATTAATTAATTAATTAATTAATTAATTAATTAATTAATTAAGTTTTTAATTATTCCTTTATCTTTTACTAACATTTATTTTATAAGAAAACAACCGATGATGTGATATTTTTTTTGCAATTTACAAGTGAGAGAAAGTTCCAAGTCGACCAACATATGAAAACTCCATCTCATGCTGCAAAACTAACAAAGATGAAATTGGCGAAGAAGAGTCAGCAAACATTACCGCTATGTTTGCCATCAACTTCCAAAAAATCGGATCAAGAACAATTTAATGAACATTTGTGTCAAATGTTTGTGTCGGCAGATATTCCACTACATAAATTAAACAATTTAAATGTCAAGTTATTTTTGCAAAAGTACATCAGCAAATATAACATTCCCGACGAGAGGACGTTAAGAAAAAATTATATTCGCTGTATCTATGCAGAAACATTGAATAGCATTAAGAAGGTTGTTGCAAACAATTATCTTTATATATGAATAGATGAAACTACTGATAGTGTGGGCCGATACATAGTTCATTTAACGTACCGGTTCTAGCAAAATCTTATTTAAGTTCATCCAAACAGTTGGAAAAGGCAAATAATTTGACAATAACAAGGTTTATACAGGAAGAACTGGCAACTTTCTTCTTACCGAAATCGATTCCAGCAGAGAAAATTCTATTGTTTTTGAGGGATGCTGCACCATATGCTCAATGACATGGAAACTGCAACACCAAGAAGTGGTGCGAATTTTTTGTCCAAACTTGGTAGAAACGTTTAATTAGTCAAACGTAATAATTGGTTAAAATTTTGTTGCGATATATCAAGTGGTCATGGCACTTCTGACACTTCATTCAGTTTTCGCTGACATTAATGTGTGGTGTGTTTATTGTTTGTTTCAAATTTATTTCAACGGTTTTGTCTTATTATACCTTTGTTTAACGTGTTTAGAGAGTTTTATTATGCCTAGAGTGCGGCAACGTGGAAATTATCGCCAATTAAGCGAATTCGACAGAGGTCGAATTGTTGGTTTGCGAGAAGGTGGTTTTTCATACAGGGAAATTGCAAATCGCCTTAACCGGAACCAATCCACCATTATGCGCTGTTATCAATCATGGACTAGGGAGGGTCAGGAAAGACGCCTAAGAGGAACCGGAGGCCGAAAAAGAACTCAGTTTTCCGTTGAAAGGCATGTGCATCGAGCAGTGGGTGTTATGGTATGGGGTGCTATAGCATATGGGAGTAGGTCTCAGTTGGTGTTCATCCAAGCCACCATGAACGCCCAGCGTTACATTGATGAAGTGGTAGAACCCCATATTCTTCCATATCTTCAAATGCTCGAAGACCCACTTTTCCAGCAGGATAATGCCCTCCCCCCCTCCCCCGCGTAGCGAGAATTTCTATAAATCGCTTCGAATAGGCTCATGTCAATATCTTGCCATGGCCACCCAAATCCACCGACCTCTCACCAATAGAACATGTGTGGGACATTATGGGACGAAAACTTATGAATTTAGCCAATCCCCCGCAGACACTAATAGCTCTCCGGCATGAATTACAGGTTGCTTGGGTCTCCATACCCCAAGAGGATATCGACCACCTAGTCGAATCAATGCCACGAAGAGTGAGGGAGTGTGTAACTAATAGGGGCGGCTCGACACATTATTAATCAAAATTATGTTAAATTGTGTTAGTCTTTTGTTTTTTTTCTTTGAAATTTTAATCAATTATTGCCTTTGAATAGTTATACGTTTCTACCAAGTTTCGTCAAAAAATTCGCACCCCTTCTTGGTGTTGCAGTTTCCATGTCATACAACAGTATACATAGTGAAGGCAGCTTTCAACTTGAAAATCTTTTACCCAACTTTAATTTACACAACTTGCTTGGCGCCCGAACAAAATCGTGTTACAGAAGAAGTCAGAAACCATTTTCCCTTAGTAAATACTTTAATTAGTAGTGTTAAGAAAGTATTTTTAAAGGCCCCATTACGAGTTCAGTTTTACAAACAACATCTACCCGGTGTTCCGCTTCCTCCTCAACCAGTAATCACACGATGGGGAACGTGGTTGGAGGCTGCTATTTTCCATGCAAATCATTATGAAGGACTAAAGATAATTATTATGGATCTTGATAGGGATGCACAATCTGTGATAGACGCCCAAAAGGTGTATTCGAGTAAATCCATAAAAGCCAATTACAGTTTTATTTCCACTGCTATATTGCAGTTGGAAAAACAATTTATATCGCTAATCCAGAGCGTTGAAATGTGTTCCGCTTCCTCCTCAACCAGTAATCAGACGATGGGGAACTTGGTTGGAGGCTGCTATTTTTCATGCAAATCGTTATGAAGGAATAAAGACAATTATTATGGATCTTGATAGGGATGCACAATCTGTGATAGACGCCCAAAAGGTGTATTCGAGTAAAGAAATACCTCAACACTTGGCATTTATTAAATCCAATTACAGTTTTATTTTCACTTCTATATTGCAGTTGGAAAAACAATTTATGTCGCTAATCGAGAGCGCTGAAATAATAAACAAATTTTAAAAGTAATGTTTTGATGTTAAAGGAGGAGTGGGACAGTCCGTCTATGAAAAATATTTAAGTGTAATAGGAAAAATTTGGGTGTTAAAAAGCTAAAGGACATCGCTAAAATCTTGTGTGGTGATTCAGTAGAAAATATTGTTTTGACAATAGATGATATTTCTAATTTGAAATATATTCATATAACAAGCGTCTACGTATAACGAACCTTTTCAATATATAAACACATGTTTTCAGACAAGCGTCACAATTGTTCTGTTGTAAACTTTGAGAAATATGTGATTATAAATTGTTTTCATAGTTAATTATGTTGTAAAATGTTCTAAATAAACTTGTAGTAAACATAGAATATTTTTTTCTACAGTATTCCATTTTCTAACGTTCCTCGTATTTTTTACCTGCATATTTTTCATAAGGAAGTGCATATTTAGGCTAAAACATCTGCATATTTATGCGTATATTTTCAGTTTTTTTTTTGCATATAATCCGGCCTTTAATCATAAGAAATGGCGCTTACAACCAAACCCTTCAAAATTCGAATCATGTGCCAGAGAGCCGAATATTGAATTTTACGGTGGTCGGATCAACAACAACCCCCACCCTAAATATTATAGATTAATATTTTATTTTTCAATTACAATTCCATGCTAGTGAATTGTTGCAGTTTCAGTGCAAGTTGTTTTTCGAAATAATAATTTTTCATGGAGTTCCGTCATAAATAAAACTTATTTATTGTTCAATAGGATGTAATATGAATACAAACGTTGTGCTACTATTATCATAAATCTTCACGAAAACACTTAATAATTATAATTAACAATAGCTATTCTGTAATAACACTATAATAATATAATAAACGAGTTGATGCTAATTGGACGTTAAAGCTCCTGTTTGTGTTTATACCTTTTAACATATGATTAATCGATAAATAATTAATTAATTATTCTTTATTTGTAACAGTTTTCGTAATTAAACTATATGTACTTACCTTCATAAAATTTCAGGCCTAACCAATTATTAAATTAGTTTCTTTAACACATTAACCTTGAATTATACAGGGTTAGTTAAAAGTTTGGTGACAGAATTTTAGGAAATAATATTCAATACAAAACATTTTATGTAATTTTTACCTATACCTATGTAAAGAGTATGATTGCCATCTTTAAAATATACATTTAATTAAATTAAACAAAACTAAATTTCAAACAAAATTTTTCGTCCATAGCGAACAAGTATCGAGTATTTTGAACACGAAGTAAGGAAACTGTAGCAATACTCTCTCGCATATGTATTGTATGTAAGTAGGAATAGATATTCATTTCGATTTATTAATGTTAATTATCGGAAGACATAATCGAACCTAATAATAATAATGAGCTAATAATAAACATGTATTGACTAGATACCTATAGTTTTTACGACGTATGTTGAAAATGTCCGCCATTATTTTCAACACAAACAAAAGAACAAATACAAATAGACAAAATGTGTAACAATCGACCGTTCTTATGAATCGTAAATTGCACACTGAACAGTTCTATTCATACGAATATTAGTGTGAAGTCAACGGAATAAAATTAAATAAACAAACCCCCAATAAATATTTAAGTAAGATAGGTCAGATTCGGTAATGTTTGAAGATCGCGATACGATGATATAGCAACTTTTTTACATTTTTTTTTTTTACGGAAATGGTTTATTATACAGCAAATTGTCATAAGCTTAAGATACTGGTTCTGCATTTACTGTATAAAACTCAATCAAAAATATACATTATTATTAGAGATAAAACACCTTTAAAAACCTTTAAGGGATTCTTATGTTTTAAATTTGGTCATGTGACTGCAAAGAAACACTTCATGAACTGTATTTGTGAATATGTACTTAAGTTTTTTCCCTTCAATTGTTTTTTGGTTATGCCGTTTTGCAATTTAAAAAAAGGTGTTAATTTTACGCTACAATTCTATAGAGTATTTTTTAAAAAATTGTTTTTTATTTTAATTTTAATTTTAATAACATATTTTTCAAGAAAACACCAGTTCAATTATTTAATAAATGTTTACCAACCATTAGATTATACGCTGATTCATGTTATTTTATATTGTTCTAATATTTTTATTGCTTTTTAAGTTTATTATTTATTTCATTATGAAACAGACATGTAAATAATTTACATATCTGTAACTGTATACTTGGACAATACCTCGTATTTTCAACATTTACTTCTGCTTAAGACACGTGTTTCTGCCATCTATAGGCATCGTCAGTTAAGCTAATGACGCAATGTATACGAATGATACAAATCTTTATAAATAGATCTGTATCTGTATATGACATTAAGCCGAACCGCCTATCAGATATAGCAAGTTTCATCCTATAAGGTGGCACTTATTTATAAGTGACATCTTACGGACGAAAGAGACTGTACCAAAGAAAGCGATCTTTCGATTGACCAGCTATGCAAGTACGAACCGAAAGCAATACGGTTAGTCCTTCAAAAACGAGCCAGGTGGCGGTAAATATACAAAAAGGTTTTAAATATGTCTATACGTTAAATGCAGGCGTCGTCAGTTAAGCTAATGAAGCAATGTATACAAATGATACAAATCTTTATAAATAGATCTGTATCTGTATATGACATTAAGCCGAACCGCCTATCAGATATAGCAAGTTTCATCCTATACGGTGGCACTTATTTATAAGTGACATCTTACGGACGAAAGAGACTTTACCAAAGAAAGCGATCTTTCGATTGACCAGCTATGCAAGTACGAATCGAAAGTAATACGGGTAGTCCTTCAAAAACGAGCCAGGTGGCGGTAAATATACAAAAAGGTTTTAAATATGTCTATACGTTATGTAAAATAAAGTAATTATGTAAATTATTTACATGTCTGTTTCATAATGAAACAAAAGCCTTATACGTGCATTTAACGTAAATATTTTTGTATATTTACCGCCACCTGGCTCGTTTTTGAAGGACTACCCGTATTGCTTTCGGTTCGTACTTGCATAGCTGGTCAATCGAAAGATAGCTTTCTTTGGTAAAGTCTCCTTCGTCCGTAAGATGTCACTTATAAATAAGTGCCACCTTATAGGATGAAACTTGCTATATCTGATAGGCGGTTCGGCTTAATGTCATATACAGATACAGATATATTTATAAAGATTTGTATCATTTGTATACATTGCTTCATTAGCTTAACTGACGACGCCTATAAATGGCAGAAACACATGTCTTAAGCAGAAGTAAATGCTGAAAATACGAGGTGTATTATCCATGTGTACAGTTACAGATATGTAAATTATTTACATGTCTGTTTCATAATGAAACAAAAGCCTTATACGTGCATTTAACGTATAGACATATTTAAAACCTTTTTGTATATTTATTATTTATGTTATAGATTATATTTATATCGTACAAACAGCATCCTAGCAATACTGTCATATACTAAAATGTTGCACATAAATTAGGAAGATCCATAAACAACATGTAGTTCCAAACCTCATAATTATTATACCAAAAAACGTTTTTGGTATATTTGCTGCCATCTGGCATCGTGTTAATGGACTTTTTCTCTTCTGCACCGGCATAACCGGTTAAGAGAAAATTGAAACTTTCGGCATACATAGTCTCTTTGGTCCGTCAGATGTCACTAAATTATATGGTGCCACCTGATAAGACAAAATTTGCTATATCTTATGAGGCGATTCTTTAAGCTTTACTTTACTAGTCTAACTAATGAAGTCTGATAGTATTGACAGAAACACGTGTCTTAGGCATGTGTACAGTTACAGACGTATATATTGCATGTCTGTTTCATTTGTAACTCATAATTATTGTAAATATTTTTAAATATTTAATTGAGGAAGGAGATACTTGTTGAAACTTCATTATAACGCTAAGAAATAGTAATTAAACTTCTAGTTTCAAAAATTATTTTATTGTAAATACCACTACAATATTGTTTCGCCTTACAATGGCTTCATCAGGTGGATGAAATACTGAATATGTACAATACAAGTTTGAATATTTATGTGAAAATTATTTGGGAAATGGTGGTGGAAAAATTTTTACAATCTTAAATTTAGTATAGGGGAGTTATTTAAATCTAGTTGGTCATTTAAAGCTAATCCTAAACTATTGTATCTATTAATTTCTAAGTTTTCTAACAGGATAAGTTTTTTACTTTTTTCTTGAATGTGTAAAATTTTGAAATCTATATTAAATCTATGATTGATATCTATACAATGACTTGCGAAAGTTAAATCTGTTTTCTTTTCTTTATGGCTTCTCTCGTGTTCTTTCATCCTAATTTTGAATGTCCTCCCCGTTTGTCCTATGTATACCTTATTACAATCTTCGCATGTTAACTTATATACACCAGAGTTTGATTCTTTGTCTATTTTATCTTTGTTGTTTTTAATAATGTTCTGTATAGTATTGTCTGTTTTAAATGATATATGTTCGTTATTAAGTTTTTTAATGAAAGTACCAATTTTTTCCGAAATTTAGTAAGTGATTGAATTATAGGAATTAATTATCTTGTATTTTAATTTTGGATAAACTAAGGAAAGTGTTTTAGATTTTTGTTGGCTATTTAGGATGTTATTGACAATATTTATAGAGTAACCATTGTTTAATGCTATTGTGTATATTCTATTTAGTTCAAGGTCGAAATTACTTTTACTCATGGGGACATGAATTAATCTATATACCATTGATTGGTATGCTGATAATTTGTGTGTTATAGGATGAAAAGAATTAACGTGTATTGTGGTATCTGTATGTGTTGGTTTATGGTATATAGCGAACTCGTGTTTATTAGTTTTGTGTGATATGGTTAAATCTAGAAAATTAATGCTTTTATTTATTTCTGTTTCTATTGTAAAATTTATTTTGGGGTGAATAGTGTTGATATAATTATGTAAAGTTTTTAATTGTCTATCTGAACCGTTAAAGCAAATTAATATGTCATCAACATACCTAAGCCAATATACACAATTACCAAACAAGGGATGTGTACTAATTATAATTTCTAAATTATTCATGAAAATTTCCGCTAATAAGGGGCTTAGTGGGTTTCCCATTGCTAGACCCTCTGTTTGTTTATAAAATTTCTTTTTAAATTGAAAATAATTTTGTTCCAGGCACGTTTCTAAGAGCTGTAAAATTTCGGTCTTTGTGACAATGTTCGTGTTTCTACGTTCTAGTTGTAAAGTAATTAAATCTATTACCTCCTGGGGTGGGATTCTAGTGAACAAATTCGAGACATCAAAAGAAATGAGTTTACATTTGTTTGTAATTGCAAATTTGAAATGTTGTTAATTAATTCCTGGGAATTTTTAACGGAGAACTTAGATTTGAATTTAGTGTGTGTAAGAATTAAATCTATTAAGTGTTTTGACACATTTCTACAAGGTGCTTTTACGTACGATACTGCTGGTCGTATAGGTGTATTGTCTTTATGTAGTTTAATTAAACCGTATAATTTGGGAGATAGGGAATTCATAGTGGTTAATATACGTGTTTGAGTGTTATTAAAAAGAGAACCTGATTTTTCTATAGTTTGTTTAATCTGTTTTTGAAATTTGTTAGTAGGATCAGATTTAAGTTTTATGAATGAATTATTATCGAGGAATTCATGAACTTTATGTATATAGTTTGATTCCGGAATTGCTATAACTGTATTTCCTTTATCAGCTTTTGTAAATATAATATTGTTACTAGTCGCTTTCTGTTTAATTGACAAACGGGGAGGACATTCAAAATTAGGATGAAAGAACACGAGAGAAGCCATAAGGAAAAGAAAACAGATTCAACTTTCGCAAGTCATTGTATAGATATCAATCATAGATTTAATATATGTAGATTTCAAAATTTTACTCATTCAAGAAAAAAGTAAAAAACTTAACCTGTTAGAAAACTTAGAAATTAATAGATACAATAGTTTAGGATTAGCTTTAAATGACCAACTAGATTTAAACAACTCCTCTCTACTAAATTTAAGATTGTAAAAATTTTTCCACCACCATTTCCCCAATAATTTTCACATAAATATTCAAACTTGTATTGTACATATTCAGTATTTCATCCACCTGATGAAGCCATTGGATGGCGAAACAATATTGTAGTGTATTTACAATAAAAGAATTTTTTAAACTAGAAGTTTAATTACTTATTTCTTTGCGTTAAATATTTTTATTTAGTATAAGAATCAATTCCTCCGTGCTTCGTTATTCACTACGTAACTTGCATATTTTTTCTTAAGAATTCCAATCTGCTATTTGACAAAGATTAATACAAATGATTACAATTTAAAAACGTTAGCCATTACAAAACCTTTGATTACATTTCCCACGTCTCTTTGGCTGGTATATCTATATTTTCAGTTTTCTTTTATTTCTGGTCGACAAACTTTAATTTTTTATTTTGCTTCGTAAACTAGGTACAATTTTCGTTTTTTTGTAATAGTTCTAACAATAGTAATAACTAAAGACGGCAGACTATGTGCCCACACTGCTAAATTTAATAAATAATGCACATAAGGTGTATTAGATAAAAATGTAGATTTTACCAAATTAGGGCAACTTTTTACCAATACTGAAGATCCATTGTACAGATACAAAGAGCAGTTTAACTATGCAAATATAACATCTCTCAACGTCGAACAATCCTTCTCAGTATATAAACATATATATATTAAATTTATTATATTATATTAAATTTGACAGTGTGGGCACATAGTCTGCCGTCTTTAGTAATAACAACAAATCTATTCTGGCACATCATGTTTTGGTAAAAAAATAGCGAAAAGTAAAAGAAATAATATTAACTTTCTGATATCAATGTCCAACAATAATCAGCAAGTATTTAACTGTTCCACTTGCCCTGATAAAGTTTTTCAATAACAAAAATGTCTCGATGGAACCTTTCGCCGTGTTCATCATTCATCACTGACGTCGCTGAGATTCGGATGAAAGAAATTCAGATGCGAGTGCATAAAATGTATTTTAAGGCTCATGTTATAGCCCAATTTATGGTCCCTTTTAAGAAGTTCATCAACACACAACTTTACACGGCTGCAGTGTATACGTAGTACGTAACGTAGACGCCGTGTTAAGTTGTGTGCTTGCCCCATGTGCAATACATTGATTAGTGGTTTTACCTACTGATGATGACAACTTAGTTGTCGAAATACGTATTTAGGATACTATTATTAATTGTGGCTATTACTACTGAAAGTTAAAATTAACATTTATTGTAGCTCTTATTGTGTAACGAATGTATTAGATACTGTATGAGAATTAGAATATAAATGCCAGAAATCGTACTTTTTTTGTATTAGTCCCTTCAAATAGATATCAGTTGGAATTTTTAGACTAAACAAGAATATTTAAAATAAGTTCGGGATGTAGCAAGGTCAAGGCACTGAAAAAGAATGAATCTCTTAACATAAACAATGAACCATGAAGTATAGCAAGCGCCAATTAAGTTGGCGCGAGGAGGGGGTGCGCAGAAACCATTTTTAAAAACGTCCACCCCCACTACTCAAGTAATTGTCAGAATACATTTGTCATTGACGTTTGACGGAACATAATGTCTTTGCTAGGGGATCATAAAGTGATACTCGCTCAGAAGTTAGAATTATTTGACATTTAATGTAAAACTTAATACAAATCTCCCCACTACTTCTAATCCTGCGCGAACTTACCCCTCCTCGCGCCAACTTAATTGGCGTTTGCTATACTATAATGTAATATACAGGATGTAAACTATTAAATGATAAAAACACACAATGTTGTATTAGATTTACACTTTATTTAATAATAATAATGACTATATAACAGCTGTTTCACCGTACAACGGTTTCTTCGGATATAACAAGCGGTACTATAAAACATTTTACTTAAACGTAAATATTTTTTATTTTATTACTTAATGGTATTCCCAGAAATTGGAAACCGAAATATTTTTACCCGCCTCTTTTAGTAGGGATACATATAGATAACATAAATTATATTATAAGTGACACATATCTAACAAAATATTTCAATCACAAATAGGAAATAAATTCAACAGAGGGGAGGAATTAAGCTCTGTTTTGTCATTTAATAATTTATTTGAAAATTTTTGTTTATTAATTTGCATTGCTTCTAATAAATCGAGTTTCTTACTTTTCTTTTCTTCGTGTAGGATCTTGAAATTATTATTAAAACTATGGCTTTCTTCAATTAAAAGGTTGGAGTATGCTGAATCCGTTTTCCCATTTCTAAACGAATAATAATGTTCGTATATGCGCTTTTTGAACGTTCTACCTGTTTGCCCGATATATGTTTTAGTACATGTGCCACAAGTTAGTTTATACACACCTGACTTATTATGATGTGCTGTTTTACTTTTATTGTTTTTGATGTAGTTACTAATATGGTTGTTGGTTTTATATGCAATGTTTATATTTTGTTTTCTTAAAAATTTTTCCAATGGTTTATTTTGTCTGCCTAGGTAAGTAATAATTTTAAATTTCTTGTCATGATCTTTAGTAATCGGATATATATCTTGTATTGCTTTAGTTTCTCGTTTTTTGGATATTATTTTATCTATTATATTCGGGTCATAACCATTATCCAAAAAACGAGAAACTAAAGCAATACAAGATATATATCCGATTACTAAAGATCATGACAAGAAATTTAAAATTATTACTTACCTAGGCAGACAAAATAAACCATTGGAAAAATTTTTAAGAAAACAAAATATAAACATTGCATATAAAACCAACAACCATATTAGTAACTACATCAAAAACAATAAAAGTAAAACAGCACATCATAATAAGTCAGGTGTGTATAAACTAACTTGTGGCACATGTACTAAAACATATATCGGGCAAACAGGTAGAACGTTCAAAAAGCGCATATACGAACATTATTATTCGTTTAGAAATGGGAAAACAGATTCAGCATACTCCAACCATTTAATTGAAGAAAGCCATAGTTTTAATAATAATTTCAAGATCCTACACGAAGAAAAGAAAAGTAAGAAACTCGATTTATTAGAAGCAATGCAAATTAATAAACAAAAATTTTCAAATAAATTATTAAATGACAAAACAGAGCTTAATTCCTCCCCTCTGTTGAATTTATTTCCTATTTGTGATTGAAATATTTTGTTAGATATGTGTCACTTATAATATAATTTATGTTATCTATATGTATCCCTACTAAAAGAGGCGGGTAAAAATATTTCGGTTTCCAATTTCTGAGAATACCATTAAGTAATAAAATAAAAAATATTTACGTTTAAGTAAAATGTTTTATAGTACCGCTTGTTATATCCGAAGAAACCGTTGTACGGTGAAACAGCTGTTATATAGTCATTATTATTATTAAATAAAGTGTAAATCTAATACAACATTGTGTGTTTTTATCATTTGATATGGATTTACATCAAGTAAAGGCAGAATCGATTCAATGTAAACTATTAGTTAAAATGCAGAAAAGTAATATAAATAATATGATGTACTCGTATAATAAACAGGTGAGGTACATTACAACTATTTAAGGAAATATCTCAAAGTCCTAACGTGATGCAGGAAATTTTAAAGTAGTCCAGTAAAGTTAGACTTGCTCCGCGAATTTTGGCCCGGCAGACTGGAAATTTGTATACACCTTCGTTTTGACGTTTCAAATCTTGTGTCAAAAGTCAAGAACTCAGATGTTCTGGCTAGCAATGTTATTCGAGGTAAAATGACGCAAATTATATTTTTCGCCAATAACTCGTTTTCTATGCTCTTGATCACTTCGATACCTATTATTACTAAAATTAAAGATCATAAAATTCTCTACAAGAAATTCTCTACTAGAAATTTTTTTCTACGAGCAACCATTTTTGAGTTAACAGAATTTACAATTTCACCTCAAATTTTCGATTTTTCGCTATTTTTCGATAAAGTTCGGTTTTTCGAGATTAACTTTGGTTCTATGCTATTTACGACTTTCATACCTATTAGAAAAATTGTAGATAGCAAAATTCTCTATAAAAATAGCATTCGGTGATATTTTTCACGTTGAAGCCATCTTTGAAATACAGCGCGCTGAAAAAGACTCTAAAATGGACGATTTTCGGCAATTTTCGGAAAAATTGATTTTTCGTTATTATCTCGTTTCCTGCACTTTTTTTGACTAGTTCTTGACTTTTGACACAAGATTTGAAACGTCAAAACCAAGGTGTATACAAATTTCCAGCCTGCCGGGCCAAAATTCGCATATGAGGTCGAATTTAGTCTAATTTTACCGGACATGACACAAGAAATAAACTACACTTATTGGTGTAAAATAAAACTAAAACAGTGTTGATCAGTATAATTAAATAACAATTATTACATCGCGTTAAAGAATATTAATTTTAATTGCAAACTATTAGTACCTACTTGCATGGCAAAACTTTTTAATAAAAATCCGAAATTAACACGAGAATATTATTAAAACAAAAATACAAAGGTTAATTAAACAAATATACACTGAAAAAACATTGATGCTTTCAAGTACAACTGCTTTATATGACATAATAAGTAATAAGAAGGCACACATGTGCGTATGTAATAGCTACAGGCTATAACTTCGAACACGCTATCGAACAAAAATAATGTCACTAATAATTTATCTTAAAACCGCCGTGTATTTTAAAACGATAATGTTTTCGTCATTATCAAAGTGCTAACGCAGATAAAATATATTATTGTGGCATAATTATTTGATGTTTGTGCCTGTATGTGTATATGTGTACCTAAATATATTTTTATAAGATTACAAACATACATACATATATTATTTTTTATTATATAACCGTTCAAGAATACATCTCACTATATTTACATAATTTTTTAAATAGATTTGATGTTTATATCAAATCATTTTTCCGTAAAATATTTTACGAATGTCAATGACAGACAAGGCCTACCAATATAATCCAATTTATGTGTCTGTAAAAATAAAAATAAGCAAGAACGAATTTAAACATCATTATAAACTTTCTGAAGTCTAGAAAACGATCATGAAAAGCTTGTATTAAAATATCAATTTTTTCAACATAAACGAAATTGACATCAGTTTTATTGAATTTCTCCATAATTTTTTTGTATTTCGGAAAATGGCTGTAATTGTCTGAATTGATTTGTGTCCTGAAAAGACTCAATTTGCATTGAAAGGACGAAACGTGAGAGTATAACTGCGAAATCAATTGATCTTTGCCTTGGAGTCGCGTATTTAAGACATTCAAGTGATTTGTGATGTCTACAAGAAACGCTAAGTCACACAGCCAATCAGGGTTGTCGAGTTCGGAGACGTCCTTTTTCTTTTCCGCCAGAAATATTTTGATTTCTTCAATCAAGTTAAGAAACCGCTCTAGTGACAACCCACGACTGAGCCACCTTACTTCAGTGTATAACAGATCACCATATTCGCTTTCAATATCCTCTAGAAATTGTGTGAATTGTCGGTGATTGAGACCTCGTGATTTTATAAGTTTACAGTAGGTACTACAACTTTCATCACATTTTCAAATCCCAATAATTTTGAACAGAGGGCCTTGATGTATAATGCAATGCAATGAAACTGCATTCATTCCTTGGTATCTATGTTGTTAGTTTGTAAATACTCTTTTAACATAGTTATTATCCCAGATTTACTTCCAACCATTGAAGGTGCTCCGTCAGTCGTAATTCCAGATAATTTCGTTAAATCCAAATCCATTATAGAACATTTTTCCAGAAGAACTTTGAGCATGTCACTCCCCTTGGTTTAACTTTTCAAAGAACTCATACCAATCAGTTCTTCACTCACTTCAAAATTTTGCGTTACACCTCATAAAAATATTAAAAATTGAGCAGTGGAAATTATATCTGTAGATTCGTCGAGTGTTATAGAAAAATAACGTTAAGAAATAAGTAATTAAACTTCTAGTTTCAAAAATTCTTTTATTGTAAATACCACTACAATATTGTTTCGCCATACAATGGCTTCATCAGGTGGATGAAATACTGCATATGTACAATACAAGTTTGAATATTTATGTGAAAATTATTGGGGAAATGGTTGCTCAATCTTAGCGTTATAATGAAGTTTCAACAAGTATCTCCTTCGTCAATTAACTATTATAGAAAAATACTCAAAACTTTTCGATTTCGTAGCTAATTGCTCTTCTATATTAGCTGCTAATGTGATAAGTCTTCTTTGAACAGTCATCCGATTTAGTTGAATTTTCTCAAACCTCTTTGCATCTTTCGGACACATTTTTTTGCGGCGATATCTAAACACTGCTTAACAAACTCACCATCTTTAAAAGGCCGACAAGTTTTCGCTATTATATTTCAAAGCTAACTTCAGTAGCTGTTTCAGCAGCTTGAATTGGTTTTGTAAACATAGCTTGCTGGCCTATTAGTTCCCTTTGTAAAGTGGAAATTTTTTGCGTTCGATTTTCGCCGGTTAATTTGGTAAAAGTATGATGCTGTGTTTCATAATGCCTTTTCACATTATATTCCTTCGTAATAGAAACACTACTCTTGCATATCAAACAGACACTTTTGTTATGCGATGAAATAAAAAAGTATTTTTCGGTCAAAATATCTTGAAACTGCCGATTTTCATCTTCAACCTTACGACTACGTTTTTTACTGGGGCCTGGTTTATCCATATCAAAATTGATATTATATTGTTACGTAGGTAGATGCCAAGTTCGAACGACGAAATATTTATTCTTCACAGATTACAATTCAAACAATATAACGTTCGCTTGTCCGTAGTTAAAGCTTAACTGCCCCGATAGTGGGCGATGCGTTGTATTTATACGAGTTACCTAACATCGAGAACCTACCACATTGTTCGGGGATAATACCGACGTATGTCGCGAATCTTCGAGTAATCTAGTTGGTTCGACAGATTTCTAGTCTCGTAACAATATGCTTGGAACGACGAGGAGCATACCTGTCCTATAAACCTGAACAAGAAAGTAGTAGGTACTTAAAGATACATATCTTACTGACAATTACAAAAGTTATAATAAAATAAAAAGTTAAGAAATATTGATTTGAATGGATTTTTACCTACTTTTGTAGTTTATCGAACAATTCTTAAAATTCGTTGGCGGGCCGCGGTATTTGCATCGCTGTTTTAAACAGTGGAAAGAAAGAATGATCAAGTGTATCATTGCTCAAGGGAATTAGTTTGAGCATATTTAAAAGAAAATCTTAGAAAAAATTAACCGTGTTTTCTATTCTCAATAATTTCAGCTTGCCCCACGTGTAATAAAGTACATTTTGAAATATAAGGATAACTGAAAAATTAGGGTGAAATGTTAGGCTATCGAATTAGGGCAAGTTTTGAATTTTGAGAAAATGAAGTTTGTCGTCTATTAAATAAAAGCTCGTTTGGCAGAAATATTTATAATAAATAATATAAATAACAATGGAAGGCTAGATATAATAAATAACGATACAACAAGATAAGATTTCAAATAAATTGTAATAAAAAAACTGCAATTCACGATGTAATAGCTAAAGGACTGAATAGGTGTACATATATCCTCCTTTAATAGGAAAGCATTTAATTAGAATTTCTTTTTCAATATTCCAAATCCCCCGTCAATTTCTTAAATATATTTTTCTTGTTCCAGTACCTGATGCAGCATGTTGGAAGCCATTACAGCACTGGAAACACAACCGCCTTCCATTCCATGCATTTCACCCCGGCTGCGGAAAACACGACGACAAACGTAAGTATTGATAAAGCGACATCCCCTTCGACTATGGCAACCTACCGAATCGAACTGTGTCAGACCCCATGTGCGAGGAACCCATTAAACATGTGACCTCCTTTCTTAACGTGAAGTCCATTTCTATTCAGCAGTACAGTCTATCACATGTAGATCTAATTTTGTTCAAATACGCTATTAATCATGTTAAGTGTTATTCTTTATCTATAGGCATATGTTATTCAACACACATTCATTTTTTTCTTTACCGTTTATTATAATTTACCCAAAATGAGCGCTGAATTTCTTGCTGGCATTGGAACACGACAATAAAAATTGTATTAAAGTTAATATCAAAATACCAGGGGACTTTTCTATGTTATTCTAAAGAAACGAGTTATAAAACACAAAAAAAAAATTCAGCGTAGCCTATGCCTACGAAAAAGAATTCTTTTGGTAATTCCTCAAAATACATCCTCCATTTCCACATTTCCTCCATTCGATAAAATCGAAGTGTCCTTTGAGTTTTAGAAAGAGATAATAGTCACAGGGGGCGAGGTCAGGACTGTAGGGTGGATGTTGTAATTCCTTAAAGCCGCATTAATTGAATACTTTCTCCCAATCTCCCGATCATGCGTGCCCGTCCGATGCTTCTATTGATGTTGCACTTATGGATTGATTGAGTATTGATGCTATCAGTGATCAAGATATCTTATGGAGTATTCAGAGATTGAAACCGACCTTGAATGCTGGTGATGATCAGATTCCATCCATGATTATTAAGGATTGCCGAATGGTGCTTCTTGTTCCGCTGAAAAGAATTTTTAATCTTGCTCTGAGACAAGGAAATTATCCCTCCAAATGGAAGATTGCTCGTATTACACCTGTATTTAAGAAGGGAGATAGAAGTAATCTGAATAATTACAGACCAATATCTATTTTGTCAAACTTTTCGAAGGTGTTCGAACAAATTATATACAGGTATCTTTATGCTCATGTCAGCTCAAGGATTTCTCCTATTCAGCATGGCTTTGTGCGTGGACGTTCGACAGTGACGAATCTAATATGTATATCTCAAGATATTTCCGACACGCTTAATGAAAGAGGGCAGATGGATGTGGTGTATACCGACTTAACCATGATATTTTGTTGAAGAAACTACACAATTTTGGAGTTAGTAACGATCTGCTATTGCTTCTTGAATCCTATTTACATGGGAGGATGAACTACGTTTTTTACAATGGGTTTAAGTCATCCGAGTTTGTTTCGAGGTCTGGAGTTCCTCAAGGATCTAACTTGGGCCCGCTTCTTTTTATATTATTTATTAACGACTTACTTCAGTCTTTGACGTGTTCTGGACTAGCCTATGCTGATGATTTGAAGGTTTATATGCGTATTGAGCGGCCTGATGATGCACTTCTCCTTCAGAAGAACATCGACTTGGTGTGGACGTGGTGTCAGCGTAACGGTTTGAAGCTCAACATAGGAAAATGTTGCGTGGTTCGATTTTCAAAGAAAAAAGATCTTTACCATTTTGATTATAACATTAATAATGAAGTTTTAACTTCTGATGGTACAATCAAAGACCTAGGAGTCATATTTGACAGCGGTTTAACATTCGTCAACAATATCATTAATATGTGCAAATCTGCTTCTGCTGTGCTTGGTTTTGTATTGCGCAGCTCCAAATATTTTTCACAACCCGCAACTATTAAGCATATCTACTGTTCATTAGTTCGAAGCAAATTGGAATACGCTTCAATAGTATGGCATCCCATCTATATTCATCATAAACTGAATGTGGAGAGTGTTCAGCGTCGTGTTTTAAAGTATCTTATTTTTAAAACGAGTGGTGATTATCCTCCTAGAAATACTGACCATAACCTACTTCTCAGGGAACATGATTTGGTGTTGCTGGATGTCCGGCGCGAAGTAACCTGTGCAAACTTTCTACGCAGTGTTGTGCATAATAACATCGATTGTCCTTCGATACTTGGAAGACTGTGTTTTGCTGTGCCTCAGTTTGCGTCTCGCAATTCTGCAACTGTTGCCTATTCCATGTGCCGGAGTAATGCATTGGTGAGGAGTCCGATTTATCAAATGTGTAGATATGGGAATAAATACTTTAGTCACATATTTTTTGAACCGAAGTTTAGAGTTTAAAGTTTGATTTTATTCTTTTTCTTTTTTTTTGGATTTAAGTTAACTGTGTTTTGGATATATTTTTGTTTGTTTGTTTTTGTAAATTTATTCATGTACGATACATTTTCTTTGTGCCTATATTTGGCTTTGCTGTTGGGCGCTTAATAAACTATTATTATTATTGTTATCATTGTACTCATACGTACCATTACATTAACCACATAATATTTTTTGTTTGGTTTACACATAAATTTTGCTCTTTCAATTTAGATTAATTATTTTTTTAATATGTTCATAAACAGATGGCAGTAAATTCAGTCACGTTTTCCGACTTGGTAACTTACAGTACGCGCATGTATTCCACAAGGAAACAAATGATTCGTTATCTAGTAAAGTAAACGGTAGATTACATACTGTAAGTGTAAGACATAAATCAAATTGAAATGTTTCATTGGATCGCCCAGCACTTTTTTATAAGAATGCTGTGTGCTATTGACGTGACGTTTAGTACATTACAATAACAGCTTTGATTTTTGAATAACTTTGACGTAATATTCTCCATCTTCTTTCATATCCAACACGATATTCATGGGATTGATCAGGTGTTTTGGTAATCATAAACATAGATCTATATTTCATATGTTATAATAATGCGTTTCTTAATAGACTGATCACATCTGTATATACGTCTATTTCAAAAAAGTCGTACAATTTGGGAACCAAACGAGATAAGACGCATTTGAAGCTCAAATTGTCTTTCATAATTGCTTAGAAATGAAATCCCAGTACTAAAAAGTATATCAACCGATGATTTTTTATCACAAAATCTTGTATTGGTTTTCATAATTGATGTTTGAGATCTTCCAAATTTCTCTTCGACTTCAAGGCGTTCTCTGTCTGCTTTGAACATTTTGTACCAGTCAAGCACTCTTGTTCTTCACATGCACTCGTCACTGGAACCTTTATCTAAGATTTTTAACGCATCGGTAACAGAAATTCCTTTCCTCAAACAAAATTTTATACAAATTCTTTACTCAACAAAATTAGATCATATGAAAATCGTAAAAACACTATTTTGGCGACAGAAAAATAATCATTTCTTTACTCACTAACAAAATTAATGTCATTAAATTTTGTATAGATGTCGGTGACAGTACTACCAACCTAGGAAAAAATATAGCATCCCATTGAATAACACTGTTTTAATGAACCAATCCCCAAATACATTTTGATCACAACACGTATTAAATATTTATTTGTTTATATTATAATTGGGATAACCTGTTGGGCAATATAATATTTTAATATTACTATCCTGTAATATTTTGTTTTTTTTAAGCTTCAAACTGCAATAAAAAATATTGTTATTACAATTATTATTATTATTATTAGAACTCGAGGTATGTATACTCAATTCAGTAGAACAGTACAGTAATGATATGGATTGTTTAATTTTTCCATAAAATTTCGAATAATTTTTTCCCTTCAAATTGCTCTTTGTGTAAATAAAACATGCGTTCAAGACTTCCATTGTTTTCTTTTTATCGTATTTTTAAGTACTAATTCAGTTTAAAACAAAAAATCGTTAAAAATCGTCATTCGACACCTACTGACTAGATTTATACGATTTTTATTGACAACGACACCTCTTCGTTTAACAGAATGCACCTTTTGCATTTACTTGAACCTCTATTGAAATATATTCTTATTATTAGAGAGCGGACTGAAGCGATTGAATGACCAATTGCCCCGATAAAACGTGGCGGTATCATGTATAGTATACATGTTATAGCAGCCGCACTATTTACTTGCTCTATTGCCTTCGTCGAGCAGATGTTGTTATTACCGTCGTTATTGTGTCTATTCATTCATAAATTCTATTTTACAGTGGCGAGTTTCTGGTTTCGTTTCTTTCAGTGTTATTTGGTTACAACTTTTAGTATTTTAAAAAATCCGTTTTATATATTGTTATATTGTATATTTATCCTATAATTTTTTATAAATATCAAGTTTAATTTACTACCTTATTTTTGGAGTAATTTTCGTTTCTTCTTTTTAGTCCATTTCTTTCTGTTTTTAGTATTTCTCTTTATTTTCATTAACTATGGAGAATTCTCGTAAGGCAACCATGGTAGAATGGATTAGAGGCCATGCAGATTGGTTGCATATTCATAATGATACTGAGATATATTACAGTGCCTGTTCATTAAGTTTAACGCGTCCACAAAAGTGTAATGTGCAGAGACACGTTTTTTCGAAAACTTATCTATATAACATATTGCTATGAATTGTGATTTTGAAATTTGCTAATTCACAATTCTCAACAAATCTATCCAGCTAGGATACTCAGTCGGTTTACTTTCAAAATGGTACTGCTTTCCTCTCAGGGTTCCAATCGGAAAAGTGGTTTTTCTCTTCTACAAATTTATAATGCGCCAGTAAAAGAGTATTGACAAATGTTATAATTATATTTCTTTAAGTTACTTGTAAACTTCTTGAAATAAGGTTAAATAATAATAAACACAATAAAATTTAAATGAAACTTTAATACAAAAATCAAAAAAAGAAAAAAAAAAAATTATCTTTATTAAGTATAAAGATTAATATTACCTCATTTAACAATATTATTAAGGTAAAAAGAACGCATGGAATTGACAGCTGCATGCGATCAAAACTTCCTTTATGACATCCGATCAAAATTAAAACTAATAAATTACAAAGATGCTTTTTAATTTCTCCCACAAGTAACAAAATCAAAACAAACTAATATGACAGACCGAAACAAACTCTAACGCATGTGCAACCACATGTAAAAAATGCCCTTGATATCCCAAGCGTATTAAAAATTTTACAGTTACAGAAGTTTTTTTTTATACTAGAAATTTTAAAAAACCTTCTTTGTCATTTATATCAAATAACTAAGATTAAATTTCAAAACGATAATAATAATACAATAGAAAAATTACAATATTCAATTCGTTCAATATAAAAATAAGATATCTTGTATAAAATATATTACTTACGTAAAAAATATACAGTAATGTCCGGTTATAGCGAACTCCAAGGGACCGGCAAAAAAGGTTCGTTATAAGCGAAGTTCATTATAAGTGATGATTTTGAAAAAACACCACTATTTTGAGTGAGTCAATTTTTATTCTTTTTTCATATAACAAAATACATTACAAACATTACATGTCTGAAACAACTTGAAAATATTAATTATGTACTAAAAAAAGTATTTATTTTAGTTTGTTTTTTTTTGGCAAGATTAATCTCTCTGATGTGCACTTCCACTTCGCTTAGCTTATTAAGAATATGTTGCGGAGTATTCCGCGTTTGAAGAAAATGACGAACGACTTCAATATTTTGGATTGCATTTGAAGTGGTTGGAACTAGTGGTACTTCGTTATTTTTGGTTTCTTCCTTTTCGTTCTCATCTTCTTCGTTCTCATCGTCAGTCTGATTAGCTGCAGAAGACACAGAAGCTACAATGGCATCATCATCCAAAAATTCCACATTTACAAGGTTGTCATCAACGTGAACATATTCATTAAAATCATATTCACCAAGAGTGAGTTCATCTTGAACATCGTTAACACTTTCTTCTTGATTTTTTGTGAGCCATTCGACTAATGGTAGATTGTCATCTGAGTCAAATTCATCCTCACGCCTGATAAATCCGCCGTGTCGAAAACAATTAGCGATTGTCTGCTTTGACACTTTTTGCCATGCCATATGGATGAAGTTAATTGCATCCAAGAGACTCACAGTGAAGTTAGTTTGATCATTATCAATAGAATTTATAGTTTTCGAGAGTAGGAATCGTCGGTAATTGCTTTTTAAGCTATGGATAACACCCTGGTCCATGGGCTGCAATTTCGAACTTGTATTCGCAGGCATAAACACCAACTTAATGCACTCCAAATTTTTTACATCCGGATGAGCCGGGCAATTGTCCACTAGTAATAAGATTTTTCGTTTCTTACGACGTAATTCATCATCCCATTCTCGTAGTTCGTTTGTAAAAATTTCGGAGGTCATCCAAGCTCTTCTGTTACATTTATAAGTGACTGGTAATCGTACCACATTTTTGAAACATCGGGGGTTTTTGGCCTTTCCGATCACCAATAATTTTCTTTTCTCTGTCCCCAATAAATTTGCTACAACCAAGACGGTAATTCTTTCTTTAGATAACTTTCCACCTGTACAGGTCTCCCCTTTGAATCTTAATGTCTTGTCTCGTGTGAGCTTATAAAACAACCCCGTTTCATCGCCGTTAAAAATGTCCTCATCTCCAAAGTTTTCTCTAATTATTGGCCACTTATTTTCCAACCAGTCATTCACAACATCCATATTAACTGAGGCTGCCTCTCCAACAATTTTTCCGCTGCTGATGTTGTGTCTTCGTTTAAACCTTTCGATCCAACTTCTACTAAATTTTAATTCAGGATCTTCCAACAATTTACTCCCAAGATCTTCAGCTTTAGATTGCAACACGGCACCGCTGATAGTTACATTTTTACTTCTTTGCTGAGAAAACCATTTCAAAAGTCCTTGATCAACTTCGTGCTTAGTAGGTTTTTTGATTTTTTTCACATTTGAGTTTTGTACTTGTTCGAAACTCTTCAATATGGTTTGCCTTCGCTTCCAAATTGTAGCAACCTACAATGAAGTTTTTGTTTAATACATGCAGTATCCTGAATTTAGTTTTTTATTACCGTTGATTTACTTAGTCCCATTTCAGTACAAATTTCGCTTTGTTTGACACCTCGTTGCAATCGTTTCACAATATCATGTTTACTTTTCAACGTAAAAGATTTACGTTTTTTCTTCGCAACTGCGTCACTCATGGTCTTAAAATCACGTTTGAGAATCAGCGTAAGCACAGATTGATGACTCGACGTCGACTGCTTGCACAAACTGCTAGAATCGACTACTGCATTTTTGGCGAGATACTCGGGGAAGTCGCTTGTTTTCTAATTATAAGTTCGTTATAACCGAAAACTTTTTACATACAAAATGGAAAATAAGGTCCGTTATATCCGAAAGTTTGTTATAAGCGGGTTCGTTATATGCGAAAAAAATTAACACGTTTCTTATGGAACCTTGGTTCGTACTTTTCAAACTGGTTCGTTATAACCGAAAGTTTGCTATAACCGGGTTCGTAATAACCGGACATTACTGTATATTCATATACTCGAGACACATGAGTAAGAAAGTGTTAAAAATCAATTACGAGATTCACAAACTCGTAAATAAATCGGTAATGATTTAAGCAAGCACAAAAACACAATTAAATCAAAAAACAAAAACCGAAATTACTAAAACAAAGATAAAGATTTATCTTTAAATAAACACACCTTTCTTACTTCACTGGACACTTGTCTCTCTGGATACAGCAAGCATGCAGGCTCCGTATAAAAAATACAGTTTTACAAACGACCACAACAGATCAAACGGCATGCTCCAAACTGCGCAAGTCATATCTACAAATATTCAAAATAATAATACACTCAAAAATAATTAAACTTTTCAAAATATTTGTGGTGAAAAGTTCATAGCAATATGTTCTGCACCTGACACTTTTAACGAAGAACTGTGTGAAGTTTTCATGGCGGCCAATGTCCCATTAAAGAGCTTAACAATCCGGCCCTCAAGAGGTTTCTTACAAAATGTACTGATCCGTCATATACCAGATGAATCTACTTTACGTAAATACCACTTACCAAAATGTTATTTGAGAACCATTGAAAAAATACGAACCAACCTATCTGATCATTATCTTTAGGTAGGTGCAGACGAAACAACGGATGTAATGGGACGATATATGTTAAATGTAGTTGCTGGTATTCTTCATCCGACAACTTCATACCAACCATACTTAATTGCAACTAAAAGTTGCAGAAGTAATTGATCAATGTATTCATCATATTCTGTCATGGGATAACAACTATAAAGACAAGATGCTATTATTTTTGACTGATACGGAGCTTATATGTTAAAAACAGGGAAGTTATTAAAGTAATATTATCCCAATAAGCTACACGTTACATGTGCAGCACATGCTATACGTAGAGTATGTGAATACATCAGGGGTCATTTTTCAAATGTTGATAAGTTAGTTTTATAATTTACAAAGATATTTCTCAAAACTGAGACAAATAGCTGATGCCATATTTGGCAGAAATCCAGATTTGAATAGATTATATCAATTCTGCATAGAGCCGATTGAAAAATCTATACATTCAAAGTATAGTGCACTTTTGCATTTTAATCACGCCCATCACCAGTAGTGATGTGTAACGGACATTTTCTTTTTTTAAAGACATCTAAAAGAACTAATTTAACACAGGAACACCTTGAACAAATTTTAGTTTTTCATAGTAATGTTTTACACCAGGGATGCACAGACTTATAGGGAACAGAGGCCACTCGGGAAAATTATAAGCCAAGGACGGGCCACTACAAAGAATACTTACACAAATATTTTTATTTTTAAATAGTATGAATTACTACAAATGATAAAAATAAAAGAACATTCAAAAATGTTTGTTGTAATTATGTAATCGTAATGTAATCTAATCATTACAATGTGATATTTCATGTTTTATTATTTTGATGCATGACATTGCATTGACCTAACAATTTTGTTTATGTTTGGCTCCACTTTATTTGTCGCCACACGTAAAATTGCTTCCAAATTATCATTTGCCAGACGGTTTCGATTTTTTGTTTTGTTAAGTTTCATCACTGAAAACGTTTGCTCACAAATATACGTCGATCCAAATAAGCTTGCCCATTTCAATGCATTTATTCGCAACTCTTTATAAGCGGTTTTGTCAACGCAACGGTAAGAGTTGAGTAAATTACCTTCATTAAACTTGTTTCGTAAATTTATCATCAGTTTGCATGTCTATCAATTCCAGCTGTATTGATTCCGGTGCATTTTCGGGTGAAATGTTGAAAAGATTGCTGAAAATGTCTAATAGAGGTTTAACTTTTTTGAAGTCTAAAAAACGATCATGAAAAGCTTGTATTAAAATATCAATTTTTTTCAACATAAGCGAAATTGACATTAGTTTTATTGAATTTCTCCATATTTTTTTTGTAGTTCGGAAAATGTTTGTAATTGGCTGAATTGATTTGTGTCCTGAAAAGACTCAATTTGCATTGAAAGGACGAAACATGAGAGTATAACTGCGAAATCAATTGATCTTTGCCTTGGAGTCGCGTATTTAAGACATTCAAGTGATTTGTGATGTCTACAAGAAACACAGTCACACAGCCAATCAGGGTTGTCGAGTTCGGAGACGTCCTTTTTCTTTTCCGCCAGAAATATTTTGATTTCTTCAATCAAGTTAAGAAACCGCTCTAGTGACAACCCACGACTGAGCCACCTTACTTCAGTGTATAACAGGAGATCACCATATTCGCTTTCAATATCCTCTAGAAATTGTGTGAATTGCCGGTGATTGAGACCTCGTGATTCTATAAAGTTTACAGTAGGTACTACAACTTTCATCACATTTTCAAATCCCAATAATTTTGAACAGAGGGCCTCTTGATATATAATGCAATGAAACTGCATTAATTCCTTGGTATCTATGTTTTTAATTTGTAAATACTCTTTTAACATAGTTATTATCCCAGATTTACTTCCAACCATTGAAGGTGCTCCGTCAGTCGTAATTCCACATAATTTCGTTAAATCCAAATCCATTATAGAACATTTTTCCAGAAGAGCTTTGAGCATGTCACTCCCCTTGGTTTGACTTGTCAAAGAACTCATACCAATCAGTTCTTCACTCACTTCAAAATTTTGCGTTACACCTCATAAAAATATTAAGAGTTGAGCAGTGGAACTTATATCTGTAGATTCGTCGAGTGCTATAGAAAAATACTCAAAACTTTTCGATTTCGTAGCTAATTGCTCTTCTATATTAGCTGCTAGTGTGGTAAGTCTTCTTTGAACAGTCATCCGATTTAGTTGAATTTTCTCAAACCTCTTTGCATCTTTCGGACACATTTTTTTGGCGGCGATATCTAAACACTGCTTAACAAACTCACCATCTTTAAAAGGCCGACAAGTTTTCGCTATTATTCGAGATATTTCAAAGCTAACTTCAGTAGCTGTTTCAGCATCTTGAATTGGTTTTGTAAACATAGCTTGTTGGCCTATTAGTTCCCCCTGGAAATTGGTTAACTTGGTAAAAGTATAATGCTGGGTTTCATAATGCCTTTTCACATTATATTCCTTCGGAATAGAAACACTACTCTTGCATATTAAGCAGACACTTTTGTTATGCGATGAAATAAAAAAGTATTTTTCGGTCCAAATATCTTGAAACTGTCGATTTTCATCTTCAACCTTACGACTACGTTTCTACTGGGGCCTGGTTTATCCATATCAAAATTGATATTATATTGTTACGTAGGTAGATGCCAAGTTCGAACGACGAAATATTTATCCTTCACAGGTTACAATTCAAACAATTTTTAAAATTCGTTGGCGAGCCGCATAAATATCGACAGTGCCGCGGTATGTGCATCGCTGTTTTACACTTTCACTGTTCCACAGGAAATACATAGTTTTGAGTTTTGTTCTTTGTAAATTATTTATTATTATTATTTCGCTTGTCAGCATTACTTTTGCTTCAGCAGTAGTTGCTGCCGGTTACTAAACCATTTATTACATTCGCTCTGTTGTGCATTGACAGATACATATTAACTGCATATGTAGGTATGTGCCACTTACGCAGGTAACCATACGTATCAAATTGTTGGAAATTCACGGATCGCTTACAGAAACAAAGCTATTGCGAATACAAGGCAGACTGCTATGGGCTACGATTCATCAATCGCTCGAGTCCGCTCTCTGCTTATTATACAGTGGGAGGTTTAACTGGAAAATTTCAAACCATTCATAATTTTACATTTTTTTTGACCAAACATTGGACTTTATATGAGTGTATTATCCGTAAAATTTAAGAGGTCGCGTTAGCGTGAAAACATTAATGAATTAATTCATATTACGTAATATCGAACTTAATTTACAAAAATATTTTAATTATGTTTGAAAAATCATCTCATCTAAGGATGACTTCAGTCTCTTGAGTATTTTTACGATTTTTTTTTGTAAACAGAAGTATGAAATGGCATTAAAAACAAGCAAGAGATTTAAAAAAGTTATACATATATACAGGATGCGTTTCATAAATTATATAATGGTTTAATGACACGTCGCATTTGTATACTATACATCCAACAAAAGTTCGTATAATTTAACCCTCATAATACTGTTTTTTTTATGTCACACATAAATACCAGTGGGGTCAGTAGTGACCCCCAAAGCTGTCACAATAGAGGGTAATATTTTTAGTAAATTTTAATAAAAACTACTGACTGAATTAATACAGTTTCATAAATCGATTATTTTACATTTAAAGCAAGAAATTATCTAAGATCATTACAAACAAATCGATTGCATTCTTGACACCTTCTTTTGGAACATTTTTTTTCAAAATTTCTGGACATTTCCAGCACCTACCACGTTTTGATTCTTTTGAATCTCTTGCGGATGGCCTTGTGATATCTCGTCGTTTGTAACCTTTTTTCGTTGTCCATTCTTCATTTAGGTGAACCCATGTAAGCCATGTTTTAAAAAAGACTGTCACAGCCCATCTTGTTTGCCTTTGCACGGTGTACGTTCGGAGAAACTTGTCCATAGTGTCTACCCAAGATTTTGTTTTTTTATAGGCAATGATTACACAGGCCTGCATAAAATTTGTGATGACGTGATTTTTGTTTGTTAAGCTCAGTTTTTATATAGCAATAACTAATTAAAATACAGTTGGTCTCTACCACCCACAGATTTTTTTTTTGCACAAAAGAAAAAGAAAAAAATATAAAAAAAACTTATAATAGGCGTTTTAATACATTTTAAAATGAATGTACTACTTCAAATTCTAGGTATTAACCCAAAAATGATTTTCTGTTGTCGTTTTAAAGAAATTTGTTAAATAGACTCTCATTACCTGATGTAAATCTTTTATTACATGTAATAATTTTGGACAAGATTTCCGGGAATTTTTACCTGCTAAATCCTATTTATTATGCTTTCACTTTATTAGTACTGCGAAGTAGGATTTCAAGTTTATCACTCCAAACAAAATGTATATTTTAATGTCATTTACTTCATTATAGCTCTGAGTGTCGATCAGTAAACAAGTAAAATTAATTTGTCTTTAGTGTTGTGCGTGGTATTTGATAAATAAACATTGCTTAAAAATATGTCTAGCCGGTGTTGCAAAAACAAACCAGATGATTGCTGTTATATTTGTGGATATTTCGCCTTGAAAGAGTTTAAGAGACCAATCGGTGCATTTGTGAAAAATGCATATTATGCTTATTTCAAAATCAAATTAGGAGATCAAGATAAAGATTGGGCACCGCACGTTGTTTATAAGGTATGTGAAGAAGGTTTAAGACATTGGACCAAAGGGAATAGAAAAAGCCTTCCTTTTGGAATACCGATGGTTTGGAGAGAACCGCAAAATCATCATGAAGATTGCTACTTTTGTCTTTGTGATATTAAGGGGCATAATAGAAAAACTTTGAAACATATTTTGTACCCAAACAATATTAAATCAGCTATCAGACCAGTTCCTCACAGTGATCATGTACCTATACCTATACCCCCCAAAGTACTACAAGACGATATTGAAACCTCTTCAACTTCCGGCTCCGTACAGATGGATAGTGATTTTGAACCATCAACCTCAGGTCAAAACCAACCTCAGCTATTTTCACAAGCCGAACTGAATGATTTAGTAAGAGATTTGCGACTTTCAAAAGATCTTTCTGAAGTACTGGGGTCTAGGTTGAAACAAACAAATTTGCTTGCCCCAGAAACTACCTTCAGATCTGCCTTTAGCTGAATATGACAGAAAAACAACCAAACGAAGCTTTTCTGAAAAACGAAAACGTTTTTTTAAGAAGCATAAAGAATAAATAACTATTTCTAATAGTTTCTATGTGTATATTTTTGTATTTTTTTTTAATATAATATAAAACTAGCTTATAAATGAAATAAATCGTGTTTTTTCTATATTTTTTGATTTTACTGGTTTGAAAAATAACCTTACGTGATACAAAAAAATAAAAGTAGATTTGAAATCAGCGCTACCCAATTACTAGAAAACAGTTAAAATTTTTAAATCAACATTTAAAGAGTTGAAAAATGCAGACCTGTGTTATTAGCGGTTTTTTTCCATTACACAAATAAATAATTATCATTCGAAAGATTAACATATATACTTTTAAAAGTATTTTAATGTAACAAAGAAATAAACAGGCTAAATTAATTTATGTCACAATTAATAATAAATGATGAATCAGAGCCTTTTTGAAGACTTTTTAATATCAACGAAATCAACAGCGATACAAAATTCCTGCTCGACTAATAAGGTTACACACCTAAAATTTCAAATGTTTGTAGCTCACAATCAGTTAACGAAAGATTTTTGGGCATGTGTTCATTAGACATTTTTAACTTGAAATTGCATACTTAAGCTGTGGCAATTATCTCACGGGCACCCGGTATATATAATGTCAATTATTGTTATTATTATTTTAAGATGCAAACTTTATATATTCGCCAATACCCCACCAAAATATTTAGTACATATTCAATGCACCAAGCAGTTCCGCGTTAACTGTAACATTAATGCAAAAAACATTAATTCGAACGCTCTATAATAATTTACATTTAAAATACAACTTACCTTGTAAGTGCTATTGTTTGCATGAAAAAACTAAAACTGAATTTCAGTGTTTAAGAATAACAACACCGGATTAGTGACTACAGTGTTTTCTGCAATTTATATGGTAAATATTTAAATCATAAATCATCGTAATAAATTGAAGATTTTTTCTGTGTATCTTGCATGTTTTTTCTTCTTTAATTTCACCTTCCCGTAATTAATATATTTCATTTGTTTAGATAAGGAACCAAATAAAATGAAATAAATATCTAACAGATAGGGTGATATGGAATTTTCGTAAACTTCGTTATGTTTATCTAATGTTTAAAAGCGAGTGAATATTTTTTTTATTTGGGAAATATAATGATCCTATAATTATATACATTTTTTGTAATTATTACCTAGTTAAAACTGTTTTTTCAAATTTTATTACCCTCACATGAACTATCTTTTATGAGTTTTATGTTAACAATAACGTGAGCAAATAAAGATGTAGCTTGCTTTATATTTTATAATTTACTGCACCTGGTAAATTTAAAATAGTCAAGGTACGAAAATATTTTGATTGTCTTTAAGAAAACAAGACAAGCAGACAGATTTTTAAGCCTTTAATTAGTCGCATGTTAGCTTACCTTTATCTACGTATTTTATTTATATAACATACTTAATGCCATACATGTGTACAACATTTTAAAATAGAAAAAAGAGAATTAATTTTTAAAAAAATGGAAAAAAAATGTATTTTATGTTTTTAAAATAGTTGAAATTTCGAAATATTTAAGTACAGTGTACTCTCTCTCCTTACGGACACCTCTATTAAGCGGACACTTCCCATAAACGGACACTTTTTGCAGTACCAAAAGATTACTTAGGGATTTTTAAAATTCTTCTCTCTTGAGCGGACAACCTCCCATAACCGGACGCGGACACTTTTTTCCCACACCAAAGTGATTTTAGTTCCCCATAACCGGACAGCTTACAACACTGTAACACTGTTTTTCCGTTTACTCTTCTTCATATTCGTCATACGTACAGATGTTGCTTATTGAATAATACGTGTATGTACAAAGGGGAATTCCCTAAATACGCACAGCTTGTTTTGACTGTAGTACGTATATACATAGTACATTTATAGATTCTTATTGTATACATACTTGAATCGCTATGCCTAAAGCAGTGTAGACTATTAAAGACAAAGTTAATGTCATTGAAATTCAAAAAAATGAGAAACTTAGTGTACGCGAGTTAGCAAAGAAATGTAAGATCAGTAAAACTCAAGCCGCTTGTATCATCAAAAACAAAGAGACCAAATTTTGAGATTGTGGGACACTGATGTCAATCCGGATAGAAAAAGGAGTATGCTGAACGTCAAAGGCGTTAACATTGATAAATTGTGCTACGAATGGTTTGTGAAGACACGAAATAAATGTATTCCTCTCTCGGGCACACTTATCAGGAGCAAGGCTAAAGAAATTGCAGATAAATTGAATTACGCAGATTTTAGTGCATCATCTAGCTGGCTGGAAAGGTTCAAAAAACGGCATAACATAACCTTCCGTGCCATTTCTGGAGAAGCCGCTAGTGTAAACCAAGATGATGTCAAAAGTTTTACTGAAAAAGTGCCATCTTTGATTCAAGGATATGATTCACAAGATATTTATAATGCGGATGGGACTGGATTGTTTTTTCGGGCATTACCCGATAAAACATTTGCATTAAAAGGTGAAAAATGCACTGGTGGAAAAATGGCTAAAGATAGGCTTACGATTTTGCATTGCGTCAATATGGCTGGAGAAAAGGAACCTCTTTTTGTTATTGGGAAAGCTGCAAAACCTCGGGCGTTTCGCAATATTAATTTGAACAATTTACCAGTGCGTGGCGATCAAACAAAAAGGCTTGGGTGACGTCTGATTTGATGACTGATTTTCTAGCGCAGTTCGATAGAAAAATGCAACTTCAAGAACGGAACGTCCTGCTATTTTTAGACAATGCGGCCTCTCATCCTGGCGATCTTAAATTGAAAAATGTTAAAGTTATTTTTCTTCCAGCAAACACAACAGCATTTTGTCAGCCCCTGGATCAAGACGTTATAAAAAACTTTAAGTTTTTGTACAAATCGTTATTTTTAAAAAATATTTTGCTGCAGATGGAAGACGCAAATTCTGCTTTGGATTTATCAAAAATCAATAAATTTGTTAGATGTCGTTTATTTCATATACAAAGCGTGGGAGCAAGTGGGTCCCCAGACAATAAAACATTGTTTCAGGAAAGCTGGTTTTGAGAAAACAGATATCCTAAATGACGATAGCGGTTGGACCGCAGAAGATGAGCTTCCACTATCAGCACTTGCTCAGTTCTCCAATATTATTAATCAAGTTCAGAGCCAAATCCAAATTGACGTCGATCGAAGACTATATTAATTTAGATAATGAAGTCTTCATTAATGATGAAGATGTGGAAAACATTAATACTGAAATGTTAATTGCTTCCCAAGAAACGCTCGCCAACTCGTCTGAAGATGATCTAGAAAGTCAAATTGAAGACAGGTTAACTTCCTATAAAGAGGCTTATTTAGCTATAAGAAAACTAAAGGCTTTTTCTTTGTATCACAGCGACCTTAAAGGTGTTCAATTGCTTACTGATCTTCAAATACATCTCCAAGATAATGAAATTAAAGGAAAAACGCGCCAAGCTAAAATTTCTGACTTTTTTAAATCTATTTGAATACCTTGCATAACAAATTTTGTTTTTTTTTACTTCTCGCAAAAATGTTAATGAAAATTCTGTTTACTTTATCTAATATTTATATGTTCTTGTTTTGGAAATAAAATTGTTTAAAGATAAATATATTACAAATTATTATTTACTCTTTTTGTACTTTTCTCATAAGCGGACAAATTTTTCAGTCCTATGGCTGTCCGCCTAAGAGAGAGAGTACACTGTATATACCGGGTGGCCGTCGAGATATCCGAGATTCTTCGTATATGAATTCAATAATACATTTTTATTTGTTCATTTTGTAGTTCAACTTGAACATATTGAGAAAATATCGCTATATTTTCTCAAGATTCTCTTCTGTAAAATAAATGTTCGCGGATTCTTCATTTGAATAATTACAGGCATGATTTTAACACAAATGACGCAATTAAAAAAAAACAACTGTCAACGATGACAATTAACAAACTGACAATCAACATTTTTTTTAGCATCTACCCATACGACCTGCCGGCTGGATGTAAATTGGGCACTAACCTACCTGAAATTTTAATCTCGTTGGTAATTCGGGCACTAGCTAAAAATGTACTCGCAGAGGGTCTATGTAAACAGGGCACCGTATAAAGCAAACAAAAACAATAATATAGAAATAGTGTATTTCAAGTTGAAGTACAGCAAAAAGATAGAAAATAAAAAATATGTACTCATATGAAAACAATAATAAAGGCAAATACTTAATTATATAAAAACTATAATAAAAAAATAGTGTATTTGAAGTCATACTGATGAATAAAATGATATACACTTCACAAAGTGTAATCGTGATATTGTTCCATTATTTAGTTGTTCACACAGTTGATTTAGAGTTCTTAATTTTTGTTTTGCGCGTGTGTCTTTAACTTTTGCTGGTGTGTGTACACTTTGAATTTTAACATAAGTGTCTATTTGAAATTCCTTAAGCTTTTCGATAAAAATATAAATAGATGGATGTGTTGAATAAAATGACTCATTTAGTTTGGAATGAAACGCTTCGCATGCGTTTGTGGTGTTAGTGACCGATGAAGTTGCAGTAGCCCACATATGTGGAGGAAAAGGAGCATCGTCTTCTATGTATGTCTCCAATAAATAATCGGCGTATTCGTCAGCCTGTGCATGAGCAGGTTTTTCGGCAAACAAATCTAAGGCGAAACAATCGCCTACTTCGTCAGGATTCAAATACATTAATCCAAATGTATATCGCAGCCATTTTCCTACTTCGGAATCTATGTTCCTAAATTCTGCTGTTAAACCCAAACTTTGGATTTTCCTGAACCACGATTGGTGCAAATGGAAACGACAACCGTAGATTTGTGCTGATGGCCATATAGCGCGAACCGTTGTGTGAATGGTTTTCTCAAAATCTACAAAAACTTCAGCTGGTCGTAATATTGTAGAGTGACGTCGAAAGATTTCTTTTGTTAGCATTTCAAATAATGTTGCATACGTTTCACTGCGTTTATCAGGCAACAAACAAAACATCAATGGAATATAATGTCCATTATTAAGTCCGTGGATTGTAAATAATTGTAAAAAATATTTTGTACAATACGAAAATGTACCGTCCATGTACACTTTACGCATTGCACATAAACTTCTAACATTCGTTCCACAAGAAAACACTATGATATTGCTCACTGGACAGTTTATAAAAACGAAACTTTCATCCTTGCTTGTTTTAACATTAGCAGCTTCCACTATATCATGGACTTCTGTCTTATTTTGTGGTAACGGCCCAGGAAGAAATTTTCTCCTTGCATTGTACAAATTTCTTCGGATATAAGTGAAATATGTTATCGTAATTGTTTCCGGCAGTTCCTTAGCTTGTTCACAACGAATAATTTTCGCTGGTTCTTACTTTAAGCTTATATATAGAATATACTATAGCATAATACAATAGAGGCCCGCCCACAATAGATGTACAAATAAAAATACATTTGAAATAATCTATTTGGTCATTAGGAAATTCCTTAATTTATTAACGTCTAATTTCTTACTTTAAGCTTTAAAGCGATCATTACCCAAACGGTACTGGTGCCTAGATTACCTGTAGGATTAAGCAATCCTTTTTGCAGGGCAGGTAAATCCATATACTTGGTGCCCAGTTTACATCCGCCCGACCTGCCAACTTCAAAATCCGATAATTCAAGAGCCGTTAGGAATTCGGGAAAAGTGAATAGAATCATTTTTGCTCAAAATTAGTCATTGAATTCATATTCGAAGTATCTTCGGATACTATGGTGGCCGCCCGGTATACCAGAAGTTTTTGCACCGGGTGCCTCAGTTATGTTGTTCCAATGGCGTACCTCCGTTATCGAATAAAATAAAATTTTAAAAATTGGGGCATCTGATATACAACTAATGTTATTTAAACTAGATCTAATATTCACATTCTTTTGCTTCCGGTTTAACCGGAAACGACCCTAACTTTTTTATTTTAAATAGCACCCTGTATATTTTCCTAAAAATTTGAATTCTATAACAAATTCTCTTTCCCTTGAAGTATTACACTTTGTATTTAGACTTCAAAAAGAGGTGAAATTGCATTTTAAATATTCAAAAATTGGAATTGTAGAAAATTATGAAAAGCATGTTCATTATTTCGTATTTGAATTTAAACTAGCAAAAATACACTTCCCAAAAATGTTTAAGATCTCTGTTAGAAAGAATATTCATTTAGACAAGAGTGATTTACAAACATTTTATTGAAAGTCAAATAACAGAAAAATAATGTTAAATGAATCACAAAAATATTACACAATATGATCATTTATATTTACCCTCTAGCAAGCCATGAAATTATTTCTTGAAAATATCGTGTTGGTAGTGACAAATAAAATACATCTGTCATTATGTGTATGTTCTGATAAATAAAACTCATCTGTCATTAATGTATTTATTAATTGACACTTAAAAATGTTTACAATAAATCATAAAGTTTTTCTGATCGAATCATACTTTAGGAATGGTGTAAAATTAGAAAATGGAGAATGGTCGTACTCCTTGCAGCCTTGTATAGAAGAATTTCGGGCAGAATTTCCAAATTTTCCAACAACATATGACAGTTTGCGGCAATTAATTCAAAAGTCAGTGGTTAAATTCCGTGAAACAGGGTCTGTGTCTCGAAAACCAGGTGCTGGAAAATATAGCAGATGTTGAGGGACGAATAAATCAATCACCTAAGAAATCGATTCGTAAGCTTTCACAACAAACACAACTGTCATATGGGACCTGCCAGAGAATCCTTAAAAAGGACTTACAAAAATTTCCATACAAATTTCATTGCGTGCAAGAGCTTTTACCAATCGATCATGTAACCAGAGTTAATTACTGTCAGTGGTTCTTAGGTACGATTAATAACGAAGACGTTCTTGACAAATCCTTCTGGTCCGATGAAGCATGGTTTCATTTATCAGGATATATAAATAAACAAACAATGCGCATCTGGTCTAGTGAAAATCCACATGAAATTCTTGAAACACCCTTGCATTCACAAAAAATAGGCGTTTGGCTTGCTGTTTCTCGTAGACGGATTATTGGTCCAATATTCTTTAATAATACGATAAATGCAGAACGATATCGTAATAATTTATTGCTACCATTTGTAAATCAATTACATGATGATGAGCTCCGCGAGGGATATTTCCAGCAAGATAATGCAACAGCCCATAAGACAAGAGAAACGATGGAATTATTGTATTAATTCTTTGATAATCGAATAGTAGACTTTCCACCACGATCTCCGGATTTAACAATTATGGACTATTTCATTTATCCACATCTAAAAAATAGAGTATTTACGAATCGTCCACATATAATTGAAGAACTTACTAATGCTATCCGAAATTACACCACATAATTTAAGGAATGCCTTCAATAATATGAGACGAAGAGTTGCGCTATGCATAGAAAATGAAGGAGCTCACTTTGAACATTTATTGTAGCTGTTTTTATTATTAAACTTTTTATTTTTTCAACTGAAACGTTTGTATGTAATTATTTGTCAAAATGACAAAACCTAATCTGTCATCAGTATAAAATAACCTATATCACACACACGCTGCAAAAATAAGTTAACTTAAATTATGGTACCAACTTAAGTTTAAAAAAGAAAAATGTTATTGCCTTCTAGAGGGTAGAAATATATGATCATATGGTACTTATTAAAGCAGAACTGGTATATATTTATTTCGTGTATGATACACCATTTTAGCCTGAGGAAGTATTAATTTTTTTCTTATCTATCCTTTTTTTTGTTATCATATACTTTTTATTATCAAAAGCACTTATTAATTACATGTACAACCTATTTGAAAGTATAAAATTATATGATATGAATAGCATCACTTTATCTAAAATTAAAAGGTTTTAAATTGTTTTCCATATAAAAAAATGTTAGTAGCCTACGTGAAAATATACAGGGTACTCTGCGAACATGTTCAGTAAATTCAAAAATTTATTTTCTACGCAAAAATACTGTCAGTAATTTGCACAAAAACGGACCACTATACAAGCTGTCCCGTATCGTTATGTTCAAATTTTAGGAGTGTAAAGTAGACTTCATTTCAATTAACAAAAACGCAAAATTTGTATATCCATTTTTATTTGTTTCAAAGTTACAGATTTGCGAGTATGAATGTGATTGTCAGATCATAAAAAAAATGTAATCCTAAAGTCAACAAAAATTTTATTTAAAAAAGTTCAATTAATAATATTTTCGAAATGTCCACCTCCTTGTTGAATGCAGGCTTGTGCCCGTAAGCCAACAGATGAAGTACTTATCCGAATTTCATACTTGTTTTGTCAGATTTCCTCGGCAGCCAGGTGAATACGATCCAATAACTCTTCTCTTGTGTTCGAAACTTGCGCGTAGACTAAATTTTTCATGTACCCCCATAAATAAAAGTCAAGGGGATTAAGATCGGGTGATCTGGGTGACCATGCAACAGGACCACCTCGACCAATTCATCTTGGATAATTGACGTTAACCCAATTTCGGACAGCGATTCCGAAGTGTGGTGATGCCCCATCCATATGAAACCACATGTCTCGTCGAACATTCAGTGGGACATCCTCTAAAAGACCTGGCAGTTCGTCAACAAGAAATTGAAGGTAATTGTCCGCATTTAACCTCCCAGCAAGAACGACAGGACCAATCAACAAGTCATCGATTAGAGCCGGCCAAACGTTAATAGAAAATTCATGTTGAAATTTAGATGGGCGTATAACTTTGGGATTTTCTGATGACCACCTGTGCAGGTTTTTCAGATTTGTAACACCACTTCTCGTGAACGTAGATCCATCTGTCCAGAGGACTGTTCTGCAGAAATTAAAATGAAGCCGTGACTGTCTTAATATCCAGGTAGAATAAACTAGACGAGCATAGTGGTCTGCCTCAAGCAAACCGTGTCCCCTGTGATAGTGATATGGATATAAGCCCTCACGTTTTAAAATTCGCCAAACTGTCGTTCGTGGCACTCCTAGTTGTCTAGCGATTCGACGTACATTGAGAGTTGGATCCCTTGTAACAATAGCTACTGGTTCTTCCTCTAAGTCTGCTGGCAAATTTACTCCTCGGTCGAAAAGATAATCATGCAGTCCGCATTCCCGAAATTGTCTGTGTACTTCCAGAAACGTTCTATAATGAGGAATGCGCCTTTCGGTAAACCGATGTCGGTATTCAATAACTGCTTTACAGTAGCAATACACAAAATACATGTCTGCATACTCTTGAGAAGAAAATCGGTAAGGCATTTTGAATAAAGAAAACGTGTCCACTCACTAATAAGCTGTTGTATGAACTGAAACGTAATGTAATCCTTTATTAAAAAATGCAACGTTAACAGTCATCTGAACATTTGTTTATTGTATGATATTCATGGTTCAGCACTTACGAAATAAGTAAGAACCTTCTTTATCATAAATCAATTTCCAGTACTCTTTTTTGTACATCTCCAAGAAATTACTGTATGCATTACGACACGTGTTTATTTATTTTAGGATAACATTTTATTAAGCGACGTTAACAATCACAGGCCTGTTATTGAATCGAATAACTTTTTTGTTTTAATATCTTTCTTATTATTACATTTTGTAGGAACTTTGGTTTGCTGTCGAGAATGATACGGAGCGTTGTCCACCACTATCTTGAAATAAAGATGAGGTCATATCTTCAAGGTAATCTAAACTTGAGGATTTAACATTTTCAGCAGATAATAGCGGCTGTCCAATCCATCCTTTTTCTGACCCAGCATGAAGAATGATTATTCTCTTCCCTCTCGAAACCGGCGCGTCCAACTGACACATACTTGAACTATCCACCCAACCTTTGCAAATTGTGTCATGGGTGTCATACCACGTCTCGTCTAAATAACATATGAATCGTCCTTCCTGTCTATACCTTCTAATTGCCGTTAAGTATTCACATCGAAGTTTCTGTAACCTCGGGCTTTCCATAATTGTGCGACGTTTGTCTATAGTGCCAAACTTAAAATCAGCTTTCTTTAGCGTCCGCCACAAGGTTGCTTTAGAACACTGAATATTTATAGGCTCATCACTGATTCTTTTATGTAAGCAGTCAAGTGTAGATACAACATTTCCTCTGTAGAAGAGTATACTTGCTGCCTAATAGTATCAATTTCATACTCTTCAATTTTTCTCGGTGCTCCTTTGTCACTTCTTTGCTTTCGAGACCCTGCGTTATTCTTAATTATTTTATATATTGTTCCAAAAGGCACCTTGGTTAATTGCGACGTTCGTTGAATGTTCTGGGTTTGTAGTTCGTTATTTTCTACCATCAGGCCCATCAGGGTATGATAGACATTGAAAATTATCTGTTTTGCATCTTCTGATATATGCTTTTTCTGTCGTGCTCCAACAGTAATATCACTATCCACATCATAATCACTAACACTTTCAGCAAAAGGTCGCCACATATTCGTTAAGTAAAGAGAGAAAAATCAAATATGTATACAGCAGTAAAGATTAACAATAAATGATAAATAGACTCAATATTAGATGTAATATATACCAACTCTCCTAACTATATTTACTTAAATTTTGTTTAATAAGCACTTATTTCATCTAAATTGTAATTTAATGACTATTTAACTGTATATAATAACTATATATTCAAATTAACAACTGTTGGTACTTATATTATTATTAAATTTTATTTCATCTAAATTGCAGTAATTACAATTTACTTAAATTTTGTAATTACGGACCTCAGCAGTTTGTTTGCGTAAAAGATAATCCTATTGAGCGGCCAGGTAGTTATTGCCGCAGGTGGTGAAATAAAAGCATTAGAGCCGTTCAACGTTATATTCTTATAATTTGAAATAAACTATACTAATGAATGAAACACATATTATTGACACAATATTGAGGTCGGTATATTTTGCGATACATCGAAATTTAGTCCATGGATCGATGATAAAAATCGATGCTTTGATTCCAATATATTAAGTAATACGAGTAAATGCATGGCAGAGGCTTACAAAGAATTATTGAAATGTTTTACATCTAAATATATAAATGTAATATCTGTTAAAAACTGTTCGTGTTTATCTTAACTTATCAAGGTTATCCTGAACTTATATACATATATAATGTATGCAAGTTTGTATGTTTTTATAGAAACATTTACATTAATACATATTCATTTTTTCGTCTGTCTATGGTAAAATATAGTGCTTTGGAAATATTTAGTTTAGGTTTATTTGCGGCTTTTTTTTTCTTATTTATTAGGTTGGCAACTAACTCATTGCGAATTTCAGTAAGAGATGGTTTTAATTCTTTTTTTTTTGTCTAGTTTAAATATTCGAAATGTTAGTCAGTATGACTTTAACATTTCGAATATTTTTTTTAATATTTATTTATTTATATTATTATAAAAGTTGGTATAGCAATCGCCAATTAAGTTGGCGCGAGGAGGGGGTGCGCAGAAGTCGTTTTTAAAAACGTCCACCCCCACTACTCAAGTAATTGACGGAATACATTTATCATTGAAGTTTGACGGAACATAATGTCTTTACTAGGGGATCATAAAGTGATACACGCTCAGAGGTTAGAATTATCTGACATTTGATGTAAAACCAAATACAAATCTCCCCACTACTTTTAATCCTGTGCGAACTTACCCCTCCTCGCGCCAACTTAATTGGCGTTTGCTATACTTCCTTAAAAGTATTATTCCATAGGTCTCAAGTCTGGTAAGTGAGTTGGCCAACGTATTGGTCCCCCCAAAAAAAATGATGAAGCCAGTTTTTAATTTAAAAAATTTGCAGAATCAGCAGGGTATTCAACTTGTTGAAAATAAAGATTGTCTAAATTCACATCTGCCCATTGATGGTAAAATAAAATATTGTAACACTTCCAAATTTTCTTCTAAAAAGGAGATGTTGTTCTACCAAAATCGCACACCACTTTTGAGAAATTTTAGTACTCTCGTGGGATCCCATAGATCTCTTACGAAATGTTTCCGTCTGAGTCCCTTCAGTTCTTCACAAGTGCATAATGCATGAAGGCTAATTTTCTCCTCTTTTGCTGTGAAATATCGTTTTTTCGACGTCACTTATAAGATTTTTTTGTCTTTTATTTGCTTAAAGACTCTAAACATAATTAAGTATATTTACCTTTTTGCATTTTGCAATAAAACAGTAATAATTCTATTTGTAGCCATTTCAAACCATCTATTTACATATCGACCTTATATTTCAGGTATCGAGTGGCCCAACAACCACAAGTGTCCTTAGAAGTTGGAGAAAGAAAGATGCCTCGGAGAAACAACCACCAACTACATCAACGCCAGCAGAGCCACCTAGCGGTAACGTTACCGAAAATCAGGGTCCCGTAGCGAGAGTAGCACCTCACAATCACTATCCCAAACCGTCGCCGGCCGACATATACAGATTTCCCCAGCAGCATGGGGATTATGGGTACGAAACTCGTAGATTTCTAAACGAAACCTGCTCAAAAGTTCCTTTTTCCAGCGTACAAAACGTCTCCCAGCTTCCCGCCCCAGTAAAATACTCTGAGATAATCGAGCCAATGCAAAGTATAGAGCAAATTCCGCCTCTTCTACAGAAGCCTAAGGAGAAGTCCTATATGGAGATGTGCAACGTCCAGCAGAACCATATGAAAGCGCCATATCCGGATTATCAGAATTACAAGCAGCATTACGATGGGCTTAAAAATTACAACCACATGCCCTCTTACAAACAGCAATATCATCCTTATTTACAGAAAGAATCTCAAATGCCCGGTTACGTCCAAAAGGAAGCTAATTTACCTCCACAGTACCTGCATAATTACAAGATGCCACCGACGAACTATCCCAGAAACTATCCAAGGGAAGGTAACGAGTTTTTGGCCAACCTTAATAAGATAGCGCCGGATATGGCGCAAGATATTATCAACGATCCTCACTTGAGAGATCCTCACTTGAGGGAACCTCAGTTTCCTATGTATCCACCCCAAAGTATGGACCAAAACCGTTTGTACCAACAACAGCATCAGAGAATGTACCAGAGGACGTCACCGGTACAACATGGCGTTCAAAATTACGGTCAAAGAAATATACCTCAGAACTTCAACCAGTACCAAATGAATCAGCAACGAATGCCCCCATCGGATCCTTACAGAATGTACTCTCCGCATCAGAGATACGGCCAAGTCGAAACGCAGATGCCGACCAATATATCTCCGCGACAATATCACGAGAATATGATGAACTTTCCTTCTCGAATATCTCCGAATTATCCGTCATGCGGTCAATTGGAGTACGCTCAACATTATCAACCAAGACAAGTGCCTATGAGGCAAGAGTTCTTGCCAATTCCCAACAAGCCTTATATAGAAACGCATCCGGAAATACCGGAAATAGTGCCTGATGAATCTTTACACCATCCAAAGAAGACTTTAAAAGCGTATTTGGAGAATTGGCGCGAAGAATTTACTGAAGAGGTAGAATCAACCGAGGCCTTAGCTACTGACAAGATCCAATTGATAAAATCGTCAGTTCCTAATAGAGAAAATACTTTATACGTGTTAGACGCTATGGAAATACCTTCGGAGAATATACCCCAGTATATACATTTGCAGCCAATCGACAAGTTACCACCGAATATTCGTGCCTTTGCTTACAACGCGGAAGAGAACGTACGACAAAATGCCATTGTGATTTCAGCAAATATGAAAAACAATGAAATGCAGAAAAATGAAATTCCTAAAGATAGCGGTACGTACCAATTGTTCCAAAATAAAACGGAAGGCAACACAGATAATCTTGTTTATCAACCGAACGTGTTAAGTGCATACAAGAGCGAAGATATTCTCTCCCATGAAGACCGTCCCGCATGTAAGCTTTTGCAAAGTATGGTGAAGGCTAGAAATGCAAACGCTATTGAAAAACCCATTGGGAAACAAGACGCTATCATTGGGGATAAAGATAAAATTCTTCGCAGCTGTTTCCAAGAGCCCCAGAAAGAAATGTGCAGGTCTCTCCCGCAGTTGATCAATGAAGATGCTGAGGAGTTGCATAAAAACAACGAAGAACATTTAGAAAATGAGTATTCCAAGATAGTCGACTCTATCTTGGAAGAAAATACCCAAAGCGTACAAGTATTACCAATAAGTGAATCTGTTGAGAATGCTTCTGCGAAAACTGAAGAAAAAAAAGAAATTACCAAAGCCAATGATCATCTAATTACCACAAATAATAACTCTTCTATTAATTTTACCGAAAACTTGATAAACAGTTTGGAAATTGTTGAAAGGAAAAGTGTAATTGCTGAAAATACCATACCCCATATCGCAACCGATAATTCGAAACAATCAGAATTACAGAATTCATACGACTATTTTTCCATTCCTGAAGACAATATCGAAAATTCAACGACCATTTGCAATAACGATGTCAAATCCCAAAATCAAGAAGAGAAAATTACCGAAACTGCAAACCAAAAACTAAACGATGAAGAACCACCATGCAAAGACTTGCAGATATTGGAAGATCCAATCGACTTGTCGCACCATCTAGAAGAAATTAATTCCATGGTGGAAACCAATATTGAAACATCAGAAAAAGATGATAAAAGAAATGAAGAAAATATCCCGGATATCATAGAACGAAAACACGTCTACACTGATATACTTGAATATAAAGATGCATTCAATTTGGGGAAAGATCCAGATATTATAGAAGAAGTGCAAGCAAAAACAGTAACTTCAAATGCAACTCCGGAAAAGGAAACCTATTTTAGCGATGATAATGGAAAAAATGAAGACAACCCAATCCAAAATTGTCCAGTGGAAGAGCTTGAAAACAGAAGCGAAGATAAACTAGGAAACCAAGAGCAGATATTGAGTAATTTAGAAGATAAAAATGAGAAAATCGATGCGGAAAATTCGCTAAATCAAAAAATTGAAGATTCCGAAGAACAAAATGTCAAAAATAACACATGCCCCGATGTAATTGAAGAAACTGACAATTCTAACCTTCAAAATTGTGTTAAAGACGATGAATTCCAACAAAAATATGAAAAAAGCAGCGTTGGTGAAGACATTATAGATACTGTGCCACAGGAAGCAAATCTATTAGAGGATGAAATGCAAGTTTTAAACTCTAAAGATGTTGAAATCCAAGAAGAAAAGATATTTCAATTTACTAATGATATATCTAAAGAAGAAATCAAGAAAATTGAAAATCCTTCTAACGAAGATGTAATTTGTGAAGAAATTACTCAAGAAAATATTAATAACGAAGATACTGAAGATAAAAACACAAACATAATATGTGATATTGATGAAATTGACGATAACAATTCCAAAGATGAGAATCTAAGTACGAAAGAAGATCAAATGAAAACAGAAAGTGATACTGAGGATATTATTGATGAAGAAATACAAGAGAAACTTAGCGATATCGAGCAATTAGACGATATAAGGAACGAACACTATGAAAAACTTAATTTTGAAGATAATGCATCTCCGTCTACAATTGAAAATAGTGACGTGGAAGAAAGTATAGAAAATATCATGAATGTAGAAAATTATGAGGAGACAGAACTTAATAATGAAGATACAGATGCTAGTGAAGCAAGTGAAGAAAGCGATGAAGACGATAATGAAGATTACACTTTTGAAGCAAAATCTAGCATTATTGGCGATGTTGAAGATGGTGATATTGTGATAACTGCAAAGCAAGAAGATGGCGTCGAAGTTCCTAGCACTAATGAAGTATCTTTGGAAACCATACGTACCGAAGAAAACATTAATGAATCCAAGGAAGAAAATATTAGTGTATCAAAGGAATCCAAGTCAGTTCCTGTTGAAGAGAGTGTTTCCCAAGATAATCATGCAGAAGAAGCAACTTCTCACACTAAAATACCCGTTGGTGTTATTGAAGAAGACGAAATAATAAGAACCTCTAAACCACTTGTAGAAGATTTGGATGAGAAAGAAGAAAATAATAACGAAATTATCAAAGAAGCGTCTATAAAACATGACGATATTGACGATCAAGCGTGTGAAGATAAAAAAATGAAAGAACACGATGGCATAGTTGATGAAGAAAAGGAAGATTCACTTATTAACGCGTTAAATAATGAAATTAATGAATTAAATCGGATATCTTACCTGCGAGCTCAAGAAGCCAAAATCAATCAAAGTAATATTCAGGAAGGGGCGAAAACAAAAGAAGATATAGGTTCTTCCTTCGTATTAGAGATTGCTAAGGAATTATTGCAGATTAACGTCATGGAGAACAGTAATGGTGAAAAGGTTATAGCAATTACACCTTTAACGAAAGTTAAGATAGTAACTCCAGCAGAAATTGCCAGAGAATGCACCGACAAGCAAGAAGAAATATCTGTGCAAACAAATAATAAAATTACAGAAAACGATGAGTTTAAAAATGAAGAAGAAGAAGAAAATGAAATTACCAATAACGCCACAGATGACCTCGAGATAAACGAAGATCTTTTATTGTACGAAAACGAAATTGAAGAAATATCAGAGACAGTCGTTACTACCGAAGAAACGCAAGAATCCGATCAGAAGGCCGTCACAGTAGACGTAATAAAAATAGAAGACGGGACTGAAATCGAAGAAGTTTCAGAAACTGTTGTTACTACTGAAGATACTCAAGATACTGAATCTGAACAGGAAACTGCTACCGAAAATGTCATTGAAGTTGAAGATAAAACTGAAGATAATTTCGAAGAAAATCTTCAAAATACAGATCACACAGATGCTATAATAGACCATATCATTGAAGAAAACGAAATATTAATAGAAGAATGTAATGAAATAGAGACTGATTTAAAAATTGAAGATGATGCAATACAACAAATAACAGAAGATCATATAATACCTGGAAGTGATTTGGATCTTCATAATGAAGTGATTATTGTTGAAAATAAAGACGAAGTAAACGACGAAATTATTTTGGACAATGCCCAAACAGAGATTGTGGTGGACCAATCGGAAGAAATCTTTAAAAACGACGGAGAAAATAAAACAATTCTGCAAGAAGATACAATTTTTAATAACAATTCTATTGAATCGCATGAAGCAACAAAAGATGAAAAAGAAGATAAAAACAAAGAACAAACAAATAAGTTATCTTCTATACAAAACACCAATAAAAAAGTGTTTAAATCTAAAAGAACCAATGAAAAGAAACCGGTAGAAAATAAAAAATCTCAGTTAAACGCTCTAAGGAACTTTAGAAAAATCAAAAACAGAAACTCAGGAAACTTCGAAATAAGTCAATCAAAGAAATTCGTATCGCAAAGCAGTAAAAAGAAGAAAAATGATTTGTCGAACGTTGAGAAGTTCAAAGCATCTTTAGATAATGCGGAGAGAGCCAAAATATTTTCCAGCATAGTCGTCATCGATAAAATACCATTGGAAACGATCAAGAAGGTAACGAGACGAATCGAAAATAAATTTGATGATAAAAGTAAGAAAAAGATCAAAAGATACTCCAAAATAAAGTTGAAAGACAACAAATTATCTAAAGAATACAAGAATATTAAAACAAAATTCAAAAGGCAGAGAGAAATATCTAGAGATATAAAGCGCCTTATGAGGAAGAGCAATTCTTTTAAATCTATCCATAAAAACGATGAGAAAAATAGAAGTAAAGATAATAGCAAAGATACAAGTGCTAAAAGCATTGGTATCAGAGATAAAACAAAAGCACAAAATGAAAATAACTTAGTGGTAATTGAAAAGGTGAAACAGACTATTCCAGATGTAGTTTCAGTAACCAAACCAATTTCACTACAATCTGATAACTGTTCAAACGTTTTAATTAACCTAGACGATAAGCCTGTAGACTGTTCTAAAAGTGGAGAGAACTCCGACATTGGAAAAAGTAGTTTAGGAAAATTACAATGCGAAGTAAAAGAGATACGTTTGGAAGATGATCAAAATAATCTTAAACAGAGTTTTGAAAAACTGAAACCCAAAAGAGAAGATCAAACTTTAATTAAAGACCAAAAGGTGATTCAAAATGAACGTGAAAATGATCCTAGGCAATGTTTCGAAAAATCAAAATCCAAAATAGGTGATCAAAATTCAATCAAAGAACAAAAGTTGGTTCAAAATGAAGAGACTAGCCTTAAAAATTTGAAAGTTGCTTCTGCTACCCAAGCAACAAGTAGTTTAGCAGTTAAAGATCAAATTACTAAACCTCTTCCAAATTATCCAATAATTTCTCAAACCATCAATCCTAATAAACATCCGACCATTGCTAATCATACCAAAATCTTGCCGATTACTAATATCCAACCAATACAAAATCAACACCATTTTCAAACTCCCTTTCCAAAAGATGTTCATAGTCTAGTCAGAAAGCATCCAAAGGAATTGCGACGAACTAAATCTGACACTTATTTCAACGCCGACTTCCTACTTAATTTCAAAAAAAGAAGACTTAGTTTGGAAGAATATAATAATAGAAAGAAAAATTTGAACAAATTAGCTAATCAAAAGATAGAAGCCGAAATTAAAGAGAAAAATAAATCATCAATTGCTATTGAAGAAAACAAAGAAAAGGAAAAAATGGTTGAGGAAGTTTTAAAAAGTTTAAAATCCGAAGAAATAGAATTAAGTGAAACTGGTTCTTCCAAAGATGTTCCATCTCAAATAGAATCCATAAATGATATAAATATGAAATCTGAAGATGTTTTGAACTATAAGCCCGAGAATCCTGAACCAGTTCAAGAAAAGACGCCAAATAAAGAAATTACAGAATCCAAGCTTGTAGAAAATGTAGAGGAACTTTTATGCGAGAACATTGCCAAAAATTCAGAGTCAATTGAAGAAAAGGTATCAATTATGATGAGCGATGATCCAGGAAAACCAGAACTTGTGGAAAATAGTACTAAAAATGATGATACTTCAGTTGAAGAACTGATAATTCAGGAACACTCTGAGAAGGTTATTGAAGTTCAGAAGCAAGAAGAAATGCTGCAAAATGAATTCGATAATAATTCCAATATTAATATAGAACCTACAAAAGATGAAGACATTAAATCTAATGAAGAAAATAATTTAGAAATGGAGTTATCTCATGAAGATAAAATCCAAGGATATCCTGAAGAATCTTCAATGGAAGCTAATACATCAAAAGTCCAAATCAACTCTTCTTCTGAAATTCCTCAATCTCTAGATAGTTTCCAAAAAAACTTGCAAACGGATGCTAGCAAACCAAAAGAACATTTCGACAAATCATCAATAGAAGAAAAGGTAAATTCCTTGGAAGAATTTCTTCCTAAAATTTCACCCAAAGATCCAATACGCGCCGAGATCTCTAGAAAATTGGAGGAATTCCTAAATGAAAATCCAATAACCTACGACCAAAAACATTTCGAAATGCTCTTGATCAAACGCTTCTTGAACCGCGAAACTTTAACATCAGAGGAATTGAAAAGAGTTCGCCAAATCGTTCACTACAAAAGAGCGTTTCAATCCATGAAGAAATCAGCAATAAACGATATTCCTAAGAGGAGGTACAGTTCCGAATTCCCCAAGAGCATCAAGATCGATTTTAACGACTTTAATTTGAAGAAATCCGATCCGGCACCGTCTGTGAAGAAGGAGGTACCAGTCCAGCGTAAAGTTTGTTATAACCGTAGCATAAGCGCTTTCGTTGAGGCAGAATCTAGAAGGAATGAATTGAGGAATAGGCGTATTTTAGCAGCAAAAGCTGGAAACGAAAGTCAAATTGAACGACTAAACAAAGAAGGCAGTGATAGGAAGATAAGTAATGAGCTGGAATCGTTAAAGCAAAGTGGTGAACATTCTTTGTATGTTAAATCTTCAGTTATTGTTGAAAATGCTCCAAAAAATAAGACGGAATATGCACCAAACAGTTTTAATGAAAAATCCATCTTGGAAATAGCAGCCTTTTCAAATCCAGAGTCAGAAAATATTGAAAAAATTACTAATGCATCCTCTAATTCGTCACCAAGATCTAAATTGATTATAAATAATAATATAATCGAGATAAGTCGAGAAGAATGTAAGAATATTAAAAGCGAACCTCTAAAAATGGATGCGAAGGAAAGTGTCGAAGGAAATTTGAAAAATATACTTAGGGAATGTGATCAAAGCAAAATAATAAATAAAGAAAAAGTGGAAGAATCTATTAAAGATGAAAAACCTAGTGAAACTCTTTCAAAACATATATCAACTGAAACAACACAAAATAAAACAGAAATTGATAGTAAAATAAAAGAAATTAACACGATAGAAGACGTGAGTTCAGGAATTATATCTGATGTAAAAGACAAAGACAAAAATCAACAAGAGTTACAACCAGTGCCACCTACTGTACCAGTAGATCAGAGTAAACCCAAAGATTTTACATGGCAAGAAGACAATAAACCAAATTCACTAACTGAAAATGCAAGCAATCCTCTAGTAAACATGGCATGTTCCTCAAAGTATATTAAACATACAATTCTAAGTATTATATCAAAAGATAATGAAGCAACTTCTGAATCTTCTAAAAATCGAGCAGTGGATGGGATCAAGGAACGACCTCCAGATATTTCATCTGCGCCGAAAAGAATCAAACACGCTATAGAAAACTTGATTTCCCGTGAAAATACCGTTGCGAAGAAACCATCAGATGAAATGTCCAAAATTACATCTTCATTCTCAAATAGTAAATATACAACACCAGAAGAACCAAAAAACATATTATGTAAAGACCAAACAAATAACCTAAAATGTGCAGAAGCAATCACTTTAAAAAGTCCAGTAAAAGTTATAAAGCATACAAGTAGAAGTTCAACTTCAGATGACAAAGACTTAGGATCTGCGAATTTGGAGAATTCTAAAATATCTGTTTCGAAATTGGACACGAAATATATTAGTCCAAACAGATGTGCTGCAAATCCCCAAAACATTAATGAAGTCATTATAAATCCAAGCACTTCTGCAATTCCGAAAACGTCTAAACAGAATGAAACTGTAATATTAGATCGCAAAGAGAAATCTCTTCCTACTCCAGCAGTACCAATAAAAAATACCAAAGAATTTAGCCAACATAACATTGTGGAAGAAAAGCAAAAGAAACTTCCAAATACTGAACAGTGTTCTTCAATAAAGTCTGAGAATTTCAGTAACAGAGTTGTAGTGTATGAAGGAAATAAGAAACGAAATTTCGAACAATCCCCGATCAGAAAAACTTCTGATGTAAATAAAGAGAAGTTGAAAATTAAAAAATTCGAAAGAAATCAACAAGAAATCGCCAATTTGGAAAGATCAGTTTCAAATTTAACCATCGACAAAGAGCCCAAAAAATATCCCAATGTAACTAAAGAATGTAGCGATACCAATTTAGAAAAGCCAATATTAGCATCTGTGTTTAATAAAAAGGAGAATGAAAAGAATTTGGAAGGTGCTAAAATGAAAAGTTTGATAGGAAATGAAAATTTAAATAGAAGTCCGAGAAAAATATCCGATGAAAACATTAAATATTCTGAAATGCCTTCAACAAGTCCAAAATCAATTACCAATAAAGAATACTTGGCCAGTCCTTCAGGATCTAAGCAATCTTGTAGCAGTTCAAAACCCAAATGCGATTTGAAAGAAATCAGTTGTCAAAGCTACCAAAACAAAACTATTTCTAAAACCAAAGCCCAACTGAAATCTTTCCAAGATTCAATAGAAGCCAAGCCCAAAAAGGAAGACGATCAAGCCCCTGACAACGCAAACATATCTCCTGTGATATCCAACTTAAATAAACTAACTGCTCTGTTGACCTATTACAAACGTGGTTTAGAGAGCGGTGCTAGTACAGCCAGTCTGAAGAAAATTGAAGAAATCATGGATAAAGTGTCACCGAATTTGAGGAATTTACCAACCGTGCCAGACATTAACATACCAAATGAATATGCAATTGCCAAACCGGACGTTGAAAATTCCAAGTTAAAATTGCACCTAAGAAAGATCCAAGGTGAAAATAAGAAGAAGAAAAAACGCTTCAGAAATTTGTACACGGAAAATGACTCGGAAGAGGATGGTTGTGTCGAACCTAAAGTAAAAGAACCAAAAATGGACGAGAACGCGATCGATTACTCAGTATACCAAAGAAAAAGTCCAGCTGGTGTGCCAAAGCTGGTGATAAAAAGACGAAAAAGTGATTTTAAAAGTGACATACAGCCCTACGTGAAAATAAGTAGGATTCAGAGCATAGAATCCATGGTAAAGAAACGTAAGAGGACTATATTCGTGAATCAGGTCTTTGTCGATATCTAGATCTCTATATTACCGACTGAAAATCATTTATATTTGTATAGAAATAGTTAAGAATTGTTTTTGTTTTTGCTTTCAAACTGTAAATCAAAATTAAAGTTATGTCGTTTAATAGTTTTGATTTCTAATTTTGACAGCTGTCAACGTCACTTTCATTTGTTTTATTATAAAAATTCCGAGTAAAACGCTACAATACATGTTTCAAATAGGAAATTGAAATGTTAAAATTCCAAATACAGCTTGCTCAAATTTTATAGTTGGCAAAGCTTTGAATTCAATGAAATTAGCAACATTTTTCTAGATTTTGCAGTGATGGAAACATAAAAATAAATTAAATTGAACGCTGCCCCAAGTATTCAAAAATACCAATACCTTTTTTGTAATGAAGCACTTATATTAAGTAACTTATCTCGACTTTCTCACCAATAATTCATTGATATTGTAAATATTCTTCAAACTGCAGATCGGTCAATGCTGAATCGGTCTTGCTGATTTCATTTTAACTTTCTCCACATTCTTTTTGCAAGTCTCAATGGCCTTCTCTCAATCATCTGATCCAAAGATTCTACTCCTAATAACACGCTTTTCTTAGCAGTAATTCATTCACGCTATAAATGTTCTTCAGAACGCAGATCAACCAGTAGATCATTTTGAACATGCCTGTAGCTTTGAAAAATAACTTCTTGAAATTTCTCAAGATGTTAATAACAGCTTCATTTTTAAAATATTAAGGGGGCATGAAGGGAACATGCATAACATGACCAGCAAAGGACTTATAAAGTCGGTTTGTCTGTATTTGAACTTGTCCTATGGTTTTAAAACTGGTTTTAACACTTTAAAAGTTGATCTATGGTACATTATTTTGTTGGAAGAAACTTCATGGGTGTCAACTAAATTAAGACTAACTCCAGTCAATTTTTCGTAAAGAAAATCCATCGTTTAAGCTTTCAAACTAACACATCACCTTCTTATACTGGAACGATGGTTACAAAGTCGGTTACGCAAGGGATTTTTAACATTCTTATAACGCTTTTCTTCTATTGAACTATAGCTTCATTTCTTTGTAAGACTAACTATAAAAGTTAGCAAAATTCTATAGAACTTTCTTGGTCACCTAGCAATAAAATTGGACTTCATTTGAAACATCTATTATTTCTGATGATTTTACGAATGGCCTATATCAAACCCAAGACATGCTCAATTTAACACTGAATTTTCATTAGGTGCTTCTAAATATGCTACACGTTTTATGCGATTTTATTTTCGTTAATTACAACGTTGACTTTAGGCTTTTTGATTTGATCAAAGCTTCTGGTATGAGTCCTCATGAAATTTCATAAAAATAAATGGAAAGAATTTGATTTGTCTCTAGGCAAGATTTACCTCAAGCATTGGCTAAATTTTTGACATCTTTCTTGGTCACCTGACAATTAAACTTGAGTTTGATCTGCATTTGAAACATATCTATTATTTCTGATGATTTTACGAGCAGTTCCCATATCAAAACCGAAAACAATTCCTAATTGAATTTTTTATTAAATGATTCTACCTAAATATGCCACAAATTTTATACAACATAATTTGTCTTTAATTAGAAGCCCTTTCCACAACGTTGACTTGAGAATTTTTGATTTGATCAAAGCTTCTGGTAAGAATCCTCATGAAACTTCATAAAAATAAATGGAAGGAATTTGATCATCTCTGGAAACAATAACTCCAAGCATTGGCAAAATTTTAGACATCTTTCTTGGCCACCTGGCAATTAAACTTGAGTTTGGTCTGCATTTGGAACATATCTATTATTTCTGATGATTTTACGACCAGTTCCCATACCAAAATCAAAAACACAATTCCTAATTGTATTTTTCATTAAATGGTTCTACCTAAATACGCCACAAATTTTATACAACATAATTTGTCTTTAATTATAAGCCCTGTCCACAACGTTGACTTGAGAATTTTTGATTTGATCAAAGCTTCTGGTAAGAATCCTCATGAAACTTCATAAAAATAAATGGAAGGAATTTGATCATCTCTGGCAACAATAACTCCAAGCATTGGCAACATTTTAGACATCTTTCTTGGCCACCTGGCAATTAAACTTGAGTTTGGTCTGCATTGGGAACATATCTATTATTTCTGATGATTTTACGACCAGTTCCCATACCAAAACCAAAAACACAATTCCTTCCTGAGACTTTTTGATTTGATCAAAGCTTTTGTTAAGCACACGAACTTCATAATATTTCATAGCTAAATAGAAAATCTTTTATTTGTCTCTGAAAACATTGACTCAAACGTTAAAAAAAGATTTATTTAAATTAATTCCTGAACACTGATTTAAGACTTCTACATTTGACCAAAGCTTTCAATAACGATCTTTAATCTCAGAAGGTTTTGCCAGGAGACAAACATTATAAAGCAAAAAAAAAAAATAAAAAAATTTGGACCAGGAACTCTATAAGTAGAAGTTTTATAAGTCAGGGTTTGCTGATGTAATCCACGTTATTGAGTTATTCAATTCGAGCTTTCTGAAGAATCACTTATTATCTTCAGGAGGTAATTTTTGTCGTTGCTTAATTTGAACTGTTAGGACAAGAACTCCATCGTGAAGATGGACTCAGGAAGGAACAATAATAAATAAATTAAGTAACTCCGGGATAAGTACTGATTCCACATGTGTTACATCTAGAAATCCTAACAATAAATTATTTAATTCCGCAAAAACATCGAATATATATATACCAGGGTACGTAAATTAATTTCTTTACATTGAGAAGCTATGTGTGGAGGTAGTCAGTATACTCTTTACTCTCTTTATACACATAGTATCGGTTCGATTTATAAGAGGGCATGTTATTGCATAGCGGGTTGATGATTTAGGGAAATTACATGTGTGCATCGGCATTCTCGTCGACATTACCGACAATTTTTAAGACAAGCGATTGTTTCAAATTTGTGTATAATATACACAGCGATCCTTGTGGAAAGAAAACTGTCTTAAAATAAAAACACAAATTCTGTAATTATTTTATTGATACTGCATCCGCTGTAATCTTGTCTAACTAACATTTTTTCTAATATTAGCTATTCAATACGCGCCAAAGTTATAAAGAGAATAAGCAGATATGCAGCGGCAAGCCCTTTGCAGTCCATGTATCCTTATTTGCGTCTAAATGTAACGGGGAGGAGCCCACTATGCTATTGCACACTTCCTTACAGGCAAATAGGTAAATCTGTTGCATTCTAATACATTGGTATAACTTTAATGTCAAGACTTAAATTTACGTACCCTAATATGTTAAATTTGTCCCTAGGTAAAACGGTAGAGGCGTGTCTAATACCCCACAAACAAGCCTTAATACTAACGACACTCCAAATAAATGCGAGCATTGAGCTATAGAAATAAGTTACATAAATAGAATAAGCAGATATGCAGCAACAAACGCTTTGCACTCCATGTATCCCTATTTGCGTCTAAATGTAACGGGGAGGAGCCCACTATGCTATTACACACTTCCTTACAGGCAAATAGATAAATCTGTTTCATTCTGATACATTGGTATAACTTCAATGTCAAGACATAAATTTACGTACCCTAAATGTTAAATTCGTCCCAAAATAAAACAGTAGAGACGTGTCCAATACCCCGCCAACAAGCTTTAATACTAACGATACTCCGAACAAATGCGGGCATTAAGCTAGGGAAATATCTTTCAAAAAAGTAATTTGCGGGGACACGGAGACGCACAATTCACCTTTACCTTCGAAACAATTCAGTGTTGTTATTACAGTGATTAAATTTATTAAAAACAAAATAATTACGTTATAATCTTCACGCAGATATATAATGATCCAGAAACATATGACTTGCGTCTGCATCTGACATTGACAGCTGTCAAATTTTACAAATCTAACGAATTCAAATTCTACGCCATGTTTTTTTTTTAATGTTTCAAACTGCTTATGAACATAAATATATATTATATACTTTTAAATGTATCTACTAACAAATCCATTCCTCGATTTTTGTGATAAAAATTAACACACAACAAACTTATTAAATTAACGATATCGGAAACAAAATATATGTATATTAGGGACCACAATTTACGCAAAAAAATTAAATAATTAAATTCATAAACGATGTTAAATAAGTAAGTGTTTTTTTTTTCTTTCGTTTTCGCTAGTACAATTTTTTTTTTGTTTTAAGTATGTTATTATGTAAGTTAATTTTTTAATTAAATAAAATACGTTTAATTTTAATTCTCGATAAATATTATTATATTAGAGTAATTTAATACGTGTATATTTAAAATATTTTTGGGCCTTTATAAAATGTTAGAAAAAGTTCAGATTTGTAAATTATATTTTCTTGTATATAAATTGTTGATAATTTTATAAAAATTAAATTTTAGTTCCGTATAGGTAGCTTTAAATCTAAAAAGAAAGTTTTATGTTATTTTTTCTCTTATTATTACCGTAATTTTTCTAATATAGGTGTCACAAGTGGTTAATATAATTACTACACAGGCATGCAAATTCGGACCCATGACGTCCCCTTTTGAATTCGGTGACTGATTCTGAAGTATTTTAATGCGCTGTTTGCGAATATGTATTCAGTTTTTCTCCATCACGTTCAGATTTTTCAGAATAGACATACGAAAGAAATTGCAAAAAATTTTTACTTAGAAAAAAAAAACTTAATTCTAAGTCTTAAAACCTATTGAAATTTGATCAACGATTACTTGTTTATTGCACATGTCAGGACCAGCGTGCTGCGTATCAGGAGTGAATTCAGTATGTATCACCGCGCGCAACGCAAAAAAGCGAAGTAGTCGCGTTTTGTGATAGTTCATCTTGGGTCTCGATGGGAGATAGTCCAACGTTTCGCCGTTACCTTTTAGACGTTCTAACTGTAAGTCATAATATATCGGGCGTACAGAAGCGGCCATTGCTTGATCATGTAAAAAAAGTAAAATTCCGGATTTATATTAATGTGTAAATTTGCGATTAACCGGTATTTCAGCAATCTTATCCAAATTGTGCTACGTAAATAATGCTAGTGGGTTATAAAGGACTTTCATTATGAGTGAAAAGTAAATTGCGCTCTATTTTGAAGCTTAGACATTGCAGTTACGTTCTGAATAAAATATCGTTCAAATGTCCACCACGGCTTTGAACACACTGCCGCACACGATGGCTTCAATTGTTAATCACTTTCTCCAACATTAGTTACGTTATGTCTGCGATAGCCTGACGAATGTTCGCCTCCAAATGTTCCAAAGTTTGTGGCTTGTCAGCATAGACCTGGGCTTCGATGTAGCCCCAAAGAAAAAAATTCATGGGTGTCAAATACCACGACCGCGGTGGCCAGTTCACAAATCCACGTCTTAGGATGATCGGGTCGCCAAACTTCACCCTCAGCAAATCGAGCGTAGCATCAGCTGTGTGGGACGTAGCGCCTTCCTAGTTGAACCACATGTTTTCAATATCTATGGTCTCAAGTTCTAACCACAGAAATTCGCGTAAAATGAATCTGTAGCGGTTACCGTTGACGGTAACGGTTGTTCTCTCATCATCTCGAAAGAAATAAGGTTCAGTGACGCCGCCACGCCATAAACCGCACCACACATTGCATTCAGATTTTTCTGAATGCAATGGCACCTCATGGAACACTCGCTCCAATAACGACAATTTTGCGTATTGACGAAGCCACTAAGACAAAAATGCGCCTCCTCTGAGAAGATGATTTTTCCACTGAAATCAGTATCAGCTTCCAACTGCTTTTTTGGCTTCAACTCTTGGGTCAATACAACTTTGTATGGACGCACGGCCAAATGCTTTCGCAAGATTCGCCAAGTTGATGTCTCAGATAGCCGCAACCGTTGAGATCGTCTTGAAACTGACAAATTCGACTCTTCCACAATACTGGCCGCTACTGCAGCGATATTTTCCTCGCTTTGCGTTGTCTTATTGGTGGCTTCTGATGGTGTAACGTGAAATCCCGCTCAAACTTGGCCACAGTGCGGCGTATAGCCTGAATGATGGCGACCCAATTCTCTGGTGAACAAACGTTGAGCACCCAGAACTGAGCTGCCACTTTGGTAATTTTTTTTAACGATTGCTAAACGTTCAGGAATCGTGAGCCGCTGCATTATGAAACTGCAAATTGTACAGGATATTTTCACACCTGGAAGCACACAAAAAAATATATTAGAAACTGGAAATTAAAATTTTAAAAAGTATCACTTTTAATGAGCTTTTATATGATATTTAAAATTAAATAAATAAACTAACATCACTCTTGACCGGTATATACTTGCGTTAAACCCTCATGAGTAATATAGTAATATAATATGTATATACCAAAGAAATTTGAGTCCATCAATACGTTAAGCACGCATTTGTTACAAATGAAACAGATATTACACACATTTGTATCTGTACAGATGGACATAACCTCGTATTTAACAAAGTTTACTTCAGACACATATTTCAGTCTCAATGGACGTCGCTATTTTCGGCGAAGTCTCTTTTGTCCGTCAGATGTCGCTAGATTATCTGGTACCACCTAATAGGACAACATTTGCTACTTACATATAAGGCAAGCTTTATCAACTTTACTTCATTAACCAAGGCTATGTACAGATACCGATGTGTGTAATACATATTTGTTTTATTTGCAATAATATGCATAAACAATAAAAACTTAGTACTGCCCTGGGGTGCAGACAAAAGTGCCTTACTCTGCTCTCATCACTTATCTTTGTAAAACTGTCCATTTCTCCGAAACTTTTTTTGAGATTTTCAACCTGTTTGTATTCCACCTTCCCTGATACCTTTTTTCTATATCTTTCAAATCATGGCTTATTTTATTTCACTTAATATCAATACAAATACGTCAACATTTGTTTCTTAATTTACAACATCAATCTATTCCTCCCTCACTCGTCAATTCTTTTTGTGCCCCTGCATTTTATAAATCGGAGATTATTTTCATTTCCGTTTCTACTTCTTCATTTTCTAACTCCTCTCTTTCTTTTCAATTCTACCCTCTTTCTATTCAATTTACTTTTTTCTCTTTTAATTGTTCATCAATTTCTGCTATTTCGGTATTCTCAGTAGCAATTTTTCTCTGAATTTCATTTTGATGTTGTCCATAGTGTTTAACAACTTTCATCGCTAGATTTATTTTGCAAAGAACACATTGCACAAGCCAAATACTGCGTGGCGAAGAAGATTATGCTTTCATACTTGCACTTTGTTCTTCGCCAACGGCTCCTAAATTTTCCGGAAAGTAGTCGATTTGGGCGTTCATAATCAGGGTTTTGATTGTTTCCTAAGAAATTTCTCCTCCTGAAAATATTTCCATCCTTCTATGATACATTACTGCGTTGGAAGAAACTTCTTGGGTATCAATTAAATTAAAACCAACTCCTGCCAATTTTTTTACGAAGAATCCCTCTTTTAACCTTTCTAATTAATACATCACCATCTTATACTGAAATGATGATTACAAAGTCGGTTACCCAAGGAGTTTTTTACATTCTTATAACGTTTTTCTTCTATTAAACCATAGCTTCATTCCTTTATAAGACTAACTATGGAAATTGTCAAAATGCTATAGAACTTTTTCGGGCACCTTGCAATAAAATTGGTCTACACTTGAAACATACACTTAAAATCACCAAAGATGATCCCTGCATCACTTACGTATAATTCTATCAACGACATCCAAAGAATAAACTCCACATCCAAATAACAAACAATACTTGTATGACTAGGATAGGTTGAACAAAAGTATGTATTTTGAAATTTCGCCTAGCACAGACACACGGTTCAGGCAATTTACTTGAGTAAGACAAAGACAGGATTATTACCTACTCCGTGATAATACACACATTTCCGCTTAGTAGACGCCACTCATTGACATTTGACAGTATATTTTCGTTGATATTTGATCGAATTGTTATTTATTTTCTTTTTAAAATTATTTCACATAAAAAAAAGACAATACTCAACTTATCTACGCTTTGGCACAAGTATTAAGTTATACCAATTAGTTATACATATTCCAAATTAGTCACTGTAGCACGTTTACCTAACTAGAGATCAACTAAATTTTATCCTCATTTGGGTTATTCGACGGTATAATTGATGGGTTAAAGTGTGTTGTAGAACCGGGCCTTAAATATTTAAAATTGCCTCGAAATGTATTTGATGTAACTAAATTATTTATTTTATTTTAAACAAAAATTATATATTTTTTATAAAATAATGTTTATGAAACTGTCATAACAGTGAATATGTAATTATAGTTATACAAAGTAGATACTTTGGTTTATTGTATGGTTTCAATTCCAATAATAATACTTTTACAACTAACTTGAAGCTGTTTGGTTTGACATTTATTAACTCGCTATGATAAATGATTAAAGAATTATATAAAATATGTTGACATAAATGTAAATTCTTGATAGGTCATTTTATTTTAAATGTGGTGTTATAACGGGTGTTCAGAAACATTCAAAGTCAAGTGGGCTCTGAGCAAAAAATCGTATATCTTTGCTTAAGTATCTGATTTGTAATAATTATTAAATGTCAACTGTTGTCAAAAATCAATCTATCTCAGACATGACTTCATATTTTCAAGGACTACTTTGACTTCGAATGTTTCTGAACACCCGTTAGTTCAATTTGATTCGCTGTTTACAATTTATAGTCATTTCAAAGTAATATAACTAAGATGTAATTCGATTATATATGTTCACATAACCTATAAATTCGATCAACTGTCAACAAACTTATTTGGCTCGGAAATGTTTCATAATGTCATAGTTTCCATATTCATTTTGTAATTTACAGTATTTAATATGACTCCGAAGTACTGATTTGAATCATACAATGTTATTATATTGATGACGCATCTTTCCTGACGAGAAGTCTATCTATTATTTCTTATGATTTTAAGAGCAGCCTATATCAAACCCAAAACCATATGCTCAATTCATTACTGAATTTTCATTAGGTGCTTCTAAATATGCTACAAGTTTTATGCGATTTTATTTTCGTTAATTACAACGCTACCGTAAGACTTTTTGATTTGATCAAAACTTCTGGTAAAAATTCGCATGAAAGTTCATAAACTCAATTTGGCTAAGTTTTTCTGATGGGAAAATTGCATGTAAATATTAGAAACCTCTTTCTTTAGTTACAGCCTTCACAAACTTCTTCACCATATCCACCTTAATGTCATAACCTCAAATTTCAACTGCGTATTACTTCAACAAAAACATTGAATTCATAGAATTTCTTATCCAGCTATTTTCTACCTTGAAAATTTTAACAATCCATATGTTAATATGCGCTCATTATTTAATGAGGTTAAATAAGTATTACTTATACAAATTATGTCGCATTAACGAATTATATGAATCGGAATTTAATCTACTATCCTAATAGTGTCACTAAATGCATTAGCAATTAGTTTAAAAACGTTTTATCCATTTTCGAATTGAAATCTCCGGGCAATTTTAAGCAAAATCGAAAATGCTAAATAAAAAATATTCTGACGTGATTTTTTTGTGACTATTTTTCTCGTAAACAGCGCATTAAAAATTATCGGGATACTATTCACATCTTTAAGGGGAGAACTATTGTAGGCCTGTGTTATTATTTAAATATACCGAATAAGTGCAATTTATAATTTTGTGTTGTCATTGTTTTTAATCTATCTTTTTTTTTATATTTTATCTATTGTATCTATATACAGTGGATGTCATTTTGATTTGCTCATTAAATGGAAAGTAATCGTTTTGTATTTATTGCAATGTATGTGATTTAAGCATTATGTAACATTCCAATTAACAATATCCATTTCCATATTTTCTGTTTTATTAGTACAAATTTATTAACTTTTACGAAATCGTTTGTTTAAAGTAATGTAGTGAAATAAATATTATTAGAACCTGTTGAATAATTATTCAGGACTCTGGTAATTACGTATAATAAAAACGAAATATTTTGCCTAATTTTTTTTATTTTGTTTAAAACAATTAGTTCAAATTTTACTAACTTTTAATATACAGGTGTCCTTGAAATAAAAAGACAACATATGAAAAATGGAAAGATGTAATTACAGTCGACACTCTATATAGTGAAAGACCAAAATGTTGACCGAAATTTTTACACTATATAAAGAAAAAAATTTATTTCTAATAAAAGAAAAGATATTAAACATTTGAAAGTTTAAATACATAGCATGTACATACTGTACACATTACATATGTATGTACAGGGCTAAATACTACATACGAAATAAAAAGAATACATAATACAAAATCTGTTAATATGTATGTACATTTAAAATTTGTGTAGTCTTGAGAAATTGCTAAATAACACATGTATGTATAGCAAACGCCAATTAAGTTGGCGCGAGGAGGGGTAAGTTCGCCCAGGATTAGAAGTAGTGGGGAGATTTATATTTGGTTTTACATCAAATGTCAGATAACTCTAACCTCTGAGCGTGTATCACTTTATGATCCCCTAGCAAAGACATTATGTTGCAAAGACATTATGTCAAACGTCAATGACAAATGTATTCTGACAATTTCTTGAGTAGTGGGGGTGGACGTTTTTAAAAACGGCTTCTGCGCACCCCCTCCTCGCGACAACTTAATTGGCGTTTGCTATACATACATATTATGTACTAGGAAGAATAATCAGTTATTTTCTTTTGAACATTACTTCTGAAAAATAATTGTTGCTCAACAAAATTCTCGCATTTATTCAAATGCATAAAGATTTGATCAGGTACACTTTCCTGGCCCCTGAGAGTAGTTCGCACAATGTCAAATGCATTTCTTATTTCATTTTCACTAAATTTAGCAGGACATTCCCTGGTTTCAGTTTCGTCTTCATAATCTATACTTTTTATATCGTCAATTATGTCTTGGTCAGTTGGGAGATCTGTCGTGCCAACATCATTGTTGATTTCTAAGAAATCTTCAAGTAAAAAAATCTGCGTCGACGGTAGAATTTTTTTGTAGAATACCCCATTGTTTTCTTAAGGTAGCGAGATCCATTTCGTCTTCTTCTTCCCATTCGTCAATTTTTTCAGTAAAACCTGCTTTAGAAAAGCGGTTTTTGATTGTTTTCTGAGAAACACCAAAACATTTATCAGTTTTAAAAGCAAAAGTTTTGTTTGGCAAACATTTAAAAAACAAACCGGTTTCATCACAATTGAAAACGTTTTCTGGCTCGTACTTTTTCAATACACTTTTTAAAACAGTTTATAACAGCTGTCGATGTTATAAAAGCTATAATATCCTGTATGCTAAGGCCAATACCTCGTGCAAAATCAGCTTTTTATACATTCATTAAATAATTAAAAATTAAGCTGTGTGTTAGATTCATTTACTAACCCATTTTAATTAGGAGAATGTGTTTTTTTTTGTTAGAAATATGAGAATATCAGATTCAAAATGCCCCATTGTATTCAAAAGCGGCAATGTTTATATTTATAGACATCCATAAATTATGAACATCAATTTCTTGTTGTAACATCTTTTCAGCGAAATGCAGGCGACGAGTCTGATCTGTTGGCTTAAGTACTGGAACAATCTGGATCTTATAAGGATGGAAATGGAGATTCTTATGTAAAGTCAATTGCCTATGTTTTCGACTGGAACGTTTCGGACTGCGCTGTATAGCTGCTCTCGATCTCGATCAATGTTATCCAAAGTTTTGACACTTTTGTTTGGTCCCGTGCATTTAACATTGTTCGCTGATCCGCTTTCTTCAAATTTACGAACTCACTCTTTTATGGCGTGATCAGATGAGGTTCGCTCGTGACGAAGAATATTGAAATTAATCCGAAATTTCCGCTGTACAGCGATCACAGAGTCATTATTTTTTTAATACGCTTTAATTACAAAAGAGCGTTGCTCACCGTTCCATGATTAATGAAACAGAAATAAGAAAAACACCTTAACCACAATATATATCAATAAATACTGTATACTTGTTTCGGCAACTAAGTTGCCATCTTCAGTAGAATACCCTTAAAAACTGAAAAATGTTAAACGTAGCGTTTTTGGCTAAGGTAAACCTTAGAAGATATGCTCTTCACCAAATCGCCAGTGGGATAACACTTGATTAATGACCATTATTAATGAATGACATAAAATGTCAAATCATTTGACAAAGAAATCCATAGCAACCTATGATTAGTTTCAAAATAATAACATTTTCAAAATGTCCCGCTACCTTGTGTTAAAGGAACATGGAAGATATGTACTTTACGGGTATTTAAATTATCTATTATCTTTATTCGAAGAATTGTATCGAACGTACGTAATGATCAACAACAGAACGATATTTAAAGTGAAATGAACAATAAGAAAACCATATTGTGGGGTCAGCTTTAACATATCGTCTCCGATAGTATTTATGATATATTCAGTCTCACAGTGGCCAAACAACATTTCTTTAAAATCTTTGACATTTTTTTTTCTCGCTATGAGAGGTAATTTTATATCATTTAATCTTGCCATTTTTCATACGTTGTCTTTTTATTTCAAGGACATCCGGTATACAATATATACGAAATGTTACAAAATATTGGACTATTTATTAATGTTTTTCGTGACGGGGTGGTATGGTAAACACATGTACTTTTTCTCCTGGTTACTTTGAGATATCAAACTTGTGGATTCGCGGATTGAATTTTTTATTTTTGTTTTTCTAATTAATTTATTGATTATTTCTATGTCAAAGCCATTGTATGTCGCGATATTTTTAATGAAATCCAGTTCTATTTCATATTTCTCTTTTGTTAACGGAAAATTTAGTAACCGATTGACTAAGAAATTAAAGCAAGCTGTCTTATGTTGATAACTATGATTTGAATCCGCGGTGATTCGTAGTTTATATTCGCATGTTAAAATTAGTCTATACGTGGACGCGGTGTAAAGTAGTTGTTGCGTAAGCGGTTTTCTAGCTTTACTGTGCCCCATGTGCGACTTTTTAATTAGTGGTTTTTACCTACTGATGATGACAACTTAGTTGTCGAAATACGTATTTAGGATACGATTAATAATTGTGGTAAGGGGTTATATACCTTTTTTTAAGTATTCATCTGCTAAAAACTTTCTTATTGTAACTCAATTTGCTACTCGATAATCCATTCATGTTATAAATACCCTTCAGATTACAGACCGAACCCTTCCACACATAAACTTTACTAACTGTGCTCTTTTTAACTTTCGTCGTCTCGTTTCAGTTTCCAAACTTCGTCTCTGACATTCTCACCGTATCTTCCACACCAACACAGCCGTCGTGTTTCAACCATTTATTTCCACAATTCCACTCCTAATAGCTCCCATATTGTTCTTCTTTATTAGAATTTTTCATTTCACCCAGGCTTATAACTTATAACTAGAGAACGGACATTCTTACCACATGACTCGGCGTAATTCAATGAAGTATTTGTTAGTCTTTCCCGGCCATCTGGTCCGCTGCGATTACAATGACAACACACCTATTGTATTCGGAGGATAAATATCCATTAAACGCAATCGGCATCTCGAAATGTTTATAAACTTTGCCGAGTACATCCCGGCGTAATACAATGAAGTATTTGTGTTTGACTTTCTCGGCCACCAGCGTTAACAATGGACAACGGCTATTGTATTCTGAGAACTTAGTCATGTGGTAAGAATGTCCGTTCTCTACTTATAACCTTGAACATGCCTGCCTATAAGAAATTTCCTTGATATTTAAACATTTGTACACAAAGATTTTCAAGGGATAGGAAATTAGAACTTATATTATTTGATTCAATCTTCTGTAACATTGCGTACGTATTTTTAAAATTAGTTTCTATTTTCTTAAATTTTCAAGGAATACTGATTCACAATTGAGAGTTTAAAAGTCGTAATTAACCTCACAAATATGGATCACTTGAATATTTTAAAAAACATTTTATATCGATACAATTTATCCGATTAAAATTAATAGATACATAATTCATTTTTTATGCGTATTTCCCTGAAAAAGAGCAGGATAAAATAACTTTGAAATGTTATAATATTTTATTAAAACACATTATACAGCCAGAGTTTCTTAAACCACAAAATTATTTTTCTTAATACATAGGAAAACTTCTATTTTAACATCTTTTCAAAACAAATTTGTACGAAATCATTCCAAATATAGAGATACAACTTTTAAATTGATGTAAAAAAATACTACAATTATTAACCCGTCATATTATGACAGTCAAAATGGCGCGCAATTCAAATCTTGCATTCTTATTGTAACACCCTTTATATTTAATCCAAACTGTGTATACTTTATTATAAAAAAGCGTTCCTACATATCACGTAAATATACAAATATAATGCTGTAACAATCAAATAAGAGGGTATACTTGACCAATTTGAGGTAACATTAAGATTTTAAAACGATTTTCATTTATATATAAGTTTTTTTGGTACAAAATTAATGTAAATAGGTATATATTAAACTAGCAAAGAAATAAAGATGATAAAAAATTATATAATATTGTTAGAAAACGGTTAAAATTGGTTTAAATTTTATAAACAACTAGATTATATATTGACAGAATATATATTATATATACAAATTATATTATAATTCTACAATGTTAATGCTAATAGGAAATAATGTATTTTTTGTAATGTTGAAGTATATTATAGATTTATACATATATACACGTATTTATTGCAAAAATGAGTGTAACCCTAGTCTCAATTTAACGTTTAATATTAAATCGCAAAAAAAATACATATTTTAAAATTTTTAAAATGACGTGCAAAATATAACAATATTGTGAATAGATTAAAAAGAGGTGATATTTTTAAAAGTGAAGAAAAATTAAACTAACCTGAAATTTGTTACATATATATAACAAGTGTTCATTTGAAAAGTCAATCTAGTAGCATGTGATTTACTGAGAACATTTTGAAGTATGTCGTAAATTAAAATTTACTACTTAACCTACGAAGTCGTATATTTTGACAGTTTCATACATACAAATAAATAACAAATAATAGGTATTTATTGAAAACTATAACAAATGTTGAAAATGTTGTTCTTCAAGATCAATGCACTTTAAAATCCTCCGTTCAAAATTTCTGATGATATTCTGCAACATTACTGGATTGTTATAATAACCTCAAATGTCATTTGGATTACGTTTACGGAACAAACACATACTAATATATTTGCGTCTTATTCTATCAAAATTTCAAAGTAACCTAGATTGACTTTTCAAATGAACACATTATATATAACCGTTAACTTGTCAAAATTGTTATTTCACACCCAACTATTTAAATATCAAATTTCCCTTTATTTAAGAATCATTACTAACATGCTATATATAGAAATGTTTTTGTATGTTTTTAAGTTTCATAATGATTTAGAACAGATTCAAATTTTAAATTTTAAAACGTTTAAAGGTTAGAATCTATCTTAAACCTGTTGGATTATTATGGAACCAACAAACATTGCGTATGTAATGAAGTGTATTTAAACTGAGTTTTAAGCACGTCTGGTTTCTTTGAATTTTTCTCGATGTAATTACGTGTAAAAATTGCTCATGCGTCCAGTATTACAACCAAAGGGTTCATTTTGCAATACATTTTACACTTTTATAAATTAATGCGAATGGAAATTGATAAAAGCAAAATTTTAAAAAGTTAAAAGGTGTAAAAGCAATTAGAACAAAAAGTTACGTTATTAAATTTGGTTTGAATAAGTGTTGCCAATATTCCGCGCTTTTAAATTTAAAAATTATTTAGGGGAAAGAAAGAAATGTATAGAACTATAGATAGTTTTGTATAGATAACCTCTGGTATGTAATGTACATAATCAGCCAGGGATGTTCAAATAAACAAAAATTTATATAAAATATACGAATTTACAACATAAAATAAATAATTGAAAGATAAATAAACCATTTTTTGCTAAACTAATTGTAAAAATCAGTTCCGAATACTTCGATCTTTATTTATGTTTAATTTAACCAAAAATTATATTCGTCATTGTCATTCAAGATATCTTACCAACTTAAGAAAACCAAAAACACCTACTCTTCATCATATTTCGAGCTTTACCTTTTATTTTCAAGTTTTCAATTACTTTAATCTTGGTTTTTACTAAATTTTAAAACAGAAACAATATTTAAAATTTTGTTACTCCAAAGACTTTGTTCTAATACAGAGAGATTCATCTCAAGTGAAGTGTTGTGGCATCATAAAATTCCCTAGATTTATTTACAGTTTGTTTCACAGTCCTGTCATTTGTATGAATGCTGCAGGAAGTAAGATTAGGGAGTGTGCACTCTATTTGAACGCGCATCGAAAAAACGGGTCTCAATTTCGCTGGCCGGTTACTACTTCTAAAAGTTGCCACTTACAGCGCTAGTGTTCCATTATCAGCTGCTTTTGTGCTTATTTACACGCGTGTTGTGCAGTTTCTGGTGAATTATTTAAAAGTCCAATTTTTTTTTAACTTGATTGGTTTACCAGTTTAATATTTTTATTTTAGAATGAGTTGTTTTGTGCCTGGGTGTAGGTCAGGTTATGTAAGCGACCGGAAAGAACGAAAAAAAAAATAACAAGTCGAACCCCAGTCTTTTTGGAGCACCAAATGATGTAAGCATTAAGTTTACATGAGTGGATATGTGGCCCGAAAAACTCAGCGCTTTGCAGTATTTACAAACAATGAAAATCGTTCTAAAGTGTGCAGGAACTGTATTGAAACACTTCAACGGTTTCCTTCTGATCAGATTCCTGGAAAGGATCAACTGATTGAGATCAAATCTAAAGGGTTTCTTATTCATCCTTCTTCTTCCATGTATACTCTCATTTCCACTCTTGAAGAAATTATTCTGAATACATTAGAAAGAAAAGCACTGAATTCAAACACTCTCTTTGATATTATGGAAACTGCTGAAAATGATCTAATGTCCTTACCTCTTGTTGGGTGTGAACATCATAAGCAACTATTTACGAGTCGTATAATTTCCTTTTATTTAACTGTAAGAATGTATTTTATATGTAAACAGTCAAATAAGAATGACAAAGGGAAAGAGCGAACTAAAGAAAAAAGAAAAGCTTCCAAGTTATGAGTTTTTTTTTGTGTGTTAACTGAAACTATGTATAAAATATAAATATATATATATATTTTTTTTGTTTATAATAACGTAAAAGACAATTTATATTAATTATTATATTATAAAACTGTTCACAACGCTGAATTTTCCATATCCTTACAATTGACGACGATAATGGAACACTAACGCTGCAGGTGTCCAAAACGTGTACTACTAACTGGCCAGCGGAAATTCGGCCCATTTCCGATACTAGGAGACAAGTCTCCTCTAATTTTACTTCCTGGTATGCTGGTTGTTGTTGTCAACATAACCTTTAAACATACGTTTAAGTTTGCGAATTATTAAAACATGCTACTGCCAACTGTATAATGATACCAAACTATTTTTTCTCATACAAACCTCCTTTACTTGAGATGGAGGTTACAACATCTTTATCACATTTAATAGCTTATTTTTTGTATTTTAAGATTTTAAACGTACTAATTACGGATTATTAATACACCTATTAATATATTTAACTTCATTATTTACTAAATTTTGCTATGATATACATTTAAATAATTAACCTTCTCAGAGGAGATTGTACTGCTGTCAACGTCAAAATATTCTTCATGCTTAATCTAGCAGCATGTATTCCAATATAAATCGATCCAATTTTGTTCGAATTTCCATGGCTGGCTTTGTATATTCTAAATACCATAAGAATTGTTTTTAAGTAGTTCCATAAGGATTAATTACGTAGTTTTTTTTTCTTTTTTATGTTATTTGAGTATAAGTAGTTACCAATATGATGCACTGATACATATATTAATAAATAATTTTTTTTGTTTTATTTTCAATATTCTAACATTTTAAGGTTGTTTTTATTTTTAGTTGAGGCTCCTTAGAATAAAAACGAGATTGTATATTGACATATTGAAAATATTAAAATTATTACGTGTCGAGTGCCTTGATGTAGAATGTAAACACATTTTGTGATCGTCCTGTAAATTTAGAAATATCAGTTTAAGTATATTTTTGTTTTGTTTTGGTATTTATACTTGGAAAACTGTACCTATAACGTTGGCACCGTGTTAAAATAAATTATTTAAAAGATATGAACGTTTTTGTGTATTATTAATTCAATCCTTAAATTCCTGATAACCTTAGATATAACTCGGTTAACATCTGATGACACTTGCGTGGATAACAATTTTAAGACAAAAAAGGAGAACGCAACATTAAACTAGAGAGATGTACTTAGGTTATCCTTAGAGCAGACCAATTTCCGTGCGCGCCATGTGCGCCGATGTGTTACATCAGAACTAACAAAAAGCATTCAGTATGTGTTTGGTACTTGCTTAGACTGCATGTAAGTGTAAGAATACGTAATAAAATATCGTCGACACAGAAATCGAGAAAACGACCGTTGTCAGACGAAGTGAATAAGTTTATTATGGATTTCCCGGACTTAATATACAATGGCTCAAATATTAAATGTTTAGTGTGCAATACATATCTAATGTGTTGGTCAAAAACACATTGTAAAGAACACGTAAGCAGATCGAAGCACAATAATAACAAAATTAATCAACAACAGTTTATACATGAACTTTGTGTAACTATGATTGTGTGTACACTGCCGTTTACCTTGTTAAGTAATGATTCATTTATTTCATTTTGAAATAAATACGCGAATCAAAGATTACCGAGCACGACAACGTTACGAAGGAATTTACCATCGGTGCGTAAACAGGTTGAAAATAAAATCAAAGCCGAACTGAAAAATAAAAAACTGTGGTTATGTGTGGACGAAACAACTGACAGCAAAAAACAATTTGTAGTTAATGTCATGGCGCGTAATACGGAACCGCATCAACCAACGTCTTCAATTTTATTAGCATCCAGACGACTAGAACAATGTAATGCCGAAAAAAATTCAGAGGTGCTATTAGATACTTTGGAAAAATTTAAACTTTCGAATGACCAAGTATTAATGTTTATGACCGATGGTGCCGCAACCATGTGTTCTGTAGGCCGGTCTCTTAGAAAATATTGTCCTAACTTGTTACATATTACTTGTAAACTCCATGCTCTACGCCTTGTGGCAGAACAGGTTCGTAGATGTTATCCAGAGGTAGATGCTTTAATATCGAGTACAAAGGCAGTATTCCTGAAATCTCCAAAACGTATTCGGAAATTTCACGAATTGTGTCCCCATACCCCTGAGCCACCACAGCCGATTCTGACACGTTGGGGTACATGGTTACGGGCGGGGTTTTACTATCATGAACATTTTGAAAAAATTAAGGACGTGGTTTTATAATTCGATCCGAACGAAAGTGCAGCTATCAATACAAGTCGGAAAAAAATTTTCAAGATGCCCAGATTAATATGGATTTACAAAGTATTCGTGAGAATTACTTGGGACTAGAAGAAGCAATAACGAAATTAGAAAATTCGTCGCTGTCGTTAGAGGAATCACTGCAAATCGTTAAAGATGTTCACGCACAACTGTGTGCTGTAGAAGACGTAAAAAGTGAAAGTGTTCTAATTAAATTTAAAAGTGTTTTAGACAGAAATGAAGATTTTGACACCTTAACACGTATTTGTGAGGGCACGTCTACAGATGCGTTAAGTTGCTTAAAAAAGTATTTTGATTATGAGAATATAACATCACTAGATGTAGAACGCTCGTTTTCCGAATATAAACATACTTCTTCCTCACGGCGGACATGTTTTTCAGAAATAACCTGAGAAACGCACCTGATGTTGAAAATATACAATCGAGTTTCTCCAGTTTGTCAATCCTTGGAAGACGCTTAAAACGGTAAGTGTTTTTTGTTAAATCCTCTGTCGTGCACACAATCACTGATTTCATACATTTTCCATTTTATTTATAGGTACATACAACGCTGCTATAATATGTACTATTCTTATTTTTCGTGTGTTTATACATATTACTTTAATAGCAGAAAACCAAATGTATATTTAATTATTTCTGGTAGAATAAATGTCTCTATCGGTAACAAGCTCATGTTGCGTCCCTATTCTATCGCATATTCTAATATATTACGAATTACACTCCCATACCGGCGCTCATGGCGCGCACGGAAATTGGTCTGCTCTAGTTATGATTATGAATCGTACAAAAAAAAAAAACATGAAAAGTGTTATTTCTCAAATACTTTAAAAACTTTACGTAAATTGTTGCATTCGAAAACCGTTTTTTTATTGCATCATTAAAATTGACAAAATTGTTCTACTAATGAATTTTCTGATGAAGCTTTCAAGCACAAAACACCTTGTTACACAAAGAAAGCGTTTTTTATTGCATACATTTTTCATAGATTTACGCAATTTTGTTATATTTAAGACCAAGTATTTTCCCTGAGTATTACGTTTCTGTATTTGTTACGGCAGCTTTCAGTTATGTTAAGTTATTGCTGGATATTCTCCTAAGTAATGTTATTCGGGGAAAGCTGGCGCGATCTCGAAAGTAAGGGACGACAGCGTCCAGAACGATCATCAGCGAACCGACACCAGTCAAAAGCACCACGCTGCTTGTGTAATTCGATTCGTGTGTTACATACATTCTGTATTAACAGGATTTCACGTAACCACGACAAAGTAGCAAAAGTTTTCATTGTGTTCGTGAAATTTTCCAATTTAGTAGCATTTTTTGTTACAAACTCTAGTTTGAGGATTTGAAAGTCGAGGCGCCACTTAAAAATTTTACTCATTTAATAACTCACTTCCTTCTTTTTCATTGCTTACTACTTCTACAGAATTTTAAATCGGTTTATTATTCAATTTCGAGTATTCTATAGAAAACTAAACTATTAACCGTTATTAGAATTAGATAAACTTAGAATTATATTTTCTGCGCCCATTTGGATAGCTTAATTAAATTATATTACAAATAATTTGTCAGATGACCGTCTTGTACATGATACTTTAATACGAAGATAAGGTAAATATTTGCAGTTTTTCACCCACACTGTAAACCATTTTGACTATTTTATTGAGGAAATGTCACTTATTAAATATAATAGTTGTCATTTTCATAGCTTACTTTAATAATGTTAGCGTTTCCATAATTTCAGTAATTAACGATATTCGACATTTAATAACTCGAACACGATTTAAAATACGGGCATTATATGTATATTTTTAAAATCAGAAAGAAAAGATAATTATAAAATGTAATAATATACAAGGAAACTAAAAATTTCCCCGTCTTCCAGTTCGCAATCTTTAATTAATTGAACAAATTCTAAGGAATTACTAACTGACAAACTTTCTGGTTTCATGGGTAAATTTTTAAATTCTTTCACTAACCGTTTCGAAATCAAGTAAGTCGGTGAGTTGATACCTAAAACGATAGATCTCATCGAGTTACCTGGCTTACGTATCTTGTATCTTCGGTAAACAATACATTCTTGGTACTAAAGGATTACTAACATTAAATTTATATTTTATTTAAAACAAAAAATATTTTTTTGTACCCCGTTGAATCTGCACGCCACTGTGTTTTCGATGGTATGTTAAAGAAATTCAGTTACAACCACACAACTTTTATTTGAATTTTTTTCATATTATAACGGGTGTTAATTTGAAAAGTCAATCTAGTAGCATGTGATTTACTGAGAACATTTTGAAGTATGTCGTAAATTAAAATTTACAACTTAACCTACGAAGTCGTATATTTTGACAGTTTCATACATACAAATAAATAACAAATGTCATTTGGATTTACGTTTACGGAACAACAAACACATACTAATATATATGCGTCTTATTCTATCAAAATTTCAAAGTAACCTAGATTGACTTTTCAAATGAACACACGTTACAATAATAATAATATAATTTAGAATACCTACTTTACCATTATCTAATCCGTCGATTTCGAAAAGAATTACATTAAAATTTGTTTATTTATTCAGTACATTAGTATTTCATTGTATCGTATTAATGATTATTATTAAATTACTGTAATAACTTTCTTACCAAATACCTAACAGTCTGCTAAACAAAATTTTTTTATCGCCCTGTTTATGTACCTACGTTCTTCGGCAAAATATTTCAGTATCACGAACATTATCACATATACAACATGCTAAGAATCAATTCTGTATTTACCTATGATACCCATGACATTCGAATTACTTCCGTGCTAATTTCAGTGGAAGTTTAAACATTTATTTGAAAATCAAATATAAAATAAATGAACACCAATTATCTATTGAAAGGATACGGCATTTTTTGCCATACAATCAAAATATAGGTCTGAACTAATGTTGACGTTTATGAGCAATGCTTCTTATCTCTTCTTATCGCAAACTGAATTATAATTATTATAAATATTCCTAAATGAATCGCACAAATAAAATATAATGTATCTCTAAGTAAGCACAAAATTATTTGCGTTTTAAGATAAATAGTCGTAAAGTGTATTGACAAGACCGCAAGGCGTAATTTCTCGGGAAAGTTTATCGACTTCTCAAACATAACCTACCAGGGACGGTCGGAAAATTTTGAAGAAAATATTTAATACGTAAATAAACAGCTTCATTCAAACAAATCATTGAATAATTTATGCCATTTCGAAGTTGGCGTTCTCAAAATGTGTAGCTTGAATGTAGTGATAGCGCCAGAAGACACCATCTTCTGGGCAGGAAAAACAGCGACCTCTCACTTTTTTTATAGTCGGAAACGTAAAAAATCGCCTGAGGCCAAGTGTGGATGAGTCTTTAATTCGATACCTTTACTTCGCAAATAATCGACTATTGCGCGAGAGGTCTACGAACTGGGATTATTATGATCAAGGATGATTGCACGTTAGGATTGCTTTTTGGCCTTAAGGCATTTTGTCGTACTCGAAACTGAACTCGTGCCACAAAATGGTGCCTTATAAAACTTGTGTTTTAATATACTGGTATAGTATAAATTTATTCAATATGAAACAAACATGTAAATAATTTACATATCTGTAACTATGCACATGGACAATACACCTCGTATTTTCAGCAATTACTTCTGCTTAATACATATGTTTCTGCCAATATAGGCGTCCTCAGCTAAGCTAGTGAAGCAATTTATACAAATTAATACAAACCTGTTATAAACAACTGGTTTGTATCTGTATTTAAATTTACTGAAATAGCCCGCAAAGATCAAGCAAGTTCCGTCCTATAAGAAGACAACTATTTAATAATTGACATCTTACGGGCGAAAGATACATTGTCCGGAGGGCTACCTATCGTTCGAACAGCTATGCTGCTACGGGAAACGATAAAATACGTATGTAGATGTAGTCCATTAACAACCTGCCAGATGGCGGTATATACGAAAAGGTTTTGTTTAAGTATAACAATACGTTAAGCACGTATAAAGCGTTTGTACAATATGAAACAAACATGTAAATAATTTACATATCTGTAACTATGCACATGGACAATACACCTCGTATTTTCAGCAATTACTTCTGCTTAATACATATGTTTCTGCCAATATAGGCGTCCTCAGCTAAGCTAGTGAAGCAATTTATACAAATTAATACAAACCTGTTATAAACAACTGGTTTGTATCTGTATTTAAATTTACTGAAATAGCCCGCAAAGATCAAGCAAGTTCCGTCCTATAAGAAGACAACTATTTAATAATTGACATCTTACGGGCGAAAGATACATTGTCCGGAGGGCTACCTATCGTTCGAGTTGTATTAATTTGTATAAATTGCTTCACTAGCTTAGCTGAGGACGCCTATATTGGCAGAAACATATGTATTAAGCAGAAGTAATTGCTGAAAATACGAGGTGTATTGTCCATGTGCATAGTTACAGATATGTAAATTATTTACATGTTTGTTTCATATTGTACAAACGCTTTATACGTGCTTAACGTATTGTTATACTTAAACAAAACCTTTTCGTATATACCGCCATCTGGCAGGTTGTTAATGGACTACATCTACATACGTATTTTATCGTTTCCCGTAGCAGCATAGCTGTTCGAACGATAGGTAGCCCTCCGGACAATGTACCTTTCGCCCGTAAGATGTCAATTATTAAATAGTTGTCTTCTTATAGGACGGAACTTGCTTGATCTTTGCGGGCTATTTCAGTAAATTTAAATACAGATACAAACCAGTTGTTTATAACAGGTTTGTATTAATTTGTATAAATTGCTTCACTAGCTTAGCTGAGGACGCCTATATTGGCAGAAACATATGTATTAAGCAGAAGTAATTGCTGAAAATACGAGGTGTATTGTCCATGTGCATAGTTACAGATATGTAAATTATTTACATGTTTGTTTCATATTGTACAAACGCTTTAAACGTGCTTAACGTATTGTTATACTTAAACAAAACCTTTTCGTATATAAATTTATTGTGACACTATCAGTAGTCCGGTCAAAATAGACATTTCAAATAACAAAAAAATTTTGGTAGAGACCTTGGGCACACCAGTAGAAATAAAGTGCCAAAAGTCCCCATCGATACCATGTGTGCTAAAGAAGTTATTCAAGGTAAAAGGTCAAAATTTTCCATTTTTTGGATTTTTTTCGAAAACGGTAAGTTTTATCAAAAATATAGTCTTTACAAAAATTGTAGATCATAAAATTATCTACAAAAACGGTTCTTATATTTTTTTCCTAAGAATCACCATTCCTAAGATATCACGATTCTAAAAGTTGAAGGAGTTACATTCCACATTTCCACACCACTGTATTTGGCGCGTTTTTTCAACGTGGTTTCCCCGGTACTCCTGCTCCACGATCTGTTATAACTAGAGCTGAGGATGTTTGCGGTATAACCATGGTTATATCATGTAACCATAGTAAATTACTATGGTTACATGATATAACCATGGTTATACCGCAAACATCCTCAGCTCTAGTTATAACTGAGTTTTATGGGAAAATACTGTATTTACTGCATGATGATTATTGATATGGATATAGGTGATTTATTTAAACTATAGTTCTGATTTCTGTAAATATTTTAATCTGATTTATACTCTTCGAATTCAACAGTCATGTCTTCTTCGATTTCTTCTTCTTCTTGCTGGATATTCATAAATTGTTCAATTGAAGATGAATCGGCAGTCTCTTCATCGATATCACATGAACCTTCGTCTAGTGGATTCAATTGAACATTCGAGCAAGGCTGGCTCTGGCAATTAGTACACGCTCGTGAACACAACAACCCTACTCTTCTACAGCCGCATTTAGCCATAAACAGCAAGGAGAAAGCGAATTCCTTTTGTGATTATCGTTTGAGGAGAAGAGTCAATTTTTCAAAACTCTTACTAAGAAAATTAAATTTATTTAAAAAATGGTATTCAACATAGAACAAAAAGCAAAAATTATCGAATGTTACTTCCGTACAGGTGTGAAAGTAAATGGCGAGTGACAGTATTCAATTACGGAATGCATGGCTGATTTTAGTGAAGAACATCCTGAATTAGTGTTTGACTACAATGATTTTTACAATGTTTTGACAAATTGTGTAAAGTTATTCAGAGAGACTGGTAGCGTCGGTCGAAAAACTGGAAGTGGACGGCCATCTAAACGTACAGCTGATAGATAATATTGAAGCCCTTCAGCATATTATTGATGAAAATCCAAAAACATCCATTTCAGTAGTGACCCAACAAACAAATTTATCTTATGGTACGTGCCAATTCATTCTTAAAAAAGTCTTACATTGTCATCCATGTTTTCATGAACTTTATCCAGTGGATTATTTAAGACGAGTGGAATTTTGTCAATGGTTTCAAAATAATCTACACAATCAGGATATCCTTAACACAGTTTTTTTCACGGATGAGCCCTGGTTTTATCTTTCTGGATATGTTAATTCACAGAATATGAGGGGTTGGTCCTGCGAAAATCCTCATTTTTTTGTTGAAAAAACATTGCATCCCCAAAAAGTTGGTGTTTGGGTTGGAATATGTCGAAGAAGATTGGTGGGTCCCATTTTTTTTGAAGGTACACTTACTGCTGCACGATATCGCAATGAGATACTCGACTCGTTCAAAATCAACTGGATGATGAGGAATTACAAAATGGATATTTCCAACAAGATGGTGCAACAGCACATACGCTTTAATATCTCAGAGAATTTTTTGATAACAGAATAATAAGCAGGAACACTGAAATCCCATATCCAACTAGGTCTTGCGATTTAAACATATGTGATTTTTTCGTGTGGCCATACATCAAAAATTCGATTTATTCAACGCCAATTCATAATCTGGAACAACTGAGAATTCGCATAACAGAAAAGTGTGAAGGGATCAACAACTCACCGCAACTGCTGCATAAAGTTTTTGCGGGGTTGCGGAGAAGAGTTGGTTTGTGTTTAGATGTAAATGGACAACATTTTCAACAACTTCTGTAGCTATATGTAAATTTTGATAATGATTTGGATATTAAATATGTTATTTGTTTTCTTTTTTGTTGTAGTATCATTTCAATGCCATAACCTATTTTTACAATGAAACCAAATGAAACTGTCAAGCATCAAGTAATGTGTCATTATGTGGAAGTGGCTAAAGTACCAACCCAATTTCACAGTCTACTCCAATTATGAATTTTTTCGATGGCTCGTTATAACCTATGAAGTCTATAAGTGACAGTATAAATATATTTGTCCCGTTTACGCAACTTAAAAACTCTGATTTTATGCTCATAAGAGTTGTACTGGTTTTATATGTCGCGCAGTGTACAGTCACAGGCCTTGAAAACTCAGACACTCGATTTTGAGTGAGTGTCAAAAATTTAAAATTTTGTAATGTGTAAATCAAATTTTTATCAGTCATTTTGATAACAATGTCGCATTTGACAAATCCATAGTCAGTTTATTGTTTAAAATGCCGCAATTATCAGAATTACAAAAATCCGTTATCAAAACTAGATTGATAGACGTATATTAAGTTTTGTATTCTGATATTCGAAATTATATTTTAAAATTTTTTTTTTTTTTAATTTACAAATTTTTGCAATATATTTTACATTCTACATCAATTATTGATTTAAGTAACGTTTAAAAAAAGTTTCCATCGCTTAAAGTATTTTTGTATTTAAGTGTCTGAGTTTTCAAGGCCCGCGACTGAACATCCTTAATCCAACCCTGCCTTTCGCAAAATATTTAAATTGGGAATGATTTCATTTTAAATACGATAAGATAATACACAATTTATATTAATAATCATCTATAAATATTGGCTGAATAAATTCAATAATTAAAATTTCATTTTCCGGTGTCCCAGTATTTAGCCCAGATTTCGGATGCATTTGGGTGCAGCTAGAAGATGCAGTTTTAAATTGACGATTATTGAATTTAAAACATTCAAACTTCCTTTAGGTGTTACACATTTTTGAAGAGTTAAAACTTTAAAAATCAAGCATTATTATCATTAAATCTTATTTAATTAGATGTATATTTTTAATAGAGATATATTCCAAATTTATTACAAACTTTTATACTTGCGTTTATTAACAATATTTATTTGCAAATTTATGCACTCTATATGATATTAAGAATGAAGTTAGATCAGGTGGCATTACGTAAAATTTTCGGTTACGTCAGTTCGATGTATGTCCTTTGATTGTTTGGTTTATCCGCTAAAAATTCGAAACTTAGTCAACTTAACAGGATAAAATTCCGAATTCTTAACATGTTATCTATTTGTAAGAGTACGCTAGGCATTAGTTTACAAAGGTCAGTAAAATTATCAAGTTTTAGATAAGTTATCGCTTTAGAAGTGGTTCACCACACATATCTATCTTTAAATTATTTATATTTGAATGGATATTTTTTTAACATCTTGAACCCAATGACTTCTCACTGATAGTAAATATATTTCTATTGGATACAAGGCTCTTTTTATTGTGAACGTAATATTATTTTTCTTTCACTTTCAATGCTATTTTATCATCATTTTAAATCGAGTCTTTGTTAGTATGTGGAAATTTCCATGAATTACAAATCGATATTTTATGGATATATCGCTAGTTTTATATTTATTATAATTCGCAGAAATCATGTAATAAATTGAAATTATTCAAATTGTTACCATAATATTGTGACGAGTGCATTTAAAAACTTAATTTCCATTTAAAACGGTCACGTATTCCATTCGTTGTCCTTGATTCAGTCAGCTGTTTGTGACATTTGTATGCGGCACAAGGTAAAATTCTTGTTTCTTTTCAATTAATTTTTGAATTACTTCCAAATTGTTATCTAAGAATTACAATTGATTGTTACAATGTCAAAGTTATTATATTATTCATTAACATTTGTATTTATTTTTATATTCCATCTTTTATAGAATTGGTGCAAGATGCTTGGCAACATCAATTGTCCCAGAAACAAAAATCGAAGATTTCGATGTAAAAAACGAACCCGTATTTCAGTACTTGAAGGGGTCAAAAGAAAGAGCAGAACTCGAGGAAGCCCTTAAGCAGACAGCTAGTAAAACAGAAGATATTCCTATTGTTATTGGTGATAAAGAATATAAAACAAATGATGTCAGATATCAGGTAAAAATTATTGAATATTATTTAAATAATTATTAATCAATTGCACTTTTATTATAGGTTATGCCTCATAATCACAAACACAAATTGGCAAAATTTTATTATGCAGACGCTAAGCTGATAAATAAAGCGATAGATGTTGCAGTAGAAACGCAAAGAAAATGGGATAACGTGCCAATATCAGAACGGTACCGTAGTTTGCATTAAAATTATATTTTATTTTACCAAAATGTTTTCTAGATTGAAAATATGGGAACGTGCTGCAAGTTTAATGGCCGGTAAATATAGACAAAAACTAAATGCCGCGACAATGCTTGGACAAGCGAAAACAGTAATTCAAGCAGAAATTGATTCAGCAGCTGAACTAATAGATTTCTTTAGGTGATTTTAACTTTTTTACAATATAAGTGATCGAAACAAAATAAAGCGAAATAAATTTTCAGACTGAACGCGTATTTCTTAAAAGAAGCCACAAAATATCAACCTATATCAGAAGATCCGAAAGTTACGAAAAATACCATGAGGTATAGGGGTATAGATGGATTTATAGCTGCAGTATCTCCGTTTAATTTCACTGCGATTGGTGGAAATCTAGCATATACACCTGCACTAATGGTATGTACCTAATTTTTAAATATAACGAATTATTTTTACGGTTTATTTTGTTGTACGTTCAGGGAATTAGGATTATTTATTTAAGGGTAAAATGAAATTCATTAATGATAGTTAAATGATTTATTAAATTTTATAGTTTTTAATTAAAGGCGACATAACATTCAGTACAAAACTAACCTAATATTTTAAAGAAATTTTAACACGGATTTTATATATTAATCGAAATATAAATAGAGTTTCTAATATAAATAATATTTGAAATGATGTCACATGATTCGGCAGATCATATTAAATTTTTGTAGTTTAAAATCTTTAAGCATTTTCAACCATTGCATAATCCACATTCTCATAATTAAGATGTACTTAATGTAATATCAATTGTTTGCTATACGTCAATACATTGAAGGTGTAAAGTTATTAAGTGAACACATTGCATAGGATTTAATTATATTTTTCGCATTTTTGACAGGAATGTTTGCCCAATGTACGCCTCAATATAACTGTGCTTACGTAAAGACGCATGATTTGTATTCGTACCTTCTATATGTCTATAGTTCATAACATTAATAATAATTTAAATATTTGTGTTTAGTTTTACTGTATATATCAATTATTTCAGGCTCTATCTTATATTAAAGTAATTTGAACTAGAATGAAACTACAGGTAATAAATCCCAGAGGTTTAATGTTTTAACATCTATTTGTATGAAGAATAATTAACAATACTTTCATACAATTATAGATCATTGAAAATTGCGTTAAAATGCTTTAAGAAAATTGGTACTGTTTAACACATCGCGAGCATCATACATCAAGATTAATTTTAAATTTTTAGAATGATTATTGACTTAACACTTTATTAAAATTAAAATATTTAATAGATTATTTGAAATAACAAGTGTTCATTTGAAAAGTCAATCTAGTAGCATGTGATTTACTGAGAACATTTTGAAGTATGTCGTAAATTAAAATTTACTACTTAACCTACGAAGTCGTATATTTTGACAGTTTCATGCATACAAATAAATAACAAATAATAGGTATTTATTGAAAACTATAACAAATGTTGTCCTTCAAGATCAATGCACTTTAAAATCCTCCGTTCAAAATTTCTGATGATATTCTGCAACATTACTGGATTGTTATTAATTTCCATGCATTTCTGTTAGATTATCTGTGTCATATCATTCAAATTCAATATAGGTGTTCGAAATATGTTATTTTTTAGATAAGGCCACAAAATGAAGTCACAAGGTGTTAAATCGCATCAACGTGCAGGCCAGGCAATTTCAGTATTTCGACTAATTATACGCTCATCAAAAAATTCTCTTAAATAATCCAAAGATTCTGCAGTACAGTGACAAGGTGCTCCGTCTTGTTGGAAATATGCATTTTAAAGTTCATCATCATGCAACTGATTGACAAATGGTTGTAAAATTTCCGTACGGTACCTTTGAGCATTTAACGTTCCCTGAGAAAATATTGGTCCAATGATTCGCCTTTGGCTTATCGCTGCCCAAACACCAATTTTCTCTGGATGTAGTGATTCTTCATTAATTACATGTGGATTTTCACTACTCCAAATTCTTGTATTTTGTGAATTTAGGTATCCCGTTTTATAAAACCATGCTTCATCAGTAAAGATGACTCTGCGAAAGTTCTCCATTATTGTTCATATTTACAAACCAATTACAAAACTGTAGTCTATGTGGGTAATTAATTTCTAACAATTCTTGTACTGCTGTGACACGGTATAGATAAAGTTGCATATCTTTTTTTTAATAACTTGTGAGTTGTACCAACAGAAAGGTTTATTTGTTGACTCAAATGTCGGAACAGATGTTTGTAGTTCATTTTCCATTATTTCTTCAATACGATTGACAACTCGAGGTGTACGCTTCTTAACTGCTCCGGTGCCTGATTTTCTAAAGAGACTACCAGTTTCAGAAAAAAGTTTTAAAGTTCTATCCAAAGTATTCTTAAATTGTAAATAATCTATTACAAAATGTGGAAACTCAACTTGAAATTCTACCATGCAATCTTGAACTGAATAAACCCATAAACCATCAATTTTATTACCACTTCGAAAATAAGCCTGGTCTAAAAACATTTTATGTTCTAAAGTGAAAGCCATTTTAAAACTGAGAAGCAATTTATTTAAACCAGAATCGACGCACGATTATTTTATGCACTAACTGATATGATTGACATTATCAAATGTCATTTGGATTTACGTTTACGGAACAACAAACACATATTAATATCCAAAATTGGTGGAGACTGTGGCTTGTAATCTGAAACAGAAATAACGTATTTCGGCAACTAAGTTGCCTTCTTCAGTAGAATAACCTTAAAACTGAAAAAAAGAGTGTTAAACGTAGCGTTTTTGGCTAAGGTAAACCTTAGAAGATATGCTCTTCACCAAATCGCCAGTGGGATAACACTAAGTGTTATCCCACTGGCGATTTGGTGAAGATTTGGCGATTTGGCTTAGGTTTACCTTAGCCAAAAACGCTACGTTTAACACTCTTTTTTTCAGTTTTAAGGTTATTCTACTGAAGATGGCAACTTAGTTGCCGAAATACGTATATAGTACTTATTGTTATATATTGTGGTTAGGGTGTTTTTCTTATTTCTGTTACATATTAATATATTTGCGTCTTATTCTATCAAAATTTCAAAGTAACCTAGATTGACTTTTCAAATGAACACTTGTTATTCTAATTTGCAGCTATTGAATAACTTAATAATTAATATTATTAACCTTAATTTCAAGAATTATATCTTTATCTTGTTTTACCTAAGAAAATAGAATTACGGAATTTCACAGCGATATATCTATGCATTTGTGTATATTATAACCGTTATGTAAATTACATATATTTAAATGTCGTATGTTTCCAAAGTATTAATAGATTATACACGTGTTTTGCAACTGCATTTCAGAAATTTGCAAGTCTGCCAAACTTATTGGCTCTCGTGTTTCCGTAAACATGTTAAAAATATTGTTTTCGTAATGCCCCACTTAGTTTAAGATTAATATTTAAACCTACGTTAGTAATACGTTAGGTCTGAGTGTTCATAAATACGAGGGCCGGTTGATTAATTCGCGCGATCGTACAGACAAAGGAATAATTTCAATAAACAAATTTTATTTTTCCACATAATCTCCTCTTAATTCGATACATTTGGTCCATCTGTGTTCAAGTTAGTAATCGATCAACAGTAATCGATTTACAGATGAAATTGCAATTCTGTGCAAATATTTTATTTACAGAATTGCAAATGTTACAGATTCCCGTAAATTTTGCATGTAGGTAATCCTTGTGCCTAAGGTAGTTACAGACGTTTTGATTTTAAAAAAATATGAATAACATAGCTAGACAATTATTTATGGGAATTTTATTAAAGGAAGACGAAGACAGATAGGTAAAAAACAATTTATTAATGATGTTCTAGAAACATTTTAAAAACATAACCTATAAATGTATATACATACTTTACAGAAACTGTTATACATGCGAATATTATTATTTTAAATAACAGTGGTCAATAAGGATAATGAATAACACAGGCCTACAAAAAAAAAATTTTTTTTTGGTGCATCTCTGTTTGTTTGAATAGTCGATAAAGTAGGTAATGTAGAGTATATTGACATACGTCATTTTAACTCATCAGCTCTAGTTTACCTACTACCCTCATTGTGAATTGTTGTCGGTCTTGTTATGGTCTTGTTCATAACTAGTCATTATTCCAATATCATCGATAAAGTTTGTGTTACTATTTCATTATGGCTAGTACGTACAGACGTTGTGTTAACGATCCTGATATATTTTGTTATGTTTGTGGTGAATACATACTGAAAAATCAGCGTAAATCGATTACAAACACACTACGTCGTTTGTATTTTGCTTACTTCGGTATTGAAATTCTACACCAAGATAAAGTGTGGGTGCCTCATAGTGTTTGTAAAATATGCGTTGAACATTTGCGACAATGGGAGAGAGGGAAACGTAAGTCTTTGAAGTTTGGAGTGCCTATGATATGGCGAGAACAAAAAAATCATTATGACGACTGTTACTTTTGTATGATTAATATAGTGGGCATCAACAAAAACAATCGCCATAAATGGAAATACCCCAATATTTCTTCAGTACAAAGACCTGTTCCTCATTCAGTAAATGTTCCAATACCAACTTTTCACCAGGTAGTGCAGCAATCTCAGGAGGATGAAGCTGAAATACCTATTTCTTCCCAAGTAGATGATGACTTTCAATACTGCGGAATAACATCAGATCCTAAGCCATTTTCGCAGAATGAGCTTAGTGACCTCATCAGAGACTTAGATCTTTCGAGGGAACATGCTGAGTTACTAGCGTCAAGATTAAAAGAAAAAAATTGTCTTTCCTCAGATGTTCGAATGTCTACATATCGCACGAGAGAGGGAAAGTTATTGAAGTTTTTTTCATCTGATGAAAATTTTGTGTATTGCTGTAATGTGAGTGGTTTGCTGGCTTTCATGGGTTTAACGATCTATCAGCCCAATGAATGGCGTCTCATTATTGACAGTAGTAAACGAAGTCTAAAAGCAGTTCTTCTACATAATGGAAATAAATATGCTCCCGTTCCAATTGCTCACTCAACATGTGTAAAAGAAGAATATGAGGTAATTTCAAATCTTTTACAAAAAATAAAATATATTGAACATAACTGGGTGATCTGCGTCGACTTGAAGATGGTTAATTTTTTATTGGGTCAACAGAGTGGTTATACTAAATACCCATGTTTTATTTGTCTCTGGAACAGTCGAGCTAAATCACGTCATTGGACTGCAAAAAATTGGCCTGTAAGAGATGCTCTTGTTGTTGGGGAAAGAAATGTTATAAATGAACCCTTAGTTTCAAGAGAAAAAATCATTCTTCCGCCGTTGCATATAAAATTAGGGCTAATGAAGCAATTTGTTAAGGCTCTCGATAGAAATGGTCAATGTTTCCAGTTTATTTCTCACAAATTTCCTGGTTTAAGTACTGAAAAACTAAAAGCAGGTATCTTTGATGGACCTCAAATACGTAAATTGATGAAAGACACAACCAATTTTGAGACTTGTATGAATGATGTGGAGAGGCTTGCCTGGCAATCTTTTGTAGCAGTTGCACAAAATTTCCTCGGAAATCATAAGGCTGACAACTATGTAGAACTAGTAGAGGAAATGCTGGTGCGATTCAAAGATTTAGGCTGTAATATGAGTATAAAATTACACTATCTCAATAGTCATCTACATCATTTCCAACACAATTTAGGAGATCTAAGCGAAGAACAAGGGGAACGTTTCCACCAAGACCTAAAAACAATGGAGAATAGATACCAAGGAAGGTGGGACAGTCATATGATGGCTGACTATTGCTGGGGAATCATGCGAGATTGCCCGAGTCAGTTTCATTCTAGAAAGTCACTCAAAAGACAATTTCTTGATGTTTAATGTCAATAAAATATATATTTTTTCGTGAATTGTGTTTTGTTTTTTTCTCGGGAACTAGAGCTGACTGAAGAAAACGGGTAACATTTTTGATATCGCCATGTAAGACATACTTAAAATCGGGTCTAAAATCTCAAGCACCAAAATGGTTGTAGGCCAGTGTAATATATGTATTGACAGTGACAAAAGCTGAACTATTCAATACGCCCAATTACAGGTTAGATTACCGTAAACAAATACAATATGGCGCAAATCGACACTTTACGAATAATAAACGCGAAGATAGTCACGCATATTTTATTTACAGAAAAATGTATCGAATTGCTCTAATTGTACGTCTGTAAGTATACACTTACAGAATTCTATAACTTTACAGATCCGTAACATTACAGATATGTAAAAAATCCCAAAATCCCATGTATTTTCATATAGAGGTTTAATTTCATCTTTCAAGATCATTTAAGCTGTGTCTAAGCGATCTTTGAAACAGACAGGTCTGTGAAGGTAAGTAATAATCAACGCGAAGTTAATCGCGTTATTCAGCTGTGTCATCACAGCTCAAATCGCCTTGAAAGGCGAAAATTAACCTAACTTCACGTTGATTATTACTTACCTTTACAGATTGTCTTTGAAACAGACACCTGTCTGTTGATTATTACTTACTTTCACAGACCTTGAAGGTAAGTAATAATCAACGTCAAGTTAGTCGCGTTACGCAGCCTGTGACGTTACAGTTCAAATGAGAAAATAAATTTCCATTAGAAAATACATGGGATTTTGGCTCTGAACCCCCATAGCTTATCTACTCAGGCGAAAGTGATTTTCTTCTAACTCTGCAAAATAATCATCCATTGTTGAAGTTAACTCTTCATTTGTGCAGAATTTTTTACCTCCGAGAAAATCTTTTGGGAATTTGGGAATAGATGAAAGTCAGATGGTGCTAGGTCTGGCGAATATGAGGGGTGTGATACTAGTTCGAACCTTAATTCTTCAATTTCTTCTGCAGCAACTGTACTTGATTGCACAGGTGCATTTTCACGGTGAAAAAGCTCTTTCTTCTTAGTAATTCCTGAACGTTTTTCAGCGATAGCTGTCTTCAATGTTCGCCGTTTACGGTCTTGCCCTATTGAAGATAGTATATCAACAATATTCCTTTTGCATCCTAAAATATCGATTCCGACGATAAAACTGTTTTGGCCTTCCTTGGAGTTGATTCTCCACGTTTGGTCCACATCCTCGACTGCTGTTTAGATTCAAATGTTTAATAACGAACCCATGTTTCGTCATAAGTAACAAATCGGCACTGTATTGCGTTTAAAAATGTCTAAATTATACATCGATATTTGACAGCTAACGGGTCTTTGTTCCATCGTCGGTAAACGCAGCATCCAATCTTGGCGAAAGTTTTCTTATAGCAAGTTCTCCGTGCAAAATATAAAGCACTCGTTCCTTTGAAATGCCCACTGCTTTTGCTATTTCGAACGCTTTCAAATCGTCGGTCACTTAGCAACAAATCATGGACTTTATACACCATTTCTGGACTTGCAACAGTTTTCGGTCGTTCGCTGCGGGGATCTTCTAAGCTGCTCTTGTCACGCTTAAATTAATTTCCCCATTTTCTGACGGTTGTATACGAAGGACAACTCTCACCCAGTCTATCTCGCATATCATCATGGATTATGAGCCGGGAACACACGTTCCGAGCACAGAACAACAGCAACCTCACACAACCAAAGACAATACACTTACTGATAGACAAACCAACCTCGAACTGCAACACTAGGACTAGGAGCTTATTGGAATGTTGAGATACTGACGCTTCTTCTAATAACCAACACTGCAATTTTATTGCAGAATATACCTAAATTAAGGACCCTCAATACTATATACCATGAGCTTAACATAACGCTGTACATACTCCAACCGACGTTGTTATGGAAACCATTCAATAGATGTGCATATTACAGGTGTATGGTATGTTACACGAAGTTACTGAATAATTTAAAATCGTACATTGTCAATTTAGTGAATGTTGTTATGGTTACTTACAGAAAAAATATTTTTTGAGCACAGTTAAAATTGTACATACGAAAAACACGCTGGCTTAACTTATTTTGTGTTTTAATTTATAATACATTTAGTACATCTTATAATACAATATGATCATTTATATTTACCCTCTAGCAAGCCATGAAATTATTTCTTGAAAATATCGTGTTGGTAGTGACAAATAAAATACATCTGTCATTATGTGTATGTTCTGATAAATAAAACTCATCTGTCATTAATGTATTTATTAATTGACACTTAAAAATGTTTACAATAAATCATAAAGTTTTTCTGATCGAATCATACTTTAGGAATGGTGTAAAATTAGAAAATGGTCGTACTCCTTGCAGCCTTGTACAGGGTGGGGCATAGGAACCAAGTGTTTTTGGTTTGGGTAGTACTCGGCCATTAGAAAAGGGAGGGGCGCGCGGTTTATTACAATCCATTCCTCGACTCAAAGCATTTCATTTTCTCAGTTGCCACTTGCCATCATGGAGAGGTGGACGCTAGAGCAACGCGTGTTCGCGTATGATTGTTTTGTTCGAAGTGGCGAGTCGGTGACTGCAGTACAGCTTCATGTTGCCAAGCAATGTTGACGCGCAACCAAGGCATGAATGGGACTTTCTTTTCGTCGATTGTGACAATGGATGAGACGTGGATGCCATTTTTTTTCGCAGAAGATTTAATATCCATCGTAATGACTCTGTTCCTGCCCGAGACACCATCTTACGCTGGGTCAATAACCTTCGAACAGTAGGTTCAATAATGAAAAGAAAGCCGCCCGGTCGTCAACGTACTGTGCGTACTCCTGAGAATATTGAAAGGGCGAGACAAGCATTACTGCGAAGTCCACGCCGCTCTGCACGTCGACATTCAGCTGCACTTCAAATCAGCAATCGCACTGTACGGCGGATTTTGCATGGTGACTTACATTTTCACCCATACAAAATACTGGTTGCCCAACAATTAAATGTAAGAGATTACGCCCAACGCTTGAGTTTCGCACAACAAATGCTTGAACTTGTTCAGGAGAATGAAAACATGTTGTTACTCATGAGTGATGAAGCTCATTTCCATCTTACGGGGGCCGTCAATAAACAAAATTGCCGGTACTGGGCTGACGAGAATCCACGACAGTTACATGAGATGCCATTGCATAGTCCTAAGGTAACAGTTTGGTGTGCGGTGGGAAAATTTGGCATCATTGGCCCATATTTGTTTGAAGAAAATGGGGTAACCGCTACAGTAACATCTGCGCGTTACATTCATATGGTGAATAACTTTTTCATACCTGAATTGTTAAGAAGAGGTGTGGATATTCAAGATTTGTGGTTACAGCAAGATGGGGCCACGGCACACACCGCCAGAGCATCTATGGCTGTTCTTCGCCACCTGTTTCCAAATCGTCTAACTTCGAGATTTGGTGACGTTTTGTGGCCTCCATCTATGGGGGTACCTCAAGTCACGTGTTTACGAGGCCAAACCCTGTACGTTAGACGCATTAAAGGAATCGATTCGTTATGAAATCTCCCTAATCGACAGAGACATGCTGGAAAGAGTGGAGGCCAATTTTCGTCAACGGCTGCAACAGTGTATCAATGAAAACGGACATCATATGCCAGATGTAATTTTCCGTACTTGAATATTTCAAAATGCTTTATTATTAGCTATGTTGTACTACCAATAAATTTTTTTTAGAGTAAAAACTAATAATTTTATTATCATTTCAAAAACACTTGATTCCTATGCCCCACCCTGTATAGAAGAATTTCGGGCAGAATTTCCAAATTTTCCAACAACATATGACAGTTTGCGGCTATTAATTCAAAAGTCAGTGGTTAAATTCCGTGAAACAGGGTCTGTGTCTCGAAAACCAGGTGCTGGTAGACCACTAAAGCGGACAGTTGAAAATATAGCAGATGTTGAGGGACGAATAAATCAATCACCTAAGAAATCGATTCGTAAGCTATCACAACAAACACAACTGTCATATGGGACCTGCCAGAGAATCCTTAAAAACGACTTACAAAAATTTCCATACAAATTTCATTGCGTGCAAGAGCTTTTACCAATCGATCATGTAACCAGAGTTAATTACTGTCAATGGTTCTTAGGTACGATTAATAACGATGACGTTCTTGACAAATCCTTCTGGTCCGATGAAGCATGGTTTCATTTATCAGGATATATAAATAAACAAACAATGCGCATCTGGTCTAGTGAAAATCCACATGAAATTCTTGAAACACCCTTGCATTCACAAAAAATAGGCGTTTGGCTTGCTGTTTCCCGTAGACGGATTATTGGTCCAATATTCTTTAATAATACGATAAATGCAGAACGATATCGTAATAATTTATTGCTACCATTTGTAAATCAATTACATGATGATGAGCTCCGCGAGGGATATTTCCAGCAAGATAATGCAACAGCCCATAAGACAAGAGAAACGATGGAATTATTGCATGAATTCTTTGATAATCGAGGGATATTTCCAGCAAGATAATGCAACAGCCCATAAGACAAGAGAAACGATGGAATTATTGCATGAATTCTTTGATAATCGAATAGTAGACTTTCCACCACGATCTCCGGATTTAACAATTATGGACTATTTCATTTATCCACTCATCTAAAAAATAGAGTATTTACGAATCGTCCACATACAATTGAAGAACTTACTAATGCTATCCGAAATGTCTGTGAGGAAAGTTCACCACATAATTTAAGGAATGCCTTCAATAATATGAGACGAAGAGTTGCACTATGCATAGAAAATGAAGGAGCTCACTTTGGAACACTTTGGAATCCTTAAAAACGACTTACAAAAATTTCCATACAAATTTCATTGCGTGCAAGAGCTTTTACCAATCGATCATGTAACCAGAGTTAATTACTGTCAATGGTTCTTAGGTACGATTAATAACGATGACGTTCTTGACAAATCCTTCTGGTCCGATGAAGCATGGTTTCATTTATCAGGATATATAAATAAACAAACAATGCGCATCTGGTCTAGTGAAAATCCACATGAAATTCTTGAAACACCCTTGCATTCACAAAAAATAGGCGTTTGGCTTGCTGTTTCTCGTAGACGGATTATTGGTCCAATATTCTTTAATAATACGATAAATGCAGAACGATATCGTAATAAGTTATTGCTACCATTTGTAAATCAATTACATGATGATGAGCTCCGCGAGGGATATTTCCAGCAAGATAATGCAACAGCCCATAAGACAAGAGAAACGATGGAATTATTGCATGAATTCTTTGATAATCGAATAGTAGACTTTCCACCACGATCTCCGGATTTAACAATTATGGACTATTTCATTTATCCACTCATCTAAAAAATAGAGTATTTACGAATCGTCCACATACAATTGAAGAACTTACTAATGCTATCCGAAATGTCTGTGAGGAAATTACACCACATAATTTAAGGAATGCCTTCAATAATATGAGACGAAGAGTTGCGCTATGCATAGAAAATGAAGGAGCTCACTTTGAACATTTATTGTAGCTGTTTTTATTATTAAACTTTTTATTTTTTCAACTGAAACGTTTGTATGTAATTATTTGTCAAAATGACAAAACCTAATCTGTCATCAGTATAAAATAACCTATATCACACACACGCTGCAAAATAAGTTAACTTAAATTATGGTACCAACTTAAGTTTAAAAAAGAAAAATGTCATTGCCTTCTAGAGGGTAGAAATATATGATCATATGGTACATTTCTTCAAAAAAACCTTAAAATAAAACTTTTACTAATTCTACGCAAGATGTTCAAAAATATTGCCGTTAACAGCCAAACAGTAGCCTAATCTATTATAAAATGCATTTAAAACGTTGCTTATTTGTTGAGGGGTAATTTCCCGAGAAGCCCCCTGAATTCTATTTTTGAGCTCTTCAATGCTGCCTAGAGGAACATTGTTGTACACTGAAGATTTCACCCTTATACCCAGTAAAAGAAATCCAACGGATTTAAGTCTGGAGATTGTTCTTCCGATCCATCGATTAGGAAATCTTTCACTAAAAATTTGGATAACATTTCTCGAATAATGAGGCGGTGCGCCATCGCATTGGTACCAGATTTGCTCTAAATTTTGATCATTTAATGCTGGAATAATTATATTCCGTAGTAATTGACAATATTTTTCTGCATTTAGGTTACCATCAATAAAAAATGGGCCTATAATATTGTTATTAATGATTTCTGCCCAAACATTTACTTTTTCAGGATATTGCGTTCTCGTTACGTTGTACAAATGTAAATTTTCCTTCGACCAGTACCTACAGTTTTGGCGATTAGGTTCCCCGTGTTTAATAAATGTCGCCTCATCAGTGAAGAGAATTCTTTTGAGAAAATCGTTGTCAGTATTTATTTTGTCAAATAAATTTTCGCAAAAGCGTATTCGTCCTTCATAATCATGTGGCCTTAATTCTTGATGCATTTGGTACTTAAATGACTTATACTTGTGCTTCTTCAAAATCTTTAAAACGGTCCCTTGGCTTATGCCCATTTCCGAAGCAATTTTTCTAGATGTTGCGCCCTTGTCGTGTTCCATAAGCCACATAAGCCACAACATTTAATTCCAAATCTTCTGTTTTTACTCTTGGTCTTGTAGATCGTTTTTTATTGTGGATAGTATTGATACAACCAGAAGTTTTTAATTTATTAATTGCATTTGCTATCGTTGAATGACTAGGAATAGGTCTATTTGGATACTGGACACTAAACAGAGCTGCAACTTCGCGTAACGATGATCCTTCTAAATACCACGTATAAAATTGAATTTGTTCCTCTGTTGTGTACATTGTGAGTAATTAAAAGACTCTACAAACAAATTTAACGTTTCAATACTGACAGAAGTTACACAAATTATGATTATGAAACTGACGTAACTATGGTTTTCAGAAAAAGTTAGCTGTAGATAATCTAAAGCATGTACAGCGTTGTATTAAGCTCATGGTATATACAGGGTGTCCAGAAACTCTCCTGACAAACGAAGACCGGAGTTTCCTCAGATAATTTTAAGACAATTAAACCCAAATTCACCTCGTCCGAAAATGCTTCCTAAGGGAGCTAGAGTTCTTTGAAGATGGCGCCTTGTATTTATTTTTTTTTTAATTCCTCCAGAACGCTTCTATTTAGAAAAACAAAAACTGGTATGCTTATTTATCCTCCAGAGATGAATCGATTCCATCAATTGCGAATTTCTAGTACCGGTCATAGGCGTCCGTTTTGGGTAGGTCAACGGTTATTTTAAGGCATAACTTTTTTGTCTTTAACTTTTAAGCATTTGTGACACTAGATTATTAAATTTTCAGGTATTCCAGTACTAAAAGGTACTCTTACTTTAAGTCGGTAGGATACACCGTTTTCTAGAAAAATCGATTTGTAAATTTTTCGTTTTTTCTTCATTAAAGTTCAATTTATTATGTACCTACTTATTTTTAGCGACGAAGTTGGCTTGGACTATCAAGGCATGGATGAAAATTAATTTAATAAATTAAAAACAAATTATTTATTACAATGGAACGACACTAACAAAAAAAGAACAAGGTAGATTGGTACAAAAGTTGCTCGATGTGATGACCATTAGTCTCTATGCATAAGTTTACCCTTTTACTTAGAGAACGCCGAATTCTTGCAAAAATTCCAAAGTTATTTCTAAATTCGTTGCAAGCATCTTGTATCCTTAGCCAGAGTTGTGCGTGATTTTGTATCGGAACGGAATAAACAAATGCTTTTAAGTATTCCCAAACACAATAATCGCAAGGATTCAAATCCGGCGACCTTGCTGGCCAAGCAACTGGACCGCCTCTTCCAATCCAATGGTCTTCGTAGTTATTATCTAGAAAGTCTCGTACATTCCTGCTAAAGTGGGCCGGACAGCCGTCCTGTAGACACCATAAGTTTTGAATATTTAAACGCACCTCATCTAACAAATCAGGTAAAATATTTTGCAGAAAATGTAAGTAATCAGCACCATTTAAACGAGCAGGTAATTCCACAGGTCCAAGTAGATAATCGTCAACTACTCCTATCCAGACGTTTATGCTAAACCTATGCTGATGCTTAAATTCTTGAACAACGTGGGGATTGTCACCAACGTACGAATAATAATGTGCATTATGTACATTAAAAATTCCATTTTTTGAGAATGTAGCTTCGTCACCAAACAAAATGTTCCTGAAGAAATCTTCATCTTGATTTTTCTGATTTTGTAACCATCTAGCTAATTCTACGCGAGCAGGAAAATCTCCTTCTAGCAGTGCTTGCACCTTTGTAAAATGAAAAGGATATAAATTTTCTTTGTGTAAGATATTTCCTACGGAAGATTTTGAAATTGTGGGGTACACGGCAGATAGTCTTCGAACGCTAATTTCTGGATTTTCCTCAACTTCCATTAAAATAACATCTTCATGTTCTGCTGTTACATCATTATGTCTCCCTGTTTCATTATTTTGTGGGACCACTGAAGCTGTTTCTCTTAATCGTTGATGAAGAGCTGTAAATATTGAGTGAGTGGGATGCTGACGATTGGGAAATTTTTCAGCGTATCTACGTTGCGCCGCTCGAGTGTTACACCTCATTTCGCCATAAACTAAATGCATATCGGCGTATTCCTCATTAGTAAAAACCATTTTTTTTTAAATTAAAATCGTTGTGTTTGAATAACACAAAGTAAAAAATGAAAAGATAAACTTCGCGAACTGACAACAATTTGACAATGAAAAACGTAGGTTTTACTTCTGTTGGCAGTTCAGAGCTAACTATTGCAAAAAATAAAAAATTGAACTTTAATTAAGAAAAAACGAAAAATTTACAAATCGATTTTTCTAGAAAACGGTGTATCCTACCGACTTAAAGTAAGAGTACCTTTTAGTACTGGAATACCTGAAAATTTAATAAAAAAACTCTACATGTTTCGGCTGTATACGCCTTTATCAAGAGGATACAAAATCTAGTGTCACAAATGCTTAAAAGTTAAAGACAAAAAAGTTATGCCTTAAAATAACCGTTGACCTACCCAAAACGGACGCCTATGACCGGTACTAGAAATTCGCAATTGATGGAATCGATTCATCTCTGGAGGATAAATAAGCATACCAGTTTTTGTTTTTCTAAATAGAAGCGTTCTGGAGGAATTAAAAAAAAAATAAATACAAGGCGCCATCTTCAAAGAACTCTAGCTCCCTTAGGAAGCATTTTCGGACTAGGTGAATTTGGGTTTAATTGTCTTAAAATTATCTGAGGAAACTCCGGTCTTCGTTTGTCAGGAGAGTTTCTGGACACCCTGTATAACAACATAACAATAGTCCGATGTGTCACAAAATAAATAACTAAAATTCAGTTACAGACATTTTGTATTCTATTTTAATTGTGAGTGGCGGGTAGGGGGCGTTTCTAATTAAGCAAGGAAAACCAATTTCCGTGTTCGCTCATTTAATATTGCATTTTCTTTTTAGGGAAATGCAGTTTTATGGAAGCCCAGCGACACAGCTATGCTTTCAAATTGGACAATCTTCAATATTTGTAGGGAGGCAGGTGTACCACCCGGCGTAGTCAACTTCCTACCTGCCGATGGACCCGTTTTCGGGGACACAATAACCGCATCCAAATATTTAGCGGGGATTAACTTTACCGGCAGTGTTCCGTATGTATAATATACTCATTTACTATGACATAAATCTAATAAATTATAGGACGTTTCATAAGTATTTATAGTGTAAGTCACTAGATCGGTCGGAGTGTGAACTAACGAAGCTAACTTTCTGGAAAAATAGCCAATGACAATACAATAATAATAATCAATAATACGTCAATTATAAACACAGCAAGGGCTTGAAATTCCCTAAGTTTTCACGACTTATGTCATTTATAATACCCTAGTTTCGCAAAGTAGTCGTTATAACTAGAGAACGGGCACGCTTACCACATGACGCAAAGCTCAGTGCAGTACTGGCGAAAGGCTGTATTTCTAAAATATTTAATTTTATTTATATAATTGGAAAACGAACGGGTGGTGATCTATAAAATTACGAAATACATATTTATTTGTTGAAAAGTTGTATTTATAAAGTTTTTAATTTTATTTATATAATTGGAAAACATACGGGTGGTGATCTATCTATCTAAAATTACGAAATACATATTTATTTGTTGAAAAGTTGTATTTATAAAGTTTTTAATTTTATTTATATAATTGGAAAACATACGGGTGGTGATCTATCTATCTAAAATTACGAAATACATATTTATTTGTTGAAAAGTTGTATTTATAAAGTTTTTAATTTTATTTCTATAATTGGAACATTTTTATTTGTTCATTTTGTCGTTCAAGTTGAGTAAAGGAGCATTAATATTGACTAGCAATAGTTTCTCAAGGTTTTCTTCTGTCAATTTTGTTCTCTTTGAATTAAGTACATCCTTATAAATAGAAAACGTCCTTTCTACATCGCAACTGGTTATAGGTGCATACTGGAAATATTCTTTTATTTCTTCATATTTAGCCGTTAGATTTTGTGGAATTGTCTCCATACATAATTGCTGCAATGTAATTCAATCTGGATATCTATTAAGAATTGCTTCAAACTTTTGCCGAAGGCCACATCCGAAGTCACTTGGAATACTTTTCAAAATTATTAACAGCCACATCTAATGTGGTTAATCCGTCATTTAATTTGAGATTTCGATTTTCAAAATAAGTGATTAGTTTTGGCAATTTTCCAGAGTGTTCGTGAAGAAAGTACAACTGATTTTTTAAATTTGGGATTTGTGTGAGCTCCTTGCACTCACCAATACTTCTAGCATTCTCCTTTAGCAGTGTTACGAAATGTTTTAGACTATCGAAATTCCCAGCATAATAACTAGTAGCTTCCAGCCATGTTCCCCATCTAGTTATTACTGGAGTGGGAGGCAGTGACAGAGATATAAATTTTTCCCTGAAAAGAGCTACTGTGACAATAGTGCAGTTTGTGCAAGTTCGTGGCAGGGCGCCATGTGATAAAGGTGGGGCCTTAAGCCCTAAGGCAGAATCGCCATGTGATAATGTAGGGCCCTATGTGATAAGGTCCTATGTGCCTGGAAGATCGGCATGTAATGTGGGCCGCTTGGGCGGCCCCATCGGATAGCAGGTTAGGGCGACTTATCGTAGAAAATGATACGCACAAAGTTCGGGTAACATCTTATAATTACTTTAACACTTACAACTGGTTAACAAAGTATTTACATCGAGTACTATTACTATGACTGTACAGGTGAATGTGAATATCTCTCACTTAAATTACTGTCTATATATATTCGAGAAGATCCTTGTAATCTTTCTAGAATATAACACAAACCCTGACATATAATCTTGTATATGCAATATACACAAAGAACGGTTGTGTTTATATAACACGTTACCGTTTGTATTAAAAAGAGCGAGGCTGTGGCCTCGCCGAAAGTGTTATGCATATACATGACTATATTGCGTTATTACACTACTCTTAATGGTGCTTTTCTGAAAACTTTTTTAAAAGCTGATACAAGTCTATCAACTTCCGGAAAAGTGTCTCTGATATATTCACAGATTCTGTGGAGAGCATGTGCTACACTGACAAATAAGTATTTTTTCTTTGTACGTGGCGTCCGAATGAAGCATTTTTTGCATATTCTCCTTAGTGGTTTCAGCAACTGTTTCGGCATCAACTCTATTTATAACACTTGTTGCTATTACATATGAGTTATAGGGAATAGTTGGATGTAGTACACCAGCTACAACATTTACCACACAGCGTCCTAACATATCCACCGTTTCGTCGGCGCTTATCCATATGTATTAATTTAAAAGATGGCTTCTAATGCGTTCTACTGTTCTCGTATAGCACCTAGAAACATAATATTTGCGTAAAGTTGATTCATCAGGAACATTTCGACCAGTATATTTTTTCAGAAATGCCTTCAAAATTGGATTGTTCAATTTAAATAATGGAATATTAGCTGCCATAAAAGTTTCACAGAGTTCTTCGTTAAAATTGTCAGATTCCAACGGGTTCAATTTTTTTTCGTGCTTTAACGATCCTACGTGACGTTTTACGGTTGATTTGTTGCAATTTTTCAATAACGTTTCACACACTTCACAATAAATTTCGGAATCACTGGCAATGTACATACAATCAGTATGGCCCTCAATCCAACTCGCCATTGTTTCACGATGCCATTCTCGACGCTCTTCCATTGTCTGAAAAAGTAAGAATATTCTAGATCCAAATAAACGAAATTTTATGCACACTTACGTGAAAATAATTGGAAGATGTTGCTTAAATGAAAAGAAAAGGAATGTACGTGCTATTTCTCTTACGAAATACGATAAACTTATTTATTTTATCTAGTACACGACACCACTGAAAACACTATATTCTCCGAATACAATAGCTGGGTTGTCCATTGTTATCGCTGCGAGACCAGGTGGCCGAGTAAGTCAAACAAATACTTCATTGAATTACGCCGGGATGTACTGAGCGACGTTATACACAATTCCAATTGCCGATTGCGTTTTATGGAAATTGCATCCGTTCTCTAAGTTATAACAATAATTCATGCTTCACTGGTCTCTTCAGGATCTATTAGAGTGAATGATGTAGCGGTTGTAGGTGTTTCAATTATTACCGTTCAAGTTTTATATAGCCAGAGGAAACTATGTTGGAAATAAAACCTTTTTATATTCCGTTTTTTTTTCTATTAATAAACAATTAAAAATTATGGAATTTTTTGTCTGCACCGCGTATATTAAACAGTTACCTATTTCTTACAATAATTTTTAATCGTTCTTTTTGATTTCACTCTCATTTCAGAACGTTTACGCGCCTATGGACCCAAGTAGGAAAAAATATCAACAAATACATCAACTTCCCTAGATTAATAGGCGAATGCGGTGGAAAAAATTACCACTTCGTTCATCCCACCGCCGATGTAGAAACTGTCGTCAATGGTACAATACGCAGCGCTTTCGAATATTGCGGGCAAAAGTGCAGTGCTTGCTCAAGAATGTACGTGCCGGAATCGCTTTGGGGCAAGGTAGGTAATCCCTACAGCTAATTTTAGCGCCTACAGTTGTATGAAAAGAAATCCGAACACAAAATATATTTCCGAATTGTTGGGGACTGTTGGTTGAAATCTGAAACAGAAAGAAACAATAAAAGTAGATTGCTCTACTGAAGATAGCAACTTAGTTGCCGAAATACGTATTTAAATTTTGTTTAAAGTGATTTATATTGTGGTTATGGACTTTTCTTGTTTCTTCCTGTACGAGGACAATTCATAAAGTAAGTTCCCTTTGGTTATTAAAAAATCACCGATATACGAAGAGTTTTTATTATATACAACTTAAAGTTACTAGTTTTAGCTATTTTTCTACATAGTTGCTACGAGTATATTGAACATACTGCAGATGAGAATCCAATAATTATTAAAATCTCAATTTACATGTAAATGTCGTCTAAAGGTGCAAAAACTTAGATTGACGAATTGTAGAATTAGCGTGACACTTTAAACGACATTTACATGTAAATCGAAATTTTAATAATTACACAGGTCTACAGTGATTTTGATGTTTGAAAGCTGTTTGCTAATTTGTATATGTTTGGGGACCCTTATTCCAAAAAACGCCATATTTTTTCTCCATCACGTAAATTTTTTTTTATAGCGCTCTATATCTTAAAAATGTTAATTTATTAATATACATACCTATGACAAGGATATGTTTGTTTCATGTTAGGCATGATTTTTAAATGAATTGATTTTTATGAAATTAAATGTGATTTGGCAACACTGGTTAATATTAGAGTTCTCAGCAAAGCAACAGAGTCGGCGCAGAAGCGTCAATACAACGTTGAAACCTGCTTATGTGCAGTTTGGTTGTGTTAGTCGTCGTGCTACTGTGTCCGCGCGCTTGTTGTCTTCGTTGTTGCGTATTTTAAATGTTCTAGAACGTATAAATATGGAAAGAAGACATTGTGTGAACAATCCGAATAACTTTTGTTATATCTGTGGTAGTTATGTCGTAGTAAAGCAGAGGCAAACTATAACTTCGTATGTAAAAAATGTATACCACGCTTATTTTGGTGTAAAAATTGGCGACCAAGACAAGTCCTGGGCTCCTCATACTGTTTGTTCCGTTTGCGTTGAAGCATTAAGAAACTGGCAAAAAGGTAGGAAGAAATGTTTAAGCTTTGGTGTTCCTATGGTATGGCGAGAGCCTAGAAACCACAGTGATGATTGTTATTTTTGTTCGTGTAATGTTCAAGGATTCAACAGAAAAAATAAGAAACAAATTGTGTATCCCAATCTTGACTCTGCTATTCGACCAGTTCCTCATGGGCCAGATGTACCGATACCTACCACCCCAAAAGCACTAGAAAACGTCATATCGTTAGAATCAGAGGAATCTAATTGCGACCCAGATGACTCAGATTTCACACCAGATTTCAGAGAGCCCGAAGTGTTTAACCTGAGCAAACTAAATGATTTAATTAGAGATTTGCACCTTCCAAAGGATGCATCCGAATTGTTAGCCTCCAGACTTCGTGAGAAACATTTACTGGCACCTGGCGTCACTTCAAGCTTTTATAGGGATCGCGAAAAAGAGTTATGTCAATATTTTACTCAAGACGGACCGCTAGTGTATTGCAACAATATTCCTGACTGAATTTCAAAATTAGGAAATGTGCCGTATGTAAAAGAAGAATGGCGCCTGTTTATTGACTCAAGTAAGCGTAGTTTAAAAGGCGTTTTATTGCACAATGGTAACGAGCTGGCCTCGGTTCCCGTTGCCCATTTGGTACATTTAATGGAAACGTATGAAAATTTTGAACTTATTTTAAAGAAAATAAACTACCAAGAACATCAGTGGATGCTTTGTGGTGACCTTAAAGTACTGTGCATGCTACTAGGACAACAAGGAGGTTATACAAAATTTCCATGCTTTATTTGTGAGTGGGATAGTCGAGCAAGGGATAGACATTGGACTCAAATAGAATGGCCCTCTAGAACAAGCCTTACACCTGGTAGCAAAAATGTATTAAGAGATAGCTTGGTTGACCCCAAAAAAGTTTTACTGCCTCCTCTCCATATCAAACTTGGCTTGATGAAGCAATTTGTTAAAGCCCTAGACAAAAATGGACAGTGTTTTAAATATTTGTGCGAGACATTTCCAGCCTTATCCGATGCCAAGTTAAAAGAAGGTATTTTTGTTGGGCCGCAGATAAGAACATTATGCAAAGACGGATTTTCAAAACACAATGACCAATGTCGAGAAAAACGCCTGGGTTTCATTTAAAGAAGTAATTGATAAGCTTCTTGGGAACTCTAAGGACGAAAACTACGAAAATATTGTTCAAAATATGTTACAACACTTTCATCGTCTAGGTTGTAATATGAGTTTGAAAGTGCATTTCCTGTTTTCACACTTGAACTATTTTCCTGAAAATCTTGGAGCAGTTAGCGAAGAACAGGGAGAGAGGTTTCACCAAGACATTAAGGAAATGGAACGGCGATACCAAGGCAGATGGAGCATAACGATGATGGCGGACTACTGCTGGATGTTAAAACGGGATATGCCCTTAAAAACATACAACCGAATGTCCGGACAACGCAGCTTTCTGGCAAAAAGACAAACATTTCGCTTAAAAAGACTGAGTAAAGTATTTTTTTCCACTTTTTTAACTTGTATTCCACCTTTTTACTCAATAAACAAATAAATTTTTTTTAGAAATATCGTTTTTTTTCATTTAATATTTGCAAAGAAACCTTACGTGATACAAATAAATGCAAAGAAATTTTTGAAATCAGCCTACCAAAATTATATAAAATCAGTTTTCAAAATAAAAACTCCTGTCAAAAAGTTTAATTTTGTAGACCTGTGTTTTTGGATTCTCATATGCAGTATGTTCAATATCTTAACTATGTATTGTATAAGTAGTGATGGAAGTTCAACCCACGTCTGTCCGCAGGATACTTCTTCTTACACAAATTTTTACATAGATGCTATTAAGATGAAGATATTTGTCATATTTGTTTTAATGCCCTCTGCCGCCTGTGAATTAAACCATGCTGTAACACTGTTTATTGTGGTCTCTCGTTCCATAAAGTCTACAAGAAGGACATCTTTCTTGTCACAAAAGCCAGTGGCTATGACTTTTCTCGCAGAAGAAGTTTGATGGTACTTTAACAGTTTTCTCGTAACTGAGTTAGAGCGACCCCACCGCATTAACTGTCTTTTCGTCTCGACATTGACATAGACGACTCAAATCGCATCACCTGTTACGATATGCCTAAAGAAATTTTCACCTTCAACATCGTAACGTGTCAGAAAATTCCCGATCCCATTCTCCTTCTTCTATGGTCTTCGGTAAGAAGTTTTGGCACCCATCGTGGACAAAATTTGTGGTAACCTTAATGTTCAGTAACAACCTCGTACAAAACTTTCACGTACAGAAATTTGAGGGAAGAGGCGCTCAATTCTGTGATTGTGAATCGTCGATTTTTACGAACTTATTTACCCACAAGTTTGTTCGTCACAACAGTTGATCTTCCACTCCATTTTTCATTTCGTCTTTCTCGAAGGATACGGCACCATCTTCTAACCAAGCTGTCACTTTTCATCATAAACAGAAATTCACGATGAATCTCACCAGCCTTCATGTTCTTAGGACACATAAATCGGATAACAGAACGCAATTCACAGTCGGCGAGTTCTTCAATTGCAGCAGGCATTTTAAACGACCAAAATAGCATGAAAGAATGTCCGACCGATTCTCTCAGTAGCACTGCCAGACTCACACTGAACCAGACTACACCGCAACATTACGATGGCGCCGATATTCCCACTACTCTGCTCACTAGGCGACAACGGAACTTACTTTACAAATCGCTCTTGTATTTACCGGAATAGCGGGGAAATGCCTACCTTCGATAAAAAGTATGCATCTGGTACTATTCTGTACAACACTATCGTTGCAAAACGATTACAGACGGGTAAAGCTCAACATACTACGCCTTGATTGAGATGTTTGGACATTCCCGAAGGTTTAACATTCAGTAGTACCCCCATATCCGCGGGGGTTTGGTTCTGTGGTCTTCCGCGGATAGTAGCGAACGCTTTATTTTCGAGTACAATATGAAATATGAAGCAAAGTTAAAACAATGAAACAAGAAAAAATAAGTTATATAATATTTATTTAAAATAAACAATAAATAAATAAATATTCTTGTGCTGTGGCACAAATAGAATTTAAGTTTAATAAATATATAAGTTCATACATATGTACATATAGTACATATTTACATACACAACAAGAAAATATACAACAAGAAAAACTTTATCATCGTGAGCTACATATTCATTCATCTTCCTCCAAGTCCAAGTTAGCAGTCGATTGTTTACTTAGATCCGAAGCAAACGATGTTGATGGCTGTGCATTATCGATAGTTTTGTCGACTTTTTCAAAGAACATTGTTATTGGTAGTTGTCGTTTTTGTCTTTTCATTTCAATAAACAAATCCTCCAAAGGTTTCAAGGCTTCTGTTATAGTGCGAGTAATTTTTATACTGCGTTCCATTATTGGATCATATTCTACTATCTGTTCTTTTAATGTTTGAGCATTTCGAAATATCGCTGAAAATTTTTCAAGCGTCCATGCTGGCGGTTCTTGTTGACCCTGATCCTCATCGTCACTCGCTTCTGGAGAAGATTTCACAAGGTCTTCCAATTCCTCGTTGGTGAATACTTGATCCTCTTTGTTTATGTAATCACTGAGTTCCTCTTGGGTTATATCGTTAAATCCTTCTCCATCTATTTTCTGCGCTATGTTAAATATCGTTGTTAGATGTGAATTAATATCATGTGTGTCTTCAGAACTAAGAACGATGTCATTCCACAGATTTTTCCAACATGCTATTATCGTTTCTGACTTTAATTCCTCCATCGCTCCTTTGATAAATAGAATTGCGTCAGCAATTGTAAATGACTTCCAGCATTCCATGAACCTGATATCAGAGCATTCGTTAGCCATTGTATACAGCATTTCGAAAACCTGTCGAATATATATGGCTTTAAAGCATCTAATGACACCTTGATCAAGGGGCTGAAGCAATGAGGTCGTGTTAGGTGGTAAAAAAAGCACTTCAACATTTTTATCTTCTGTGCCTAGTGACACAGGATGCCCAGGAGCATTGTCTAGTATCAGCAGCACTTTAAATGGTAATTCTTCCTTTTCCAAATATCTTTTCACTTCCTCAATAAAGCATTGATGAAACCATTGTGTAAATAGAACAGCCGTAACCCACGCCTTACGATTTGATTGCCAAAACACAGGCTGGCAAGCTTTATCTTTGTATTTAAGAGCACGTGGATTCTGTGATCGGTAAACAAGTCCGGGTTTAATCATATTACCAACTGCATTTGTACAAAATATCAAGGTAAGTCTATCCTTAATTGCTTTAAAGCCTGGTGCACTCTTTGCAGTCTTATGAATATAAGTCCGTTGAGGCATTTTTTTCCACATAAGACCAGTCTCATCGCAGTTAAAAACTTGCTTAGGATGATAATTCTTTTCTGCAATAATTTGTTTAAATTTTTCTGGATACAGGGCAGCAGCTACATGATCAGCCGACGCAGATTCCCCTGTCATTTTTATATTTTTTAGATTAAACCGAGTTTTAAATCTATGCAGCCACCCCCTACTTGTTGTGAATGATTTTCCTTCCTCTTCAGTATAATCTTGGGTCTGCATATCTTCATATAAAACCAACGTCTTTTGTTGTAGCACTTTGCCATCGATAGGAATATGTTTTCTTGTCATATCTTCCACCCATAAATTTAAGGCATTTTCTACCTTAAGTAACACTTTATTACGTATTGTGGTTGCAACTTTTGCACTAGAAAAACTAGCTCGAATCTTATCTTTGTTTTTTAACACTTCTCGTATCGTAGATTCGTTTTTATTGTATATTTTAGCAACAGTTGCAATAGATTTTTTTTCTATTTCAATCATATTAATGATTTTTATTTTTTCACTAATAGTGAGCATTTCACGTTTTCTTTTTGGTTTAGAAGCCATTTTAAAGTGATTTTCAAATTTACTTGCTTTATTTAAAAACTATTGCAAGCACTGTCTTGTCCGACAATTCGAATAGTACTAAACTCATAGTTAACAGGAGCGTTTATATGTACAAGTAAAAGCGAGTGGCACCTTAAGCACGTTCCAACTTGTTTAACTTATCATAAGTGAGCCCCGAATTCAGGGGATGACTCATATATACGACGATATATCGACAAATGCTCCTATAACTTTTATATTTATTGATATAACGCGTTTTCTGCTCATCATAGGTAAATCGCGGATACGGAGTCAGCGGATAACGGGGTACTACTGTATTCTAATCCTCTGATTCTTAAATGTAGGTCTAATATTAAACTATTGCGTACATATTATATTCTTCGTGCATATTTTAATATTATCTTAATTCACGCAGATTAAAGAGGGCCTATTGGACAAGAGAAACCAACTGAAAATTGGAGATCCGACGGATTATAAGAACTTTACATCTGCTGTTATTGACGACAAAGCGTTCAAACGAATTAAAAGCTACATTGATCACGCCAAGAGTTCATCGAGTTTGGAAGTTATCGGCGGTGGGAAATGTGATGACAGGTGAGTTACATTTTTTAATTTATTTTTGGAATTATAATGCTTTGAGATGTGTAAAATTCGAAAAATGGGAATTAGGTTTTAAACTAAGCAGACTGTAGCAACCCACTTTGAAGACAATCCGATCTATCACTCAAAAATAGCCTTTTGGTACAAGGGGAGTTTGTTATGTTATCTACCTAACTATGAAAGCAATATGCTATCGTGACAATTTTCTTACGTCGAGTTTCTGTAACATTTTATAGTGCCATCTCCAAGTTTGGTTCGAATCGCTTAAATATTAGTTACTTTTACATTCGTTTAAAGAAGAGAAAATGACTGATTTGAAACTTGTACACAGAAACGTCATGAAATGTTTATCAAAAAAAGGGAATACCCCGAAGAATATCCATGGTGGCAGTGTGTGAAGAAAATGCTGGCCCTGCTTCCAAATCAAATTTTGATGTAAGCAGTTCAAATGGGGCAGAGAATCCATTCATGGTGATCTAAAGTATGGAAAACCTCTGGAGGAAGCACCTACTGAAGAAATCATAAACATAGTTGAAGATTTGGTGTTGACTGACCGCCGAGTACAAGTTTCAGTTATTGCTAGAGAAATAGGAATATCGGAAACGAATTTTTTTACAAATTCTACACGAATATTTGAGAATGAGCAAAGTATCGGCACGATCGATTCCCAGACTGCTCAGTTCCGTACAGAAATTGTAATGACGATAAATTTGTGAAGTGAATTTGACTGTTTTATCTCAAGATTAAGACATTGTAACTGGGGACGAAGCTTGGGTACACCGCTGGGATCCTCCCACGGAACTAAGAGTCCATGCAATGTGTCATATGAGCTCTCCACCACCTAAGAAGGCAAAAACGCAATTTTCTGCGGAAAAAGTTTCGGACACAGTTTTCTGGGACGCGGAGAAACGTCGGAATAAGTGTGTTAGTGTTGAAAAATATTTTTTTTTGTTTTCTGACTCGTTTCTTTGATAGCTCTAGGTAGATAACATAAAAAATTCCGCTTGTAAATCAAGAACAAATCTTTTGTAACTAATTTGTTTTAAACTAAATCCTTTCTCTTTCTTTACTTAGCACTGGTTACTTCATCGAACCAACGATCGTTCAAAGCAAAGATCCTAAAGATAAAATAATGGTCGAGGAGATTTTTGGCCCAGTTTTATCAGTTTACGTGTACAAAGACAACGAACTTGACAAAACGTTACAACTTGTTGGGAATTCTACGGCGTTTGCTTTAACGGGAGCTGTATTCGCTCAAGATAAGTATGTAACATTTTAATTATTTGTATATTTTTGATGTGAAACATCTAATAGCGCCTCGTGGGGGTAAACTCGGCTCTTGAATGCCATTACGGGATCACAGGACGACCGATCAGTCAACACTCCCCGCTCTCTACAGCGCGTATATTGCGTGCGTGTATATCGGTGAACACTATAACCTGTGTGTACTCTCTCGGCTATTCTTACAAACTATACATAGGCGTTCGCCGTTTTTACATGTTTATGTGTGTATATTTGAAACTTAGCCAAATATTCTGTTCGCGTCCGGTTAAGAGAGTGTCCGCTTAAGAGAGAACTTTTTATTAGGGAATGAAGCCGTGTACAAAAGTGTCTGTTGAAGACTGATGTCCATCTAAGAGAGTGTCGGTTTTATAGGGATTTCACTTTATTTGGAGTTTTGATCGATGGAAGGTATGACACATGCCTCAAATTATTTTACAAATTTCATATGCTACTTGATGGCGTTTTTATATGATTATCACTTATCTTAACTTCAACCTTTTTTAACTCCCTGTTATGTTAATTCAGTATTCAGTCTTTACTTGTCAAAATAATAAAAATTATATGACACGTCATTAAAGTAAAAATATAAAATATTAACAATACAAAACAAATACAAACTCTTTACACTCCTAAAATTTGAACATAACGATACGGGACACTTGCATAGTCCTAAAAAGGTCGCTTTGTCGTTTGTTAATGCTACCATCTTGTAATAAATAAATTTTCCGATTTCCGCCCTTGTGACAATTAACGTTTCGCTGTTCATATACTCTTCAGTATTTTCAGTGTCACCATTCCAAGTGAATTATAGATTATTATTTACCCTATTTTTCTTTGTAGGAAATTTTTAGAGAGAGCCGCGGACGAGTTAAAGATGACAGCTGGTAACTTCTACATTAACGACAAGTCCACGGGAAGTGTAGTTGGACAACAGCCATTTGGAGGTGCTAGATTATCAGGTAAATATCTTAATTGTAAACAAACCTTGAATTTTAATTAAATGTTTGTTTTTACAGGTACAAATGATAAAGCCGGTGGACCCCACTACGTACTAAGATGGGGAAATCCCCAAGCAGTCAAGGAAACGTTTGTACCCCTGAAAGACATTACGTATCCGTACATGTCACAATAAAAGTTAAATAATGCATCCTTAATTTAATTCTGTTCATATATTTTATTTTTTATTATTTCTATTTATATAGAAGAAAAGAACAACAAATGTTATTGTGATAATTTTCTGTTGTTAAGTTTGTTGAATGTACAATGGTGGAGACGATTTGTTTCAAAACTGAAATCTCTGCAAATGAAAAGATATAAAAATGTATTTTCGAAAAGTATTATTTTAAAAAATCTGATTCGATCAGTGTATTAATTTAATTTTTTTCTTTCGTATTTATAGTATTTATAAAAATACACATGTATTTATGGAAAATGTATTTTATATCAAGTGATCCAAGAAAACAAATTCAATTTGTACGATATGCATATGTTTTATGCATAATTTACTAAATTGTATAGTGATGACTCCATCTCGACAATATATGAAAATACTGTATAAGTATGTAGGTTATACGAACATATATTTAATATATAAATCGATTGTGTTACCATTTTCTCCTTATTTTTCCCAGACCTTTAATATAGTGCAATCTAAAATTACTTTTGTATATGTCGCTATCTGTTGAAAGTTCTAAAAAAGCCTTTCGTAATTTTGATTATTTTATTTTCTACACGTAAAATACTGTTCTCTTGTCTGTATTTATTAAATGTACATTGTAAGTAGCAATAAATTGAAAAAAAAGTAAAGCAAAATGTTGTTTTTTTATGCTCCATATTTATTTTTAAAATGTTTCAGCAACGTACCTCTGTATTACTTAAACTTAAAAATTAAAAAAGATGAAGCAAAAAAATAATTACTACAATCACAATAAAGCATACAAACTGCGACGAAGAATTGATCCATCGTCAGAATTAATTTGCTTTTATTTCTATGTATACATATAAATACATTCTTAGCTATCTAATTCTCTAAAATTATTTACCGTTTTAATTAATCTAAGATTATTTGGAGGCATAAAGTGGTCTGTGTTCCAAATATGTCGTGTAACGCTAGATTTCTCGTGTCTATTAAATCTAAAATGGGCAATATTTTCCTTGCAATGAGTTGAAATTAAACATTTCGTCTGCCTAATACATTTTTGGATAGAATCGTTATAATTTATTTCATAGATACCAGATTTTTGTCCTTTAATTTTATCCTTGGTGTTACCTAAAAGTGATTTTAATAAGTTACATGACTTAAATGCTATTTGAAAGGAATGTTTTTTTAAGATCATGTTCAGATTTCTGGAAGTTGAGTGATACGATAAACAAACTTATCATTTTGACCTTTTTAAGGTTGTAAACTCATGGTATAACGAATTAATTTTCTATTAAGTCTATGTTTCTTAGATTAGTTACTAAAAGAGTGTTTATAAACACCCCAAATATCACTTGCTTTAGATTATAAAGGATACGTCTTTACTTAAATTTTAATATTAAATTCAACAAACGTCAAATAGAATTTGGTTAGTTAACGTAATCAAAAAGCATTTATGGTGGAAAGATATATTTGAAGTGGAAGATTAATGGATAGAGTATAGCAATATTCTTCCGTAATATGCATGCAACAATTTAGGTTGCAATTTCCGAACTCTGCAATTAATAGTTATCAATTTGCTAGACAGCTGAAAAGAACAGTTTTGAATTTTCGGAAAATTGGTTTCGCTGACAGATAACGAAAAGTAGAAGACCACACATTCACTCTGAAAATAATATAAATAGAGTAAGAAATGCAATTCACGAGCAACCTACCTTAGTGAAGCTATTTGTGATGAAAATAATACCCAACAGACCATCCCATAAATTAAACATTCTAAAGTAATAAACTGCTTAACCAGATTATACTAGGCAGAACAAAACAATATTAACTTGACCAACATCCTTACAATGAAAAAAATTATTAATATATTTAAATTATGAAACACTATTTTTTATAAAATTATAAACAATAATTTAACATAAATATCTTGATTTTTCTTTTTAGTTACAGTATATATGTTTAATTGTTATAACTTAATGTTCTGCTGCAACTTTTTGGCAATGTCTAACAGCTTCTTTTAAACGATAAACTAAATCTTGTAATTCTTGACTTGTACAAGAGAAATTAATTTTTTCAAGTTCATTTAATTGTTTTTCTTCATTGTATGTTTCTGCAAACAATGTTATCCTAAAAATAGGACCTTCCGCTTCATCAATCCCACTTGTCTAAAACAAAATGAATATTAAATTGATATTTTTAAAATGACAACAACCGATCATACTTTCGCAATATAATCAATTTTCCATTTGACATCGACTATATGAGGTAAATGCGTCCCAATGTCGCCTAATATGATTTGTAATTTGGTTTTATACTTATCGTAAAGATCACAAAGTAAATCAGACCTATTTGAACTAAAGTTACACTCGGTCGTTAATATATTATAAACGCTTTCTTTATTTAGGTTATGTCTAGCAAATTCCGCAATTGCAGTTAGAAATGAAGCGTGTAGTTCCTTAATAACGTCCGGTTTTGAATTTTGAATGGTATGTATACCTAAAAAATTGTGGAAATGATTAAAATATTAAAAAAACTAATCGTTCGAGTTACATGATACGCCTTCTTCTCTGATCAATTCGGAGAAACTCCCTTGGATTAATGTTTTGTATGTTTGATCATTTATTATGCTTGTGTTATTGCTAATATTTAGGGACACTTTTAGTTTTTCACTTAAATTCATATTGTTGTTTGAGAGAAAAGTAATATAAATAAGCTTATTTACAGATCACACATGCGTGTTGTGATCAGTGATCACTTAGTGATAAGCCATATTTCGATTTTCGATAACGGTTATTAATAACCATTATTGACCCAATAACTGTTATCAGCGGTTCTTAGATTTCAAGAATAACCGTTCTTCAAACAACTGTTCCTCAAATTTTCTTTTCGGTAATAGGATTTTTAAGGATAAGGTAATAGATATGTTACAGTTATATTTTTATATATAACTCTTTCTCTTAACTACTTTCTTTTCTCTCTCTATCACTACTAATAATTTTACACGATGGTTTTAATTTAACATCTATATTTAAGTAAATATATTATACAACAACTTTCTTATAAAAAAAAACTGTCAACAACAACTCTATCTAACATCAACTACTCTATATCCCTAGACCTATTATTCATATGGACTAACTGTTGGCAATTCTCCTAACATTCGGCCATCCTGGAATCGATCTCGTCCTCGAGATGGTAATCCTTCAAGTAGGTTGGCATTCTTTTTCTTCGGCTAGATTTCTCTTGGATACCTTCGGTATATTGTTGACTTCTTTTTCCATCTTCAACTTTGTGAACTTCTTCTTCTTCAGGTATCTTCTCGTCTTCGCTCTCTTCTGGAAATTGGTGGGGCTCGTCTTGTATCTCTTCGTCTTTAGTAGTATTCTTCCACAACCTTAATTGACTAACATGGGCAGTACTAGCATATATTCGGTTACTATCTTTGTGTCTCAAGTCCGTCACTCGATAGGTGTCGCCTGGTAATATCTGGGTAACAACCAACGGTCCTCGATACTTCGGCTGCAGTTTTGTTGACTCACCAGTGGCTTTTGGAATAGTTTTCATGTACACTATGTCACCCATATTGTAATGCATATTTGTATACCTCTTCTTATCATATGTTTCTTTGTATTTCTTCTGTTCTTCCTTACTTTTACCTGAAGCCACTTCTCGTAATTCACTTGGTGGTACGTAACTTTCAGCTTCTAATGTCAAATGTCTTAAAAGGCCGTCCTCGAACCTTGGAATGTATTCATACAATAACTCGAAAGGACTCTTCCCTGTGGTCTTATTTACTGATGTATTCAGGTCTCTTTGCACATGTTTAATTTTCTTGTCCCAATCCTTGTATTCTGGATCTTTGATTGTTGTTTGTATTAATGGAATAATACTACGGTGCACTCTCTCTACTTGGCCGTTTGCTTGAGCATGTCGTGGTGAATTCAAAATATGTCTAATACCTTGTCGGTCACAGAAAGTTGCGAGTAACTGTGATGTAAAACACGGCCCTCTGTCACTAATGATTCTCTCTGGTGCGCCCAAATCATTTACAAACTCTTCTAATTTCTTCACTACTGCATTCGCGTCGGTGGTTCTTACTGGCTCCAATTTTACAAACTTAGTTAAATTATCTACCATAACCAAAATATGTTTATTCCCTTTTGTACTAGTGACGAAAGGTCCCAAATGGTCCAAATGGAGCGTAGCAAAAGGTCTATGTCCTGGAGGAATTGGATGTAATTCGCCATGTCCTTTCCCGTAATTCCCCTTGTTTAGAATACACGGTAAGCACATTCTTATATGGTTCTTAACGTAAGCAGTCATTTTCGGAAAATGATAAAATGAACTCATCTTTCTTACAGTTTTCTCGACTCCAAAGTGTCCTTGCAAATCATGATATTTAATTGTCAAACTCTTTCTCATGGCATTCGGTACGGCATAAAGTGTTTTATCTTCTTTTATTTTATATAATATTCCTTGCTTTAGTATATAATCCCTAACTTCTGATTGTTCGGATGCTGTCAGTCTGGGTTTCTTTAACAATTCAATTTTTCGTCTTAACCTCTCGTCTGAATATTGAAATAATGTTACTTCGTCTTCTAGGTTTGTAATTACAAATACAGTTGCTCTATCTATCAAATTCTCTTCATCCTGATTTTCTTCATCTACTGGGGCTCTACTTAATGCGTCTGCATGTGACAACTGCTCTCCTGGTTTATACTTTATATTAAAGTCAAATTCACTCAGTAGGCTATACCATCTGATAACTTGTGGGTTTTTGGTTTTCATTGTATTTAAATAAATTAAAGCTCGACAATCAGTCACTACAGTGAAATTTATATTGATCAAGAAAGTTCTTAATCTGTTCACCGCCCAAACTATGGCAATCAATTCTAACTTACTAGAATGATAACTCCTCTCTGCTTCTGATGTCTGTCTACTAATAGCATATACCAAATGAAATCTATTATCTTGCTTTCTCTGCAAAAGTAATGCACCCAATCCTTTCGAAGAAGCATCTGTGATCAACTGAGTCTCTGTTGCGCCAGGATCAAACACTTTTAGCACTGGCTCGCTTGTCAAAACTTTCTTAATATCTTCATATGCATGTTGTTGCCTCGTGGTCCACCCAAAACTGGTATTTTTCTTAAGCAAATCATACAATGGGTTAGCCCTCTGTGCGAAGTTTACCACGAATCTTCTAAAGAAAGATGATAACCCCAGAAAACGTCTGACTTCATGTACATTTCTCGGAACGGGATAATTTTCTATAGCTCTAATTTTTCGTAATCCTGGTTTGATGCCTCCTTCTATTAATAGAAATCCAAGGTATTCTACTTCCTTTTTCATGAAAACACACTTTTCAAGCTTGATAGTCAAATTAGCTTCCCGTAGAGCATCAAATACTAGTATTAACCTATCCCTCATATCAATCCAATTCACTGCTGGCACTAATATATCATCTAAATAGTATAAGACTGTTCGGCCTTGCAACGGTCCTAACACCTTGTTCATTACTTTCGAAAAATAAAAGGGTGCGTTCGTCAAACCAAAAATCATACGTTGAAATTCCCCTGTTTCGTCGGGTGTTATGAAGGCAGTTTTTCCTCGTGCTTCTTCACTAAGAGGTATCTGTAAGTAACCATGAGCCAAATCTAAAACAGAATAAAACTTAGAATTACTTAGGACTGAAATGTGATCATCAAGGTTTGGCAAAGGAAAGTTCATTCTAACTGTCTGGTTGTTCAATCGGCGGTAATCAACCACAAGTCTCGATTCACCAGTTTTCTTTTTCACTAAAAGTACTGGACTAGCATATGGCGACGTCGTCTCGGTTACTATTCCTACGTCTTTCCATTCTTTCACAATCTCTTTTATTTCATTTCTTTCCCGTTCGCTGGCTCGATATGGCTTGCTCCATACTGGTGTGCTCCCTTCCTTTTCTACGATATCCATTTTCACTACGTTCGTGCATCCTAATTCTCTAATATTCATTGCCACACAGTCTCTGTATTCAGTCAATAAATTGAACAAATCTTCCCTTTCCTGTACTGTTACTTCTTCGCCCACTTTAACCATCTCTTCTCTAATTTCTCCTCTCATTCCCTGTATTTCCGGTAATTCTGTTACTTCGCCCTTGAATACACTCTTTCCTTCTCTTAAAAGTATATTCTTATCTGTTAAATTCAGAACAGGCAATCTTAATTCAGAACATTCATTCACAGCAATGAAATTCACTGTATTTGGAGATAGTTCTACATCTCCACTCATAACAAAGTTAGTGCAGGCTGGTTCTTTTTGCAGCAATGGCAGGTGTAATTTATCCCTATTTTGGAAACATAGTATGTCATCAACTTTAAAATAAGCTACATGTGGTAATTCGGTAAAGGTTCTACCAATTATGATATCAATCGGTTGCACATCATCAGGCACTACTCTCATAATAATATCTTTGCCTTCAACATTGTCTACATTAATTGTTGCTTTTACTATGCCACAAGATTTGACTGTGTATGAACTTGGGCCAAATCCCTTTAGTTCACTTATCTTACGATCTATATTTAAATTACTCTCAATAGCTGCTGTTGCTCGAATTGTACAATCAGAGCTGCCACAGTCAATCAATGCATTGAAATATTTATTGTTTATATTAATTTGTTTGATATATTTTTGGGAACTGCTCTTACCTGTCTCATTGTTGATAATATTCACAGCACCTTGTTTTGGCTTCTTACAATCCCTGGCTAAATGTCCTTTTTCTGAACAGTTGTAACATAAGAACTCTCTCTTCGGTTCTGGGCAGTCTCGTGCCAAATGGCCAAACTTTTGACAATTAAAGCACCTACCTTCGGGCTTTTCTCTTTTAACATGTCTAGTATTCATCCTACTGGTTGTCTCACAAAGAGTTCCTTCTGGCTTACTCTTAATGTCATTCAGCGGTGCCTTTACCAAAATTTCATTCCTTCTCTTTTCTTTGTTGTTTCCCTCGATTCTCTCCTGCCTTGCACTGTTTATTCTCTCATACTGTATTATGTCTTGATACAGATCATCAATATCTAAATGGTTTTTTGTCATTATTATATTACTTAACTCTCGTGACCACAATCCTATTGCTACTTGTTCTTTTATTTCGTCAAACTTTAAATTTAACAATTTACATAATTTCACTTTGTCATGAAAGTACATACTTACATTTTCTTTTTGTATTTGTACTCTTGCCTGCATTTGTTTCCAACAATCTGCTATACTACTTTTGTAGCAAAAAGTTTTCTGAAAGACATTCTTAAAATCAGCCCAACATTTTATTTCGCTGTATCTTCCATCATACCAATGCTTCGCAGCACCTACTAATTTCATGCGTGCTGTCTGCAGTATAAAAGTATCTGGCCAAGAATGTAGATTTGCTGTATTTTGTATATTGTCTAACCATAAACTTGCTTTACTGGGTCCTTTTTGTCCTGTAAATACCTCAATGCTTTTTGATAAATCAGGCATTACATTAAAATTTTTGAAACTATTTGAAGACATACTCTGTTGCTGTATCATCTGTAACATACCTGCATTCTGTTGTAATAATAACTGCATTGTTGTTAAAATATCATTCGCATTTGTTGATGTATCACTGTGGGTACCTGTATTTCTTCCAATCTGTGGGTTCACCTGTGCATTATTTCCGTCAACATTCACACTATTACTTCCGCTTGAGTCTAGCCCTTGATTCTGTTTTCCTAGTACATTCTGAAATTCATCGAATTCTCGTTCAGTCATATTGGGTATTGTCCTTCGCTTTCTGTTCCTTTCACAGATTTAGTTTTTAATCCCACTTTCTGAAGTGTTATAGTTATATTTTTATATATAACTCTTTCTCTTAACTACTTTCTTTTCTTTCTCTATCACTACTAATAATTTTACACGATGGTTTTAATTTAACATCTATATTTAAGTAAATATATTATACAACAACTTTCTTATAAAAAACTGTCAACAACAACTCTATCTAACATCAACTACTCTATATCCCTAGACCTATTATTCATATGGACTAACTGTTGGCAATTCTCCTAACAAGACGGTTTTTTTTCAATTTTATAAATGCCTGTAACTATTTTCACTCTTGCGACAAAGAAGTGTACACCAATAACGCATATGAGGTAATATGTAAGGTAAATGCTTAAGAATAATTATAATATTACATAACACTTACCGATCTTCAACTGTGACCATAAAAACCCTGCCTGTGCCTCGTTCATAGCCACCAAAAACCCATTGACCCTCAACAGGGTGCCCACGATGGTACTTTCGCTTACCGAATTTAGATTCGGCAATCTCAACGACTTTGCCAATACCACCCAACTTTTGTTTGTGTTCAATAAACGCATCAAAAACCACCTCGCGACAGAAGGAAGCCCAATCTGTCGCGGTTGGTTTGGAGATGTTCACTTGTTTACAAATTTCAGTCAGATCAGTATTGGAAACCCATAGATTGACAAAACCTAAAATCTGTAACAACGAAAGTTTGGAACGAGCTAAAAACGTCCCAGTTCGAATGTTAACGTACTGTTGGCATCTCCTTTTTGGTCTAGTCCGTCTTTTTCCACAGTACCACCGTACCCCGTCAGGTCTGAAAGAAAAAATATAATTTACCAAAAAAAAAAATGCACTTTGAGTTCAAAATATAATTTTACTAAAATTCATTAGGTGATGATAATTGTAATACAAAAACCGAAACAGTCACTTTTATAGCTAAAGGTTGAGTATGATATGGGAGGAGGGGGTTACGACTAGTTGATATCATTACCAAATTGTTAAATTCCACTTATGACTATGCTACAGAATTATGATAATTCTCAAATGCTATTGATTTAATATACAAAAAAATGTGCCAAATATCAATCGGCGAATTTATGTTTATAATTTAGGTACAAATTAGGCCAATATAATTAACATTTATTCGACAAACATGATTTTAAATATTTAGGTTTAATAACGGAGTGTTATCAACCTCTAATTGGTAATTTAAAATGAGGTTTAATTTGTTTGACCTATTTATTTCTAAACTCTAATAAATTCTATTTATTGCTCTTATCCTGTATGTGTAATATGTCAAATATTTTAGTAAACTTATGTTTATGCTCTATACAATGGTTTGCATAAGTAGAATCTGTTTTCTACAATTTGAGGCGTCATTCATGTTCTTTTATGCGTGTAGAAAAGGACCTACCAGTTTGTCCAAAATAAGCTAATCCCACATTCACAATTTAATTTATAAACACCAGATTGTAAGTTCCTTTTTCGGTTTTATCTTTACTATTGTTAATATAATTATGAAGTGTGTTGTTGGTTCCAAATGAAGTAAGTGTACCCGCCTTTTTCTTCCAAAAATTCATTAATTTTATTGGAAGTTGTGCCCATATATGTTAAAGATGTGCATTTTGAATAAGTGTTAGGCACTACAGGGTAGATTAGTGAAATAATTTTTGTTTTTTATAAAGGAGGTTAATAACCTCCTCTATAAAAAAAAAACATTTCATTTATCTGCCGGATATGAGCAGTAACGCGCCAAGTATCTTCGGCGCCGTCGTGCGAAATACTGATAGGCGCCTTTACCCTATATGTATTGAGCCAAAATTACCAGCCACTCTCCCACAGTTCAACATTGAAATTTATGACGAACTCTTTAGACTTGTTAGTATTGGTAGGTATTTTTTATTTGAGGCAAACAATAGGTTCACATACAAAAAATATTATTAAAATTTTTATTGCACACTGAAACAACAGTAACAAAATAAAAAACAGTATTCCAAATTATTAAAAAACAAAAAGTCTGTATTCATTTAATAAAATTATTACAGTATGATTATTAGCTTCTATTAAAATGCTTAAGATACCCCTTTCACTTTTTTAATTATTAAATAATATTAATTAAGTTAAATTTATACAAAAAACAGTGTAGATGCAAATATCAAGTACACTCTTTGAAGTAACAATAAAATTATTGCTGTCAATGCTAAAATAATTGTAATAATTGTTTTATGTAAATTTGTTGTTTTGTTGTAAACTTTCAAAAAATGTTTTCAATATTTATAAAATTTAACTTATCACAAGTGGCCGTAGGCGCCTTTAAGGCCTTGGCGCCGTTGTGCGCTGCACGACCTTGCCCATATGGACGGCGCGTCACTGGATATGAGCAATAAATTTAATTAGAGAGTTTAGAAATAAATAGGTTAAACAAACTAAACCTCATTTTAAATTCCCAATTAGTGGTTGAAACTTGAAACTCTCCGTTTTTAAACCTAAATTATTTAATATCATGTTTGTCGAATAAATGTTAATTATATTGGCCTAATTTCTACCTAAATTCGCTGACTGATATTTGGCACCATTTTTTGTGTATTAAATTAATAGCATTAGTTATCATAATTCTGTAGTTATAGTCACAAGTGGAATTTAACAATTTGGTAATGATATCAATTAGTCGTAACTCCCGCCCCCCTCCCATACTAAACTTTTAGCTATAAAAGTGAAGACTGTTTCGGTTTCTTATTACAATTATCAACACCCGATTAAGCTCTAGTAGAGCGAAATCAACGTAGTGAATTTTAATAAAATTATATTTAGAACTCAAAGTGAAATTTTATTTCATCAATGATATATTACTATGGAGTTTCAACACGTATCGCCTTCGTCAATTAATCAAAAAAATAAAGTCTAATACTTACGCGACCGAAGCAGCTACTAATGTCAGGGGGTTTCCACAGCGTGGGCACATATATGTACCCACAAGAGGAATTAACCCCCATGTAATCAATTGCTCTGCCACCGCTTTCGGTTCACCCGCGCAAATCTCTCTAATTTCTAAAACACTTAGACCTCTTCCAGTCATTTTATCAAAAGTGAAACGAATTTTAACGGTTTTTAATATATATATAAATATATGTATTGATATTTACAGTTTCGGCAACAAAAAAAAAAATAAATTATAACATTGTTATTAATGAATATGCAGGACACTAAACAAAATAAGTTAACAATAAACACAATAACATTTTCAACGAATTGAAAGCCATCAGATAATTACTGTTTTTGAACTTTGAAAATTTCTGTTATAAAATGACGTAAAGGAAAATAACAGTGGGATATATGTGAACAGTATATTTTATTTTTCAGATGTTGTCTGTTCTGTATGATATTTACGGTGACAGAACGTTGATTTTGACAGTAAAATTTCCAATTTTGTTTATTTGCAAAATATAAGATTATTAAGACAAAAACACAGCAAATATAAACGTAAAAGGCATTAGTATAAATTCAAAATACCATACAATGGCCAAAAAGTAGATGTTTCATGTGTATTTGGGCGTAAACGTAACGTTTAAGGTTAGTTGTTTTTTTGATCGTATTTTATTTTTTTGTGGATTAAGGGTGCCTCTGTTAGAATAACTTTATTAGGATAAATTGCTTAATTAACACCCCCCTAAACGCTCGTATATTTTTTTTTAGGAAAATCGGTGGCACATGTATTTTTTAAATTAGCCTCAATTCGATGTCTGTTCGAATCAGGCCCTGGGAGGATTTACGGTCAAGGACGTTATGTAATTTAGATCGCGACCCCAGCGCTATAGCGCTGTTTTCAGTTGTTTGTTTACTTTTGCGGCCATATTGCCGCATAGTTTTTGTTTTATTAATTGTCTTAGATAAAAACCAGTATTCACGAGCTAAATACGTATGTATATTTATGATAAAGTTTTATTTTTGTATTATACTGTTTGTATATGCTATTTGTATGTAGTATTTGTATACCGCCTCATTCTGAGCAAACGCAACGATCCGAATGTATGAATATTTCTCCCGCTCCAAATAGAAATCCCCTGAACGCGTTTAGCCAATCACAACACAGTCTGTCTCATTCCGAGCAAACGCAACGATCCGAATGTGCAATCGATGTCATATGTCATACATACTTACATATTATGGAGCCGCGTAAGAAAAATTATCTGATTACCAAATTACTATTAAAGGACTATAAATTGTTTAGTCCTGTGTTATGGTAATGAGTAAATTGCAATACGTTATACTGACGATGGTTACACAAAGCGTAATGATATTATTAATAAGCGATCAAGAAAATTGCAAATAAGGCATCAAGAGATTTAATAAATTAAATTTTAATAATAAAGGTCACAAAAACTATTCATAGTATACTAAATAAATTTCAGAACTAATAAAAACTAAATTAAATTCTAGTAATGTAAAGAAAAATTTACTCTTACAAATAATAAAATAAATTGTTCATAATGAGAAATTAATTATCTAATAACGGAAATTCATCCGTTTAAACTCATCGCCGTAAAATAATTGATGATGTTTGGAATATTTATAATTACGAAAACCATTTAATTTTAGTATGCGGTTAAAGAGTAGCATATGCCTAAATCATTGGAAATATCGCTAAGTGTCAAATTTCAATTTAGTTCTATTGCAGCGCATACTAAAATGGACGTATCATTAGGAACTCTGCAATTTGGGAATAATGGTTTTAAATTTTGTACAGAACCAGTAATGTCTATTTTCTTTTTAAGTCTACAAATTGTAGCTTTGTTCGGGATGGGCCTGTCGCAGTGGTGGCTCTTGATGACGTTCGATGTGAGCTGCTGCACGGATGAGACTGCTTCGTTTAAGCTTTCATATACAGTAAAAATCTCTTCCCTATAGTCACTTATAGAAACGTGTATTACGTATGTGTGCGTTCGAGATGCGAGGAGTGGGGGACGCACGTGGCATACATATGGATGTAAGCACAAGCACATACATACATAGTATAAACCATAGAAAAACTAAAATAGAAGGGCAACTCTTTTACCGGCTTGAGAGATGGGCAACAGCGCCTTTTGTGGCTAGCTAAGCGTCATAGACAGAAATTGTACAAATATTGGTTCGCATCCCAACTATTTGCGGATTTATATATTAAACCCGCAATTTTCAAAAATATATATAAATAAGAAATTGCAATCAAATTAATTTTCTTTATTAAAGATTGAAATTTATGGTATTTGTTAACACAATTATTTTGCATTTTATAAAGAAAATTAACGTGATTACAATTTCCTATTTATATACACATTATACTTTAATGTTAAGCGAAAAATAAGGATGATATTACTTATGGGATTACTTGAATTGAAATAAAAAGTACATATACAAAACATTCGTTTATTGCAAATAAAATTGAGATATATCGTATACACTTTATTGATATTGAAAATTAGTTTGAATTTCATCATCGACAGATGTTGATTGTTGTGGTTCTGTTACATGTTTATGGGGATTATAAAAAGAATTTGCTGGAGTAGCAGGCTCATCAAAACCTAAATTAAGTAAAATACTGTATTCCTACTTTTCAAAAACAAAACTGTGTACCTGGCATATTTACAGATGGAAGAGAATTTGGAAATAATCTAGTTCCCTTTTTACAGATGTCCATGAAGTGGGCACCGCAAACTCTAATGGCATTGTACAATTTCTCATCTGTAAAGGTCATTATTTCTTCATTCTGAAGTCGCTCATGAAGTTGCAAGTTTTTAGAGCAAGTTTGCAAGTTTTTAGAGTAACTTTTATACAAATATAATAGGACCAAACAATGGTGGAAATATGTATCTCGCAAAAGAACTACACAAAAGAGGAAGGACAAATATGAAGATGACAATAGGACCGCTGACCAGTCATGGCAGGCTGACGAACACATTGCTATAAACTTTTCCCCATGATTATTTTCAAAAGTTTATGAACTTTTGATTCAACTATTAATTTGTATGCAACTTTAGATTTTTTACATTTTAAAAAATTGTTAAACTTTTTGTATATTGTATTATGTATGAATTTATGTTTTGACTAGCGCAGTTCGAGGGAGCCCTTGGACCTACTGGGTAATATGATTTATAACTGTTATTATTCTTATTATTTCTTTATTGAATGCATTTAGGGTTTTGTTTAGATTGTCAGATTTTCTATATATATATTTATATTAGTTCATATAGAAATGACAAAGATAGTTTTTACGTTTCAAGTAAATTTTTTGTTACGTTACATTCTGGAACGTTTTGGATTTCAGGGTTTTTTTTTAACATGTGGTATCGCGCATGTGTTAGACATTTGTTCGGTCTGACAGATTTGTCTGTTTACATTAGAGGTTGTTTATCAGGGGTGAAAGTGAAAAGCATCTTTGCAATTTATTAGATATAATTTAGTCCGCGAGTCATTAGAGGACGTTTGCATTTGCTTTGCGGTCAATACCAGCAAATTATTTTACCTCTTTGTGTAAGTTTGTTTTGCACAGTTCTTTATACTTAATAAAGAATAATTTTTTTTTTTTTTTTTTTATTAAACATTTAATTGACAATTGAGATTTTTATTTATAATAAACACTTTCGCCTATACTCTTTTACTGGCGCTGTATAAATGTAGGAGTATTACTACCGCGTTTTCCCATTGGGAAATCGGAGAATAAGTTAACCGACTGAGCATCAAAGTTGGACAGTGTTGTGGTGAATAGTGGTTCATCTTCATTCTAACCCACTATTCATAGCAACATGTACACGATCGTCCTGTCATAGTGTGTGTAGACGAAGAGGAGACTGCACTCCACAGTCTCTGCAATTGTGGTGCCTTAGCAAGGACAAGGTTTGTACTACTATTATTCAACGACTACTTCGAGAAAGTTCTAGCAATGGTAGCAGGAGATATAAATATTGCGCTGTTATCGGTCACTCGAAGTTAGATGATTCGCGATAGCGAAGCCAGTCAAATCGAAACATTTAAAATTAATGAGTTTAAGTGCTTTCTTTTGACTTTTCTTTGTATTTGTATATACTGAAGTCTGTAAATAAATCAAGTTAATTTGTCAATTATGTTGTTTCTGTAAACCTGAACTTTCTTTTTAATCCTCGAAAAACGTTACAATAATATTGCGATAATGGCTTCAGCGATTCAAGTGGCACTTATGTACATGGTACACTAAATTCTCCAATAGCAATCATTAAATCTTCTGGATCTTTGTTTATTTTTGCATAATTTGTAAACTGAGTATTGGAAAAGACGTTGTTGTGTGCTCTGTTTTTTAACTGTAAAGCAAGTTGAACCAAAAAGGTAAATGAGATAGCAGGACGTGTTTGTACATTTATTAATTTCCTTTTGTGCCATTTTTACTTCGAAAATGTTTATATACATATGCTTCTATTGTTTACTTCTACCTGCATATATTTAATTGGATAGTATACATACATTTGATTCCATTGTAGTCAACATTTTCTTTCTCCTTTTTGTCTACTTCATATTTTATAAGACCGGCTTTGGACATTTTATAAAAGAAAAAGGAATACATTTTTATGGAAAATAAAAGTAAAGTCACAGCATTCTTTGCTTGTATTCTATATTGCACAATGTAGAATTAAAGGATTCGGTCAGCACAAGAACGAGCTAGGTGACAATTCGGCATTGAATAACATAGTTTTTAAAAACACTTGCAGTAGACAACTTACGATACATTACATCAAAGATCATTTTTAAATTTAGGCGTTAAATTTTCCAGCGCCATCTTTTGGGAAGATGCTAAAGGTTACTTGCTTTGTTCTTTCCATATGTTATTTACAGATTGCTTCTTTATCCCCAAAATCTTATTTCGAGGGTTTTGTAAAAATTAAGATTACTTTGGAGTTTCTGAAAACTTTATATTAATAGCCTAGGTCCTACAATTGGCCTAAGACTAATCTTTTTATTTTTTCAAATTGTGCAAATTGTGGATGAAATTAAAAAAGTTAAAATTGCTTAGGATAATTGTGACAACAGTTGGATTGTTTTCGGTTTTGAAAACATTACTTTTTCTATTTGTATAGGTCAAAACCCATGAATTTGTATTTCGTACCGACTTCGTGCTCTCTACTTTATCATAGCGCCCCCTTAATATGTACAAGTAAAGATATACGATTACGATACAAGTAAAGATATACGATTTTTTGTTCAGAGCCCACTTGAGTTGGAATGTTTCCGAACACCCGTTATGTTTTATCGATGGTTCGAATATCCCGGCAAACTTTGGTCATGTAATTCCCGATGGTCCCGTACATACGATATTAAAGCTTCTATTTCGTGGATATTCCAAACTTCGTCACACATTTTAATTTTTTTATATTACACTCAATATCCTTGCTTTTATAAATACATAAACACAATAAACATATAATTTCTAGGTTAAGTTGCAGATTTGAAACACCGAACATGCGCATGCGTCATATTTTTGCTTCATGAATTACTACAAGAAAATACGGGCACGTTTGAAATTTCAAACACTCGTCCGGTCTCGTTAGTGTCTGATCTAGTAGCATGTGATTTACTGAGAACAATTTGAAATATGTCGTAAATTAAAATTTAGGACTTAACCTACGAAGTCATATATTTTGACAGTTTCATACATACAAATAAATAACAAATGTGATTGACATTATCAAATGTCATTTGGATTTACGTTTACCGAACAACAAACACATACTAATATATATGCGTCTTATTCTATCAAAATTTCAAAGTAACCTAGATTGACTTTTCAAATGAACACACGTTAAAATCCTCTTGGGCATTTGGAAATTTAAAACTAGTTTCTTGTAATTTGCCTAACCTATCAGTTGTATTACGTTAAACGTCAAATTTCAAAACATCAATATTTTTTTATATTATTTTCAACATGGCGATACGAAAACAATGGAATCAAGTCCCCGCCTCCCCAAACGACACAACATCGATAACAATAGAAAAATCAGTTGTCCATTCTGGTTATTCTGACTAAACACAAATTCGTGTTTAAAATTTAAATTTGTGCCTTGAAACATAAACAACAAAACAACTATTATCTTTAATTATCAAAAATGTTTGGCAATTTATTGATTTAAAACAAATACAACAAAAGCCAAACTTGCAAAAATTAGTTATACATTAGGCTAAAATGCCCAATGAGAACAATTGAAGAGACTTCACCAACAAATCTCACATTTACTCCCTCTGAATATTCACAATATTTATTGAATTATTGTATAGTATTATGTGCGTCGCCATCTATAGCAGAGAGGTGTGAAGTTAAATAAGTATATTATTACTAGAACACTGTAATGGCCGGTTTGTAACTTTTCCTAAACATGCCAACAAATGGAATCTTAATGCGTCTCGGCAACTAACCACAGAAATACCCGAATAGACAAGGGCGGATCATGGAATTTATGCGCAGAATCAAAAATCGTCATGTTGTAAATAGAATTTGTTTATGTTTACGTTTTAGATGTTATTTTATTAGTGTTGTATTATAGGTTATACTGATTTTGAAAATTAGAATAATTTTTTTTTGAACCTTCGTGTTTATTTGTATAGTATACTTTATATAGCTTTAGTTCAGAATCACTTAGTTTTTATAGAATGCGTTGTATACCTTTGTGATATCAATATCCACCACTGACCACCACAAAATTAGGTATGAATTATAAATATTTATACAAAAACTTAAGCAAGTTATGCATTTGAATAAAACCGATGAATGATGAAATTGACTCAATTTATTTTAAAAAATTGCACTAGATTCACCATTTACAGAGTTATATATTATAGAGGAAGGAAATGAAGCAAGCGATCAATGTTCATTCAACGTCAACAGAATTGAATGTAAGTTCTAAGTCTTTCCATTAAATCTTTAATATATTATAGCATTTAATTGTATAACTAGTTACATATTGATATAAAACTATAAATTAAACTCACTAAGATTTATTTCTAGTAAAATGATTTAATTAACTTCATTTATTCTAAAATGTAGTTGCAGTAGATGAAGTGCTATCAAAAGCAGATACAGAAAATGTACCTGAGGAAATAATGGAGGAGATGAAGATACGTTAAGCAACAATAGAATCAGATGGCAATTGTATTTGCATAAAAATATCAATAAATTGTAGCATAAGTACTAATTCTATAACAAATTACTTTGAATAATATTTATGTTTAATTAAACCCACAAGATATTATTTTATCTTTTAATAGTTTATCAATAAAATATTGGAACGTTGAAGGACACATCACCATTATAAATACCTGAAGAAAATCGGGTTACCACTTAGTTATCACCATTATAGTTTTGTTACACTTAAAATTGTAATAGAAAAAGCATCTCTTAATAAAAATAATAAATATATTACATAAATATTGCCTGTTTTATTATTAATAATGAAGAATTCCCAAGTATAGGTACATTATTTTCAAAGTGTACCAGTTCTTAAGTCCTTAAATTATATTAATACAGTAATAAAGTGTATATACTATATGAAATGATTCTAAAGACTAATTTAACAAAAACATGACAGGGTTGTGCATAGACCCAGATGTTTCCAAACGTAAGAACCAAATACCAAAAAAATTGTCGATGAGATAGCTATTTGTACGTATATAGTATTACATTTTATCTGAGCATGGTTTTCTATCAAACTGGCTCCATAAACATATATTTTGTTTATTGTTAGTTGTCGCTGTGTAAGGATTATTAAATATGCTGAGACAATATCAATCGTATCAACATCATATAGAAGAGGTTTAACAGACGTTTATGTGGATCGTAATGGTATTTACTTTATTTGTTTTGCCCTCTTTTTTTCTGATAACCAGGAAACTAATTTTGAACCAGGTAAATGTTATCGTCGGATATGGGTCACCGATAAATTCTTGAAAGTTACATTTTGTATATTGGAGACAAATAGTTTTGTAATGTAAATTTTACAATTTAGAGTATTTCGTGTTTTTAATATTTCCTTCGTTTCTTCTTAATTTTCACATTAAAAGCAGTAGACATAATTCTCTTGGGTATTTCTAAATTTAAAACTAGTTTCTTGTAATTTGTCTAACCTATCTTGTATTACGTTAAACGTCAAATTTCAAAACATCAACAATATTTCTTTATATTATTTTCAACATGGCGACACAAAAACAATGCAATCAAGACCCCGCCTCCCCAAACGCCTCTACATCGATAACAACAGAAAAATCTGTTGTTGTCCATTCTGGTTATTCTGACTAAACACAAATTCGTCTTGAAAAGTTAAATTTGTGCCTTGATACATATAAAACTAGGGTATTATCTTTAATTATCAAAAATGTTTGGCAATTCATTGATTTAAAACAAATACAACAAAAGCCAAACTTACAAAAATTATTTTTTATGATATAAACCCAATTCCGAAAGGAACGACCTGTAAAGAAGAATGACAAAACAGATACTCCCTCTGAATATTTCACTATATTTATTGAATTATTGTATAGTATTATGTGCGTCGCCATCTATAGAAGAGAGGTGTGAAGCTAAATAAGTCTATTATTACTAAAACACTGTAATGGCCGGTTTGTAACTAACTTTTCCTAAACATGCCAACAAATGGAATCTTAAGGGGGCGCTTAAAATAGTGGGGACTTTCAACAATCATAATAGCTACGATTTATTCATACTCTCTGGCTAAGATGCTTCTGCATTATGCTGGTATCTATGTTTCAAATGTAGCATCAGGCATATGGATAGCTCCAAATAAAGTACTTGGTGGATGGGTTGCCTATTGTGTAACATTAACCAAATGTTGAATTGAAATTTATTATTTGGGATCCGACGTTTACTGGAACTTTTATACGATATTTCAACACGCATGCGTTAATTCGCTGCGTGCTTAGGTCACAGTCATACTTGTTATAATTATCTATGGTCACAGTTTAAAGATATAGCAGTTGGGACACTTAACGTATTTAGAATGAAATTTGTCAGCCAATATCGGTAACCTTGGTCTATTGCGACTCTACCACGCGCAGACATAATAACGCGATATATAAATCCTTTAGACATTTTTAAATATCAATACATATTTTTATTTTAATTGACTATAGTCTATTTTTAAAGTAGAGAGACGAATTTCTGAACGTACGCCTGGCCCAAAGTACATGCACGAAAATCTTGTAAACAATTAGTACGCGGCAAAATTCCAATAATTTTTGCATTTGTGACACGCATATATTAAGTATAGACCTATGCAGAAATCAACAACAGGAATTTATCTAGGATGACAGAAGAGGAAAAAAATTAAGTAAATATTAGAAAGTGTAAACGGAGAACAGATAAGATACATAACATTTATTTATTATAATACAAAATATACATTAATAATACATTTATTGTAAACTTACTCGTTCAGCAAAAATTACATTCAAATATTTATTTACAGAAATGCAAATGTAATAAAAATATTTATCATAAACTTATGAGCTGCTGATAACTATTAGAAATAAATTAATATATCTCTATGATGGTGATATCGAACTACAATCAAAATCTTCACTGTCACTATCCTCTTCAACTCTAATGATGAATGGTTCTACTGCTTTGTCAATTATTGCATCAAGATCTTTCATACGGGATTCTTCTTTTATAACATGGTTTATGCATTTTAGCCAAGTAGTAGCTGTTACATTTCCCAAGGCGTCAAGTAATAATTGTCTCACTTCAGGTAATTTAAAGGTTTTGTTTTTGGGAGCCAGTTCATTCTTTATTTGGGCCCAAACAAGCTCGATAGGGTTCAGTTTGCAGTGGTAAGGAGGTAATCGTTACACAGTTTTATTTTGTGATTTTGCTAGTTCATCAATAACATAGGAATTATAAATATTCTCATGAATTTTAACCAAGCTTAACAGTTCAGCTCTGACCATATCCTCATCATATTATATTTCCTTACTTGTTAGCCAATTTTGAATATCCACCTTTCTCCAAGATGATGATGGTGGCTTTTCAATTTTTCGACTATGATATGATGCATTATCTATAACTATAACAGCATTGTCAGGTAAATAGTTTAATATTCGAGAGAACCATTCTTCAAAAACAGTGGCATTCATTTCATCGTGGTAATCAGTGGTTTTCTTTCCTTCAAATAATAATAAGCCATCTTTTACAAAGCCATTACAACTTCCAATGTGCAACAAAATAAGACGACGTCCCTTTCCTGCTGGATTTTTTAATCCAGTTGTAAGCCCTTCGATAAAGGCTTGTCTACGACTGTGAATACTTGTGTCAGTCCACACTTTCTGTACTGTATGACCCTCATTCACCCAAGTTTCATCCAAATAGAAAATTGATCTGTCCTGAGCTCTATATTGTGAAATATCTCTGAGATATTGTCGCCTCCATCTTACAATGTCATCTCTTTCGGTCAAAATACTATTTCTGCTCCTTTTTAAGTATCTAGAGGACATAGCACAATTATATACATGTATTTCTATATAATAAATATTTCTTACTTAAAATTCATTTGCTTTATTAGCAAATACAATGTTGATCGACTCATGTTTGACAAATCTTCGTCATTTCTTACTTGCACCAGCACCTTATCTAATGTCGGAGGTTCATTTTGTCGAAACATATTGTGAACTATTTGGCGTATAGCAGTTTTCACAGACTCATCAAAGGATTTCAGTAATGAAGGCCTACCACTAATCTTTTTAGGATCTGCACATTTTCCAGAGGCTTTATACTCCTTAACCACCCGATACACTGTTGCTCTTGAAATTCCTGTAAGCATACTCTGTAAAATATAGATCATATGTAATAAATTGTATTCACTTGCCTACTACGTCAGAAATTTGTTTTATCATGTCAAGTTGCTTGATATTGGGTGTATCGGCTATAATTTTCTTGTAAGCATTGATCAGGGTCTACTTTTCGGTACTACGCAAATGATTCGTATTTTCACGCTTTTTCGGAGGAGAACAAGCATGTACACGGCCAGCGGCACTTGTACTTGGTTGTGCATCCATATTGGAGACCAACTATAAAACTCTTTTAATTGTATTTATTTCAATATACTGCTTATATAATACTTACGAGTGTAACTAATAACTATTACTGTCGAACTCCGAAAAGAACTGGTAAAGTATATAATGAAATAACGGAGAAATAATAGGAACAAGGCTTAATTATAAACAATGTCAGTTGATCAGAATCTGAGCAAGATTTGTACGGTGTCATTTGGCCTTGCTTTCAACCAATGAGATTTCACTGTCAAAGTGGTCTGTTCAGAAATTCGTCTCTCTACTTTAAAAATAGAGTATAAATATTCTAAATACAAATTAAGTATAGGAAGCGCCAATTAAATTGGCGCGAGGAGGGGGTGTGCAGAAGCCGTTTGTAAAAACGTCCACCCCCACTACTCAAGTAATTGTCAGAATACATTTGTCATTGACGTTTGACAGAACATAATGTCTTTGCTAGGGGATCATAAAGTGATACACGCTCAGAGGTTAGAATTATCTGACATTTGATGTAAAACCAAATACAAATCTCCCCACTACTTCTAATCCTGCGCGAACTTACCCCTCCTCGCGCCAACTTAATTGGCGTTTGCTATACACTCTCATTAAACAAGTTAGTAACAAAATAATGTATTTGGCGACGATAAACAAATAAAACTACATTGTTAAGTTTACTATTCAACGAATTTTAAAAATAAAACTTAGTTTTTGTAGTATTCAATTATTGCTTAATACAGAAGACTCTAAACAATAAATATGCACATTAGTATATTTGAAGAAATAATCTCTTTAAATTATTCTCCATTATATATAATGGCTCATAATTGAAGGATTTTTCGAAAATAGTATGCAAACGATTTTTCTAGATCGCCAACATCCAATGTTATTATCCTTAATAAAACTATATACAATGTGTCCGGGAAAATGTGGGAAATCTCTCGGATTCAGATAGAACATTAAAAAATAAGATGACATGTTCCCATAATTTCTTTCCTAGCGGCCCTCCCTACGGAGATACGGCCTCCTAAAGGACGCCACTGGAAATCAATTTTTCTTGAATAACTTTTAAACTACTTATTATAATTTAATGAAAATTTAATATGATAAACAGTAGTAAGGACCTCTTAAAATACTGCCCTTAAATTTAAATTAGCTTGTTTAGTTTACCAGGGGCGGACTAGGTTGTACATTTTAATGCTTACATTTTTTACACCCTGTATGATAAGGAGTAAAAAAGAATTGTTTTATTTCTATTAAAAAGAACCATGTTTTTTATTTTTTTTTGTCTGCAACAAAGTGTGATACAAAAGTCATTCCAGGAACAAAAAAGTTTTAGTTTAGGTTATTTAATCCGACAAAATTACAAAGATTCTTAGAAATGCAGTTTTGTCCCAGAAAGGCACCTTAACAAAAATTATGTTTAGAAATGTACTCACTAAAGCTTGCAACGATTGAACCTAAATACGCTAATTAGAAATAATCAATTAAAAACTTCATAAGTGGGTTCAACATGGGCTCCGTGAACTCTGATACACTCATGGGCACGACGAATAGAGGACTGCTGTACTCGCCACAACAACCCAGCATTGTTTCTTATCACATCACAATGAAATGTGATTCTCTGTAAAAGTTCCTCCCTAGTATCAACCGGAGAGGAATACACCAAGGTTTTGAGATGACCCCACAGGTGAAAATCCATTGGCGTTAGGTCGGGAGACCGTGAAGGCCAGGCAATGGGACCTCCTCTGCCTATCCAACGGTTTGGATAGACGTTATTCAGGTGGTCGCGTACAGCAACGCTAAAATGAGGTGGGGCCCCATCATGCATAAAATACATGCTTCGGCGAGTTGCAAGTGGCAAATGCTCTATTGAGTATCACCTACAGTCTCCAAAATATTTTCCTCCAATTGCGTACTGTTCTTCTCACACCAGCATCAGTACTTTTTTTCGCAAAACTTCCTAAAACATTAAAGAAAGTTAATAATGTTACCTTATTAACTGGAATCGCCCACCAGTCTCTCTTAGACGTTGGTCAAGTCGCTGATATGTTTTCTGATTTGGAATATTGCGATTAGGATATCTTTCTTCATACAACTTTCTTGCTTCCAAAGCATTGCAAGATGCAAGACCGTACATAAGATGCATATCTGCATACTCACTAAATGTATATCCCATTATTAAATTAAATTTACCAAGATATTCAAAATTCAATAAATTAATATCGAAGTAAAGGATCAACGTGTTAACAATATGAAAGATTACAAGATTTAAAAATTACACGTCAATGCAAGATATTTATTAATTCGTGGGTACTATAGTAACGTTTGTAAAAACAATGCGTTTTTTAGTACTAAAAACAGTTTTATTTCAGACTTTTGTATCACACTTTGTTGCAGACAAAAATAAATAAAAAACATGGTTCTTTTTAATAGAAATAAAACATTAATTCTTTTTTTTTTTTTCCTCGAAAACGGTTCATTTTATCGACAATGAACAAGAGTACCTTTAGCTTAATGTTCAAGGTATACAAATTTGTTTTTTTTAACTCCTTATCATACAGGGTGTAAAAAATGTAAGCATTAAAATGTACAACCTAGTCCGCCCCTGGTAAACTAAACAAGCTAATTTAAATTTAAGGGTAGTATTTTAAGAGGTCCTTACTACTGTTTATCATATTAAATTTTCATTAAATTATAATAAGTAGTTTAAAAGTTATTCAAGAAAAATTGATTTCCAGTGGCGTCCTTTAGGAGGCCGTATCTCCGTAGGGAGGGCCGCTAGGAAAAAAATTATGGGAACTTGTCATCTTATTTGTTAATGTTCTATCTGAATCCGAGAGATTTCCCACATTTTCCCGGACACATTGTATATTAGTCGAAATGACGGCAAATTTGTAATTTTTTATTATTCTAATTCATCATAATAATCCTACAATTACTATTATATAAACGTTACATATTCCAGAATAACCAAATTTTTAATATATGACAATTATTCTCGTTGTTATGGAAGAAGCAATATAAACGTCATTGTTCTTGGTTGATAACGAAAGTGAATTAAAATTGAGTGACATCACTACAAGTAGTCAATATTACCAATATATAATAGACCACGCAAGCGTGACGTCAAATCGCCATTTTCTGTACGGTAGGTCAGGGTCTACGTTCCAAACAAATTTAAAGCGCCATTTGAAACGTATAGTCACTCTTGGTAAAACGATTTTTAATTAATCTTCCTATATTAATATCATTTGTTACTTGGTAAGTATGTAAGCAAAATATCAATATACATATTATAGTTATTAAAAACAAAATATTTGGCAATGGTGTTTTTTATTTGAAAAAAAATATTAGCAATGACTGCAAAAAAGCTTTTTCCACCTCGAAAATTCTGCCTTTTCTGTAGGAAAAATAAAAATAGTGCGTCCCTTTTTTTCACTTAATGCTTGCAAGTAGGAACAAAACACATCACGATTATGTATATCTATCTAACCTCACTTTTGTACTTTAGTTACTCAAGTATAACCGTGCTATAAAACAACTAATATTATTAACATCAGTTTTAAACAACGTCGTTCATACCTACATGCAATAACAATTAAAACTCACTTATAAATAACAACTTTTCACTTCAAATTTGCCTATGAAAAAAATTTAAATGCCGTTTGTTTGGAACGCGATCCCTGACCTTCCGCAAAAATGACGACAGCACTTGCGTGGTCTATTACGTTAAATTAATATCATCGAAGTAAGTATCATATTATATTATAGATTAGGTTCGCCTATCAGACTAATTTTATAATAATTTAATTAACTTAATAATAAAAACAAATGTTTTAATTGTGTAATAGTTATTAAAAAAAATCAAGTATGGTTCCATACAATGGTTTTTCTTTTGATTATATCAGCATTACTTTTAAAATTCCTGTTGGTAAATTTTAATGTATAATACAGTCTCATTCTTGAATATAAATGTAGTAGGTAAATGGAAGGAAATTTGTCACATGGATGAGTAAATTTAGCAAACATACATAAGTCTCTATACAATTGTAAGCAGTTTTTCTGTACAGAAAAAAACTCAAATTTATCAAAAAATATATCTTCTATGGTCTATTTTTAAACTAAGAGTAAATGGAAAAGCCACATTTACGCAGTAAAAGTTACCAAACTATATACTACTATACAAAAAGGTTGTGTTTATGTATAACAATACGTTATGCACGTATAAAGCATTTGTTACAATATGAAATAGACATGTAAAAAATTTACATATCTGTAACTGTACACATGGACAATACATCTCGTATTTTCAGCATTTACTTCTGCTTAATACATATGTTTCTGCCATCTAGGCGTCATCAGTCAAGCTAGTGAAGCAATGTCATACAAATGAAACAAATCTTTATGAATAGATTTATATCTGTATACAAGGATTGTATAAGAACATAGGATAGCCAGATCCTTATACCGGCAGTGTTGTTCGCATCGAGCCGTGACTCCGCCTCCTGTGGAGCGGCACTAGCTTGACTGATGACGCCTAGATGGCAGAAACATATGTATTAAGCAGAAGTAAATGCTGAAAATACGAGATGTATTGTCCATGTGTACAGTTACAGATATGTAAATTTTTTACATGTCTGTTTCATATTGTATATACTACTATATTTATATAAAATTGTTTCAAAGTTTAGTTAATATTACCAGTAGAAATAAAATTAATTGGCAACGGCCATAGCACGCTGAAAAGACCGGTTCTCGTCCGATCACCGAAGTCAAACAGCGTCGGCCGGGGTCGGTACGTGGATGGGCGACCGCTTTTTGATTCAAGAGCGCCACCTTTACATCGATAGGTCAACACGCAATTTTTGCATAACGTAATCCTACCTCTGAAGCAACCAATCACGCATAGTAATTTTGGCGCGATTAATTTAAAACGCTCCTCTTAGTTTAAAAATAGACTATAGTGAAGAAATATATATACAAAAGTTGTCGTTTGGCATTTTAAGTTTTCCAAAAGTGCTTAGTTCAGCACTTTCATAAGCCTTAAAATGACAAAACATCGAGGTGGCATCTAATTCCGTATGAGAATTAGCATAATTTTCACACACCTCACAGCTGTGTGCTTTCAGGCACTTTTTCATGAGATATCCACATATATATCTTAAGTTTTGTTTTATTGCTATTGGGGTTTGAGTACTGACGGGCGACGACATGATTCTAGAGTGACCCCATTGAATGTTTTCATCTAATGTGTCTAAAACAAATAGCATAAATTAGAAATTTTTCATGTACCCCCATAAATAAAAGGCAAGGGGATTAAGATCGGGTGATCTGGGTGGCCATGCAACAGGACAACCTCAACCAATCCATCTTGGATAATTGACGTTAACCCAATTTCGGACTGCAATTCCGAAATGTGGTAATACCCCATCCATGTGAAACCACATGTCTCGTCGAACATTCAGTGGGATATCCTCTAAAAGACCTGGCAGTTCGTCAATAAGAAATTGAAATTGAAGTCATTGATTAGGGCCGCCCAAACGTTAATAGAAAATTCATGTCGAAATTTAGATGGGCGTATAGCTTTGGGATTTTCTGATGACCACCTGTGCAGGTTTCTCAGATTTATAACACCACTTCTCGTGAACGTAGATTCATCTGTCCAGAGGACAGTTCTGCAGAAATTAAAATGAAGCCGTGACTGTCTTAATATCCAGGTAGAATAAATTAGACGGGCATAGTGGTCTGCCTCAAGCACACCGTGTCCCCTGCGATAGTGATATGGATATAAGCCCTAACGTTTTAAAATTCGCCAAACTGTCGTTCGTGACACTCCTAGTTGTCTAGCGATTCGACGTACACTGAGAGTTGGATCCAGTGCTGCCAGGTGAAAATAATTGTTTTCACTAGATGAGAACTTAAAAAATCAATAGATTTCACTAGATTGTTACCACAATTCTAAATGAAACCTTTACATATGTTTAATTACCGGTAGTATATATAATGTATAGTTTTAGTTTTCGTTAATAAAGAAAGAAGAGCTATTGCAATAAAAAAAATGTAAAGCAGTAGGTAGGTATGTAAATAATAAAAGAAACACAAGAATTTCTTGATATATATTTATATATAATATAATACATATATATATTTATTGGTATAATATTGCATAAAGTCGTACCTATTTTACAATAACACTATACAAGCTGTTTTAAACTTAAGTAAAATTTACAAGAAAATAAAAGGTAATTATAGTAAATTACAAATTAGAGCTTATATAAATTGCATTAAATAATATATTTTTATTCTGATGAATACATATTGTTGTTATGTTTATTTGTTACAGTTACAGGAATTTTGTAATCAAAACATGATTTATTATCACTATTTATTAATCTCTTAGAGTGTAGAATTCCAGTTAAGGTAGTAGCAGATAACCGATTTCTGATTTTACTTTTGTTGAGAGATACTGCACTGAATATTCTTTCTACTGAAGCACTACTGTGAGGTAATGTTAAAACTAAATTGACAAATTTTGATAGTTCTGGATAAACAGCAGTATTGTCACATCTAATTTGATTACAGATATTTTTCCAAAAAGAAATATAATCGGCTGCATCCTCATTGAAGTCACTGTTTTGCAATAATCGCCACTCTCTATCCAATGAAAGAAGATCAATATCTTTCCTATGAAAATTTGCTGCTGGACTTAATGAACTTGTAGTTTTAATAAGTTTTGGGTCCAAAAATTTAAAGAACTTAAGTGTCTTTACATTTTCTGCATTAAATGGAAAGTGTTTATATAATTGATGAGCAGCTTCAACATAAAAACCTAAGCATGTTAATTGAAAGTTATGTTTATCACCATCTGAAAGAGTATTTTCTTGAAATAATATAGCTGCCTTCGGACCACAATATACTTCATTTAGTAAAACATAATGTTCTGGGTTTCTATATTGCAAAATAGTTACATTAGTTTTACTCAAATATGTATTATTTATATAACAACTTAGAATAGTCTTGTATACTGCTAACATTCTGTCATATATTGCATAAATTTTAGGAGATTCTGATTGAAATTCCTTATTTAAATCAGTAAATACAAGTAAAACATATTCCAAAAACTCTAAATAATATTTATTCATAGGATTTTGTAAATTATTGTGAATGGATTCAGATGCATCGATTTGATTGAAAGATTCATTTTGGAAATATAATTTAAGAGCTTCATACTGCTCCAACACTCTTTTAACAACAGAAATTAAAGAGAGCCAGCGTGTTTGGCTAGGTTGCAGCAGCTTATGGGGTCTAATATCAAGAAACTGCTGAAATTCTTTGTATTGTGTTTGCCGTTTAAAACTATATTGCATATGCATATAAGTGTATACTTCTCGCACCAGTTTTTCCGTTGCAGAAGGTAATTTTTCACAAGCATGGGAAGCTATGAGTGCTATTGAGTGACATAGACATTTTACAGTAAAAAGATGTGGTATTTCATTTTTTAATAAAGTTTTGACGGAATGCTTAATGCCCATCATTGAATTTGCCCCATCAGCTGCAAATCCTACCATATTATTTTTATATGGAACATTATGTTTATTAAAAAATTGAACAATAACATTATGTATATTTACTGCAGTTGCATCATAGATTGGTAATAAAGCAAGAAATTCGTCATTTATACTAAAATTTTGATTTAATCCCACAACTAATGCTAAGTTTTAAATTCCGGTATGATCCGTAGACTCATCAATTAATAAAGAAAATTTGCTGCACTTTAAAGTTTCTATTAGAGTTTCAAAACTTCATTGACCAATTACGTTATTTATAATAGCTGTGCATTTTGTACGATTACAGGAAATATTTTTTATAACATCACTTTCATTATTTATAGACCTAATTAGTTGTACCAGATGATCAACTGAATTTATAGATATATTGTGTTCTGCAATGAAAGATGCAATTCTTATTTCTATTTCTTTTGTACTAAGTTCCGTGCTTGTAGAGCTTCTTACATATTGCGTAACACAGAATTTTTGTTGTTTGATTAATTTAGATTTAGATTGGTGTTTTATAGAATCATGGTGCTTACGTATTGCAGCTATCCCTCCAAGATAGTCATTACCGCATATTTTATATCTGTAAAACTCTTCTCCTTATGAACTAGCTTCTAACCAATGTTGGTAATCATTGTGTTTCTCCCAATCAGTTTTGTATTTTTGTTGATAAATTTTCTTTTTTTTTGAAGTAGATGGTTGATCTATGGTCGACATAGTAACTGCTAGAAATTAAAACAGATTTAGGGAAACTAATAAAAATATGTAAACGGTTTTATTTGCAGTAAATACTTACATGGTAATAATCCGAAAATTAATTTATTTAAAGAATTCAGTGCGATTGGGCCCGCGTGAATAAGATTCTACCATAAATATCTAATATGATTTAATCCAAAATTCCGCGAAATTGTCTGTATACTTCCAGAAACGTTCTATAATGAGGAATGCGCCTATCGGGAAACCGATGTCGGTATTCAATAACTGCTCGACGTGCACTGCCGTTACAGTAGCCATACATAAAATGCATGTCCGTATACTCTTGAGAAGAAAATCGGTAAGGCATTTTGAATAAAGAAAACATATCCACTCACTAATAAGCTGTTGTATGAACTGAAACGTAATCCTTTATAAAAAATCCAACGTTAACAGTCATCTGAACATTTGTTTATTGTATGATATTCATAGTTCAGCACTTACGAAATTAGTAAGAACCTTCTTTATCATAAATCAATTTCCAGTACTCTTTTTTGTAGATCTCCAAGAAATTACTGTATGCACTACGACACGTGTTTATTTATTTTAGGATAGCATTTTATTATGCGACGTTAACAATCACAGGCCTGTTATTGAATCGTATAACTTTTTTAAATAAAATCAGTTTGTATTGACTTTAGGATTACATTTTTTTTCATGATCTGACAATAACATTCATAGATCTGTAACTTTGAAACAAATAAAAATGGATATGTATACTACAAGTTTTGCGTTTTTGTTACTTGAAATGAAGTCTACTTTACACTCCTAAAATTTGATCATAACGACACTTGTATAGTCCTAAAAAGGTCGCTTTGTCTCCAGTTTGTTAATGTTACCATTTTGTAATAAGTAAATTTTCCGATTTCCGCCGTTGTGACAATTAACGTTTCGCTGTTCATATACTCTTCAGTATTTTCAGTGTCACCATTCTAAGTGAATTGTAGATTATTGTTAACACTTTACCCTATTTTTCCTTGTAGGAAATTTTTAGAGAAAGCTGCGGGCGAGTTAAAGATGGCAGCTGGTAACTTCTACATTAACGACAAGTCCACTCTGTTTGTTGAATGTACAATGGTGGAGACGATTTGTTTCAAAACTGAAATCTCTGCGAATGAAAAGATATAAAAATGTATTTTCGAAAAGTATTATTTTAAAAAATCTGATTCGATCAGTGTATTAATTTAATTTTTTTCTTTCGTATTTATAGTATTTATAAAAATACACATGTATTTATGGAAAATGTATTTTATATCAAGTGATCCAAGAAAACAAATTCAATTTGTACGATATGCATATGTTTTATGCATAATTTACTAAATTGTATAGTGATGACTCCATCTCGACAATATATGAAAATACTGTATAAGTATGTAGGTTATACGAACATATATTTAATATATAAATCGATTGTGTTACCATTTTCTCCTTATTTTTCCCAGACCTTTAATATAGTGCAATCTAAAATTACTTTTGTATATGTCGCTATCTGTTGAAAGTTCTAAAAAAGCCTTTCGTAATTTTGATTATTTTATTTTCTACACGTAAAATACTGTTCTCTTGTCTGTATTTATTAAATGTACATTGTAAGTAGCAATAAATTGAAAAAAAAGTAAAGCAAAATGTTGTTTTTTTATGCTCCATATTTATTTTTAAAATGTTTCAGCAACGTACCTCTGTATTACTTAAACTAAAAAATTAAAAAAGATGAAGCGAAAAAACAATTACTACAATCACAATAAAGCATACAAACTGCGCCGAAGAATTGATCCATCGTCAGAATTAATTTGCTTTTATTTCTATGTATACATATAAATACATTCTTAGCTATCTAATTCTCTAAAATTATTTACCGTTTTAATTAATCTAAGATTATTTGGAGGCATAAAGTGGTCTGTGTTCCAAATATGTCGTGTAACGCTAGATTTCTCGTGTCTATTAAATCTAAAATGGGCAATATGTTCCTTGCAATGAGTTGAAATTAAACGTTTCGTCTGCCTAATACATTTTTGGATAGAATCGTTATAATTTATTTCATAGATACCAGATTTTTGTCCTTTAATTTTATCCTTGGTGTTACCTAAAAGTGATTTTAATAAGTTACATGACTTAAATGCTATTTGAAAGGAATGTTTTTTTAAGATCATGTTCAGATTTCTGGAAGTTGAGTGATACGATAAACAAACTTATCATTTTGACCTTTTTAAGGTTGTAAACTCATGGTATAACGAATTAAATTTCTATTAAGTCTATGTTTCTTAGATTAGTTACTAAAAGAGTGTTTATAAACACCCCAAATATCACTTGCTTTAGGTTATAAAGGATACGTCTTTACTTAATTTTAATATTAAATTCAACAAACGTCAAATAGAATTTGGTTAGTTAACGTAATCAAAAAGCATTTATGGTGGAAAGTTATATTTGAAGTGGAAGATTAATGGATAGAGTATAGCAATATTCTTCCGTAATATGCATGCAACAATTTAGGTTGCAATTTCCGAACTTTGCAATTAATAATAATCAATTTGTTAGACAGCTGAAAAGAACAGTTTTGAATTTTCGGAAAATTGGATTCGCTGACAGAAAACGAAAAGTAGAAGACCACACATTCACTCTGAAAATAATATAAATAGAGTAAGAAATGCAATTCGCGAGCAACCTACCTTAGTGAAGCTATTTGTGATGAAGATAATACCCAACAGACCTTCCCATAAATTAAACATTCTAAAGTAATAAACTGCTTAACCAGATTATACTAGGCAGAACAAAACTATATTAACTTGACCAGCATCCTTACAATGAAAAAAATTATTGATATATTTAAATTATGAAACACTATTTTTTATAAAATTATAAACAATAATTTAACATAAATATCTTGATTTTTCTTTTTAGTTACAGTATATATGTTTAATTGTTATAACTTAATGTTCTGCTGCAACTTTTTGGCAATGTCTAACAGCTTCTTTTAAACGATAAACTAAATCTTGTAATTCTTGACTTGTACAAGAGAAATTAATTTTTTCAAGTTCATTTAATTGTTTTTCTTCATTGTATGTTTCTGCAAACAATGTTATCCTAAAAATAGGACCTTCCGCTTCATCAATTCCACTTGTCTAAAACAACATGAATATTAAATTGATATTTTTAAAATCACAACAACCGATCATACTTTCGCAATATAATCAATTTTCCATTTGACATCGACTATATGAGGTAAATGCGTCCCAATGTCGCCTAATATGATTTGTAATTTGGTTTTATACTTATCGTAAAGATCACAAAGTAAATCAGACCTATTTGAACTAAAGTTATACTCGGTCGTTAATATATTATAAACGCTTTCTTTATTTAGGTTATGTCTAGCAAATTCCGCAATTGCAGTTAGAAATGAAGCGTGTAGTTCCTTAATAACGTCCGGTTTTGAATTTTGAATGGTATGTATACCTAAAAAATTGTGGAAATGATTAAAATATTAAAAAAACTAATCGTTCGAGTTACATGATACGCCTTCTTCTCTAATCAATTCGGAGAAACTCCCTTGGATTAATGTTTTGTATGTTTGATCATTTATTATGCTTGTGTTATTGCTAATATTTAGGGACACTTTTAATTTTTCACTTAAATTCATATTGTTGTTTGAGAGAAAAGTAATATAAATAAGCTTATTTACAGATCACACATGCGTGTTGTGATCACTTAGTGATAAGCCATATTTCGATTTTCGATAACGGTTATTAATAAGTTAACCATTATTGACCCAATAACTGTTATCAGCGGTTCTTAGATTTCAAGAATAACCGTTCTTCAAACAACTGTTCCTCAAATTTTCTTTTCGGTACCTACTTTTCTTATAAATTTACACAAGATCTATTCCTGAGGGAAGGAGACTTGTGGCTCAGATATGATAAATAACAGATTAATAAATATATGTAATATAACCTATATATCATATAATATAATACATACGAATGATAAATACATACAAATAAGTACGTACTGTGCTGTGTAAAATAAATAAACATGATGTGGTGATGCTGAAGTCATGTATGTGATATGTGATGAGATCAGTGAAGTATGAAGAAAAATGTGTCCCTTAAAATGACAAATCTTCCGAAAATTGTTCAGAAAGCTTTCATCTTGTTATATTATAATTATAAATTATAATCTATAAAGTATTGGATGGATCAAAATTATAATTTATTTCACCCAATAATTGTTTAGTAACAATTAAGGCATTACAAGTTTCTATATTTAAACGATTCCGTAATTTTTTGATTTTATTAAATTTAGTTGCGAAAATATCCTTTCTGCAGTTGCAGAAGAATGTGGTTGTGATTAATAATCGACACCATTTTTTTAAAATTTGGATACATCATTGCATTTTGTTTAATAAATATCTGTCCTCAAAATTAATTAAGCGAATCGTCTGCAATTTTTTTTGCTTCATCACAAATGCTCAATAGACGCCATCATTCAAATATTTAACATTATCAAGCACGCTAATTTAGGATTTAAATTTGCTACTAACTTTAATACTGGATCGCTAAAATTAAATCTCTCTTTTATTTATCTACAAAGTTCTACATAAAATTAAGACAAATACACATTAGTATAGCAAACGCCAATTAAGTTGGCGCGAGGAGGGGTAAGTTCGCGCAGGATTAGAAGTAGTGGGGAGATTTGTATTTGGTTTTACATCAAATGTCAGATAATTCTAACCTCTGAGCGTGTATCACTTTATGATCCCCTAGCAAAAACATTATGTTCCGTCAAACGTCAATGACAAATGTATTCTGACAATTAGTTGAGTAGTGGGGGAGGACGATTTTAAAAACGGCTTCTGCGCACCCCCTCCTCGCGCCAACTTAATTTGCGATTGCTATACAAGTGTTAATAAAAGTATATCAATAAGGCACACACAGCATCAATCGTTGGCGATCAAGTTCTAGCAATCGTATACATGCCGAGTATTCATATTTTCGGATGCATACACATGCTCAAGTTAAATAAAGTGAAATTAAAAAAAGAACGTCCTACTTCTTTCCCTCTGTCAGAGTAAAAACCCATAAGGTTATATTGATGCTTGACAGCTGATCAGAAAGAATGTTAATTGATACAGATGAAATGTTTTTAATGAGGCACAATCTTCAAAAGAGAAAGAAGAAAAGAAAAAACACCATTGATTTAATTGCTTTACTTCTTATTTCTTGCCACAGCATATCAATTCGATGTCTGTTCGAATCAGGCCCTGGGAGGCTTTACGGTCAAGGACGTTATGTAATTTAGATCGCGACCCCAGCGCTATAGCGCTGTTTTCAGTTGTTTGTTTACTTTTGCGGCCATATTGCCGCATAGTTTTTGTTTTATTAATTGTCTTAGATAAAAACCAGTATTCACGAGCTAAATACGTATGTATATTTATGATAAAGTTTTATTTTTGTATTATACTGTTTGTATATGCTATTTGTATGTAGTATTTGTATACCGCCTCATTCTGAGCAAACGCAACGATCCGAATGTATGAATATTTCTCCCGCTCCAAATACAAATCCCCTGAACGCGTTTAGCCAATCACAACACAGTCTTTCTCATTCCGAGCAAACGCAACGATCCGAATGTGCAATCGATGTCATATGTCATAGTCATACATACTTACATATTATGGAGCCGCGTAAGAAAAATTATCTGATTACCAAATTACTATTAAAGGACTATAAATTGTTTAGTCCTGTGTTATGGTAATGAGTAAATTACAATACGTTATACTGACGATGGTTACACAAAGCGTAATGATATTATTAATAAGCGATCAAGAAAATTGCAAATAAGGCATCAAGAGATTTAATAAATTAAATTTTAATAATAAAGGTCACAAAAACTATTCATAGTATACTAAATAAATTTCAGAACTAATAAAAACTAAATTAAATTCTAGTAATGTAAAGAAAAATTTACTCTTACAAATAATAAAATAAATTGTTCATAATAATTAATTATATAATAACGGAAATTCATCCGTTTAAACTCATCGCCGTAAAATAATTGATGATGTTTGGAATATTTATAATTACGAAAACCATTTAATTTTAGTATGCGGTTAAAGAGCAGCATATGCCTAAATCATTGGAAATATCGCTAAGTGTCAAATTTCAATTTAGTTCTATTGCAGCGCATACTAAAATGGACGTATCATTAGGAACTCTGCAATTTGGGAATAATAGTTTTAAATTTTGTACAGAACCAGTGAGGTAATAAAAACAACCTAAATTATGTATGAGCTTACTAGTTACATTCTTTTCGTAGTTATGCCAATTATGGCTTTTATGAATTGGCAATGAGGATCTGTTTGCCAAGAAAGACAGAAACTTAACTAATTATAGAATTTGCCACAAACACTTTGATCCGATGTGTAAATTGGTGACTAGAGTTGGATTGAAGCCATCAAGTCTACCAACCTTATTTCTTTTTAAGTCTACAAATTGTAGCTTTGTTCGGGATGGACCTGTCGGCATACCTTCCGGCAAATAAGTCACATACTCTTTCATAAGAATTATCAGCGTGATACCATTTCATCATTTCGGCTTTCTCTTCTAGTGTATAACGCGGCATGATCACTATTCAAACGCTTAAGAGACTCCGTATAGGGTGACAGTGGTGACACTAATTTGTGACATTAATTGTCAAATGGTTGCGCGACAGACTGTTTTGTGATTGGCTAAAAGCGTTCAGGGGATTTTTATTCGGAGCGGGAGAAATATTCATACATTCGGATCGTTGCGTTTGCTCAGAATGAGGCGGTATATATATTTTATTATTTCAATATAGTATGTATTTATGTTTTTATTGTGATTGAAAAGAAAATGGTGAACACATGTTGTGTGAAAACATATCGAGCAAGAGGTGGAGATGTGAAATTTCATAGACTTCCATTTCAAGATCATGAGGTAATAAAAACAACCTAAATTATGTATGAGCTTACTAGTTGCATTCTTTTCGTAGTTATGCCAATTATGGCTTTTATGAATTGGCAATGAGGATCTGTTTGCCAAGAAAGACAGAAACTTAACTAATTATAGAATTTGCCACAAACACTTTGATCCGATGTGTAAATTGGTGACTAGAGTTGGATTGAAGCCATCAAGTCTACCAACCTTATTTCTGCCCAACTATTCTGGTTTGGCATTTCAACATGAATAGACTGACGCCTGAACAACGCTTCCAAATTGTGCAAATTTATTTTGAAAATCATGGTTCTGTTCGAAATACGTATCGCGCACTACGTCCATTTTACTTTTGTTTGAATGGATACGTCAATAAACAAAACTGCCGTATTTGGAGTGATGGTAATCCTCAAGTGTATGTTGAGACACCGTTACATCCAGAAAAGCTGACTGTTTGGTGTGCTTTATGGGCTGGTGGAATCATTGGTCCGTACTTCTTTAAAAACGATGCTGGTCAGAACGTTACAGTCAATGGTGACCGCTATAGAGCCATGATTACTGACTTTTTCGTTCATCAATTGAACAACCATGATGTGCAGGAGCTGTGGTTTCAACAAGACGGCGCAACAATTCACACAGCTCGTGCCACAATTGATTTATTGAAGGAAACGTTTGGTAACCGCATAGTTTCACGTTTCGGACCCGTGAATTGGCCTCCAAGATCGTGCGATTTAACCCCGCTAGACTATTTTCTGTGGGGATATGTGAAGTCGCTAGTCTACGCCGATAAGCCCGAAACGATTGACCACTTGGAGGACAACATTCGCGGCGTAATTGCCGATATACGGCCACAAATGTTGGAAAAAGTCATCGAAAATTGGACCTCCAGATTAGACTACGTCCGAGCCAGCCGTGGCGGTCATATGTCAGAAGTCATATTTAAATTATAATGCCAGAAGATTATCTTTCGAATAAAGTAAATTTCATGTCAATTTAAAAAATTCATCTTTGTTTTATTCCATTTCAAAGTTCTATACCTGTATAAAAAACACACTTTACAATTTCATTTTACTTGTAAGGCTCATGATCTTAAAAATATTTTAACAGATTATATTCTGAAGTTTTATATTAGTACTTACACTAGCAATATAAATAAAGTTTTGAAAGGCCGCGATAGAAGGCAAAATTTTAAAGATCCTCTTAAAAAAGTTGCATATGAAAGGCATTTAAAATATGTTAAACTTAGAGAAGCTTTGAAACAAAGTAAACAATTAATTTAATTTTTAATAGAGTTCTAATTCTAGAATAGAATTTAGATACATTTTATTTTATTAAAATATTTTGCAATATGTATTTTACTGTTTGTTTGATACTTTTCCCATTCTAATAAAAAAAAGAATTCGTTTAATTCTTTTATTGATCATTGAAAAAAACCATTGCATCGATGCTATGTGTTAACTTGAGTTTTTGTCTAGAAATATAAATGTATTCTAGTTTCATTCATATAATATCGTTATATTCTAGAAATATCAAATCAAAAGTAGCAAATACAATTTAAAATTTTCAAATATTCACATTAAACTTAACTATTAATTACAGTAAAAATTCTTTCAATGGAGACTGTGGTTAAATAAAAATTTAAAAAAGGTATATATCCCCTTACCACAATTATTAGTCGGTCTATACAGGGTTGCAGTGTATAATAGTTGTGCGGAAGCGTTTCTCTTGTTTTACTGTGCCCCATGTGCGACCTTTAATTAGTAGTTTTTACCTACTGATGATGACAACTTAGTTGTCGAAATACGTATTTAGGATACGACTAATAATTGTGGTAAGGGGTTATATACCTTTTTTAAATTAATTACAGTATTGAGATTAATCGAGTATTTCGTAGGAAAAGGCGTACTAACTAATGACCACAAATAGTTTATACGCCTTTTTCTATGAAATATCCGAAATGGTTTATAAAATTAAATCTACTAGGTATATATCAAGATTTTAATTTGCCGCCTATTTGATAGTTCGCGACCCCAGCACTTTAGCGCTATTATGTACATCGCTAAACAAGGATAGCTTCCCATCTTCATAACGGGTCATGTCTGATATAGATTGATACATTTACTTAATAGTACTTAATAATCTATGTACAAGTAAAGATATACGATTACGATACAAGTAAAGATATACGATTTTTTGTTCAGAGCCCACTTGAGTTGGAATGTTTCCGAACACCCGTTATGTTTTATCGATGGTTCGAATATCCCGGCAAACTTTGGTCATGTAATTCCCGATGGTCCCGTACATACGATATTAAAGCTTCTATTTCGTGGATATTCCAAACTTCGTCACACATTTTAATTTTTTTATATTACACTCAATATCCTTGCTTTTATAAATACATAAACACAATAAACATATAATTTCTAGGTTAAGTTGCAGATTTGAAACCCCAAACACCGAACATGCGCATGCGTCATATTTTTGCTTCATTTTTGCTACAAGAAAATACGGGCACGTTTGAAATTTCAAACACTCGTCCGGTCTCGTTAGTGTCTGATCTAGTAGCATGTGATTTACTGAGAACAATTTGAAATATGTCGTAAATTAAAATTTAGGACTTAACCTACGAAGTCGTATATTTTGACATACAAATAAATAACAAATGTGATTGACATTATCAAATGTCATTTGGATTTACGTTTACCGAACAACAAACACATACTAATATATATGCGTCTTATTCTATCAAAATTTCAAAGTAACCTAGATTGACTTTTCAAATGAACACACGTTAAAATCCTCTTGGGATTTGGAAATTTAAAACTAGTTTCTTGTAATTTGCCTAACCTATCAGTTGTATTACGTTAAACGTCAAATTTCAAAACATCAATATTTTTTTATATTATTTTCAACATGGCGATACGAAAACAATGGAATCAAGTCCCCGCCTCCCCAAACGACACAACATCGATAACAATAGAAAAATCAGTTGTCCATTCTGGTTATTCTGACTAAACACAAATTCGTGTTTAAAATTTAAATTTGTGCCTTGAAAAATAAACAACAAAACAACTATTATCTTTAATTATCAAAAATGTTTGGCAATTTATTGATTTAAAACAAATACAACAAAAGCCAAACTTGCAAAAATTAGTTATACATTAGGCTAAAAAGCCCAATGAGAACAATTGAAGAGACTTCACCAACATATCTCACATTTACTCCCTCTGAATATTCACAATATTTATTGAATTATTGTATAGTATTATGTGCGTCGCCATCTATAGCAGAGAGGTGTGAAGTTAAATAAGTATATTATTACTAGAACACTCTAATGGCCGGTTTGTAACTTTTCCTAAACATGCCAACAAATGGAATCTTAATGCGTCTCGGCACTCTCGGCAACTAACCACAGAAATACCCGAATAGACAAGGGCGGATCATGGAATTTATGCGCAGAATCAAAAATCGTCATGTTGTAAATAGAATTTGTTTATGTTTACGTTTTAGATGTTATTTTATTAGTGTTGTATTACAGGTTATACTGATTTTGAAAATTAGAATAATTTTTTTTTGAACCTTCGTGGTTATTTGTATAGTATACTTTATATAGCTTTAGTTCAGAATCACTTAGTTTTTATAGAATGCGTTGTATACCTTTGTGATATCAATATCCACCACTGACCACCACAAAATTAGGTATGAATTATAAATATTTATACAAAAACTTAAGCAAGTTATGCATTTGAATAAAACCGATGAATGATGAAATTGACTCAATTTATTTTAAAAAATTGCACTAGATTCACCATCTACAGAGTTATATATTATAGAGGAAGGAAATGAAGCAAGCGATCAATGTTCATTCAACGTCAACAGAATTGAATGTAAGTTCTAAGTCTTTCCATTAAATCTTTAATATATTATAGCATTTAATTGTATAACTAGTTACATATTGATATAAAACTATAAATTAAAATCACTAAGATTTTTTTCTAGTAAAATGATTTAATTAACTTCATTTATTCTAAAATGTAGTTGCAGTAGATGAAGTGCTATCAATAGCAGATACAGAAAATGTACCTGAGGAAATAATGGAGGAGATGAAGATACGTTAAGCAACAATAGAATCAGATGGCAATTGTATTTGCATAAAAATATCAATAAATTGTAGCATAAGTACTAATTCTATAACAAATTACTTTGAATAATATTTATGTTTAATTAAACCCACAAGATATTATTTTATCTTTTAATAGTTTATCAATAAAATATTGGAACGTTGAAGGACACATCACCATTATAAATACCTGAAGAAAATCGGGTTACCACTTAGTTATCACCATTATAGTTTTGTTACACTTAAAATTGTAATAGAAAAAGCATCTCTTAATAAAAATAATAAATATATTACATAAATATTGCCTGTTTTATTATTAATAATGAAGAATTCCCAAGTATAGGTACATTATTGTCAAAGTGTACCAGTTCTTAAGTCCTTAAATTATATTAATACAGTAATAAAGTGTATATACTATATGAAATGATTCTAAAGACTAATTTAACAAAAACATGACAGGGTTGTGCATAGACCCAGATGTTTCCAAACGTAAGAACCAAATACCAAAAAAATTGTCGATGAGATAGCTATTTGTACGTATATAGTATTACATTTTATCTGAGCATGGTTTTCTATCAAACTGGCTCCATAAACATATATTTTGTTTATTGTTAGTTGTCGCTGTGTAAGGATTATTAAATATGCTGAGACAATATCAATCGTATCAACATCATATAGAAGAGGTTTAACAGACGTTTATGTGGATCGTAATGGTGTTTACTTTATTTGTTTTGCCCTCTTTTTTTCTGATAACCAGGAAACTAATTTTGAACCAGGTAAATGTTATCGTCGGATATGGGTCACCGATAAATTCTTGAAAGTTACATTTTGTATATTGAAGACAAATAGTTTTGTAATGTAAATTTTACAATTTAGAGTATTTCGTGTTTTTAATATTTCCTTCGTTTCTTCTTAATTTTCACATTAAAAGCAGTAGACATTATTCTCTTGGGTATTTGGAAATTTAAAACTAGTTTCTTGTAATTTGTCTAACCTATCTTGTATTACGTTAAACGTCAAATTTCAAAACATCAACAATATTTCTTTATATTATTTTCAACATGGCGACACAAAAACAATGCAATCAAGACCCTGCCTCCCCAAACGCCTCTACATCGATAACAATAGAAAAAAATCTGTTGTTGTCCATTCTGGTTATTCTGACTAAACACAAATTCGTCTTGAAAAGTTAAATTTGTGCTTTGATACATATAAAACTAGGTATTATCTTTAATTATCAAAAATGTTTGGCAATTCATTGATTTAAAACAAATACAACAAAAGCCAAACTTACAAAAATTATTTTTAATAACCGTATTCCGAAAGGATCGACCTGTAAAGAAGAATGACATAACAGATACTCCCTCTGAATATTTCACTATATTTATTGAATTATTGTATAGTATTATGTGCGTCGCCATCTATAGAAGAGAGGTGTGAAGCTAAATAAGTCTATTATTACTAAAACACTGTAATGGCCGGTTTGTAACTAACTTTTCCTAAACATGCCAACAAATGGAATCTTAAGGGGGCGCTTAAAATAGTGGGGACTTTCAACAATCATAATAGCTACGATTTATTCATACTCTCTGGCTACGATGCTTCTGCATTATGCTGGTATCTATGTTTCAAATGTAGCATCAGGCATATGGATAGCTCCAAATAAAGTACTTGGAGGATGGGTTGCCTATTGTGTAACATTAACCAAATGTTGAATTGAAATTTATTATTTGGGATCCGATGTTTACTGGAATTTTTATACGATATTTCAACACGCATGCGTTAATTCGCTGCGTGCTTAGGTCACAGTAGTGATGTAAATATTCGGATTAATCTGATATTCGAGTATTCGGAATCGGATGATTTATATATTCGGCATATTCATCCGATTTCGAAATCTTACCACTTCCACATATATACCATTACAGTGATGTAAATATTCGGATTAATCTGATATTCGAGTGTACGGAATCGGATGGTTTATATACTCGGCATATTCAACCGATTTCGAAAAAATTTTATTTCTTAATACTTGTTTTTAAATTTAATTTTTTCTTATATGAGTATAGTTAATTCTGTGGTGCAATTACTTTTTTTTTAAATTTTTGATTGTAAACAGTACGTTATTCCCTAATGAAACCCATTATCGGTGATAAGTATTGTTTTCTTTTATTTAAAGAATATTTAATATTGTCATTATTACTCATTATATTTATTTATTACGTATGTTTTATTATATATTTGTTATTCTTTTAGTAAGTTTATAAATTTTGTTTTATGTACTTAGTCTTTTTATAGAAATAAAGATTAAGTTAAGTTTTATAACTATTATTTATTAATTTATTCCAAATTTTATTTATTAAGGTATATATTGATATATGGACGATAAATATATTAAAAACTATTAATAGATATGCAGAATACAAAACAACGTTCGATGACGTCTAGATTAATCCGTTGATTCCGTTGCATTGAAATATTGACCGAAGTTGGAACACAATATCGTTGCCGAGTATGAATTCGGATTAATTTTAAATACTCGGAATCATCCGAGTGGTTCGATATTCGGCATCACCGAGTATTTTCATTCGGATTATTCCATCACTAGGTCACAGTCATACTTGTTATAATTATCTATGGTCACAGTTTAAAGATATAGCAGTTGGGACACTTAACGTATTTAGAATGAAATTTGTCAGCCAATATCGATAACCTTGGTCTATTGCGACTCTACCACGCGCAGACATAATAACGCGATATATAAATCCTTTAGACATTTTTAAATATCAATACATATTTTTATTTTAATTGACTATAGTCTATTTTTAAAGTAGAGAGACGAATTTCTGAACGTACGCCTGGCCCAAAGTACATGCACGAAAATCTTGTAAACAATTAGTACGCGGCAAAATTCAAATAATTTTTGCATTTGTGACACGCATATATTAAGTATAGACGTATGCAGAAATCAACAACAGGAATTTATCTAGGATGACAGAAGAGGAAAAAAATTAAGTAAATATTAGAAAGTGTAAACGGAGAATAGATAAGATACATAACATTTATTTATTATAATACAAAATATACATTAATAATACATTTATTGTAAACTTACTGGTTCAGCAAAAATTAAATTCAAATATTTATTTACAGAAATGCAAATGTAATAAAAATATTTATCATAAACTTATGAGCTGCTCATAACTATTAGAAATAAATTAATATATCTCTATGATGGTGATATCGAACTACAATCAAAATCTTCACTGTCACTATCCTCTTCAACTCTAATGATGAATGGTTCTACTGCTTTGTCAATTATTGCATCAAGATCTTTCATACGGGATTCTTCTTTTATAACATGGTTTATGCATTTTAGCCAAGTAGTAGCTGTTACATTTCCCAAGGCGTCAAGTAATAATTGTCTCACTTCAGGTAATTTAAAGGTTTTGTTTTTGGGAGCCAGTTCATTCTTTATTTGGGCCCAAACAAGCTCGATAGGGTTCAGTTTGCAGTGGTAAGGAGGTAATCGTTACACAGTTTTATTTTGTGATTTTGCTAGTTCATCAATAACATAGGAATTATAAATATTCTCATGAATTTTAACCAAGCTTAACAGTTCAGCTCTGACCATATCCTCATCATATTGTATTTCCTTACTTGTTAGCCAATTTTGAATATCCACATTTCTCCATGATGATGATGGTGGCTTTTCAATTTTTCGACTATGATATGATGCATTATCTATAACTATAACAGCATTGTCAGGTAAATAGGTTAATATTCGAGAGAACCATTCTTCAAAAACAGTGGCATTCATTTCATCGTGGTAATCAGTGGTTTTCTTTCCTTCAAATAATAATAAGCCATCTTTTACAAAGCCATTACAACTTCCAATGTGCAACAAAATAAGACGACGTCCCTTTCCTGCTGGATTTTTTAATCCAGTTGTAAGCCCTTCGATAAAGGCTTGTCTACGACTGTGAATACTTGTGTCAGTCCACACTTTCTGTACTGTATGACCCTCATTCACCCAAGTTTCATCCAAATAGAAAATTGATCTGTCCTGAGCTCTATATTGTGAAATATCTCTGAGATATTGTCGCCTCCATCTTACAATGTCATCTCTTTCGGTCAAAATACTATTTCTGCTCCTTTTTAAGTATCTAGAGGACATAGCACAATTATATACATGTATTTCTATATAATAAATATTTCTTACTTAAAATTCATTTGCTTTATTAGCAAATACAATGTTGATCGACTCATGTTTGACAAATCTTCGTCATTTCTTACTTGCACCAGCACCTTATCTAATGTCGGAGGTTCATTTTGTCGAAACATATTGTGAACTATTTGGCGTATAGCAGTTTTCACAGACTCATCAAAGGATTTCAGTAATGAAGGCCTACCACTAATCTTTTTAGGATCTGCATATTTTCCAGAGGCTTTATACTCCTTAACCACCCGATACACTGTTGCTCTTGAAATTCCTGTAAGCATACTCTGTAAAATATAGATCATATGTAATAAATTGTATTCACTTGCCTACTACCTCAGAAATTTGTTTTATCATGTCAAGTTGCTTGATATTGGGTGTATCGGCTATAATTTTCTTGTAAGCATTGATCAGGGTCTACTTTTCGGTACTACGCAAATGATTCGTATTTTCACGCTTTTTCGGAGGAGAACAAGCATGTACACGGCCAGCGGCACTTGTACTTGGTTGTGCATCCATATTGGAGACCAACTATAAAACTCTTTTAATTGTATTTATTTCAATATACTGCTTATATAATACTTACGAGTGTAACTAATAACTATTACTGTCGAACTCCGAAAAGAACTGGTAAAGTATATAATGAAATAACGGAGAAATAATAGAAACAAGGCTTAATTATAAACAATGTCAGTTGATCAGAATCTGAGCAAGATTTGTACGGTGTCATTTGGCCTTGCTTTCAACCAATGAGATTTCACTGTCAAAGTGGTCTGTTCAGAAATTCGTCTCTCTTCTTTAAAAATAGAGTATAAATATTCTAAATACAAATTAAGTATAGGAAGCGCCAATTAAATTGGCGCGAGGAGGGGGTGCGCAGAAGCCGTTTGTAAAAACGTCCACTCCCACTACTCAAGTAATTGTCAGAATACATTTGTCATTGACGTTTGACAGAACATAATGTCTTTGCTAGGGGATCATAAAGTGATACACGCTCAGAGGTTAGAATTATCTGACATTTGATGTAAAACCAAATACAAATCTCCCCACTACTTCTAATCCTGCGCGAACTTACCCCTCCTCGCGCCAACTTAATTGGCGTTTGCTATACACTCTCATTAAACAAGTTAGTAACAAAATAATGTATTTGGCGACGATAAACAAATAAAACTACATTGTTAAGTTTACTATTCAACGAATTTTAAAAATAAAACTTAGTTTTTGTAGTATTCAATTATTGCTTAATACAGAAGACTCTAAACAATAAATATGCACATTAGTATATCTGAAGAAATAATCTCTTTAAATTATTCTCCATTATATATAATGGCTCATAATTGAAGGATTTTTCGAAAATAGTATGCAAACGATTTTTCTAGATCGCCAACATCCAATGTTATTATCCTTAATAAAACTATATACAATGTGTCCGGGAAAATGTGGGAAATCTCGCGGATTCAGATAGAACATTAAAAAATAAGATGACATGTTCCCATAATTTCTTTCCTAGCGGCCCTCCCTACGGAGATACGGCCTCCTAAAGGACGCCACTGGAAATCAATTTTTCTTGAATAACTTTTAAACTACTTATTATAATTTAATGAAAATTTAAAAGTAGTAAGGACCTCTTAAAATACTGCCCTTAAATTTAAATTAGCTTGTTTAGTTTACCAGGGGCGGACTAGGTTGTACATTTTAATGCTTACATTTTTTACACCCTGTATGATAAGGAGTAAAAAAGAATTGTTTTATTTCTATTAAAAAGAACCATGTTTTTTTATTTTTTTTTGTCTGCAACAAAGTGTGATACAAAAGTCATTCCAGGAACAAAAAAGTTTTAGTTTAGGTTATTTAATCCGACAAAATTACAAAGATTCTTAGAAATGCAGTTTTGTCCCGAAAGGCACCTTAACAAAAATTATGTTTAGAAATGTACTCACTAAAGCTTGCAACGATTGAACCTAAATACGCTAATTAGAAATAATCAATTAAAAACTTCATAAGTGGGTTCAACATGGGCTCCGTGAACTCTGATACACTCATGGGCACGACGAATAGAGGACTGCTGTACTCGCCACAACAACCCAGCATTGTTTCTTATCACATCACAATGAAATGTCATTCTCTGTAAAAGTTCCTCCCTAGTATCAACCGGAGAGGAATACACCAAGGTTTTGAGATGACCCCACAGGTGAAAATCCATTGGCATTAGGTCGGGAGACCGTGAAGGCCAGGCAATGGGACCTCCTCTGCCTATCCAACGGTTTGGATAGACGTTATTCAGGTGGTCGCGTACAGCAACGCTAAAATGAGGTGGGGCCCCATCATGCATAAAATACATGCTTCGGCGGGTTGCAAGTGGCAAATGCTCTATTGAGTATCACCTACAGTCTCCAAAATATTTTCCTCCAATTGCGTACTGTTCTTCTCACACCAGCATCAGTACTTTTTTTCGCAAAACTTCCTAAAACATTAAAGAAAGTTAATAATGTTACCTTATTAACTGGAATCGCCCACCAGTCTCTCTTAGACGTTGGTCAAGTCGCTGATATGTTTTCTGATTTGGAATATTGCGATTAGGATATCTTTCTTCATACAACTTTCTTGCTTCCAAAGCATTGCAAGATGCAAGACCGTACATAAGATGCATATCTGCATACTCACTAAATGTATATCCCATTATTAAATTAAATTTACCAAGATATTCAAAATTCAATAAATTAATATCGAAGTAAAGGATCAAAGTGTTAACAATATGAAAGATTACAAGATTTAAAAATTACACGTCAATGCAAGATATTTATTAATTCGTGGGTACCATAGTAACGTTTGTAAAAACAATGCGTTTTTTAGTACTAAAAACAGTTTTATTTCAGACTTTTGTATCACACTTTGTTGCAGACAAAAAAAAATAAAAAAACATGGTTCTTTTTAATAGAAATAAAACATTAATTCTTTTTTTTTTTTCCTCGAAAACGGTTCATTTTATCGACAATGAACAAGAGTACCTTTAGCTTAATGTTCAAGGTATACAAATTTGTTTTTTTTAACTCCTTATCATACAGGGTGTAAAAAATGTAAGCATTAAAATGTACAACCTAGTCCGCCCCTGGTAAACTAAACAAGCTAATTTAAATTTAAGGGTAGTATTTTAAGAGGTCCTTACTACTGTTTATCATATTAAATTTTCATTAAATTATAATAAGTAGTTTAAAAGTTATTCAAGAAAAATTGATTTCCAGTGGCGTCCTCCTTTAGGAGGCCGTATCTCCGTAGGGAGGGCCGCTAGGAAAAAAATTATGGGAACTTGTCATCTTATTTGTTAATGTTCTATCTGAATCCGAGAGATTTCCCACATTTTCCCGGACACATTGTATATTAGTCGAAATGACGGCAAATTTGTAATTTTTTATTATTCTAATTCATCATAATAATCCTACAATTACTATTATATAAAAGTTACATATTCCAGAATAACCAAATTTTTAATATATGACAATTATTCTCGTTGTTATGGAAGAAGCAATATAAACGTCATTGTTCTTGGTTGCTAACGAAAGTGAATTAAAATTGAGTGACATCACTACAAGTAGTCAATATTACCAATATATAATAGACCACGCAAGCGTGACGTCAAATCGCCATTTTCTGTACGGTAGGTCAGGGTCTACGTTCCAAACAAATTTAAAGCGCCATTTGAAACGTATAGTCACTCTTGGTAAAACGATTTTTAATTAATCTTCCTATATTAATATCATTTGTTACTTGGTAAGTATGTAAGCAAAATATCAATATACATATTATAGTTATTAAAAACAAAATATTTGGCAATGGTGTTTTTTATTCGAAAAAAAATATTAGCAATGACTGCAAAAAAGCTTTTTCCACCTCGAAAATTCTGCCTTTTCTGTAGGAAAAATAAAAATAGTGCGTCCCTTTTTTTCACTTAATGCTTGCAAGTAGGAACAAAACACATCACGATTATGTATATCTATCTAACCTCACTTTTGTACTTTAGTTACTCAAGTATAACCGTGCTATAAAACAACTAATATTATTAACATCAGTTTTAAACAACGTCGTTCATACCTACATGCAATAACAATTAAAACTCACTTATAAATAACAACTTTTCACTTCAAATTTGCCTATGAAAAAAATTTAAATGCCGTTTGTTTGGAACGCGATCCCTGACCTTCCGCAAAAATGACGACAGCACTTGCGTGGTCTATTACGTTAAATTAATATCATCGAAGTAAGTATCATATTATATTATAGATTAGGTTCGCCTATCAGACTAATTTTATAATAATTTAATTAACTTAATAATAAAAACAAATGTTTTAATTGTGTAATAGTTATTAAAAAAAATCAAGTATGGTTCCATACAATGGTTTTCCTTTTGATTATATAGCGCAGTTCGAGGGAGCCGTTGGACCTACTGGGTAATATGATTTATAACTGTTATTATTCTTATTATTTCTTTATTGAATGCATTTAGGGTTTTGTTTACATTGTCAGATTTTCTATATATATATTTATATTAGTTCATATATAAATGACAAAGATAGTTTTTACGTTTCAAGTAAATTTTTTGTTACGTTACATTCTGGAACGTTTTGGATTTCAGGGTTTTTTTTACATGTGGTATCGCGCATGTGTTAGACATTTGTTCGGTCTGACAGATTTGTCTGTTTACATTAGAGGTTGTTTATCAGGGGTGAAAGTGAAAAGCATCTTGGCAATTTATTAGATATAATTTAGTCCGCGAGTCATTAGAGGACGTTTGCATTTGCTTTGCGGTCAATACCAACAAATTATTTTACCTCTTTGTGTAAGTTTGTTTTGCACAGTTCTTTATACTTAATAAAGAATAATTTTTTTTTTTTTTTTTTATTAAACATTACATTGACAATTGAGATTTTTATTTATAATAAACACTTTCGCCTATACTCTTTTACTGGCGCTGTATAAATGTAGGAGTATTACTACCGCGTTTTCCCATTGGAAAACCGGAGAATAAGTTAACCGACTGAGCATCAAAGTTGGACAGTGTTGTGGTGAATAGTGGTTCATCTTCATTCTAACCCACTATTCATAGCAACATGTACACGATCGTCCTGTCACAGTGTGTGTAGACGAAGAGGAGACTGCACTCCACAGTCTCTGCAATTGTGGTGCCTTAGCAAGGACAAGGTTTGTACTACTATTATTCAACGACTACTTCGAGAAAGTTCTAGCAATGGTAGCAGGAGATATAAATATTGCGCTGTTATCGGTCACTCGAAGTTAGATGATTCGCGATAGCGAAGCCAGTCAAATCGAAACATTTAAAATTAATGAGTATAAGTGCTTTCTTTTGACTTTTCTTTGTATTTGTATATACTGAAGTCTGTAAATAAATCAAGTTAATTTGTCAATTATGTTGTTTCTGTAAACCTGAACTTTCTTTTTAATCCTCGAAAAACGTTACAATAATATTGCGATAATGGCTTCTGCGATTCAAGTGGCACTTATGTACATGGTACACTAAATTCTCCAATAGCAATCATTAAATCTTCTGGATCTTTGTTTATTTTTGCATATGTTGTAAACTGAGTATTGGAAAAGACGATGTTGTGTGCTCTGTTTTTTAACTGTAAAACAAGTTGAACCAAAAAGGTAAATGAGATAGCAGGACGTGTTTGTACATTTATTAATTTCCTTTTGTGCCATTTTTACTTCGAAAATGTTTATATACATATGCTTCTATTGTTTACTTCTACCTGCATATATTTAATTGGATAGTATACATACATTTGATTCCATTGTAGTCAACATTTTCTTTCTCCTTTTTGTCTACTTCATATTTTATAAGACCGGCTTTGGACATTTTATAAAAGAAAAAGGAATACATTTTTATGGAAAATAAAAGTAAAGTCACAGCATTCTTTGCTTGTATTCTATATTGCACAATGTAGAATTAAAGGATTCGGTCAGCACAAGAACGAGCTAGGTGACAATTCGGCATTGAATAACATAGTTTGTAAAAACACTTGCAGTAGACAACTTACGATACATTACATCAAAGATCATTTTTAAATTTAGGCGTTAAATTTTCCAGCGCCATCTTTTGGGAAGATGCTAAAGGTTACTTGCTTTGCTCTTTCCATATGTTATTTACAGATTGCTTCTTTATCCCCAAAATCTTATTTCGAGGGTTTTGTAAAAATTAAGATTACTTTGGAGTTTCTGAAAACTTTATATTAATAGCCTAGGTCCTACAATTGGCCTAAGACTAATCTTTTTATTTTTTTCAAATTGTGCAAATTGTGGATGAAATTAAAAAAGGTAAAATTGCTTAGGATAATTGTGACAACAGTTGGATTGTTTTCGGTTTTGAAAACATTACTTTTTCTATTTGTATAGGTCAAAACCCATGAATTTGTATTTCGTACCGACTTCGTGCTCTCTACTTTATCATAGCGCCCCCTTAAAACATCCAACAATGATAAATAAGTACAGCAAACGCCAATTAAGTTTTGCGCGAGGAGGGGGTGCGCAGCAGCCGTTTTTAAAAACGTCCACCCCCACTACTCAAGTATTGTCAGAATACATTTGTCATTGACGTTTGACGGAACATAATGTCTTTGCTAGGGGATCATAAAGTGATACACGCTCAGAGGTTAGAATTATCTGACATTTGATGTAAAACCAAATACAAATCTCCCCACTACTTCTAATCCTGCGCGAACTTCCCCGTCCTCGCGCCAAGTTAATTGGCGTTTGCTTATACTGTGCTGTGTAAAATAAATAAACATGATGTGGTGATGCTGAAGTCATGTATATGATGACTCATCATATACATCTCACTCATATACACTCATCATTGATGAGTGAAGTATGAAGAAAAATGTGTCCCTTAAAATGACAAATCTTCCGAAAATTGTTCAGAAAGCTTTCATCTTCTGTTATATTATAAATTATAATCTAATAAAGTATTGGATGGATTAAAATTATAATTTGTTTCACCCAATAATTGTTTAGTAACAATTAAGGCATTACAAGTTTCTATATTTAAACGATTCCGTAATTTTTTGATTTTATTAAATTTAGTTGCGAAAATATCCTTTCTGCAGTTGCAGAAGAATGTGGTTGTGATTAATAATCGACACTAATTTTTTAAAATTTGGATACATCATTGCATTTTGTTTGATAAATATCTGTCCTCAAAATTAATGAAGCGGATCGTCTGCAATTTTTTTTGCTTCATCACAAATGCTCAATAGACGCCATCATTCAAATATTTAACATTATCAAGCACGCTAATATAGGATTTAAATTTGCTACTAACTTTAATACTGGATCGCTAAAATTAAATCTTTCTTTTATTTATCTACAAAGTTCTACATAAAATTAAGACAAATACACATTAGTACAAGTGTAAGTATATCAATAAGGCAGCAATTACACAGCATCAATCGTTGGCGATCAAGTTCTAGCAATCGTATACATGCCGAGTATTCATATTTTCGGATGCATACACAAAAGCTCGAGTTAAATACCCACCACCCTCTTGGCGTCCCACGCTACCAGTTTGTCGAAAAACTGGAACAATTCTGATTAGTGTACACTGAAAAGTATTATAATCAAAAGCAAGGTTGGGAAATTCATCTCGAAATTCTTCCAAACAAGCTTGACGTTGTGTACGTTAGTAAATACCATTTTCAAAATTAAAAAATATAAATTAGTATCTTCGATATTAGATTCTGACAATTTTTGACAGACAACAGTTGACATTTAATAATTATTACAAATCAGATACTTAAGTAAAGATATACGATTTTTTTATCAGCGCCCACTTGACTTCGAATGTTTCTGAACATCCGTTATACATAAAAATAAGTAACAAGTAATTATTTTAGTTTAATCAATAAAAATAACCCTTTGGTATCCAAAAAAACTGTGACCATAACCTTTTCACGAAACGGGTTTTACTTTCTTGGGAGCAGGTTCTTCAGGAGACATCCATTATTGCGACTATATTTTCGTTTTTGGAGTATAACGATGTATTCAAGTTTCATCTCTGCGACGGAAGAATTCACTTGGATTACATTTGAAGATAGCTAAACATTCTTCTGATATTTGGATGTAGGTAAGTGCGCAGTTAATAAGCATTAAGCAAATGTGGCACCTAAGTATCTTGCTGATAGCTTAAATGTTCATGCAAAATATTACATACCCGTTGAGTTGAAATGTTTACATCATTAGCTGTCTCACGTACTTTCAATCGACGATAGCTACTTACAAGAACATGAACTTTACTAACAACTTCTGGAGTGGTTACAGTAAATGACGGTTCAGCACGTTCTGTATCATCCGTGCTCATATAACAACTTTTAAAAGCAGAAAATCACTTACCAATTATTCCATTAGACGAAACAGGTAAAAAATAATGTTTAATTAACACTCTGGATTTTTTTTTCTCCATATTTACACAACGAAAACAGTTTTTTTTTAATGTGTATAAAACACAACCTACCTGTCAGATTTGTTTGAAATTTTGACAATAGACATCGGAAACATGGCGGAATCAGTAACTTAATCAGCATTGCGAAAGTGTTGTCACTCTTTGAAAAATCACTCGTCTTCCGTCAATCCGCCTCCGTATAGAATACGAGGCTTGTCCGGAAACTAAGTTCCGTTTCGTTTTACCGCCACCGTAGCGCTATTATCGTAGTTCCGCGCATGCACACGTGTCTCTCTAGTTCATTGTGTTTCCGCTGATGCCAGTACAGCCGGATTGTATTGTGTTTACATTTGTTAGTAATCGTTCAAAATGTTTAAGACAATTGCTGAGCTCGCCGACTGTGAAATGCGTTCTGTAATAAGGTTTTTGTACGCAAGAAATATTAAGCCAGCTGAAATTCATCGTCAATTTATAGATATTTATGGTGAAAATGGAACGGTAAGAAAGTTGGTTGGATAATTCAATGATGGACGAACCACTGTTCATGACGAAACACGGAGGGGCAGCCTTCTGTTGTCAATGATGATTTGGTTGAAAAATTGAATAAGATAATTCGTGAAAACAGACGGTTCAAAATAACAATGCTTAGACTACGACCAAGTAAATCTGACCCCCGGAAAATATGCGAACTAATTTACCAACGTCTTGCTCCGCACACCCTCTAACCCACACTTTACACGTTCGACAGCTGTGTACAGTCCCGTTCATGCTCCGTCATTTACAGTGCTCCTTTACTTGTTTATTAAATCGTTGTTTTAATATTCCCTTGCGTTCTTACTCGTTTCTATTATTTTTTGCTTCTTTTTGAATATCCGAACAGTTTTTCTTAAAAGTATTTCATTTTCTGTTGTTAGCTAAAGGTAAGTAATAATATAACCTCAATTATTTTTACGCGTTTACTTATGTTACAAATATGTTGTAGATTATCCACATCATCTTCATTATGGCTAAACGAAAATCGGAGAAAGATGACGCTTTGACTATACTGGAGACAGTTATCGAGTTTTGTGAGGAAGAGAAACGAATAGGCCACTATGCTTTTCCTGTATAGCAAGTCATTAGAAGAGTAGCTGCAATGACAGGAAAATCAGAAAAAAGTATTAAGCGTATCAAAACCAATTTACGCAAGAGTTTGGAGGACCAATCTTCATCTTCTACTATCCATATACAGCCAAGAAAGGAGAAAAAGTCCAAAATTATATTAGATGATGCGGACAAGTAATATACGACAAGATATTGTGGCCTGGCGAGCACGATATTTACGATTTAAAATGTATAACGATATTCTTGGTGAAAACAAGAGACCCCTGGTATATCTTGATGAGAGTTACGTGAAGAATATACAATATCACCCTGAGATGTTAAAGTGTGAATTGCTTGAATTAGTGAGACGTAATAAACCAGAACCTGAATATGAAATAGACAATTATGCAGCAACATTAGGTCATTCGGTGCTAAGATTACCGCCATATCACTGCGATCTTAACCCAATCGAAATGATTTGGAGCATGGTGAAAAGGAAGGTGGCCTCTAGAAATATTGATGGTAGTTGCGATGTTGAGGGTTTAATTTTGCAGGCTTTTAGTGAAATTACTCCAAATTTATGGCAAGCTGAATGCAGACATGTTCACAAAATAGAAAAAGAATATATCGAAAGGGATCAATTAATGGATATACACGAAGAATTTATTATTAGATTATGCGAATCAGATTCAGAAACGGATTGGTTACAATCGGATGATGAATAAGAATTTTGTAGTGTATTTATAATTCTATATTAATTATTTCTTGTATTACTGTAGTATTTTTGAATAAATCATATATATTCTTGTTGTTTTCTCCAAAATGTTTTAAAAATGTGTATGCATATTAATATTATAACATTCTACCTTTTTTTAACTGCAATCTTTACATTAACATTTGACATTAACGATACGACTGATTCAAATACTGACGCGTTCAGTTTTTTTCTGGGAATGTACACAACAAACCGACAGTGCTGCTTGAAGGGTCACGCTTCGTTGGTCGTACTCGAGTTTTCACAAAGTTCATAAACTGTTTTGCGATAACGACGAAAAACAGTGTCTGTTGTCTTCACTGGCGGCGTCATTCTATGAAGAGGGTATAGAAAAATTGATTTTCCGCTATGACAAATGTCTAAATCAGGAAAATTATAAGCCAAGAACGGGCCACTACAAAGAATACTTATTAACACAAATATTTTTATTTTTAAATAGTATGAATTACTACATATGATAAAAATAAAAGAACATTCAAAAATGTTTGTTGTAATTATCTAATCGTAATGTAATCTAATCATTACAATGTAATATTTCATGTTTTATTATTTTGATGCATGACATTGCATTGACCTAACAATTTTGTTTATGTTTGGCTCCACATTAAAAGTCTGAACATATTCAGACATAATTTTTGTAAGTTTAGCTTTTATTGTTTTTATTTTAAATAAAGCAATAATAAGCTAGACTTTTTAGAATATTTTAAATTAATAGAGTATTAGCAGTTACAAAAGCGGCGTTGTGTTATTTATTTGGAGCTTTAATATTCTAAATAAAGAAAAGATCATTTCACTAGTAAAATTATGTTGGTCTTTTATATCAACTGCAGAAGATTAATTAATATCAAGAACTAATTAAAATAACTAAACTGCCCGAATATGAATATAGTAGTGTGTGCTACGCAAGTGTTCTACCACACTGTTTAACTATTTCCATCCAAACACCATTTTTTTGCGAATATAGTGGAGATTCAATAAAAAAAATGCCGTTTATTAGTGTTCCACATTCGCATATTCTGAGAATTGATGTAGGGGGAGTCGGGTAATTGTGCGCACTTAAGGCTAAACTGCTATATTTTCTAAATTAAACAAATTTAGATTTCCAGATTTTGTGCCAAGATACTTTAAGTATTTAGCTATAATCATCCGCTTTAGATTTTTTGTAAAAATTTATATGGTGGTAGTGAAAAATAATATAAAAAAAGTAGCACTGCGCACAATTACCTGCCGTATGCGGCTAATGGTGCGCAAGTGGAGGTTAATTGTGCGCATTCATACAATTGACTAAAAACAAAAAAAAACCTTGAAAAAGGAAATTAGTTATGATTTTTTATTAACAAACTTTATTAAACATTATATGTATTATTATCCTTGTACATTAAAAATATATAAATATGTATAAATGTATGTATATGTGTGTGTATGTATAAATATGTATAAAAAATAAAGTTTTGGTGTAACTAAACATAATTTCTCGAAAATTTAAATTTTTCTAAAACAAAAATAAATAAAATTTTATGTATCGCACAAATCGCAAACATATCCTTCAGGACCATCCTCTCCCGTACACAGAGTGAATGTGCCCATTTCTTACAAATCGAGCATTTGAATCACATTTCATCTTTTATACTGCCTTCACCACAAATAATGCAAATCTCGTTGTCTGACTCGATATCGTCTACTACATCATCATCACATACTGCAGTCTCTGAAATATCTTCTGATTCACTGTTTTCGAAGACTTTTCTTTTTGGTCCTTTTTTGCGGTCGTTTATAATTTTACTGTGACTTTTTCTTTCTTTTTCTGCTAAGTGCTTTTGCCTGTCTGCTTTTTTAGCTTCCGCTTCTTCCAATTTTTCTCTGTTTGGTGTTTCTGTCAATATCTTAGACTTTTGCTTCTTGCGAACACGTGACTTATTGACTGTAAATGGTTGCGGGAGTGGACTCAACTCTTCAAAACTAACAGATGTACCAGGAACAGGGTCAACAGGAACTTCAAGTCTCTTAAAAGATCCAACACAGCCTGAAGAAGTAGAAGGTGACTCATCATCAGTCACAATTGGAAGATGATGAGAAGCTGCTAGAAAATCTTCATCAGTAAATTTATCTGGCTGGTAGGGCCATATTCCTGTTGCGTCAAATCCTGATTGGGCTTTATTCATTGTAGCAACAAGAGTATAGGCTTTATTTAATATTTCTGCTAAATCGTATTGTGTAATTCTTTCTGCCATTGTTAGGTAATAGTCACATTGTCTGTGGAGTGCTGATTTTAATGGGCCGTAAAAACTTACATCTAGCGGCTGCAGCCTGTGTGATGTATGAGGCGGTATTGTGAGGAGCATAATACCGTGTTCTTTGCAGTAATCAAAAATTGCTAAGGAAATGTGACTGGAATGGTTGTCTAACAATAGTAGAACTGGTTGCTCTCGTGATGGCTTCACGGTCTTCTTGAAGTGTTCCAACCACTGGTAAAAAAGGTAATCGTTGCTCCAGCCGCTTTTAAAACAAGAATAAATTGCATTAGATGGTCCATTTTTTGTTAAAGTATTTATCATTCTGCTCCGGGGAAATATAAACATTGGCGGAACATAGCAGGTGCCCTAGGCGTTCAAACAGCAAATAACAGTAACTGTTTTTCCCCTTTCACCCGATGTTTTAGCGCCAAGTTGCTTAACACCTTTGGGTCCTAGTCTTTTGCAAGGCTTTTGGACTGTGGAAATCCCGGTTTCATCGACATTGTAAATAGCATCTTCTTTAAATTTGAATTTGTCATACATTTTTTTTAGGTTTTCAAAAAAAGTGGTAACCTGCTGTTTATTGAAAGCCGAAATTCTATTTACACTGGTCGGTTCTGGGGTTCGCAATGTAATTTCGGGATGTCTTTTGAGAAAACCATAATACCAGTCATTACTAGGGCTGGGCGATACCGGCGTTTTCGGTATCGGGTACCGATACCAATCGAGGTATCGATACTTAGCGATGTATCGGGTCTGTGCACGGTATCGATTGTGAGTACTGGAATCGGTAAAGTATCGATACCTTGGAATCGATACCTTGGAATCGATACCTTGGAATCGAATGAATCGATACCTTGGAATCGATACTTTGGAATCGATACCTTAATTCGATACCTAGAAATCAATATTCATAACCCGTTTCCTAGGTGTCGATTGTTTGATATCGGTTTCAAGAGATATCAAATTAATTTATCGATTCTACCATAACTACGGTATGAAATTTTCAATATTGTGATATTTTGTTTTTTAATAATTATAGATATGTCATAATAAGGATATTTGATGCGCATAATAATAACATTCTTTTAAAATATATAATGCATACATACTTAAAAAGTTATTGCATCCTTTATGTACATTTAAAAAAAATTCACAAAGGTAAGCTACCCGATACATGGCTACCCGATACATCGCTACCCGATACATCGATACTTAGGGAGTACTGGAATCGCTAAAGTATCGATAGGTATCGACGCTTTGGAATCGATACCTCGCCACCCGATACCTCGCTACCCGATACATCGCTACCCGATACATCGATACTTAGCGAGTACTGGAATCGGTAAAGTATCGATAGGTATCGATGCTTTGGAATCGATACCTCGCTACCCGATACATCGCTACCCGATACATCGATACTTAGCGAGTACTGGAATCGGTAAAGTATCGATAGGTATCGATGCTTTGGAATCGATACCTTGGAATCGATACTTTGGAATCGATACCTTGGAATCGATACTTTGGAATCGATACCTTGGAATCGATACCTTGAATCGATACCTTGGAATCGATACCTTGATTCGATACCTAGGAATCAGTATTCATAACCCGTTTTCTAGGTGTCGATTGTTTGATATCGGTTTCAAGAGATGTAAAATTAATTTACCGATTCTACCATAACTACGGTATGAAATTTGCAATATTGTGATATTTTGTTTTTTTTGTTTGTAATAATTAAAGTTATGTCATAATATGGAATTTGCTACGCATAATAACCAACGTCTTTAAAATATATATTATGAATACATACTTAAAAATTCTTTACTTAAAAAGTTATTTTTATATACATTTAAAAAACGCAGAAAGATAAAATAATATAGGCAAATATGCGTGCTATTACAAAATTATACAAAAAGCCTAAAATATTCATTTCAAAATAGAAACAAACCAAGCACGTTTTATACCTACAATAGCTTGATAAGAATTCTTGACCCAACTTTTTTTACCTTATTATATTAATTAATACTACATATTTATATTATATTTTGTTTATTTTAGTTCCAATTTACAGTCGTGTATTGTGTATTGTGCATTCTATAGAACAGGAAAGTGTTTTATATTTTTATGAATATGAATATCACCTATATTTCTCTCAACACTGCTTTATACAAATTATGTGTCAACAAATTTTTGCTGTTCCCTAGTTTTGATTTATTATAATTTCTACCTTTATTCGTCGTCTAAAGTTTAATATAAGCACTTATATTTCATATCATTTTAAGCTTCATCACTTTGTTCTTATAACTTGGTGTAATAAGTGGATACGTACGTACCAAAATGTCGAAGAAAAATAGTGTAGTTTGGAAATACTTTGATAAAATTAACGACCAGGGCGTGAGTTGTAATGTATGTAAAAAAGAATATAAGTATACTGGTAATACTACAAATATGCTAAAGCATATAAAATGTGTTCATCCTTTTACATATTTTAATATTATTGAAAAGAAAGACAAAAGAGACGGTGATAGTGAAGTTACTGACGTTGAAATATTGGTCTCCGAAAGGTAAAATTATAATTATACTAGCTGCAGACTTATGTATGTAGTTCGTTCTTTTTTAATCCTTGCATGAAAAATAAGAAAATTCTAAATTGTCATTTTGCATAAAACAACAACTTATATACCTATGATGTACGCATACTCATTTAAAAAAATGCACAAAGGTAAGCTACCCGATACATGGCTACCCGATACATCGCTACCCGATACATCGCTACCCGATACATCGATACTTAGCGAGTACTGGAATCGGTAAAGTATCGATAGGTATCGATGCTTTGGAATCGATACCTTGGAATCGATACCTTGGAATCGATACCTTGGAATCGATACCCTGGAATCGATACCTTGGAATCGATGCTTTGGAATCGATACCTAAGAATCGATACCTTCGTTATATGAGGTATCGGGTACCCGATACCAGTTATGGTATCGGGTATTGGACGATGTATCGATACTTCGCCCAGCCCTAGTCATTACCGGCCATTTTGGATTGTTGGTTAAAATTATGTTTTATGTTGTTTGCATTCACGTAACAAAATGCTAATTTCCTCAGTTGAGTTTTCATCAAGCCATGATACAATTTTGCCAATTTAAGAACGGGATTTTTCAATTCATTTTCTTGAAAAGCCGAAAAAACGCAGTACCTTCCTAAATGTGGTGCTACTACGTTGTGTCCATTTTCAAGGGCTTTTTTGCTTTTTCTAATCGAGGATTCTGGTATATCAAATTTTCTGCCAGCCTCCCGGATAGAACCTCCCTTTGCAACAAAAGTTAAAGCCTTTTTCATAGTCCCAGTATCCCATTGCGCTTTTGTTGTTTTGCGTTGGTACTTTGGCATCTGAAGTAATGGAAAACAATATTGAAAACACGTTATAAAGCGGTGGCAAATAGTTCTATTACACGTCGGGTAATCGTGCGCAATGTTGGGTAATGGTGCGCAACTGCGCACAGTTAACCGACAGTGATGTTTCTACGTCTGACCTTCAAAAATAATGGAAAAACATTCTTCAACTCGGAAAAAAGCATAACAGTATTGAGAGAATGTATTAGGCATAGTACAGATACAATTAGAAATAAAAAAACAATGAAAAACAAAACACTTACGTCTTATTTACTGCAGAGCGTAAATTACAAAAAAACTCTTGAAAACACTAAAGCGGCCATAATGATCATGAAGAGTCGACAATGCAGGTAACTTTTTTCGGATACTCCCTAAGACGAACAGGAGATGGCGCACGACTAATAATTTTTAATTTATATTACACGTGGTTTGAGATCAGGGGATGCGCACAATTAGCCGCGCGCACAATTACCCGACTCCCCCCTACTCCGAAAGATGAAACTATGCCTCATCAGAAAAAAATGTTAAGTTTAGCAGGTCGTTATGCATTAAATTGTTGACGAACCATTGGCAGTACGCAAGACGTCTAAATGATATATAACTTAAGACAGCCGTTTTGCGTTCCATAGCAAACCTTTATCAATATAATTTTTAATCTCGTGGTACAATAAACATTAAATTTCCATTCGATTCTAGCATAAATTTTTTGAATGAAAATTTCAAGTGTTTCGGAAACCATTGCACCATAATTTTTTTCGCTATCTGAAAGTTTTCCAATTCATTTTCTTTTGAAAATGCCGTTATCAAACTATGTAAAAGTTATTGTTATTAACAAATAGGTATACATATTGTACGTTCAAATAAATCTCATGTCTTCTGACTTATTTAAAATAATATATCTTAGTTTTAATAAATCGTAATTATCTGATTCTAAAATAATCCAAATAATACTGAATATCAAAACAGCGCCAAATACCGCTTAAGTACAACATAACCTATATAAAGTCTGGTAATTTCAAAAACTACTTCCAACGTTGTCTAAATTTATTTGAACATACAACACCCTTTAAAAAACTGAGCTTTTCTAGTTCTGTTTCAATTTTGTACACAATTATCAATAGAAATATTACAGATTCAGTCTATACGTGGACGCGGTGTAAAGTAGTTGTTGCGTAAGCGGTTTTCTAGCTTTACTGTGCCCCATGTGCGACTTTTTAATTAGTGGTTTTTACCTACTGATGATGACAACTTAGTTGTCGAAATACGTATTTAGGATACGATTAATAATTGTGGTAAGGGGTTATATACCTTTTTAAGAAATATTACAATTTAACAGTTTTCGAATACGTACTAAATATTGTATTAATCTGTATTATCCTGACACCTATTGGCTTGTGACAGAATCTTCCTTAACTTACCCATCTCCCTAGAAGTTGTCTCTGGTGGAATCCAATAAACTGCAATAAACAATAGAAGTATACCTCCAACGCTAGCTCCAAAATTTACCACATAGTGGCGCGTCACATAATAATTATAACTAAATTCCCAATATAGGTAACCTACTTATCAACATCATACCCAATCCAAACAATAACAGTGCTCTGATAATAATATACTTGTTGAGCTTTGTATGCTTCTTCGATAGATGGCAACATAGAAAATACTATATAATAGTACAAAAATATTTGCAGAATATTCAACGGCCACCTACGTTAAATTTGCCTAGAACGGAAATACAGTAAGTCTGAAAATATTCAGACATAATTTTTGTAAGTTTGGCTTTTATTGTTTTTATTTTAAATAAACTTTTTAAATAAACTTTTTAGAATATTTTAAATACATAGGTGTATTAACTGTATCTAAAGCGGCGTTGTGTTATTTACATGGAGTTTCGATATTCTAAATAAAAGAATAATTCGACTTGTGGATTTATGTTTTTCTATTATATCCACTTCAGAAGATATAATAAATATCCACTTTTATAAAGATGTAATTAACGTAATTACCGTTGTTTGAATAGATAAATAAGTTAAATCCAATCTTATGGGGAAAATAGTTACCGAAAATTGTTCTAGACCGCTAGATGGAGACTCTCATCTAGCGGTCTAGCCTATTTTCCCCATAAGATTGACTGACTAATATATTCAAACAAACGGTATTACGTATAAATCTTTTTAAAACTGGATTTTTATATCATCAAAACTTTAAAAATATTCGCTAAACTCTTAAAACATAATTATCAAATTCACAAATAAGTTTTATGGCATTTCCCACTTGTGGAAATAGTCAAGTACAACATAACCTATATAAAGTCCGGTAACTACAAAAACTCCTTCCAACGTCCCATAAGATTGACTAACTTATATATGTATTCAAACAACGGTATTAGGTATAAATCTTTAAAAAGTGGATTTTATCATCAAAATTTTAAGAATATTCGCTAAACTCTAATGTTTTAGAGTTTAGAGTAAAATAATAAAATTATTGTAATTATTTTGTGAATTGATGAACTATGTTTATACAAAAAAGGTTTAAGTAAGTATATCAATACGTTAAGCACGTATTACGCATTTGTTACAACTGAAACAGACATGCAATATACACATCTGTAACTGTACACATGGACAATATACCTCGTATTTTCCAGCACTTACTTCTGCTTAAGACACGTGCTTCTGCCATCTGTTTCAGTTGTAACAAATGCGTAATACGTGCTTAACGTATTGATATACTTACTTAAACCTTTTTTGTATAAACACAGAGGCGGATTTAAGCATAAGCGCACGAAGCGCGCGCTTAGGGCCTCGCTCAGAGGGGGGCCAAATTTCAACAGGTAAAACCAAATTTTTAAAGCATCCCCCTTATAGAATTTTACAAGATGCGGGACTCTTCTGCACGTCTATGTGTTCAGGAAATTCAGGTTACTGTTACTGCCGCTCTGGCTCTGGCTCTTCTAGTCTCGCGCAATTATTTTTTCCCTTCCCCTCCCCCTTCCCCTGGCTGCAGCAGTCGGTGCACCTGCACTCCAGGCCAGGTCCAGTAGTCAGTGCTTAGCGTCTTCCCGCGCGACTCATTACAGCGCCCATCCCCATCATTATAATAGGTAACCTCTGTTCTCTGTTTCCACTATTTTATGAACAAAATCTGTTACTTTATCTTAGCTTTACAACATACAACATGAACATACAACAACAACTTTCTGTGTCCTGTGTCCCTACCAAATAAAATGAAGCGATTCGAGTCCGGTGCTGCTAAACGAAAACGAAAAAGATTGCAGGAAGAAGATGCCAAGCGACAACGAAATGCCTTATGTAAATTTCTTACGGGAGCTCAGGCAAGTGAACAGCAAACTGAAACTGATGATATTTCTGACTGTGGCAATGAGACTGAAACCAACACAGATATTTTCGTTGGTCAAGAGATTGACTCTTTACCAGTACAAGAAAATGACGCCAGTGCATGTACAAGTATTGAACAAAATAAAAATGGTATACTGGATGTTGATGTTCAATTAGAGACAAAATCACAAATGACTCCAGTAAGCTACCCAAGTGATATTGCATTGTGGCCTAGTTTTATAACAGATAAAATGATTGATTTTTACCTGTTAAATAAACCTAAAAATATCGGCGACCTTACAGATTTAAAAATTGAATATGAGGACAGAAACAGAACATACTGCAGAAGCTTTCAAGAATCGAATTTCTATTACATAAACGCAAATGGTGAAAAGGAAAGGCGGGAATGGTTGATTTTTACTGAAACATCTAAGTCCATATACTGCTATGTTTGTAAATTATTCTCTCGATCTTCAAAATTTGCTACTACGGGATTCAATGACTGGAGGAACGTTAATAAATGTTTAAAGGAACATGAGCATTCGCCAGGTATAATATTTTAATTTCCCTGTTTCGGCTTGTAAGGTAATATTAATTTAAAATGTTACAGAACACAGAATTTCAATGTGCAACTTGAGTAAAAGATTGTCGACAATGGGAAGAATTGATACACAAATTCTTCAACAAATTGAAACCGAAAAGGATTATTGGCGAAATGTTTTGAAAAGGGTTGTTTCTACTGTAAAACTATTAACAAAATTGGGAGTGGCGTTCAGAGGTCACAGAGAGGGAATGGATTCCCAGAGAAAAGGGAATTTTTTGAGTTGCATTGAATATTTGGCCGAATATGACGAATTTTTGAAAAACCATTTAATGAAATACGAAAACTGTGACAGCGGTAAAACCAATTATCTATCGCATCATATTTTTGATGAATTTATCAAAATTATGGCCCAATCTGTTTTGGATAAAATTACATCAAAGGTCAAAAATGCCATATATTATTCCATCATCGTGGACTCGGCACCAGACGTCTCCCACGTTGATCAAGTCTCTTTTATTTTACGGTATGTGACATAATATGGAGCGATTCAGGAAAGTTTCTGTGGATTTATCCAAATTGAGCATCACGACAGTGCATATTTAACAGATGTTGTTTTAAATACACTGCAGAACATCGAAATATCGGTCACTAATTGTAGAGGGCAGTCATATGACAATGCTGCGAATATGGCAGGAAAATATACCGGCTTACAAGCAAGAATCAAAGAACATAGTGAAACCGCGTATTATGTGCCATGTGCTGCTCACTCCCTCAATCTAGTTGGAAATTGCGCTGCAGAATCATGTTTAGCTTCAGTTGATTTCTTTTTCTTCGTAAATAATCTGTTTACATTTTTTTGATCCTCTACAAGTCGTTGGAAAATTGTAATAGATCATTTATCTCGTCCCAATTCTAAACACTTAAAACGTGTCAGTGACACCAGATGGTCAGCAAGAGCTGATGCAGTGTTGGCTCTTCGCGAAGATTACCAGAACATTAAGGAAGCGTTGAAAGAGTTTTGTAACCAGTGAGTAGGGTGGAAGCTAAAGGTTTACTTTAAAAAATGGATGGATATGAAACAGTTTTATTAACAGTTTTGTGGAACAAATTGTTATCCAGAATCAATTCTACCAGTAAATCTCTTCAAGAAATAAAGTGCAATTTGCTTACCGGATCAGATCTAACCGAATTTGTGAATAATGTTCGAAACAATTTTGAAAGTATTGAAAATGAAGCAACTGAGCTTTTAAATGTGATGGAAGATGATTACCGAACTTTTAAGGATGAAAGGTCTAGGGATAAGAAGCGAAAATTGCAATTTGATGACTCTCGCAGTAATGAAATACGCTTGGCTGGGAGAATAGCATTTATTGTAAATGTTCACAATACAATTTGTGATGCGTTATCTTCTGAACTTATTAGAAGAAGACAAATCTATGACGAAACTTTAAAAGATTTTCAATTCTTTTTTCATGATCAAACCGATGAAGAAATTGAAATAAGCATTAATAATTTGAATCAAAAATACGCAAGTAATATTCAAGAGAATACTTTTAAAGATGAAGTTTTACAATGGTTGCGTTTTACCAAAGAAATGAACATTACTAGTCCCACTGAAATGTACAAAGCAATAATAACTAGTTTGAGATCCACATTTCCAAATGTGGAAACCAATTTAAAAATATTCCTCACAATACCTGTGTGCAATGCCACTGCGGAGCGATCATTCTCGGTGCTTAAACGCGTGAAAAATTATTTGAGGAATTCTCTTTTAAATGATAATTTAAGTTGTCTTGCCATATTATTTATTGAAAATGAATTAGTTCAAGAAATAAATTACGATGAAATGATTGACAATTTTTCTCGCGCAAAAGTCCTAAGAGTGGCTCTGTAGTAAAGTTTTTATGTTTATTTGTTTTTGTTTTTTATGTAAGATTTTAACCCTGTTAAAATATATTTTTTCTATTTTGCGTTCGAAATGAACTCATTATGAAACCCAACACAGTATCGAAATGAGCTTCATTTCGATACGCTTTTTTTCATTTTTCAATGTTGGCGTTGTTCGAATACAGAAATAAATATCATTGCTGTCATTTGATTTTAAGAATTTATGTACATTTGACAGATATGATATATGTCCGTATTTTACACAAACAACGTATGTTGTATACAATTGACAACAACATATATATGTTTCTATGTCACTCATGTTTATATTTTTAAATGAAGTATCAAGTAATGTTAACGAAAATTAATAAATAATATGTAATATAATATACTTCGCGGATAGCAAGATTTAAATTTGAAAATGTCAAGTATCAATGTGACCAACTGCATGCTTTATATAAAAATTAAACTCTGAACTTTCAAATTAAATAATTCCAATTTAAGCAATTTATTAATGTAAAAAACGCAAAATAGAAAAAATAGTATAAAAAACTCGTTTCATAAGGCCTTTTGTCGCACTCGCTCTTTAGAAAACTCGCCGCAAGCGGCTCGTTTTCTAAACTGATCTCGTGCGGCAAAATGGTGCCTTATGAAACTTGTTTTTTAATATACTATTTTAGAGTTTTGTTTTATTTTTTTGGTATCTATAATTATTATTGATTTATGTTTATTAGAGAAAAATATAAACACATCGTTTTTTTATGCGCTTCTTTTTAGTCATACCTATAGTGGTGTAAAGAAGTCTGAAAAATGGGGCCTCAAATTTTCGTAGCGCTTAGGGCCCTTACAAGCTTAAATCCGCCACTGTATAAACATAGACTATGTTTATACAAAAAAGGTATAAATATCTATCAAACCATTTTGTATTTATTTAGGGAGGTTAAGGGAAATTTAACGCTGATTTATTAAAAACTTTTTACGTTAGCTTGCTTATAGTTTAGATTAATTCTCGGTTTAAAATTTGATATTTTAAAGCAATATTTTTAGTATAGCAAAACATATGCCATATTTCATTTAAAGCATTGAGTTAGACTTCGAATAATTTGCACGAAAAAGACACAAATAAAAGCTCATAAATAAATTAAAAACTATAAATACATTTTATTCAAATCTGTGCTATAAATATTTACAATGTACAATATTATATTAACTTTACATACAATTAATAAAAACTTATTACTACACAATATATTTCATCTTCTTTTTATGTATAATATATATATTTATAAAAATTCCATCCAATATAAACAATTAGTCAATATAAACAAAGCTCTCTATATATTTCGAATAACCTACATTTTCATTCTTCGTAATTTAACAAAAAAAATAGTAAAATAATATACACAATGTAACGATTTCAAAGTGTTGCCGATTTGTCAACAAAAAACAATACCAAACTTAACACTTTGAAATCGGTACACCTCTTTTTAATTGTTCTTTTACACAAGAAGGTAAAGAGAAATATAGGTTACTCTAATTCATCAACTATAGAAAGTCACTATCTACAAGCAAGAACAAATTCTTGCCGCAAGAAAAAAAAATAATAATTTTGAGCAAGTGTCATTCCAAAGATCACAAAAACAGATTCTTTAAATATAAGAAACGAAGAAGGGTAGAAGACAAGCTTTCCTTTTTTTAAGTTAGTTTCATTAAAATATGTGGTTCTTTTTTTTCTTTCTAACTACAAGCAGAGTAATCAATTAGTGAGGGAGTCTTGGTGTCATCATCAATGTATCTTTTCTAATTTGCGTTTTCACATGGGATTTGTTCCAACTCGTCAAGAAAATCGCATTGAAGAAATATTCACATTGCGCATGTACCGAACCGTCACTGTACGGTTTTCTTAACGAGTTGGAGCAGACCTATTGAAACGAAACAAAATTTAAAGAAAAGAAGTTAAAATTGTTTCGAAAAAGGCACTGCCAGTAGCTGCTACAAGGAAATTAAGAAATGAAAAAATTATACAACAATGCAGGCACTTTCACGTTTGTTTGATATAATTTAAAAAAAAACGAATGTATACAGGTGTGTCCGAAATAATATCACAATTTATCTGCTCAAAATATAATTTCGTAATTAGTGGTTGTTGAAAGGAATTGCGTTCAATTTGAATAAGACGTTGCTAACTAAAGAATGGAAAAAATTCTGCTGCGATTCTTGATAATATAATTGAAAAGTCGGAATTCCCCGGACCCATTTGGGCTCTTGATGTAAAACAGAATTCCACGTAACAGACCTTGAAAGTCTATTAGGTTGCAACGTGGCTAATTCCACGAACTTACCGTCTATGATTACCCCAGAATTACCTTGAGATGTCCATTTTTAAAGCGTTGAGTTAACACTCATGTTGTAGTAAAGTATTGTGCCATAGCCGGATCTGTATTTGCTAAACAGAGGTCGGAAACCAAACACCAAAATCAATTTGACGCCGCTCAAATTAGATCTCACATTTCTTAATATCACAATTGTAAAATTCAAGGCTGTGAAGCGAAGAACCGAGGAATCTAAGAATTCTAACAATCTTAAACGTAATAAAGGGATATTCTTTACACAATACTTAACAAACCATTCCATTAGAATAACTCCACCATAAACATAACGCTACAGTGATTCGGAACTTCAGATCGAACGATTTTCAGTTTCGATCTTTATTTTCACCTGGTGGGTTGTAATATTTTCTGCGATCTCCGTGTGGCGTAGATTACCGCTTACAGACCAACTAAGTATAAGTTAGACGGTAGCGACCTTTTCCCCATTTTAGAGCTGGTTAAATTTTGTGACGTTTCGTAAGGAACCGCACGCCGTCTTCGCTGACGCTAGCAGGGGTCTGGCTTGTTGATTTGAAATTTTCAACAGCAACTGGCTCGCCAAAGGTAAGACCCTGAATCGCTACTGAGTTTTGTAAGATATAAAAGCAAGTTTCGTATTATTTTGTTTAACCCTTTGTGTCCTGTCCCTGTTGGGACTTGTGAGTCCCGTATTTTTCAAATTGTATAATATTTACATAAATCCATAAAAACCACTTTTGCATTGACGGGTTATCACAGTCCACTGTAATGAACAAATTTAAAGTCTTACTGTGGCAACAGGTGTCGCTAGTTGTCAGTAAATTTCAATTTAACCGTTAGTACACAACCAACTGGTGCGCAGATACGGCTCTAATTTTGTCGGGGTAGTAAAATTAAGTTTGTTTAGTGCTTTTTGTTAAATAATTAACTGAAGTGGTGGAACATAGTTTAAAATTTGTTATTACATTCAGTTAGTGTTGTGATAATAAACAATTTCGTTATTATCGAGCAGTTTCTGTGCTGGACTCAAAAGTCCCGTCGTGAACAAGAGCGTATAAAACTCAATATTTGGTAAGTATTGCACGAAATCCATGCTTTATGTTATTTTTTGAAATAATAGTAACTTTTCAGGGAAAAGTATTTAAATTTTGTTTGTTTCAGACAATTATACATGATGAGTGGGTGGAGAAGGAAATTTTTTGTAAATGATGAAGAGCTTCTGGAAGCCGCAAATGCAGCGGCCATGGAGTTGGAAGAACTGCCAATGGATAATAATATCCTCACAGATGAGGAAAATAGTGAAGACGATGAGGAGATAACTGCTACGGAATTGGAAAAAAATTTACCATCTCTGTCTGAAGAAAATGATGAAACAACTACTACTGACATTGCATTGGCTCCTGAAATAGATGAAGATTTACCATGTACGTCAAATAGTGTTACTAAAAAATTACCAAAGAAAAAAGCCGAAAAAAGTGATAGAAAATGGAAAAAAAGAACAAACGTTATTGACATTCCTACCTATCAACTCGATGAAGGTCCTATCGAGGAACATTTTGTTATATGTAAAAATTATACAGATTATTTTTTAACTGTATCTTCAATGATAGATGATATTGTTTATCAAAGTAATTTGTACGCCGTACAAAGAAACAAGGTTTTGAACTTCAAGTCAAATGAAATACTAGGTTTCATAGGCATAAATTACGTTATGGGTTATCACAAATTGCCTAGTTATAAACAATTCTGGTCATTTGCGGAAGATCTGGGGATTCCTTTAGTGCAGAGAACGATGACTAAAAATAGATTTGAACAGATATTATCTATGCTACATATTAATGACAATGCACAAATACCTCATGAAAACAAAGACAAGCTGTATAAATTAAGACCACTCATTGACATTCTAAATATTCAGTTTGATACACTGTATAATGGCACCAGGGAGCTGTCTGTAGACGAAAGTATGATTTTGTTTAAAGGGCGTTCTACACTTAAACAGTATAACCCAATGAAGCCGATAAAACGTGGATATAAGTTATGGTGTATAGCCGATCAAAAGGGATACATCAAGAAATTTGAAATTTATCGAAATTTATCAAGAATGAAAAATTTGCTCAATTTGGACTAGGAGAAAGAGTCGTTCTTTCTCTATCAGAGAGTTATTGGGGAAAACACAGAATAGTGTATTTTGATAATTATTTTACCTCGGTAAAGTTATTAGAAAAATTAAAATCTGAAAATACGCTGGCTTGTGGAACAGTGAGACAGACAAGAGACAGTCTACCAAAAGATCTCCAAACAGATAAAAGCATGAAACGAGGAGATTGCGATTACAGACTTTCTAGTATGGACATAACATACTTTAAGTGGTATGATAACAGAGTCGTTCATATGCTGTCAAATTTCCATAACACAGAATTTACCACAGTTCGGCGACTACAAAAAGATGGGACGCAACAAAATGTAAATTGCCCAAAAATTATTGTGGATTATAATCAATACATGGGGGGTGTTGATCATGCTGATCGTTTACGACAAGCTTATGCTGTTAACATAACGTTCAAAGAAATGGTGGCACCGCATTTTTGTTGGTTTACTAGATTTAGTATTTGTCAACAGTTACATCATTTACAAAACAATGCATCCAGAAGAGAATGTGTCTCTCTTAGAATTTAGACGTGGACGTGGAGTAAGTCTAGGACTTATGACTAGTTCTCTCAATTCAAATACTTGCCAAAAACGTTTGATTCGCGGTGAAAGTAGTAGCCCAAGATCGAGTCCACGTTCTGGTAGTCCAAACTGCAGTCGCCTTAGTCCTGCACCAACAAAACGAAGAAAATACAACTATAGTGTAAGCAACGATGTTCGACTAAGTAATCGAGGAAGTTACTGGCCAATTTTTACCAAAATACGAAGAAGGTGTGAACAATGCTCATCAATGGCAATAGAGTCGCGTCCTCACTCCAAGTGCTTAACTTGTGGAGTATATTTATGTTGCAACGAGAGAAAAAATTGTGTTTTGGATTATCACAGCATGTCCGAAAATTAATGTATTGTTACTACACATTTATTATTAATTTTTTATAACATTGCTCTAACAGATGTATCACATAAAATAATATTTTAAACAAAATATTTTTTTGTAAATCAACCAAATTTTATTATCTTTAGCTTTGACGGGACTTCAAAGTCTCGATACCCCCCTCCAAGTATTTTAAGAAAAAAAATTCTAACAAAATTCAGGGACTTGTTTTACATCATAAGCAAACATATCATACTTAACATTTCTGGTAAATCTAAAAATTTAATATGCCAGGACACAAAGGGTTAAGGTTCCGTTTGAACCTAGCACAACATCAACAGTAATGATAGTATCTCTGAGAATGTTTCTTGTAAAAGCGGACGAAATACCGGATAAGACACAAGTATTACTAAGAACGCGGTTTGGTAGTCTAGAATTCAAAGCGATTGTAACCCTTATTTTATTAGAGAATAACTGTAACTATAATAAGAACAAAGCATTGGTAAGGAGACCCTCCCGAACCTCTCGTTCACGCCTCTATGAGACGAGCGAGGATGGCGGTTTTTACTAATTACTAGAGTTGATATTTTTCCCCACATTACAGAGATACTACTCAGTACAAGTTAATATGTACAAATGTTTTCAATATACTCCACGTTTTGTAAACAAGGCGTGTCCGTAAGAAATTTTGAAGTCAGTCCTTAAAGCAATGTTGCCACTCTTCCCGAGACACTTCAGAAATTAGGTTTTTATAATGTTCCACTGCTTTATCTGATGACGTAAAAGTGATTTCACACATTTTATCTTTAATTTTTGGAAACAACATTAAAAAGTAGCTGTCAAATGAAAACGAATTTAATTTTTTTTTAACTACGGCCATTTTAGATTTTTTCAGTGTTTTCCTAGTACAATGTACAATTTTGTATGATTATTGATATTGGCAGGAGTTTACAAATCTCATAACGAAGGAATTACGAATTTGTGGAACGTGAAAGATGGACGTCCTATATTCAACAAAGAGCAGAAACAAGTTTACCACAATTTACCAGTGTCTGCGTTTCGATAATGCTGAAGCCGGAAGAAGAAATCGAGATTTAGCCGATAAATTATCGCCGATTAGAGCACAAGTTCAACCGCCTCGCGTCAAGATCTACGCTTAACTAAAATATAAACATCTGGCCGGCATACATGACCTAACACAGTGCATACAAGGAACCTGCTTATCTTCAAATTTTCAATCTTTGTTTTGTAACTGGGTGCGTCTCATAAACAAAACTTTTCGTAAACATCTTTTACAATAAGTATTTTTTTGTTTAATACTTAAACCTTATCTGACTGTACATATTAACAAAAATGTCGAGTTGTAATTTCGTACGAACACGTGTTCTTTATAAAATTCGAGGTGTTTTGAAAACGTTCGTACGTATATATTAACTTATACCGAGTAGGATTCCGAAATATGAGGAAAATTTGACAACTTTACTAATTACAATATTGAATTGGGTTAGATTTCAGTCATTCAGAGTCGGAGTTCAAAAGCGATAAGCTTAATGCGTATTTTAAAGGCAGAAAACTTTGGCAACCTCGATTATTTGCAATTTATAATACTCTTTTTCAGGCGCGGTTCGTGATGACGTATTTTGGTTTGCAGTACAATGATCCGAGTGCTTCGTGTATTCTCGTGTACTAACTGTAACGTTTGGTTAGTAAACACCGAAAACACACGAGGCACTCGTATCATTGTACTGCAAACCAAAATACGTCATCACGAGCCGCGCCTGCTCTTTTTGTAAAATAACATGGCACAGTAATAAGTTTGCAGACTATTTCTCCAAGGTTGCGCAAGAATACTAACTGAAGAAAACAGAATTGGTAGATAAGTATACAAGAAAGAGCGATGAACTATTTAAAGAGATACTGTGAATATAGCAAGAATTAATTTCACTTAATGATTATATGATTTTAGTTACGATTTTCAAAATATAATTTGAAAAAGATCCAACTAAGAATCAACACAATTTAACAATTGTTGTTGATAATTATTTGGGAATTTTATACGACTTTTAAAACCAATTAAAAAACATACTTTAAGCAGAGTGCATTATTAAAATTTAAGCTTCAATATCTATGAATTATTAGTGTTGGTAAGTCAGTTTCTTTTATAATCGACATGTCATTTTCCATACTGTTAGCTATTGTTTAACACAATTTAATTAATTAATTACATTGAACGCAATATCCCATACATTATTAGGAGAAAAAAAGACATAAATAATCATATTTTAAGTACAGCTTTGAATAAATTTCCTAGGGGAACGCCATTAGAAGGTATACTCGGAAGTATAAATCACAGGACACCAACTCCAGGACTAAATTCCAGGACACCAACTTAATTTCAATATTTCAACAAAGAAAAAAAAAAGTTTACTTCGAATATACTGTAAATGAGAATCTAATAATGATTAAAATCTCAATTCACATGTAAATATCGCCTAATGTGTCGCACTAATTCTACATTTCGTCAAACTAAGTTTGTACAAGTATGCAGGACGCAACACGTCGCGACGCTAACCTTCCCGGATAATTAAATTAAGATAATTAAAAATTCGTGTAAGAATGTCTATTTTATTTTCTAACCAACCATTTTCTAATTTATGATATTAATTCATTTGGTTTAGTGCCTTGTAATAGGTCTTTAAGGTTGGAACTTGTTTGATTTGATACGACTTAAACCCTACGAGGTACTAGGAAAGCAAATTGGTTAGCATTACGACCCGGCAACCTATTATTATTTGAGTATTCCTACATGCAGTTACTAATTTTCATCAGTTTGAATCAAGATGTAGCTGAAAGAATGATTGTGATATAAACTGTATGGGTTACATCTATAGTCTAGAATCTTCACTACTAAACCAACACATGCCTAATTTAGAATAGAATGTAAAATAGAATGATTGGGGGAAATCCACAGATACAAAGACTCTTCGTGGATGTTACTCATACAAGGGATACACTGAAAATTTCGGGAAACAACAGTATAGTTGGTACCTTACCTATGATTTATACAAATTCAGCCAACTTCACATTTATGTGAGCAAAATGAATTTAACAAGAGAACACTATCCGATGATTTATTATGATTTTCGAAGTGGTTTAAGTCAACAAGAATATATCCAGCGAAATAATTCTGCATTTGGTAGTGATGCACTTATCTAAAACTACAATATATCGCTGGTTTCAAGATTTTAAACTTGGACGTGATAGTCTCAGCGATGAATTGCGTGAAGGTCCAACATCACGAGCTGTTGTTGGGTAAAATGTCGATGCCGTTCGTGAAACGATTAAGTTTGACCGACATGTGACATATGCTGAAATTCGTGCATCCTTAGGCATTGACATGACTGAAATACATCTTAAAATTAAACGTAAAATATCTTAAGAACGAAAAAAATCCATTTCGACAAAACAATTCCTAACAAATTACCAAAATATACATAATTTTTTTATGCGTTAATGCTTAGACAACACAAATTTAAAATTATTTTATGACTAGAGCTCAGTTGAATGCCTAAGATGACGTCACGTCGAACATGTGGTGTTAGGACATAATATGTATACCATGTGGCCGCGTGCGTCTGCACTATAGCGATACCTGTAGTGTAAGCAAAACACACAGAGGTGTCCGTGTGTTAGAACGGTAAAGAAGTAGACGCAATGTTCCAATGTGTAGTCGCGCAAGCGCATTAGCTGTCGCTCCCGCATATGAGGGTTAGTTGTTAGTTGCAATGTTTATATCGTCAGGCTAATGCGCTTGCGCGACTACACATTGGAACATTGCGTCTACTTCTTTACCGTTCTAACACACGGACACCTCTGTGTGTTTTGCTTGCACTACAGGTATCGCTATAGTGCAGACGCACGCGGCCACATGGTATATGTAATCTTTATAATACAACTTTGGGATTTAATGATTCAGTGTAAATTAACAAGCACCTCTCTGGAATTGTGAATTTACTGAGATCTGATTATGATATGTTCCCAGAATCATTGATTTAATATAGAACAGCTCTTTGGATGTAAAATAAATAGGTTTAGGAGCAAATTATATATGCAAATATAGATATATGAAGTCAAGAACTTAATAATATATGGAAATCCAAATCAAATAAATTTTCTGAAAACGACAACTTACATAAATATCCAATCAATTCGATTGTAAAGATTTGAACTGCAATTACAACTTCCGAAACTCATTCAACTTACATCTTGGGTAATGACTGACCAGTCTTTACAGGGTTGCAGTGTATAGTAGTTGTGCGGAAGCGTTTATCTCACTTTACTGTGCCCCGTGTGACTTTAATTAGTAGTTTTTACCTACTGATGATGACAACTTAGTTGTCGAAATACGTATTTAGGATACGACTAATAATTGTGGTAAGGGGTTATATACCTTTTTTAAATTATTATTTAACCACAGTCTCCATTGAAAGAATTTTTACATCTTGGGGATTTACCCATCATATTCATCTATAAGCACTTTAATTTGATGTAATATCCAATAATCTCTATATATAAGTGGCAATACCAAAACAACTAAAGAAGTCCTAGACTAGATTCTGTACGCAGAAACAGGAATTTGAATAGAAGTCGAGAACTGAAGAATATATGAATATATGAGAATATATGAAAAATCAAACAGAATAATTTTTTTAGGGAAGACAGCTAATATATTATAAACCTTCAACCAAATCGATTGTGAAGATTTGAATTACAATTTCAACTACCATATGATCAAATAAATTTACCCTTTAGTTAGCGATGAAATTATTTATTAAAAATATTATATTGGTAGTGACAAATAAAATACGTCTGTCATTATATGTACTGTTTTATGTATAGTTTTATTGTATTGGACTAATCTGTCAATGGTATAACTTAACCTGCACGACCTACACTTAAACACATTTTTAAACTTATACTGCCAACTTAGGTTTAAAGAAGAAAAATTTCATGGCCTTCTAGAGGGTAGAAATGTTTGATCATATTGTACTTCCGAAGCCCATAGAACTTACATCTGAGGAATTTACCCAGCATATCCATCTACAAACATTCTAATTTTATACGATATCCAACAGCTTCGAACTTGTATATAGTTGACAGTACCCGTACTAGATTGCATATATAAATGTAGATATTTGAAATGAAATCAAGAACTGAAGAATATAAAAAACCAAAAGAAAATTATTTATTTTAAAGAAAAGAATTAATATATTATAAACTTCCAACCAATTCATTCTAAAGATTTTAATTACAATTTCAAATGCTTCCGAAGCCCATACAGCATACATCTGAGGAATTTACCCAACATATCCATCTACAAACATTCTAATTTTATACGATATCCAACAGCTTCGAACTTGTATATAGTTGACCAGTACTAGATTGCATATTGAAATGTAGATATTTGAAACGAAGTCAAGAACTGAAGAATATATAAAAACCGAAACAAAATTATTTATTTTAAAGAAAACAATTAATATATTATAAACTTCCAACCTATTCGATTCCAAAGATTTGAATTACAATTTCAAATGCTTCCGAAGCCCATACAACCTACATCTGAGGAATTTACCCAGCATATCCATCTACAAACATTCTAATTTTATACAATATCCAACAGCCTCGAACTTGTATACAGTTGACAGTAACAGTACTGAATTGCATATGTAAATGTAGATATTTGAAACGAAGTCAAGAACTGAAAAATATATAAAAGCTGAAACAAAATTATTTATTTTAAAGAAAACAATTAATATATTGTTATAAACTTCCAACCTATTCAATTGTAAAGAATTGAATTACAATTTAAATTACTTCCGAAACTCATACAATCTGAGGAATTTACCCAGCATATCCATCTACAAACATCCTAATTTTATACGGATTCCAACAGCTTCAAACTTGTATATAGTTGACGATACCTGTACTAGATTGCATATAGAAATGTAGATATTTGAAATGAAGTCAAGAACTGATGAATATATAAAAACCGAAACAAAATTATTTATTTTAGAGAAAACTAATTCATATATTGTGAACTTGCAACCAATTGGATTGCAAAGATATGAATTACAATTTCAACTACTTCCGAAACCCATTCATCTTATAATCAAAAAACTTACCCCGCATATTCATAGACTAACATTCTAATATATATAGTTGACTTCAGAACAACCACTGCAAAAGTAAAATTCACAAAAAAAAAAAACAGCTCTGAAGATGTTATATACATAAAAACAAGGAACTAGCGGTCGTATTAATAAATAAACACTCCAATTTTACGCAAAATTAATAAAATAAGAACTTATACATAATTGACAATTTCAGAACGACTGTAAATGCAAATTTTATAAAAAAAAAGCTCTGAAGATGTCATATATGAAGACGAAACGTCAGTTGTGCCAGTGCGAAAGGCGCGGGTCCAGCCCAAACGCCTAGCAAATACATCTGACTGCTATATAAACAAATACACGAAATAAGAAATAAATTACTTACTTTTAATCAATATAGCGTATTATTTGTACGTTATAGAATACTAAGGAAAGTTTTTTCATGGAATTTCGGTTGCTACTAACTTCAGGAAGGTATTAAATCTCTAATTAAATTTTTCCGCGCCAACTCCCAAGTTCCTATTCCAAAAAACTAGTGATTTATTGATTAGTCCTTTAGGAAATTAAATTATTATTTTGTATCGAGTTCTCATTGTTTCTCCAATCCAATATGTGACACATTCAGAAAAATAATGTAAAGACGACAGAGCGGTGAATTTGAGGTAATTTTTAGCGAAAATAATTAGTAAAAATCATTTTTAAATTAGTGTCTAATGTGCTGATAATTTTGATTTCATTTAATTGCAATTATTTCATTACCAGGGGGTTCCCAAGAAACTTAACCAGAGCTGTACGTTGATATCACCGTTAAAAGTAGAGATATAAATGTAATTATTTTAAAACTGAAAGATGACAATTTCATACTAAACCCTTTTATGTACAGATTGTATTTTTAACAATGTATTTGATAAAATTTCCCCAAAAATATCTGCCATTTTCTAAGCATTATCCCATTTTTTCCCGTACACACTAAAAAAAGGAATTTACAAAATGAAATTTAACTCTGTTTCAACAGAACTATTTCTCTTTATCTACAGTTATTGAACAAGCACTGTCCACATTGTTATTGCCTGATTCTTTGTCTAATTTTGATTGGACTTTATCTTTGATATTGTTTGTATCACTATTTTCATTAGTTTTTTTTTCAGATGCATTTTTACTTTCTTTATACACTTTTCTGTCATCTTCCTTCACTTTCGCATCGACAAATTTAGTATTATCTACACTCTTCGCGTTATCCAGCGCGTTAAGAGATGTCTCTTGTCGAATGGTACCCCTCGAACAATCGCTCGTTTTATCTTTCTCACTAGATTCTAACTTGGCAACTTCTTTAATTTTATTTTGCGTTAGCTTCTCGACGGCGTTCTGCAAACTCTTTTCGTTCTTCCCGGATTCTTTTCCCTTCTTCAGGTTATTTTTATGGGAATTGTGGTGATGAGTGTTACTGGTTGACGCAACGGATGTACTCGGTTGCGTTACCGTTGGTGGCTTATTTTGTACTATTTTGGGACTGTTCTGGGAGACTAAATCGAAATTATTCCTTTGATTCAAATCCAAATTTAAACCGGGAATTGGTGCGGGGTTAAATGGCATACGTTGCTGTCCGTACAAGAATGTGTGATATGCTGCCATGACACGCGGATCATAAGAAGGAAATCCAGGTGGACCCGAACTGAATAAAAACTGATTTGGGTTCATCGTCGGTGAAGTTAGATTGGGTATGAATGGATTCGGAGGTGTAAAATTCAAATTTAACTTCTCCCTTCTGTTCGGGGGTGAAGAACTTTTATTTTTGGGCGAATGGGGGCTTTTAGGTGATTTGCGATCACTCTTAGGCGAACTTTGTAGCTTCAGAGGATTGAATATGGGCACGGAACTTATGTTTATCTTCAAATCTTGTTCCGAAAATTTCGTTTCTGATGTTCTGCTTAAATTCGACGTCTCCGGAGCTCGCTCCGATATGGGTTTCAACGTCTTAGGATCGATTTTCACAATTGAATGCTTCTTTATTTCTGATTTGTCCTGTTTCTGTTCCATCTTCTCCTTTTCCGGACTCAAATGGACTTGGTACATTGGTTTAACGCCCGATGCGGGGTTACCGAGGTATCGAGGCATGTTATTCCGCAATTTAAAGAATTTCGGCGGCCTGACATTCTTTAATTCGGTACATTTCGCATCGGACGTGCATCTGTTCAAGTTCGCTCTGGATATTTGCGGGTTCCACGTCTTAGGGGGATCCCTCAACGTCTTATAACCAATCGGCGTGCTCGGTTTAGTTTTTATCATAGGTTTACTGTTCAATAAAGTATTGGGTTGGGTTGCTTGCGGTAATTGAACCGTACTCTTTTGCTCGGATATTTTCACGGTGTTTTGTATAGGTTGCTTGTGATCGTTCATTTTAGAAACACTAGTCTGAACTTTGGGTACGTTAATAATGGGAGTATACGTTGTTTTGGGCATGTAACAAGGCGGTCCCGGCGCGGAAGACTTCCATTTGTGTGTTGCCGGCGTGCCCGGCCTACTAGGTTGAGTATTCAGCGTTTTATTGATTATCGTCGGAGCTGGAATTACTTCTAAAATAGAAGGTTTCGGTCCTGACACCGCCACTATCTCATTGGACATCTGCGAATGTTTTTTAAGCGGGTGATTGTTGGATAGTTTATGCAATCCAAGCGTGTGATTTAATATAGTTTGCTTTGGTTGCTTCGCAGGTGGTTCCCCGTCATTTCTAACGTCATTTTTACTGTCTAATTTGTGTTTGAGTACCTTATTTTCGGGCCTTGTAACTTGTAGTTTATACTGGTCGTCTAGTTTAATGCTAACACTATTTGATACAGTAGCTACACTCATAGTGTTAGTAGCTGTTACAGTTTTCGTGATTGCTAAGCAAATTGGTTTCGAAATTGCTGTAATAAACGTTGATTTGTCATCTGTTTTACTTACATTCTGTGAAGTTATTACATTAGTAGTGGTACATATCGGTGATGATGATAAAGTGTCAGTGTTAACAGTCGAATTGACATTAACACATTCGGTTGGTGTATTTCCAGTTACATGTGAAGTTGTAATCGTGGTCGAAGTGCTAGTTACAATTGGGTTCGTCTCCATCGTCGCAACGGTGGATGTTTTAATATCCAAACTTGTCGTGACAACAGGTTCCGTGGAAATCGTCTCTGTGATTGTGTTTGTAACGCTGTTCGTGGTTGATTTAGCATTTTCTTGTTCCGGTTTCGCGAGAGTAGGCGATAACAAAGGACCTGCAACGCTGACACTTGTAACAGCTTCAGTTGTAAGTGCACTTTCAGTCGTCTCTACTACAGGCGCTTCGCTTAAGATACTGCTAATATTAGCTAGAGGTAGGGTACTTTCGTTGGTGGTACTGGATGTGGTCGTAATAGCCGAGGGTGCCGTGCTACTTTGAATAACGTAATTTATATCCGGTAATTCACTGTCGTTAACAGTTCTTTTCAGTTCTGCAGTGTCTTGGATATCGGTAACACTTATTTCACCGTTTTCACTTATACGCAGCTGCACTTCTTTCCAGTTATTGTTATTGTTGGTCGTGTTGTTACTGATGTCGTCGTCATCGTCTTGAGATTTCTTTTGTTCTTCCTCTTCGCATTTTTCTTTGTCGTCCGTCTTCAATCGTTTCGTTCTGTTTTCATATATGCGGTAGGTTAGTTCTAGAGGTCCTTTCTGCAAAATAACATAAATAATATAGAAATTTAGATATAATGAGAGCAGGTTGATTAATTCGCGCGATTCACGATGGCCGAAAACAGATCGAAGCCGGTAGTCGCATAGCACAAATTTTATGGCAGCTACTATTTATTGTATACCGTGTGTCCCAATTTCGATGCTCACCATTGGTATCTCGGTTATTAGAAGATATAGAACAACGGTTAAATGGGGAATGTTTTGCAGAATTCAATACTCGCGGCAAATCTCATTTCAAATTTGATCTAACTTTTTAAATTTTTAAAATATTTTGAAAAATCAAAAATTTGCCGATTTCGTTATTCCTCAATAACTCGATAACGCTTAGTCTGACCTCTTTTAAAGTTTTACATAGTTCAGACACTTTTTTAAAACAAATTATTTGATACAAACAGAAACCCCCGATTGTCATTTGTTTTTAAGTTATTACCACTATCTTTTGTTTTTCATATGGCGGCCATATTGGATTTTGGGTTTGTTAGGTAGTCCTCAAAATGTGCTTTTCAACGATGTATAACATGCCTGAAAAATTTTTATTTATAAGGAAAATATTAATAAAAACGTAAATTAATCTTTACTATGAAATTAGTAGGTTGAAAAATTAAACACCAATGTCAAATGAAAGTAAAAAGATATTCTAAGTATACCAAACGCCAATTAAGTTGCAGGATTAAAAGTAGTGGGGAATTTGTATTTGGTTTTACATCAAATGTCAGATAATTCTAACCTCTGAGCGTGTATCACTAGCAAAGACATTATGTTCCGTCAAACGTCAATGACAAATGTATTCTGACAATGAAACAAAACGATAACCTGTCAAAGTACAATTAGTGCTGCAGAGATAAGTTAATTAAAACTACTTGTAGTTAGTGATAAGTAATTATTGTCAAGTATTAAGATTTATAAGTATTGATAATGGCACATACATATTCAAACGAAGAAAAAGTTGATATGTTGGAAGTGTATTTCAAAGCAAATAGAAACACTAAAAATGCGTGCACGAGTTATGCAGAGCGTTTTCCAGAAAGACAACAGCCACACAGGACCATTTTTAGAAGACTAGTTAGCAAATTAAAAAACTTTGGAAGCTTCGAACAAAAACGAGCTAACTATGAAGTTAATGATGCTGATACACGTCTAAATAATATTTTGCAGAACGTTAGGAACAATCCCAGCACATCAGTTCGTCGTGTGACACGAGAAACAGGGATTTCAAAATCTACTGTTCACAGAACCTTGACGAAAAACAAGTATCACCCTTACAAACCAACAATTGTACAAGGTTTAAGTGATAATGACAATCTCCGACGATTACAGTTTAGCAGGTGGTACCTTCAAAAATGTGAATATGACGCTAATTTTCCTAGGAAAATACTATGGACAGATGAAACACGATTTACCAATTGTGGAGTGTTCAATAGGAATAACTATCATCATTGGTCTACTGAAAATCCACATTTGGTAAATAAAAGAAGATTTCAAGTTCGATTTGGTTTTAATGTCTGGTGTGGTTTAATTGGTATGACATTTTGTTTACATTTTTTTTGTTTTTTAAACTCTTTTTTTCGTTTTAGATAAACAGTTAATAGGTCCTTTCATCTTTGATTACAATTTAACTGGTAACAGATATTTGGAGCTACTAACAAACGAGATAATGCCTGCTTTGAGGCAAATTATTAATCCCGAGAACATGCAAAACATCTGGTTCCAGCAAGATGGTTGCCCGGCCCATAACACTCGTAACGTGCAACATCTTTTGAGAGAAAACTTTAGTGAGAGAGTGTTTCAAATAATGGACCCGTGCAATGGCCTGCCAGATCACCCGACCTTACCCCGCTTGACTTTTATTTATGGGGTACCACTAAAAACGAAGTATTTGATTTTGAACCGCCAGAAACTCGGGAAATTTTAGAACAAAGAGTACTAGATGTGCTACGATCAGTAAACGGAAACACGCTACGTAGAGTTTGTAACTCTACTCGAACAAGGTGTCAAAATTGTGTGGAACAGAATGGTCGTCATATTGAACAATTTCTTTAAGTGAATGTGAACTTTAAGTTCTGTATCTTTACTTTTTATTTCTATAATTTTTTTATCGTTTCGTTTGTTTACAGTATTACTTAGAATATCTTTTCACTTTCATTTGACATTGGTGTTTAATTTTTCAGCCTACTAATTTCATATTAAAGATTAATTTACGTTTTTATTAATATTTTCCTTATAAATAAAAATTTTTCAGGCATGTTATACATCGTTGAAAAGCACATTTTGAGGACTACCTAGCAAACCCAAAATCCAATATGGCGGCCATATGAAAAACAAAAGATAGTGGTAATAACTTAAAAACAAATGACAATCGGGGATTTCTGTTTGTATCAAATAATTTGTTTTAAAAAAGTGTCTGAACAATGTAAAACTTTAAAAGAGGTCAGACTAAGCGTTATCGAGTTATTGAGGAATAACGAAATCGGCAAATTTTTGATTTTTCAAAATATTTTAAAAATTTAAAAAGTTAGATCAAATTTGAAATGAGATTTGCCGCGAGTATTGAATTCTGCAAAACATTCCCCATTTAACCGTTGTTCTATATCTTCTAATAACCGAGATACCAATGGTGAGCATCGAAATTGGGACACACGGTATACCCTTAGTTAGGGGAGACCGCGTGAGTGACTAAATAAGAGATGGTAAGTAGCGCTACTCCGTTTTACTTACGGAAACTCAAATGTGAAAACGGAGAAGAGATCGCGCGATCGTAGGCGCATGCGCATACAAACTAGTAAAAACAAAAGCGCAATGTCGAAGTTGTGAGGAATGTGTGCAGGAAGATTTCGTCGGAGAGACAAAAGTTTCAGTTTTCATGTGATTAGTTTGTGAGAAAAAATCGGAGGTATTCTAACTTGAATGCAATATTAAATGATTTCTAATAGGAAAATGATGAAATCGCTATATCCCTCACAGTGGTTTTCGATATTCTAATTCATAAAGTCACAAAAAATTCTCAAAATAGTACTATATTTTTTCAAATAATACATATTCTTAATGGTACGCGCAACGAGGTTTGATTTTATATACGACAAACTTCATTTTCTAAAAATTCGAAACTTGCCCTAATTTGAGAGCCCGATGACGTAGCACCTCGCCAAACTTTTCAGTTACCCTTCCAATATCCCAAAATATGCTTTATCATACAGTAATGCGCAGTTGGCTACGTAACTGCACAGTAAAGTAATTGGTAGCAATAAGAGGAGAAAGGTGTTACAAACCCAGTTGTACAGAACGCGATGTAGTATTAACTAATCGTTAGATATGTGTGGTTAAATGTCATAATAAATTATTAACCGTTGTACGAACCGAATATAATAGATTCATTAATTTCAAAAATATCTTACAAAAAAATAATTACGTGAGGTTAATACCCTACTATTAAAGAGGTGTTAGACAAGAAGTTTACTTCATTCACGTACATAGACCAAGAACAAAATAAATTATCGAAATTCCTTAAAAACGAAAATATTAATATCGCTTATAAAACGAATAACAATTTAGCTAAGTATATCAAAAATAATAAAGAAAGAACTACTAAAGATAATAAATCGGGAGTCTATAAGCCATAAGCTATCATGCGGATCATGTACTAAAACATATATTGGACAGACAGGAAGAACTTTTGATAAACGTATCTATTCCTACATCAATCGGAAAGGTGACTCAACATACGCTAATCATTTATTTATTAGAGAAGGGCCACACTATTTGAATTTACAATTTGATATTCTCCATGTCGAAAATAAAGGGAAAAACTGAACTGCTTAGAGTTATTAGAAATTAATAAGCCCAAAAATTCTGATATACTATTAAATGATAAATTAGACTTGAATTCTTCCCAGTTGTTAAATTTCTTTGTTCTGTGAAATGGGGTTTTGCCAAATTGTTCTGTCACATTATTAATTTTGTAATTTCCACGAATTTAGATACAGTTTAGGTCGACATATAGCAATTAAGATAATAGTTTGAAGTAACCCAATATGGTTGTGTTGGATATATAGTATGTAACATTGGTTTATTGCTATACTTGAAGAAGCTACTGTGTAGCGAAACAGCTGTCATATATATTTTTTTAAATATAGTGTAAATCTACAAACATCATTTGTGTGTTTTATTTTTATTTGAGAAATGGATTTACATCAAGTAAAGGTCGAAACAATTCAAGATTTTGAGATTTCTTATGAAGCGATGCCGAAACACAATCGAATTTTTCGAAATTAGTTTTAATGCGATGATGATATTCAAACAAGGAATATGCCGGTTTTCAAAAGTATCTCGAAAGAGAGCTATAATAGACACTAATGAGTGGCCTTGGAAATACCATTTCACAATCTGCACCTTTCCATCGACTGTATAGACCAAATCAATAATTTTACTCAGTATGACAGACACTTGACAGATCACAAACAACTCACATAAACGAATGACACATGCACGTAAGGTATATTTGCCTGGACGTTAGATATTGTATATCACTCCCTACTACATTCCCCTTTCAATATATTTTCGCAGTATGTTGTGCTTTACTATATAACAAATTACTCGTCTGGACATGCAGATTACTAATTCATAAGAAATAAGGTCGTTTTTGCTATTCAGCCTCCACATCGAGGTATTTAACCTATTTTTTTTTTACCCAACCATGCTAATCCCTCACTTCAGCTTTCAATATGTTATACATGTATCATTCCTCAAACACCTCATAATTTTTTCAAAGGTAAACTGTGCCCAAATGTCCCAGACGCATATGGCTTCGTTTTGAACCCTGGATTTCGCCATATTTTATAAAATGTAGCTGCCAACCTGCACATTTGCCGTTAATAGATGTTGTTTTGTACTTTGTGGGGCAGCTTATCAAAAAATAAGTGGGGGAACGTTGTTTTGTTAAGTTCTGCTAAGGTCAAGGTGACTGTCGTTACATTTATTCGCATAATTGGTAGTTATGTCAGGGCGCGAAGGTATGTATATGAAATCTTCAGTGTCGTAAATATGAATTTTAGTCTATTTCTTATCAGATTATCGATCTGATAAGAAATTTGATGTTTTAGAAATGATTAGGAAAAATTATATTTTATTGTTTTAGGCAACATTGGTGTAGCCCTGACTAATTACTTAGACAAAAGTTTAAGAAGAATTCAATTTGTTAAGCTTATTTAGAATAATTCTCTTTCACACCGTTTATTTCAAGAGATAATTTAACGACTTACATATAATAACATTGTCCGCATCAAGTAATGATTCGCAGCTGATAAATCTACTAAATATCGACTAAAGAAATGTTACAAACTAAATTAGTATTTCGGAAATAGCAGTTCATTACATACTTATAACGGACATTTCTACGAATCAACCCAATACTACTTACTAAATTAAATTAATAATGAACTATATCTTACCCGCCTCCATAAGTATATATAAGCTACATCCATTAACGTTAAGTATGAATGTAAAGTGTCCTGATTATGTAAGATATCAATTCGATGGGCATCGCTTAAATCGTATTTGGCTCGTATTAACTTCTGAAGATGCACTACCGATACTGCTGCAGGACATCTTAAATATCTAAAAATATATAACCTGATAAGCTAAATTCTCAAAGAAAAATAACTATATTTTGATTGACATGATGTTATATTGGATAAAATTCTAACCTAGGTGGACCAGTACTTTCATGATAATTTAATGACAGGCAAATAGTTTCCTCTGGTGTCAGCAAGTGTTGATATGATGCTTCTCCCCTCTGCTCTAATCCTGAAGGCTTCACCTCAGGATGAGCAATATAAAACTCCCTCCGTCTTTGCATTTCATCTATTAACAAGAAATATTAGATTAAAGTCAATGTTCTTATTGTAGAAATAACATACTTTGAAATAGCCTTGGGACTAGTTTATAAACTACATCTTGCAAAGTTTTATCTGGCCTTATATTAACTAGAGGTTTAGACTTATGTACTTGAACATCACAAACAGGACAGTACTTGTTCGTTTCTAAATATTTCACTATACAACTCCGACAAACTGCAAAGTAACACTAATTAGCAAAGGATTCTGATTAGAATATGCTTACGTACAGGTATGCAAGCACTCAATGATTGTCGTGGCATCGATAAAATAACCTTTACACAAAGTACAAGTGATGTGTTGATTCAGTTCTGTTATGGGTATTCTATTGGCTCGGCGCATCTTCCCAAGCTCTTCATCAGGGCCGTTTACATCGTGGCTCCGCTTAAGGATCATTTAATTCATATGGCATACACCACTATGCCCATATTGATATCATGACCCAAAAAATGTGATACTCATTTCGCGAGTGAAAAACACTCTTTTCACATTGTATCGACGCAAGATATTTTGCGTATTTGTTCCTAGTGATCAGTTAATCACAGTAAATGTCTATTTGTTATTGTTTACTTCAAAAATTAATATTTGACAGATATATCTGTAGTGGATTTGACAGATAGTAGCATAACCAAAATGGCGTCACTTAATAAACTCTTCTTTTACTGTACTTTTAAAATGTTATAAGCCCTTTATTATAGTATGATCTTGCATAAAATATCATAAACTAATTTATGATCTTATAAGTGGTCTTTAACATACGTAATTTTTTCACATTATTAGTAAACATGCCATCAGTTTAAGCGCATGAGATACTACCAACTAAAATCTCCTTCTTAAAAATTACTAGTCTTTAATATAAAAAAAATAAATAAAACCACTTTATTATATTTCCTCAATGTCATTCCCTCCAATTTCTCCTTTTTTTAAAGAAATCACGTCTCCTCTACTGTATAATATTCAAAATGCTTTTATTCATAAAATGAGCTGCTGTTTGCAACATCATTCTCGTTTATTCGGCAATATTCGTGTACACCCGTGTCCAGTTTTGAATCCAGTCGTGTTTAACCGCTTTGTGTCGGATAGTTGCGTCTTCAATCGAATTGATTTGACCAAATTTGACTCATAGATAAAAACAGATATTTGACTTACAAAATTGCAGAAAATATGAGGAAAATAGAAAATACTGACATTTCAAGGAATTGCAATAAAACGAACAGAAATTTGTATATATTAAATTTATTCTGAAAAATAAATATAAATGTCCAAACGATATTTGAAAAAAGTAAATATTTTGAAATATGCGAACAAAATATTTACAATTTTTGCATAACAATTGATTTTTTCTTTCTGATTCTTGTAAAATTTTCAAATTTTATTTTTTGATCTCCTCTCGACAGACCGAATTTGAACTAAAAATAAACGAAATTAATTAGATACAATATCCTATCAATTATAAACAATTAAAATTTCCTGAAAGGAAAATTGCAAACGTGATTTAACACATTAGAAACAATTAATATACATGATTGTATAATATACAGTAACAAAATAAATAATTTTAGTTCAAAGTCAGTGAGGTATATATTCATTATATATTTTCATATAAATCAAATATTTTAATTATCTAAATCTGCAATGGTTTGTTTCCCATTTCCTCTTTCCAATCGTTTTTATTGCGCTGCGGTGTTATTCTGTACTGATTGTGATCCATCTATCAAATTTAATGTGTCTTGTATATGTCGTTCAACCTTAGGAAGAATAAACAGATTTAAAACTACGTAAAAGTTTAAATATATAAACTTACGATTTTTCTAACATATTTGTATTCTCGGCTAGTAGAATTTCCTTTAATATTTTCAAGTTTGTAAGGTGGTGTAATAATAACTTCATTTTCCCAAACAACGATATCTGAACTACTCCATCTGACTTGTTTAATTGTCTTGGTAATTGTTATGAATAATCTCTGACCTTCGGGTGAAACAGTTGTTGACATAGTTTGAAGCATTCTTTTTTTATCATCAATCTGATGCTTAATTCTTGTGTTCAGCTACAATGTAGATGAAACATATTTATAAAACTGAAAAAGAAATGTGATAAACAAATTATACTTTTTGTAAATTTAGTGACTGCGGTATTTCTGGAACAGATGTTACTTCTTTTTTTACTACTAATTCACTAACCAAAGTTAAATTAACCAAGTGTACATCATGAGCAGGTCTTAAACCACTTACTGCAGGACATTCTAAGTAAACATTAAGGAAAACATTTAATTTACAGAATTGTATCTCAGAACTATCTTTAACAGTAAAACGACAATAAATGGGTACCTTATGTTAAACTTTTAAGCTTCGAATTACAACTTTACAATAATCAACATAGTAGTAATAGTGTTACATTGTTGACAAATATGTAAGGTGTTGTTAGTGCCGAAGAAAAGGATACTCAGTATTAACATTTTCGACTGTGGATCAAAAGCCATCACTTCTCCCTCAATTTCTTTGCTGTAACATGTCTTACACCAAACTGTACTACCTAATGAAAAATAATCAGAGACCGCCGCCATTTCGCAAGAAGTGGCGAAATGGACTAGTTAAATTCTATTTTGGTGACATGATTGTTGGTAGATGCAAATGTTGGCCAGCTTGATATATACTGCCAATCATAAAATTGATCTATTCCCTAATATTTTTCAAATATTCTCCTGGATTTAATTTATAAAAATGTGAAAGATAAATACGAATAATATTTAAAAAATATTTATTTTTATTATAAAAATAAATTCAGTTTCCAAATTATTATAAAATGCCCTACAAAAGCATATAACCTTACAAAAAAAATACTGTCATCTATTTTCCAATTTTTAATTTAAATTATTATAAATTAGCGACACCTATATACAATAATAACAACTTTTTTGTCAAGTGTCATTTAAAGAAATAGGTGCCTTCAGCAAGAGTTAATTAATCATAACATTGATCCATTATCTATGCATTGATCTGTGGTTAATTAGTTAGTCTTATGATCATAATATAACCTAGATTTAATTTAATCCAAAGACAAACTTAATTTGGAAAATATAGCCAATTTTTACAATAAAAACATTCATAGCTTTAGTGGCTACATAAAGTTGACTAGCAAGTCTCATCTTAACAAAAGCACTTTAAAAATCATTTTAATATAACATTTCAAAGTAAGAAAAGCTTTTTGGAATGGATGTTACAATCAAATAAGTTAACAATAACGTAAACAAAATTTATTTGGCAAAATCAAAATTATAAATTCTTTTACAAATCTTTGGTAACAAAATAATATTCTTAAATAATAAAATGGTTTTACTAATTGCACTAAATTTCCAGATCAAGTGAAAAGTTAATTGCAGATGTGTAATTTCCAAAATTTCTTGAGCTTGACCCTGAACATGTTCTGTTTTTCCTACTTTTAAAGTTATTTTTGTGAAGCATATTTTTCTTAAACAAATTATTGTTTCTATTATATTTCACTGCCTTCATATTTGATAATTCGACACCTTCATAATCCGAGGCGTATTCACCTTCAAGTTTTATATATTTTGGTAACACATAACACCAACAAATTGAAATATGAGTTAACAAAAGATTTGTCATATATCGAACTGCGACAGGTTGCCAGTGAATTCCATCCGAAGCTCTAAAGTCAATTAAAAATTTAAAATGATAATGTAAATCCAAAATATCAACTTCATATTGTTTTACAGTCTTAACAACACACTCGTTAGCTTGTAAAACGTGAAATGGTAACAAATCTTGTATGGTTACTGTCTCCTCGTTTAAAAAACCCCCTCTGCATTTTAGACTGGGTGGTAGAGTTGTAGTCCAGATTATTTTGGTGAAAGGAAAATTCTTTTTAAAAAGTTCTAATGTGGCTTTTAAATTATTTTGATATTCCTGAATACCCTGTTGACCATAACGAGAAATATCCCAAAGGCAACTGTTTATCACAATAACTGAAGGAGGATTGTGTATGTCTATCATATCTGTGATGCGTTCTTGAAACACTCGCGTTAAAAATTGAAGTTTCACATAAGCAGCATTTCTGTTGTACAGGCGAACTTCCTGATAAGCACAGGAATTCAAAGATTTTACATTTGTCAATCTTACATCGTTGGCGAAACTTGATTCGTTTTTTGTTCTAAGATCTGTTTTCGAAATTAAACTGCCGTTTTCTAATAGCCACACCAGGTCTTTATATATTGCTCGAGTATTTGAATCACCAAAAAAGAAAATTTTTTTATTTTCTAAAAGCATTTGAGCATCCCTTTGATTAAATATATCAGATGCCATATTAAATTAAAATAAAAATAAATCGCTAACACTTCTTCTATTTGTACTTTTAATTGAACTTAAAATAAATTAAAACGTTCACACTAAAGTGCCAATAAAATTGACAATTAATAGTTAACCGGCGTTGACAGTTTTTTGGTAATTTTTTCAATGTATTTTAGGATGCTTTTGGTTTAAAAAAAGCAATTAAATATTTTGAAGTAAAGATACAATAAAAGTAGATAAGTATCGATCATGAACTAAATAGTGAAAATTAATTGTATGTCAATTTAAATTGATAATAGTATTTAAAATTTATTTAAATTTAAAATATATGAGTATACGAGAGATGTGACAACATAGGCAAATTTTAAAATTTTGAAATAGCAGAAATAAGCGACCTTCTTTATCAGAGGTTTCCTCTTTTTACTTGTGTTTAATGTCTAGAAATCCCGGAACAGAGCTTTCATTTTTAAAATTTAGCCGAGTTTATATATAAGGTAGTTTTTAAACATGTCCTAGTATCATATAAATTTCATGTAATTGTGAAATTCTGGTTATGGTGAATGAAAAGAGCTCTTTTTTGATATGCAAGAAACTAACGATTGTTTGGCTTTAGTAATCTACAAACTTTTTAATATTACCTTTACAGGGATATATTTTAAAATTTAATAATTTATAGTTTACATAAAAATAAATCAGAATAAATACATATTATCTAATTGATATGGATAGCTATGAAGTTCTGTAAATCTTTAACACATCTTTTTATTATTGAAAATGTTTATTTGAACTTATTATTGTGCGATACTTACCTGTATGAGAACAGATTTATTTGCTTCTTCTTTTTAAGGTTTCATTAATTGTATGCAGGAAAATAACTAAAACATGCTTAAGAATAATTTAAAAATTTTGTTTCGTTTTTGTAAATTTGAGAATGGCACAGCACAAACAACCAACATTCACACAATATGGCATATATGACAGCTTTTTTTTTTACATATTTAATATATTTTGTAGTTTATTTATACAATGATTTGATATATGTATGTAGTGTAGACAACCTCCAAGACTTCAACCCTGGGGCGAACATAATGGCTAAAAGTTCTACACAAATAGCGACCACAATAGATATTGCATCTCTCACAGCCAAAATCTATAGGGGCAACAATTGGAAAGTGATAGTTCGGCTAAAATAAAGAATACATCTGCTACCGATTTTCCTAAAAAAATATATATGGGCATTTATTTGCAAAATATAGGATTATTAAGGCAAATATAAACGTAAAAGGCATTAGTATAAATCAGAAATACCATTCAATAGCCAAAAAGTAGATGCTTTATGTGTATTTGGACATAAACGTAATGTTTAAGGTTAGTTGGTTTTCTTGGAACGTATTTTATGTTTTTATAGCTAAAGGGTTGCCTCTGTTAGAATAACTTTATTAGGATAAATTGCTTCATTAACGCCCTCATATATATTTTTAGGAAAATCGGTGGCAGATGTATTCTTTATTTTAGCCAAGACATAAGAATCCCCAGATTTAAGATATCGTGTCTCATGTTCATTTTACAATTAAGCATAGAAGGCTTAAGCAAAGATAAATGTGAGCGTCTTAGTTGATTAACGATGGACAATAAGATAGATATAGCACTACAGGTGACAGAAAACAACATTGAAGCTCTAGGAAAAATTCCTGAGTATAGAATTCTGGCCAGGTTTACATCTGATGTATATTTTTAAATTAATTACCTTTATGACAATAATAATCCACATTACAAAGTGTGTTACTGCGTATACCCATTGACACAGAACTTCTTTTTTTGCAGAAGATGGGATAAAATTACAAAATGTCTTTGTGTAAGTAGTATTCTTAACATTGTTGTTGATAGGATAGTTTTCAATTAACTTTTTAATAAGTTTTGCTCTAAAATCTAAATTTTTATTCTGGTCTTTGTTTCTCCGTTTTAATATGGGTCCCACATACAAATATCTAATAAAAGCAAAAATAGCGTTACTCAGTTTTAAATGAATAAACACACCTTGTATTTTATAATTGATTAATACTCGACATCTAAGTCATATAATGCAGAATACAAATTAAAATTCTACAATTGCTGTTGAAACCATCAAATATAATTTAAAATAAAACACAGATCGAGAAAATTAAAATTTTTATTATTACTCAAAAAAAAAGTATTAAAATCATTTTATTTACAAAAATGTCACAACTTTGAAATGTTTACGCCAAATTTACACTTCTGTTTTATAATTTTCGCCTATTTATTACTATTATTATTTATTATGTAACATGGTTTGTTTTTTGTCGTAAATAAATTTTCTACACTTTAAATTGGCAACACTTGGGAATAATCAATAAAAAATCCTATCGTCTCCTAATGAATTTCTTAAGTTGTTTTGGCGAGGTACTAAAGAAAGATTTTTCTTCTTTTATACACGAATAAATACTAGACTATCTAATATATAAATATGTTTAATAATAATAATAGTAATAATAATAATTAGATACATAAGGAATTACTGATGCTATATTTTTGCATCGTTTAATATTTTAGAGAAAGTATAGCAAAAGCGGTACCTTAGGAGTTGTATTGCCAATTTAAAAAATACAAAACAAATATTGAACATTTCTTTGTGTTTCCTATATATATATATGCAATAATAACTAGCAATAATTGCTGATCTACATTATGTTAAGTTTAAAAGACAAATAAAGGTTGTACTGTCATAGAAAAAATAATATTTATGTATATTTATGTATATATATATATTTATGTATATAATAAGTATTAGAAACAGCCTCCCCCCACATACAGTTCTTCAACCAACTTAACCTTTCGTCATTCAAGGAAAAAAATTTATAGGAAACGAAATAGTAATTAAATAGACAAATGGGTACGTAATTAACTATTAGAAAGAAAAAAAATTGCTGTGCCTGACCAGCTTGTAAATACTGTAACGATGCATTTTTTCTTTTTCTAACAGTTACAGAGGATGAATTTATAGCGAATCAATTAAAATCACTTAGTCGAAGCCGGAACTTAAAATAACATAGATCTTGGAATCGTATAAATTGTATATAATAAAGAGAGAGATAGAATACAAACGAGAAAGCTTTTTTTTCAAGCACTTTGTAACAGCAGACCATTTTACTCGATTTAAAAGGGAATTTTCTTTAAAATTAAAATACACTAAGTTAATTAAAGCAATATAATAAGCACCTCGATTTCTTTCTTGTTTCTTTTAATGTAGTAACAGTTACGTATTATTTTTACACAACAAATTAAAAATATAAAAATCAAAGACACGAATTTTATATCTTTGTGTTTTTCTATTACATTGTAACGGATCAAATACAACTTACAGTTCTCGAAGGCAGAAATGGAGTGAAAAGAGACGGACAGACAGAGAAGAAAAATTATAAATAACTTTTGTAAAATGGTTTTGAAGCATATGCAAAGATGCCAACTTGTGTTTACTTGATTCGTACTTTCCTATGTAATGTTTGTCACTTGTTGGACTGCGCTTGTTGTGTTCCTATTCTCGTTTTTTATTTTGCCGTATTTTTATCTTAAATTTCTTTTTTTTTCTTGTATTTTGTTTAAGATCAATGTTTATTTCTTTCTTCTTTAAATAATAAACGTGTAATACCTATCCTAACGTTTCTAGTCTATGAATAACTTAGTTCACTTCTTTTTGTTTTTATTGGTGGCGCCCCTGGGAGGCGTCACCGGTCGACCTGCGTTCAGGCCGCCGTACTGGAATTTCCGCTTATCCGCTGGCTTCAGTATTTGAAAACTGCACATCAGCGTTTCATCGACCGACATCATTGCGCCTGCATTATCGAATTCCCCTGTAAAACAGAACAGATGCAAGGGATTTACTACAATCAGCTAAGCTGTTAAACGATAAAAATGACATCTGCATAAATTGGTGACTGTAGCTAATTCCGTAAATGTTAATTCAAAATAACCCTAGTAATAATGAGGTTGTGATTCTAGATACATATTTCGATAAGTAAGTTGCTATCGTCAACAGTAGAAAAGAGCACTAGCACCGTACCAACGACATTAGTAATCGCAAGAAAGTGACATTGGCCTGGGTGCCAGGATACGAAGGCGAGACATGCTTCGTCCATAGCCTGCATAGAACTGAGCCTTCCTATGGTATTACAAAATAAAATATAAAAACAAACATGAAAAAGTGGGCTGAAAATAAATCTAGGGAAAGGTGGAAGAACACAAGTCAAAGACAGGCAGACATTCGTCCAAGTTTACAACAAACTAATTGAATAAAGACAGAAAGTCTGCTAATATAACAGTAGGCCTGTTAACCGGTCGTTGTAAGCTAAACAAACATATGAATAAACGTGGCTAAAGCAAAGAGCAAACAACATCATGTACGCCACTTGTTGTAACGGGTGTTCATTTGAAAAGTCAATCTAGTAGCATGTGATTACTGAGAACATTTTGAAGTATGTCGTAAATTAAAATTTACTACTTAAGCTACAAAGTCGTATATTCTGACAGTTTCATACATACAAATAAATAACAAATGTGATTGACATTATCAAATGTCATTTGGATTTACGTTTACGGAACAACAAACACATACTAATATACAGTGGAACTTCTCTAACTCGAACTTCTAAAACTCGACTTATTCCGTAAGTCGAATATTTTTGGCGAACAATGAAGTTTGAATATTATTATATGGTATTTTTGTCTCCCTAACTCGACTTTCTATATCTCGACTTTTTCTATTACTCGACATAATATTCGAACACGTAGGTACACCTAACTCGACATTTTCGGGGAATTACGGAATTATCTCTTGGAATCAGCAATATGAACAGGCAGAAACGTGTGCTGGGTGCTTTTGGAAGTGCAGTTGTGTAGTACGCGTGACAAAGTGTACGGTAAATATGTCGAAGCGAAATTTAAAGTGTTTAACATTGAATAAAAAAATAAAATTAATAGCAGAGGTGGAAAAAGGGGAAAAGAAGAAGAAAGACATTGCGGAACAATTTGGGATCCCTTATAATACGCTATCGACAATTTTAAAAAATAAGGACAAACTTTTGGAAAGAATAAATGATACGTTTAACAATAAACGAAAAAGGCTTAAAGCTTGTGTTAACGATGATATTGACGAAGCAATGTTCAAGTGGGTTACTACCGCACATGTTAAAAATATTCCTCTTTCGGGGAGTTTAATTAGAGAAAAAGCGAAAGAATTTGCCGCTGCCTTGGGACGGGAGGAATTTTCAGCTAGTATAGGCTGGTTGGATAAGTTCAAGAGTCGACATAATATCGTCCAAATGTCACTGTGCGGTGAAAGTAGTTCTGCAGATTTTCAATGTGGTGAAGAATGGCAGAAAAATGTTTTACCGACTTTAATCAGCCAGTACGACAAAAATAATATTTTCAATGCTGATGAGACGGGGCTTTTCTTCAAATGCTTGCCCAACAAAACCCTTGCATTTAAAGGACAAAAATGCTTTGGTGGTAAAAACAGCAAGGAAAGAGTAACGGTTATGGTTGGGAGTAACATGAGTAGTTTTGAAAAGCTAAAATTGCTTGTTATTGGCAAAACAAAACATGCACGTTGTTTTAAGGGTATACAGTCACTGGAAGTGGATTACGAATATAGCAGAAAAGCGTGGATGACAAGTGAGATTTATGAAAAGTGGTTATTAAAGCTTGATAAGCAGTTTGCAGTCCAGAAGAGAAAAGTTTTGCTGTTCGTTGACAACTGTCCGGCGCACCCCAAAACCGTAACAGGAAAGCTGAAGAATATTAAATTGGAGTATTTTCCTCCTAATCTAACCTCAATCTTACAACCGATGCACCAGGGAATTATAAAAAATCTAAAGCAACAACAGAAAACGGATTATTATGAAAATTTTGGCTCATTTGGAAGAGCCAACATTTACTTCAAATGTTTCTTTACTTGATGCAATTAAAGATCTAAACAAAGCATGGAATAACGACGTAAAGACCAAACAATTGCAAATTGCTTCAGAAAGGCGGGCTTTGGTAAAGATAATTTAGTGCAGGATGCTAACCACTGGGATGAAGATGAAATCCTTCCACTGTCTGAATTAAAAAACTGGTGGGTCTTATACAGAACTGCAATAAACACAAATGATGTTGAATTTGAGGAGTATGTTGATGTTGATCATGATGTGTCAACAATGGATTTCCCAAGTGATGAAGACATTTTAGAAAGTGTAATACAGCACCTTGCTCCTAATGAAATAGGTAAGTTTACCCATCCATGTTTTCTATGTTCCAAGATGCCAAATATTGTTATTGTCTTAGATACAGATGAAGACGAAGATACTAATGAAAACCAGACTGATACAACTGGCATACCTACACTCAACGAAGCGTTTTCTGCCATCGAAAACTTAAGAAGACTTGTTTCATCTAGGGAGAATGTGCCATATGTATTGCAAGGTTCCTTAAATTTACTAGAAGATTTTATAACGAATGAAAAATGGACCAGTGTAACTCAAAGAAAAATTACTGGTTTTTTTAATAAAAATTTGATGCAGCTTTTTTGACGTTTTAACAAATTTTCTAAGTTACTAATATGTAGTATTAAATGTATAATACATATAAATAAACTTTAAGATTCAAATTTTACGTAATTTTCCGTAACTCGACTTTTATTCCCTGTCCCTTGGAGGTTCGAGTTAGAGAAGTTCCACTGTATATGCGCCTTATCCCTATCAAAATTTCAAAGTAACCTAGATTGACTTTTCAAATGAACACACGTTATATGTAACACTCCAAACAAATACACATTCCCTCTAACAAACAAAATTTATATAAAATACAACTTTTAAATTGAATGCTTCTATTGTATTGTGATATATCAATATTCAGACACGTTATCTGAACTGAATGGTTTTACTGTGGCCCTAGATTACAAGTTAAAATACTAAAATATGATAGCACACTAGAACAGTATTTTACAGAAATTCTATTTGTAAGAAAAAACATGCAATTTTGCAAATTGTTACATGTACATAAGTCAGACACAAGAACATAAGTAAAAATAGGACTTAAAACAAAATTTCCACTCAGAAAAAAAGTATCTGGAAGCTTTAAACGTCAGCACCATGGACCCTCACCAAACAGCCCTGACCCCCACCTTGCAATTTCTTCTTGTTTTCAAAAATTAAAGATAAAATGCGTGCAATCATTTTTACATTGTCAGATGAAGCAGTGGAACATGATAAAAACCTAGTTTTTGAAGTGTCTCATTAGTTTAAGCGCTGGTTTCATCGAATGCAAAAATGTAAAGGGGAATATTATTGTATATTAATAAACATTAACGATCCTTTGATTCTCTAAAGTTTCATCACCAATAATTGAGAAAATGTTATGATAATTCTTCTTTTGAAATACTGCGACCAATATCATTAAAACGCAAAATAGTAATTGCACCTCTCCAGTTCGATTTTAACAGGTACAAAGTAAGTACATTCAATTTGTATTTTTTGTAGTGGCAACGCTGCAGTCGCAGTTCCATGGATGCGTGGCAGTTGCTCTGAATCAAGGAGAAGACGACGCTATTGGAAGAAAACAAAGAGCAACACAAAAAACAACCACTGAGCAAAACACTTGGCTTTTTGACACGTTACAACAGCGGTGATGACTTTTTGATGCAGATAGTGACCGGGGATGAGACTTGGATTGCTTATGACACCCCTGAAACCAAACGACAATCGATGGAATAGAGGCACACTTCCTCACCAGCAAGGACTAAAGCCAACGGCAACATTTTATGAAGAAGGCATAGAAAAACTTATGCCACACTATAACAAATGCCTACAAAATGGTGGTAACTATGTAGAAAAATAGCTTAAGATTTATAGATTGTTTTTCAATAAATAGTTTTTCTGTATCTCTACTTGATTTCTTTTCATTACCAGCCGGAATTTACTTTCTGAACTTACCTCGTAATATTACAAGTAATTGGAACGTAAGTATTACCGCATCATGATCTTTTATTGTTTCAAAGTTGCCAAAAACTATATATTCAGAGGTTATACAAGTGTCCCGTATCGTTATGTTTAAGTTTTAGGATTGTAAAGTAGACTTCATTTCAAGTAACAAAAACGCAAAACTTGTATATCCATTTTTATTTGCTTCAAAGTTACAGATCTATGAATGTGATTGTCAGATCATGAAAAAAATGTAATCCTAAAGTCAATAAAAACTTATTTATCAGAATAATTGAAACATACATGAGTAGGTAAACCCCACCAGTTTTGTATAATACAAAAGTATTTTTAATAATATAAAATATTATTAAAAATCTGGTGTGAAGAACACAAATACAGGTTCACTATTAATATTTTTGTGAACGTTGATATGTTCGGACACGTTCACAAAAATATTAATAGTGAACCTGTATTTGTGTTCTTCACACCAGATTTTTAATAATATTTTATATTATTAAAAATACCTTTGTAAAAACTTATTTATTTAAAAAAGTTCAATTAATAATATTTTCGAAATGCCCACCTCCTTGTTGAATGCAGGCTTGTGCCGGTAATTCAACAGAAGAAGTGCTTATCCGAATTTCATACTTGTTTTGTCGGATTTGCTCGGCAGCCAGGTGAATACGATCCAACAACTCTTCTCTTGTGTTCGAAAGTTGCGCGTAGACTAAATTTTTCATGTACCCCCATAAATAAAAGTCAAGGGGATTAAGATTGGGTGATCTGGGTGGCCATGCAACAGGACCACCTCGACCAATCTATCTTGGATAATTGACGTTAACCCAATTTCGGACAGCAATTCCGAAATGTGGTGGTGCCCCATCCATGTGAAGCCACATGTCTCGTCGAACATTCAGTGGGACATCCTCTAAAAGACCTGGCAGTTCGTCAATAAGAAATTGAAGGTAATTGTCCGCATTTAACATCCCAGGAAGAACGACAGGACCAATCAACAAGTTATCGAATAGGGCCACCCAAACTTTAATAGAAAATTCATGTTGAAGATTTAGTTGGGCGTATAGTTTTGGGATTTTCTGATGACCACCTGTGCAGGTTTCTCAGATTTGTAACACCACTTCTCGTGAACGTAGATTCAACTGTCCAGAGGACTGTTCTGCAGAAATTAAAATGGAGCTGTGACTGTCTTAATATCCAGGTAGGATAAACTAGACGAGCATAGTGGTCTGCCTCAAGCAAACCGTGTCCCCTGCGATAGTGACATGGATATAAGCCTTCACGTTTTAAAATTCGCCAAACTGTCGTTCGTGGCACTCTTAGTTGTCTAGCGATTCGACGTACACTGAGAGTTGGATCCCTTGTAACAATAGCTACTGCTTCTTCCTCTAAGTCTGCTGGCAAATTTACTCCTCGGTCGAAAAGATAATCACGCAGTTCACATTCCCGAAATTGTCTGTGTAATTCCAGAAACGTTCTGTAATGAGGAATGTGCCTATCGGGAAACCGATGTCAGTATTCAATAACTGCTTGACGTGTACTGCCGTTACAGTAGCCATACACAAAATGCATGTCCGCATACTCTTGAGAAGAAAATTGGTAAGGCATTTTGAATAAAGAAAACGTGGATTGGTTGAGGTTGTCCTGTTGCATGGCCACCCAGATCACCCGATCTTAATCCCCTTGACTTTTATTTATGGGGGTACATGAAAAATTTCTAATTTATGCTATTTGTTTTAGACACATTAGATGAAAACATTCATAGAATCATGTCGCCCGTCAGTAGGTACTCAAACCCCAATAGCAACAAAACAAAACTTAAGATATATATATGTGGATATCTCATGAAAAAGTGCCTGAAAGTACCTACACAGCTGTGAGGTGTGTGAAAATTATGTTAATTCTCATACGGAATTAGATGCCACCTCGATGTTTTGTCATTTTAAGGCATATTAAAGTGCTGAACTAAGCACTTTTGGAAAACTTAAAATGCCAAACGACAAATTTTGTATATATATTTCTTCACTAGAAGATATATTTTTTGATAAATTTGAGTTTTTTTCTGTACAGAAAAACTGCTTACAATTGTATAGAGAGTTATGTATGTTTGCTAAATTTACTCATTCATGTGACAAATTTCCTTCCATTTACCTACTACATTTATATTCAAGAATGAGACTGTATTATACATTAAAATTTAACAACAGGAATTTTAAAAGTAATGCTGATATAATCAAAAGGAAAACCATTGTATGGAACCATACTTGATTTTTTTTTTAATAAACTATTACACAATTAAAACATTTGCAACGTTAACAGTTATCTGAGCATATGTTTATTGTATGATATTCATGGTTCAGCACTTTCGAAATAAGTAAGAACCTTCTTTATCATATATAAATCAATTTTTTGCAGATCTCCAAGAAATTACTGTATGCACTACGACACGTGTTTATTTATTTTAGGATAACATTTGATTGTGCGAAGTTAACAATCACAGGCCTGTTATTGAATCGTATAACTTTTTTCAATAAAATCAGTTTGTATTGACTTTAAGATTACTTTTTTTTTTCAATATCTGACATCACATTCATAGATCTGTAACTTTGAAACAAATAAAAATGGATATACAAGTTTTGCGTTTTTGTTACTTGAAATGAAGTCTACTTTACACTCCTAACTTTTAAACATAACGATACGGGACACTTGTATATTCCGCGGTTATGCTATTATTTGCGGATGAAATACAATCAAAAGCAATTGTTTTTGTTTATATGTGATTTGACGAATATCATAGGAGTCCAATTTCTGTAGATGACAGCGCACATACTGAAAACCTCCCTATGACAGATACTATAGAAAACAGCCCATAATTTTGAAATTCTAATTTGCCAAAACTTCTAAAAGTGATGGATGTATCAATCTTACTCATTATATCTCGCAAATAAATAAAAATTAATAAATCAAACAAATACTTACCGCAATAATTTGGGGCACTGAATAAGGTTACTAACTGACGTTTGGCAAAGAACTCATACCCATCTTCAACTACCTGATGGGCCCGGCATATCAGATCAAAATCGTGTTTGTGTAAGAATTTCCCTACGACCTATATAAATAGAGAATATTTCAGGCATTCATTTTAGTATAATCAATTTTCATACGAATTTAACTAAACGCTGGTGAATTATAGGAATTGATACGTAACAAATGATAAAATAGATACGTAACAAATGATAAAATAGACATACCTCGGCGCCGAATGTGAAACTGACACCTCTGTCGTTTTCACCCCAACCGGTCGTATCCTTGTCTGGATCTGACCACAAAAGGTCACATAGTAACCCCTGGTCCGGCACATCCGTCGGCCTCATTATCCGCCGTATTTGCTCCATCGATTGTAAATCTGGACTCAGACCACCGTGACAACAGAAAATCTTTTCGTCTACAATTGCGGCCACAGGTAAACAGTTAAAGCAATCGGTAAATGTTTTCCATAACTTTATGTTATACCTGTAACACACGAAGAACAGGTTGTTTTAGAAAAACATAAGTTAACAGGTGGTACTTTAGCTAGTCTTGTCTTTTAATGAAGAGACGAGAGAATGTAAGTAATGCTTGGAATATTAAATACAGTCGACACTGTTTATGGTGAAGAACTCTTTATAGTAAAATTTTTTCAAGCCCTAGAATATTTTAATGAAATTCCATGTAAAAAGCCCTGCATATAGTGAATCTGTAAAATAGTAACACTCTATATAATAAAATATTTACCGGAATTTCAAGTATAAATTTTTATGTATTTATTGAGATTTTGGCCACTTCGGGTTTCTCATTTCTACCTAACATTAGCACGAACTCCATTTTTATGACGCACTGTTTTGAAAAAGTTTTAACGCGTTCATAACGCTAAATTAGGTACAATAGATTTCTGTGAGAATCCCGGGGAAAACCCATTTTATATGTATGTAGTCGAGGCCTAAATTACATATATAATTCGCAAACAGGTTCAGTTTGTTTTTTGGACAATACACCTCGTATTTTCAGCATTTACTTCTGTTTAAGACATATGTTTCTGCCATCTAGGCGTCTTCAGTCAAGCTAGTGAAGCAATGTATACACATTGATACAAATCTCTTAAACAATAGATCTGTATCTGTATCTACATTACGCTAAAATCGTCTCCAAGCCATAGCAAGTTACCTCCTATCAGATGGCACTAATTTAATAAGTGACATCTGACGGACGAAAGAGACTATGCCAGAAAAGGCGATCTTCCGCTCGAATAGCTAGGCTATTACCAAGCGGAAAAATACGTATATTGGTGCAGTCCATTAACACGCGCCAGATGGCGGTAAATATACATTGTTTTTGTTTAAGAATCAGTTAAGATGTCCAAGCGAGTGTGTTTAAGTTTAGAGTTTTGGAGGAATTTTGAAATCTATATTAAATCTATGTATAGATATCAATCATAGATTTAATATAGATTTCAAAATTTTACACATTCAAGAAAAATGTAAAAAACTTAACCTGTTAGAAAACTTAGAAATTAATAGATACAATAGTTTAGGATTAGCTTTAACTGACCAACTAGCTTTAAACAACTCCCCTCTAGTAAATTTAAGATTGTAAAAATGTTTCCACCACCATTTCCCCAATAATTTTCACATAAATATTCAAACTTGTATTGTACATATTCAGTATTTCATCCACTTGATGAAGCCATTGTATGGCGAAACAATATTGTAGTGGTATTTACAATAAAGGACTTTAGGATTACATTTTTTTTCATGATCTGACAATCGCATTCATAAATCTGTAACTTTGAAACAAATAAAAATGGATATTGTACAAGTTTCGTGTTTTTGTTACTTGAAATGAAGTCTACTTTACACTCCTAAGATTTGAACATAACGATACGGGACACTTGTACATCTCCTTTTCTCTTTAAACAATTATAAAAACGCTTACTTTTTCTATCTCACTCACCGTTGTCAAATGTATTCATATTTTTATTAGTGATTTTTCATTTGCACAGTTGATGAAATTGACATGGCCATAGTTTAATTTATTTTTCATGTGTCAAATATTATTGTTACTTTTCCGTTATTATTATTATTTATTTGGTATTTGTATTGGAATTCTTCTTCAGGTTTTTTTTATAAACTGTTTTTATCAGAACGCCACCTATTGTTTACAAAAGTATTTGTGGCAAGTTAGAAAATGATATAAATAAATTTTTGAATAGATAAAACTATTCGTGTTACTGATATATCAAAAATGGAGATTGCAATAAAAAAATTGCGAAAGAATGAATGTTTTACCCGAAAAGAGAAGCAGTTGATGCTTAGTGACTTCAACTATTGGAGATTGTCAAGTATCCGCTTGAGATTTTTATTTGGGAAAAAAAAATTATTGGAACCTAAAAAGGAACAACTTTGCTTTATAAACTTATTAGAACAAACGTACTGCAAAGCTACAAAAAAATAAAAACAATTAAATAACCTAACTATTTGTATACGTTCAACACAAGCACAACTAGCCAAATTTCGGAAGTTCCTGTTATTTAAATGCACGCATTCTCACCCAATTCCAACCCAACCCAACTAACCCTACCAATTCAACCAATCCATTAGTGCATCTAAATAACAGGAACTTCCGAAATTTGGTTAGTTGTGCCTGTGTTGAACGTTACAAAAAGAAAGGGTTACTTAATTGTTTTTATTGTTTTGTAGCTTTGCAATACGTTTGCTCTCATAAATTTATAAAGCAAAGTTGTTCCTTTTTAGGTCCTCTAAAGGCTCTAATATTTTTTTTTGGAAATAAAAATCTCAAGCAGATTTTTGACATTAGCCCTTTTTTTCTCTAAATGTTGCACCTATCTTGAATAAGGTTCCATCTGCCATCAACGTTGACAATAATATGCCTAATTTAACTTGATCTATAGTACATTGGCTTTTTAAAACATTGGTTTTAAATTAAGTATGTAAAACGAAAAAGCATTCTTATTAAACGGGATATTATTAGATGGAGACTTACATATTTACGAGGTATCTAAAGGTTTAGAGCTGAAGGTAATATTGGGAAAATTGTACCAAACATGTAAAAAAAAATTGAAGATGTGAATTGTCGATGGATTGACTGATGGATATTGAGGAATTCATAATACAAATGATGGTTCCGAGGCTGAATTATTATTTATTGTTTACTCTAACATTCCGTCAACAACAAATGCATGTTCAAATCCTTCATCGTGGTATTGAAATTCTGATTTAAATTTTTCAAAAATTAATTGTATCGAAATAATTAAATGTATTTTTAGTTCTATAAAAATAAATAAAGGTCTATTGTTGATATTATAGTCACCGTCAATACGAAAAAGACATTTAAGAATTATTGCTCTCACATTGTAATTTATAAAACATTGCACATGCAAACAGTTCAATAGATGGCTCCAAAGCTGATTTATTAACAGATCCAGTCAATTGCTTAAGTGCATGTTCAAACTTTTCATGCAATTTCTAATTGGAAAACTACAATTCAATATAAACAATATTTTTCTTAATTATAATTACATGTTTAATTTATGTAAGTTATGTGTTATGACAACACCGTCAATAGAGGTTATTTTAAAATCAAACTTTAAAAATTATTTGATCAGTCAACAGATTGTATAGAACAATTTGACAACCATGTAAATTTTCTCCATATTGCCCATACTGCACTGTGAACGTTTCATGTTCTACAGTAAAAAAATATTAAAACTAATTTTAATTAACAAAAACAAACATTTATCTCATTACAATTATATAATTAAAAGCTATATGCAGAAAATTATTATTTAACCACAAACCACTATTTTTTAAAGCCTACAGATAAACTGAAATGCTTTATATGTTGTAACAGATAACATAATCTATTATGGAATGTAGATAATATATTTTAATTAAAAATTTGGGAAGTCCACATGTGATGTTTGCACTATACAATTTTTGTTTTTAAGTGATTCTGATAATTTATCAATTACGTCTTTGTTTAATTAGTAATTTACTAATTACTAAAAATATTGTTGAGAGATACTTTCAATTGTACTATAATTTTAATATTCTTTCAATTATTAAACAATGTATATCTCATTTAATTTTAATCATCAAGCCAAATATCATTGTTATTGTAATCACAACTATTATAAAGATAATAAAAACCTTTAATATTTCACTGATATAATTACTCATTAAGTGAATTATAAACACAAACAAAATGATAAACTAATGGACTGAAACCTCATTAAAAAAGAAATTTAAAACAAATATATAAGGCCATACAAAATATTCACAAAAAACTATTCTATTTTCATTTAAAAAATGGTAAATAATCATAAATACCTTCGTTTGCATTCGTCATAAAATCCATAAATACGATTGATAGATGCGCATTCATGGTTTCCACGTAACAAAAAAAAGTTTTCTGGATATTTAATTTTGTAAGCCAACAAGAGACATATAGTTTCCAAGGATTGTTTTCCGCGGTCGACATAATCACCTAAAAACAAGTAATTCGACTCTGGTGGAAAGCCACCATACTCAAACAGTCGCAGTAAATCGTAGTATTGCCCGTGAATATCACCTAAAAGAAGCACAACACCAATTCATTAGCACTGCACAAAATGATCTACGGAAATTGATCGGGCTCACCGCATATTTTCAACGGAGCTTCCAATTCGAGTAATATAGGTTGTGAGAGAAAGATTTCCCTGGACTTTAAGCACAACCCTTTGATTTCTGTCTCGGTGAGCTGAACGTTTTTTCCAGGTCTCGCACCACGAACTGAAATTCCAACCAGCAAGTATTATGTAAAGACGCACAGTTTTGACATTTATTAGGCGTATCCATCGCCATTTGTCAACACAAGTTGACCTTCAATTGCAAAGACAATTACCTTCTAAAAGACGTGCTATAATACTGTCAATGTTCAATTTGTCGGCTTCGGCCATTTGTGGGGACGATGTTGTACACTCTAAATCACTTTAAATTAATTAAAATATCTCGATGGCTCGGATTATTAACGATTCGCCCCAAGCCTATAATACATAAACACTATTTTTCCTCTGACGGATAAAGCGGAGGATTCCTCGTCCATACCAACTTAACGGATTCTCACCATTAGATGAAAGCGTCCTATGGTATTAAACACTTTACAATTTTTTGCCCGCACAAATTTGATGGACGCAATAAATTTTGATGGACTGAAACATGATTTACATAGAAAAATGTCACGAAAGACACGACAATCTCTGAGAAAAATCAAAATGATACTCCAGTTTTGTGTTGGTAGCGAATATAAGAAATGATATGTTCCGAAACCGTACACACTAGCTTGCTACTTTATTTTTAAAAATAAATCATTTTCGCTCTGACAATATTTACTGCCACTTTTGAGATGGACTTATATAAGCGTTACTTCTAAAAAATGTTTTGCTAGTTTTATTTTTTAATCGACTTTCGAGCTACAATTATGAATGTAAATTGTAATTCCAACACTTCGTCATATTTCGGAACGTGTTAAAGTTGTAATATGGCGGTGGAAATATTTTATAAATTTAAATGTTACACGCTACAGTGTTTCATTTTTGTTAAATTGTAATGCACTGATAATGACAGAAGTAAGTGAAGAGCTCAGAAAACTAGAACTCGGCGAAAATATTTTCAAAGATGTCAAATACTATGTCACAGGAGATGTTGACGACAATGTATACAACAACAATCTCTATGCCGTCTAATGTTATGATGTTTTACGAAATGCATTTTAGGTTTTGGAACTTCTTAAAGCCGGTGGAGCTGAGCGTATGAACTATTTCTCAGATTATGTGACGCACCTCTTATGTGGAAATGAACCTGAAGAAACTGATTTATCAGATGCAGCAGAAATTTACGAAATACCCTCCGTCACAGTAAAATGGGTAATTTATTCCTCACAATTAAAACGATTATTAAACACAAAGACGTATTTGTATAACACCAATAAATTATTTTCAAATTTAACCTTTTGCTTTTCGAGCATCGGCAATGACCGTGCTGCTCTTTGGTCTTTAATCACTTATAATGGTGGAATTGTGCAATTAAATTTGGATCAAAATTGTAATTACTTGGTTACGATCAGCACAAGTTCCGAAAAATATTTAAAAGCGGAAAGTTTGGGAAATGAAATTATAACAATTGTAACTCCTGATTGGATCGTAGAATCCGTTCGATGTAAAAGTTTCGCACATGCTCATTTGTTTCATCCCAGGTTAATAACTTGGCCTAAAATAGTGAAACATGAAAGTACAACTTCTATTACGGGATTCGATCCTGATGAAGTGACTGTTAGTGAAGGAAATTTAGAAAATATTTTGCCTGATTCTACGCAGGCATTATTGGAAGAATTGAAACAGCGTATGCCATGGAATCAACCACAGGTAATGTACTATACAAAATATTATTTCGATTGGTATTTACATAAATGATATTTTTAACATATTTGTTGGTTTCGTAATTATTAACGAGAAGTGCTGTATCTTGTTTACCTATGAAATATAAACGTTTGATAAAATATGTAATTTGATAGTTGGTATTGAATTACGTACATTCTCGATAATCTCTTGTAATTTTAATTGATAAATATTTATAGTTTAAGTGTTATCTAGAGAATGCAATTAGAATTTCTAAAAATATATTTAACTATTTACCATATACATAAAGAACAACACTTCTGAGTTTAAATTACTTTTTTGAAACTTTAATTTCTATATTAAATTAACTAGCGATTCAAAACTAAATTAATTTCCAATGTGATATCAGATTAATAGATTTTGTTTATGTATGTAATTGTAATCATAATTCTTAAGTTGATGCTTTATTTGTCATTTATAATGTTTTATTGAAGTAATAGGACATAATTCATTTTTATTTATTAATTATCAATATTTTTATGAATAATTCTTAAATATTATATGTAATTTAGAATTATACAGACTGTCCCGTAAAAAACGCCTACATTCATAACTCCGTTATTTATTGTCCGGTTTTATTTAAACAAAAAGTAAATTTAATAGCATCAAAAACACTATAAGATAGCAGTGTTTTATTTGTTTTCAATTGTTTTCAATTGTTTTCATTAATGTCAAACGACAGTCAAGTTTTTTATTTTAAATGGCAACATATATATTTTTGGCTATATTCGGATTGGTTTTTTTTTTCTGAATTCAACGATGTATAACATGTTTATTTTTGATAAACGTTTATTGCAAAAAAAAAACTTTATAAATTTCATCTTTGTCTTCCATTATTTATAAATATTCGAATGTGTCATGAAACATTGGAAATGTAAGTATTATAAATATTATTATAAGAAACAAAACACTTTACAATAAATGTTGAAATTGCCCGCCACCTTGTTCAACACATATCGCACATCTCCTAATTACTCCAAAGGTCGCATTTAAAAGACAAGCGGCAGGTACTTCTTGACAAGTGTTAATAATTCTTTGTCTTAAAATGTCAACATTTTCTGGAGTTGTTAAATAAACTCGATCTTGTAGATAAGCCCACAACCAAAAATCGAGGGGCGTAAGATCCGGTGAACGCGCAGGCCACTCGATAGGACCGGATGTTCCTATCCACCTATTTCCAAATTGGGTGTTCAACAAATCAGTATTTACTCTGGCGTTGTGCGCGGGAGCCCCATCTTGTTGAAAAAATATTCTATTTAAATTTGCCAAAGGTAATTCATCTAAAAAGTTTTGGAGATTTTCGTGTAATAAAGTGTAGTATTTTTCTTGATTTAAGCAACCATCTATGAAAAATGGCCCAATTAATTGATCACCTAAAATGCCACACCAAACATTTACGTTGAAACGTCTTTGAAAATTATTTTCAATTACAAATCTCGGATTGTCTGCACTCCACTGTCGATGTATGTTTCTATTAAAAATACCGTTGTTGCTAAAAGTGCATTCATCAGACCAAATTATCCTTCTGTCAAAATTCGGGTCTTGTTCTAATGCATTTAAATAAAAACGACAAAACTGGATTCTTCGGCCAGGGTCATTTTGTTCTAATGCATGAACTTTTCGAGCTATGTACGGTTTAAGTTTGTGTTTTCTTAAAATACCATGAACTGTAGTTTTTGATACCCCAATATTATGTGCAATTTCGCGAATCGAAGTTCGTGAATTTTGCTGTACTGCAAGAAGAACATCTAATTCTTTATCTTCGGAGAATTTCCGTTTTTGTGTTTTTGGTTTGGTAAATGATCCATAATTTCTTAAATTCTTTTCAATTCTCTGAAATATTTTCGAACCTGGAACTTCTCTGTCCGGAAAACGAGCACTGTACCGACTAACTGCTTGAAGGCGATTTTTATTACAATCAAAGAACACTTGTAACATGTCCGTTAATTCATTGTTATTCATTTTTAACGAAAATACGCTTTTTGTTGCGGCAAAACGTTCAAACAGGATAATACAGAAAACTTAATAAAGTCAAACTGACACTTAAGGCACATTGACATAATGCTAGTGGACTGGGCCAAGTCTACTATAATGAAAGATGAAATTTATAAAGTTTTTTTTTTATTTTTTATTATTAGGAGATGTGCGATATGTGTTAAACAAGGTGGCGGGCAATTTCAACATTTATTGTAAAGTGTTTTGTTTCTTATAATAATATTTATAATACTTACATTTCAAATGTTTCATGACACATTCGAATATTTATAAATAATGGAAGACAAAGATGAAATTTATAAAGTTTTTTTTTTGCAATAAACGTTTATCAAAAATAAACATGTTATACATCGTTGAATACAATCCGAATATAGCCAAAAATATATATGTTGCCATTTAAAATAAAAAACTTGACTGTCGTTTGACATTAATGAAAACAATTGAAAACAAATAAAACACTGCTATCTTATAGTGTTTTTGATGCTATTAAATTTACTTTTTGTTTAAATAAAACCGGACAATAAATAACGGAATTATGAATGTTGGCGTTTTTTACGGGACAGTCTGTATGTGTATTAAAACTTTGAAATTCTTCCAACGACATTGTTTTACATTGTAATATGATTGAGATATATTACTGATTAAAAAAGTATTGCATAATATTGAATGTAACTCGCTATGTCTGATTGCAGACTTCAACTGAAGTAGCCCCTCCTAATGTAGTGGCCCCTAGTTACACCAACAGTAAGTTGCCACAGCAAATTCAAGAGGTTACTCAACAGCAATCTGTACAGCAGAGACTGTTTAGTCAACAACAACAATTAAATATTCAAAAGCAAACTCAACTCTCTTCCAGTACTTTCACATCAAACCAACAACCATCTTCTCAGCAGCAGCAACAACCTCAACTTAATTTCTTACCACCCACTTCACAGGTTCCGAGAAGTATAGTCCATCATCCTCCGCAAACATCGCTGCAAAATCAACAGCAGTCTCCGCTGCAATTTTCAGTAAGTCAACAAGTTCCATTTTCGCAGGGTAGCTTGACGCCCTCCCAACGATTGAGGCTTATAGAGCATATGCAACAGAATCGTCAAAGACTAACCCAGCAGCAATTTAATCAGCTCCAGCAACAGAGGGTCCAACAGATTAACCAACAGCAGCAGCAGATTGGTCAATTGCAACAGGAGAACCAGATGGGTCAAGTAAATCAACAACAGCAGCAACAACAATCCACTACCAGCCAAATAAGTCAGTTGCGACAGTCCGTGCAAAATCCGCAAGTGCCGCAAACTAGTCAGCAATTAATTTTGACGAATCCTAGCCAATTGGTGCAGAATGCCGCGCAACAATTGACGCAAAATCAACAATTGTCGCAAAATCAACAATTGTCGCAAGAAGGTCAACAGCAATTGCTGCAGAGCATTCAGCCGACTCCGCAACTCATCCAGAATCAACAGTTGAGACAGATTAGTCAAGGCTCAACCCAGCAGGTGACTTCTTTAACGCAATTACAAATGGTTCAAAATCAGCAGCAACATACGAATTTGGGTCAAATGGCGAAATCACCATCGACACTCCAACAGCAACAACATTTGTCGCCGCAGCAGCTGTTACAGCGCCAAATACAGAACCAGCATTTAATTAAGAGTCAGCATATCTTGCAAAGTCAACAACAGCAATTGCAGAATCAATTGAATCAACAACAGAATCAAATCAATCAACAACAGCAGGGACAAACGGTGCAGCAGAGTCAGATTAGTCAACAGCTCTTGCAAAATCAGCAATCGCAGATTACGTCACAGAACCAACTGCAGCAACAATTAAGTCAACAGAGTCAACTTGAGCAGCAATTGACGCAAAATCACTTGAGTCAGCAACAACAGCAACAGCAGCAACAAATAGTGCAAAATCAGCTAAATCAACGGCAATTGAATCAGTTAAATCAACACTTGTTGCAAAATCAGTTGGCTCAACAACAACAATTGGGACAGGGTCAAGTTGTACAACAACAACAGCAGCAGATTGCGCAAAATCAACTTAATCAGCAACAGGCGCAACAACAATTGCGTCAGACCCAAATCGGCGCTCAACAGCAACAGTTGACACAATTATCTCAACAGCAAATTACTCAGAGTAGATTGGTTATTCAACAACAGCAGCATCAACAACAAAATAAGATTTTGCAAACCCAGTTTGAACAGCAGCAGATTATAAGTCCGCAAACCGTTGTCGTATCGCAAAATCAACAGAATGTGTTGCAGCAACAATTCGGAAGTCCTAATTCGCAGCAGTTTACGCAACAGACTTTTGTTCAGTCGCCTGCGTTCAGCCAGGCGCAACAACAGCAACAGCAGCAATTGCAACAACAACAGCAGTTAATTCAAGCCCAACAAGGACAAGTTATATGCCAACAACAACAACAGCAGCAGCAGCAACAACAACAGTTACTAGTACAGCAACAGCAACAACAACAGCAGATAAAATCGCAACAAATTATTGCTCAACAACAGTTGGTGAATCAGAAATTAAATATTCAGCAAATCGGAGGGCCGCAGCATATATTATTAGTAAGATAACTTAATTTTTTTCTGGAGTATTGCTTTTGGCTAAGGTAAAGCATACCTCTGCCTCCGATTTTCGAAAAGTTTTAGGAGGAAAAGCACCGCTAAGCTACCAAAAAATCAAATACAGTCGACACTCTATATAGTGAAAGACCAAAATGTTAACCGAGATTTCACTATAAAGAGTTCACTATATAAAGAGGAAAAAAAATCACAAAATTGAATTATTAGAAAAGATTTTATTAAACATTTGAAAGTTTAAATACATAGCATGTACATACTGTACACATTACATATTGCTATGAATAGTGGGTTGATAATTCAGCACGCCACCATCCACAACTAGTTTTCCCAACTAGGTTTTCTCAGCCGGTGAATTTTCAAATCTAACTTCTCGGGTTCCACTTAGGAAAGACGTGTCTAAAATATGAGTTGAGCGCCAGTACACTTGTACACAAAAATTTATTATCTATTTTTTTTATAAGTTAAGTTTGAACTAATCTCTCTTTAAGTTTCTTTCAAATATATTTTTTTATATAGGTATTAATTAATTAGCAATATTGGAATGAGTAAATAAAACAAACACAGGTTAAAAATTAAAATAAATATTTTATATATTAATACAAAAATAAAGAAATATATCTAAAAGCATAAAGATGCTGTATCATAACAAAGATACTGGAGGTAAAAACATTCATTGACAATAGACCGCTAAATGAATGGAAAACATCCTCCTTAATGACTCCGAACAAAACTTATCTAAAAATAATCAAGCTTTATAACAGATTCTTCAAAGAAAACCCCAAAATATACTCAGATACTGATACGCTAACAAAAACTACGCATGTGCCTTGACACACAAAAAAAAACTGAATCCAATCGAACAAATTTTCATCTATAAAATTATAACAAAGAATTTTAATACAAGCTGTATTATCTGTATGCCTAATAATTAAATCTCTTAACTACTAGCTTTGATACAATGGAAATATAATTATGACGCCATAAAAATTTTATTTTACTTACAAGATTAATGGAGACTTTCACGAAAAGGCGCTAAAGCAATTTAATTATCAAAATATCGGGAATTAATATCTAAATAACAACTATAAATCACTTGCAATCAAATCAAAAAAAAAACCGAACTAATTAAATATATTTAAAATATATTTCACGAAGCAAGCAACCTTTTCGTTCGATAGCTAAAATTCGTCTCCTAGCTTGACCTCGACTTTCACATCAAATCCACACCGGATAACCAGTTTTTCCCTCTAGTTACCCCTCGCAAAATTTATAAACATTTTCAATATACAGTCATGTCACATATAAATGTACATTTTTAAACATTCAAAAAATAATTGTTGCTCAACAAAATTCTCGCATTTATTCAAATGCATAAAGATTTGATCAGGTACACTTTCCTGGCCCCTGAGAGTAGTTCGCACAATGTCAAATGCATTTCTTATTTCATTTTCACTAAATTTAGCAGGACCTTCCCCGGTTTTAGTTTCTTCTTCATGATCTTCTATACTTGTTATATCGTCAATTATGTCTTGGTCAGTTGGGAGATCTGTCGTGCCAACATCATTGTCGATTTTAGGAAATCTTCAAGTAAAAAATCTGCGTCGACGGTAGCAGTTTTTTGTAGTATACCCCATTGCTTTCTTAAGGTAGCAAGATCCATTTCGTCTTCTTCCCATTCGTCAATTTTTTCAGTAAAACCTGCTTTACAAAGCAGTTTTTGATTGTTTTCTGAGAAACATTTTCACTCCATACTTTAGCGACTTCGGTTATACACTCTTTAAGGGTAATCAATTTTTGGACTGGAAGGTTGTTATCAATCGCGTTAACAATTTTGTGGACAATTCTGTTTCGGTAATGATGTTTTATGTTTTTTATAATACCCTGGTCCATAGGTTGCAATTTGGAGGTCGTGATCAGTTCAATATTCGTTAATTTTTTACTTACAGTAACTGGATGTGCAGGACAATTGTCTATAAACATCGCAATCTTTCGCTTTTGGCTTTTCATTTTCATGTCCAGTTCTTTGATCCATCTTTCGAAAATCTCAGAAGTCATCCATGCCTTGTTATTACTGGCGTAATCTAACTCCAGAGATTTAGCTCCTTTTAAACAACGGGGATTTTTGCTTTTACCTATTAGTAGTAAATTTCAGTTTTTCTGAGCCATTGATGTTTGCTCCAACCATCAGTGTCACCCTTTCTTTACTTGCTTTAACACCAAAACATTTATCACTTTTAAAAGCAAAAGTTTTGTTTGGCAAACATTTAAAAAACAAACCGGTTTCATCACTATTGAAAACGTTTTTTGGCTCGCACTTTTTCAATACACTTTTTAAAACAGTTTCAGTCCAAATGTCACAGTCTTCCTGACTAACGCTTGCACTCTCGCCGGACACCGTCTTGAAAACAATTGCATTGCGGGTCTTCCAGGCACTCAACCACCCTTCACTAGTTTGAAAGTTAACGCAGTTAAATTCTTTAGCAAATTGTAGAGCCTTATGCTTTATTAAATTTCCCAATATTGGTACGTTTAAATGCGTACGGGCCACCTGAAACCATCGTAAAACTGCTTCATTTACATTCTCGTAAGATCACACCCGTACTCGTTTTCGACTGCTTGGAACATTCGTTTTGTTGATGCTTTCGCGACTTTTTATTATCAGAGAGACGCAACTCGGAGAAACACCGAATTTTGTAGCAACATCAATTTTTTTGCAGCCTTTATCAACTTCCTCCAAAGCTTTAGTTTTCTCAGCTAAACTTAAACACACTCGCTTGGACATCTTAACTGATTCTTAAACAAAAACAAACTGAACCTGTTTGCGAATTACATATGTAATCTAGGCCTCGACTACATACATATAAAATGGATTTTCCCCGGGATTCTCACAGAAATCTATTGTATCTGATTTAGCGTTATGAACGCGTTAAGAACCTTTTCAAAACAGTGCGTCATAAAAATGGAGTTCGTGCTAATGTTAGATACAAATGGGGAAATCCGAAGTGGCCAAAATCTCAATAAATGCATAAAAATTTATACATGAAATTCCGGTAAATTTTTTATTATATAGCGTGTTACTATTTTACAGATTCACGGCTTTTTACATGAAATTTCATTAAATATTCTAGGGCTTGAAAAAATTGCACTATAAAGAGTTTTTCACTATATAGAGTTTCACTATAAACAGTGTCGACTGTATATCTATCAAAAGATTCCATGACAGAATGTCTACCAGTTATCTTTTTTGGCTCCCTGTTTTCTTGTATTCGTTGATAACCCGATATACTGTCAGTCTTGAAATTCCTACAATCATATCTTGTAAGACGGGGATATGTTATATATGTAACATATATAACATGCAATATATAATATGTTGCACTCTATAAAGTTACCTAGTACTTGAGAAATCTGCTTAATCATGTCACATTTTCTCATGTCGGGTGTATCCGTCACAAGTTGCCTATAAGCATTTACTGCTGTTTGCTTTTCAGCGCTACTCAAATGACTTGCTTTCTCTCGTTCCCTTGGAGGAGAACACACATTTCTGCTTTTAGCAGCACTGGTGCTAGGTTCTGCATCCATATTTGAAATCGACTGAAATTCTCTTGTTACTTACATAATCTATTAATCTTCAAATCGAAGCTATAAAAAGAACTAATCTACACCGCAAAATAGTTAAAGTAATATAATAATGATAATAATTTGATAACAAAACTCTAGAATCGTAAACGTAATATAAAGATGTCAAAATATTTGACAATTGATGGCAAAAAGCGAATATTTTACGGTGATATTTTACCTTGCGCTGGACCAATAAGAAACACTGTCACTTGGGCCTGTTCAGAAATTTGTCTCTCTCCTTTCGGAATATACCATAGGATAAATTGCTTCCTTAAAGGTCCATTAAACTAAACGCCCGAATAATTATTTTTGCGAAAATAGGTGGCGGAGGTATGCTTTACCTTAACCATTACTTTGAGTTTGTAACATTTATTTTTCGAATATCATTAATATCTCTTAACTTCCGTATAAATTAGCAGCAACAACAACCAAGTCAGAACAACCAAGAATCTCCACAGAGGACAACTGCTACACCCCTATGGCAACAGCAACAACCACAACAGCAACCTGCCCCACCTCCACCGCCTCCCACTCCACAACCACAGCCCCCGCCGCAAATCAGCATACAGCGCCATCCCAGTGTACAAGGACAAGGCCCCAGAGTACAATGGGCCCCAAATCAACAGCCGGGCGTTGTGCTTCCACAAAGACAGTACATCCATTTAGACGAACAAACTCATCAACAATTACAACAGATGAGTCCAGAGGACAGGGCATTATTTGTACAGAAGTTACACAAGCACAGACAGGTACTGCAGAGCAGGATGCAACAACAACAGCAACAACGAGCCGGGCACATTTTGATTAGAGGTTATTTTGTAATATTTTGCTATTTTTTTTTGTCCTAGTGAACCACTTTTACAGACGGTGTCACTTATAAGACAAAGTTCCAGATTTCGCTGTGTGCTTGCTGTAATAAGCAACGTTTGTGAAGCTCCAATGTATATAAAGAAACAAGAATTAGACTCATAGCAGGGAAACGTTGATTACAACGAATACATGGCGAAGCAAGCAATATATAGTTTTATGTAACAAATATAGATTGTAATTTAAATACTTTTACACAGGTGGTGTACCAATTGGATTGAATTCACAACAACAAATGCAGTGGTTGCAACAAGCCAAACAACAAGGAGTCGTCCTACAACAAAATATCCAACAACCCGTTCCACAAGGCACCATAGTCCAACAAGCTAATCCCAGTATCCAGCACGCCCCCGGTTTGAGTCCTATTCAACAGCAAACGCAGGCGTTTACCGAGCAAAACCAGCAGTTGCAATTGCAGAGACAACAGCAGCAGCAACTTAGGCTTCAACAGTTGCAATTACACCAACAACAGCAGAGAGAACAAGCGCAGAAAACTGTTCTTCAGCAACAGCAGCAGCAACAACAACAACAGCCAGCGCCACCACCACCTCCTCCGCTACAACAACAACAGCAGCCACAACCGCCAACTGTAGTCCGAGCATTGAGTCAAACACAGGTCATGGAGGGAAACGGAGTGGTAGCCGGACCTTCTCCAGTAGTCGTCGATCCTAATGTGGTTCAATCTCAGAACCCGTTGGTGGTCAATTCAAAAACTAAGACCGCCCTGGCTAACATGCTCAATACCAGGCTCCAGAGTGGAGGATCTACTTTGAATGAGAATATAGCGGAGCCTTCGGCTGCTGGGACGTTGAAGTTGATGACTGCTCAACATAACGCGGCGTTGAGTACGGGGAATAGACCTCATGATCTGTTGTTTTTCCCACAGCGTAGGATCATCAATAGACCTAATGGTGAAGTGATAAGACCTCCTCCCGCTGCGTCGGTGCCACCGGGTCCACAACCAGATCCACCGAAACTTCAGTATTCACCTAGGAACTCGGTACCTTTACAGCACAGGCCGGGGACTTACTATGGTCATAATCCTAATTTGAAGTGTAAGTTTTTAAAAAATCATATTTAAGTAGTTAGTTGGCTTATAAATATACTTTCATTAATAGTTACATTAAAAATTTAAAAAAGGTATATAACCCCTTACCACAATTATTAGTCGTATCCTAAATACGTATTTCGACAACTAGGTTGTCATCATCAGTAGGTAAAAACTACTAATTAAAAGTCGCATATGGACCACAGTAAAGTAAGAAAAACGCTTCCGCACAACTACTATACACTGCATCCCCGTAAAGACTAAATTTAACATGCCAATCTAAAACTACGAGACAAACACTTGCCTCTTAAGGAAAAGGTCTACACATGTGTTAAATTGTCGAACAAAGGAACGGCAGACATTCATCTCTAAGGGAGGCGCCACTAAATTCGATTTTTAAAAACTACGATGACCCACTATTAAACTTAAATGAAACACCTTATATTTTCACAAAACAATAGTATATTTAACTATATGTATATTTCATGTGCATTGCACACATCACTAGTTATTATTTAATCTCGAGCACATGCATAGTAAAAACATCTATTTTGGGTAGGGGTGTAAAATTTTTTTTTTTTTTTTACAATTACAAATGGTTAAAAAGTATGGTCGTATATTGCAAAAACTAAACTCTATAGAAATTCCGAGAAGGACAAAATTGGGAAGGGCCGTTACATACGAAAAGACAAGACATCTGACTGTGTTGTGTTATATTAAATAACAATCAAGTAACGTGAAAAGGATCTATGAATTATTAGACATTGCAGGTATACAATTTAAAAGCCAATTATAAATAGGTGACATGTCATTGTTAAGGAGTTAAGCACTTTTAATATAATTTATAGAATTCACGGTTGGCTCTAGGTGAAACATGATTAATAATTTACTAAACAAAACACCCGGTACATTTGTTCCACAAAACGCGAAACAATTTACATTTTGTGAAACAAACACACCAAGTGCTCCATTCAGCAAACCATTGTTAAGGAGGTAATTTTTGTATTTTTTCACGTGTATGGCCTCCCACATGTCTAAATTTCTGCTGTTACCCCCCCTACCCACTTATGGTAATAAAAATGTGAATAGACAGCTGAACGGTATTGGAGATTTATCGCTATTCAAGGAGGTATGTTTATTTTTCGCGATAAATATACTTTCATAAGCATCAAGTTCGTGGGGTTTATTAATTCCTTTGATCAACTTCAAACCTGTAATCGGTACATTGTGCAGTGTGCTCAAAGCGTGATTTGCGACATTTGATTTATCAGGTTTTTGTTTAGTAAATTATTAATCATGTTTCACCTAGAGCCAACCGTGAATTCTATACATTATATTAAAAGTGCTTAACTCCCTAACAATGACATGTCACCTATTTATAATTGGCTTTTAAATTGTATACCTGCAATGTCTAATAATTCATAGATCCTTTTCACGTTACTTGATTGTTATTTAATATAACACAACACAGTCAGATGTCTTGTCTTTTCGTATGTAACGGCCCTTCCCAATTTTGTCCTTCTCGGAATTTCTATAGAGTTTAGTTTTTGCAATATACGACCATACTTTTTAACCATTTGTAATTGTAAAAAAAAAAAAAAAAATTACACCCCTACCCAAAATAGATGTTTTTACTATGCATGTGCTCGAGATTAAATAATAACTACTGATGTGTGCAATGCACATGAAATATACATATAGTTAAATATACTATTGTTTTGTGAAAATATAAGGTGTTTCATTTAAGTTTAATAGTGGGTCATCGTAGTTTTTAAAAATCGAATTTAGTGGCGCCTCCCTTAGAGATGAATGTCTGCCGTTCCTTTGTTCGACAATTTAACACATGTGTAGACTTTTTCCTTAAGAGGCAAGTGTTTGTCTCGTAGTTTTAGATTGGCATGTTAAATTTAGTCTTTACGGGGATGCAGTGTATAGTAGTTGTGCGGAAGCGTTTTTCTTACTTTACTGTGCCCCATGTGCGACTTTTAATTAGTAGTTTTTACCTACTGATGATGACAACTTAGTTGTCGAAATACGTATTTAGGATACGACTAATAATTGTGGTAAGGGGTTATATACCTTTTTTAAATTTTTATTTAACCACAGTCTCCATTGAAAGAATTTAAGTTACATTAAACATTCTAAATTAAAAATTACTAGAATCAGGAGATTGGTAACAATGTATACATATATCAGAGGCTGTTAGTTCTTTTCTGAAGATTGACATTTGCTAGAAATATAGATTTATTGATCATCGTACTGTGAGGCATGTTAACATTGATTAATTTTTTATACAAAAACTATTTAGACATCTAGAAATCTGTAATGGGTTATAGGAAATCATTAAGCAACTATTTGAAATGTTACGACAGTCTTGAATGTTACAAACGTGTATTTTTTCTGTGTTACAGTACCTCCTGATTTATTCCTTTTGGGTTGCGTCTTTGTTGTTGTTGAATTAGAAAGATTTTTGGACGAGTCGATGCCTGGTTGGCAAAAGAAAATTGAGAAGCATGGAGGTATGTATTAAATATATGTTATAAGTAGAGCGGCTCGTCCTAGCGCGTATATATATATTTTGTCAGTCACCGTCCGAACACTGTTCAGTTCACTTCGTCGGTTTACAGCAGGGATGCACAGACTTATAGGGAACAGGAGCCACTCGGGAAAATTATAAGCCAAGGACGGGCCACTACAAAGAATACTTATTAACACAAATATTTTTATTTTTAAATAGTATGAATTACTACAAATGATAAAAATAAAAGAACATTCAAAAATGTTTGTTGTAATTATATAATCGTAATGTAATCAAATCATTACAATGTAATATTTCATGTTTTATTATTTTGATGCATGACCTTGCATTGACCTAACAATTTTGTTTATGTTTGGATCCACATTACTTGTCGCCACACGTAAAATTGCTTCCAGATTTTCATTTGCCAGACGGTTTCGAGTTTCTGTTTTGTTAAGTTTCATCACTGAAAACGTTTGCTCACAAATATACGTCGATCCAAATAAGCTTGCGCATTTCAATGCATTTATTCGCAACTCTTTATAAGCGGTTTTGTCAACGCAACGGTAAATGTTGAGTAAATTACCTTCATTAAACTTGTTTCGTAAATTATCATGATTTTGCATGTCTATCAATTCCAGCTGTATTAATTCCGGTGCATTTTCGGGTGAAATCTTGAAAGGATTGCTGAAAATGTCTAATAGAGGTTTAACTTTTTTGAAGTCCAGAAAACGATCATGAAAAGCTTGTATTAAAATATCAATTGTTTCAACATAAGCGAAATTGACATCAGTTTTATTGAATTTCTCCATAATTTTTTTGTAGTTCGGAAAATGGCTGCATTTGGCTGAATTGATTTGTGTCCTGAAAAGACTCAGTTTGCATTGAAAGGACGAAACATGAGAGTATAACTGCGAAATCAATTGATCTTTGCCTTGGAGTCGCGTATTTAAGACATTCGAGTGATTTGTGATGTCTACAAGAAACGCTAAGTCACACAGCCAATCAGGGTTGTCGAGTTCGGAGACATCCCTTTTCTTTTCCGCCAAAAATATTTTGATTTCTTCAATCAAGTTAAGAAACCGCTCTAGTGACAACCCACGACTTAGCCACCTTACTTCAGTGTAAAACAGGAGATCACCATATTCGCTTTCAATATCCTCGAGAAATTGTGTGAATTGTCGGTGATTGAGACCTCGTGATTTTATAAAGTTTACAGTAGGTATTACAACTTTCATCAAATTTTCAAATCCCAATAATTTTGAACAGAGGGCCTCTTGATGTATAATGCAATGAAACTGCATTAATTCCTTGGTATCTATGTTTTTAGTTTGTAAATACTCTTTTAACATAGTTATTATCCCAGATTTACTTCCCACCATTGAAGGTGCTCCGTCAGTCGTAATTCCAGATAATTTCGTTAAATCCAAATCCATTATAGAACATTTTTCCAGAAAAGCTTTGAGCATGTCACTCCCCTTGGTTTGACTTGTCAAAGAACTCATACCAATCAGTTCTTCACTCACTTCAAAATTTTGCGTTACACCTCGTAAAAATATTAACAGTTGAGCATCTGTAGATTCGTCGAGTGCTATAGAAAAATACTCAAAACTTTTCGATTTCGTAGCTAATTGCTCTTCTATATTAGCTGCTAATGTGGTAAGTCTTCTTTGAACAGTCATCCGATTTGGTTGAATTTTCTCAAACCTTTTTGCATCTTTCGGACACATTTTTTTTGCGGCGATATCTAAACACTGCTTCACAAACTCACCATCTTTAAAAGGCCGACAAGTTTTCGCTATTATTCGAGATATTTCAAAGCTAGCTTCAGTAGCTGTTTCAGCATCTTGAATTGGTTTTGTAAACATAGCTTGCTGGCCTATTAGTTCCCTTTGTAAAGTGGAAATTTTTTGCGTTCGGTTTTCGCCGGTTAGTTTGGTAAAAGTATGATGCTGGATTTCATAATGCCTTTTCACATTATATTCCTTCGGAATAGAAACACTACTCTTGCATATTAAACAGACACTTTTGTTATGCGATGAAATAAAAAAGTATTTTTCGGTCCAAATATCTTGAAACTGTCATCTTCAACCTTACGTCTACGTTTTTTACTGGGGCCTGGTTTATCCATATCAAAATTGATATATTGTTACGTAGGTAGACGCCAAGTTCGAACGACGAAATATTTATTCTTCACAGATTACAATTCAAACAATATAACGTTCACTTGTCCGTAGTTAAAACTTAACTGCCCCGATAGCGGGCGATGCGTTGTATTTATACGAGTTACCTAACATCGAGAACCTACCACATTGTTCGGGGATAATACTGACGTGTTTCGCGAATCTTCGAGTAATCTAGTTGGTTCGACAGATTTCTAGTCTCGTAACAATATGCTTGGAACGACGAGGAGCATACCTGTCCTACGTAGTAAACCTGATCAAGAAAGTAGTAGGTACTTAAAGATACATATCTTACTAACAATTACAAAAGTTAGAATAAAATAAAAAGTTAAGAAATATTGATTTGAATGGATTTTTACCTACTTTTGTAGTTTTTCGAACAATTGTTAAAATTCGTTGGCGGGCCGCATAAATATCGACAGTGGGCCGCGCTATGTGCATCGCTGCTCTAGCGCGTATCATTAGTAAAGTGCATGTAGGAAATACGCAGCGAGGAAATATTCCCTAGTATTAGAGTCGAATGCATTACACGGTATATGCTTCAGTATCTGAATCATCAAGTTGCCATACTTTTTTGCAGGAGAAATCGAGAAACAGTATTGTAACCGCGTCACGCACGTAATCTGCGAAACCCAAAGACACGGTGTAGTAATGCAAGCCCTCAGGGATTACAAGAGATGCGTCACCTTATATTGGCTGTCGGATGTAATTAATCGGAAACAGGTTTTGCCTCCTTGGATCGCGTTACATTTACCTACGATGTACTGGGACACGGCACCCGCATCCAAACACTTAATCTGCTTAACGGGATTCCAGGGCATGGAACGCGATCGCGTCAAACACATGATCAAATACATAGGAGCTGGCGTACGTATTTCTCTCAACTACCCAACACAAACTAAAACTTAATACATTGTGTTTTATTCGTTTGTTCAGTTGACCACTTACTTTTCCAAGCACAACACCTTACTGATAACCACGAAAGGCGAGGGACCGAAGTACACGCACGCGAAGAAATGGGCAACACCCGTGGTGAACGTCCAGTGGTTGACCGACATCATGCTAGGTCACTTTTCGGCTTTAAATCAAACGGAACACGTCAAGTACCAACACTACGTTGATCCGCCCAATTTCAGTTTCGATCCGTTGCTGGTGCCGAATTTGATGCATCCGTGGAAGATGCCCATCAATATATCGCAGGAATCGTACGAGAAGGTCAAGAGAAGTGCGTCACCGGTGGTCATGCCGCCCGCTTCTAAACCGAAAAAAATCAAAACCGAACACATCACTACAACAGATGAGAATGACAATGAGGAGGATGCGTTCAGGGGATCAAGTACGCATAGAATTCTGTTTTCGATGTGCTCTGATGTGGAAGAACTTAAAATGATTGTTAGGTATTTAAGTGTTTTTTTTTACTCATCGGTAAAATCGGCAAAGTAGGTTACATACACGTTGTATCGATGTTCATGTTGATATTTTGACGTCTTTATTTTTATTGTCTTATTGTCATTAATAAACTAAAAGCAGGAATAATAAAGGAGTTATTAGGGTACCTTGCAGGTAACTTAGTAATAAGATATAACTAAAACTAAACGTTTAATAATATCTGTACATTATCTGAACAAGAAGGGATAAGGATATTGCAAAATGAATAAGTAATTACTACATTTTCTCTTTTTAAAATTTATATATTTATATATTTTTATTATATTTATTTATATATATTTATATACAGGGTGAGTTTTTTTGATTGTTTAGCATTGGGATCTCAGAAACTACTGGAGATAGAAAAACGCTTAAACAGGGAAAGATGCGCAGTTTTACGAGTTTGATTTAAAACTGCTTTTGTTTCTGCGATAACTTTCATGACTTATTAGATATTCAAAGAAAACTAAATTTTACGATTTTCTTTAAACATGCTTAGCATCGTTAATAGTAATTTTAGAGAAAAAGTGTTCAGACAAAAGTTTTAGATAATTTTACGCCAAATAAAACTATGCAGCTAATATTTTTTTTTCGTTCAGCATTATCGAGTTATGACACAAACTTGTGTTTTTTAAAATGGAAACCATAGTTGGTTTTGACATCATTAAAAAGCTTTTTTTTGCTGATTACAATGATATAAGGTTTGATATGGTTATTTTAAAAAATAAAGAGGATATAGACATTTTTATGATTGTTCACTTTATAAGATAAAAACTTAAAAAAAAAATGTTTGGTGTTTTGTAATTCAAAAAACGAAAAATCTGAGTTACAATAGTGTTCGTTGGAGCAGTCGAGATAAATATACTCGTACTAACATTGCTTTCACGTCGAGTCACAGAAGTGAGAGCTGTTAATTTTTACTTTTAAGTCAAGTTAATTGTCAAACACTGACAATTAACTATTAATTAATTTAATTGTAACTTAACTATAAGCGGTGCAAAAGGCCGTTAATCATAAGTTTGCATTGGCTATGGAATTTTCTAACGTAGAAAAGCATGATATGGTTGAATGTTACATTCAGTGCCAGAAAAATTCTACTAGAGCTGCTGAAGTTTATTTTGAAAATTATTTTGATCGACGTCAGCCGTCGCTACCTACTTTTAAGAGATTATGGGATAATTTAGCAGATTATGGTTCGTTCGTTAAACCAAAATCAAAAAAAGGGATGGATGAAGATAGAGAAATAAACATATTAGCAAGTGTCGCTCAGAATCCATCTACATCGACCCGACAAATTTCAACAGAAATGGGCTCCTCTCAACGCACTATTGTCAGAGTGTTGAAGAAGCATAAATTTCGTCCCTACAAATTATCAGTATCACAAACTTTACATGAAGGTGATAACATCAGACGAATAGCTTTTTGTAGATGGTTTAAAGATCAGTGTCAAAACGATCCACACTTTTCAATGAAAATATTATGGACTGATGAATCTCGTTTCCCAGTAAATGTTTCTCACGAAGTCGGGAGGCTAACAATTCGGATGCCTTTGGAAGGTGCAAATCTCTAATTAAATCATTTAGTTCGCTCTGGTTAAACACTTCGGGCTCTCTGAAATCTGGTGTGAAATCTGAGTCATCTGGGTCGCAATTAGATTCCTCTGATTCTGACGATATGACGTTTTCTAGTGCTTTTGGGGCGGTAGGTATCGGTACATCTGGTCCATGAGGAACTGGTCGAATAGCAGAGTCAAGATTGGGATACACAATTTGTTTCTTATTTTTTCTGTTGAATCCTTGAACATTACACGAACAAAAATAACAATCATCACTGTGATTTCTAGGCTCTCGCCTTACTATAGGAACACCAAAACTTAACATTTCTTCCTACCTTTTTGCCAGTTTCTTAATGCTTCAACGCAAACGGAACAAACAGTATGAGGAGCCCAGGACTTGTCTTGGTCGCCAATTTTTACACCATAATAAGCGTGGTATACATTTTTCACAAACGAAGTTATAGTTTGCCTCTGCTTTACTACGACATAACTACCACAGATATAACAAAAGTTATTCGGATTGTTCACACAATGTCTTCTTTCCATATTTATACGTTCTAGAACACTTAAAATACGCAACAACGAAGACAACAAGCGCGCGGACACAGTAGCACGACGACTAACACAACCAAACTGCACATAAGCTGTTGCTTTGCTGAGAAATCTAATATTAACCAGTGTTGCCAAATCACATTTAATTTCATAAAAATCAATTCATTTAAAAATCATGCCTAACATCGAACAAACATATTCTTGTCATAGGTATGTATATTAATAAATTAACATTTTTAAGATATAGAGCGCTATAAAAAAAATTTACGTGATAGAGCAAAAATATGGCGTTTTTTGGAATAAGGGCCCCCAGACATATACAAATTAGCAACCAGCTTTCAAACATCAAAATCACTGTAGACCTGTGTTATTATATCTAATTGTCTGTTGCAAAAAAAAAATACGCATCGCTCGCAATACACATACTAATATTTCAGTTGAAATTGTGGAAACTGCAGATCAGGTGGGAAAAGGCTGTGCGTTGACCTGGGGCGCGCCACGAAATTGGCGTCTCTAGTAATCACTTTTCTCAAATATTTATTGAAAAACTATGATCAAAATGAGATTACTGTTCAATGTATAGATTTTTATCAACCCAATAATGACTATTATTATCATTTAAAAAGTTTTTGTTGATTTCCTGCTAAAAATGTACAATTAGTAACTTTAGCAATTGATATTTCATTTACAGTGAGATCAATTCAATTTCAAATTTTCCACCAGATTTAGTATATTTTACTTTTCTACTATTTGCTACCCTGTTGCTTCTTCTTTACAATTTGTTTATGAACTGTCATCTGTATTCTTTCTGTGTTGTTAAATCTACAATACATATCTGGTTTTATTTAGATTTTGGGACTTTATTATGTTATTAGCTGTAACATTTTGCACAACAATAAAAGTTATAGCTCACTTTAATGACTTATCTGATTGTAATAAAATATTCCAATATAAACGTTAACATGACAGAAGTGTACTCAATGTTGCCAGTTAAAAAGAAATATTTTTTCCCACTAAAATGCAACAAAATTCCCCACTTTTCCTCACCAAATATGTTAAAAGCCAATTTTAAAAAATCGTGTAAAACCTAAAACAAAGCAAAACTATGGCAGAAATATTTTAAAACAAACAAATGTTGATTATCTTTTTATAATAAACTACTCAAAAATGAATAAGGAATTTTTACTTTTTTGTATTTTTTAGATAGTATGGGTAAATATTTGTAGTGTATTATATTAGATACATAATTGTACACAACAATTTAAAATTTTCAAGTATATTTATTCAGAATAATCGTTAGATTACTAAGAAATGATCAAAAATGAAATAAGCAACATTTTTAACAATAGCTAAAATAAACATTTTTCTGTAACAATTAATTCTAAAATCGTGTATAATGGCCACGGACATCTCCCACAGCTGTACATCTTCGGGGCATACTCATAATGCAATTATTAATGTGTTCTTGTGACACTCTTCTCCAACACAGCGGTAAAATTTCCCGCAAGTGTCGCACGTTAACTGGGGGTGGATTATGTTCGTTGAGCTGTTCTTGAAGTCTGTCCCAAATGTGCTCAATTGGATTCAAGTCGGGAGACGTTGGTGGTAAAGGTAGATGGTTAATATGGAGGTCATTTATTGCTTGCATTACAATTTGTGCATGATGAGGTCTTACATTATCATCAATAAAAACCATGTTTTCATCCACAACCTCACGAAAGTCGGCCACATATTGCTGAATAATGTCATCTCTGTATATGTGTCCATTGACATTGTTTTCAAAGAGATGGAGGTTCGTACGTCCATTCAAACTAATGCCCGCCCACACCATGATACAACCGCCGCCAAAAGGCACCATAGCTTTTGTAAACTCGCGTCTATAACGGTCTCCTCGAGTTCTCCAGACCCTTACTCTACGATTATCACTAAATAAGCAGAATCTGGATTCATCGGTGTATAAACCATGCTCCCATTGAAAATTTTCTGCTAGTCGTTGGTTAACCCAAGTTCTTCTAGCCATTCTATTGGTATTAATTAATTTTGGGCGTCTCACAGGCCTGCAGCTATGAAGATCCATTTCCCTCAGACGGTTTCTGATGGTTTGATCCGAAACTCTAACTCCAGTGGCGGCACGTAACTGTGTTTGCAACCATACAGCACTTTTAGACGGATTCATCCTTGTCTGAATTCGTATGTAGCGGTCTTGTCTCTGATTTGTTTTCCTCTCAGATCCACTACCGGGTCTTCTCCTTGCAGATCCTACATGTTGGAATCTTGTTAGAGCCCTACTAACAACACTTGGAGACACATTAAAAATTGCGGCAGTTTCTGCTCCAGATTGCCCTCGCTGATGCAATAACGCAATTAAATCAAAAGTTTCTTTCTTTAAGTGACGTCTTGGCATCGTGAAAATGTGAAATAACGTTTAAAATGAATAATACTTGTCAAAAAAATGCGATTTTTATAATTTTGTATTCTAAATTAATTTAAGGTTAAAATACAAGATTCAATATTTTATCACACAGAAAAGACATTTACCAAATAAAATGTCAACAAACGACTGTGGGCCTTATAATTTATCTATAGTTTGAGAAAATACGTTAAATTTAATCTAATTAATTAGATCTGTTAAAAAAAGATCTAATTCCCTATTCATTTTTGAGTAGTTTAGTACAGAAACCGAATTAACTTTGCCCATCATAACACTGGCCCCATCAGCCGCAAATCCTACCATATTCTTTTTGTAATCAATCAAGTTCTCTGTTAAAAATGTAAAAATTTTGTCATGAATTACAAGCATTAGCTTCCGGTGCTGTCATAATTCCGACAAACGCGTCGTGAGTTTTCCCATCTTTAACAAAATGTGCGATTAAAGCAACATGCTTTGTACAGTCAGCGTCTGTTGACACGTCAATCATTAATGGAAACTTGGTCATTTGCAAAATATTGACTATATTTTGCAGATGACGGCATGTATTTGAAATTACATATTATACTATCAAACCCGGGTAAACCTAGAAATCAAACCAATAACTTAGCAAACAGATGATTTAATTGAAACGTTAAATAATAGTGTAATATGTAGATCTTGGTTTCCGGGTTGGTACCGCATCGAGTTAGATGAGCCAATCGCATGCGTCGATTGGCTCATTGTCTCCAGCCAATGGCAAGGCCACCATCTGACCCGCTCCCCCCTATATAAGTTGTGCCGGTCTTTGTCCTAGCTCATTCTCACTGCGCCTTCTGATCTAGCAGTACCACAGTGAGAGAACATACGACGAAATATCGTCAAGCGCAGCCGGAAGAAATGGCCGGGCGAATTATCACATTAACAAAATTAATAGTGAATCCCAACATGATTGAACTCTGGCCACCTGAATTAGTTCAACAAACGCAATCAATAATTGACGAAACACAAAGCGAAAAAGGCATACAACAACTACTACAGACATCACCGAGTTTCTTCGTAGTAAACCCGGATCAACCGAAAATACAAGTAGAAATAACATCCCGAACCGACCAAAAAAGAAAAACACCACAGAAAACAGAACATAATACATCCGGAAAAGAAAATCGAAGACTTCATCTACCCTAAATTTACAAAGAAGCTGAAAACAGACGAATCAACTACACCGATCGAAACAAAAAACTCCTACAGTGCCCTCGAAACCAAACTCGAGGAAAAGATGGAACAAGAAGAAGCTGAATTCATTCCACAACCGTCAACTTCAGGCAGCACACCCAGGGTAAGTGACAAAACAAACACCACACAAAACAAACACCGAAACACGCAAAACACACAAAATCGCACCAATCATAATAACAGACGAAGACAAATGGGCACATATACGACAAATACTTAAAACACACAACATTAACACCGTACAAAACAAACTAGTGAAACCTGGCATTCACATCGAACCGAAAACTGACGAAGACTACCGCACACTTAAACACATACTCAACACAGAACAAATTCAATTTTACACGTTTCAATTACGAAGCGAAAAAACACTAAAGGTAGTTATGCGTGGCATTCCTACCTTTATCACAGACACTGACATCACCGACGACTTGACTGACCAAGGCTACCCGACAATAAAAATAAAACGCATGAACGGCAAACACGGAATACCAGCACCACTTGTACTAATAGAACTGACGAGACAATACAACTCAATTTACAACATACACGACTGCTGCGGACTCACAATTAAAATCGAACCACTAAACAAACGGACAGACATAATACAATGCCACAAATGTCAGACATTTGGACACCACCAAAGAAACTGTAACATACACTACAAATGCATGAAATGCGGAGACGAACACTCAACACACCTAGGTACAAAACCCAAAACAACCCCACCAAAGTGTGCAAACTGCGGTGGTCCTCACTTATCCACTTTCCTTAACTGTCCTAACAATCCAAACAACCCTGTAAACAAAACCACACCCAAACCCGAATACATACCAGCACCACCCCCAACAACGAACCCATGGACACAAAAACAAAGAAACACAACACCTAACACACTGACGAACTAGCACTTGCCTTAGGCAATATGCTAATAACATTACACTCCACAAACGCAACAACAGAACAGATACAATACTTCGTAACGCAAACACAGAAAATAATCACACTCTACAACAACAAACATTAAACACACACATGACTGAAACGCAAAAAACCGATGACCAGTGACTTAAACGCAAAAAGCGACAAACAGACAGACTACACATACGCAACAGAGGACCGCACAAAAACACACAACACACGATTATTTATTAGTCAGACACAAACACGTCACAACTCTGGGAAATACGAAACAATGGAGTGGAAATGGAGGCAACTCCGACCACAACAAAATTCAAGTCTCATATAAATTGTCCTAGCATTCTTCTAGCTACTGCGAATCGACGAACATCTACGTACAGCCCTGAAGATGTCTTTTGTAACAGTGGACAAAACGTTGTTATAGTTTAATATAATATAAGAAAACTATTGCAAAAACTCACACATTTAATTAAATTCCTCACTAGTTGTCACCAGGCATTTCCCTACATGTGGGAAAAATTCCTCACGGCTGGCAACACTGAATGTAGTACCAACTTGTCAGTGTTCTCAACATAAATTTTTCGATTAGCTGAGGACGTTTTGAATTGATCTTGCGTTATTAAAGAGATAATAAAATTTAGACAAATATTTTATTACACTCAATCAAAATACGATTAATAACATTCTCTTTCCTAGCTTTATTTGAGATTTTTTTAAAGTTAAGATGCTGTAATAGAAATTTTCTAATTTTGGTTTAAAAAAAGGTCAAAACTTTATGATTTACAAACACTTAATCGTTTGCAATAACTATTGTCTCTTTATTTTAAGAATTAGGATGATTTTTTGTGTTTTTCAATATGGTCTCGATTAAATGGCTCGAATTTTAAAAAATTTAAATTTTGACGTCACTAGTGAATTGCCACCTAGCATGTTGCATCAAAAATTTTAAAATGTCCATACTCTTGGATATGAAGTTTGTGTTTTCTTTGTTTTTTTTCCAAGTTAATGACGTATTTTCGTTATTCTAATTGCTTGTACGCTTTGTTAATGTACCTTTTTTTTTAATGCAGACAAATAGGTGGTAGCATTGCCAAGACATTCCGGGACTCTACCCACCTTGTTATGCCACAATTGAAGAGGACGCACAAGTTACTTTGTTGCATATGCACCGGCGCTTACGTCCTCCCCGATTCGTGGCTGAGAGACTCGGCGGCCGCCGGAAAATTCCTCGACGAGTCGAGCTATTCTTTAGACACCAAGGAGTTCAACAGCGAATTCAAATGCGATTTCAACCAAACGTTGAACACGAGGAATCGCAACAGACTGTTCGAGGGCAAGTATTTCTTCATAACGCCGAGCGTGGTGCCGCGTAAGAAGGAACTGATCGAGTTGACGCAGTGTTGTGGCGGGGTCGTCGAGAGAACGAGACGGACGCTAGCGCAGATCGAGGCGACCAACGTCAACGCACCTTACAGTTACGTCATATTGACGCACGAGAACGACCTACACATGGTGGCGGATTTGCTTAAGAACAAGAATGATAAAGTTAGAATAGTGTGCAATTCGGAGTTGATTCTCAGCGCCATCTTGAAACAAACGTTCGAAGTCGAACCGTACGCTGTCAAATTTTTATAGAGTTTAAATGGAAAAATGGAACTCAAAACTCTCGTGTCAGTGTTTCCAACTTAAAAGAAAAAGATATCCTGTTTTGTATTTTTTTTTTTTATATAAAAGAAAGTATATTTAATTGTAATTTAGGCAGTAATTGTTAGACAGGGTAATCGATAAGTGTTGAATGATTGGCTAGTTTTTTTATGTCAAATTTTAATATGGAAGAGCTTAATTTTTTTTGTTCATTTTATTGATGCTTTTAATGGGATACTAGCATTCTTTTTTTTTCTTAAAACATACTCCTTTCTGTCCCAAATCATAATACACATTTCGGTTTTGCATTCGTCCCAAGTTATAGTAACTAAAATCTGTTTTGTAAGCTGGCAAAGTCATTGTACTTACTGTTGACGATATAATAATTTATACATCTTAAAGACCTATAAAAACAGGTATAAACAACACCTTCTTATAACAACCTTTTTGAAAAGGAATAACCACTTTGTCCCTTATTTCAGGAATTGTATGGTAATTTATATTCCAAAGACGAGTTATAACTTACATTGTCCATTAGGATAATAGGTTCTTTTAAGCTTGGTTTATTTTTGGTTTGAAACCATGATAAAAACTATTTTCATTCGTTTCTTCATCTTTTGTTTTAGAAATAAATATTTTCGAAGCTTCTGAAATAAAACCACTTCTGCAGCCTGCATGTTGTATAATATAACATGAGCCCTCTGATTTTATTCACTGTTTAGTGCCATCTTGCCATGATCTAGATACTGTTCCATTTTGGAATATCCATGTTTCGTCTAAATGTACAGTCAAGTATCTCATATATTTTACATAGGATTCCAAAAATCTCCTAAAAACAACATTAGGTAATTCCGTAAGTTCTATTTGATTGTCTTTCCTCCAGCGAGAACCAATTCTTTGTAAAATCAAGCGAAAAGAAAATGATCTACTTAATACTTGGAGAATGGAACTTAACCTAACCTGCTCTTTATTCGGTTTGTTTATAATGTCAACTGTTTGTATGACATGATATCGCGGGTAACATGATTTACGAAAAGGGTTTCAACTCAAAATTAATTGTGACGGGTGACAAACAAAACGATTTCTTAAAAAAATATAAATTAATTTCTGACGGCAGCAGGAAAGCTATAATAAGTCATACAAAATGTATCGACTATTAACATTCTTGGCAGGCAACAATATTATTAGTATTTGCCTACCTCGAATGTTAATACGTCCTTATATTCCTTGTAACTTAAACAGCTATTATACAATAGATGTGTTTTTGCACTAGATGTAGAAGTTTAAGACAACCATATTGAAATATACGGCAAGTGCCATCTAGTGGTAATTTCCGGAAATGTTTAGGGTACCCTTCGTATCAACTGCAAATCATTTATAAACTCTTCTTTATGTTTAAATGTGAATGAATTGTTTCGCTAGTTATAGTCAGAACAAAATGCATTGTCGAGACAAATATTTTATAAATATTTTGCCATTTTTTTTCTCGCGTTTGTGAAAGAATTTTCGGAAAATATTTTGAATTCATCTTCTATATAATTACATCTTTCCATTTCTCATATGTTGAAGGACGCCGAGTATATGTAAGTAAAAGTTATTTTCAATTAATTTTTACAGAAACAGTCACAGTTTCCAATCTAATCAGATCGTTACAATGGGTGTAATTTTGATTTAAACTTTTATCAAATAATAGTTTCTCGTGTCAGTGTTTAGTTATGAATATTACCACCTACGCAACCACAAAAAATTTAATTAATATGAAACGATCACAATTCCTCATATCCTAAAACAGTTCATAATCGATAAGTTTCAGAGAATTGTACGTCATAATTTGGGACAGAGAGGATGTAAATTGTACATTCCCGATATAAAAAGAATTTTAAAAATCAAATCAGATATCGCTATAATAAAAATACACTGCCAGATATGTATGTTTTATCCAAAATACTTTAAAATATTAAACAAGTTCTAAAAAATTATTTTTATTGAAATAAAGAGTTTTTATTTACAGTTTCTTGTTTAAATTATAAAACAAAATGTTTAAATAATGTTTTTTTAAATCAAAATTTAACCGAACATTTCCTAATTATTAGTCGTCAGATATTTTCTCTACATTCCAGAATCCTACTCAGTATAAGTTAATATATACGTACGAACCTTTTCAAAGCAATTCGATAAAATTGAAGTATTAACAAAGAAATTACTGATTGTAAGAGATGTTTATGAAAAGTTTTTTTTTTTTTTACGAGACAGCCAGTTACAAAAGAAAGGGTGCGAATTTCTAGATAAGCAAGTTCATTGTATGCATTGTGTTAGATCATGTATGCCGGTCAGATGTTTATATTTTTGTAAAGTGTGGATCTCGACGTGAGGCGGTTGAATTTGTGATGTTATAACACATATCAGTATGTCAATATATATTAGTACGCAATGTATATTGAAAACATTTGTAAATATTAACTTGTACTCAGTAGGGCTCTAAAATGTGGGGAAAAATAACATCTCTGCTAATTATACAGTTATATTTAAAGACGGCAGACTATGTGCCCGGTGCATGGTGACATGAATCATGTCACCATGTGTACTAAATATTATTTTTCATTCCTCTCGCTTTGTTTACATATCGGAGCAGAAAAACATATATTTAGTAGTTTCCTAAATATTTCCATACATGCATTTATCAAAGAGATAACAGAATTTGAACATATATTTTACAGTTCTAAATCAAAATAAAAAAAAACATTATTTTGTATTTCTAACAATGAACGAAAAATTTATTCTAAAGAAAAAGTGGTATTATTGGCAATAACAGATGCACCTTCAAAACATATTTATATTATAGTATCCAAAATAATATTTAGTACACATGCTGACATGATTCATGTCACCATGCACCGGGCACATAGTCTGCCGTCTTTAGTTATATTCAATGCAAAGAGAACGTGTTGGTTATAAAGCATTTCTTAATTTTTTACACAAACAAGGATTTAAATATTTAAAATAGTTTTATTTAGATTTTATGAATACAAATTTTATAATTTCTACATGATTAAGTTCACTATTTAATTTATTTGGATATTCACCTAACCTAATTTACCTACAAGATATAGAGTATCGAGTGTCTGTTATTGATCAAAGCTGACGTTTGTCAAATTTATGAAATTTCTTTGCTTATTATTTGGTAGACTGAGAATTATAGCTATTGTCTACTGGTGTTTAACATCTTTTGCCATAGTCGCACATGCCTGTTTTCCATTAACTTTTATTATAATGCTTGCGTTCAGTATTCATTATTGTGTCAATTAATCTTTGATTATATTCTTCACGTCTGTATTCAAACATTAATGTACTTACTTAAAAAGAAAGGTATTATTTAAGGAACAAAACACTTCGAAATTAGGCTACACGTTAAAGAATACGGTGCAATTTTTTGTTTGGAACATAACGCAACCCATCCCAGCTAAAGTAAAGTAAATACCTCTGCCACCGATTTTCGCAAAAATAATTATTGTAGTGTTTAGAGGACTGTTAAGGAAGCAATTTATCCAAATAAAGTTTTAGGAGGAAAGGCACCGTTAAGCTACAAAAAAATCAAATACGTTGAAAATATCCTCTTGACAGTAAAATTTTCCATAACCTTTATTTACAAAATACACGCTTATCAAAGTAAATATAAACGAAAATAGCATTAGCATGAATTAAGGAAACTATACAATGGCAAGAAAATAGATGTATATTTGGATGTAAACGTAACTTTTGAGGTTAGTTGTCTGAATTTTGAAATATTTGATTTTTTGGTAGGTTAACCTTTCCTCATAAAACTTTATTAGGATAAATTGCTTCCCTGAAGGTCCTCTAAAGGCCCCAATAATTATTTTTGCGAAAATCGGTGGCAGACGTATGTTTTACCTTAGCCGTTTGATTTCATCAAACAATTTTTGTATTTACCTCAAAAGTGATTACCGCATGGGATGCTAATGTTAATTGTTGCGTTTGAAATCAAGTCCAGCAAAATTTGACACATACTGTCAGCTTTAAACATTAACGGACACCCGATATTAACTGTACGTATACAGTGAATGTTTAACGAATTAAAAACTTGCAATTTTTAAGATATAAGATATAAAAAGACTCCATAATCATAATATACAGGGATGTATATTGAAAATATTTGTACATATTAACTTGTCCTGAGTAGGTCTCTGGAATGTGGGGAAAAATAACAATTCTAATTTATGACTGATTCAGTTTCAATTTCATTTTGTTATTAAGTTGCTTTTCTTACAGTTTCTGGATTCGTTCCAATAGCTTTTCATCGGTAATAGTATTGAGCCAGAAGACTTAATATTTTCCAAAGGCACTTGTTTAAGTTTATAGTTTCCAGTTTTTTCTGGGACATATCCCAGGCTTCATTACTAATAAATAAAACAGACTTAAATTGGACTATTTGAACATTAATCACACTAAATAAATGTTCAATAATTATCTATTCAGTATAAATTATAGTGCATTCAGAATTATAAGAAACTAACTTTTAATGTGTTTACAACTGTTGTTGTACCCCCCCTGTGGCGATAATTCTTCGGTACACCTATCTACAGTAAACGACAGTTAATACGGCCAATGGATTCTTATAATTCTGAACGCACTATACAATTGTTTTGTTACACCGTAGAATCACCAGATTTAACAACCTACGTAGATTGTTGAATCTTACCATTGCTGTACCTTTCAATCTATTTTTGTGTCTTAGTGTTTGACTATATTCTTTCGAAGTGCCTTTCTTTATTTTTGTTGGTATTTCTTCGGTGCTAATCCTGTTCAAAGTTATTAATCTTGGAATACAACACTTAGTCTTGTAGAAGCGTACAGATAAATTATATCAGTATTACAGTACGCAACAATAAAATTGTAAAAGCAGCAAAAGTTATCAAAGATCAAGATATTACTTGCTCTTTTATCCTTTTGTATCTCCTTGGAAAGGGGCTGACATGTATTATAGTATTATTAAAGTCTTACATAATGCAAGTAATTCTGTACAAAAACTAAATCTTAATTTATGTTGGGAAGTTTTTAATTTGTTTAACACCTGCTCTGTGTACAGTTTGTCGAAAAAGTCCCTCTAGTCATACGAATATTACTTTCTAAGGTAGACCTTTACATTCCTGCTTGTATATGTGTATATACATTACTAACGTGTAATACAAAAAAAAATAATAGAAAGCTATTTAGCCTTAGAAACTAGCATTGAAGTGACGGTTGGGTGCCATTCTTAAAGAAACTACAAATATACATCACCAATCATAATTATTTGTCTACATGAAAAAAATAAAGAAAACAGCTGTAACATAAATTATATTTATTCTAGCAAAAAAAAAAAGAATAATCTTCAAATAGGTTATACAATATGTTAACCAAAAAAAAAAATTTGGTTTGATGCATACTTTTAATACTGCAGAGTACAATTTAAGTATTCTTTGTATTAATCTTATAAGAGTAGCAGGTTTTGTTTTCACACAGATAAGTTCCTTACAGATATCCAGTACAAAAATGTAAAATCATGCAGGTTGCATGCATGCTTGGCGTTTTCTTACAAAGTTTAAGATATATAGAGCTCTGCAGTAACAAATGGGAAAACACATCGTTATGCCACATGATTGGCGGGTACACTCTTGTGCACATCTAGGGTTCCATTTCAATTAAAATGCTGTGCCAAGTTTTGCATTCTCTTCAGCTGTCTGTTATAACTTATCTGTGGTTTTAACCACTCCTGTTGTTGTGCTCATATTTCATCGGACATGCTAAAGCTATGTATCCCATTTGTGTGATAATATGTATTAGTCATGTTAATCATGTATTAGAAAAAGTATGAGACAATACCATATCATTGTAAAACATTCAATAAAGATTTTCTACGAGATTTTCTTTGTGTCTGTGAAATATCCATATTTTGGACTATTACAACTTAAAATCACCTGAAAGTAATATCAAGTTGATTCAACAGTTACGAGTTAATGGTGTACCAGTATGCGAAAGTCTAATGAAAATGTATGAGAAGTTGCTGTGTTTTTTAGAAAAAGTGGGAAAAGAATATAAATTAGTCTGTATATAGATCGCCTTTAAGATATACACCAAATCTAATACAATAATTTTAGCTTTGATTATGTTAATCAATTTCTAAGTAATTAACACGATTTAGCTTTGATAAACAAATTTTGTTTTTACTTTTAATTTATACTAAACTGAATCGCCCCTTTTTAAGTTGATTGAAAATTCTTTTAGTCCCTCGAAGTTTTTTATAGGATTGAATATCTGGTATTATACATATACTTACACATGATTTATCAATACGTCATGATAAATTAAGTCTTCATTTTACCTGATTAAAATACTTAAGAATATAACACCCTGATATTTTCGTAAAATAATTACCACGACTTCAAAAGAAACAAGTTGTTCTAATAAAATCATTGGGGGAAACGTTTCCAAAAGCTAGAATTAAGTAAAATACGTAAACTACCTTATAGGTTATGTATACCTACTTCAAACATTAACTTAAAAACGATGTCACTAGGAGTTCATTCGATTTTAAATAAGAGGTGGCGTGGCGCTCTTCATTTTGTTCAATTAGTAAATTTTTTCTAAATCTGAGTCCGTAATTTATAAATACTATACATGCATAATACATTACAAGCAAATTTATTATTTATACGTATTTATATTTCTTGAAGACATTGGTTGAAAATTATAAATCCGTTTGGTAGAGGGGGTAGTAAAGTGATGTTTATAAAAACATCGGACATAACCTATGTAACGTATAATAAACATTTAAAATTTGGAATCAATTCGAATCTTATTTGAATTCTAACATTGTCCTTGAATAGTATACAAGTTTGCGCCATCAGTGATTCTAATTTTTTTTCGTTTATTCAAAGGCTGCAAACGAAATAAATTGTTCAATTTTATTTAGTAATTTGTTAGGACAACTGTAATATAATTACTGTAAGTAAATCCTGCTTAGTAAATTTATTTCGTAATAGCGTTTTTAGTCTTCCATTAATTATTAAGTGTATATAAGATTGTTTTAATAATTCCATTACTATTTTCAGAAAAGAATGCCAGGTCAGGGAAACCCTTTTACGTTACAGGAAAGAAAAGATATCGTAAAAGAAATTGTCAAAAGAGAGGCCTATGGAAAGTTAAAAGGGAATGAATTTTGGAAGGACATTGAGAGCCTCTTTCCGCGCCATACATGGCATTCGCTCAAGGAGCACTTCAAAAAACAGATTTATCCAAATCTGCATTTTCCAAATCTCGAACTAACTGAAGAGGAGATACGTAACATACGTCACGGTTATAATCCTAGATGATTTGTTTTTTTGTTATTATTTTATGGTTAATTTTTATGTTCTACTAAATATTAGAAATTTATTTATTTTGTTTATATTTTTAATACACGATTAAATATATTTGAAAGGAACATATAGGTTATTTCTGTTTTAAAAGTGGATATGGATAGGTGACATAAATATAGAAAATATTTTTCAGTCTACTGGTTTGCGACAAATTTTAATATAAGAAGCTTTAAATTGGATGTAAGTTTGAGATCATATAGTATTTAATTAGGTAGGTATAATTCTAAGACATATATTTGTAAACTGTATTAAAGTAATTTTTTTTAAAGTTAGCATCATATTTATTAAATATTTAGCGAAATTCCTGAAATTACAAAAAGTTAATTTCAAGTATAATCAATTTTCAATTAAATAAACATTGGAAGCGTTTTCATATAACTTTATAAATTTAATAGCTTGGTTATATTTTATAATCTGTAAAAGAAGTTGATTAAACATCGATTCCCAAAGTGGTTTATATCGACCCTCAGGGGTCGAGTGAATTCTATTTATAAATATATAAAATTTAAATGTTTTTTCATGTTTATAACACTATAGTTGCAAATTTAAATCTTTCAAAGTGAGAAACACTATAAAACATGACAAGTTGTCTACGAAACAAAGAAATTTTGGGACCTCGGTTATAGAAATACAAGCATATAGATCATTATATAATTTAAATGCTACAATAGGCACGAGCAAAGTATGCTTTCTGTATTATGTGAATAAATACTATTATTTAGTATTTAAATTTAGAAATTATTTAAACAAAATTATATATGAACACAAAAATCAACAGGTAAATAAAAAATTTTGGTAATCCTTACACATAAATTGTTCTATCATCTCAAAAAGTAATTTAATAATTCTTCGACACAAATTATTTTTCTTGTCCAGTAATTGTTAAAAAACTTTATTTTCATGAATTGCCTAAACATACTTCTAACAAATATTTAAGTTTAGAATTAGGAAACGAATTAAGTAGTTGCGAAAATGTTCTTGGTGAAAAACTATTTCCAATTTTGTATATACAGTAGTACCCCCATATCCGCGGGGGTTTGGTTCTGTGGTCTTCCGCGGATACTGAAAACCGCGGATAGTAGGGAACGCTTTATTTTCGAGTACAATATGAAATATGAAGCAAAGTTAAATCAATGAATCAAGAAAAAATAAGTTATATAATATTTATTTAAAATAAATAAACAATAAATAAATAAATATTCTTGTGCTGTGGCACAAATAGAATTTAAGTTTAATAAATATATAAGTTCATACATATGTACGTATAGTACATATTTACATACACAACAAGAAAATATACAACAAGAAAAACTTTATCATCGTGAGCTACATATTCATTCATCTTTCTCCAAGTCCAAGTTAGCAGTCGATTGTTTACTTAGATCTGAAGCAAACGATGTTGATGGCTGTGCATTATCGATAGTTTTGTCGACTTTTTCAAAGAACATTGTTATTGGTAGTTGTCGTTTTTGTCTTTTCATTTCAATAAACAAATCCTCCAAAGGTTTCAAGGCTTCTGTTATAGTGCGAGTAATTTTTATACTGCGTTCCATTATTGGATCATATTCTACTATCTGTTCTTTTAATGTTTGAGCAGTTCGAAATATCGCTGAAAATTTTTCAAGCGTCCATGCTGGCGGTTCTTGTTGACCCTCATCCTCATCGTCACTCGCTTCTGGAGAAGATTTCACAAGGTCTTCCAATTCCTCGTTGGTGAATACTTGATCCTCTTCGTTTATGTAATCACTGAGTTCCTCTTGGGTTATATTGTTAAATCCTTCTCCATCTATTTTCTGCGCTATGTTAAATATCGTTATTAGATGTGAATTAATATCATGTGTGTCTTCAGAACTAAGAACGATGTCATTCAACAGATTTTTCCAACATGCTATTATCGTTTCTGACTTTAATTCCTCCATCGCTCCTTTGATAAATAGAATTGCGTCAGCAATTGTAAATGACTTCCAGCATTCCATGAGCCCGATATCAGAGCATTCGTTAGCCATTGTATACAGCATTTCGAAAACCTGTCGAATATATATGGCTTTAAAGCATCTAATGACACCTTGATCAAGGGGCTGAAGCAATGAGGTCGTGTTAGGTGGTAAAAAAAGCACTTCAACATTTTTATCTTCTGTGCCTAGTGACACAGGATGCCCAGGAGCATTGTCTAGTATCAGCAGCACTTTAAATGCTAATTCTTCCTTTTCCAAATATCTTTTCACTTCCGCAATAAAGCATTCATGAAACCATTGTGTAAATAGAACAGCCGTAACCCACGCCTTTCGATTTGATTGCCAAAACACAGGCAGGCAAGCTTTATCTTTGTATTTAAGAGCACGTGGATTCTGTGATCGGTAAACAAGTCCGGGTTTAATCATATGACCAGCTGCATTTGTACAAAATATCAAGGTAAGTCTATCCTTAATTGCTTTAAAGCCTGGTGCACTCTTTGCAGTCTTATGAATATAAGTCCGTTGAGGCATTTTTTTCCACATAAGACCAGTCTCATCGCAGTTAAAAACTTGCTTAGGATGATAATTCTTTTCTGCAATAATTTGTTTAAATTTTTCTGGAAACAGGGCAGCAGCTACATGATCAGCCGACGCAGATTCCCCTATCATTTTTATATTTTTTAGATTAAACCGAGTTTTAAATCTATGCAGCCACCCCCTACTTGCTGTGAATGATTTTCCTTCCTCTTCAGTATAATCTTGGGTCTGCATATCTTCATATAAAACCAACGCCTTTTGTTGTAGCACTTTGCCATCGATAGGAATATGTTTTCTTGTCATATCTTCCACCCATAAATTTAAGGCATTTTCTACCTTAAGTAACACTTTATTACGTATTGTGGTTGCAACTTTTGCAGTTTGGGGTGCACTAGAAAAACTAGCTCGAATCTCTTATCTTTGTTTTTTAACACTTCTCGTATCGAAGATTCGTTTTTATTGTATATTTTGGCAACAGTTGCAATAGATTTTTTTTCTATTTCAATCATATTAATGATTTTTATTTTTTCACTAATAGTGAGCATTTCACGTTTTCTTTTTGGTTTAGAAGCCATTTTAAAATGATTTTCAAATTTACTTGCTTTATTTAAAAACTATTGCAAGCACTGTCTTGTCCGACAATTCGAATAGTACTAAACTCTAAACTCATAGTTAACAGGAGCGGTTATATGTACAAGTAAAAGCGAGTGGCACCTTAAGCACGTTCCAACTTGTTTAACTTATCATAAGAGAGCGCCGAATTCAGGGGATGACTCATATATACGACGATATGTCGACAAATGCTCCTATAACTTTTATATTTATTGATATAACGCGTTTTCTGCTCATCATAGGTAAATCGCGGATGACTGAAACCGCGGATACGGAGTCAGCGGACAACGGGGGTACTACTGTATTTCTACAAAATATATAATGGTAGCAAAGTGCCCAACATGTATTTCCATCATTAGATGACTAAATGTAATTAAAAGAAAAAACAAGAGCTGTTTAGATATAAGCACATTCCACAATTTACTACTAAAAAAGGATACAATGCGTACTCAAATTTATTGAGAATGAAAACCACCTTACATGTTAAAAATAAAAGACGTATTTTCAACAATTTTATAAATTGTTTTGTTTTGTGTTTATCCAGGTGTATCTAGTGTTACATACTTATGTAAAAATTATAATTCAGTCGACAACAATGCAATGTTTTTTATTTTATCGGTTTTTGTTAAATAAAATAATTGAAAAAATATGTTTTGTCAATTCCTCTTTCTTAGGAAAAGCAGGATTTTCAATCATTACAGTTGTCAGCAAAAAAATAACTAAAGTTTAGTACAATTCGATATACTACGACTTGATACTACTTGTACGTAGTATTAGGTTATAGGTATAGAGTTTGTTTATGATTTAATCATTTGAAAAATAATCGTCGCAAAGGATTTTATTTTTTTTTTGTTACCAATTCGTCATATGTCCAGTGAATCAAAAATAATAACAAGAAAAAAAAACTTGTACAAACTTTATTGTTGTATTACAAATGCAAGTTGATATAAAACAAATAGATACATGTACTACTTGCTAAAGAATGATACAACAGCTCTTATTAGATCCATTGTTACCCCGACTTCCTCCTGCACGAATTCTTGCTGAAAATGAATTATGTTAAAAATTTGGATCTATTATTATTAAGATTTAAATCATCACTATTTGACACAGGTGTACTTTACAGTTTCATAATCATTAATTATTCAATTTTAAACTGAAGTCACTCTTTCCATAAAGTGTCCCAAGCGCAACGCCGATGCATAATTGTTAGTTGATGTTATTATAGAGCTGAGAGACAGTTAAAATTCTTTCAAATTATATACCAGTGCCTATAAATTTTCGTTTGTAATTTCTATGAAATCTAAGTATTATAATTCAAAAAACTATTCTTTTAATTCAAATATTCATGATTACCAAATTTACATAGGTATTAAATTTAATATAATTATAAAGCTGAATATAGCCTAAAGATTATTAAACGGTCTAAGGTTATTATACTTATAGTAAAATATAGTGATTAAAAACGATTATGAGGAAAAAATTAATTTTAAATTATACGAATATACATTCTAATTAAATCTATATAGTAATGAGAAACTGGTAAACTAGTTAAACTACGCACACAGCTGCAAGAAATACTAAAATTGTTATTTTTACATGTACACTTAAACAGGCACAATTGTTAACAAAACTACTCAAAATAATTATGTAAAATTTTGGATACTTACACTGCCAATCAACAGGTCGCCCTCCGAAACCTCGACTTTTCCAAAATGAAAAATTATTTGGATTTAACTGATTACTACGGTTGTTGTCCATTTTACTGACCCGCACGATTATATTTCTTCAAAATTAAATCTTGCTATAAGCCAGCTATGTAATGCGTATTTATATATACCAAACTTTCGTTCTGTCAATCCCCGATCTTTCTGCGAACGTGAGTTTACAAGTTTATATGTAAACGGTTTTTACCGGTTCTTTTAACTTCTTCTAATTAAAACAACTTTCATTTTAAGACTAAGACATTTATCCTAAATACCGAAATTGGGGAAGTAATATTTAAAAAACCCCACCAAGACTAGATGGCGCGACATGCCTAAAAAAAAGCAAGATTATTTTTTGTTTTACCGCACTACAATGTGGTACTTGCCATTTTGTTTAGATTATCCTAAAATATCGTTTCAGTGTCTTGCATTTGCGTAAAAGTATTGAATAATAGATAAAACTTTTAATAATTATTTTACAAATATTGTAGTTTAGGTAAAGTATTTATAGGTGACGCTAATAAATTGGTTTTGAGCGGCTCGTCATCGTAAACAACGAGTATTGTATTAGTGTATATAAAAAAGCTGTTTTTGTATGTGTCTTCATTGTTTATTTGAGTTGAAATATTTTTGGAACGAATGGCATAATATATTTTGGTTTTCGCACAATTAAATATGAACATAAAACTTCAGGCAACGATAAAAAAGGCCTGAAATTGTATGAGTCAAAGTATGTCTTAAATTTACACCATAAAATATTAAGGAAATGAAACATCGATACATGCAGATGTGATAAGACAAGCATGTGTTACTTATGTTATTTTTAAAATATATTGTTTATTCAATTATTATTTTCATTTGATCAGATTAAAAGTGAAATGTATGCAGCCAAATATACAGTTGTTTCCAGGTGATTTTTTTAAGGTAGAAAATAATGCAAAGTAAGAAGCATTTTTGTTAATGGCCTGACGTTTATAGAAATGGTTAACAATATGTAGTCGACACTCTATATAGTGAAAGACCAAAAAAAAAAGAATCACAAAATTGAATTAGAAAATATTTTATTAAACATTTGAAAGTTTAAATACATAGCTGTACATAATGTACATACTGTACACATTACATATTGCTATGAATAGTGGGTTGAAGATTTGTTACACCACTTTCCACAACTAGTTTGAAAATTTAGCACGCCACCATCCCCACCTAGTTTTCTCAACTAGGTTTCTCAGCCGGTGAATTTTCAAATATGAGACTTCTAACTTCTCGGGTTCCACTTAGAAAATCCGTGTAAGAACTAAAATGAGCGCCAGTGAAATGTTCACAAAAATTTATTTACTTATTTTATATAATACAAAGGTATAATACAAAGGTATTTTTAATAATATTTTATATTAATAAAAGTAATAATATAAAAAGGTATTTTTAATAATATTTTATATTATTAAAAATACCTTTGTATTATACAAAACTGGTGGGGTTTACCTACTCATGTATGTTTCAATTATTCTGATTATTTTATATAAGTTAATTAAGTTAGAACAGCAATATTGGTATGATTACAATAAATCAAACGCAGGCTAAAATTAAAATGAATATTTAATACAAAATAAAAAAAATAAAAAAAAATCTATCTTTACAAAGTATAAAGATGCTATATTATACAAAAATACATGAGGTAGAAACATTCATTGTAAATTGACAGCTAAATGAACTTATCTAAAAATAATCAAGTTTACTATTAATTTCTCTCCAGAGAACCACACTGTATAATCAGATACTGATACACGAACAAAAACTTACACGTGTGCAATCGACACGCAGAAAAACCCTTGAATCCAAACGGACAAACTTTTCAATTATAATTTTAAACAAAGAAATGTTAATAATAAACTGTATTATCTCTATTTCTAATTTAAATCTTCTATCTACTTATTTTAATACAATAGAAATATAATTGTAATATTTATGAATTCATAAGAATTTTATATACTTACAAAAACTATTTAATGTGGAGACGAAAAGAAGGTGCAAAAATCAATTTTAATCATCAAAATACAACGAGAATTATCTCTAGAAATAACGGGACTTTAATAACAATTTTTTTTTCAATCAATCAACCAGAATTAATTAAAAATATATTTAAATATATTTCACAAAGCAGCCTTCTAGTTCAAACTATAAATTTGGTCTCCCTTAATTTACCTCGGCCTCTCCATGAGATCGACATCGAATAACAAGTTTTTTCCCTTTTTAAATTTAAATACATTTTCAATATACAAATGATCTCACAAAATATGAACATTTTTAAATTAAATTATTTTTAATTAAAAATCCATAGCAATATGTAATCTAGGCCTCGACTACATACATATAAAATGGGTTTTCCCCGGGATTCTCACAGAAATCTATTGTACCTGATTTAGCGTTATGAACGCGTTAAGAACCTTTTCAAAACAGTGCGTCATAAAAATGAAGTTCGTGTTAATGTTAGGTAGAAATGGAAAATCCGAAGTGGCCAAAATCTCAATAAATGTATAAAAATTTATACATGAGATTCCGGTAAATATTTGTTTGTTGACAATCATAGTTGATACTGTTTAAGAATACATAAATCTATTTAAAAAATAAACATTGACTTTTTATTTAACAGATTCCAAAAGTATGTTGCATAATGTCTTCCCTTCTTCAATCTTTAATTCTAGTAGTGATGTCAGATAATTGTACAGTCCAAAATTTATTGTGATTATTAAAGAAATAGTAACATATTAATTACCTACAAGAATTTCCCAATACTGCTTTTTAAGATAAATTTCTGCATTTCATAAAACCATTTATTCGTAAGACACAACGAGATGTTATTTGTTTTTATCGTGTTACTGAAATGCCTCCAATACTTGGGTTATGTTGGAAGTAATGTTAGGACGTTCTACAATCTTATAAAATGGTAAAATCTATTTGTACTTTTCTGTTATCAACGCGTTCATATTTTCTACCTTTTTTAATACACTAATTTTACTACCTTAGATATATTTCATTCTTAAAGACATACTGTCCATCTTCTTTGAATTTGTTAAAAATATTTAAACTTATCTTCGTACAAGGTATACGCCTGTTAGGATAATTAACTGTTTTAAATAAATTATTTATTATTAAATAAAATGTATTTAATTCAAGATTTAAATATGAATGAAAAATCAGAAATATTTGACATTTAGAAAAATGCGTCACTGGTGTATTAGTATAACTGGTTGCTTACTATGCGATCAATGCATTTTTTTAGCTCTACACATAGGGCGATGTATGTGTAATGATAAAAAAGAACGCGGTATATAAACTACACAATCATCGACAAACGAGTACCCCAAAAAGTTTGTATTCACAAACAAGTATATTACAATCACTATAAAACTACCCTATAGTACTATTTTGAAATTATCATATCCTATTTTAACAGTTAAACTCATATTATAAATTACTTTTATTTGTGTAAATAGGTACTTTTACACATTTAACATTTAATACATTTTTTTTTAAAGTAAGTGCGAAAAAATTATTTTGTAAAGATGTGGCTTATTCTCTACTAAACTATTTTATTATATTTTTAAGTGTCAGTAAAGTCCCAGGATATAAACATTCTGCAAATTCGCTTTCCATTTCTAGTGATTGCTTTATTAGTAATAGGTCGGCTTAATAGATACGTTCTTCAATTTCACTTGGCTTGTCGAAGTCTTATCTCTCTTGTGTTTGTCTGAGTACCATAAAATAAGAAAACGATCCTTTTACAATCTGAAATTAAATTTTAATCAAAATTACGACAGAAAATAATATTAGATTAGGCACAGCTTCTGAAACGATCATACATATTTTTAAAACAAAAGGATCTGATGCTTCGATGGTAATGAAGATTTCTTTTAAATTAATTAAACTAACGGGTGTTCAGAAACATTCGAAGTCAAGTGGGCTCTGAACAAAAAATCGTATATCTTTACTTAAGTATCTGATTTGTAATAATTATTAAATGTCAACTGTTGTCTGTCAAAAATTGTCTGAATCTAATATCGAAGATACTAATTTGATAACCTATAAAATTGTATTAAGTAAATGTATCAATCTATCTCAGACATGACTTCATATTTTCAATGACTACTTTGACTTCGAATGTTTCTGAACACCCCTTACTATCGCGTTCTTCGCTACGGTCTCGGTCCGGTTAAATATTGTTAAACAAGAAAGAATCAGAGAATTCTGACTATCGTATAGCTCTAGTTCCGATCCGATATCGCTCGCGAAAAGAATATTTGACTGAAGCGAGATCGGACCTATCATGACTTGTACCGACAGTGTGAATACGTTTTTGTTTAAAAATCATTTCAAATGTCCATTCGACAATATTGTAAACATTTTTCTTCGTCGTCTATCAAATGACGATATAAAGTGTGATATCCGCCTTCTATTTTCTCGTAAATAAACTGGAATGTATCCACATTCTTTTTTGTATCCTGTTCATCCAAAATAATAGCTGTTATCGCTAATTCTTCAACTGAAAAAGTATATGTCATTTTTTGTTGCATCCACGATCGCAAACTGTGAAGCAGAACGCGATAATGGACCATTGCTGTCTTTATCAGGCGTGAGAGAAGTAAAATTGTATTAGTATTTTGTTATAATTTCATATTACATATTGCACATACAACCTAAATACTGCAAGTTTGACATAAGCGACAAAGCGTCCTAACCTAAAATGTAAACAAATCGATTTTGCTAATGGATTTTGCAAATGATTTCGCAACATTTGGCAAAGACGGAAATCTTTTTCATTCTGATACATTGAATAACTTGAATGTCAACATTTACATACGCATAATTTTAATAATATTTTATATTATTAAAAATACCTTTGTATTATACAAAACTGGTGGGGTTTACCTACTCATGTATGTTTGAATTATTCTGATACATTACACATGCGGTTAGTCCGTAGTATGAGTGAAGACACAAACAAAATGCAGTTTCTAGAGAGATTGGCTGTGCCACCTTTGGAAGGGCGTCGTTACTTCACATTGGTTATGTGGACGGGGCGAGGTACTTCGGTTGTCTGACAACAGGCAGCGCTGAATTTACTTCTACGCCCGGTCTGGATAATTTCGGTGATGTGGTGATGTGGTTCTTTTTTGTGAATGTGTCTGAGAATATCCTTTCTCCAGCAGTATATTAAACTGTATTTTTCTGATAAAGTGTGTTTACTATAATTTTTTTTTATATCTATTACAGCTCTCTGAATTGGGTAATTTGAGTATTCACATTTTGTTAAGAGATCTAAGACCAGCTGGATCTACAATTCGCAAAATTCCAATACCGAATGATAATCCATTTACTAAGCTTTTTAATTTGGTATCATGTCCAAATTATACTTTTGAATTTACTGCTTGGGTAGGCTTTTTCATTTTAACGAACTGTATTCCAGGTAAAAGAACATTCTTTAATAATTAATACATCTATAGCTTATCATGTCACTTATCTGTTAAAGTTTTAGTTCAAAATTGCATAAGTAAAATTTAATGAAATAATAATTTGTCTTAAATTTCAGTTTTAATTTTTGCGTCCGCTGGTATGTATCAAATGACACTATGGGGAGTTCAGGGATTATCCAAAGAGAACAGCCATACTTCCTTACATCATATAAATAATTGATTTTACAATTATTACTTATTTATATATAATCAATTTTTATGTTTTGAAAATGTTATTCTTGTTTCTTTTGGAAAAGTATTGTTTACTTATTGCGGTTTGGACAAATGGGTGACAATTTTGGGTATATGTGACTGATAGTAGATAATAATTTTTTATAATTGTTTGTTTTATTAAAATATATTTTTTGTTTTTAATTGTTTTCTTTATTCATGTAAAATAAGTTATGGTATTTCATTGTATTCTCAAAATGCTCCAAAAAATAAATTAAAAAGGATATTATTTGTACAAGAAAATTTAAATATAGCTTCAAATGAATTCTAAAGAAAAGTTTTATATACAGGGGCGTACCGACGAGCCTGTAGAAAGGCGAAATACGTATCTAAGTCTCTGGGGAGGGATATGTTCGGACACGTTCACAAAAAATATTAATAGTGAACCTGTATTTGTGTTCTTCACACCAGACTTTTAATAATATTTTATATTATTAAAAATACCTTTGTATCATAATTTAGCATTTGTATTTAACAATATTTTGACACAGTGGTGGAGTCTATATTAAGAAAAGTTCGTAGCATTTAATCTAATTCTAAAATAAACGCGAAAACTTCCTAAAAATTTAAAGCTTATGTTATATTAAAACATTTTTGATAATAACGTGAGGTTATTTTTCACCAAACGGAATTGAACAAATAAAAATTCCAATTAAATTCAAGTTGTCATTAATCGAAAGTGTTATGATGTGGTTTTCATATTATTAAAATAATTTTAAACCTGAGACTGTGTATTTGCACTAACGAAGTAAATTTTAAACACCTAAAACGATACTATAACGAGATCGTTTATTTCAAGATGGCGTTTTTGGAGTAGACATGCGAAAGATCGATCTCTACGCCATATCCAGCAATATTTATAAACGTAACTTCAAGTTTTCTAATACGGTTCATGTGCTTAAACGAAAAATATCATATCTTACACTCATAAAAGTATTCATTGACAGAGGGACGAACTTTCCAGCAGTTATGTACAAAGGTTTCTGACTTCTGGCTATAATCACTACTAAAGCTTTGGACACAGGTATCGGTGCACCTGGCCAGTCCGCTTCGGCGACTGCCTTTGCAACCTCGGCAGCTTGAAGTGTTGCTTCATTACCCCAATAGCAATACATTCCAATTTGACATATAATTATCCAATAATAGAAGAAGTTTTGTATGAAGGCCACGCTTGGTAATGGTACCTATTTAAGACAAATATCTATACATACTTGTGTGTAAATCAATTTGTAATACATAACGGGTGTCTTTTATAGAGGTATATAACTTTAAGTTGGCAAAACTTTTTTAACTGGCGGCCATTTTGTCAGCCGTCAAGTGATTTATGTTTAGTTTGGTTTGGAATTTCAACATGAATAGACTGACGCCTGAACAACGCTTCCAAATTGTGCAAATTTATTTTGAAAATCATGGTTCTGTTCGAAATACGTATCGCGCACTACGTCCATTTTACGGTCAACATAATCGTCCATCAGAGCAATTAATTCGATTAACTATGGAACGTTTTCGCACCAAGTTTACTCTAAATGATAATACGCATCCACAGAGACGTCGTACAGTGCGTACAGAAGAAGTCATTGCTGCTGTAGAGCGTAGCGTAGATGAAGACCCGAATCAGTCTATCCGCCATCGTGGACAGGAATTGGATATGTGTCCATCCACTTTATGGAAGATTTTGCGGAAAGATCTTGGTTTGCGTGCTTACAAAATCCAACTCGTGCAAGAATTGAAGCCACACGATCACCTAGCAAGGCGTAGATTTGGTGAATGGGCCCAAAACAAGATTGCCGTTGATCCCGATTTTCATAAGCGAATTTTGTTTAGCGATGAAGCTCACTTTTGTTTGAATGGATACGTCAATAAACAAAACTGCCGTATTTGGAGTGATGGTAATCCTCAAGTGTATGTTGAGACACCGTTACATCCAGAAAAACTGACTGTTTGGTATGCTTTATGGGCTGGTGGAATCATTGGTCCGTACTTCTTTAAAAACGATGCTGGTCAGAACGTTACAGTCAATGGTGGGTCACCGCTATAGAGCCATGATTAGGTTCTGACTTTTTCGTTCATCAATTGAACAACCATGATGTGCAGGAGCTGTGGTTTCAACAAGACGGCGCAACATGTCACACAGCTCGTGCCACAATTGATTTATTGAAGGAAACGTTTGGTAACCGCATAGTTTCACGTTTCGGACCCGTGAATTGGCCTCCAAGATCGTGCGATTTAACGCCGCTAGACTATTTTCTGTGGGTATATGTGAAGTCGCTAGTCTACGCCGATAAGCCCGAAACGATTGACCACTTGGAGGACAACATTCGCCGCGTTATTGCCGATATACGGCCACAAATGTTTGAAAAAGGCATCGAAAATTGGACCTCCAGATTAGACTACGTCTGAGCCAGCCGTGGCGGTCATATGCCAGAAGTCATATTTAAATTATAATGCCAGAAGATTATCTTTCGAATAAAGTAAATTTCATGTCAATTTAAAAAATTCATCTTTGTTTTATTCCATTTCAAAGTTCTATACCTCTATAAAAAACACACTTTATAAGAGGAACCGGAAAATTTTTTTGAATTAAGTTGCCTTCCCTTATTTTTGAGACACAATGTATTTATTGCTATTATATCGTAACCAATACGTGCAGGTTTTATTCAAGTCTCGCCAGCCAAGATCGAACAGATGCGCGTACAAAAAAAGATGTTACAATAAGAAACGTTACTTTATATGATATATGTACCAAAATGAATAAAAATTTAAATTAAATTCAAATATAATAAAAAGAATATTACATTAAAAATAAAACTATTAACCACCAAAGCTAAATATAAATCATAATTGGATTGCAAATATCTTACAAAAATATATTACGTTACACAAATCCTCCAGATATGAATGACTAATTAAATAAATTCGAAACGTTACTTAAACTTTTAAATTGAACAGGCAATTAATTAATAACTCAAAAGATAGGTAAATTATGAATATTAAAACTTCAAAACGGTAAATTAGTGCTACAAATGATAAAAGTTTTAGCATTAAAGAGAGATCATACGAATTATTCTGTCTCTACAGCCGTCCACATGAAATTGCCCACAGGTAGGTATCTGCATACAATCGGCCCTCAAAAGAGTTGTAAATTCTACGTCTACTTCTCCATTAACAGACCCTGGAGAATCAAAATTGTCCATAGTTGCAGATTAAAGATGTCGGGTGTCTAGATTTGGTCTTCGCAGTGGAGTTTCAATTATTCCGGAGGAACGTATAAGAAATGCCGCCATAAAAGGATCGTTTTCCCCTTTAAGCTTCTAAACTCCAATAAAACCGTAAACGGATATTCTATCAAATGCTCCATGTGCTACGCAAGGATCCGCATAAGCGATCAATTACTCACAGGCGTACAACCACTCACAACTGAATTCGTTAACGGCCTTCGAACGAATGCCTTTATACTGAGATGCATTCCGGAAACGGAAGGGAGGGGGGGGGGCGATACGGTTGCAAAATATTAGCCCAGAGGGCGAAACAGTACACGTTAAATGAAATTAAACTCTCAAAATGAAAAATAATATATCGGGGCTCGACGGAAGGATATAAATAAGAAGAGAAAATTAAGAGAAATTAATATTGATATCGTTGTCAAATTTACAATTAGTTCTAAAGCAATCTACATTATATATTTGTTATTTAGAAGCAGTGCAAGCAAGGCTTTAAAAACCTTCCAGTTCCTCTTATTCTAGGTGCTAGTGAAACTTACCAAAGACACTTGATACAACAGAAAACATAACAATATAACGCTAGCTAATAGAACAACCAAAAACATCCAATTGCATAACAGCTCCATTTCTTCTGCCAATTGAAAAACTCTTAAGTGGTGATCAATATACTCTCCCAAAATTCGACTCAAGATAATTCCTTCTCTATTTTCTTTGTTGCCTTTACTTAACGCAAGGGTCCTTTGTCTAATAGTCCTAAATCATTAGGAAAAGAAAACAGAACAATGTTTCGATAAATTTTTGAGTAAAATGAGACTTACTTAAATGCATTGTTTAGAATTTTGAATTGGACACTTAAATGAGCCAGAATTGTACTTAATAGAACGTAAGTTGTGGCTATTATGGCGGCGTATAATAGGACACATGTTACTTCGTAAATACCAGCGATTTCAAATAGTGGAGAATCCCTAGTGTTTATAACAGTTATTGGAACGTAAGGATATCTCCAGTTAGATTTTTCGTTGAAGAGTCTGGATTTAAGGAACACTATAGCACCAGAAACTACAGTTACAGACACCACGAGAAAGTATACGACCAGCTGTGACGAAAAGTTTGCTTTGAGACATATTTCTCATTGAAAATATGTAGAAACTGCTATTAGTGACTAAATTTTAAGACGAAAACTTAACTGTTTTCTATTTGTATATATACAGAGTTCTTGAAATAAGGAAAATAGCTTTGATTACTCCTATAACAATTTACTATTAACATTTTTCATTTTAAATATAAGAAATTTTTCAAGAGAATTAGAGGAGAATTGTATCGATACATTAAACCTAATGTATTTCCAGGTTAGAGAATTAGATAAATAGGATAAATATCAATTATTGTTATTTGTTTTAACATTTTATTTTCCCTTTTGGTTGTTGTCAAATTAGTAACTTTCAATTTTGATTTTGCGTATGTTATTAGATATTACCCGTTACATTTTCTGAGGAAATCTGACTTAAATGAATGTTTTAATACTTATCTATATGTAAATTTATAGGTTTGATTCATGTTTCAAGTTATATTTGCCAAAGAACCAAACTAGCAAAATGCCAAACAACCAAACTGTCAAACTACTAAACTGCCAAACTGGAAAACTGCCAAAAAACAGAACTAACAAACTGCCAAACTGCCAAACTAGCAAACTGCGAACCTGTCAAACTAGCAAACTGACAAAATAAAAAATAACCAAACTGGCAAACTGCCAAACTAGCAAACTGCGAAACTAGCAATCTGCCAAATAACTAACCAGCCAAACTAGAAAACTGTCAACCTACAAAACTAGCCAACTGCCAAACAACCGAACTAACAAACTGCCAAATTGCGAAACTACCAAACTGCCAAACTACGAAACTGCCAAACAACTAATCTACCAAAGTAGCGAACTGCCAAACTAGCAAACTGCCAAAAAACAGAACTAACAAACTGCCAAACTTCCAAACTAGCAAGCTGCCAAACTGTCAAACTAGCAAACTGACAAAATGAAAAAGAACCAAACTGGCAAACTGCCAAACTAGCAAACTGCCAAACTTGCAAACTGCCAAAAAATAGAACTAACAAACTGTCAAACTTCCGAACTAGCAAGCTACCAAACTAGCAAACTGACCAAACTAAAAAGAACCAAACTGGCAAACTGCCAAACTAGCAAACTGCCAAATAACTAAACAGCCAAATTGCCAAACTAGAAAACTGTCAACCTACAAAACTAGCCAACTGCCAAACAACCGAACTAACAAACTGCCAAACTACCAAATTAGCAATATTCCAAACTAACAAACTACCAATTTACTAAACAAGTAAACTGCCAAACTAGCAAACTGACAAATTGCCAAAATGGCAACCTACCAAAGTAGCAAACTGCCAAACTGCCAAAGAACCAAACTAGCAAACTGCCAAGCTACCAAACTGTCAAACTGCTAAGCTAGCCCACTACCAAACTACCAACCAGAAAACTGCCAAAGAACCAAACTAGCAAATTACAAAACTGCGAAACTACCATTCTACTACTATTCTTATTTCTATATATATAAATACTTTCATAACTATCTAATTCTCTATAATTATTAACAGTTTTAATCAACTTAAGGTTATGTGCCGGCACAGAATGACCTGTGTCCCAAATATGTCGGGCAACGCTAGATTTTTCGGGTCTGTTGAATCTAAAGTGGGACAACAGACCAAAGACCAAAGTCAACAGACCCGAAAAATCTAGCGTTGCCCGACATATTTGGGACACAGGTCATTCTGTGCCGGCGCATAACCTTAGGTTGATTAAAACTGTTAATAGTTACAGAGAATTAGATAGTTATGCAAGTATTTATATATATATAGAAATAAGAATAAAATAATCAATTCTGACAATGGACCAATCCCTCAGTCCAGTTCGTATACCTTATTGTGACAATAGTATTATTTTTGCGCTTCATGTATTCACGCTTCACGGTTCCCTAAACTTCACGCTAGGTTTAAATAGTATATAAGTGTTTATTTCGTTGTTAGGAATTTAGTGTTATCCCACTGGCGATTTGGTGAAGAGTATATCTTCTAAGGTTTACCTTAGCCAAAAACGCTATGTTTAACACTCTTTTTTTTCAGTTTTTAAGGTTATTCTACTGAAGATGGCAACTTAGTTGCCGAAATACGTATATGGTATTTATTGTTATATATTGTGGTTAGGGTGTTTTTCTTATTTCTGTTTCAGATTACAAGCCACAGTCTCCACCAATTTCGGATCCCATAATCTTATTTATTCTCATAAATTAGGAAACCGTTAATTCGGTAGCATTTAAAATACATTCTCATTAAATTGATGGTAATTATCATAACATTCCCATGAGTACAATCATATTACTTTATTTAAATATTATATACAATGTTTATTATCTTCCTTTCCAACAGAGACTTATTCCAAGTATCCATAATCTTGACATTTAAAACTGTCGAATTCCCCGTAAGATGGCTGTTGTGGATTTATTTTAATTATAACTGATAAATTTTATATTTTTTAAATAGTTTTTAATGTGTTTGTGTCGTGTTTTTGTCTAGAAATATGTTTTGCAAATCTATCTGAACATTTTGGTATGTGAATTTAGGTAAGACATTGTAGAAATTTGGAAAAAGATTCTCCTCAACACATTTGGCGGAGATGTCTTTTATCTTTTTAGGTTGTGTCTTGTCGGACTCGAAAAGTTCTGAGGATAGTTCTGAAATTATTTCGGATGTCTTGATTATTCTCAAAAAGTCCTTTGTTATAACATATGGTAATTACATACAAACGTCAATAACGACCTAACTTCTTGAATCGAAAATGAATTTTTGATTTAATAACTAGGAAAGAGTTGTAGCAGGTTGTTATAGAAAAGGTCTCTGTTTTGCTAATACATAAACATTTGCAATATTACTATTTCCTTATTTCAGAAGCACCTGTACACATATTTTGATAGTGTTTTTAATACTACAACTATTATTTTCTAATGCAATTTTAAAAGGAAATACATATAGGGAAACATTAATATTTTTACATACTTGAGTTTCAGTAGTTTTTATGACATCTCTCACATATTTCTCTTCAATTATACCTCCCCTATTCATATCAGGAGCAAAAGGCTTTTTATGCAGTATTTTTATTATGTTACCTATTCTCTTCCTGTTATAAAACAATAGTGTCACCTTGATTAGACCTGTATTTGAAAAAAATAGCTAGTCTATACTCTGTTCGCACCTTAGAAAACAGTGCAGGCTTTTATGAGACTATATTTATTTCTTTCTAGTTATAGAATTAACGTATATAACTCTCTCATTGTGTGCAATGTTGCCAGATTCCGTCAAACTATTAGAATATAGTGAAAATAGCTATATAATTCACCAGTTAGTTTCTTGTCGTCATAAATCATTGTGTTGTATCCTCTTGATATTTATTTTAGTTTTTTTTTTATAGAATCGCCTTCTTGTTAAAACAATAAAACAATATTGCAGTCAAATACCAACTGTAACTTTATTCGAGTATGTATGTGTCACAATAAAACGCTGTAGCGCTGTACGGTATTCCCATAAGCGTTGTACTGTTTTCTAAGGTGTGAATGAACTATACCTTATTTTCCACATTCAAAATAATTTGTTAATGAAGGTCTGTCGCATATTGCACTGTATAGCGAATCACAGCGTAACCTAGCCGAGGGCGACAGAGGCATTTGTAACATATGGAAGAATGCTTCTATTCCTCTGTGGCTTAGTTGATACTCTTAGGAATGAGAAAGAAAAGCCTATCCTCTCGGCTAGGCAGCACCGTGCTATATTGCGTGCAATGTGCCGCAGGTCCAAATGTTTTTCATATGCATCTGTAAAGAATCCAGTTGTGAAGGGGAGTCGAGCCAGGCCGAGTTGAGCCGAGCCGAGACAACCCAATCCAACCCAACTGTTTGTTCCGGCGGTTTTGGTTGTTTTGACTGTTTAGACTGTTTTGACCGTTTTGACGGTTTCGACTGATTTGACTGTTTTGACTGTTTTGACCGTTTTGACTGCTTTGATTGTTTTGATTGTTTTGACTGTTTTGATTGTTTTGATTGTTTTGACTGTTTTGAATGTTTCGACTGTTTTGACCGTTTGACTGTTTTAACTGTTTTGACTATTTTAACTGTTTTGACTGTTTTGTTTGTTGTTCAAAATTTCAACATTTTTTTCTAAAAAAAATTAAAACAGTCACAACAGTCAAAACCGTTAAAACTGTCAAAACAGCCAAAACACTGAAAACAGTCGAAACAGTCAAAGCTCAAAATAGTCAAAACATTCAAAACAGTCAACGCAGTCAATGTAGTCAAAACAGTCAAAGCAGTCAAAACAGTTAAAACCCAATCAACCCCACCTGAGCCAAGCTATGTCGAGCCGTATAATACACTAATGATCGTGCAATTATGTGATGTACACTCAGCGGCAGAATTAATCACCCACCCTATGTTTTGTTATTAATTCGGAGATTTTCGTCAATTTTCGACATTAATTGACATTACATGACACTGTGACAGCTTGTATACAGCAGGGGTTTGCTCCTTGTTCTCTTGTTGGGTTACCAATGAGGCTCAATAATGGTATGGGGAGGAATTTCTTACGAGGCTCGTACGGACCTGGTGATTTTTGATAGAGGCGGTGTAGATGCTCACAGATATGTACAAGACGTTCTTCAAGATCATGTCATTCCGTTTGCGCCATTTATTGGAGACAACTTTGTTTTAATGCAAGACAACGCACGCTGTCACGTCGCTCGAGTGGTTTTGCAATACCTTAATGAAGTTGACATCAGAACTTTACCATAGCCAGCAAATAGCCCAGACATTAATCCAATAGAATACATCTGGGATAACCTGAGACGTCGAATTCGAGCACGGAGACCAGCTCCAACCACCATTAGAGAGCTGAAAACTGCTGCGTTGGAAGAATTGGAAGACATACCCAAAAGTTGACATTCTAAACGTCATGGATATAACGAGCGATCATTAAAATTTTCACTCGTAGCTGGCCGTGTATATAAAAATTATGTCGTAGCTTTAGTCATTAAGATGTTATTTCAAACATCTGTCAGTGTCAAATATATATTTTAAAGTTTCATCAAAAGAAAAAGTAATGGCCTTTAATGATATAAAGCGATGATAAAGCGTTTATGGTAGAATGTTACTTCCTGACATCTTAAAAAATTGATGGTATTTGGCAGCATTCAATAGAAAATTGCCTTGCGGAGTTTGAAGAGAGATATCCAAATACTGTTCCTAGCTATAAAACTTTCCGTGATACGCTAATGCATTGTGTAAATCTTTTTCGTCAAACAGGCGGTATTTTAAGGAAAAAAGGAAGCGGTTCTCCTCTCAAGAGAAGTCGCGGCGTAATTGAAAATGTCAGACAAATTATTAACGAATCTCCTCAAACATATATTCGCAGAGTTTCGCAACAAGTAGGGCTTTCGTATGGAACATGTCAAAAAATTTTAGAAAAGGGCTTGCACATGTATCCATATAAATTAACTTCTGTACAAAATCTATTACCTACGGATTATGAAAAAAGAACACAATTTTGCCAATGGTTTATTCAAACAATGACAGACAATATTTTAAATCATACTTTTTTCACCGATGAAGCTTGGTTTTATTTGAAAGGTTATGTTAATTCGCAAAATATGCGTATGTGGTCCAGTGAAAATCCTCATTTCTACAGAGAAGTTCCTCTACATCCAGAAAAAATAGGCGTATAGGTAGGTATGAGTCGTCACCGATTAATAGGACCAATATTCTTTGAGGGCACGATAACATCGGAGAAATATCGTAACGAAATTCTCAGTGTTTTTACTAATCAATTGACTAATGATGAACTCAAGGTCGGATATTTTCAACAGGATGGGGCACATCTCACGTTACACTTGAAGATATTCAGTTTTTGCAATAATTTTATGGCGATAGGATAATAAGTAGAAATACAGCGATTCCATATCCACCACGATGTGTGATTTAACAGTCATGGATTTTTTTGTGTGGCCATATATAAAGAATATTATTTTTGAAACACCAATTAATAATCTACAAGAGTTAAGACATAAAATCATAGAAAAATGTGAACACATCAATAACTCACCGCAAATACTGATCAATGTTTTCAATGCTCTACGAAATAGAGTGCGATTATGCTTGGTGGAGAATGGTCAACATTTTACACATTTTTTATAATATTCTATTACTTTGTATAAAAATTATAAATATATTTAATATAAAAGTCAGCATTTCAAATTATTTTTTAACAATCATGTCGTTTGAAATTATGATGACAGATCTCCTCTAATAACTTAAGTGAGGACATACTTTTTGTGTACATGGCTTACTTGAGCGAAAATTTTAATGATCACTCGTTACTTCGACGCAGGCTCTTTGATGTGATTAGGGCACGGGGAAGTAACAGCCAAGTTCGCTGACAACAATACTTTTCTTCCATAAATTTCATGCATTGCTTGTTCAAAATGTTCGCAATTTTTGAAAACTGTTTTTTCTGTAATTTTTAAGAGTAAACAAAAAATTTCAATTAATTGGTGTTTGTTTCCTTTTCCAAGATGTACTTCGATATTAAAAACTTAAAAAAAGAAATTCAGAATTACAAAAATCTCCGAATTAATGACAAAACATAGGGTGGGCGGTTAATTTTGCCGCTGAGTGTATAATTACTTGTGCAAATGTTAGAAAGACCTTTTGATCTATTTTCGTATTTTTATGTGTATAATTCTTGTTTATTTACAAAAGATATTATAATCTTAATATTCTAGGATACCTTTAATATGTGTGAGTAAATAACTTGTAAGGGTAACTACTGCGTTTAAATCACCCCATTGTGCAAATAATTCCAAAGTTTCGCCGAATGTGAAGAAATATACCAAGAAAAATAATAGAATCCGAGAATATATTTTGTATTTCCATGTTTCCTCTTTTAGCAGTTCGATACCCAAAGATCGCAGTATATTTACCTGAAATTTCACTTGTATAAAATCCATTTTAAAGAAAGAAAAAACGTTTGGTTTTCAACATTAAAAATCTAATATATAGAAAATATACTTCTATACGAAAAAAGTTTTCTGGTAATTCTCTCTGTTTAAAAGCTGTTAGCCAAGAAGCCATTATTGACTGTCTAAAGTAATCTAAACAATATTTGTTACTTACCATGCGTGATTGTGTTTATATATATCTTTACATGTCTTATAAATATTTAATTTCGACACGATATATAATATATGATACTTTGAATTATTTAAAATCGAATAGATAATCCAATTCCAGTTTCCTAATTTTTATTTAAGATAAAACACATTAAATGTAACATTATTATAATTTTTATTTAATTAATTGAATATGTTGTATTATTCATGAATTATGGAAAATTGTGTCAGACAAATGTTCACCTTTGGATTTTCTGCAGCAGTTCATTCGTTCGAGGTAATCTTCGAAGACTATTTCGTAAGTTTCAGCGGCTATCTCGGCTATAATTTAGCGGATGTTCATTTTTAGGTGCTGCAATGTTGCAGGTCTGTTCTCTTCAGAAAAACCCACAAAAAATCCAATGACATTAAATTGCATGATCTACAGACATCCAGTCGAGCGAGTCTGTGCCGCAAAACGACGTATAAAAACATATGGCGAAGATAAGCGGTACCAGCCGATCCATATGCGGAATAGGTACATTTGAAATCGTGCCCCGGAACATAGTTTTGAGCGTTTATGCGCTAGTGTCTGTGGTGCGGAAGGAAACTTTGATACCATCGCGATGGTATCAACGATGCATCGTTAAAAAAAAACGTGAAATTAATAAAATACAATAATGCACTGAATTACATGCGAATTTCTTTCTGTGTTTATCTTGGTGGTTGGGTGGGCACGTGCACTTGTGCCCTTTAGTACCAGCCGCACTGGTAGAAAGAGATTTCGAACAACAGAGGTATTAAGTAGCGATTGTCATTGTTACGCTTAGCATATAGAAAATTTTTAATCTATTTTTAAATCCTATTTCTTCTTTAAAATATCTCGTTTTAAAATATATTTAACTTAAGACATTTTTACATTTGTACAACTGTACATATTCGTACAAAGAGAAAGCATTTCTTTTGTCATATTCCGAGCGAAACCCTAAGTTTCTACCTGAACCGATACCGTCACTATGGAATTTCTTTCTATTTACATTTCTTTTTTTTAGATTGTTTTAATTCAATTATACATCTTCTTTTATATGTGGTGTTTCATATCATTAGGAAGCTTATGTCACAAGGGTTATTCTAGTAATATTTATGACATCGATAGACCACGTCTTCAGGTCGCGCTTCTTATTAACTATTATTCAAGATATCGACCCCTCTCTTCGATGGATCATAAAACAGACCGTTTTCTAGACCTTTTCTATCGACACAAAAACTATCAGTCCTTCTTCTCTTTCGAACGTTCGTGAGTTACATACGCATCGCTCATCGTGCTGTCCAAGCTCACGATGCCACGCCGTCCGGTGTCTCTTCGCTTCTAAGGTAAACTGTATTGTTCTATACATATTATTCTTTTAAGCGAATCCATATTAATTCACATTAATTTAAACTGCTTAATTTCTTATTCCTCCGGCCAACACCGCTCTACATATACTCGACCAGGTATATATATCTTCGAAGACCACGTGCCCAACTTGGCAACGCGAGGTAACTTTGTATTGTTCTATATAGAGATTATTTTATATTCATCGTAATTAATTAACCCTTAATTTACTACTCCAATTAAACGTTCGTTTCAGAGTATATTTTTGTGTTAATTTTTAATCTACTTATCTACTGCTCCGCATGTATATAGTACTTTGTTTTTATTACTGTTTTATTTTATTACTGTTTTAATTACTTTTAAATATACGAATTTCAATTTCTTATTATGTAAATATAAATACAAACTTTAAGGACAACGCTTATGTGTTTTATTTAGTAAGTAAGTTGTAGTAGATTTATTTTAATTAACCATCATCACGCACGTCCTGGACCTTTGAAGGAACTTCACCACCACCAATTAATTGTTTTATTATAAAATAATTTTATTATTATTAGCACACCAAAAGCCACCGTTTGTAATAAGTGTCGCCCCCCTAATTTGTAATATCATATAGCCTTATTAGGAAAGGCTAAAGTACTAAGTGTGTAAGCGTTAGTGGATCATATCCTGAAAAATAAAATATAGATTTTTCTTAACAGCTTTCATTCATCGCAAGGTAGATAATATATAAATTTCCGCCCATGTATAAGAATAACACTTTACTACCAATCTTTCAAGTGTACCAACACAATTGCATAGTTATTTTTCATCGCGTTGAAGTGTATTTCAATACATAATTTATACCTTCTACCATAACAATGGTGTAGGGCGTTTATCTTCTTCTAGCCTTTTATAAACGTTTTCCATTCATTTCTATTCCTTGTCATGTTCTTCGCTTCTGTCCATGTTTTGCCTTTCCTTCCCAGTTATTTCAGCTATGACATTCCATGTTGTCCTTGGCCTTCCTCTCCTTTTATTTTTCATTATCCTTGCTTCCCATATCCTTCTTGTTTGTCTTGTATTTTCCATTCTATATAAATGTCCCCACCATCCTAACTGTCTTTGTTCAATGTATTCTAGCACTGACTGCATTTTTAAATCTTTTCGTATTTCCGAGTTTCTTATTCTATCCATCCTTGTAACTCCTCTAACTCTTCTTAAATACTTCATTTCTACTGCCTGTAATTTATTCTTTTGTTTTCTATTTAATATCCAGGATTCACAGCCATATGTTAATATCGGTCGGTAAATTGCCTTATATACTTTTAGTTTTGTTTCTCGGGATATCTCTTTTTGTTAATGAAATTAATCCTCATGCTGTGGTACAGCTTTGTTGTTTTTTCTATTCTTTGATTAATCTCAGCGTCCTGGGTCCCTTTTCCATCAATTCTTACTCCCAAGTACTGAAATGTTCTCACTTGTTCTATTTCAGTTCCTTCTATTACAATTTTCGTATCTACCTGTTCATCTCCCACTACCATTACTTTAGTTTTGCTCTTACTCATCGTCATTCCACTGTCTTTTAGTGTCATATTCCATGTTATTAAGTTACGTTTCAGATCTTCCTCATTGTCGGCTATAACTACTACATCGTCTGCGAATGCCCCTTCCGAAATTTCGACTGCAATGAAGTTATGGTGTCCAACTCTGAACTTTTTACTTTTGCTTGTACACTTTTTGATAATGTCATCCATATAAACAATGAACAGCATTGGGCTCAGACTTCCCCCTTGGCGCAGTCCCTCATCTGTTTTAAATATCTCCGATTCTAAATTGTTAGCTATTACAGCATTAGCATTGTGGTTATATATTTTCTGTATTAATCGTCTTATTTTGCCATTGACACCTCTTTCTCTTAATATATTCCCTAATTTTTCTCTTGGTACTTTATCGAATGCTTTTTCCAAGTCTATAAATGCTAAGAATACTTTCTGCTGTTCTCTAGAGGCTTTTTGAATTATTTGTTTCACAGAGAATATTTGGTCTTGTGTGCTCCTTCCTTTTCTAAACCCACTTTGTGACTCATGTAACGTATTTTCGAGTTTTGTTCTTAGTCTTTTATCTATTATTTGCTCGAGAATCTTCATTGCAGTACTTAGAAGGGATATTCCTCTGTAATTATTGCATTCTTTCTTATTTCCTTTATTCTTGTATATTGGTACTATCAATGACTTCTTCCAATCGTTTTGTATTTCCTCTTCTCTCCATATTCTGTTATATATTTTCAACATTAATTCTCTTCCTTTTTGACCTATATATTTTATCATTTCTGCCGTAATTTTGTCACAGCCTGGCGCTTTTTAATTTTTCTGATTTTGTATTACTTCTTCCAGTTCGTCCATGGTAATTATTTCTTCAGTCTCTTCTTCTCCTATTATTTGTTGTTCACTAGCATTCTCGTTTTCCAGTCCTCCGCTTAACAATTCCTGAAAGTATTCTTTCCACCTTTCTATAATCTTCATTCCATCGCGTAGGATCTCTCCCTTCTTATTTTGTATATAATGTGTAGATTGTGACCTTTCTTCATTCCTTACTGATTTCAAGACTCTATAAAATAATTTTTGGTTCTCTTTACTGTTTTTTTCCATCTTTCCCCAAATTCTTTCCATGTCTCCTTTTTTGCTTGTACTACTAAACGTTTCACTTTTTTTCTTTCTTCTTTATATATATCGTATTTTTCCACTGTTTGTTCTGCTAGGTATATTTTCCATGCTTTTTTCTTTATCTTAATTTGATGTCTTATTTCATTTGTCCACCATTTTGTTTGTTTTTTCTTTTTATTTTTCCTTACACCACATATCTCTTTCGATGTAGTTATTATTATTTCTTTAAACCTATTCCAAATTTCTTCGATATTTCCATTAATTTCTATATTTTCTACTCTTTCAGTTATCCTTTTCTGGTATTTTTCGGCAATGACTTTACTTCTTAATTTGTATATTCTGAGTGATTCTGTTTGGTTTTGTTTCTGTGTATATATATATATATATATATATATATATATATATATATATATTGAGGCATTGCAAGAAGGAGTCGCTCTCTGAAAGAAACAAAGAAAATATGTAACCATAATGTTTATACCATAATATTTATATCTACTTTGTACGTTAATATTAAGAAGGGGAAAGATTGATTCAAAGAATAAATACGTTATTTTGACGACAAATTCACCTTGAAATAATTAACTTATTTTTCTAATTTTTTTATTATAATGTTTACATTCATTTTTCTTTCAAATTCATATTTAACGCGTGTTTATTCAAACAAATGTAACGTATTTATTTTCAAATGCATTTGAACGATGAAGCCCCGCCCACAATGTCAACGGTGCAATAACCCGAGGAAAAAACCAATATTGACGGAGTGTTTGTAAACACATAAAACATATGTTATGCAACTAAAATTATCTTATAAATCGAATTGTAATTTTTTTAACTATTTTACACAGTAAAATTGTCTAATTTAATAATATTAACAAATTTAATGCAAGTAAGGAATGGGGCGATATAGCGGAAAGTTATGCAATTAAAAACAAGTGAAAAAAACAAGCGTCGGTCATTAGTCGTCACAGTGAAAGGTCACGTTTTTTTGTGCTCCGTAATAATTAAAATAATTAAGCAAAATTATTAAGTGCAAGAGATTTTTAATATTACCAAACGTTACACCTGCATACCAACCACCTGTGGACAAAATTTAACAGCCGCCGACCAAATAGTCCGAGATTTACGAATTTTTAAAGATTTTTACCGCCATAAAAAAAATCTCACCGTAGCTTGACCACCATCGTTGACGATCGAAATCGGTCATTCGCTCTAGACGCAGTCGGACTTGGAAATTTCAACAAATTTCAAGTTATCCCGAGGGACCGTAGCAGAAACATTCTCCCGTTTCCCGTTGTGAAGACGTATCCAGAACACAGGCACAAGAAGCAACGGAGATCATATACGAAGATTCAGGTTTTTGCTAATTTTAACAAACGCTCCCGCGCCATTTTCACTTGCGCATGTACATTTCTAGAACTTTACTTTGTTATTCCATAACTAACTATTTATATTACTTTCACCGATATTTTATCACTGCAATCTTTAGTCAAATTATTTAAATATTGGCATCTACTATTTGTATTTGTAAAACTTGATGCCATGTCACTGTTATAAACTATTTTACTAAGACAACACATTATTGCACCTGTCTTACACCATATTATTATACTGTACGAATACCAACCGTCGAGTGTGTCTCGCTTAACATTACTTGTGTGTCACGAAATTATTAATATAAATTTCTCAAACTTTGAAAAATCGTTTATCCCTAATAAAGTTAATTGTCAATATTTTACTTTGTTTTTTTGTAATATACTTGAGATATTGTTCCGTTCCCAACTTAATAAATCACGTAAAGAAAGTAAAAGTGGAGAGAAGTGAACCTACCTTAGCCCTGAAGAGAGAAAGAAGCTAGCCGAAGATAATAATACAGATAAGTATATATGAGCCCGATTTGCATTTTACATGTTTTTATGACATTCATTCATTTTATTTTTCCGTACGTAAGAAACAATTTTATTTATCAACAATTCGTAACATTACATTTGGCGATCCCAACTTAGTGGGGCATTTATAACAGTCATAACAGTTATTCTCATTATATTCATTCTTTAATTTACTCGCTACACCATTCAGAAATATAATAATATATATATATATATATTGCTTTTTCTTGTTTTGAACTTTTTCTTTTATTCTTGATATAACCACGAAGTGATCGCTGCCTATTTCCGGCCCTCTTCTAATTTCGTATCGCTCACAATTCTTCTATTATTTTTGTCAACTAATATGTAGTCAATTATGGACCTCTCCCCCCTACTCTTGACTTCTCTAGTATATCTGTGTATATCTTTGTGTTGGAAAAGAGTGACATAATTTACAAAATTAAATTATAATAGATATAAAACTAATAGTTACATTAAGAATAAATCAAAAAATCTAAAAATAAGACTCTTTTAAATATCGCGGCAAAATAGTGGTGATTTTATAGGCTCTTAAGCTGGAGAATTGGACCTGTCATATTTATATTTAAACATATCCTATTAATGATTTCATAAGCGTTTGCTAAAACTACACCCTTTGATAGGACATTCCCAATTCACTACTTATTATGTTGTATTAAAATTGCTTAATAAAGCCACGTATTTAGGTTAGATTTTATTGCCATAACAACTAAATTCAGTTGTTCATTGTTGTTTACATTCGCGTCTGTCAAAAATATTCGGTGTTTATTTGTTAAGCCATGTATATATATATTTAAGTTAGAAAGTCGCAGTTATAATAGAAAATATTTCCAAAGATAATCTACTTGGTGTTATTCAATTTTTGACAGTTGAAGCCAATAAACCAATGGAAATATAGGCTGCATTTGATGGTGTCAATTATTAGTTTTATTTTAAATTATGGATTTTCAGCAAATAAAAGCCGAATCAATTCAATAAATTAATTTGTTTAAAATAGGTCTTACCTTATCTTTACTTTAAAATGTATGTGCAGCTAAAGGAATTTTAATTATAATACCCAAGTCTAATGAGACAATAGATTTAAATATTCAAAAAGACAAAAACGTTTTTCATGTTCAATTAACCTTGCCAAAAAATAATCTTAAGTCAAAATCGTTAGCTCCAGGCACTATTATAAATATATTCCGGTGAACATTATTATATATGCATAAGTCATATCACTAATAATATGTCGGTGTATTATCTGATCCATTCGTAATTCCCAACCATCTCTGATGCCCGTGTTGGTAATTATTAAAATGCACGCACATGATTTCGCTTAATTTGAATTTTAGCCATGCACAAATATGGTCCTTTGTATTCCGTCTCTCGTCGACATCGATCGCAAAGGAAAGATCGATTGTTGATTTATGATCTCGTAGTTTCCTGACAATTCAAGCCTGTCAATGTCAAACCGTTCCCGTATGTATTTATAAAGATATCAATTAGAAATTGTTAATAAATCGTTTTGTATTCTACGCTGCGCGGATTAATGATTTATTATTAACAACAATAGAAAAAATGTTGTTACAATCGAGATATATCTTGGATATATTTAGAAACGGCATTGTCTAATATCATATTCATTAGGGACATGTCAAAACTAAAACAGATTTAGTTAGTTTAGAGTATGTCATGTGTGATTTATTTCATTTAAAAATACCGTATCAGTGTTCAAACATATTAAGTGTTATTAAGATTTATAAAGTTGTATTTTAAAATATTCTAAATTTATTTAGTATAAATCAAGGAATTTAAATATCTCGGCGAAATATTGATTATTTGTAAGAGATTTTATTGGCTTTTAAGCAGGAAAATTCGACCTGTTATAACAAGTGTTCATTTGAAAAGTCAATCTAGGTTACTTTGAAATTTTGATCGAATAAGACGCAAATATATTAGTATCTGTTTTTTGTTCCGAAAACGTAAATCCAAATGACATTTGATAATGTCAATCACAAATATCAGTTAGTGCATAAAATAATCGTTTGTCGATTCTGGTTTAAATAAATTGCTCCTCAGTTTTAAAATGGCTTTCACTTTAGAACATAAAATTTTTTTAGTCCAAGCTTATTTTCGAAGTGGTAATAAAATTGATGGTTTATGGGTTTATTCAGTTCAAGATTGCATCGTAGAATTTCAAGTTGAGTTTCTACATTTTGTAATAGATTATATACAATTTAAGAATACTTTGGATAGAACTTTAAAACTTTTTTCTAAAACTGGTAGTCTCTTAAGAAAATCAGGCAGCGGAGCAGTTAAAAAACGTACACCTCAAATTGTCAATCTTGTTGATGAAATAATGAAAAATGAACCACAAACATCTGTTCGACATTTGAGTCAACAAATAAACCTTTCTGTTGGTACAACTGACAAGTTATTAAAAAAAGATATGCAACTTTATCCATACCGTGTCACAGCAGTACAAGAATTGTTAGAAATTGATTACCCACGTAGACTACAGTTTTGTCATTGGTTTGTAAATATCAACAATAATCGAGAACTTTCGCAAAGAGTCATCTTTACTGATGAAGCATGGTTTTATAAAACGGGATACCTAAATTCACAAAATACAAGAATTTGGAGTAGTGAAAGTCCACATGTAATTAATGAAGAATCACTACATCCAGAAAAATTTGTTGCTTGGGCAGCGATAAGCCAAAGGCGAATCATTGGACCAATACTTTTCAGGGAACGTTAACTGCTCAAAGGTACCGTACGGAAATTTTACAACCATTTGTCAATCAGTTGCATTATGATGAACTTCAAAATGCATATTTCCAACAAGACGGAGCACCTTGTCACTGTACTGCAGAATCTTTGGATTATTTAAGAGAATTTTTTGATGAGCGTATAATTAGTCGAAATACTGAAATTGCCTGACCTGCACGTTCATGCGATTTAACACCTTGCGACTTCTTTTTGTGGCCTTATCTAAAAAATAACATATTTCGAACACCTATATTGAATTTGAATGATATGCTACAGAGAATCGAACAGAAATGCATGGAAATTAATAACAATCCAGTAATGTTGCAGAATATCATCAGAAATTTTGAACGGAGGATTTTAAAGTGCATTGATCTTGAAGGACAACATTTTCAACATTTGATATAGTTTTCAATAAATACCTATTATTTGTTATTTATTTATATGTATGAGACTGTCAAAATATACGACTTCGTAGGTTAAGTAGTAAATTTTAATTTACGACATACTTCAAAATGTTCTCAGTAAATCACATGCTACTAGATGACTTTTCAAATGAACACTTGTTGTATAAATTTGTTTGCAATCGTACTGTAATGAACACTTTATTTAAATAATTTTTAACCTAGAAAGGAATATCATTTTACCGGACTAGTCTTGTAAAACTGTAAACAGTTACGTTATTTTTATAAATTGGCTGTTTGTTGACTGGTTACTATGGTAATGCACATTATTGCAAAACCGCAGGTTTTAAAACGATCATCTGTTTAGTCAAAGTGGAAAATTTACGGTAATAAAAGTGTAAAATTTACAATCACAAAAAAATGTACACATCTTTAATTTGCCGTAAACTTCGTGGCGATCGGATGAAAATTGAGGGAGCTATGGCATTTTGAAAATTTCGCGATTTTTTGAACCCCAAGCGATGAAATTTGAAAATCACAGAAATGGTCGATTTTCCCTGTTTAGACGCCAACATTTTATGCAACCGGACCCGCTGATTACGATAAACCAAACTAGACTTCGCTATCTGCTTTGGGTCCCGAGATATTCACGAAAATGTATCGACAGGTTAAAAATACTAAAAACCAAATCGTGAATTTCCAGCGAAAAACAGTTCAGACAGTCTTCTTTAGCGCCCCGAAAACCTTAGGGTAGATTTTGAGTAGAAATTCGAGATTGAAAATTTTTTGAATCACGAAAGTTTTGCTGAAATATGACATTCAATTTTGGCGTATCTCTGTATCTTGGAAAATCCGGAGAGTAAGATTTTACTGGTCTCGTAAGCGTCTACGACTCGTCCTGGTCTTTGCTTACTCAGCCAGTGAAATCTTTTCGGACTTGATACGTAAATAACTATTTTTATAATATGTAGTTATTTAAGCATCAATGGAGTAAAGTAATATTTTGCAGTAGATATATTGCGCTAGAGGCAGAGAGCCGAGAGCGTGACCATATCGAGACTGTGATATTACTTTGCTCCCGTGTTGCGTACAACATTTTTTCGTCCGCACCATAATTTTAACTCAGAAAAACTTGTATTTGATTCTCTAAGATTACGTCTTCGATAGTAACTACTTATGTTTTCTTAACATAGTGAAGGCCGGAAGAATATATTGATGTTACTACAGAAGGTTTTTACTTTTAGAACTATCGCTAACCTCAAACCAAATTTTATATCCGTTTAATTTGACACTATTTAAGTACCAATAAACAATCAAAGAGATTTGTTGCTAATTTAAACCCCAGTTATGTATTTAAGAATATCCTATATGTATATGCCGACGGTAACATGTTTTGGAGGTTATGTTCTATATTTCACGTTTAATGTTAGCAAGCATGTTCGAAATTTGGAAATTAGGAATTTTTTGAATCATTTGATCATGTTATGATAATGTAGAATCATTAAAATTTTGTTAAATAACATAAAAAAAACTTCCTTTGTATTAAGTATGAATATAGTTTGGCAATTTTTAATTCGAAGAGAATTCCATGCCAATCTGTTTTACTTATGCTTTACTCGTGCTTATTTTACTCGCAAATCCATAGAAATAACCTTAAAGGAAGTTAAATAATAAACAATACAATTATGTTATTGCAAACTTATTAACTTAATTATTGTGTATTTTTCAAATTTTTTATTTAAACATTTTAGTTATTGAGGAATAATTCATTTTGTTAAAGTCAAACATTTAAAACAAGTAAAATTTAAATTTAAATTATTTATTTAACTGAGGCTTTTTCTAACAGATATTTATAAAAATATATAATTAAAATATTTGCTAGTACATATTATTTTCTAAAATATTAAAAAGATGAACTGAAAGAACTAAAATAAATTCCAAAAACATGATCATATTTACACCTTGATAATTTTCATTTTAAATAACCCGGTATATTCCAAAACTATCCAATTCATATTTCATTAACATAAATATTAAACGTATATAATTTAACACTAATAGCTATGTAAAACAAGTTCTGTGGGAGGGACAACTATTTTGGCGTTGCATACATGCTACATAATTTAATATCCCAATCAATACCGCCACTATAATTATTTCCCATAATTATTTGATTGCCATTGAGACAAATAACAGATACATACATAAATTCGATATAAGAAAGTTTTAATAGTGAGACATTTATAGATATACTATAATTATAAAAACCAACAAACAATAAATTTTATTTTCATTAATAATAAATCGGTTTTAATTAATGTCTGCAAAAAGAAAAACGGTTATTTTTAATTTAAAAACGCGCCATTGTAAGTTTAGTTCATGGCTTTTCCGTAAAATTCAAGCACAGACAAATGTCTTTCGAGTAGAATTACCGTATAATGTATTAGACAAGGATGCATATAGAATCAATAAGTCGTACAGCGCAACGAAAACTTTTAAACCGTGTAAAATGTCAACAAGTGTTTATATTCAAACGTACGGTTAGTTTTTATCGAATTTGAGCGATGTTTATAATTGATTCTTGGCGGTAACAGTGTTTTACGACGGATAAGTGTATATATTAATGATTTTAGCGTATCGTATCTTTTATTTCTGAGTTTTTATAACCTCTAAAGTACATGTGCGATTACCTTTTGGCTGATGGAATGCTAAAAGAATTATATTCATACTTATAAATAATCTGTAGGTGGTCAACCTATTTATTTTTAATTTATTCAGTGTTTGTCAATTAGTGGTGTGATTTGTCATTCGTGGAGACGATTGTGAGATATTAGAGCTAATAATTTATTGTTACAAATACAAAAAAGTTTTTTATGGAAAATAGGATCTTTTCCAATTCGTTTTATTGTGGTGTAACAGGATACAATGCATGTGAGTATTAATTTTTTAATATTTACATATGAATATAGAAATGTTTCTAAGTAGAAACCTGCATGTATGTAATATAGTTTTGTAACAGATATGTAGTAATACCACAAACATTTGGTTTTTGTGTTATTTTTAGAAGTATATATTTACATTAGAATTATTAAAACGTAAAAAATCCTGTATTAATAGTTCGAAAGTCGAAATCTAACAAAGAAAAATAATGGTTAAATAAATGTAGAATATAAAAACCTGTAAATGCGAAATTTTAAAGTCTTATTGGAATTTAACGCTAGATTTAGGAATAAGTCTGTAGAAATCTTTTATTCTTTAAATTCAAATATTAATTGATTGTTCTAGAGTTATACAAAACAAAATTGTAATGAAAATAAACTGCGTTTTGTTGTTGAAATAGCAAAGGTTTGTGCAACAAAGTCATGGAATAGTTAAATTTTCGTAATCCTATTTTTATGGTTCAAATCGAGCCCTGATTCAATTGTAAATTATTTGTAAATATTGAGTTAATTACTTGAAACAAAATTTGAAAGTTTTGCGTTCTATACTCTAGGATTTAATACGTTTTTTGTAGTAAAATAGATTAAGTTATATATTGGATTGACTATAATTTTGTATTAATTCATATCTTTCTAAGCTAATATGTACCTATTCATACATAATTTCTTTATTTAATATTTTATTACAATGGAAGCATTGTTATTATTATTGGACTGTGCTCCTTTTATTATAAGTAGAGAACGGACATTCCTACCACATGACTCGGCGTAATTCAATGAAGTATTTGTTAGTCTTTCCCGGCCATCTGGTCCGCTGCGATTACAATGACAACACACCTATTGTATTTGGAGGATAAATATCCATTAAACGCAATCGGCATCTCGAAATGTTTATAAACTTCGCCGAGTACATCCCGGCGTAATACAATGAAGTATTTGTGTTTGACTTTCTCGGCCACCAGCGTTAACAATGGACAACGGCTATTGTATTCTGAGAACTTAGTCATGTGGTAAGAATGTCCGTTCTCTAATTATAAGATTCCCTTGAATTATTGCACTATACATATTACTTCTTTAGTGTAAATGCGTATAAAAACTTATGCCTCATAATTTTTAAAAATATTTGTGTTATTTTGAATTGTATATGTGGTGAAAATGCAATTTTATTTGTGTGATACAATTTTCAAGAAATTATAAGACGATTCTATGCATGTGAGTTTGGAATGATCAATTTCAGTTACCTATATTTTTATACTTTGGTTTTAGCGTATACCTAAGGAGTGAGTCACAAAAAAAAGGTTTCAGAGTATGCCATGGATTAAATCAGTTATGTCTTAGATTGATTAAGTGATCTAACCTAACGTGTGTTCATTTGAAAAGTTAATCTAGGTTACTTTGAAATTTTGATAGAATAAGACGCATATATATTAGTATGTGTTTGTTCCGTAAACGTAAATCCAAATGACATTTGATAATGTCAATCACAAATATCAGTTAGTGCATAAAATAATCGTGCGTCGATTCTGGTTTAAATAAATTGCTCTTCAGTTTTAAAATGGCTTTCACTTTAGAACATAAATTTTTTTTAGTCCAGGCTTATTTTCGAAGTGGTAATAAAATTGATGGTTTATGGGTTTATTCAGTTCAAGATTGCATGGTAGAATTTCAAGTTGAGTTTCCACATTTTGTAATAGTTATATACAATTTAAGAATACTTTGGATAGAACTTTAAAACTTTTTTCTGAAACTGGTAGTCTCTTAAGAAAATCAGGCAGCGGAGCAGTTAAGAAACGTACACCTCAAGTTGTCAATCGTGTTGAAGAAATAATGGAAAATGAACCACAAACATCTGTTCGACATTTGAGTCAACAAATAAACCTTTCTGTTGGTACAACTCACAAGTTATTAAAAAAAGATATGCAACTTTATCCATACCGTGTCACAGCAGTACAAGAATTGTTAGAAATTGATTACCCACGTAGACTACAGTTTTGTAATTGGTTTGTAAATATCAACAATAATGGAGAACTTTCGCAAAGAGTCATCTTTACTGATGAAGCATGGTTTTATAAAACGGGATACCTAAATTCACAAAATACAAGAATTTGGAGTAGTGAAAATCCACATGTAATTAATGAAGAATCGCTACATCCAGAGAAAATTTGTGTTTGAGCAGCGATAAGCCAAAGGCGAATCATTGGACCAATATTTTTTCAGGGAACGTTAACTGCTCAAAGGTACCGTACGGAAATTTTACAACCCTTTGTCAATCAGTTGCATGATGAAGAACTTCAAAATGCATATTTCCAACAAGACGGAGCACCTTGTCACTGTACTGCAGAATCTTTGAATTATTAAGAGAATTTTTTGATGAGCGTATAATTAGTCGAAATACTGAAATTGCCTGGCCTGCACGTTCATGCGATTTAACACCTTGCGACTTCTTTTTGTGGCCTTATCTAAAAAATAACATATTTCGAACACCTATATTGAATTTGAATGATGTGCTACAGAGAATCGAACAGAAATGCATGGAAATTAATAACAATCCAGTAATGTTGCAGAATATCATCAGAAATTTTGAACGGAGGATTTTAAAGTGCATTGATCTTGAAGGACAACATTTTCAACATTTGTTATAGTTTTCAATAAATACCTATTATTTGTTATTTATTTGTATGTATGAAACTGTCAAAATATACGACTTCGTAGGTTAAGTAGTAAATTTTAATTTACAACATACTTCAAAATGTTCTCAGTAGGTAAATCACATGCTACTAGATTGACTTTTCAAATGAACACTTGTTATTAGTATTTAGTAATAGGTTAAATCGTACCTTGTCAATTTGATTATTTACAAATGACACTTCGTCAATTCTCTACGCTCTATGTCTATCTCAGTCGTTCACGGTCTACCTAGGAAACAAATTTTGTGGCTCGCTTGGTATATCTTAAAATTGAGGTACATATATTGTTTTAAAATAATAACCAGAAGGTGTGTAAATAACGAAATTTGTTCTATTACACTAAGATTCACATAAAAATTCGAACGTTTTTAGTCGAAAGACATACGACTTATGACTTTGATGTAAATGTGGCATATCAAGAAATAGGTAAATAATAAACACAATAGAATATTTTTTTCTACAGTATTCCATTTTCTAACATTCCTTGTATTTTTTTACCTGCATATTTCATTAAATATTTAGGCTAAAACATCTGCATATTTATGCGCATATTTTCAGTTTTTTCTTTGGATATAATCTGGCCTTTAGTAATAACATTACAAAATATATATTTTTTAAATAGATAGTTGCATTTAATTACCAGGATTTTTAATATTTTGTTGAGTATTGACTTCTTTATAACCTTATCCGTCCTGAAATTATTTACATCAAATAATCTAACATATGGCAACGCTATTGAGTGGTAATCGCGTTTCATTGGTTACAAATTCATGTACTATCGTGAGCAAATGAAAGTGCACACTTTATTATGTTGGCATGTCGAAATTTCAAAATTTATCTAATGTATACAGTACTTTTGAAGTGTCAGTGTCAGCATTTAATCATAACATAAATGACATTAGCTTGACAATTTGGTAAAATTTACGCAGCTATAATAGTGCGTTTACTTTCAATTGCTCACGATAGTACATATATTATTTTGCCTAACTAAGGTACCTAAAATACATCTTTACCAGCCCATAATTTTAATTATACCTTTAAAAAAATTACACACAGAAAAGAAATGGCAAAAATTAAATTTATTGGAAAACTATGAAAATTTTGAAATACAAACATACCGATCTTTTACATAATGAAAAGTCTTTCTTTGGAGACTGTGGTTAAGTAAAAACTCGAAAAAGGTATAAAACCCTTTACCGCAATTAATAATTGTATCCTAAATACGTATTTCGACAACCAAGTTGTCATTATCAGTAGGTAAAACCACTAATCAAAGTGTTGAAAATGGGAAACAGTGTATTGTAAAGTTGTGTACGATTCTATGTGTTAGCTTTACTGTGCACTATGTTCAAGTCTAATTATATTTTTATTATATAATTCATTTAAGCAACGAAATATGAATGTTTAATGTGGACTAATTTTTGTTGTTTAACAAACGTTGCGAATACAGTGACAGGATGTGACAGACGCCAAATATGACAGATAGCATCCATCCAACAATATAACCTTCACCGCTTACTAGATCTATGACTCCCTGATTAGTTTTATTTTTAAAATTATTTGCAATTTCTTAAGTTACTTTAAGTGACCTGAATTTTTTGCTCGGCAGTGTATATTCATGGATTATATCTAGAGAACGGACATTCTTACCACATGAGTCGGCGTAATTCAATGAAGTATTTGTTAGTCTTTTTCGGCCATCTGGTCCGCTGCGATTACAATGACAACACCCTATTGTATTCGGAGGATAAATATCCATTAAACGCAATCGGCAATTCGAAATGTTTATAAACTTCGCTGAGTACATCTCGACGTAATACAATGAAGTATTTGTGTTTGACTTTCTCGGCCACCTGATTTCGATGCGTTAACAATGGACAAGGGCTATTGTATTCGGAGAACTTGGTCATGTGGTAAGAATGTCCGTTCTCTAATTATATCATTAGATCTTTCTAAAACGACAAAGTAAGTTCTGAATATGTCGTGCAAAAAGTACTGATGGAGGAAAAGTAACACTGAATTACTGTTAGAGGTAATAAGGTACTGATTTCAGTACTTTGGTACTGACACTGGCAACGCTGATCATACATAGAGAATACAATCCCGAGCATGTTTTTAATCCCGGGATTACGGAATTTTTGAAGCGTAATCCCGGGATCCGGGGATTAGACTATATGGTTTCTAATTGGGCTCAAATGAAAAAAGAACTTAAGTAATTTCTTAAAAATTATTTATTAATATTGTTGCACAACACAATACACAATATACTAAAATAAGGAACAAAAAAGACAATACAAAAAACTATTTAGAATTTCGAAAATACAATCGCAAAAATATCAAAGCATCCAATGTTTGACTTCCAAGTCTGCTTCGTAGTTTATTGCCAACATAAGCAGCAGCTGAAAACGCTCGCTCAGGTTCTACACTGATTGGAGGAATAGACAATAGATATTTATATCTAATTCTAAGTGATATCCATAAACTCCTCCATTTTTGAACAGGCTCATTTCGCGTCTAATACTATTTACCAACCCCGATTCATTTTGTACTTCAGGATCTGGGGATTCCATGCTCTTATTAATTTCCAGCTTTAACTTTTCCTTTAGTGTCAATTGGGGTTGGGAGGTTTGTTGCCTTGGCTCATCATCTGTTTGTGATCCTGACCTTTCTTCCTCTTCCGTGTCATCTTGACTATTTAGTCTTTTAAGAATACTCTTTATTTGCGCCCTCACTAAAGCCTGTGTAGGAACTGGAAATAAGTCAAGCCATTCCAAATCCGATGATAACTGATTTTCATCATCTTTTCGTGGATTTTGTAAATAATTCAACACACCAGTTAAATCATGATTTCGTCGTTGCTTTATACGTTCCACTAAGGATGTTTTCATTTTATTGGCGAGTGCTGAGTTTTTACTAGACAATTGTTTTATAAGAAATTTCAAAGCGGCATCAGCTGTGTATAAATTAGCATCTCGTCGACAGATTGCTTCTACTGTTAATTTAATTGGGGTCAGCACATCAACAATTTTATTTACCAAGTCAAAATCAGCATCTTCTAAACGGATTGGATGATTGAGATCTATAAGAGCTTTTTGAATGCAGGTTTTTAAAAGAGAAAATCGTTCCGGCATGGTTAAAAGACTATGCCACCTGGTTTTACAGTCCAAAAGAAGTGACAGCTCTTTTTCATGTTCAATCTTCACATATTTTTGAAGTACTGTTTCATTTTTCAATGGTGATATTTTGAAATACACTACAACTTTGCGAATTTTCTTTATCAGCTCATTAATGTTTTCATCTTTCGTTAATTCTGGTATGTGTTCTCGCGCAAGTTCATTTTGTGACATTAAGATTAAACCTGATTCTGGACAGTCTAAGTCTTCTAAATTGTCATCATCATCGCTATCGTTCATATAATCAGCAGTTACAGCTGGTTCATTTATAGTATCATCTGAGTCTGAGGTAGGGCTGTCATGCCTGTCTTGAAATAATTCTTTATTTTATAAAGCACATCACAGACGGCGAAATTGATACCATGTGCGAGACACAGTTGTTGTTCAGTCCAAACAAGCTGCCCCACCTTTCTCATAACGTTCGGTCCATCGGTTACAGTAGCCACGATATCAGTTTCCAGGGAAATATCAAATTTACTTAGACGCTCTTTCAATATACGAAGACAATTTTCAGCCGTCATACTTCCATGAATAGGAACGAGTCCTAAGCTCAAATTTTTTTTATATGAATGAACGTTGACAGTCATGTATCGTTTATTGGACGTTGATGTCCACTCGTCGAAAGATAGACTGAATCTTTTACCAGCACTTTTCAAATGTTTTAATTCTGCAGTTACTTGTTTTCTGACTTTTCACTGTAATTCATAATACGCTTTCGAATTGTGACGGTTGATTTTGGTAAATCCGTGTATTTCGCTAAGAGCAATTTTCTCAAATCGTCTGAAGTTATGAATACACTGAATGGAAATCCATCTAATTCAATCATTCTTGCCAAAACATAATCCAGGCTATCGTCGACACTTTTAGTAAAATAATCTTTCGTTTAGCTAGCGGCGGTGCTTTGATCAGATTTTCAGAATCTTGACTTGTTGAAGCTGTTAAACGATTAACGTCAGTTAAAATCTTAATGTTATGTTTTGATGACAAATGTGTATGTAATCCCTTAGTCGATCCACCCAAAGTCTTGAGAATGGCAGGGCATCGCTTACATTTAGCACTATTCCCGTTTTTCGCAACTAAAAAATAACTCCACGCTGACGACGTGTCACTGTCTTTTTTATGTTGAACAAAGTCTCCCTCCATTTAAAATAACTTTTTCAGATAATTGACTTTTAAATTTAAATGACGTAACTTGCGTAACCTTATCGCTGGTAGAATAATAAATGAAAAAAGTAAATCCTAATAATCGTATTTATACTTTCGTACAGTGAACCCCCACGGGGAATCCCTCGCAACAATATTATGATATATCATATGAGGTGATCGAGTGATTCCCCTGTTGGCTCGTTGGGGAATTACTTTAACAGTATTGTATTGACGTGTGCCGGGTGGGGAAGTCCCTTCTAAGTTACATATTATTTGGGCTGTACCTGTGTAGTTTTTTATCGTACAGGGTACCTAAGGTTGATTTTTTGTTTTTATGTAATAAGTGCCCTTAATATAATCTAGGTAAGGTCATTGTCAAGGCGCAACGGATTACGGAATGCAAATAGGCAATCCTGAAAATCCCGAGATTGGCCAAGTACAGTCCCGTGATTTACGGGATCAAAACTCGGCCGGGATCCTGAGATCCCAGGATTGTATTCTCTAGTTTTACATCACACTTCGTAAATGTCAAAATACCCAGACGAATTCAGTGCGTCATCTACAGTATGTCCACGGATCGAGGTTCAAAGAGGGGAAATTTCTTTATTTTGCATTTTGCAAGAAAAATGTATTATTGATAAAAGTTTTTGCCTGTCCCGAAACGACCAAGTCGGCTTTAACCTTTTCAAATTTTCTTTTAGTTTAAGTTAAAAATCGAAAATTTGGTCGTTTTATTTGAAAATTTTTTAAAGTCCCAGAAATTAAGTTGCGTTGTCATGGTAATTACCGATATTGATTTATCTAATTAACTGTCACATAGAAAAATCAACCATAATCGTTGAAAATGTTGTCAAAAGACCAACGAATTTACTTAATTCAATGCTATGGCAAAGGTAATAAAGCGATCCGTCGAGTTGTCGAAGAATTTAATCAAAAGTTCCCGGATATTTACATCTCAAATAGAGGTAACGAGCATTGGTAAAAAAATTCCTATCCACTGGTTCCATACTGGATGTAAAGAAAAGCAAAATAGCACGCGATGGAGACGACGCCGCCACTCTTCTTGTAATGGATTCAGTACGGAACTATCCCAAACTTTCTTTGCGGCGCAGATCAGTCCATCTGGGAATTAGTAAATCGCTCATTCAAAAAATTTTGAAACAAAGGAAGTTCCATGCCTACAAGCCCATTTTTAATCATGCATTAGAACCCGGAGATCCTGCGAAACGTTTGTATTTTTGTCTGTGGATGGGCGCTCAAATCATGGGTAATCAATACTTTTACAGAAATATTATTTTTTCTGATGAGGCCACGTTTTCTACTAATGGTACTGTTGCATCTCAACATGTGAGATATTGGAGCGATTACAATCCGAAATTTCGCATCCCACACAATCGACAATATTCGGCAAAAGTTAATGTGTGGTGTGCAATTTCTTACCATGGTATCATTGGACCATATTTTTTTGATTATATAACTCATTTGAAATTTAGCCAATAGCAATTACAAATTTTACATAGTTACCATGTATTGATAAGTGAATATACTCTTGACGACGTGATATAACCGTTTTGGTGTTTCGCTTCCTCCAACAATATGAATTTTGTCATGGTAACAAGTATTTTGAAGTTTGTTGATAAACGTCAAAAATATATTCAGCAATTTTCATAAGGTTTTTTTTTTCGACATGGAACGCTTTGGTATAAGCTGGGGGACCGAAATAGATAAAGAAATTGAAAATTTGACACCGCAAAATACCGTTAAAACAAATAAATATGTTTGGAAACAGTTCACCGAATTTTGTGAACAGCGAAATTATAAACTTTGTGCTCAAACTTCTGACGAACAATTAGCAAGTATTTTGAAAGATTGGGCATTCAACATGAAACGTGCAGACGGCACCGAGAAATAAACAAGATTCTGCCAACTCTACCATCACCAGCACCTCAAATTCAACTTCTAAAGATAATACAACAAATATTTATTATAATAATTGTACTTTTAATATCAACCAATAAAAAAATTTCGTTAGTTAATTCGTTATATAATCGTAACGAATACCACTCGAGCAAACGAAAATAATCGATTACCTATATAACCTCTTCACTCGACGTATATCCTTAAAACACCACTCGAGCTACGCTCTCGTGGTGTTTCGCAGAATACGTCTCGTGACTCGGATATATAATCGATTATTTTCTATGCTCTTGTGATATTATAACTGATAATACTGTCAATCAGCATACGTACTTGGATATGCTGCAAAATTTTGTTCATGAACGTTTGGACGATCTACCGATTAATTACCTCGCAAGGTGTTATTTCCAACAAGATGGTTGTCCGGCTCATTATGCTAGGATTGTTGTCGAATGGTTAAATCAGCAATTTGGACAGAATTGGATAGGTCGAAATGGTCCCGTGTTATGGCCACCAAGGAGCCCTGATTTAACAATGGCTGATTTTTATCTTTGGGGTCGTTTGAAGCAAATAGTTTATGCAAATAATATTCCTCCGAACGGATTAGAGACGCTGTGACGTTTTTAACTCTCGAAGAAATTCGAAGAATTGTGCGTTGAAAAGGGCGGTGAATGGATTGAGTAAAATAGTTATTAGTTATATCATTTTTGTTTTTGAGTTTATGAAATTAAAATCTACTGACTTGGCCGTTTCGGGACATGCAAAAACTTTTATCAAGAATACATTTTTGTTGTAAAATGCAAAATAAAGAAGTTTTCCCTCTTTAAACCTCGATCTGTGGACATACTGTATATTTTATTTCTTTTTAAAATAAGGAGCTAAATTTGAAAGACCCTTTATGAATAATTTCTGGTCTGTACATCATTCTCTTATAGGTGTATTTTGTTTATTTAAAATAATTTTATTACACGGAATATAAATCTTTCTTTAAACATTCTTAAAATAATGAAATTACCATAAATTTTGCTATACTTAAATTATGGGAAAATATGCAATTAGTATTAATTTTCTCGATTTAAATTTTTATATTAAGTAAAAATTAGCTATTTAAAAGTTAGTTAAAAACGATTAATTAGAAAATATAATCTAATCGAGCCCATACAATCTCTTTTTATTACGCCAAATTAAAATTCCACAAATTTTTTAAATCGCCGACTTCCTCCAACACTTATAGAAGAAAAATGACCATTTACGGTTAAGTCGTCACCAATACAACATCCTTTTCTTTTACTACTGCAACGTGTATAACTGTTGAATTCATTTCACCACAGATTCCCGTGATTTCGCTAATTTAACCGATTCTACATCCAGTTTTACACGTTCATCGTTGCATCGCTGACTGCTACACATATGCAATTAAAATTTGAGTACTTTTTACGGTTGATTTTTAGATTTTGACAGCTTTTATAGTGATATTTTTTCGAGATGGCGCCATCGCTCGTTTCCAGTTTGTTCTTTTATTGCTAGTAATTTCGTGCATTTTATCGAGATGATTTCAAAATTGCTTGCTTTGATTTTTATCTGTAAATTTATAGGAAATTAAAAACGTTTCGCCGCGCTGAAACAGTGCGGAGGGAATGCTAGTATCATATTATTTTAAAATTAAATTCTAAAAATATTGCTCGACCTGGGAGTTATTTTAAATTTATTAAAATTAAATTTTTGGATGTGAAAATGTATTTTTAAACTTGAATTGAATCCCAGATTTAATTTACGCGCTATTTTTTATATTTCATTTGAAACTCTGATAGCTAAACATATTGCTATGAATAGTGGGTTTACTTGAAGGGTAGGTCCACTGTTCACCACAATATGTCCGAACTAGCTCAGTCTGACAAACTTCTTAATTGAGACTTCTTGATCCTGGGATCTCTCTCTCTCTCTCGAGCGAGATAGTGGAAAAATTAAAATAGTCAATAAAAGGTCACACTTGTAATTTAATATTTTATTTTAAAAAAAATCAAAAAAAATACTCTTTACAAAGTGTAAAGAGAGCTAATGCGTCATTATACGAGTACAAAAGCCTAGAGTAAAAAGATTGTGTGATACAAGACACGCACACAATGAAAAAACTCTGATGAATCGCGAACAAAAATAAAACTAATAGATCGTTTAGAAAACTTTCAAATTCAAAATTCTAAATAATTAACCCCAAATTCAAGAATGTACACAGACCAATTTTCAAACGCGCGTAAATAACTTTCACTCGTGCGCACTAACACAAGCATAAAATCTCCTTCCAAAACCTAACTTTCAAAACGTTCTAGAATAACGTGACAAAAAACTACCTAAAAAATATGATAGTTTTCTTCCCTATCTATATTTTAAGCTAATATAACAAATAATCAAAAATACAAATTAGCACAATTATAATCGAATTACAAATAATAGAATTTATATAAAACTAATATGAAAGTTACTTACGTTAACGTAAACTTTTTCACACACAAAAAAAAGACTTAATGCGAGAGATATCAAGTGGATTTCAAATATTCATAAAAATACGAGATAAACAACACTCGTAATAAAACGATAATGATATTAATACACATCAAACCACCAAAACCAAAATAAACCGATTTTAATAAAATATAGAAATAAAAAAGGAATATTTCTTCAACTATTCCACTTGCAATACAAAATATCTCTGTCCGGCCGGAAAAATAAGATCGGACATCAAGCACATATACTACCAAATAATTCCCCCTGTCGATCTATTTCCTGTTCAATTTTAACTTATAAATATACAGACGGGGTCAAAAACAAACCCAAATAAATATTTAAACATAATTCAAAATATTAATAAATATAAATCTGTAGACAAATTTAACATAATAAATAAATATTTTTAAAATGTTCTTCGGGGAAAAGTCCACGACAATATGTTTAGAGATGGCAAATTCGACATACATTAAAATATTACCCAGGTAAAGAAATTGCAATAATAAGACTACACTCTATTTCGTATGATTGGTCGAAACAGAATAGGTAAGTTTACATAAACTTGACATCGCTACATTGTATGGAATAGATCAATAGATAGGTCAGGTACATACGGTTTTACCCAGAATCGACCTTATCTGAATTGTGTGTTCGAAATACTATTATATACAAAAGACCTTCGAAAATGTGACCGTAATTAAAATTGTAGAAAGTCCGTCTAGCTTAACATACTTAATACACATTTATATATTATTTCGTTAGACTTCGTTGAAATAATCGCTTAAAAAATTATATTCGATAATTTCCAAAGTATTTACATACTCTTATACATGCATATACATATATGTATTTATTGTTCTTGAGATAGTATATTTTCTATTCTCTTCTAACGGGTGTTCAGAAACATTCGAAGTCAAAGTAGTCCTTGAAAATATGAAGTAATGTCTGAGATAGATTGATACATTTACTTAATACAATTTTATAGGTTATCAAATTAGTATCAGATACTTAAGTAAAGATATACGATTTTTTGTTCAGAGCCCACTTGACTTCGAATGTTTCTGAACACCCGTTAAGGGATTGTTTCTGGTTTCGTTTCTTTCAGTGTTATTTGGTTCAAACGTTTAGTATTTAAAAAAATCCGTTTTATATTGTTATATTTGTATATTTATCCTTTAATTTTTTATAAATATTAAGATTAATTTACTACCTTATGTAGTTTTCGTTTATTCTTTTTAGTCAGTTTCTTTCTGTTCTTAGTATTTCTCTTTATTTTCATTAACTATGGAGAATTCTCGTTGGGCAACCATTAGAGAGAATACAATACAATACAAGAGAATTTGGCGTTTATAAAATTTTAAACGTTTTATTTTCAGTCCGACTAGTTATTATATACTTATGCTTCATTTGACAAATAGCATTTTCTTAGATAAGAAAGAGCAAATATGGCTGTTCAAGACAAATCACACGTTTACTAATATCCTAATTGGTTCAAATAATTACTTTCTGCATTAGATTTCCTGACATCGCAAAGGGGAATTGCTGTTCATTTGACCCCGATGGGTTCATCGACTGCTCCCACCAATTTGCCGCAAATGATAGCCATTTGCGGAATAAATTGGTTAATTAGTGCTGTTTTGGGGTGGCGCAGGAGATGGACGGGTGGCGGGGAGTGTGCACGGCCAATTGCGACCGAAGAAAATCACTCAACATCGCGAAGACGAGACCAGCGCTCAATTATTATGTGTTGTTGTGTTTTAATTTGGACCATTAATGAACGGTGGTAATAATGTGACTTTTTCGGGGTCAAGCGATGCGAATTTGCGGAGGTTAATTAAATGAGTGCACACACTGTGCTTTTGCCACTTAACCAATTATTAATTAATGAGTCTCCTCTGGGAGAAATAAACGATAATAGAAATAAATTGTTGGCGTGAAAAGGGGGTCTAATAATAGTCATTAAATTGAAAAATGATTTCCTCAAATGTAATAATGGTTGCCGAAATATTTCGGATAATTATTGATATCCGCTGTTGACATTGTTCCATTTAAGTTGGAAACGACGTCTTATATCGTTCAAGCTATTTCCTTTGATGATACGAGTATGTTATTCGAGGTGTGACAATTAAAGAACAGGACTGGACTGAAAAATAGACTTTTTTAAAGACGTATTACAAATAACTAAAGCTAGGATTATACAGGGTGTCATTTTGAAAACGTACCACCCTCTATATTTCGGCTCCTATAGAAATTCCAAAAATATGCAAAAACACGTCAAACTTATTTTTAAGAGGGACATTTTGTAGGCTGGTTTTCAATTAAATTACATCAACCCTCTAGCGGGGGTGGACATAACCTCTAAAAATTTAAATGGAAATGGGGGTTGAGTGATACCTCATTTTAAAGGTCGTTTAACCCGCTTTTCAAAAATGCTAAATTCTTGCCTTTTCTTTTTAGCAGTTCGCGAGATATTTGGTGAAAACTGTAAAGAAGTTTAGGTATCAAAAACACTTTGTGATATTGCTTTAATGAATTAAAATAAATGAAATTGAGGTATTACATAACGGTAAATTTTTAAACTATTTTTACTTCTAATATCCAACGAAATAATAAAGACGCATACTATTCAGTTAAACATTATTATTGGAAAGAATGTGATTTACCTAAACTAGTACTTGAGATAGTCGTACAGGTAGTTTAACGTAGAAAAAAAAGAGCCCTGGTTTAATTAAGCATTCTTGACATTCTTGTCAAATTTTTCTTTATTTGTCACTCCATTTATTTTAGCCAAAATTACTTTATTGTAAAATTAGTTTTGCGAGGTAAAAGTTGCGATTTTATTATATTATTTTTAAAAATGGTGTTTACACTTCAACAAAGAATTGAAATTATTCTTATTTATGGGGAATGTGGAAGATGCGCAAGAAGAACGTCAAGAATGTTTAATGAAAGGTATCCGAATAGTAATTTAAATCATAAGTATGTTCTACAATTAGTCGCTAAGTTTAGTGAAACTGGTTCCGTTGCTAACAAAAAAAGAAATATTAGCCGTGTCTTGGATGAAGCAGCACAAATAGAAGTATTAGGCACCTTTACTGCAGAACCCTCCACATCACTTCGCATTGTGGCACGCCAAGTAGGAATGTCTCACGAAACAGTAAGGAAAGCACTAAAGTTAAATAAGTTTCACCCCTATAAAATGCAAATTCTACAACAGCTTTTTGACGACGATTTCGACAGAAGGATTGAATTTTGTGAAACAATGACGGATTTTATAAATGAAAACCAAAATATCTTGCACAATATTTGCTTTACTGATGAGTGTACTTTTTTCTTAATGGGCATGTTAACAAGCAAAATTGTCGCTACTGGAGCGATGAAAATCCGCGACTTTTTAGGGAAGGTCACACACAGTATCCAGAAAAAGTGAACGTTTGGACTGGTATCCTTGGGAATACTATTATTGGACCTTCATTCATTGAAGGAAATCTAACTGGTGAGCTCTACTTAAATTTGCTTGAAGAAATAATAGACCCCTTAATAACAACTAGTTTGGAAAATCAAATTGACGCGGCTGGTAACATGGTTTTGCAAGAAGATCTTCTACACTTCCAACAAGATGGAGCTCCACCACACTACTATCTTCCAGTTAGACAGTGGGTAAATGATAGATTTCCTGGCAGATGGATTGGTCGAAGAGGAGCAATAGAATGGCCACCACGATCACCCGACTTATCGCCTCTAGATTTCTTCCTATGGGGGCATCTAAAATCGATTGTTTATAAAACACCGCCTCGAGATTTGCAAGATTTAAAGAGAAGAATAACAGCTACATGTAAAGAACTTCAGGCAGAAGTGTTTCGAAATGTTAGGGAGGAGTTTGAGAGTAGACTTTATCACTGTTTAGAAAATAATGGACAACATTTCGAAAATTTTATAAAATAAGTTACTTTTTATTAGTTTTTTAATGTTTTATTGCAAAACACTTGATACTTGTATGTTCATGGTTTGACTTGATTTCTTCAAAAGTATTACAAATAAAGGCCAAGAATTTAGCATTTTTGAAAAGCGGGTTAAACGACCTTTAAAATGAGGTATCACTCAACCCCCATTTCCATTTAAATTTTTAGAGGTTATGTCCACCCCCGCTAGAGGGGTGATGTAATTTAATTGAAAACCAGCCTACAAAATGTCCCCCTTAAAAATAAGTTTGACGTGTTTTTGCATATTTTTGGAATTTCTATAGGGGCTGAAATATAGAGGGTGGTACGTTTTCAAAATGACACCCTGTATGGATGTAAAAACAGCAAAATATGTACATATACAGGCTGTCCTTGAAATAAAAAGACAACGTATGGAAAATAGAAAATGAATCCAAAATATTGTGTCAATTACGACGCGAACTCCAAAATTATGAAACCCTGTTTCCCTCCCTGTGAATTTTCCGCCTATGAATTCAAAATATTCCAAATTCATAAATAATAAATATGTATCTTTACTACTGAAGTTACACATACATCGTATGTTTACAATTACTTCAGTATTAAACTTAAATAACACACCTTATATTTCACAAACAATAGTATATTAACTATATGTACATTTCACGTGCACTGCACACATCGTCAGTAGTTACTATTTGCTACTATACTAATTTATACTAATTACTTCAGTGTTTATTTAATCAACATAATTCTTTCTCAAAGTACGGGAATTGGTATAGGTAATTTAAAAAAAAACATTTTAATTTTCTGGTTTCGTAATTTTGTATCACTGGCACTGTTAGAGATACAGTGTAAACTCCATGTAACGTTACTCGATTTAACGACAAACTCCCTAAAGCGTCGAAATCACTTGGCTTTGATTGGTTTAGCTTGCCTTCCATACAATGATACACTCTATATAGCTTTACACCCACTCTCAATAACGACAACAATTAATAATAAAAAGTACCTTTTAAGTTGCGATAACCACTAAATAAGCAGGTTACTAATATAAACTCGTAATTCTCGGGCAAGTGGTTTTTTCATTGATCCAACAAAGAACTTCAGTTCAAGCAAATTTTATCAAATGTTTACATTTCAATTCGGATCCAGCCGTCGGAAATGTGACAGTATTTGAGGCCAATTATAATAGTCGCATTGATACACATTCATATATGAAAAAGTACACTAAATTATATTCTTAGTTGCTCACAAACTTTCAAACTGTAAACATGGCTAGTAAAAGAAAATCACTGTATTGACGAAAAAGTTTTACTGATACGCGCAATAGAAACGGGAGAGAAGATAAGTGATGTTGGTAGACGCTTTGGATTTAGTCGCTCTACCGTGTCCACAATATGGAAAAATAAAGAAAAAATTCTCCAAGCAAAAAACGAGGGGAAATCTTCCAAAAAATTAAAGAAACCTAAATACGAAGATTTGGATCAAGCTATACTATCATGGTTTCACCGACAGCGCCAGAATAATATGCCTATCTCGGGGCCGATCGTGAAAGCTAAGGCGGGGAATTTTGCTGATGAACTTGGTTTAACTTCTTTCAAAGCATCAGAAGGATGGCTCGGAAAATTCAAGCAACGTCATAATATCAACTATGGTAAAATAAGTGGAGAAGCACGAAGTGTTGATACAAATGTTACTCATGGTTGGATTAATACAGTGTGGTCAAAATTGACAGAAAAATACGCCCCAAGTGATATTTTCAATGCTGATGAAGCAGGAAGTTGACTCCAGATAAAACTCTGAAATTTAAAGGGGAAAAGTGTGTGGGGCTCTCCAAGGAACGTATTACGGTGCTTGTGGCTGCTAATATGGATGGTACAGAAAAAAAAAAGCTTATGGTAATAGGCAAATCGAAAAATCCGCGCAGTTTTAAGAACATTAAAAAATTGCCAGTGACGTATAAAGCTAATAAATCAGCTTGGATGATCAGTCAACTTTTTGAGGTAGAAGTGCGAAAGTGGGATGCAGAATTAAAGGGACGAAAAATTTTACTTCTTGTTGACAACTGCCCTGCCCACCCGTTTATATCAAACCTTCAAAACATAGAGTTGGCATTTCTTCCTCCAAATACGACTAGTGTCTTACAGCCAATGGACCAGAGTGTGATTAAAAGCCTCAATGGTCACTACAGAAGGAAATTATTGATGGAGCTAGTCGAATCTGAGGGTAAAACTTCTGTTAATATGCTGCTAGCAGTCAATTTTTTATCTAAAGCCTGGGAAAATGTGACATCCACAACTATACAGCACTCTTTTCGACATGCTGGACTTTGTACCAATTCTACGAGTGATGAGGTGGAAACAGAACCTGAGTTTGATAGCGACGATGACCTTCCATTAACTGAGTGGATTCAACAGTTCAACATGGCAGGAAATTTTGCGGATAATCTTCAAACCTACATCGAAGTAGACGACTGCCTGCTTGCAACGGCTTTACTCACAGACAAAGAAATTTTGGATTCAATGAGAGAAACTGAGGTTCAAGAACAAGGAGATGAAGAAGATGAGACGCATGAGCCTTCGCCGAGCATTAAGGAAGCTTTGGAAGCAGCTAAATTATTGGAAAAGTACTTCCTTTACCATCAAGATGCCTCAATATCGCGAGATATGAATAAAATAAGTAAAAAAATACAACGTGCAGCAAAAGACGTCAGACAAAAATAACAAACTATACGCAATAGCGTTCAAATAAGATTGTTTTTTATTAGTCTGAAATAAACTTTTTCTTTTTATAATTCTGATTTTTCTTCTCTCAATTTAACGACAACTCTCTATAACGCCATAAATGCAGAGTCCCTTCAGTGTCGTTATATAGAGTTTACACTGTATATGTAAGCTTGTATTCAAAAAAATCGCGTACATCTATTTTTTTTCCCGTTTAATGTTGTAATTTTCTGACGTATATTAACGTCATACCGTGACAATTAAGTTAATAAAAAATGCAAGATACCAAAAGTTTCCGAACAAGAAAAGTAATGTGTTTTTTTAAGAGCTTGAGAACTTAAAATGATAATACAAGACAGAAATATTGTTGGAATGAATTTTTTTTTATTATAATCTGGTAGATAATTTCACACAAACTTAAACCGTACATAGCTCGAAAAGTTCATGCATTAGAACAAAATGATCCTGGCCGAAGAATCCAGTTTTGTCGTTTTTATTTAAATGCATTAGAACAAGACCCGAATTTTTTATAGAAGGATAATTTGGTCTGATGAATACACTTTTAGCAACAACGGTATTTTTAATAGAAACATACATCGACAGTGGAGTGCAGGCAATCCGAGATTTGTAATTGAAAATAATTTTCAAAGACGTTTCAACGTAAATGTTTGGTGTGGCATTTTAGGTGACCAATTAATTGGGCCATTTTTCATGGATGGTTGCTTAAATCAAGAAAAATACTACACTTTATTACACGAAAATCTCGAAAACTTTTTAGATGAATTACCTTTGGCAAATTTAAATAGAATATTTTTTCAACAAGATGGGGCTCCCGCGCACAACGCCAGAGTAAATACTGATTTGTTGAACACCCAATTTGGAAATAGGTGGATAGGGACATCCGGTCCTATCGAGTGGCCTGCGCGTTCACCGGATCTTACGCCCCGCGATTTTTGGTTGTGGGCTTATCTACAAGATCGAGTTTATTTAACAACTCCTGAAAATGTTGACATTTTAAGACAAAGAATTATTAACACTTGTCAAGAAGTACCTGCCGCTTGTCTTTTAAATGCGACCTTTGGAGTAATTAGGAGATGTGCGATATGTGTTGAACAAGGTGGCGGGCAATTTCAACATTTATTGTAAAGTGTTTTGTTTCTTATAATAATATTTATAATACTTACATTTCCAATGTTTCATGACACATTCGAATATTTATAAATAATGGAAGACAAAGATGAAATTTATAAAGTTTTTTTTTTGCAATAAACGTTTATCAAAAATAAACATGTTATACATCGTTGAATTCAGAAAAAAAAACCAATCCGAATATAGCCAAAAATATGTTGCCATTTAAAATAAAAATCTTGACTGTCGTTTGACATTAATGAAAACAATTGAAAACAAATAAAACACTGCTATCTTATAGTGTTTTTGATGCTATTAAATTTACTTTTTGTTTAAATAAAACCGGACAATAAATAACGGAATTATGAATGTTGGCGTTTTTTACGGGACAGTCTGTATAACATTTTAAAAACCTGATTTACCAAAATTTATGAAAATAACACAAAATGTCAAATTAGTGGTCGCTTTTATGTAACCGCGACCGTACATTAAAATAATTATACCATTTTATAATGAATTATTTTTGTGTAGTTTTCGCTATACAAATACAGAGGTATTTTGTACATGATGTGTGCTCTTCTTTATTCATAAAAACTCGGTTTCACTTTTCTTTACAACTCTGTGTCGCAGTTGTAGCTGTTGTTGATTGTTCGGTTCTGTTTTTTTTCCTTTCCCCGTAACCCATTGTGTCTACAGTAACGTAGTCAGAGACCAGTCAAACCGACTACACCTACCCGCAACTATTGTGCCTATTCATTCATCTAGCCTAGGACATCGCGGCCGCCGTTGGTTATGTAAACAAAAGGCGAACGGTGCTTCCGTGACGTAGCGTGACGTAATACTCCACCCCCGTGCTTTTGTCGTTGTCTGAAATGAACATTTTTAGTAGCGCGTGAGTCAAGTTAGACTAATGTGATCATTACATAATTTAAACGCTGGACGTATGTTATGAGTGGAAGTGGAGCAGATATAGGTTGATTATTAATTGTAAAATTGAAACGATAGCTAGGCTTTCATGGCAATTTGTATATTAAACGATTTAATAATAATCTAATAATTGAATTTCTAGCAATCTGTCCAAAAGAGGACACAAACACAGTAAAATCATTAACCAGGTGTTCCGGTAAACAGCTTATATAATTTAAGGTTGCGGTTTTGGGCAGATACAGTTTCGTCCGATAGTCTTTGTTTAATTCTTTTCTGATAATGCTAACCGCTTCACTGTGTTACAGTTTCGTCCGGATCGAATTTTTGGGTATTTACGAGTTGGTACAGCTTCGTCCGATAATCTATAAGTATTTAATACTTTTTGTATTAATTTAGAGGTGTATCTCCAATATTCGTTTTAGTGGAAATAACATCTTTGTTATGATACTCTCCATATATTGAACACAAACAAGCAGAGTAGGTTTTGTGTTGAATAGAAAAAAACACAATAAGTTAAAATTTAAGAATTTATTCTGTTGCAAAAGAAAAATATATAAAATAAGAAATAAGAGAAATTAAAAGAAATACTTAAATGGTAGAACAACTACAAACTAATATTTTTAAAATTACGTATTTACTTAAAAATAATAATAAGGTGAAACTAATTGTACATATTGCAGTGTCCTCAGTTCTTTATTATTATAGTGTTCGATTTTCTTCTTAAGAAAATTTTCGCGTTTTGTGTGTGTGTTCACTTGTCTTTGTTTATTTACACTTTGTATTTGAATATAAATTTCAACTTAATACTGGCGCAAAATGAAAAGACAAAGATATTTGGATGGTAGAAATTAAAACTCTTATTTAGATGTGAATGAAGCGATTCCCAAATTTCGGGAGGCAAGATTGAATCCTCTTCTATATACGTTTCCACTAGAATCACTAGATAGTCTATAAATGCTTATAGTTTATAATTTTATGGTACTATGGGCAGTTGCCAACGTTCTCAGGTTCTAAGAAAAGCATACCGAAACAGTATCCAATCCATTTGCCAATGTCTGTTTTTCTTTTTAGTATTTTGTGAGTCCTAGCTCTTGTATTTTTCGGCACCAAGCTTGAGAGATATGAAATCGGCAGTAAATTATTTTAATATTCTGCCACATGGAACTGACAGCATTGTGTCTCGACATTTCAAAATCGATAACAACCTCTCGCAGGTCGAAATTGCAACGAAAATTCTTCACATTTTTGACTTACAAAATTAAAATAGTGTTTATAGGTTTCTGAACCTTTATCTTTGAGTAAACAAAACACTAGGGTTATATGGTACCCATTATATTGTCCATGGATGGTAAATAAGTATACAAAATATTTTGAGGAATATTTAAGTGTTCTGTCAATGAATATCTTTTTGCACTTACACAAATGTTCCAGATTTGAGTTACAAGAGAATATTACTATACAATGGTTGCTGTCGTTCACAATCAAAAATTCTTCTTATGTGTTAGTACTAATTTCGGATTTCATATTTTCCAAAGTTTCAAACACTTCTTTTAATATTTTGGGCAAACTTTCTCCATAAATACTTCGTTTCACCGATTTCAAGCCGCCAATTGTTAATTTACTATTGGCGCATTCTGTTAACAGCGACTGCACAATTCGTTTAGGTTGCACATTAAGTTATTCTGTGCTTTACGTTGTGCCGCCGCTACAAGAAATTGCTTTTGTACTGCTAAAACGCTTAATTCAAGATGGGCATGGTTCAAATTACAACGGGATAATAAATTGTCTTCACCCATAGTGTAAACAGTAGCAGTACATTTTGGTGTCCGACATCTCCACGTTTTTTCGCCACTTGACAGTTGTTCCGCAAAACAGTATCGGAAGTTGTTCACAAACAATATTTCATTACCACGCTTACTAACACTTTTTCTCGCATTTAAATTTTCAATATTGCACTTTTAACACTTTTAACTCGTATTTGAAGTCGTATTAAACATACAAAACATTAATTTAAAAAAATGATTTATTTGTGCAATTAAACAACAATATCTGCAATTTAATAAAGATTTGTGTCAAATGTTTGTGTCGGCAGATATTCCACTACATAAATTAAACAATTTAAATGTCAAGTTATTTTTGCAAAAGTACATCAGCAAATATAACATTCCCGACGAGAGCACGTTAAGAAAAAATTATATTCGCTGTATCTATGCAGAAACATTGATTGAATAACATTAAGAAGATTGTTGCAAACAATTATCTTTATATATGCGTAGATGAAACTACTGATAGTGTAGGCCGATACATAGTTCATTTAATGATTGGTATTCTTAACGTATCGGTTCCAGCAAAATCTTATTTAATTTCACCCAAACAGTTGGGAAAGGCAAATAATTAAACAATAACAAGGTTTATACAGGAAGAACTGGCAACTTTCTTCTTACCGGAATCGATTCCAACAGAGAAAATTCTATTGTTTTTGAGGGATGCTGCACCATAAATTGCTTTAATCAACTTGTAAATCTTTTACCCAAATTTTTAATTCACACAACTTGCTTGGCGCACGGACTAAATCGTGTTGCAGAAGAAGTCAGAAACCGTTTTCCCTTAGTAAATACTTAATTAGTAGTGTTAAGAAAGTATTTTTATAAACAACATTTACCCGGTGTTCCGCTTCCTCCTCAATCAGTAATCACACGCTGGTGAACGTGGTTGGAGGCTGCTATTTTTCATGCAAATCATTATGAAGGAATAAAGACAATTATTATGGATTTTGATGGGGATGCACAATCTGCGATAGACGCCCACAACGTGTATTCGAGTAAAGAAATACCTCAACAGTTGGCGTTTATTAAAGCCAATTACAGTTTTATTTCCACTTCTATATTGCAGTTGCAAAAACAATTAATGTCGCTAATCGAGAGCGTTGAAATAATAAACAAGTCAAAGTCTTGGAAAGTCATGTTTTGATGCTAAAGGAGGAGTGGGATAGTCCGTGTATGAAAATTTTTTAAGTGTAATAGGGAAAAATGAGGGTTTTAAAAAGCTGAAGGACGTTGCTAAAATCTTGTGTGGTGATTCAGTAGAAAATATTTAGTTGACAATAGATGTTATTTCTAATTTGAAATATGCTCCTATAACAAGCGTCAACGTAGAACGAACCTTTTCAATATATAAATACAGTAGAGTCGCGATAAGGTGAACTAATTCAGACAAGTCCGGTTCATTTTATCGAAGGTGTTCACTTTAATGAGGTTGTTTAAAAAACGACAACAAAATATAAATTATATTATACATACTATGTATATTTCTAGTATACAAGTATATCAATACGTTATGCACGCATTAGGCATTTGTTACAAATGAAACAGACATGCAATATACATACAGTAAAACCTCTAATTATGGACACCTGCGACAATCGGACACCTCTAAAAAATGGACATTTTTTGTGGTACGAAATTTTATAATGGGTTTTCTTAACAATAGTCACTCCTAATATTGGACCCTCCATAAATCGGACGCGGACACCCTTTATTTCACCGAAGCAATAAAACATCTGTAAATATATCTCTTAATTAAGGACAGACAAGACGGGCGGCGCCGAATAAAATTTTGCAATTATGTATGTATGTATGTACTTTTATTGCTGCACACGTGGAAGTATATCTACTCGGGTTTTTCCCATAATACCTATGTATGTACAAAGTGCACACGTGGAAGTATATCTACTCGGGTTTTTCCCATAATACAAAGGAACGACGGTTTACCACTGGCCTACTCGTCAGGTGATAAGTGGAGTGATATGTATTTTGAATCAGTTTGAACTAGCCTTTGATAGTGTCAACATGGATTCTAGTAAAAGAAAGCGGTTAACAATCCAAGATAAAATTGATATTATTGCGGTTAGTGAACAGCAAAGCTTAAGTGTCCGAAAGTTCGCGGAAAAGTTTGGTGTCGGAAAGTCGCAAATTAGTGATATAGTGAAAAACAAAAGTGAAATAAAAGAACTGTTCGAGAAAAATGGAAGCCTAGCTCAAAAAAGGAAGTTTCCAAAAACTAGTAGTTTAGCAATCGACGGAGCAGTGTTCAACTGGTTCTGTAAGGTGCGAAACAAAAACACCCCTACTCAAAGAAAAGGCGCTGGAAGTAGCACAAAGTTTACAACTCACCGAATTCAAAGCGTCTAATGGTTGGTTGGAGAAATTTTGTCAAAGACATAAAATATCATTTAAAAGTGTGTGTGGTGAATCTGCCTATGTAAACATGCAAAATGTAGACGATTGGAAAGTCAAGTTGCAATCAATATGCAAAGATTACTCTCCGAAAGATATTTTTAATGCTGATGAAACCGGTTTATTTTTCTGCGCCCCTCCGACAAAAACATTTGCGTTAAGAAGTGATAAATGTGCCGGAGGAAAATCTGCAAAAGAACGACTAACTATATTGTTGTGTTCAAATATGGAGGGTGATAAGGAAAGGCCGTTAGTCATCGGTAAAAGTAAGAAACCTAGATGTTTTAAAGGAGCTCATGTGGATAAGTTGCCGATAGGATGGATATCTAACAAAAAAGCGTGAATGACTTTGGATATTATGTCAGCTTGGTTAAAGAACTTTGATAACAAGATGAAGAAAGAAAAAAGGCATGTAATTTTGTTTCTTGATAATGCCACTTCTCATCCGAAGATTTCATTGGAAAACGTAAAATTGGTTTTTCTGCCTCCAAATACTACCTCGCATTGTCAACCTATGGACCAGGGTGTGATTCAAAACTTTAAGATAATTTACCGGAGCATGTTTGTAAAAAGGCTTTTGGCGTTAATGGATACTGAAAATTCACTAGAAATGGTAGAAAAAAACATTACGGTAGTCACTGCATTAATATGGATATCAGCTGCTTGGAAAAAACTCTCGCCTGTGACCGTAAGAAACTGTTTTCAAAAATTCGGATTCAATCAAAGTGACAGTGATCTAAGTGCAGAGTGCGATATAGAAGATAATATACCATTAGCATTTTTATTTCCCAATTTTAACAGCACTAATTTAGATTTAAGCAAATACGCATTAATTGATAATGAGTTATTTACTGAAAATCCTAATGTTTCCATTATAGATTGTATCGATGAAATTACTGATATCAGTGATGAAATGGAAAATGAGATTGAAGAGGAATTTGTAACTAGTATATCAAATATTTCAGAAGCCCATCAAAAATTAAAAGATCTTGAGAACTATTTCTTAAGCACTAACAGTTTTAACATTGCTAACAATATTTCTCAAGCTCTTCTTGAATGTGAATCTGAGATATTTAAACATAAAATGAAAAAAGCAAGACAAACAACAATTAATGATTATTTCAAGTAAAATCTAGCATAAAATATGTATGTATGTATGTGTATTAAGTATTGTAATTTTTTTCGACTTTCGTCTTATTATGTGTGATTAAATTGATATGAGAATGAATATTTTTTTTAGTTTTTTTTTTTCACCTCCACATTTTGGACACCTCCATATATTGGACATTTTAGGATTCCCCGTCAGTGTCCATTATAAGGAGGTTATACTGTATCTGTAACTGTACACATGGACAATACACCTCGCATTTTCAAAATTTACTTCTGCTTAAGACACGTGTTTCTGCCATCTAGGCGTCGTCAGTCAAGCTAGTGAAGCAATGTTAATACAATTGAAACAAATCTTTATGAATAGATTTGTATCTGTATATACATTTCATTAAAATCGCCTACAAGATAAAGCAAATTTCATCCTATAAGGTGGCACTTATTTCATAAGTGACATCTGACGGACGAAAGAGACTTTGCCGAAAAAGGCGACCTTTCGCTTCACATTGCTTCACTAGCTTGACTAACGACGCCTAGATGGCAGAAACACGTGTCTTAAGCAGAAGTAAATTTTGAAAATACGATGTGTATTGTCCATGTGTACACTTACAGATATGTATATTGCATGTCTGTTTCATTTGTAATTGTATATTTCTAGTGTTTAAGTATTATATGGATATAACCTATTAACCATGTAATGCACATGTGTTTATTATATGTATACATATCATACTTACGACTACTAAACTGTATCGAAGAAAGAAGTTAATTTTGTTTGTTTCGTTTTATATTGTGTACTTCGTAGTATAGCTGCTTCTTGCAACCGTTTAAGCACCAAAATATCGTTAATATTATGAATATTTCTTTCTGCCCAGATCAGACACGTATCAAATGCTTTACAGGCTTCCGAATGTGATGAAATAATAACTGGAGTTTCTGTAACCACGTTGTCCTCCTCACTGCTAATTTGTTCAAAATCATTGTCTTGTGTATCTGCTTGTAGATCTTCATTCCAATCCAAAACTTCTGTAGCAGTGTAATTTACCTGAAATGCAGTTTTGGAGATGGACTTTTTTTACATGAATGCAAAAAACATGAAGTGATTTACATTTGGAGCTATCATATCCAACATTCCAAGTGTCTGTTGAACAACACTGTTTATTTCACGTGGGTGATATCTTTCTCTTAAGGTACTTAATGGAATGTCATCTTCATCTGGCTCATCAAACTCCAAAACAGGTTTCCAACATTTGACAATGGTTTCCATTGAAACTTTTTCTCAGGCGTTCAGTAAATTATATAGCATCTTTTAAAGTCAAATTTTTTATGAGGCCCTTGACATCACCTGAATCATTTCTTATTATTGTTGATAAAAGAGAACTTCTTTAATGTAACTTGGTAAGTCTGATTACGTTTTGATCCATGAGTTGAAGCAATGGCGTTACATTGGGAGGGAAAAACAGTGTTATTATTTTTCCATCGTCACTTTTTAATTGATCTTCTGAAGGATGAGAAGGGGCATTATCGATAAGAAGAATTGCTTTTTCATCTAAATGTTTTTGCTTCAAAAATTTTCTCACCTACAAGTTCATTAATTTGTATTAAAGCAAAAATAAATAAACAGAATGAGGAACATTTTACCTGCGGTACAAAAGATTTGTGAAACCAATTTTTAAAAATTTTGGTAGTCATCCACGCATTTTTAGAGTGGTCATAGTCTACTGGCAATACATAATTTCTGAAACTTCGGGGTTTTTTTGCAGTTCCAATTACGAAAGGTTTCAACTTATGTCGTCCCGAAGCATTAGTACATGCGACAAATGACTCTTGCTTTTTCAGTTTTTCGACCAGGAGCAATTTTTTCTTCTGAAGCCACGAATGTTTTATCAGGCAGCAGTTTCCAAAATAAGCCGGTTTCATCGGCGTTGTATATTTGATCACGTGAAATGCCAAATTCATCAATTTTTTGCTTCAAAATTTTCTTGAAAGGGTCAACTGCGACGACATTTGATGAAAGTTTTTCACCCGAAATTTTCAAGTGTCGAATGCCGTATCTCTTCTTAAAATTCTGCAACTAGCCTTGACTACTAGCAAAAGTTGTATTTTCTTCAAAGGTCTCGTGCAGTTGTTTCGCCTTTTCTTTTAGCATTGCACCAGAAATCGGTAAATTTTTACTTCGTTGTTTCAGAAACCGTCTATACAAAGCAGTTTCCATTTTGGGATTTTCTGCTCGTTTCATTCTCCTACGTTTACTAATTCCGACATATGTATTTGACCGAGCTTTTAGAATTTTTTGTTGATTTTTTCTAATGCCGCATATAGTGGATTTGGCAACTCCATATTCACGTGAAAGCGAACTTACACTTCTACCATCATTAAGTTGTTTTATTATTTCACCTTTCGCACTTAATGTTAAAGTCTTCATTGTTCTTAGTACACTTTACTAACTACACAATAACTCAACAAAATACACGAGTAGAATGCAGGCGTTCAATCACAAACACGTTGTACTAACATACGAGGGGGTAATTAGGGGGTTCCCCGATCGAGTCACTAAATATAGGAGTACAAATCTACAATATGTAACTGGTTCATCTTATTGAGTTGACTGTTGGGCTGTTGTTCACCTTATAGAATACTGTGTATAAAAATTTATTTGTTCACCTTACCGAATTGTTCCTCTTATGGGGCTTATGGGGTTCACCTTATCGCGACTCTACTGTACATGTTTTCAGACAATCGTAACAATTTTTCTGTTGAACACTTTGAGAGGTATATGTGATTGTAAATTGATTTCACAGTTAATTATGTTGTAAACTGTTCTAAATAAACTTGTAGTAAACATAATAGAATATTTTTTCTACAGTATTCCATTTCCTAAATTCCTCGTATTTTTTTGCCTGCATATTTTCCAAAGGGAAGGGCATAATTAGGCTAAAACATCTGCATATTTTCAGTTTTTTTTTGCATATAATCCTGCCTTTAGTCATTACTTTTGGAATCCATTTTGCCGCGACCTGTCGGTACTCTAAATCTTCATGAATAATTTTTTGAGTGGAACCATAAGACAAATTAATAATGTCAGAAAGAAATTCGATATTTGCCAATCCGACCGGTCATTTAGGCTCAAGTCGTTAATTTCTGCAAATTTTTGAATCAATTGGTCGTCGCCTGCGTTGACGTTTATCTTCCACTGATTCACAATCTTCTTTAAATCGTTATATTTTGATATACCCTTGTATGATAGGAAAAGGTAGAAAACATTGAATGGTGTGTCTATATTAAAGGCACACTTTGTGAGTTAAATATTTTTCGCCCATCTGGAAAATGTGCAGCAGAACATTCAAATGCGAAAATCTGGGGAACTGCTTGAAAATTAACTACCACTTTCAACACCTTGTGTCTTTTTAACCTGAAACATTTTACTTAGGCAAACTAAGCTCAAAATAACTCTTATTATGTCGATTATTTCTAGATGGTGTATGGCCGATAAGTTATGGGACACCTGTCACCCTGTATATTAGCATGAGTATAAAAGGAGTTAAAAAAATTCTGAGTACTTAATGTGTAATAAGTTACTTAAAGAAATGAACTTATTCAAACCTGTCTACTATATGGGGATGAGGGGAGGGAAGATTGGCCTTACCACACAACATTTTGACGAGCTGCTTCTACACTGTATTATTATTAGAGAACGGACACGCTTACCACATGACGCAAAGCCCAGTGCAGTACTGGCGAAAGGCTGTATTTCTAAAATATTTAATTTTATTTATATAATTGGAAAACGAACGGCTGGTGATCTATAAAATTACGAAATACATATTTATTTGTTGAAAAGTTGTATTTATAAAGTTTTTAATTTTATTTATATAATTGGAAAACCTACGGGTGGTGATCTATCTATCTAAAATTACGAAATACATATTTATTAATTAATTTTATTAATATAATTGGAAAACAAACGGGTGGTGATCTATAAAATTACGAAATACATATTGCTATGAACTGTGGTGTTGATTAATTATTTGAATTGGCCCACAATACACAACAGCTTGCTCGGTTTAACTCAAGTCGGTTCAGCCTTCCAGGAGCTCTTGTATCTTCAGGTTACCCACAAAGGGGTATGTGTTAAATAAAAAAGGTATTAGAAATAAAACTCACATTTACAACACAAACATATAATTTTTAAAAACATAAAAAAAAAAAAATCGACTTTATAGAGTATAAAGAAGTGCTAAATAGAGATGATATAACCTACTCCTTGAGCGGAGTAGGTGCACCTACCAGGATTCCAGTTCCGAACTAGGTGCGGCAAACTAGGTGCACAAATCAGTTCCGACTCCGACCGATTGTGAGTCATATTTTGCGTCCGATCAGTCAGGGTAATCTTTATGTTTACTTAGGCACACAGCTTGGATATACAAATAGCAGTCAAATTATTACATTTTAAATGAGGTGTCAGATTGCAATTTATAGATTTTTTTTTTTAATTAAAGTGCATACGATATACATACATACATAGGTTTAAAATAATTTTTGTATGCTTTTCAATGCAACACTAGAAAATCCCATGTCATTCTAATATGCAATGTGTTGAATGTATTTAATTTATTGACGGCGGCGGTTAGAAAGAATGTTTAAAGTTAGAAAAAAAGAAACATTCGTTAGACTAATCACAAAAATAATACCAATAATACCTCAATAGATAAAATGTTATCTAATGTTGAAGTCCCAGGGTCTGCAAATTCTCGCGCAATAATGGAAGTGCAACGATATTTAGAATGTGAAATGGCTGATCGATATCAGGATCCATTTCAGTGGTGGAAGGACAGTGAATATTTATTCCCGAATCTAAGTATCGTTGTAAAGGAAATATGTTGTGCAATAGCTACTTCAGTTCCATGCGAGAGACTCTTTTCTAAAGCGGGGTATATTTTAAATGAAAGAAGAACACGGTTAAGCACGAGTAAAGTAGAAAAACTAGTTTTCCTGAATATGAACGATGATTTCATTTAGATTTAAATACAAAAATTAAAACTATTTTTTACGTATTAGTTCTTATTATTTTTACTTTTTATTATATATTTTTTGTGTCGCTAAAAATTTAGTTTTTCTTATGACTAGAAATCATACTAATTATTTACAAATAAATATACATATTTGGTTGCACAATTCTATATACAATTATTCGGAATCGCAGCAACTACAATTGCCAGTTGTATTTATTTATACATAGGTATAGGAGTAGTTGCGTCGTTTATTTCTCACATTTCGCTTCGCTTAGTCGGACTCGTTCCAGGCGGACCTACTCTTTTACATAATACGATGGGATTATGTAGGTGCAACTGCGAGATCAACTCTCGGGCGCTCCGACTTGAACGATCGGAATCGGAATTGTACGACTCGGAATCGTTTCAATCGGATCTACTCTTTTGGAAAATGCGAACTAGGTGCACCTGCTCCGGCACGCGAACTAGGTTCAAAGGAACAGGTTCGGTTCAGAGCAACCATCTCTAGTGTTAAAGCAATAATAGAACAATAGCGTGAGGAAAACTTGTATAATAATTACTGGCATACAAGGAAAAAAACCTCACGTGACCGCGAACTAAATTAAAACTAATTAAATAGTTGGAAAAACTTTCAAACTTAATTAACTACGTTAACCAAAAACTTCAAACGTCACATAGAAAATTATCTATGAGCGCGCAACCCAAAATGACAGAATCATGATCAAATTCCCACCAAAATACCCTGACCTTCATATAACTACCGCCAACGAAAGCAAAAACTAGCAAAAAAAGTAAAATGTTGAAAATTTTTCTGACTATAAATATATATTATAAAATAAAATTTACTGAATTTACGAGCTCAATCAATATACAAATATCTTAACTAAATTAATATAAATATAAATATACTTGCAAATGCACACGTTCATTAATTAATGTGGTCGTCGCACCTCACTAAAAAAAATTATACTTAAAGAGAGATTTCAGATAGGTCGCACAAATCAAAAATTACAAGTATCAAAAACTCGTAATTAATCGAAAATTACTTTAAACACAACAAAGATCACAACTAAAAACACAAACCGAAATTAACTATATAGCTTTGAAAAAAAGGAAGTCCTTATTAAAAAAAAATTAACTCGACCTATCTGTCTAAAGGATGAAAAATCTCTGCCTCCTACTCGGAAATAAAATTATCTCCATGCCTAGAACATAAATCAAAAGACCGACTACGAAAATCTCCAACCGGAAACCGTCATACTGCCTGGCTCAAGACAACGCTCGGACAACCTACAGGCGTGGACAAAAATACACATTATAATCAAAATTTAAATTAAATATACAAAATCTCTAATTATTATCCTGGAATAAAATGTACATAATTATAAATAGTCTTTTACTGTTTCTTTAATTTTTCTTCGGGGAAAAATCCATGACAATATGTATTTGTTGAAAAGTTGTATTTTTAAAGTTTTTAATTTTATTTCTATAATTGGAACATTTTTATTTGTTCATTTTGTCGTTCAAGTTGAGTAAAGGAGTATTAATATTGACTAGCAATAGTTTCTCAAGGTTTTCTTCTGTCAATTTTGTTCTCTTTGAATTAAGTACATCCTTATAAATAGAAAACGTCCTTTCTACATCGCAACTGGTTATAGGTGCATACTGGAAATATTCTTTTATTTCTTCATATTTAGCCGTTAGATTTTATGGAATTGTCTCCATACATAATTGCTGCAATGTAATTATATCTGGATTTCTATTAAGAATTGCTTCAAACTTTTGCCGAAGGCCACATCCGAAGTCACTTGGAAAACTTTTCAAATTATTAACAGCCACATCTAATGTGGTTAATCCGTCATTTAATTTGAGATTTCGATTTTCAAAATAAGTGATTAGTTTTGGCAATTTTCCAAAGTGTTCGTGAAGAAAGTACAACTGATTTTTTAAATTTGGGATTTGTGTGCGCTCCTTGCACTCACCAATACTTCTAGCATCCTCCTTCAGCAGTGTTACGAAATGTTTTAGACTATCGAAATTCTCAGCATAATAACTAGTAGCTTCCAGCCATGTTCCCCATCTAGTTATTACTGGAGTGGGAGGCAGTGACAGAGATGGAAATTTTTCCCTGAAAAGAGCTACTCTCAATGGTGCTTTTCTGAAAACTTTTTTAAAAGCTCATACAAGTCTATCAACTCCCGGAAAAGTGTCTCTGATATATTCACAGATTCTGTGGAGAGCATGTGCTACACAAGTAATATGCAGCATATTAGGATATGTTTTGTTCAATAGTCTGCCTGTTTTTAACATATACCCAGCACTATCACTGACAAATAAAAGTATTTTTTCTTTGTACGTGGCGTCCGAATGAAGCATTTTTTGCATATTCTCCTTAATGGTTTCAGCAACTGTTTCCGCATCAACTCTATTTATAACACTTGTTGCTATTACATATGAGTTATAGGGAATAGTTGGATGTAGTACACCGGCTGCAACATTTACCACACAGCGTCCAAACATATCAACCGTTTCGTCGGCGCTTATCCATATGTATTGATTTAAAAGATGGCTCTACTGTTCTCGTATAGCACCTAGAAACATAATATTTGCGTAAAGTTGATTCATCAGGAACATTTCGACCAGTATATTTTTTCAGAAATATTTTTAAAGTGGGATTGCTAAGTTTATTTAATGGAATATTAGCCGCCATAAAAGTTTTACAGAGTTCAGATGTGTTTGCGATCCTAAGTGACGAATTTTTGACGATATTTTACGGATTTTGTAATAAATTTCGGAATCACTGACAATGGACATACAATCAGTATGACCGTCAATCCAACTCGCCATTGTTTTACAATGCCGTTCTCGACATTCTTCCATATCATGTCTGAAAAAGTAACTTAAACAATGCTCTAGATCTAAATAAATGAAAACTAAAAATGTGTACGTAAGTTATTGAAACTGAACGAAATTCAATGCACACTTACGTCGAAATAATTGGTAGAAATAGATTCAATCAAACGATATTAAACAGGATCTATCACAAAAATTACGATGTAATTAACAGTTAAAACTATGAAAACAAGAAACTTACTCAGCACTTTATTTATCTTATGAAATATAAACTAATAAATAAAATACATTATAAAAACCCCGCTTCTATCTACGCTCATGAAAACACTTTAAAAAACACTATATTCTCCGAATACAATAGCTGAGTTGTCCATTGTTATCGTGCGAGACCAGGTGGCCGAGTAACTCAAACAAATACTTCATTGAATTACGCCGGAATGTACTGAGCGACGTTATACACAATTCCAATTGCCGATTGCATTTATGGAAATTGCATCCGTTCTCTAGAATAAGTTACTTAAAGAAATGAACTTATTCAAGCCTGTCTATTATATGGGGATGAGGGGAGGGAAGAATGGCATTACCACACAACATTTTGACGAGCTGCTTCTACACTGTATTATTATTAATAATTAAAGACGGCAGACTATGTGCCCACACTGTTAAATTTAATAAATAATACACATAAGGTGTATTAGATAAAAATGTAGATTTTACAAAATTAGGGCAACTTTTTACCAATACTGAAGATCCATTGTACCGATACAAAGAGCGCTTTAACTATGCAAATATAACATCCTTTTTACCAATACTGAAGATCCATTGTACAGATACAAAGAGCGCTTTAACTGTGCAAATATAACATTTCTCAACGTCGAACAATCCTTTTCAGTATATAAACATATATATATATATATATATATATATATATATATATATAGTAAACCTAATCAGTAGGCGATTAAAGGTCTGTATATTACTTCAAAATATATGTATTTAAAAAACTCTACATGTTTCGGCTGTATACGCCTTTTTCAAGAGAATACAAAATATGAATTCATATTTTGTATTCTCTTGAAAAAGGCGTATACAGCCGAAACATGTAGAGTTTTTTAAATACATATATTTTGAAGTAATATACAGACCTTTAATCGTCTACTGATTAGGTTTACCATATCATACCAAGGTCACGAAGTTATTATATTTATATATATATATATATTAAATTTATTATATTATATTAAATTTTACAGTGTGGGCACATAGTCTGCCCTGTTTTTATTATTATTCTTATGAACATTAATTTCTTACAGTAGCTAGTTATCTACAGATTTTGTGATCTTACTTCAATGAAAATTTCGTTCGTTTAAATATATCTTTAATTGAGCAATTCTGAAGCATTATCAAATTATGACAATCGAACATTTCCCATATTACTATAATCCCGTTCTTAAGACATTATAAACTGTTGGAGCGCATTTTTGTCATATCCACACAGCGTACAAACCCATTAACTTTTTATGCTCCAGTAACCAGAGCGTTTATTATATTCAAATGGAGGATGTCGCGCGCGTCGCGTATACTCGCTTTAATCTTCTGAAAGGCGACGACATAATCATTGCTATCACCTCTTCTCCTGGACGGCGAGCGCATGCGCACCACGATCCAAACAAACCGATTCCACGCCGTTTCGTACATGCATCCGCGATCTAGTCGACTTTGCCGGTCTGTCTTGTCGGTCGTTTTCTAATGTGACCTCCAACAAGCGGAAATCGCGCTTTACTTCCGCGATTCGGACGCTGTACCGGCGTACCTCAGGACCAGATACTTGCCCCGCTTTCTTTTTTTTTTGCTTTCGGGGCGTGTGTTTTTTGGGAATTTTCGATTATTCCGTGTGACCGTTCTTGTTTGTTTTTGTGGAGTTTGTTTTGTTGCGTTTTTCGTTTCAACTTTAAGGAAGCTTTTTTTTCCTAGGGGGTGAATACCCTTGTGCGTCGTAGTACTTAGAGGTGAGTGTCCATACCGTTTACATAATGTCGTTTCCGTGTATTCGTTGTGTTGTGGTTGTGACTATCGATTGCTTGAGCATTTTAAGGGTCCCCTTTGGTAACGAATCAGGGACTTAACTTATTGATTTAATAATTTAATTTAGGTAACGATGTTATATAAAGCTTTGCTTGGGTGATTTGATTACGTAAACATTTTGTAAACAAACTCTTTTAATTGACGAATTTAAAGGAAAAGAAAAATTTAATTAATGACCTACATAGCGCTACATTTCATATACCAAAGGAAAATAGAGCAGCCTTCAACATAGAATCAGCCCAGATGCTTGAACAAACCATCAAAAAGACAAAAAACAAAAAATACAAACCAAACAGGAATTATAAAACAGTCACATGTTTAAAAAGAAACAAGGATTGCGTCTTCACAAAATCTGATAAGGGCAATGCAGTTGTAATTTTAAATAAATCAGATTATATTAATGATGTAGAGCTACTTCTAGAAACCGGCCCGTATATTAAAATAAAAAAGGATCCTCTGAATAATTTTATAAAAAACAGACACAGCACTCTTAACGAATGTAATTTATTATTAGACAAAAAACAAATATTAAAATTAAAAACTAGTAACCCAAAAATTCCTCATTTATATTGTCTACCTAAAATACATAAACCAGGTAATTCTTATCGTCCTATAGTTTCAAACATAAACTCTCCCACTTACGAAATCGCCAAATGGTTAGTCAATAAATTTAGTAAGTTTAAATTTGATCAAGACCTTTCTATTTTAAATACGGGTGATCTCATTTCCAAATTAAGCAAAATTGACATTAAGCTAAATGACAGACTCATTTCTTTTGACGTAGTTTCATTATTTCCAAGTGTACCCATAGATTCCACCCTAAACATGCTCAGAGAATTTTTAGAGTTTAATGCAGTTTCTACCAATCAAATAGAGGAGTACATAAAATTAACTACTCTCTGTATGCACCAAAATATTTTTTCTTTTAATAATAATTTTTATAAACAAACATTCGGCACAGCCATGGGCAACCCTTTATCACCATTCCTAGCGAATTTATTTCTGAACAACTTTGAAAACAAAGTCAAAACCATGTGCAATTTTTTTCCCAAATTTTGGGCAAGATACGTAGATGATGTTCTGGCAGTGATACCTGATTCTTTCGATATAGTTTCGTTTTTAAATATATTAAATACCCAATATCCATCAATCAAGTTTACGTATGAGTTGGATAAAAACAAATCTTTACCCTTCTTAGATTTAAAAATTACTATTTTAGACAGGAAGTTTGAATTTGACATTTACAGAAAAGAAACACATACTGACAATTACATACATAAACAATCAGACACTTTTAACAAATATAAAGAAAGTAGTTTTTATTTTTTAATTAATAGATTATTATCAATCCCTCTATCACCAGTGAATTTTAAGAAAGAACTAGACCACATAACAAAAGTAGCAGAATCCAACGGATACGATAAACAATTGGTGGATAAAATCAAAAACAAACTAGAAAAGAAGAAGCTAAAAACTTTTAAAACCAGATTAACTCCAAATACAAAGAGTAATACCAAAAAATATTGCAAAATTACTTTTCACAAAAGTTGGCAGAATAACGTAACTAAATTGTTAAAAAAATATAATCTAACTCCTGCATTTTCCAACACTCATAAGTTACAACAACATCTTCAAACAAAGTTAGTTAACACAGACCCACTGAAAGAATCAGGTATTTACAGAATTAACTGTAATTCCTGCCCAAAATTATATATCGGGCAAACAAGAAGAAATATTCAAACCCGTTTCAAAGAACATTTAGCTCATGTAAAACTTCACAATGTAGATAAATCAGCATTAGCTCTACATCATTTAGATACCGGACATAATTTCAGCTTAGATAATGTAAAATTAATTAAAAAATGTAATAGCAAAAATTTAGACATGTGGGAAGCCATACATATGAAAAAATACAAGAATTACCTCTTAAACAATGACATTTCACCTATTAATAATAAACTTTTAAATTGTATACCTACAGTATCTAATAACTAATTTTTCTTTTTCACGTTACTATATTGTTATTTAATAGAACCCGACATGCCAAACACAGTCATTGTCTTGTTTTTCATACGTAACGGTCTTTCCCATAATTTGTCCTTTCTTGGAATTCCAATAGATTTTAACAGGCACTATTACAATATACGACCAAAATTTTTTATTTTTATTTTTAGTTTTACATTTTTATATGCATGTTTTTTGACCATTTGTTGACCATTTATAATTGTAATTTTTACACCCCTAACCAAAAAAATAGATAGATATTTTTACTATACATGTATTTAAAAAATAATACTTTTAAATTTAGTTACTACTGATGATGTGTGCAGGGCACATGAAATGTACATATAGTTAATATACTATTGTTTGTGAAATATAAGGTGTTTTATTTAAGTTTAATAGAATTAATTAAGTTTGCGCGAATTTATTTCAGAATAAACGTTACACAAATAAATACATTTTTAAAATAGTGTAATTCCACATATTTATTTTGTTTAATCAATCACATAATAATCATATAATTTATTTGATTATCCTTAATTTCATTTGATAATTGATATGTTACGCGTTTGCAAGTTCTAACAGCTCAAATTTGTAATTAAAGAAAAATTACAATAAAATATAGTCATTTACTTTTCAATCAAAATATTCTTCAAATTATTACACTTCCGTATATACGATGGAAATTTTTTATGTTATCTACCTAGCTATGAAACCAATATGCTATCGTGATAATTAAAGGCAAAAAAAAAAATGAAAATATGCGCATAAATATGCTGATGTTTTAACCTAAATATGCACTTCCCTATGAAAACTGTGCAGGTAAAAAAATACGAGGAATGTTAGAAAATGGAATACTGTAGAGAAAAAAATATTCTATTATGTTTAGTACAAGTTTATTAAGAACATTCTACAACATAATTAACTATGAAAACAATTTACAATCACATATTTATCAAAGTTTTCAACAGAAAAATTGTAACGCTTGTCTGAAAACATGTATGTATGCAGAGTGGTCCAAAATGAAGAAAGAAAAAACGTTTGGTTTTCAACATTAAAAATCTAATATATAGGAAATATACTTCTATACGAAAAAAGTTTTCTGGTAATTCTCTCTGTTTAAAAGCTGTTAGCCAAGAAGCCATTATTGACTGTCTAAAGTAATCTAAACAATATTTGTTACTTACCATGCGTGATTGTGTTTATATATATCTTTACATGTCTTATAAATATTTAATTTCGACACGATATATAATATATGATACTTTGAATTATTTAAAATCGAATAGATAATCCAATTCCAGTTTCCTAATTTTTATTTAAGATAAAACACATTAAATGTAACATTATTATAATTTTTTTTAAATTAATTGAATATGTTGTATTATTAATTAATTATGGAGAATTGTGTCAGACAAATGTTCACCTTTGGATTTTCTGCAGCAGTTCATTCGTTCGAGGTGATCTTCGAAGACTATTTCGTAAGTTTCAGCGGCTATCTCGGCTATAATTTAGCGGATGTTCATTTTTAAGTGCTCCAATGTTGCAGGTTTGTTCTTTTCAGAAAAACCAACAAAAAAATCCAATGACATTAAATTGCATGATCTATCCAGTCGACAAAACGACGTATAAAAACATATGGCGAAGATAAGCGGAACCGATCGATCCATATTCGGAATAGGTACATTTGAAATCGTGCCCCGGAACATAGTTTTGAGCGTTTATGCGCTAGTGTTTGTGGTGCGGAAGGAAACTTTGATACCATCGTTATAAAAATACGTAAAAATAATAAAATACAATAATGCACTGAATTACATGCGAATTTCTTTCTGTGTTTATCTTGGTGGTTGGGTGGGCACGTGCCCTTGTGCCCTTTAGTACCAGCCGCACTGGTAGAAAGAGATTTCGGACAAATGAAGAGGTATTAAGTAGCGATTGTCATATAGCCTTATTAGGAAAGGCTAGAGTACTAAGTGTGTAAGCGTTAGTGGATCATATCTTGAAAAATAAAATATAGATTTTTCTTAACAGCTTTCATTCATCGCAAGGTAGATAATTTATAAATTTCCGCCCATGTATAAGAATAACACTTTACTACCAATCTTTCAAGTGTACCAACATAATTGCATAGTTATTTTTCATCGCGTTGAAGTGTATTTCAATACATAATTTACAAAATTAATAGTTACATTAAGATTAAATCAAAAAATCTAAAAATAAGACTCATTTAAATATCGCGGCAAAATAGTGGTGGTTTCATAGGCTCTTAAGCTGGAGAATTGGGGCTGTCATATTTATATTTAAACATAACCTATTAATGATTTCATAAGCGTTTGCTAAAACTACACCCTTTGATAGGACATTCCCAATTCACTACTTATTATGTTGTACAGGTGGCCCAAAATGACCGAAGGGGTTTGAGTTCATTATAACTTCTTATTTAAGACATAATTATTAAATTTTTTTAATTTTAAATACAGTATATTAATGCAGAAAATTTTTAATTTAATTATGAAAAATTATATCTCGCAAGTGGTGGCCATTTTCTGCTTCGCATATTCGTGCTCTTTCCAAAACATTTTCCATAACTTTTCGCAAAACTTCAGGTGTTATGTTGTTGATTTCGTCGCGTATATTATTTTTTAATTGCTGTATGGTTCGAGGCTTATTAATATAGACTTTTCCTTTCAAATAACTCCAAAGGAAACAGGCTGAAGCGGTTAAATCCGGTGAACGCGGAAGCCAATTAAAATCGCTTGTACGGGAAATAATTCGTTCACCAAAGATGTCGCGTAAAAGAGCCATTGTGTCCCTCGCAGTGTGCGCTGTGGCTTCATCCTGTTGGAACCATACTTGCGGATGGTTTTCCACGGCTGGCTTTAAAAAATTTTCCAACATTGTCCGATATCTAACACCAGTGATGGAAACGGCGATACCGTGTTCATTTTCAAAAAAATATGGGCCAATTATCCTTTCCGACGAAACACCGCACCAAACGGTACACTTAAGTGGGTGTAATTCTCGCTGTTGAACTACTCTTGGAGTTTCCGTAGCCCATATCCTGCAGTTTTGCCTATTAACGAACCCATTTAATTGGAAATGGGCTTCGTCGCTCATAATTAAATTATGAATAAAATCATGATTTTCTTCTGCTTTTTGACGAAAATAAATTGCATAATCAAGTCGTTGCTGGTAATCTGTCGGTTTCAATTGTTGGACAAGCTGAATTTTGTATGGAAACATTCTTATTGTATGCAAAATTCTCTGCAGCGACCATCTTGAGAGGCCAAGTTGTGTCGAACGTCTCCTGGTTGATGTTTCTACATCTTCCCGAATACTCTGCTGTACCCGTTCAATATTGTCATCCGTGTGCACCGTTCGTCGTCTGCCGGCACCAGGAAGGTTCCTTACTGCCCCTTGTTCTCGAAAATTTGCAACCAGACGGTTTATTGTTGACTCTGAGGGTCCAACCCGCACATTAAAGTAACGACGATATGCACGAGTCAAAACAATGGATCGTTGATTTGAGAAATAAAGTTCAACGATTTTGGCACGTTGTTCAATTGTGTACTGTTCCATTTTAAATTCACCAAGTCTTCTTTACAAAATACTGAAAACAAAAAAAAAAAAATTATAATAAAAAAGTTATAAGGAATTCAAACCCCTTCGGTCATTTTGGGCCAGCCTGTATATTGAGAAGGTTCGTTCTACGTCGACGCTTGTTATAGGAGCATATTTCAAATTAGAAATATCATCTATTGTCAACTCAATATTTTCTATTAAATTACCACACAAGATTTAAGCAATGTCCTTTAGCTTTTTAAAACCCTAATTTTTCCTATTACACTTAACACTGTCCCACTCCTCCTGTATCATCAAAACATGACTTTTCAAATTTGTTTATTATTTCAACGCTCTCGATTAGCGACATTAATTATTTTCCCAGCTGCAATATAGAAGTGGAAATAAAACTGTAATTGGCTTTAATAAACGCCAACTGTTCAGGTATTTCTTTACTCGAATACACCTTTTGGGCGTCTATCACAGATTGTGCATCGCTATCAGGAGCCATAATAATTGTCTTTATTCCTTCATAATGATTTGCATGAAAAATAGCAGCCTCCAACCACGTTCCCCATCGTATGATTACTGGTTGAGGAGGTAGCGGAAATGGTGTTTGATTTCTTCTGCAACACGATTTAGTCCGTGCGCCAAGCAAGTTTTGTGAATTAAATTTGAGTAAAAGATTTTTGAGTTGAAAGCTGCATTCACCATGTATGGTGCAGCATCCGTCAAAAACAATAGAATTTTCTCTGTTGGAATCGATTCCGGTAAGAAGAAAGTTGCCAGTTCTTCCTGTATAAACATAGTTATTGTCAAATTATTTGCCTTTTCCAACTTTGGATGAAATGAAATAAGATTTTGTTGGAACCAATACGTTAAGGATACCAATCATTAAATGAACTATGTATCAGCCCATACTATCAGTAGTTTCATCTACGCATATATAAAGATAATTCTTTGCAATAACCTTCTTAATGCTATTCAATGTTTCCGCGTAGATACAGCGAATATATTTTTTATTAACGTGCTCTCATCGGGAATGCTATATTTGCTGATTTTACAAAAATAATTTGATATTTAAATTGTTTAAAGTTGATGGCAAACATTGCGGTAATGTTTGCTGACTCTTGTTCGTCAATTTCATCTATATTAGTTTTGCAGCATGAGATGGAGTTTTGAATATGTTGGTCGACTTGGAACTTTCACTTGTAATCTGCACAAAAAAAAATTACATCACCGGTTGTTTTCTTAAAAAATAAATGTTAGCAAAAGATAAAGGAATAATTAAAAACTTAATTAATTAATTAATAAGAGGAAATAAACTTTAAATTTTACTCACAATCTTGCAGCATGCTACGTAAAAGACTTTTTTTCCATCCATACGGAATTCTGAATAAGGTGCAATCCATGCAGGCACAGTCGCTATTTTCGGCATTTTTTCTATTATATATCACAACTAACAAGTTTACACTTCTAAAAGCAAACGTAAAATGACGTTTAAAATAAAATTACTTTCGAATATGGGAATAAATTTCTCCGAATAGCAAAGAAACACATATCCTATTCCTAATTTTCTGGTAAAATGTATTTTTGTATTTATTTAGAAGTTTTAAGGTATTAGCTTTTCCTGGAATGTTGTCTCAGCCTGAATGTATGGGAAGAGCATTAATAAATTCTTGAAGACGCTTATCGGAAAAGTAAAGAGAAGAGGCTTAATAAAATGCTATTTTTAATTTAAAAAGGCTGTTTAATTTTTGTTTGTTTGTTACATCCACGACATGTTTTTAGTAATGCCTATAATAAATTTGATTTAGTAAATAAATAAAACTCGGATACTTAAAATATGCAAAAATGCTGAATTACTACAAAATATGCAAATTTATGCAAACTGCATATAATCCGGCCTCTAGTGATAATCTTCTTACGTCCAGTTTTTGTGACATTTTATAATGCCATCTCGCAAATTTCGTTCGAATCGCTTAACATTTGTTACTTTTACATTCGTTTTTTAAAAGAGAAAATAAGTGATTTTGAAATTGGACACAGAAGCTGCCCAAGCCTCCTTAGTTTGAGAGGCCTTTTGTTATGCAGTTTTCTGAACAAAACACTCCTTGTGAACTGAAATATTTTATTCTACTATGTCGACAACTATTAGTTGTTCGATAAAAAATACTTGTTGCATTTATTTGAAGTTTATTTTGAATATCTGAGCGAACGTTTTGAATATCTGAACGAAGATAATGCCGAGTTTCTTGGTTTCTAGCTCGATGCTTTACGAGTTCTTGCAATATGTTTTCTCGGTGAATTCTTCGTTGATACTAGTCTTGACTGGTCTCCTGGACAAAAAGCCTAAACTGATTGGAAAGAATAAGGATGCGTTTTATTTTTCTTTAAAATATTTTGATGTGCATGAAATTCCTATATCTGCAGACGCCGCTGGTGTAGAACTGGTTGGATGCGCATGAAAATATCCCAAAGCAACGATTTCATTATCTTCGGCGCCCGTAATCGGTTTTGGAACTGCATTCTTGACTTGCATACCAGCGAATGAAATTCGACTCTATTCGCTTGAATTTAGTTTTATTCATTGCTGGTAAATGTTTGTATCTTTCATTATAAAGTCGACATTTCTTTCAATAATTTGATGAGATTCACCATGAATACAGAATAAACTCAAAATATCTCTCATTGGAATAAATATTTAATTCGTCTTACATATTTTTGAACAACATAGAACCAGGTAGACACGAAATAAACTTTGTGACAATTTTGACAGATCAGATTTATTTTTCAAGGCTTAGTACAACGATTTTTCTTGATAATGCTCAATTTAGAAAATAACACAGGCCTGCATTCTTCAACTCTTTGAATGTTGATTTAAAAATTTTAACTGTTTTCTAGTAATTGGGTAGCGCTGATTTCAAATCTGCTTTTATTTTTTTTGTATCACGTAAGGTTATTTTTCAAACCAGTAAAATAAAAAAATATAGAAAAAACACGATTTATTTCATTTATAAGCTAGTTTTATATTATATTTAAAAAAGTACAAAAATATACACATAGAAACTATTAGAAATAGTTATTTATTCTTTATGCTTCTTAAAAAAACGTTTTCGTTTTTCAGAAAAGCTTCGTTTGGTTTTTCTGTCATATTAAGCTAAAGGAAGATCTGAAGGTAGTTTCTGGGGCAAGCAATTTTTTTTGTTTCAGCCTAGACCCCAGTACTTCAAAATATCTTTTGAAAGTCCCAAATCTTTTACTAAATCATTCAGTTCGGCTTGTGAAAATAGCTGAGGTTGGTTTTGACCTGAGGTTGATGGTTCAAAATCACTATCCATCTGTACGGAGCCGGAAGTTGAAGAGGTTTCAATATCTTCTTGTAGTACTTTGGGGGGTATAGGTATAGGTACATGATCACTGTGAGGAACTGGTCTGATTTAATATTGTTTGGGTACAAAATATGTTTGAAAGGTTTTCTATTATGCCCCTTAATATCACAAAGACAAAAGTAGCAATCTTCATGATGATTTTGCGGTTCTCTCCAAACCATCGGTATTCCAAAAGAAAGGCTTTTTCTATTCCCTTTGGTCCAATGTCTTAAACCTTCTTCACATACCTTACAAACAACGTGCGGTGCCCAATCTTTATCTTGATCACCTAATTTGATTTTGAAATAAGCATAATATGCATTTTTCACAAATTCACCAATTGGTCTCTTAAACTTTTTCAAGACGAAATATCCACAAATATAACAGAAATCATCTGGTTTGTTTTTGCAACACCGGCTAGACATGTTTTTAAGCAATGTTTATTTATCAAATACCACGTACAACACTAAAGACAAATTAATTTTACTTGTTTACTGATCGACACTCAGAGCTATAATGAAGTAAATGACATTAAAATATACATTTTGTTTGGAGTGATAAACTTGAAATCCTTCTTCGCAGTACTAATAAAGTGAAAGCATAATAAATAGGATTTAGCAGGTAAAGATTACCGGAAATCTTGTCCAAAATTAATACATGTAATAAAAGATTTACATCAGGTAATGAGAGCCTATTTAACAAATTTCTTTAAAACCACAACAGAAAATCATTTTTGGGTTAATACCTAGAATTTGAAGTAGTACATTCATTTTAAAATGTATTAAAAGCCTATTATAAGATTTTTTTTATATTTTTTTCTTTTTCTTTTGTATAAAAAAAAATCTGTGGGTGGTAGAGACCAACTGTATTTTAATTAGTTATTGCTATATAAAAACTGAGCTTAACAAACAAAAATCACGTCATCACAAATTTTATGCAGGCCTGTGTAATCATTAGTAACTAAAACTATGAGAGATAGACATAGGGAAACCTATACCTATACGATGCAAAATGTTTATCTACTTACTATGGCGTGCTCATCTACAGGATGTTCTATTTAAAAAAATCGATTTTTTTTTAAATTAAAGATTACTTAAATAATCAATAAATTTCTAACACCCTGTAACAGATTTATTAAATGTTTAGATATTACTTAGAATACTATACTTTTCGCTGTATTCAATAGAAATATGATGTAGTTCAGATGAAATACGCCTGAGATATGTGGTTTTAAAAAGTACATTGAAAAACAACAAATTTCACTAAAATCAAAATAATTCAAAAGCGGTTAATTTTTTATAAAAGAAACCTTAATATAAAGTGTTATAGTACATTACAAGGAATCTAAAAAGGCTCTAAAAAGTATAACATTCCATTTAAAATATTAAAGTTGGCTATGACTTCCGGTATAACCGAAAGTGGTTGATAAGTGTAAATATTTTATTTCAATACATCAAGTATCCAGATTACGTGCCACAAATTTTCAAAAGTGTGCTAAGGCATTAACATAGAAAACTTCTAACGAACCGGTTACGTGAAAACCCCTGTATATTATTATGGACTTTCAACACGTATCTTCTTCGTCAATTAATCAAATACATCTTCATATCAGGGGTGTAACATCGGGCAATATTAATATAATTTTCTCATGTGGTCTTACGCCATTTTCTATTTACGAAAGATATGTACTGTTAATTAATAAAATAAAATAAAACAATAACTTTGTTATACCACTTTATTCACATGTAATAGTGACCGCGGTTTCGACATACAATGTCATTATCAAACTGCAAAAGTTACAGGCCTACATAGATCTTATAAATGACACAAAAATATATGGGGTTGGTTTATGATGTTATTTAAAATTACTACTATATACTTAACCATTATATACAACATTGGAAAAGAGGTGTATATATAAGATCCAACTGGTCGTTAGGAACAATATCTATTGTGTTGTTTCCGCTTTTAAAAATTTCAAGTGACTCTAAAAGATTTAATTTACGACCTTTCTCGGCCAAATGCAATATTTTATGATGACCAAATGTATGTAATATTAACTAAAGGTGATTATGAAAATAAAGTTAAGAAATTTATAGACGACAATACTATCATAAAATTGAAAAAGGACCCCACTAAACGGTATCAGGCAAAAATTAAAGAATGTGTCAAAAATTGTAATGCAGTAATCTCAAACACAGATAAGTACAAACTTTTCCATATGAATCCTTTCCCCCCCTAAATTATACGGTTTAGTAAAAATTCACAAAGAGGAAGCACCCATCAGACCAGTTGTTTCGTTTATTTCTTGCCCCAATAAAAAATTAGCCGAAAAATTAAAAACATAATAATTAGACAATATACCGAATTTACAGATAGCTCTTCCATAAAAAACGCAATACAGTTAACAGCTAAATTAAAAGATTGTAATATACAAAAGACAGAAATCCTGGTATCATTTGATGTTTCCAACATGTTTTCAAAAATACTACATAAGGAATGCTTAAGGCTAATAGAAAACATATTAGTAAAGAAAAATACAAACCCGGTTGTTATACACGAAATCATATCTCTAACGGAGTTAGTCACCAACCAAAGTTACTTTACATTTAACAACAAATTCTACAAACAAACAGAAGGTCTGGCAATGGGCTCACCTCTAAGTCCTCTATTAGCTGAAACTTTCATGAAGCATATTACAGAAAAAATTCTTTCATCACAACTAGGTACAAAACATATTAAATTTTGGTATCGGTATGTAGACGACATCCTAGCTTGCTTTAAGGGTACTCATAGACAACTACAAACATTTCTGAACTACATAAATTCAATCCATTCTAATATCAATTTTACAGTAGAAATAGAAGAGAATAACAGTATTAACTTCCTGGATTTAAAATTAAACAAATTAGATCAGAGCTTAAAATTTGATATATCGTATATCGTAAACCTACTTTCACTGATTGCATTATTCCCAAAGATTCACTACACCCTAAGACACACAAACATTCATTTTTTAATTCTATGATACATAGAGCATTAAATATTCCTTTGTCTAATGAATCTTTTGTTCGTGAAATCAATACTATAAAACAAATAGCGGTAAACAATAGTTATAAAAGTAGCGTAATTGACAGTATACTAAAGAAAAAACAGTTACAAGTGGCCCTTAGTTTAGTATATCCTAAAGATAGTGCTAATTTGAAACAATTTGTCTCGTTAACTTACTTCGGTAAAATAAGCGAGCAAATTGGAAATATAATTTCAAAAAATAATAGTAATGTTAGTATAGCTTACAAACCATATGTAAAAACAAGTAATTTCATTTTTAACGCAAAACCTAAAACATATATCAATAATAAATCGGGAGTGTACAAATTATATTGTAATGATTGTAAAAGTGTATATACAGGGCAATCCAAATTAAGTGTTCACCATTGGTAACTTTGTTATTATTAAAGATACAAGATTGTTTAAATTACCAAACTAGTAGTACTTTTGACGCTCTTTAAGATGGAAGAATTAAAATAAAAAAAAAGAGCAGCGCGTTTTCGAGTTTTCCCGAAAAATATGTTTTTTTCAAATGGAAACCCCTGTATATTATATCATTTTCTGTTAGAAATTCAATTTTTAAACAAAAAATCTTATAAGAAATTTTTTACTGGGATTAAAAATACTTGAGTTATAGTGAATAAACAAAAACAGCTAAGTCAATTGCATTTCTATGTTTCTATGATAACGACGTTAATTCTTTCTAGTAAACGTCAAATATTAGTACAATTTTATTAGTCTTTCACTCATAAATTTCATTTTGCTAGTTATTAATTTGCCAAAAAAATAATTTTTACCCATGCAGAAAAGTGTGATATGTTAGAATCTTATTTAGTGTGCAGAAAATCCTCTAGGAGGGCAAAAGAACACTATGCTGAATTATATCCACTCCGAACACAACCAAATGAGCAATTTTTTCTGAGACTGTACCGAAAATTTAGAGGCAATGAGAGTGTTTTTGCCAAAACAAGAACAAGAAGGACTTTTATAATAAGCGAGGCCACGGAAATTCTAGTTCTTGCATATTTTGAGGCCAACCGTGAGAATTCCATACTAGATATTATCAAGGAATCTGATTTGAGTCACGGTACTGTGCATAGGATTCTGAAGAAACACAAATTCATTCCTTATAAGTACAAACCAGTTCAAGTTTTCTTGCCAGGGGATCCAGAGAGAAGAATGTTTTTTTGCCACTGGTATCTTAACTTTTGTCGCCAAAATGTAAACAACTTTCGTTATATTTTATGGACCGATGAATCAAATTTCTCAAATTCTGGAATGTACAATACAAAAAATCATCATTACTGGTCAAAGGAAAATCTTCTTTTAGTACATCCAAGACGCCCGCAAGTCCGTTACAGTTTTAATGTTTGGTGCGGTTTAATTGGTTCAAGGATTGTTGGTCCTTTCTTTTATGAGGGCACTCTAACTGGTGAAAGGTACATAGAATTTTTGACTGAAATTTTGAATAATTTCTTAGACGATATTGATCTCATAAGTAGACAGAATCTGCATTTTCAGCAGGATGGCGCACCTGCGCACAACTACAGAGGTACTTTGGAATACTATTTTTAACAATTCATGGATAGGAACAAATGGTCCTATTCAGTGGCCTCCCCGATCGCCAGATTTAACACCGCTTGATTTTTTTTATGGGGTTATTTAAAGACAGAGATTTATAAGCAAAGGTACGAAAACGTAAACGCCCTAAAAATTGCAGTTAGTGAAAAGATAAACCAAATAGATGGTAGGACCATACTAAAAGCAGTTCGACAAGTTCAGAAACGTGTTCAAAAATGTATTGAACAACAAGGTGGTATTTTTGAACATCTTCTATGAAAAAATCAGTGATTTTTATTTTCTTTTAATGATATGTTTATGTATAAAAATAAGGTTTATAAAAATTATTTAGCTGTTTTTGTTTATACATTATAACTCAAGTGTTTTTAATCCCAGTAAAAAAGTTCTTATAAGATTTTTTGTTTAAAAATTGAATTTCTAACAGAAAATGATATAATATACAGGGGTTTCCATTTGAAAAAAACATATTTTTCGGGAAAACTCGAAAACGCGCTGCTCATTTGTTTTTTTAATTCTTCCATCTTAAAGAGCGTTAAAAGTTCTACTAGTTTGCTAATTTAAACAATCTTGTATCTTTAATAATAACAAAGTTACCAATGGTGAATAGTTAATTTGGATTGCCCTGTATAGGTCAGACTGGTCGAAGTTTTATTATACGGGTGAAAGAACACATGAGGTCATATAAACTAAAGAAGACAGATTCAACATTCGCAAACCATCTTATTACAGAAAGGCATACATTTGGTCATCATAAAATGTTGCATTTGGCCGAGAAAGGTCGTAAATTAAATCTTTTAGAGTCACTAGAAATTTTTAAAAGCGAAAACAACAAAATAGATATTGTTTTGAACGACCACCTCTTTTCCAATGCTGTATATAATAGTTAAGTATATAGTAGTAATTTTAAATAACATCATAAACCACCCCCATATATTTTTGTGTCATTTACAAGATCTATGTACGCCTGTAACTTTTGCAGTTTCATAATGACATTGTATGTCGAAACCGCGGTCACTATTACATGTGAATAAAGTGGTATAACAAAGTTATTGTTTTATTTTATTTCATTATTTTCAAAATGAATTACAACAAAGTTACGGCTACCAGTATTAATTTTCTTATACTGTTAATTATTATAGAATTATAGAATCTTATAGAATTACTGTAAAATTGGACAATTTGGAAATGTTACATTTAAAATTGTATAGCCGCAGTATTTTAATAAACATAGCCAAACAGTATAAACACAGGATATAATGGATTGCTGGTGATGATTTAAGACAATAGCACAGGACCTGGGGTAATTAATACATGGGTTAGTAACATGAGAATCTACGTCATTCTAATGCTCTCGCGAACACGATACACTGCCATTCTCAGGTTCCACTGCCACCGCAGGAAGTGAATTGGATTTGTTTTTGTTTTCGCTTTGAAAATAGAAGTGATATTGCTACTGGTTGTGTTATATTTTTACACGACTAATACACAATTACACTTCGAAATAGGAAAAAAGCAATGTTATTTGTGGTAAATTTGATGTGAGCGACTTAATTTTCATCGTGTGTTTACTCTTTTAGCGTATAAATATTATGCAGTTCTTGTTTTGTTTTCGTAACACATGGCTAAATATAACATCGGAGATGTGAGTGATTTTTTCCTTACGTTTGGAAATCTGCAGCGTTATAGTGAATGATCGTTTGTTTTTTGTTTGGATTTGGGTCAATGAAATCGAACTGCGTTCTTGCATTTTGCTTTTTAATCACAAAAAAAAACGAATCTTCATTGAATTGATTGCTATTATTAGATTGTAAGTGACACGTAATACATAATGAGAGGGTTTAAAGCTATTGAAATCCTCGATCTGATCAGTTGAAAGAAAGTTAGGGGCCTAATAATTAGAGAACGGACACGCTTACCACATGACGCAAAGCCCAGTGCAGTACTGGCGAAAGGCTGTATTTCTAAAATATTTAATTTTATTTATATAATTGGAAAACGAACGGGTGGTGATCTATAAAATTACGAAATACATATTTATTTGTTGAAAAGTTGTATTTATAAAGTTTTTAATTTTATTTATATAATTGGAAAACATACGGGTGGTGATCTATCTATCTAAAATTACGAAATACATATTTATTAATTAATTTTATTTATATAATTGGAAAACAAACGGGTGGTGATCTATAATATTACGAAATACATATGTATTTGTTGAAAAGTTGTATTTTTAAAGTTTTTAATTTTATTTCTATAATTGGAACATTTTTATTTGTTCATTTTGTCGTTCAAGTTGAGTAAAGGAGTATTAATATTGACTAGCAATAGTTTCTCAAGGTTTTCTTCTGTCAATTTTGTTCTCTTTGAATTAAGTACATCCTTATAAATAGAAAACGTCCTTTCTACATCGCAACTGGTTATAGGTGCATACTGGAAATATTCTTTTATTTCTTCATATTTAGCCGTTAGATTTTGTGGAATTGTCTCCATACATAATTGCTGCAATGTAATTAAATCTGGATTTCTATTAAGAATTGCTTCAAACTTTTGCCGAAGGCCACATCCGAAGTCACTTGGAATACTTTTCAAATTATTAACAGCCACATCTAATGTGGTTAATCCGTCATTTAATTTGAGATATCGATTTTCAAAATAAGTGATTAGTTTTGGCAATTTTCCAAAGTGTTCGTGAAGAAAGTACGGGATTTGTGTGAGCTCCTTGCACTCACCAATACTTCTAGCATCCTCCTTTAGCAGTGTTACGAAATGTTTTAGACTATCGAAATTCTCAGCATAATAACTAGTAGCTTCCAGCCATGTTCCCCATCTAGTTATTACTGGAGTGGGAGGCAGTGACAGAGATGGAAATTTTTCCCTGAAAAGAGCTACTCTCAATGGTGCTTTTCTGAAAACTTTTTTAAAAGCTGATACAAGTCTATCAACTTCCGGAAAAGTGTCTCTGATATATTCACAGATTCTGTGGAGAGCATGTGCTACACAAGTAATATGCAGCATATTAGGATATGTTTTGTTCAATAGTCTGCCTGTTTTTAACATATACCCAGCACTATCACTGACAAATAAAAGTATTTTTTCTTTGTACGTGGCGTCCGAATGAAGCATTTTTTGCATATTCTCCTTAATGGTTTCAGCAACTGTTTCCGCATCAACTCTATTTATAACACTTGTTGCTATTACATATGAGTTATAGGGAATAGTTGGATGTAGTACACAAGCTACAACATTTACCACACAGCGTCCTAACATATCCACCGTTTCGTCGGCGCTTATCCATATGTATTGATTTAAAAGATGGCTTCTAATGCGTTCTACTGTTCTCGTATAGCACCTAGAAACATAATATTTGCGTAAAGTTGATTCATCAGGAACATTTCGACCAGTATATTTTTTCAGAAATGTCTTCAAAATTGGATTGTTCAATTTAAATAATGGAATATTAGCTGCCATAAAAGTTTCACAGAGTTCTTCGTTAAAATTGTCAGATTCCACCGGGTTCAATTTTTTTTCGTGCTTTAACGATCCTACGTGACGTTTTACGGTTGATTTATTGCAATTTTTCAATAACGTTTCACACACTTCACAATAAATTTCGGAATCACCGGCAATGTACATACAATCAGTATGGTCCTCAATTCAACTCGCCATTGTTTCACGATGCCATTCTCGACGCTCTTCCATTGTCTGAATATGTAAGAATATTCTAGATCCAAATAAACGAAATTAAATAACAAAATTTTATGCACACTTACGTGAAAATAATTGGAAGATGTTGCTTAAATGAAAAGAAAAGGAATGTACGTGCTATTTCTCTTACGAAATACGATAAACTTATTTATTTTATATACGTACACGACACCACTGAAAACACTATATTCTCCGAATACAATAGCTGGGTTGTCCATTGTTATCGCTGCGTGACCAGGTGGCCGAGTAAGTCAATCAAATACTTCATTGAATTACGCCGGGATGTACTGAGCGACGTTATACACAATTCCAATTGCCGATTGCGTTTTATGGAAATTGCATCCGTTCTCTAGTTATGACTAATGTCTCAATCTTAATGGCAACTATGTAGAAAAATAGCTAAAAGTAGAGTAGCTTTAACTTGTATATTAATAAATTTTCACGCATTGAGATTTTTTTAATAACGAAACGGAAGTTACTTTAGGAATCGCCCGCGTATATATTGTACTACAAAAACATTTAAATTAAAAAAATACATAATTTTTTTTTTTAGGTTTATCTGATATTCACATGTATTTTGTGTATATATTAAATATGTAGGTTAATTTTCTTTGTTTATCAAATTTTGTTCGATTTCCCAATTTCGCCGTAAAATCTGTTATTTTTAATGACAACTACAATAACTACTTTATATATACTTGATTTACTGAAAAAAAATGTAACCATTTTCTAGATTCGAGAAAGAATATTTCAGTAAATGAACAAACAGTAATGTTTTTGTTCCTATATTCCCAGCTACTAACTACTACTACTAAAGTTGTATTTATAAAGTTTTTAATTTTATTTATATAATTGGAAAACATACGGGTGGTGATCTATCTATCTAAAATTACGAAATACATATTTATTAATTAATTTTATTTATATATGTAATTGGAAAACAAATGGGTGGTGATCTATAAAATTACGAAATACATATGTATTTGTTGAAAAGTTGTATTTTTAAAGTTTTTAATTTTATTTCTATAATTGGAACATTTTTATTTGTTCATTTTGTCGTTCAAGTTGAGTAAAGGCGTATTAATATTGACTAGCAATAGTTTCTCAAGGTTTTCTTCTGTCAATTTTGTTCTCTTTGAATTAAGTACATCCTTATAAATAGAAAACGTCCTTTCTACATCGCAACTGGTTATAGGTGCATACTGGAAATATTCTTTTATTTCTTCATATTTAGCCGTTAGATTTTTGTGGAATTGTCTCCATACATAATTGCTACAATGTAATTAAATCTGGATTTCTATTAAGAATTGCTTCAAACTTTTGCCGAAGGCCACATCCGAAGTCACTTGGAATACTTTTCAGATTATTAACAGCCACATCTAATGTGGTTAATCCGTCATTTAATTTGAGATTTCGATTTTCAAAATAAGTGATTAGTTTTGGCAATTTTCCAAAGTGTTCGTGAAGAAAGTACAACTGATTTTTTAAATTTGGGATTTGTGTGAGCTCCTTGCACTCACCAATACTTCTAGCATCCTCCTTTAGCAGTGTTACGAAATGTTTTAGACTATCGAAGTTCTCAGCATAATAACTAGTAGCTTCCAGCCATGTTCCCCATCTAGTTATTACTGGAGTGGGAGGCAGTGACAGAGATGGAAATTTTTCCCTGAAAAGAGCTACTCTCAATGGTGCTCTTCTGAAAACTTTTTTAAAAGCTGATACAAGTCTATCAACTTCCGGAAAAGTGTCTCTGATATATTCACAGATTCTTTGGAGAGCATGTGCTACACAAGTAATATGCAGCATATTTTCTTCGAATTTTTCATAGAAAAAATTCGCCCTCAAGTAGGAATCGAACCCACAACCTCTGGCTTGCCGGACCATTGCTCGACAACTGAGCTGTTGAGGCGTGAATTAGAAACTTTTATGAGGATGCTTTGAGTTACATCAAAGGAAACAGATGTAACTCAAAGCATCCCCATAGAAGTTTCTAATTCAAGCCTCAACAGCTCAGTGGTCGAGCAATGGTCCGGCAAGCCAGAGGTTATGGGTTCGATTCCTACTTGAGGGCGAATTTTTTCTATGAAAAATTCAAATAAAATAGCGTCGTAAAGTGTAGAAAGAATACTAAAGATATTTAAGTAGTTCCTGATTATTTTCTTAGTTTTAACAGCAGCATTAAGTGTATGAAAAAAATTGTAGCGATTTTTGATCGCTCCCTAAGTTTTGCACCTCAAATCAATGATCCTAAATCCTAAATGTAAGCACCAAAATAAAATTTAATTAGAGAAGATACAGTTAAATCTGTTAAATCACACTTCCAAAATAAAACCTCATTCAACGTAACAAACACTCAGGTAAAGAAAAAATATACACACGCCGGACTTGGGCGAGGTTAGTTTGGCATTCGTTTCGGCAGTTCGTCGGACTTCGGCGTTCCTATGGAACGAACTCAGGCGGCGTGGCGTAGTGCATTATTGATTATCATGTCCCACCCTTGGGCTAGAGGGGCAGCTGCTGCGAACCCGAAACTACCCCGTTGCGAAAAATGGGGGGTGCCGCAGTACAAATATCTTCACGGCGGGAAACAAAGGAATACGGACAGCTAACCGTACTGAAAGCGTCAGATGTTTATGCAGCTCAGTCAATGTTATATAAGATTTTCTTGTTTGTAGTAAGTTGCAGTGGTCGAGATGTAATTGAGAAATTTATTTTTTGTGCTTTGACGCTTTTATAAATTAACCCTGTTAGTAGCTGGGAATATAGGAACAAAAACATTACTGTTTGTTCATTTACTGAAATATTCTTTCTCGAATCTAGAAAATGGTTACATTTTTTTTCAGTAAATCAAGTATATATAAAGTAGTTATTGTAGTTGTCATTAAAAATAACAGATTTTACGGCGAAATTGGGAAATCGAACAAAATTTGATAAACAAAGAAAATTAACCTACATATTTAATATATACACAAAATATTCACATGTATTTTGTGTCGTATTTCGTAATTTTATAGATCACCACCCATTTGTTTTCCAATTACATATATAAATAAAATTAATTAATAAATATGTATTTCGTAATTTTAGATAGATAGATCACCACCCGTATGTTTTCCAATTATATAAATAAAATTAAAAACTTTATAAATACAACTTTTCAACAAATAAATATGTATTTCGTAATTTTATAGATCACCACCCGTTCGTTTTCCAATTATATAAATAAAATTAAATATTTTAGAAATACAGCCTTTCGCCAGTACTGCACTGGGCTTTGCGTCATGTGGTAAGCGTGTCCGTTCTCTAATCATAACACGAAATATCACATTTCTCCATTTCAACACGACTTTATGCGAGGCAAATCAACAGTGATAAATATTATGACTATTTGCCAGTTTATTAATGAGCAGTTTGATACTCGTGAGCAAGTTGACGTTATATATAGTGCTGTTGATATAATTGACCATGGAATTTTATTTAGTAAGTTGTTTGCGTTTGAGTTAAGGCCTTACTCTCTCTTACTTCTTCTACAGTCCTATTTAGCTAATAAATTTGATTATGTTTTCTATAATGGCTATAAATCCTTTTGAGTTGTCGCTGCTATCTGGAATTCCGCAATGTTCACATTTAGGTCCTCTCCTATTTATATTGTTTCTAAATGATCTACTATCGTCTTTATCTTGTTAATTACTTGCCTATGCGGATGATATATGCATATATTCATCCATCAGAACTTCGGATATTGTGTTTCATTTGCAACGGAATTTAAACACTCTCTCTGCTTGTAAATTAAGACTGAACATTAAGAAATACGACAACGTCTTTTACACACAAGTAAATTAATTTTATTACATATCTTGTTATCTATTTTTAAGCATATGCCTTTATTAACCGTAATTAGATCCGTATCTATGTATTTACATTAATTTCGCCTTCAACGAATATTACCTACTGCAAGCAGTATCATCTTTTCGTATGAAATTCGTATATCATAACCCACTTCAAAACGCTTACAAAATAGATGGTACACGCGCATCTGTTATTCTAAATCTAAAAGAGAGGAAAAAGAACACATCTTTCCGCGTTACACAAAAAGGCCTTCTTCAAACTCATCCACCAGAAACAATCTAATTGACTGCTTTCATGCTAGAAGACCGGTTACCCTTCCAGATCATGCCGAAGTTGCCCCGGGTAAAAATTGTACAGTCATGTAAAAGTACTCTCGAGTGATTTAACCCCGTTGCCCGTGGGATACGTAGGAAACTTACCCGTTTTAAAGGCGTAGCAGGCCAATTAAGGGTGCTCGGTGCGCATTCAACCACCCCCATGGTGTAGTCGCAGCAGATTCCCCTAATACATAGGATACATGTTATATACACACTTACTAGACAATAATGACTATTAACCTTAATATACTGAAGTGATTTCTATGATTTATCACGTCGAAGTTTAACGTATCAGTTTATAAATTAATTTCAATTTGAAATACAATTTAAATTTTCTAGTAGAAATTAATTTTTCTCGCTGCCACTTTTGTAAATTGACATTACATTGAGCAAAAGTCGACAATAATGGAAAGTAAATCAATCAGGTGGCCAAATAAGTAGTATTTAAGATTGTATCTACGACGCTAAGAAATAAGTAATTAAACAATTTACTAAAGAAAACACTCGGTATGTTTGTTTCACAAAATATATTTATTTAATCTCTAACATATGTTTCGCCTTTTCAGGCATTATCAAAGAGTTATTTTTAAAAACTAAAATAGAAAGTACACTTCCACCACTATTTATGAGTTTTTAAGAGACTTTATTATGGCATCAATGGTCGGGGTGTTGAAGAAATCCAGCTGCGTGTTTGTTACATGTCTATTAAGATTTATGGCTTTTTTAATTTCTAATATTTCGAGGAAGTCAAGTCTCTTTCCTTTATTGCAAGTATGTAAAAGTTTAAAATTACTAGTATTAAACAAGTGTGTATTTTCAATGCAGTGTTCGGAGAATCCTGTATTCATTTTACCACAAAGAATAGAACTTCTATGCTCTTTGATCCGTTCTTTTATTGAGCGTTCTGATTGGCCGATGTATATCGCATCACAATCACTGCAACTTAATTCGTACACACCTGACTTATCACACAATTCTGTTTTTTCTTTATTATTAACTAAAATATTTCCTAGATTGACTTTATTCACTTGGATGACATTTAACCCAAATTTATTCAGTTTATTAGAAACTTTATTGCTAACCCCAGGTATATAGTTGAGTATGTGAAATGTTTTATTCGTTTTTGTATATGTGTGCCCGTAGTAAAAATTCTTCATAAGGACAGTGCGTTGTTTTTTGATAATCATTTTATCTATAAATTCTGTTTTATATCCGTTGTTTCTAGCTATTGTTTTTATGGTGGTTACTTCTTTTTCGTAATTCTCATTATTTAAAGGGAAATTAATCAGTCTATGTATAAAACTATGAAACGCTGCCATTTTTATATTCCATGATTGACTAGAATTAGCCGGGATTACTGTATCCGTTGTAGTGGGTTTTCTAAATATATCAAACTCGAATCGTTTATCCATTCTTGTTAATTTTAAGTCTAAAAAATTTAGCATTCCGTCTAACTCTTTTTCTATAGTGAATTGTATTTTATTGCTAAGAGAATTTAAATAAACTTAAATAAAATAACAATAAAATACAATTCACTATAGAAAAAGAGTAGACGGAACGCTAAATTTTTTAGACTTAAAATTAACAAGAATGGATAAACGATTCGAGTTTGATATATTTTGAAAACCCACTACAACGGATATAGTAATCCCGGCTAATTCTAGTCAATCATGGAATATAAAAATGGCAGCGTTTCATAGTTTTATACATAGACTGATTAATTTCCCTTTAAATAATGAGAATTACGGAAAAGAAGTAACCACCATAAAAACAATAGCTAGAAACAACGGATATAAAACAGAATTTATAGATAAAATGATTATCAAAAAACAACGCACTATCCTTATGGTGTATATAAGTTAACATGTGAAGATTGTAATAAGGTATACATAGGACAGACGGGGAGGACATTCAAAATTAGGATGAAAGAACACGAGAGAAGCCATAAAGAAAAGAAAACAGATTCAACTTTCGCAAGTCATTGCATAGATATCAATCATAGATTTAATATAGATTTCAAAATTTTACACATTCAAGAAAAAAGTAAAAAACTTAACCTGTTAGAAAACTTAGAAATTAATAGATACAATAGTTTAGGATTAGCTTTAAATGACCAACTAGATTTAAACAACTCCCCTCTATTCAATTTAAGATTGTAAAAATTTTTCCACCACCATTTCCCCAATAATTTTCACATAAATATTCAAACTTGTATTGTACATATTCAGTATTTCATCCACCTGATGAAGCCATTGTATGGCGAAACAATATTGTAGTGGTATTTACAATAAAATAATTTTTGAAACTAGAAGTTTAATTACTTATTTCTTAGCGTTATAATGAAGTTTCAACAAGTATCTCCTTCGTCAATTAACTATTGTATCTACGAATTAATCAGTTACTGCTGTGTTGTCTTCAACCGCAGGCCCTCGAGATGAGCTTCCAGTGATTCCTTATGAAATTCTGCTGCCCGTTTATATTTTATAATTTAACGAGTCTTTCACATATCCTTGTGCAACTGTAGAGGATTTCCATCCGTCATGTCTTTTTGTTAGCCAGCAAAGTACTGAATCTTCCAGATTCAGAAATTTGTTGCGGTTTATTATTTGAAATATCTTATAAGCCATATCGTGCATAAGTCTGTAATATGTTTGTAAGCATTTTTGAGATCTCAATATACGTATATATTATTTTTTTCTGAAATAGTATACCGTCTGATAATTTACCGGGCCGTTCAAAACTTTTGGTTTAATTATGCCAAGCTTTTATGTACATTTTATCATGGTTTAACTGTGGTGTATTAATTTCTAGTAACTTTAACTTAAATATACATATACAGGGTGTTTTAGGATTAAATTTAAAAAAAATTAAAATTTGCATTCAGGGCACCAAAATAAGAGAAAAACTTCCTATGAAACTGTATCTGAAAATACTTCGTTAAATACTTACAGTCCTTCAAAGATAAGGGTCTAAATCCAGTTTTTATAATTTTTGTCAAATTTTGAAACAGACACAAACGAAACATATTTGGTAATTGTGACCAGAAACATTCAAGTTTCGTACTAAAATTAGAACCTAATTAGCAAGTTTGAGTTACTGGGTATTACCTATGACCTTAAAATTCGTTTCAAGTACATGAGTGAGTGATTTATGTCGATTTAAAAATGGCATATTTCCTCAATTCGAGATCTAGGATTCGAATTACTGGAACACTCGCCTAATTCCACAGACTTAGTCCCCACAGACTATTATCTCTGTTCTCTCGATTGAAAAAAAGTTTAAAAGGACGTCAGTTTTTGTGTAACGAAGAGGTAATAGAATCTGTGGAGGGTTGGTTTGCAGACCAAGAAGAAACTTTTTTTAGAAGGGTTAAAGGCGTTGCAGGATCGCTGTATTAAGTGTATTAATTTAAGAGGAGACTATGTTTAATAATAAAATATTCCAAGTCCCAACTTTAAATAGTTTCAATAGGAGGCTGAGAATACAGCAATACCTCGCATAGTCCGGCTTCGAACAGTCCGAATTCACTATAGTCCGGTTTAAAATTTTAAAAAATTTAAAATTATGCGATATGAAATTTCATTTTTTCTGGGGTTCCCCGTTGTGTATGTATGTACCTAGACTGAATGAGAATGTAAACTCCGTATAAAGTTTCGGTGGTTCCCCTTTCAACGCCGTAATGTATTAACTATGAAGTCGTACATATATTGTATGTAGTGTGCCCATAAACAGTGGATGTTCTATTAGTTATCGATGTGTAAATCTACAGTAAAATTCATTTGTGATACAAAATTAGATAGATCTGAATTCCATTAAAATAAAAATGAGTGCAAAAAGAAAACGTGAAAGTGATTCTGCCATCAACAAACGTAAATGGCTTACTTTAGAACAAAAGCTCGATATAATCAAGCTTCACGAAGAAGGTGCATCCTTTGCTAAAATAGGCCGTGACAAAGGAATGGATGAGTCATCAGTTCGAAAACTTATCAAAAAAAAAAGATCAATACAAATCGCAAGGTATGGCTACGGCTTCTTATTTGTCAAGAAAAGTGACAAAACAAGAAGCGCTCGAATGGTAAATATGGAACGACTATTATCCATATGGATCGAAGACTTAAATCAAAAGCGAGTTCCGCTTAGTCAAATGGAAATTCAAACCAAAGCACTAAGTCTTTACAACGACTTAAAGACTACTGATGAAGTAGAAGGCGAAGGTCAGGAAACAAGTGAAAATTTTACAGCAAATCGTGGGTGTTTTTTTCGTTTTAAGCAACGAACTGGTATCCACAACGTTCGCATTGTTGGTGAATCTGCCAGTGCAGATAAAGAAGCTGCATTAAGATATCCGAAGGAATTGAGTGAAATCATACTGAAAGGTGGTTATAAAGATGAACAAATATTTAACGTAGATGAAACGGGGTTATTCTGGAAAAAGTTGCCGTCACGCACTTTTATAGCAGCCAATGAAAAGTCATGCCCTGGCTATAAAGTTTCAAAGGACCGTCTCACACTGTTATTATGCGGAAATGCAGCAGGCGATTTCAAATTAAAGCCCATGCTTGTATACCGAGCAGATAATCCTAGAGCTCTTAAAAATGTAGCAAAAAATGATCTCCCAGTGTTGTGGCGTTCAAATAAAAAAGCATGGGTCACAAAAACTTTATTTGAAGATTAGTTCACCAACTACTTTTGCCCTGCAACGAAACGTTATTGTAACGAAAAAGGGTTAGATTTTAAGATTTTACTGATCTTAGATAACGCCCCAGGTCATCCGACTAGTCTTTCGGAATTAAATGAAAATGTACAAATAAGTTTTCTTCCGCCAAATACGACGTCGTTGATCCAACCTATGGATCAAGGTGTCATTGCGACATTATAAGGCGTATTATTTGCGCCGCACTTTTTCCCAAGCCATTAAAGCTACAACAGGAGAAAGCGCACCTACTTTAACGGAATTTTGGAAAAGCTATAACATCAGAAACGTTATCGAAAATATAAGCGAAGCATGGCATGAATTAACAGCAAGCAATATGAGAGCAGTGTGGAAACATATCATGCCACATTGTGCAAATGATTTCATTGATTTTGAAACTCATTTTGCTGAGGTAACTATTATCATAGTGGAAATTGGACAGCAGCTCGGTTTTGAAGAGTTAGATTCCGCAAACGTAATTGAGTGCATTGAATCGAACACTAATGAATTGGATAATGAAACACTTATTAACATAGATGAACAACGAGCTTATGAAGAACAGGAGGATAACTTAGACAACGACGATAGTGTTGAAGTTCCTACAAGGGAATTAACAACTGAACAACTATCAAAAATTATTGTAATGGTTGAGAACGTAACGGAGCATAGTAAGGAAGTTGATCCCAATATCGAGCGTAGCCTTACAGTTTGCCGAACAATAAACAATGCAGTTCGGTGCTACAGAGAAATTTATGAAGAGAAAAAATCGAAGAAAACGGTGCAGACATCCATATTGCAATTTTTAGACAATACAAAATGAATTTTTTATACACACAATTATTTTTAATAAAGACATTTGGATTTACTTACTGAGGGACGCATTTCTTTGAACCAATTGCCAATTTTTGTATATGTATATCTAATTCCTCGATTAGTCCGATTTCAAAAAGTCCGGGAAGTCCGTGGAACCAGTTATCCGGACTATGCGAGGTATTGCTGTATACCAATACCTCCTTGTATACAATGGAGTTTATGAGAACAACGCTATATGGTACTATGATTGTATCAGGTCTTGGATACGCAAATTAAACATAATAACAATTTATAACCAAGTTTACCAATTATAGTTATAAAATCCTTTAATCCACCATGGTAATTTTGTATATTTATAACTTACGAGTTAAATAAGACCGTAAATAGACTTCTAATTTAAAAACAATTTTCCATATTCTACCAATTTAGTTCCACCATTGTAACATCGTGAGAAAAAAGTTATAAAATTTTTCCCAGTCATGCATAATACCAACACGTGTTCCTCACTCATTATTGTCCTGGATAGTTTCAAGTCTTCGTCAAGTGGTAATTGCAAATTTGCTTTTTCGAATTGATTTGTCACCGTCATGTAGTCGCAGATAGCGCAACGCCAATTTAACGTTGTTTCTTCGGCCTTTGCTTGTGTGTTTGTGTGTGTATATATAAATCGTCACACATATGGGATTGACGCTTCAAATAATGCACAGCATGATGTATCAATTTATCTTGCAGATGGCATGCACTGAACACAAGAGAGTAGTCCCGATGAAATAAATACCGCGAGAATGGCGATTTCGTATTTAATTCTTTGAATCGGAGCCGATGGCGATGCTGATATGTTTGTTATTTGGTACCGTTAATTATGGAGTTTAGTAAATCTCAAGTTTTAAAATAGAGTCGCGAATGTGTTTTTTGTATTGTGTTGTTTCGCTATATATATATATATATATATATATATATATATATATATATATATATATATATATATATAGCGAGGCTTTGCAGCTTTAATGCCGCTTCTCGCATCCTATGCGCCAACGCTCCTTATCTCTCCAGTCTCCCTCCTGCAGATCTCGTTCTTTCATCTCTTTATGTATATTTTGTGCCCATCTTTTCCATGGTCTTCCCCGTTTGTTTCTTCGTGGAGGAATCCATTCCCATACTTTTCTGGGAATCCTTTCGTCACTCATGCAACGCAGGTGGCCGTACCACTTTAGCTGTTTTTCATTTATTGTGTCCAAGATAGTATCTGTAGCCCTCATTCTTTCTACAGCATCGTCTCCAATAAGACATCTTTGCTGAAAGTATTTTCTGATTGATGATTTTATTCATGACCCACACCTCCGACCCATACGTCATAACCGGTTCAATTAGTGTTTTTCTTTGTTTTTTTTTTGTCAAGTTATTATTCCACAGGATCGGATGCAGTGCTCTAGTCATATTCTTTCCTCTACCTATTTTCTTCAATATGTCCTTCTCATCCCTCCCATCTTCGCAGAAGGTGACCCCAAGATATTCATACTCCTTTACATTTTTTATTACTCCACTTTCCAATTTCAAATCTTGTCCCCTTCCTCCTATAACCATATACTGGGTTTTTTCCGTATTTACTTCTAAGCCCCATTTATTGTATTCTTCTATGAGTCTAGTAAGCATATATTCCATGTCTTGTTGGTCTTCAGCAATTACTACTTGGTCGTCTGCGAAGAGAATTGTGTATAGACGGCTACTTTCCAGATGTATCCCCATGGGGCTGCATTTCCTACTCCAATGCTTTAGAGCCGCTCTTAAGTAGATTTTGAAAAGGGTAGGGGACAAGCAGCAACCCTGTTTCACGCCTTTTGTTGGTTGGAAGGGTGCAGATGTCTGCTTTCCGACTTTGACCACGGCTTGATTTTCTCTGTAGAGGATTTTTATGGCGTTTATATAATCTTTATTTATGCCTTGTTCTTCCAGTGTAATCCACAATTTCTGAAGAGGGACGGAATCAAATGCCTTTTTTAGATCTATGAATGTAATATGGAGTTCTCTATCTTTTATTATGCTCTTTTCTGCTAGATGTCTTAGGGTGAATATATTGTCCGTACAGGATCTTCCCGGTCTAAAGCCACTTTGTTCTTCTATTTCTCTGATTTCTTTCTCTATTCTAGCTTTAAGGATTCTTCCATACAGTCTACCAGTGGATGAAGAGATGCTTATACCTCTATAGTTCCCACATTTGTTTCTGTCGCCCTTCTTATTTATTGAATTTATGTGGGAGATTGTCCAGTCATGGGGTATGTCTTCTCCAATTAGACATTTATTAAATATACGACATATTATTTCTCATTTTCTGTAACTCCTTTTTTACTTCTTCTACCGCAATCTCCTCTATTGTATGTTCTTTTACTTTTCCATTTTTTAAGCCAGTGTCTAAATATTCTTGTCTCTTCTCTATCAGTAGATCACTGTAGTAGTCTTTCCATACTTCTGTTTTTATAGGGTTGATTTTTCTTATTTCATTTGTATTTTTCCTTAAGTTGTTTATTGTTGTCCAAGCTGCTCTGGACTTAGATCCACCTACCATTGAGCTTATTTGTGCACATTTGTTGTTCCATGCTTCATTTTTAATCTTTTTTATGTCCTTCTTAACCATGTACTTGTATCTGTTATATTGTTTTCAATCTTCTTCCTCTTTGGTAGCCAACCATTTGAGATATAACTTCTTTTTTCCTTCTACCAATTCGACTAGTTCGTCTGACCACCAGAAATCTCTTTTTTTTCTCTCTTTTATTCCTAAAGCTTCTAGGGCTGTCTCATGTAGTTTTTGTTTTAGAGTTTCATACATTTCGTGCACTGTTCCAGTATTTTATTCGTCAAGTTTTCGAGCCAATCGTAATTTGTATAAAAAGCTAGTGGATTCATTTTTAAGACTATCTAAATTATAGACTTTTGGTTTTTCAGTATTTTGGGTCTGATCACGTTTCCCTTTCTTGTTGTTTTCATATTTTATATCCATAATAGATTTGACCAACAAATGGTCTGATCCACACTCCGCTCCTCTCATCCCTTTTACGTCAAAAGTTCTTATTATCGAATTCTGATTTATAACGATATAGTCTAATGTTGATCTTAATTCTTTCGTTTTCTGGATCCAAGTATATTTATTAATATCTTTATGTTGAAAGAACCCATTTAAAATTTTCAGGGAGTGACCTTCACAGAGCTCTATCCATCTTGTTCCGTTATCATTCACCACATCTTCCCCGTGTTGTCCAATAATTTTGCTGTCAAGGGCTTTACCGGCCCTTCCGTTAAAATCACCTAACATTATAATTTCTTTTTTGTTTTTAGATTTATCTAATTCCTCTGCTAGTTTATCAAAAAATCCTTCTTTTATCGTTTTTTCAGCGTCGTCAGTGGGTGCGTAAATTCCATTGATTCTCACTTTTCTTCCTTTAAGTTCTAAGTCAACTGTTAGTATTCTTTCATCAATCGGGTTCCAGCTCACTATGCTTGTTTCTAGTTTCTTCTTTACAGCTACTATCACACCAGACTTTGCTCTTTCTGTTTTCTCCACTCCGCTTCAAAAGTATATGTATTCATCCACATACTTGTTACCTCGTCCTTTCTTTTTCGTCTCAGTGAGTACAGCAATGTCAATATTGTATGAGTGACGCTCTCTAAAGACCTGGCTTTCTTTTGTACTTATCCCTCTAATGTTCCAGCATCCTATATTCATTTGCCCTTTTCTTTGCTTTTGTCTTTTCCGTGAGATCCGTCCTGGTTCCGAGGCTGCGCGCTTGAATTTTTAGCAGTACTTTTTTTTACGCATGACAGAGAGCTGGTCTGTCGATACAACCCTCCTCACTTTACCCGGACTTGGGACCGGCTGAGACAATTTTGGAGCTACTCAATCCACCCCTCCATTGCCCAGGTGGAGTGTTTGGTTTAAAGCAATATTTATATCGGATTATACACGGAAATTTTTAGAAAATCAAACAAGGATTATTATCCATTAATATTTCCACATCAATACATTTAAAAAGTGCATAATATTCCTCTATTTATTCTATTGTTAAAATGTACTTATCTCCATATCAGCACGGCTTTGTCAGCAAGCGCTCAACCATGACTAATTTGTGTCAGTTTACTTAACTGATATCAAACGCGTTAGACTCTAGAAAGCAGGTCGATGTTCTGTATACCGACTTCTCGAAGGCCTTCGATCGTATTGATCGTTCATAGTTTCCTGATAAACTTATGCACTTTGGATTTGATGGCTCGATCATTAGATTCTTCCAATCTTACCTTTCCCAGCGATCGCAGTATGTTTTTTACAATAGTTATTCGTCAGCTAATTATACCGTCTGTAAACGTGGTAAGTTAACGACACTGATGCGCAAGAATTTACTTCCCCGATATGTTTATTCAATTTATAGTGTAGCATTTGATTGGATAAGCAATAGGAATAGATCAAAAGTAGGTGTGGTATACAAATACGTATTGTAACCCTCTTCGACGTATCTGATCAGACTGGGCACAAACACGGGGGGCGCCTGGTATGGTACCTCCCTTCTCTCTTATCTAGTGTACTGGTGGGGTATCGTTTACGTCTCCACTGTTAACTCACCACGTTTACAGACGGTATAGCTACTTCCTGAGTACCGCAAGGTTCCAATTTTAGCCCATTGCTATTCAATCTTTATTAATAACATTGAGCATAGTACTTCTTCGGATAAATTACTTTTTGCGGATCATCTTAAAATGTTTCCGAGTAATTTCTTGCTTGGAAGATTGGAATTTGTTTCAGTGGGATCTTGAAAATGTGTGAAAGTTGAACAACCTTCCTCAAAATAGGAGTGCAGAGTAATATCTTTCACCAGAAGATCTGAGAGCATTGTTTTTAATTACCAACTACATAATGTGAAGTTTTATTGTGGAATTTTCTTGATTTATATCAACAGCTAGAGGAGCATATTGGTGTCTGTAAATGTAGCTGTAGTTGTATCTTTTGAAGTTGGACCATCGCTGGTGTATAATAATGTGATGTGAGTCATTGGCCGCTCGCGTCAGATGGTGATGTCACCCACCCAACACACCGTTAGAGGCCGGAAGCTTCGAGAAGATAAGCGAAGAACCCGGATTATTCGAGACCTTCCTCCTTATATATATATATATATATATATATAGGGTTCAAACGCAAGAAACGGACATTCAACCAACGTAGTGTATATTTATTATCGTTAGTTTTATTTAAACGAACCAGTACAATAAATACAGAATAGAACAGGGGGCATTGCCTTGGGGCACACCCATTCTTATTTATTTCAATTTATAATATATGTATTATAAAAATTATTATCTACCAATCCGCACATTCCCCGTCAAAAATTAATGCCGGATTCGTTTTCTACGCACTCGATTTAGTTTATAAAAAATTCAACACTAATATTTGACGTGTTCTCCAAACTGACTAAAAAATCGAAAATTTTCGAAAGGGTACCCCTTCAAAAATTGTCAATTTTCATCATGTCACCGATTTCATTGCAATTTGGTATTCCTACGTACTTTTGCCTCCTAAAAACTATCGTGATATTTATATTCCAGTAAAACACATAGTTTACCCTAATGAGTCAGTAATGGTTTCGTTCTAAACCCTACATTTCACCATATTATAAAAATTATTATCTACCAATCCGCACATTCCCCATCAAAATTAATGCCGGATGCGTTTTCTACGCACTCGATTTAGTTTATAAAAAATTCAACACTAATATTTGACGTGTTCTCCAAACTGACCAAAAAAATCGAAAATTTTCGAAAGGGTACCCCTTCAAAAATTGTCAATTTTGAGCATGTCACCGATTTCATTGTAATTTGGTATTCCTACGTACTTTTGCCTCCTAAAAACTATCCCGATATTTATATTCCAGTAAAACGCATAGTTTACCATAATGAGTCAGATATGGTTTCGTTCTAAACCCTACATTTCACCATATTATAAAAATTATTATCTACCAATCCGCACATTCCCCGTCAAAATTAATGCCGGATTCGTTTTCTACGCACTCGATTTAGTTTATAAAAAATTCAACGCTAATATTTGACGTGTTCTCCAAACTAACCAAAAAAATCGAAAATTTTCGATAGGGTACCCCTTCAAAAATTGTCAATTTTGAGCATGTCACCGATTTCATTGTAATTTGGTATTCCTACGTACTTTTGCCTCCTAAAGACTATCCTGATATTTATATTCCAGTAAAACGCATAGTTTACCTTAATGCGTCAGATATGGTTTCGTTCTAAACCCTACATTTCACCATATTATAAAAATTATTATCTACCAATCCGCACATTCCCCGTCAAAATTAATGCCGGATTCGTTTTCTACGCACTCGATTTAGTTTATAAAAAATTCAACGCTAATATTTGACGTGTTCTCCAAACTAACCAAAAAAATCGAAAATTTTCGATAGGGTACCCCTTCAAAAATTGTCAATTTTGAGCATGTCACCGATTTCATTGTAATTTGGTATTCCTACGTACTTTTGCCTCCTAAAAACTATCCCGATATTTATATTCCAGTAAAACGCATAGTTTACCTTAATGAGTCAGATATGGTTTCCTTCTAAACCCTACATTTCACCATATTATAAAAATTATTATCTACCAATCCGCACATTCCCCGTCAAAATTAATGCCGGATTCGTTTTCTACCCACTCGATTTAGTTTATAAAAAATTCAACACTAATATTTGACGTGTTCTCCAAACTGACTAAAAAATCGAAAATTTCCGAAGGAGTACCCCTTCAAAAATTGTCAATTTTCATCATGTCACCGATTTCATTGCAATTTGGTATTCCTACGTACTTTTGCCTCCTAAAAACTATCGCGATATTTATATTCCAGTAAAAGACATAGTTTACCCTAATGAGTCAGTAATGGTTTCGTTCTAAACCCTACATTTCACCATATTATAAAAATTATTATCTACCAATCCGCACATTCCCCATCAAAATTAATGCCGGATGCGTTTTCTACGCACTCGATTTAGTTTATAAAAAATTCAACACTAATATTTGACGTGTTCTCCAAACTGACCAAAAAAATCGAAAATTTTCGAAAGGGTACCCCTTCAAAAATTGTCAATTTTGAGCATGTCACCGATTTCATTGTAATTTGGTATTCCTACGTACTTTTGCCTCCTAAAGACTATCCTGATATTTATATTCCAGTAAAACACATAGTTTACCTTAATGAGTCAGATATGGTTTCCTTCTAAACCCTACATTTCACCATATTATAAAAATTATTATCTACCAATCCGCACATTCCCCGTCAAAATTAATGCCGGATTCGTTTTCTACCCACTCGATTTAGTTTATAAAAAATTCAACACTAATATTTGACGTGTTCTCCAAACTGACTAAAAAATCGAAAATTTCCGAAGGAGTACCCCTTCAAAAATTGTCAATTTTCATCATGTCACCGATTTCATTGCAATTTGGTATTCCTACGTACTTTTGCCTCCTAAAAACTATCCTGATATTTATATTCCAGTAAAACACATAATTAACCCTAATGAGTCAGATATGGTTTCGTTCTAAACCCTACATTTCACCATATAAAAATTATTATCTACCAATCCGCACATTCCAGGTCAAAATTAATGCCGGATTGGTTTTCTACGCACTCGATTTAGTTTATAAAAAATTCAACACTAATATTTGACGTGTTCTCCAAACTGACCAAAAAATCGAAAATTTTCGAAAGGGTATCCCTTCAAAAATTGTCAATTTTCATCATGTCACCGATTTCATTGTAATTTGGTATTCCTACGTACTTTTGCCTCCTAAAGACTATCCTGATATTTATATTCCAGTAAAACACATAGTTTACCCTAATGAGTCAGATATGGTTTCGTTCTAAACCCTACATTTCACCATATTATAAAAATTATCATCTACCAATCCGCACATTCCCCGTCAAAATTAATGCCGGATTCGTTTTCTACCCACTCGATTTAGTTTATAAAAAATTCAACACTAATATTTGACGTGTTCTCCAAACTGACCAAAAAATCGAAAATTTTCGAAAGGGTATCCCTTCAAAAATTGTCAATTTTCATCATGTCACCGATTTCATTGTAATTTGGTATTCCTACGTACTTTTGCCTCCTAAAGACTATCCTGATATTTATATTCCAGTAAAACACATAGTTTACCCTAATGAGTCAGATATGGTTTCGTTCTAAACCCTACATTTCACCATATTATAAAAATTATCATCTACCAATCCGCACATTCCCCGTCAAAATTAATGCCGGATTCGTTTTCTACCCACTCGATTTAGTTTATAAAAAATTCAACACTAATATTTGACGTGTTCTCCAAACTGACCAAAAAATCGAGAATTTCCGAAGGGGTACCCCATCAAAAATTGTCAATTTTCATCATGTCACCGATTTCATTGTAATTTAGTTTATATATTGCAGAAGGTCAATTAAATATTTTAAAATAACGCGAACCTTAGCCACATACTTATTTTCATATAAAAATAAAATAAAATCCATCCTTATGTAATTTTATTACTGGCATTTCGTTTATTTATGTATTTACCATATTTTCACAATCGGCGTTTATCAATTCTTGACGATATCCTAGCATAAGTAGGTACATTACATAGTCCAGTACATGTATAATTTAAGTTTTTCCCATAACAATTACCTTCCATTAAATTAACAAACAAATTGGTTGTAATTATTGACTGAAAACCACCAATAACGGTTAAGCCATAATCACTGCCCAAGCATCTATGTATTCATGCCCAACGAATAAAAAGAATATATATCTTCTAATATGTATGCATGGATGCTTATGAAGAAGCATATGTGTTTAGTTCGACCTAATTGATATACTAGTTGAAATGAGGCAGAAAGAGCGGACAAACTGTAAGGCGTGTACTGGTTGGAATTGTAATGAGAATGTAGCATATTAAAGATGGCGGGACTTTTGCTTAAGTGTTAGTTAATACTGTAGTTGTGAAATTTTGTATTTTACACATTAATTGTGAGAAAATTGATTCGTTTTCCGCGGTAGTTTAGAATAGATTGTGTGTAGATTTTCGTCGTTGTCTCCATTGAAGAATTTTTTTTGACACTAGCCGTTAATGAATTGGATTTGGTTGACGTTTCGATGACCATACCACCAACTCGTCTAGAATTCATCTAAAGACAATCTTTAGAAAATTGTGGAACTTCTGGCTTGTAGGTTTTCGCGGTCGTTGTCCATCATTGCTTCTGCGATTCCGGGCTGAAATTACATCCTTGGCACTGTTTTCTTCTTGGGCGACGTTTCGTGCACTGTTGAAAGGGACATCTTCACAGCTGCTACCGCTGTTGCTGCACTGAAACCGAGTTTTCTTGAGTCAGTCATCATTTAGAAAAACAATCAAGGACTAGTACAATGACAAGGAATAATGCCCTCCTGTTATTCAACGGTTTATTTTATAGTCCATAGCTCAAATCTCGTATTATTCGAGAAGCTCTTTCTAGGAGGTCCGGAAGACTTGATGACGTGTTCGGCGGGTGATATCACTACCAAATTATCGCTTCCCTGACGTATGGTCAAATGACTGACATCACAATATTTACCAAAAATGGCCAATGCATGGAAATTCGACCAGTTACTGACGACATCTCGACGAAAAAAAAAACGAATTAACTTTTTAATGAATCAAATTAGAAATTTTGACACAGCATCTCCCAGCTTTATAGTATATTATCTCTCTATTCATTTCTGTTCTTCATATACTTTCAATCAGCGTACTTTTGTACGAAAGCGCATCGTCTTTATTTACGCCAAAAGGCAAACCAACCACGGTCGTAATTAAGAACGGGCATTAGGGCGGAGATATAGAAACAGTTAAGAGTAAATTACTGTGTGAATCTATGTTAAGCAGTTTGCTTTTTAAGTATATACACTTAAGCGTACGTACCTGACTGCCTACTGTTGGAAAGACGATAATAATGACGGTAATGATGATGAGTTTGTTGACAATGAAGTCGAATACAAATTGATTGATTCCGCATGTGGGGCATCAACTGTAATTAAACAGATGTTACGCGATTAGCTTTCTAGTTGTGTTTATTTTGTAAGAGATAGATGGTAAAAAAATGAATTATTGTTCATCGATGTGAGAAGGAAGGCCTTTTCATTATTTAGAAGGTCTTTGTCAGATCAAGTTCAGTTCATATAGATTACAATTAATATTAATCTGGGTTGTAATTTACGCGCATGTTGTCTATAGTTTCCTCTCGATTTTTAGTCTGACACAACGTCCTTAGCACTGCTTCTTATTTATCGACGTTTTGTCAACTCTTGCAATATCTTCAGAGTTACTACCGTTAGGGTTACTACTGTCAGGGTTGACGTTGTTGCACTGAAACTGGAAGTCTGTCTGTTTTAGATTGAGTTTTATGTGAATTATTTCGAGTAGTCTAAAATGCTTTGAGCTTCAACCACGTTCTTAATTTTTTCAAAATGTTCATGATAGTAAAACCCCGCCCGTGACCATGTACCCCAACGTGTTAGAATCGGCTGTGGTGGCTCAGGGGTATGGGGACACAATTCGTGAAATTTCCGAATACGTTTCGGAGATTTCAGGAATACTGCCTTTGTACTCGATATTAAAGCATTTACGAACATACGATAACATCTACGAACCTGTTCTGCCACAGGGTGTAGAGCATGGAGTTTGCAAGTAATATGTAACAAGTTAGGACAATATTTTCTAAGAGACCGGCCTACAGAACACATGGTTGCGGCACCATCGGTCATAAACATTAATACTTGGTTTTTCGAAAGTTTAAATTTTTTCAAGGTATCTAATAGCACCTCTGAAATTTTTTCGGCATTACATTGTTCTAGTCGTCTGGATGCTAATAAAATTGAAGACGTTGGTTGATGTGGTTCCATATTACGCGCCATCACATTAACTACACATTGTTTTTTGCCAGTTTTGACAGTTGTTTCGTCCACACATAACCACAGTTTTTTATTTTTCAGTTCGGCTTTGATTTTATTTTCAACCTGTTTACGCACCAATGGTAAATTCCTTCGTAACGTTGTCGTGCTCGGTAACGTTTGATTCCCGTATTTATTCCAAAATGAAATAAATGAATCATTACTTAACAAGGTAAACGGCAGTGTACACACAATCATAGTCGCACATAGTTCATGTATAAACTGTTGTCGATTAATTTTGTTATTATTGTGCTTCGAACTGCTTACGTGTTCTTTACAATGTGTTTTTGACCAACACATTAGATACGTATTGCACACTAAACATTTAATTTTTGAGCCATCGTATATTAAGTCCGGGAAATCCATAATAAACTTATTCACTTCGTCTGACAACGGTCGTTTTCTCGATTTATGTGTCGACGACATTTTAATTACGTATGCTTACACTTACATGCAGTCTAAGCAAGTACCAAACACATACTGAATGCTTTTTATTAGTTCTGATGCAATACAATCATCCTCACATCGGCGCACATGGCGCGCACGGAAATTGGTCTGCTCTAGTAATGAGTTACATCTGCGCGATGAACAGCTACACTCGGTGACCGAGGTGGAGAAGAAAGCGACAAAGACAACAAAGAAGGCTAATATGCAATCATATCTGCAGATATAGAAACGTAAGCAAATGAACTTACAGGTAGGTTCAAAATCAATGGAACAGAATAAAATTATGAAACACGCTGATTTGCGACAAAATAAGGAAGTGTTTACAAGCACGTAACAATTATAAGCGTTTATAATTTGAATTTATGTATGACAAATGTCAGAATTTGTTTTCTAAAGCTTTGCATGGGCACCAATCTTTGATTACTTAATTACTTTAAAAACAGCCTACTATAATGACGAAAGTTTTTGAAGGCACGTTATTTCTCCAATTGTATATGTAATATTTATAATTCGAGTAATTCAAGATTTATTGTCAGTTACATACTTGTTATGCAACAAAATTAAATGGTCTTGTTTGAGACATACTTATGCTATCTCAACGAACATCATCGTCATTTGCTCTAGTCATTAAATGCCATTAAATAATTGTATTTCCAGCTTTTTGCTATCGCTGAAGATAACAACTTAGTTGTCGAAATATGTATGCAGGATTGACATTGTGGTAATGATCTGTTTTTAATTAATTTTTATAGAATAGTCACACAGTCTCTGATTTAATTGTATTTACAATTTTGTCAGAAGATTAGTAATGCAGATTTTATAGAAGGCACAGAAGCGTCGGTCTAGTGCCTTTGTCTATAAATTCGTGTCGTAAATTAATACTCCGTCGTTACTATTATGAGTTTTTGTTATATTAAGTAATATAATAGATATACTCCGTTATCTACTAACACAGTCTTTTCTCTCTTTTTCTTCTCTTTCACGACGCGAGACTCTTTACCTGATCATACTTTATTTCCGCTTCGGCCGCTTTCCTATCCAATTTTGCTCGAACGCGGGGAATTAAAAAAAAAATGGAGCGACCGGATAATCAGGCAGCAAGAGCGGCGCACCGTATCTTTGTACGAAACGAGGAATCGGTGATAATGGAAACGTGGCCCCAATAATCATTGCACCGAAATAATTCGGTCGAAAGCTCCTCAGGATTGCGTTTAATGTGTACTTACATGAAAACGTGGAGCTAATAACGGGAAAAAAGGCTATAATGACGTGTATCGGCCGTATGTTTAATGGTCAAATTAACTCACGAAAGTCCTCTCCGCGGTGTTATTATAAGTTCATATGTTATGTATGTGAGAAAGAAATAAACAGGTTTAACGGAAATATGTATTTTTTATGTGTACGTGTTTGATTATGCAGGTGGATTTGGAAGACGCGATTTGTAATTAAGTTTTTTTGGATCATAAGTGGGTACTATGATAGTGGTACTATGGGTATATACGAGGGAAAGTCAGTAATTAGGTCACAAAAAGGTATTATAAAAATAATTAGAGAAATAGTTAGCCAAAAACAAGTTTTATTTTTCAACAAAGTCTCCATCTACATTAATACACTTATCCCATCGCTTTATCAATGCCCCAATGCCCGCTGCATAAAAGTGTTTGGGCTGGCGTCTGAACCACGTGCGTACCTCTTGTTAAACATCGTTGTCACCCTCGAAATGTTTGCCGCCAAGATGCTTTTTGAGTGGACCGAACAGATGATAGTCGCTTGGGGCCAGGTCGGGACTGTAAGCCGGATGTTCAAGAAGTTCCCACCCTAATTGCGCAAATCTCGCCTGGGTCAAGTGGGCCGAATGGGGCCTGGCATTATCGTGATGCAGCAATATTCCTCTCGTCAGTAGGCCTGGAGGTTTTCGTCGAATTGCATCCCGAAGCAACAACAAAACTCTACAGTATGATTCAACAGTCACGTTCTCTCTTTTGTTCTGGAAACGGGCTAGGAGCACTCCCTGAGAATCCCAGAACACGGTAAGCATAACCTTACCAGCTGAGGGCACAACCTTAAATTTCTTTGTTGACGGCTGTTTCCATTGCATTGAAGCACGCTTTGTTTCGGGTTGGTAGTGGTGCACCCATGACTCATCACCAGTAACAATCCTGTTAAGCATGTTCTCCCCTTCCACTGTGTATCGAGAGAGGTGTTGCAAGGACAAGCCCATTCGAATTCTTCTGTGTTCCTCGGTCAGTTGTCTAGGTACCCACAGTGCGCAAACTTTTCGGAAATTCAAACGAACGTGCATCAGTTCGTAGGCTAAACCATGAGAACACCCTATTGCAGTTGCTATACCGTCTATTGTTACCAGCCTGTCAGTTCGAATCATCTCTTCCACCCGTCGAAGTGTTGCATCTGTCGAAATCTGAACGGGGCGGCCACTTCGCTGATCGTCAACAACTTTTGAGCGTCCTTGAGAGAATTTCTCGACCCAGCTATATACATCTTTACGCGACAAACACTTTTCACCGTAAACAGGAGACATTTCCTTATGAATATCTTTTGCAGAAAGTCCTTTTACCCAGAAAAAACGCACGTTGCTCTTCCACAGTACAATCTTCGAGCACGGTCGCCATTTTAACTCTGCCTGTGTTCGCGCACACCAACTGTCACTTGAGAATTATAAAGCTGGATTGTGGTGACACCTATTGACAAATAGGGAAACAACTCACTCCTATTTTCAGCTTTCCTACAGCAGTTTGTGACTTATTTTATGACTTTCTCGTAGTTCGGTTCAACTGATTTTAATTTGGCTAAATAGAAAGTACAGTGAAATCTCTCTATAGCGGACACCGATGGTTTCAGCTTTTTTGTCCGGTTGTGGGAGGTATTCGCTTGTGGGATAGGTTAAAATAAACATAAAAAGTAATAAATTAAATTTTTATTGGTCTGTAAACATACGTATTTAAAAAAATTAAAAACAAAACTAGAACATTTTGCTAAGAAAACTAAGAAAACTAAAACTAAGAATAAATAGCATATTATGTATGTATGTACAATAAACTCCATTTGTATCCGAACGGGTTAGAAAAGGATGCAAAACAATACTCAAAACTTTCTTCCATTCTTTCCTTTTATTCTAGTCCGAGTAAATAAGAGACACATAGTTTTATGGCACCCCCTGCGGCGCGTATTTAATGACAAGATAACTTTGACAATAGTGACATCAGAATACAGTTTCTATAATTAACACACACATGAAATCAAGCGTTTCAAAAGTAAAGTAGTATAAAGTTTTAGACAATATTAGTGATTAAAATCTGTTTCGATTTGAATCATTCTTTTTGTTTGTTGGTAAGAGGATATTTAAAAGTAGATAACTTTTTTGAAGTCGGTTTAGCTTTTCTAAAGTGTATTATACCATATGAGCAAAAATTATTTAGATTAGGGATGGGCCATGGTTGGGAGCATCGTTGTCTTTGATAGGTTCAGCCTGTTGTTGGTTCTACATGTTGGTTGCATGTCAGTTTCGATTTAAATTTTTATTTGACATGAATTTAATGTCAGCTTCGATTTGAAGTTTTATGCCACAAGATTTAAAAGTCAGTTTTTTTTAGTTAACCAATATAATTCCAACTACATCAAATAAAATCTGATATTTAATTGGCAACAACAACCTGAACCTATCAAAGACAGTGAACCTCCCAACCATGGCCATCCATTATCTAAATAATTTTTGCTCATATGGTATATGCACACAATACAAGGTGTACCGTGTCGTTATGTTCAAATTTTAGGACTGTAAAGTAGACTTCATTTCATGTAGCAAAAACGCAAAACTTGTATATCCATTTTTATTTGTTTCAAAGTTACAGGTCTATGAATGTGATTGTCAGATCATGAAAAAAAATGTAATCCCAAAGTCAATAAAAACTGATTTTATTCAAAAAAGTTCAATTAATAATATTTTCGAAATGTCCACCTCCTTGTTGAATGCAGGCCCATAAGCCAACAGAAGAAGTACTTATCCGAATTCCATACTTGTTTTGTCGTATTTGCTCGGCGGCCAGGTGAATACGATCCAACAACTCTTCTCTTGTGTTCGAAACTTGCGCGTAGATTAAATTTTTCATGTACCCCCCATAAATAAAAGTCAAGGGGATTAAGATCGGTGATCTGGGTGGCCATGCAACAGGACCACCGCGACCAATCCATCTTGGATAATTGACGTTAACCCAATTTCGGACAGCAATTCCGAAATGTGGTGGTGCCCCATCCATCTGAAGCCACATGTCTCGTCGAACATTCAGTGGGACATCTTCTAAAAGACCTGGCAGTTCGTCAATAAGAAATTGAAAGTAATTGCCCGCATTAAACCCTCAGGAAGTACAACAGGACCAATCAACAAGTCATCGATTAGGACCGCCCAAACGTTAATAGAAAATTCACGTTGAAATTTAGATGGGGGTATAGCTTTGGGATTTTCTCATGACCACCTGTGCAGGTTTCTCAGATTTGTAACACCACTTCTCGTGAACGTAGATTCATCTGTCCGGAGGATTGTTCTGCAGAAATTAAAATGAAGCCGTGACTGTCTTAATATCCAGGTAGAATAAACTAGACGAGCATAGTCGTCTGCTTCAAGCAAACCGTGTCCCCTGCGATAGTGATATGGATATAAGCCCTCACGTTTTAAAATTCGCCAAACTGTCGTTCGTGGCACTCCTAGTTGTCTAGCGATTCGACGTACACTGAGAGTTGGATCCCTTGTAACAATAGCTACTTCATCCTCTAAGTCTGCTGGCAAATTTACTCCTCGGTCGAAAAGATAATCACGCAGTCCGCATTCCCGAAATTGTCTGTGTACTTCCAAATGAGGAATGCGCCTATCGGGAAACCGATGTCGGTATTCAATAACTGCTTGACTTGCACTGCCATTACAGTAGCTATACACAAAATGCATGTCCGCATACTCTTGAGAAGAAAATCGGTACGGCATTTTGAATAAAGAAAACGTCTAATGTAATCCTTTATTAAAAAATGCAACGTTAACAGTCATCTGAACATTTGTTTATTGTATGATATTCATGGTTCAGCAGTTACGAAATAAGTAAGAACCTTCTTAATCATAAATCAATTTCCAGTACTCTTTTTTGTAGATCTCCAAGAAATTACTGTATGCACTACGACACGTGTTTATTTATTTTAGGATAACATTTTTATTATGCGACGTTAACAATCACAGGCCTGTTATTGAATCGTATAACTTTTTTAAATAAAATCACTTTGTATTCACTTTAGGATTACATTTTTTTTTCATGAATTGACAATCACATTCATAGATCTGTAACTTTGAAATAAATAAAAATGGATATATGTACAAGTTTTGCGTTTTTGTTACTTGAAATGAAGTCTACCTTACACTCCTAAAATTTGAACATAACGATACGGGACACTTGTATAGGTGGAACTTGACACATATTAGAACTTAAGTTACCTCCAATGGATATGGACGGATATCCATTCTTATTTAATGTTTTAATTTTGCAATAAGTAATTTTAAGTCCAGTGTTTCTATAAGCTAGAGATAGACTATCGATTTTTCTTTAACTATTTCTTCTCTAATTTCAAACTATATTAGTTACTGAATTTGCAGTCTTATATGAGTGAATTACTGATCCATAATTCCGTGTGTGTTGCATTTAGTATTTGCTTGGTCAAGTACACGTGGCTACTCTTACTAAATGCACATTTTTTGAAAGGCTCTCTTTGGTGTGTATAAATAATAATATTAATTTTAAATTTTATAAATATACCGTTTGTTTCTTATTGATATGCGAATATTTATTTAATTCTATATGAAAAATAAGTGATAGTTTGCTTTATAAACTGTGGTCCAAAAATGTTCCGTTACGAAAATACGAAGGGTGTTGAAGTTTTAGGAAAAAAATAGAAATTGTTTACTATTTTCGAAACCACTTGAGACATTTCAGTTAAATTTAATACGTAGCGACTGTTAGTAAAAGTGCATATTTTACAAAAAAAAAAATTTAGCTTTAACAGTGGCGTGCGTACGGGCACATATTTTTATATTTTTGAAGAAAAAAAATATAAATTATGTTTGAATTCCCCGTTCAATTTGAAACATAAGAGCTCTCTTGAGCTGTTTCCCTGTAACGCGCCGTTTTTGAGTTAATAAATTAAAACTGTTGAATTGTTCGACAAAACTAGAAGTATTGCCGAATATAATTTCGCAATAAATCTAATTGCCCTAGAATATGTCACTTGCTTTTTACATCTGACATTTGAAAACAACTGAGGAGAGCTCTTATGTTTCAGTTTGAACGGGGAATTCAAAAATAATTTATATTTTCCAACACTCTGTATTTTTGTAATGGAACATTTTCGGACTATAGTTTATAAAACAAATTAGCATTGATTTTTGTAGATTCACACCTTTAAATATTCGCATATCAATAAGGAACACCCTGTATATGCGCGATTATATCATTGGTAATTTACTTCTTGACTTTTAAAAGCAAAGTAAAATAAGAATATGATGAGCTTATTACCTGAAACGATATTATAATGTGAAAAAAGAAAAACTATATTTCATATTATTTTTTCTTACTGCAAGAAATGTGGAATTTGAAAGTATTCCTAGACTCAAAGCGTTCAGTGTAAGTGGTTTTTGGGCTCTTAATATAATTAATTTGATCTCTTTTTGAATACTTACTGGAGTATCATACCAGGATACAGAATAAGCATCTTCGCCCACTCCAGCACTCTATAACAAGCATCTTATTTGAAACAATAATTTGGTGTGATTCATTTGTGACTATTTTAAATAAATATCAGGCAAAAATCTTTCTACGCTCATTTCCTTATGTAACAATAAGTGACAGTAGTTTATTTAATACAAGAATCATGAATTAATTAATAAAATTAAAATCTCTTGGCAAACAAATAATGGCTCACAGATCGGCAAGAAATTGCGCATCACCTTAAATTTTAATAACAAGTAAGGGAATGTAATGGGGATTTGCATATAGAATTCTTTATTAGCAATTGCACTGGTTTACTCCTCTGCTGAATACTATACTGCTGTCTGATATCGAAGCTTTTACACCAACTTAACGATACAATGAGTATCATCACAGGGGTACTGTTAGATTGACACCTAGTCTATTTGACTGGATACGGTAAGTTCAGCACTTCATAATGTGAATGGCATCCCTGGTGGCATTCACGAGTTGAGCAACGCGAATCCTGCAGTATTGGACTGGTTGAAAAATTTAGATGTTAGTGTATAAATTATACTGGCCTACAAAAATTTTTTATTTGCAACATAAATCTGATTAACGTATTATAGCGTAGAATGAACCTATCTAAATACGAAAATGCCCAAGAAAAAGCTGTAACACGTAAAGTTTTCTTGTTACATTAGACAAACCACATGTGTAATATTTATTGAAAAAGTTTTTTAACTCTGTATATCGACTATACAAGCTGTCCCGTATCGTTATGTTCAAATTTTAAGAGTGTAAAGTAGACTTCATTTCAAGTAAGAAAAACGCAAAACTTGTATATCCATTTTTATTTGTTTCAAAGTTACAGATCTATGAATGTGATTGTCAGATCATGAAAAAAAATCTAATCCTAAAGTCAATAAAAACCGATTTTATTTAAAAATGTTCAATTAATAATATTTTCGAAATGTCCACCTCCTTGTTGAATGCAGGCTTGTGCCCGTGAGCCAATAGAAGAAGTACTTATCCGAATTTCATACTTGTTTTGTCGGATTTGCTCGGCAGCCAGGTGAATACGATCCAACAACTTTTCTCTTGTCTTCGAAACTTGCGCGTAGACTAAATTTTTCATGTACCCCCATAAATGAAAGTCAAGGGAATTAAGATCGGGTATCTGGGTGGCCATGCAACAGGACCACCTCGACCAATCCATCTTGGATAATTGACGTTAACCTAATTTCGGACAGCAATTCCGAAATGTGGTGGTGCCCCATCCATGTGAAACCAAGTGTCTCGTCGAACATTCATTGGGACATCCTCTAAAAGACTTGGCAAGTTCGTCAATAAGAAAGGTGAAGGTAATTGTCCGCATTTAACCTACCAGGAAGAACGACAGGACCAATCAACAAGTCATCGATTAGGACCGCCCAAACGTTAATAGAAAATTCATGTTGAAATTTAGATGGGCGTATAGCTTTGGGATTTTCTGATGACCACCTGTGCAGGTTTCTTAGATTTGTAACACCACTTCTCGTAAACGTAGATTCATCTGTCCAGAGGACTGTTCTGCAGAAATTAAAATGAAGCCGTAACTGTCTTAATATCCAGGTAGAATAAACTAGACGAGCATAGTGGTCTGCCTCAAGCAAACCGTGTCTCCTGCGATAGTGATATGGATATAAGCCCTCACGTTTTAAAATTCGCCAAGCTGTCGTTTGTGGCACTCATAGTTGTCTAGCGATTCGACGTACACTGAGAGTTGGATCTCTTGTACCAATAGCTACTGCTTCTTTCTCTAAGTCTGCTGGCAAATTTACTCCTCGATCGAAAAGATAATCACGCAGTCCGCTTTCCCGAAATTGTCTGTGTACTTCCAGAAACGTTCTGTAATGAGGGATGCACCTATCGAGAAACCGATGTCGGTATTCAATAACTGCTTGACGTGCACTGTCGTTACAGTAGCCATACACAAAATACATGTCCGCATACTCTTGAGAAGAAAATCGGTAAGGCATTTTGAATAAAGAAAACGTGTCCATTCACTAATAAGCTGTTGTATGAATTGAAACGGAATCCTTTATTAAGAAATGCAACGTTAACAATCAGCTGAACATTTGTTTATTGTATGATATTCATAGTTCAGCACTTACGAAATAAGTAACAACCTTCTTTATCATAAATCAATTTCCAGTACTCTTTTTTGTAGATCTCCAAGAAATTACTGTATGTACTACGACACGTGTTTATTTATTTTAGGATAACATTTTATTATGCGACGTTAACAATCACAGGCCTGTTATTGAATCGTATAACTTTTTTTAAATAAAATCAGTTTGTATTGACTTTAGGATTACATTTTTTTTTCATGATCTGGCAATCACATTCATAGATCTGTAACTTTGAAACAAACAAAAATGGATATACAAGTTTTGCGTTTTTTGTTACTTGAAATGAAGTCTACTTTACACTCTTAAAATTTGAACATAACGATGCGGGACACTTGTATTTATAATTTATATTAAGTTGACATCTAAGAAAAAAGCAAATATTAAAAATATTTATTTGGAACACACTAATTCTATTTTTTCCTGTTATGGAGGTCTCTTCTTCTCTCTTTAAAACCCAACAGTAATCACCCATTATGGCTTGATCCCATCGTTTTTGGTACCGAACTTCCATTGTCCTTATATCTTGATGGAATCTATCACCTTGCTCGTCGCTGACAGCGCCAAAGTTCTTAGGAAAAAATGATAAACGGGAATAGAGAAAGTAAATTTTTAATGACATTCGGCAATCAAGCTAGTTCTAAGAGTCTAAAAGTTCATTAACTAGTTTTTCGTAGTTAGTTACCATATTATAGCCTAAAAGTCCTCTCACTACACTTAGAAATGACTTCCCGGGATCCCGGGATTGTATTCTCTAACTGTGTTACAAAAATCGTGTCGGCCAGTGTTATTTTTATGATCTTTCTTTTGTCATAAAAGTGATTTATACACTAATATCTAATTTTGAATTTTTCTAACATCGTTTCTCATACGAAATAATAAACGAAAACATTGCCACAATACACTTCATACTTTAGCTATTTAATATAATTTTAATTGAAATTATTACTTACCTCGTCAATTAGCCTTTGTCCATAATGACAGATATTGAAAAGCATGATGAGCCAACCAAGCAAGTGCATAGCATACATGATACGTTCATTTCTATCATTTTCCACTAATATCTTGAAACCCAACAAGCTTATTACGACAGATGTTAATGTAAAATGAAGTACTAATTGACTGCCAAAAAATGCATTTATTTTTCCAATGAATCTAGATTAAAATCAAGATCAATCCTTGCAGATTTATAGAATCCTCTAAAGATAACTTACTTTATCACGGCGCAGTGGTACTTGACCGCGAAACGAACTGATTCGGCTGTTTTCTCGTTTGAAACTTGAGATATATTTACTATACATTTTCTGACTTCAATCAGTTGATTAATGGCATGTTCTAGAACACCACAAATCAACATGGTTACATTAGAAACAATCAAAGCTGCCACTCCCGCTGTAATCATTTGATGACAAGCTATTATCTCAAATATTGGGGACACGTCGTAATTGAAAGGGTATTTAGCAACTAAAATTAATCCGCATGGTATTCTACGTTCGACTTCGTATTTGGATTTCTTTTCTTCACAAGTAGCTTTCGCCAATAGCGAAGCGGAAGTGTATATTACAGTACCCAATTGGCTGTAGCCCATAAATAGCTTTGAGTAGAATGTAGCTTTACGGTCTACCTCTGTTAAGTTTAAATCGGAATATGAAGCGAAGTTATCGATACTTTTCAACAGATCTTTGATTTGTTTTCTGTTTTGCACGAAACATATTCCCATGTATATTGCACCCATAACGCATACATTTCCTAAAAATTGTGTAATTTTGAAAATGATATCGGCATCAGGATCTGCAAGGAAAATATGTATTAGCAAGCATCTCATGGCCATAAAGCTGGATTTAAGAATAGCATATTGGAGCTATTTAGAGAAAATAACTCGGCAAGTGCAAGAGTTAACCAGTGATCCATCAAGCAATAGCTCAGCGTTTCTTAAACTGTGTTCCGCGGAACCCCGGGGGTCCGTGGAGATCATTCAGGGGTTTCGCAAAAGTTACGTGCTTTTTTTATAACATTCAAGGAAGTAACATAAAAAAAAGTAATAAAAATTTAACGGCACAACTAAATTCCACTTACTAATCTGGATAGTCGGTGCAAATGCGACAGTCCGACGTCGCAAATTGTAACGGCGCCGTCGGGACAATTTTTGGTATTTAAAAGCAGCCGCCCTGGTATAATCACGGGAAATCGCGGTATCGGTGATTCCCCGGCTCAATTCTTTATTGATCATTACACTGCGAGTATCCGGGCATAATAGTCACTTGCCGATGTGTGTCTTATAAATAAAGTGATTGAAAATTAAAATAAACTGATTGAAAGTTATTGATAAAGTGATTTTGTTTATTGATAAACTTTATTGGTTCTGTCTAAAACCAATTGTTTAAAACCAAACTGTCTAAAAACTGTGTTAAAACCTAGAAATTGTAATTGTTTGTGTTTAATATTTCACTGTTAAAAATAATATCAACGTAAGTAACCTTTAAACTTTATTCGGTCTTAAGAGGGAGTTCTCATTTTTTGAATAAAAACACGACGATTTTTAATAATTTTCTTTAAAGAGGATTGTTTTTTTATATATAGAAACTTTTTTTTAATGCGTTACGCAATATCTTTGCAAAAACAAATAGTGTTTTAATTTGCCATAATTTGCCTCTGTAGCAGAGGGCGTTCAAGTTGACGCCCGAAAAACGAGATACCAAACGGTAGCAAAGGTTACTTCTGTTGAGTAAAATAGGATCTTTTCAAAAAATTAAAAATTATAAGAATGGCGCGCATTTTACTAAAAATTTAAAAAAACGACCTTTTTAGATTAGGAAAAGTGGAATTAAAACTGAAATATAGCATTTTAATCCTATATCCTAGTTTGCCCACTGGTGTACACGTTTACAAACATAATACAAAAAGATCTAGATCTAGATTGGTAAATTAGCGCCTGAGAAATTCTTGTTACCGATTTCAGAAACATCATTTTGGGAAAATTTTGCTTAAACTTTATACGAGTGATGTATACAGCTTGTATACAAGTGATACATAAAGCTATAACTTTTATACGGAACCGAGTACTTATTGTAGACACATATAGCATTAAGATAATAAAAGAAAAAAAAAACTTTTTTTAATTAAAAAATGAGAACTCCCTCTTTAAAGGTAACTGGTGCTGTTATTTTTGTCTTAAAACCATTTTCGATATTTTGTTGCAGGATGGAGAGGTGGCTTAAAGAAGGCACTTTAAAGCGTTCTGCTGCAGAACTTGACTCTTCTGTTTCGGACCCAGCAACTAGCTCTTTTGCTAAAGATAACTGTGGTAATAATAAAAGTGATGCAACTGAAATCGCCACAAACGAAATTAGGCCAGTAATGGCCTCTACAAGTAATCAACCCAGAGCAGTTACTAAAAAACTAAGGAAATATGATGAAAGTTATATATGTTTAGGATTCATGAACGATAATGATAATCCTCAGTGTGTTATATGCAACAAAGTTCTACCAAATAGCTCTATGGCTCCAGCTAAAATGCGTCGTCATTTAGAATCTGTTCATGGCGAGCTTAAAGAAAAAAATGTTAAATTCTTCATTCGGAAGCGTGACGAACTTTTAAAATTAAAACCACAAAAACGGCGAATGAAAAAGCAAGTGAGGCTTCTTACTTAGTCAGCTATCTAATAGCTCAACGCGGTGAAGCATACTTAATTGCGGAAAATCTTATTAAACCTTCATGTATGGAGATGGTAAAATGTGTGTTAGGTGAAAAATCTGCAAAAGAAGATGGCTAAGATTCCACTTTCGAATGACACGGTAGCTCAGCGCATCAGAGATTTAGCAGCCAATGTAAAGAATGAACTTACTTTTCGTCTCAAATCATACAAATTTTCATTACAAATGGATGACTCAACCGATGCATCTGGACTCGCAATATTAATTGTAATCGTTAGATATCAGCACGAAAACGCATTATTGGAAGATCTTCTTTTATGCAAATCTCTACCAACACGTACTACTGGAGTCGAAATATTTGGTCTTCTAAATTCTTTTCTTGAAAAGAATAAAATACCATGGGACAACTGTATTGATATCTGTACCGATGGAGCAAAGGCCATGAGTGGCATAATTAATTGGGCTGTACAGCTTATTAAAAATATAGCTAAAAACTGTTCTAGTAGCCACTGCATGATCAATAGGCAGGCACTTGCTGCCAAAAAGTTATTCCCCAGTTATAAGAATGCTCTTGATGAGGTCATCAAAATCATTAACTTCATAAAATCTCGACCGCTAAATAATCGTTTATTCAAAATACTCTGTGAGGAGATTGGAAGTGCACATACATCTCTTATTTTACATACTGAAGTCAGATGGTTATCTCGAGGAAAGATACTAACCCGTTTTCTTGAGTTAAGGGACGAGGTGCGTGCTTTTTTTTATATTACACAATTTTGAATTGAAAGGTCGATTATTTGATTGAAATTGGTTACTTAAAATTGCCTATTTAAGCGACATTTTTACATAGATAAATGAACTTAATTTAACCCTCTAGGGCAAACAAGTAAATGTATTTATTGCCCACGAAAAAATTCTTGCTTTCAAGAAAAAAATAGAATTTTGAACAATTTGTATGCGCTCCAACGAGTTTGATTGTTTCCCAACAATAAAAGGCTTTTTAGAAGAAGAAGGGGTTGAAATGGCAGAGGCATTTATTGAAGAAATTATTCAACATCTGAAAGGATTGAGTGAAGCTTTTAATAAGTATTTTCCAAATGAACAGCAGATTAAATATCAAAATGAATTATGGATTAAAAACCCATTTATTTTCAATGCACGACCTTCGACCATGTCAACGGAAGAATACGAAACTTTTATTGAAATGACATCTGATTCATCATTGCAAAATAAATTTAAATTAATGCCATTAACGGAATTCTGGTGCAGTATAAAAGATGAATATCCTCAATTGTCGCCAAAGGCTGTGTTGGTGCTTTTACCATTTGTAACCACATATATGTGCGAAACGGAGTTCTCAGCTTATTTGTCGACAAAAACTAAATACCGGAACAGACTTGATGCCGAACCTGACATAAGAATTCAACTTTCATCAATTAAGCCTAATATTAAGTATATTTGTGATAATAAAAAGCAATATCACTCATCCCATTAAAATTAAAATTTAAAAGTCCTGTAAATGTAAATTTAAGTTGTTTTAAGAACTTTTGTGTTAATTTTTGAATTACTTTTTGAAGAAAATAAATATTTTTTGAAATAATTGTCATTTTTGTTGCATATAATCCATTTACAGAATGTTACATTAAAAGCATACTATTGAAACAAACCAGGGGTTCCACAATAAAAGTGACTACTAAAAAGGGTTCCACTTATCAAAAAGATTAAGAAACGCTGCAATAGCTTATTGCCCGCGAGTTTTTTTCCTCAGACAGAAAACTTGACTAAATATTAAATTAATGGTAGGCGGAAGTATTCGTTGGCAGTCGGGCAAATATAGTTATAATATGCTATATGCCCCCACGAGCTCTAGTCTTGCGCCAATTTACGTGATACCTACTGCTTATGACTTATCCAATTTAATTATCCCAATTCTTATTGCCCCGGAGATCTTTCGGCTAAAGACCAGCTCAGTTTAGAGGCGAGTGGAGGGGGAGTTCTAATATCATAAAGGGCGCCACAATGTTTACACCTTTAGCCGTAACAGAGAACACAGACTCTGCCGATAGTAAATTGGGTATCGTTGTTAAACCAAATAAAACAACCAAGTTCATAACAATAACAATAAGGTATCAGAATAATTGAAACACACATGAGTAGGTAAACCCCACCAGTTTTGTATAATACAAAGGTATTTTTAATAATATAAAATATTATTAAAAATCTGGTGTGAAGAACACAAATGCAGGTTCACTATTAATATTTTCTGTGAACGTGTCCGAATATATCCTATCCCCAGAGACGTAGATACGTATTTCGCTTTTCTACAAGCTCATCGGTACGCCCCTGCTGGGGATAGGATATATTCGGACACGTTCACAGAAAATATTAATAGTGAACCTGCATTTGTGTTCTTCACACCAGATTTTTAATAATATTTTATATTATTAAAAATACCTTTGTATTATAACAATAAGGATTTATAATAATCCAACATAACACAACAACAAAAAAATATATATAAAGGGATTTCGTACCCCAGAATGCAAAAATAACACGGTTACACCAATTTGGTTAACCACGTCACAATAAAATATTTGAGCGATTCAGAAAATATTTAAAGTTTAATGAATAAAAAACTATAGTTAAATATGATCAAGGCGATAATAACATTAACAAGTGATATTTATCTTAATAACAAAATAAATTCTAGCCATGCGTAAAAGACTCACCCAGTATACTATATGAATGAAATAATTAAAATTGCAGACAAATAAAAATTGAAATAAATGTGAAGTTAACTGTCTGCACATAAAAACATGTGGGTTAGATAAATTACAAAACAAATAATAAGATCACCAGATTTTACAAAAATGAAAGCCAACGTCTGAAATGATTTGACCAATTGGAAAGCAATTAAATTCACTAAGAATCTTAATCTACGAATTGCATGAATAATTTATCAAAGATCTCTAATAAATCGTATATAGATATTTACACACACTGTATATGCAATTAATTCCTTATATAAGGGGTCTTGTATTCAAATTTTAGGAGTGTAAAGTAGACTTCATTTCAAGTAACAAAAACGCAAAACTTGTATATCCATTTTTATTTGTTTCAAAGTTACAGATCTATGAATGTGATTGTCAGATCATGAAAAAAATGTAATCCTAAAGTCAATACAAACTCTTTTTATTTAAAAAAGTTCAATTAATAATATTTTCGAAATGTCCACCTCCTTCTGCCCGTAAGCCAACAGAAGAAGTACTTATCCGAATTTCATACTTGTTGTGATTGTCACATCATGAAAAAATAATGTAATCCTAAAATCAATACAAACTGATTTTATTTAAAAAAAGTTATACGATTCAATAACAGGCCTGTGATTGTTAACGTCGCATAATAAAATGTTGTCCTAAAATAAATAAAAACGCGTCGTAGTGCATAAAGTAATTTGTTGGAGATTTACAAAAAAGAGTACTGGAAATTGATTTATGATAAAGAAGGTTCTTACTTATTTCGTAAGTGCTGAACCATGAATATCATACAATAAAAAAATGTTCAGACGACTGTTAACGTTGTATTTTTTAATAAAGGACTTCATTCGGTTTCAGTTCATACAACAGCTTATTAGTGAGTGGACACGTTTTCTTTATTAAAAATGCCTTACCGATTTTCTTCTCAAGAGTATGCGGACATACATTTAGTGTATGGCTACTGTAACGGCAGTGCACGTCAAGCAGTTATTGAATACCGACATTGGTTTCCCGATAGACGCATTCCTCATTACAGAACATTTTTGGAAGTACACAGACAATTTCGGGAATGCGGACTGCGTGATTATCTTCTCGACCGAGGAGTAAATTTACCAGCAGACTTAGAGGAAGAAGCAGTAGCTATTGTTACAAGAGATCCAACTCTCAGTGTACCTCGAATCGCTAGACAACTAGGAGTGCCACGAACGACAGTTTGGCGAATTTTAAAACGTGAGGGCTTATATCCATATCACTATCGCAGGGGACACGGTTTGCTTGAGGCAGACCACTATGCTCGTCAAGTTTATTCTACCTGGATATTAAGACAGTCACGGCTTCATTTTAATTTCTGCAGAACAGTCCTCTGGACAGATGAATCTACGTTCACGAGAAGTGGTGTTACAAATCTGAGAAATCTGCACAGGTGGTCATCAGAAAATCCCAAAGCTATACGCCCTTCTAAATTTTAACATGAATTTTCTATTAACGTTTGGGCGGCCCTAATCGATGACTTGTTGATTGGTCCTGTCGTTCTTCCTGGATTGTTAAATGCGGACAATTACCTTCAATTTCTTATTGACGAACTGCCAGGTCTTTTAGAGGATGTCTCACTGAATGTTCGACGAGACATTTGGTTTCACATGAATGGAGCACCACCACATTTCGGATTTGCTGTCCGAAATTAGGTTAACGTCAATTATCCAAGATGGATTGGTCGAGGTGGTCCTGTTGCATGGCCACCCAGATCACCCGATATTAATCCCCTTGACTTTTATTTATGGTGGTACATGAAGAATTTAGTCTACGCGCAAGTTTCGAACACAAGAGAAGAGTTGTTGGATCGTATTTACCTGGCTGCCGAGCAAATCCGACAAAACAAGTATGAAATTCGGATAAGTACTTCTTCTGTTGGCTTACGGGCCTGCATTCAACAAGGAGGTGGACATTTCGAAAATATTATTAATCGAACATTTTAAATAAAATCAGTTTTTATTGACTTTAGGATTACATTTTTTTTTCATGATCTGACAAACATATTCAGATCTGTAACTTTGAAACAAAAAAAATGGATATACAAGTTTTGCGTTTTGTTACTTGAAATGAAGTCTACTTTACACTCCTAAAATTTGAACATAACGATACGGGACACTTTGTATAACACACAATGGATTATGTAATTACGTATGTTCAATATATGAAAATTTATATCAAAAATAAATTTATTAAGATTTGTTCCATACTGTACATGCGGAAATATATTAATTATGATAAAAAAATGAACTGCTCATTAATTTTACTAATAATGTCAGAAGATCGACTAAACGCATTGGTGATCCTATCAATAGAAAAGAAGTTCATCCAGTCTATCCCGGATTTTGACAACAGTCATAGACTTCTTTTCGAGCATGAAAAATAGGTGAATGGATTTTATGTTCAAAAAATAGGTAATTTTTTTTGTGCCCACTCTCTTTCATAACTCACGAGCCGTCACTGAAAATTGAGGACAGAGTTCGTGTTACAGCCAATGCAGAGCGTTACCGTACCATGGTAAATTATTTTTCGTATTGAGAATGTGGTTGACATTTGTTCGGACGTGATTTCAACAATATGGCGCTATTTACCATACGATGGCCGCAAAAATCGACTTATTCAACGTAAAATTTTACGATAAATTGATTTCGATGAATGAACTAGTCGAATGGCCTCCAGGGTCATGCTATTTACCACCTGTCGATTGTTTCCCATGGATTACATGAAGTCACTGGTGTATGCTGATAAGCCAGGAGTAATTGACGTCTAGGTGGCGGTAACACTGTTCGTGTTATTGCTGATATACTTGAAAGAGTTACCCACAATTAGATTTCCAGAAAACGTTTTGTCAAGAGCAGATGTACTGGTCATATGCCCGAAATAATTTTCAGATGTTAATGCCATGAATTGATCTTTCGAAAAAAAAAAACAATATTGACTAGAATTTCCAAGGTTTTATATGATTTTTTCAGTTTTATCAAGTTTAAACAAATTAATGAATATGAAATATGATAGTCTTCCAATACAACTTTAGAAATCATTTTTAGGACACGAGAAAGATATATTTTCTAAATGATGGATTTAAAATTTAAGCTACTAAAATAAACTTACGCGCAATCGCTAAACAACATCGTAGCAAAACAGGTCCCCAACTTGGAAATAACGTTGCAATAACAAAATAAGTCTTTTTATTTCTCCATTTATTTTCGTCATTTTCACCATCTTCCAACCATAATTTCAGAACTTTTAATACCTTCACATTGAAGGCCATATATTGATATCTTGTTTCTTTAGGCATTGTTGTAATTTTGAACTGTATAACTTCAACCGTCGCCTTTTATAGGTTATTTTTGATCGATTTCTTTTATTACTTTAGTATTCTTATTTGTAGATATAACGGAGATGACGGCATATAATTATGCTTTTATTCCCAGTGATATGTAGTTTATGTTAGACGTCTTGTCTGACGTGTTCTAAGTGTCTTTATTTAACGATTTTACGAATTTGTTCCTGAAAAATTGTAATTTTTTAAGAGCTAATAACTTAAATATTTAACCTAAATTAAAAATACTTGTTCAGGTTTACTTATTTATTAGATGATACTCTAACAATTGTTTCGGTCAATTCGACCACTCTCAAAAAGTTTACTCAAATAAATTAAGAGACTTACTTCCAATACTTATATATGAATGATGTGATTGTGATTAGCCTTATCCCACCTTACAGTTTTGATCGCATCCTGAGTGATTCTGCGAATGGAAATTCTTTACCTCCCCAGAACGAATCTAGTAGAGATTTTTGTTGACGGAGACCCCAACTTTTTTCTCAGAGCGAGCTTAAGGACCTGGTTAAAACCTGCTGTTACCCGGAACCTTATTTTCGTGGCATAAGTAACGAGAAAGAGAATGTTTGGGCGTATGTGGTTGGATTTGACACTTCTTCAAATCACGGGTTGTAAATCCCTGATGACTAATTTTTGCTGAATCGTCGTTAATTTCGAGTTGCGAATAAGATCTTCTATCGCTTAGTGGTTTGCACAATAACAACACTTTTTGATGGCACAACACTTTTTAAGTAATAAATACAAGAAAACAATGTTACATAAGACACTGCAAAACATATTATTATAAAACTTGATTACATTTCCTAAATCTAGTAACGCTTGAAGCTCCTTGGAGTGGCACGTGTGATCTCGCTGATAGATTCTTAGCAAACTTAAACCTTTAATTCTAAAATATCATCCAGGTAAAAAATTGCCGTCATAAGACGCCACCCTATTTCTTATGATTCGTCGAAATAGAATAGGTACATAAGTTTACATAAACTTGACATCGCTATATTGTATGGAATAGATAAATAGATGGGTCAGGTACATACGGTTTTACCCAGACTCGACCCAGGCAATTCACTAAATTTTTCTCCAAAATGAGAAATATCGTTTTTTGTAGTGATGTTCAAGGGCTAATGAGGTGTTTTGAAATATAATATTATTTATCTGAATGGCGCCTGTTCATTGGTTCGTCAAAAACAAGCCTTGAATCAGTTTTTTTGTATAATGGGAATAAATTGCGTCACTTTCTATAGGACACTTGGTGCATTTGGCATGCATTAACCATGAGGTTGAACCAGCAGGCAGGTTATACAAAATATTCCTGCCTCGTTTACTTGTGGACAGTCTGGACAAAAACTGACTGGCCACTTCGTGACCCCTTAACTCCCAGCGAGAATAGCATCATTAATACGACCTTGGTTCCTCTTGGAAAGGTTTCATTACCTCCTCTTCACATTAAATTCAGGCTTATGAAGCAGTTTTTAGATTCATCAGACTAGAAAACTGTATTTACCAAAAAGATCTCAAAGCTGAAATTTAATTTTTTTACAGACCAGTTATTATTGTGAAAAACATTCCTCTTAAATTATGATTAATATTTGTTTATATTAGAGTAAGAATCAATTGGCATTTGTCGAGAAAAACTTCCTTCCGTATAAAGTCAAGTATGTTATTTGCTTTTGTGGTCCTTTAGAATAGTCCTCCCACCATTATTTAATGCATTCATAGAAAAAAATTACCACCACTCTAAACCCATTTAGAAATGTGGTCCAATACGTGACTAACTACCAAAAACATCTAATAATGTCACATTTATAATTCGGACAGAGACCCGATTTTTTTAAATTATTATTATGACCAGACGACACTGTCCCGTACCCATCATAAAATGCAGAATTAGTGTGCGGATAACGGAACAAGGAATTCGCCTTGCTCCACTTGATATTCGCTTCGTGTGCACAATTGTCGACCTGTTGGAAGTGTCCGTTCAAATTTGGAGTTGTTGTCGCCGCATCGCGAATATTTGCATTCTTCAATGGTTTCGCGGTTACCTCTGCCCACGGTTATTTAACGAATGCGTTACGTAATAACTGAAATTATAACGTTCAGTCGGTGTTCGTCGATAAATAGTGATGGATCGGTGCGAAAATTGCGCGGAATGTGTTTCCGGTTTATGCAAATGTTGTAGAAATTGCAGAAATATCTTGGGGATGTTCTGGAGGTTATGTAATGCCGTAAGTAGATCAGTCAATCTTCGCAATTAAATTTGTTTCATTATTTTCGCCTACGCTGTATAATTAATGTCTATATTTGACCTGGGGACTTTAGTATTCCATTACCTTTAGGTTCTATTTGATATAGGAATCATACGAAAACTTGTCGGTGTAAAATAAAAATGGTAGTAGTTCTAATGTGTAATAGTGTAACTGTTTGTTATGGTGTAGGAATCATCTTTCAATCATCACAGACGAAAAGTATCCAAACATTATATGTTGTGATATTGGTTGTGATGACAGCAGCTGTGTAGGTGTTAAATATCATGTTAGATATTCATTCAATAGGGCTCGAACCATGGACCGCTATTGTTTACTTATACAAAGTGTCCCGTATCGGTATATAAACACGTGTCGTAGGGCATTCAGTAACTTCTTGGAGATCTACAAAGAGAGTACTGGAAATTGATTTATGATAAAGAAGGTTCTTACTTATTTCGTAAGTGCTGAACCATAAATATCATACAATAAAAAAATGTTCAGACGACTGTTAACGTTGTATTTTTTGATAAAGGATTACATTCGGTTTCAGTTCATACAACAGCTTATTAGTGAGTGGACACGTTTTCTTTATTCAAAATGCCTTACCGATTTTCTTCTCAAGAGTATGCGGACATGTATTTTGTGTTTGGCTACTGTAACGGTAGTATACGTCAAGCAGTTATTGAATACCGACATCGGTTTCCCGATAGGCGCATTCCTCATTACAGAACGTTTCTGGAAGTACACAGATAATTTCGGTAATGTGGACTGCGTGATTATCTTTTCGACCGAGGAGTAAATTTGCCAGCAGACTTGGAGGAAGAAACAGTAGCTATTGTTACAAGGGATCGAACTCTCACTGTACGGCGAATCGCTAGACAACTAGGAGTGCCACGAACGACAGTTTGGCGAATTTTAAAATGTGATGGCTTATATCCATATCACTTTAACAGCGGACACGGTTTGCTTAAGGCAGATCACTATGCTCGTCTAGTTTATTCTACCTGGATATTAAGGCTTCATTTTAATTTCTACAGAACAGTCCTCTGGACAGATGAATCTACGTTCACGAGAAGTGGTGTTACAAATCAGAGAAACCTGCACAGGTAGTTATCAGAAAATCCCAAAGCTATACGCCCATCTAATTCAACATGAATTTTCTATTAACGTTTGGGCGGCCCTAATCGATGACTTGTTAATTGGTCCTGTCGTTCTTCCTGGGAGGTTAAATGCGGACAATTACCTTCAATTTCTTATTGATGAACTGCCATGTCTTTTAGAGGATGTCCCACTGAATGTTCGACGAGACATGTGGTTTCACATGGATGGGGCACCACCACATTTCAGAAATGCTGTCCGAAATTGGGTTAACGTCTATTATCCAAGATGGATTGGTCGAGGTGGTCCTGTTGTATGACCTCTCAGATCACCTGATCTTAATCCACCTGACTTTTATTTATCGGGGTACATGAAAAATTTTGTCTACGCGCAAGTTTCGAACACAAGAGAAGAGTTGTTGGATCGTATTCACCTGGTTGCCGAGCAAATCCGACGAAACAAGTATGAAATTCGGATAAGTACTTCTTATGTTGGCTTATGGGCACGAGCCTGCATTCAACAAGGAGGTGGACATTTCGAAAATATTATTAATTGAACTTTTCTAAATAAAATCAGTTTTTATTGACTTTAGGATTACATTTATTTTCATGATCTGACAATCACATTCATAGATCTGTAACTTTGAAACAAATAAAAATGGATATACAAGTTTTGCGTTTTTGTTACTTCAAATTAAGTCTACTTTACACTCCTAAAATGTGAAAATAACGATACGGGACACTTGTATATATTATTATATTACTGATCTTCTGTCGTTGGTTAACTGTCGCTTCCTTGCCTAAGTGGATGACCTAAAAATCTTCAGGAAGATATCTTCTATCTTTGATTATGCAGCTCTGCAAAAGGGTTTAACACTATTTACCAATGGTGTAACGAAAACAAGGTAAAGATCAGTATAAATAAATGTGCAATCATCAGCAACTGCAGCCATTTCAAGAATCGTTGGGAATTCGGGAAAAGTTAATAGAATTATTTTTGCCTAAAATTTGTCATTGAATTCATATACGAAGTATCCCGGATACCTCGGCGACCAGCTGGTATACTACAAAGACGAATCTATTCATATATACTAATATGTTATGAATAATAAATCAGCGTATTATAAGATTTTTAAACCTAGAAACGATGAAATCGAAAGAAATTTCTTCGAGATGAAAGAACAATTGGCCAGGGATTACCTTAGGATTATACATTTCAGGGTTTTAGTTAGCAAAATCCACTTTACTTAATATTAAAACTAAAATACTACTAAAAAGGATACACCAAAGATAACAAAAATGGAAACATCATGAAAACAATGGATATTTAACACGTGTAATGTGATTTCGAGTGTCAGTTTAAGTAATTTGTTATAAACTCATTCTTAGAACATTAAATATTGTTTAGTTTAGCGGTACTGTTGAAGATAACAATATAGTTATCCAAATACGATATCCAGTGTTTGGATAACTATATTGTTATCTTTAAGTAATTATTTTTGCCGTATAAAATGTAGATATGTTAAAGCGTTTAAATAATTTGTTATTGGCAAGAAAGATCAAAAAAATAACGTATGAAAAGAAATTACAATTCATAAAATAAAAAAAAATTAGAACTCCCTTCACTCGCTAAATAAAATTAAGAAAATTACACGTTCGAGCAAGTACTTCAATTCAGTTTTTATAATATTGCTTCTGATTGACACTTGTATCAATCTCCCATGTATGAGACATATTAATTTAAAAACAAGAATGACAAAGTAATTGATGGTTTGTTGTACTTAAACTTGCATTCATTATATCTTTATTCCATTGTGTGTCGCTTTAAACGAAGATATTGGATCCGTTATCCACATAATCATCTAATTATACTGCACGGATACATTGTCAATCTCTCTTTCATTCGAATCTTAATAATTCCTTTGTCGAGAAATTTAATGATTGGTTTTAATTTATTTAGTAATCGAAACATTTTCTTTGTATTAAAATTATTGATCGGTTGGTGAAATTCTAATTTGGTATTTGTTGAAACAGTAAATAATAACAAAACACTCATGTACTCAGTTCTTTTACTTTTTTCTTTAGGAAATTTTGCAGACAAACTTTACTGTATCAAGAAAATGTACGTAATTCGTAAGCACAAGTGCTCTTACACGCACAGTGACTCCTGGATTGTAGAGATTGTAGAGGAGATTCAAACGAAACTTTTTGTAAAAGCAAACAGTAATTCATTGTGTTATTATCAACAATATTAGATTTTTTATGTACAAAGAAACTCCTCAAGCTGACAATGTAGACTAGTAAGCTATGAAGGCCAGGAAACGAAATATTCAGGGTGATTCTTAATATATGCGACAAACTTTAGGAGCTGATTCGTGGGGTTATTTTGATCATAAAAGTTCATAAGAACATATGTCCAAAACCGCTTAGTTCAGAAGTTATACAATGTTTAATAGAAAGTTAAAATAATAAATGGTTTTATTATAAATTAACAAAATAATTAGTAAAACAAAATTAACTTATAGTAACTGTTGAAAATGACCGCCCCCAACTGCACTACAAGCTGCTATCCTCCGTCGTATTGACTGGCGAGTCCGTTCGAAAATACCAGGGGTATTTCGAATTGTTTCAAAAGCTGCTATAATACGATTTCTTAGTTCATCGACATTTTCCATGGGAGTCGTGTAAACTAATGACTTAAGGTGGCCCCAGAGAAAAAAGTCCACTGAATTTAAGTCTGGAGACCGAGGAGGCCACGGTTGTGGACCTCCCCGTCCTATCCACCGATTTGGATACGTACTGTGCAGAAACTCGCGAGCAAGTAAACTAAAATGCGCTGGAGCACCGTCATGCATAAAATACATTTGTAATCTTAACTGCAACGGAACTTCTTCCAGCAGTAGTGGTAACTCCTCTTCAAGAAAATTGCGGTATACCTCGCCATTTATCCGCATCGGTAAAAAATGTGGACCTAACAAGTGATCTGCAACAATTCCGGCCCACACATTTACAGAGAATTGATGCTGATGACGGGCATTCATTATTTCTCGCGGATTTTCTTCGGCCCATATGTGATTATTATGAAAAGTAATAATCGCGTTTCTAGAGAAAGTAGCCTCGTCGGTGAAGAATATTTGAGCCAAATGGTTAGGATTTTGTACGACTTCGTGTTGCATCTATTGACAAAAAGCTAATCTTTGTGGAAAATCTGCTGGCAATAGAGCCTGCACCCGTTGAATGTGATATGGATACAACAGTTGATCTTTCAATATTCTCCAAACTGTGGTCTGACTAATGTTTAAATCAAACGCAATTTTTCTGGAGCTTGTTGTCGGATGTTCCTCAATTTCATTTAATACCATTTCTTCAACTTGTGGAGTTCTCACTGTAGATGGGGGCCCGCTCTCAGTCGTCCGTTTTTTAAAACTTCCCGTTTCACTAATACGTTGATGAAGACGGGCAAACATGGAATGATGCGGTATGATACGGTTCGGGTATCGTTCTGCATAAAGACGTCTAGCAGCACGCGCATTTCCATTGGCAAGACCGTAAACGAAATGCATATCACACATCTCAGCATTCGTATAATTCATTTTAGAAAACAGAAACTGGCAATAAACTGAATGAATACTCTGATACTATTAACAAATATTGAAATAACAAATAAACAATTCGTAAATACCGTACATAATCACAACACGTGCTTCTTGAGCAACTGGTAAACACCAACTGATTAGCATCGACAACGCGACCACTACGCATATTAGAGAAACAGGCACAGACTTGTTTACGAGCTTGTATTACAGTTGGAAGCGGTCATTTTCAACATTTACTATAAGTTAATTTTGTTTTACTAATTATTTTGTTAATTTATAATAAAACCATTTATTATTTTAACTTTCTATTAAACATTGTATAACTTCTGAACTAAGCGGTTTTGGACATATGTTCTTATGAACTTTTATGATCAAAATAACCCCAGGAATCAGCTCCTAAAGTTTGTCGCATATATTAAGAATCACCCTGTATATCATTCGCTTTGAATAAAAGAAACTTGAGAAATTTCTTGTGAAATCGATCCAGACAGAGTATTATTATATGCATACAAAGGGTGCAAAGCTTGACGACATCTATTCAAGTTTACTCAGGTTAAAGGCGTAATATAGGAGTTAGGATAGAATCAGTGAAGTATTGAGGAAGACGCATAAACCAAACCAAGTAACTTGGGCACATCAGAAGAAGCATATTTCATGAGTTTTGAATCAAAGAAAACGACAAGATATCTAATCTCAATGCTGTATGTGTTCTATTGGGGGAAATATCGGGAGATTCATGAGACCATTGAAAAAAGTTTCTTAAAAGAAAGTTAACTTTGGAGTTAACTTTGCTATGTCAATGTACGCATTGTCTGGTTTGCAAAGTAGGATCCTTTAGACTCTGAATGTAAAGATAAGAAAGATGATGTTTAACCATTTCATTTATTCTGAATGGTCAGAGTACCTTTAATGAACAACAGATGGAACCTGTTTCCGTTGATAATAGCGCCTTATATCGTATTTCAGCATTTTAGAAAATGCCAAGATACCTAATCTCAATGCTCTATTGGGGTAAATATCGGGAGATTTATGAGATCATTGCAAAAATTCTATTAAAAGAAGGTTGCAGTAAACTTTGCCACGAGGGCGTACGCATTATCTGGTTTGCAAAATAGGATCCTTTAGACTCTGAATGTAGAGAAAATGATAAAGTTTAACCATTTCATTTAATTGGTTCTGGTTGGTCAGAGTATTTTTGATAAACACTAGATGGAACCTGTTTCCGTGGATAATAGCGCCCTATATCGTAATTTCAGCATTTTAGAAAATGCCAAGATACCTAATCTCAATGCTCTATTGGGGTAAATATCGGGAGATTTATGAGATCATTGCAAAAATTCTATTAAAAGAAGGTTGAAGTAAATTTTGCCACTTGGGCATACGCATGATCTGGTTTGCAAAATAGGATCCTTTAGACTCTGAATGTAGAGAAAATGATCAAGTTTAACCATTTCATTTAATTAATTCTGGATGGTCAGAGTATTTTTGATAAACACTAGATGGAACCTGTTTCCGTGGATAATAGCGCCCTATATCGTAATTTCAGCATTTTAGAAAATGCCAAGATACCTAATCTCAATGCTCTATGTGCTCTATTGGGGTAAATATCGGGAGATTTATGAGATCATTGCAAAAATTCTAAAAGAAGGTTGCAGTAAACTTTGCCACGAGGGCGTACGCATTATCTGGTTTGCAAAATAGGATCCTTTAGACTCTGAATCTAGAGAAAAAAGTTAAGGTTTAACCATTTCATCCAATTAATTCTGGAAGGTCAGAGTACCTTTGATAAACACTAGATGGAACCTGTGTCGGTGGATAATCGCCCTATACCGTAGTATCGTAGCATTTTAGTGAATATACCTGTCAACAGAAATTGACGAGGATGTTTTTACATCCCCAAACAGAATCCAGTTTCATCGCTGAAGAAAATTTTATCCCTTTATATATTCCATCCTATCTTTTCTCTACGCCAATTTACGTCTTGTCTTTGAGATTCCACAATTATTAAACAAGATAATAATGATTATAATAATATTTATTTATCTAATAGATCAATAGAATCCGAATACAGGGCAAACTTAGATAATAGAGGAAACTTTAAATTATTTATGTAAACTGAAGAGATTATTTTGTGCAATAAAAGAAAAGAAAAAAACACTAAATTTATTAAATAAAAATCAGCAAGATAAGTATACATTTTCAGCAGAATGGATCTAGATGCAGCCGATTTGAATTACTGTATTTCAGCATCAGTAAAACATAGTTGATCTTGTTTTATCAGAAATTTTTCACTTGCTTCATCTCTTCTTTGGTTTAGGGAAGTGAAATTAACTCTCGTAGTCAGTGCCACACGATGTGTGAATACGCCATCCAATTTGTAGGATAGAACCTGTAAGAATCACTTTTGTACATGTTTGAGTAACAGTTTTTTATAAATACAACGGGGATATCAAATAACAGACGCATACTTTAACAAAGGAGTCGAACAAAACGGTCAATGTGTATAAATTGACAAATATACAAGATCGAATGAAAAACTTAGAGATCTAAACGCGGATGAAAGAATATTAGAAATATATGGTCTAAAGGACAATTACTAAAAGGGCACTCCAAAATCCTGAAACTGTGATACTCTAAAAATCCAGCCATGAGAAATTGCATAATTAAAGGAAATGTTGGAACGTTTAGAGAAGGAAAAAACAACACATTTATGAAGGTATTTTTAATAATATAAAATATTATTAAAAATCTGGTGTGAAGAACACAAATGCAGGTTCACTATTAATATTTTCTGCAGGGGCGTACCGATGAGCTTGTAGAAAAGCGAAATACGTATCTACGTCTCTGGGATAGGATATATTCGGACACGTTCACAGAAAATATTAATAGTGAACCTGCATTTGTGTTCTTCACACCAGATTTTTAATAATATTTTATATTATTAAAAATACCTTTGTATTATACAAAACTGGTGGTGTTTACCTACTCATGTATGTTTCAATTATTCTGATACATTACACATGCGGTTAAGCCGTAGTATGAGTGAAGGCACAAACAAAATGCAGTTTTCTAGAGAGTTGGCTGTGCTAACCTCTTTGGAAGGGCGTCGTTACTTCACATTAATTATGTGGACGGTATGCGAGGTACTTCGGCTGTTTGACAACAGGTAGCGCCGAATTTACTTCTGCGCTCGGTCTGGATAATTACGGTGATAGGGCGAGGTGGTTTTTTTCTGTGAATGTGTCTGGAAATATCCTTTCTCCAGCAGGGGCGTACCGATGAGCTTGTAGAAAAGCGAAATACGTATCTACGTCTCTGGGGATAGGATATATTCGGACACGTTCACAGAAAATATTAATAGTGAACCTGCATTTGTGTTCTTCACACCAGATTTTTAATAATATTTTATATTATTAAAAATACCTTTGTATTATACAAAACTGGTGGGGTTTACCTACTCATGTATGTTTCAATTATTCTGATACATTTATGAACATTTAAGCATACTCGATTATTTGCACACCATTCGTAAATCAATTTAAGATTTTTCTGCATAATCGAACAGTCTGAATGATAGACAATGCTGTTGAAAATCTTTAAATCATCTGCATAGACGAGACCTCTACAGTCCAGAAGTATCAAGAGATTAATATACGCATTGAAAAGTTGTGGATCTAGATTAGATCCTTGTGGAATACCAGTGGTAGCAGTAATAGCTGGAAATATACATAAAGTACAATTGGTTTAATAAATATAATTTTAATAAAGATTCATTTCTTGGTGAAGCGTCGAGTAAGAGTTAAGTCAAAAAGATCTTATTTGCGGTTGACTTTTTGTGGGGTTTGTGGTATTCGTCACCTAACTAATTGACCAACTGAGCTGGTAGTTAAATGATGACCTTGACGAACAGTTGTTTATTTGACTTTCACTACCTCTTACGCAGTTTCAGTGGATAACAAACCGGAACTTGCATCGAAGAAACTGGCAGACTCTTACAAGTCAGGATCAAATATCATAAAAAATTGGTCCAACTAGAGCAAACAAACAAATTGTGCTTAGCTCAACATGCATGGGAAGGTCACAGGATTACATGGACTGATGCAGCAATCCTGGCAAAAGAAGACCACCAATCAAACAGAAAGCTGAAGGAGATAGCATATATGGTTACAACACCGAACACCATAAATACACCAAGCTTGAAAATTAAGAATGTCTGGTTATCCTTGATTAAAGAAAATGTACACAGAAGTACAATAACCTCGGAAACGGAGACAGAATAAATGAGATAACCACATTGTGCATACTACACCCCGCAGAAACATGAGCCTACTGAGCATAATGTTCTGCGTAGATACATGTAGCTTAAATACAAGTTTTAAGAAACAATATTCTGCCCCCGATAGCTCAGTGGTTGGTGTGCTTGATTCAGAAATAGTTTTAATTTACAGACCATATTCGAATCTCGCGCGATTACATTTCGCCAAAGAATTGGGACAAGGCATATGAGACTATGAGTTTGGCAAGGAACAACCCTTCTCAGGATATACCCTGTAGACGTCAGTAGATTAACTCCCGAAACGTCGGATTATCTAAATCCAACAAACTATGGAAATAGCCCCTAACAATTACTCAATTAAATTGGTTTCTCTTGTGAACCATTAGGATCTCAGTGCCTTTGAAATACTCTCCTAATTGATCATAATTTAAACTTACTTGAAGTCTAGATAACAATGGAATTAAAATGAAACTTAAAGCAAGCAGAAAAACATACTTAATTGTAACGAGTGATCATTAAAATTTTCGCTCAAGTAAGCCATGTACACAAAAAGTATGTTCTAACTTAAGTTATTAGAGGAGATCTGTCATTATAATTTCAAACGTCATGATTGTTAAAAAATAATTTGAAATGCTGACTTTTATATTAAATATATTTATAATTTTTATACAAAATAATAGAATATTATTAAAAATGTGTAAAATGTTGACCATTCTCCACCAAGCATAATCGCACTCTATTTCGTAGAGCATTGAAAACATTGATCAGTATTTGCGGTGAGTTATTGATGTGTTCACATTTTTTTCTATGATTTTATGTCTTAACTCTTGTAGATTATTAATTGGTTTTTCATAAATAATATTCTTTATATATGGCCACACAAAAAAATTCATGACTGTTAAATCACACGATCGTGGTGGATATGGAATCGCTGTATTTCTACTTATTATCCTATCGCCATAAAATTGTTGCAAAAATTGAATATTTTCAAGTGTAACGTGAGATGTAGCCCCATCCTGTTGAAAATATCCGACCTGGAGTTCATCATTAGTCAATTGATTAGTAAAAACACTGAGAATTTCGTTACGATATTTCTCCTGTGATGTGAGCCCTGGCCCTGGGGGCCACATCGGTGAGTCTTCACGCAGATATCGTCGTAGCGTTAAATAATGCACAAGTATGATAGGTTTAACATAGTTTAATAAAGCAACACTTATAACTATTTAACAAGATAGTAATTACATAATTAACAATGTAGACGATAGTCGAAAAGAGACTCTAACTCATTAGTACCGTCTGAGTATTGTTACTCTGTACTAAGACTGTCTCTCGACTGACTCTGATACTGACTCTGGATGGGATGTCTTATATATTCCTAGAGTGATCTCCTTTTCGACTATATGTCCTTACTTTAAATAAACAAGAGTGTTGAAAGTGTGTAACGTACCTTGCGAATGCTTGTGTATGTAGGTTATGTCGGATGTTATCGTGCCCTCAAAGAATATTGGTCCTATTGATCGGTGACGACTCATACCTACCCATACGCCTATTTTTTCTGGATGTAGACATGTAGAGGAACTTCTCTGTAGAAATGAGGATTTTCACTGGACCACATACGCATATTTTGCGAATTAACATAACCTTTCAAATAAAACCAAGCTTCATCGGTGAAAAAAGTATGATTTAAAATATTGTCTGTCATTGTTTGAATAAACCATTGGCAAAATTGTGTTCTTTTTTCATAATCCGTAGGTAATAGATTTTGTACAGAAGTTAATTTATATGGATACATGTGCAAGTCCTTTTTTAAAATTTTTTGACATGTTCCATACGAAAGCCCTACTTGTTGCGAAACTCTGCGAATAGATGTTTGAGGAGATTCGTTAATAATTTGTCTGACATTTTCAATTACGCCGCGACTTCTCTTGAGAGGAGGACCGCTTCCTTTTTTCCTTAAAATACTGCCTGTTTGACGAAAAAGATTTACACAATGCATTAGCGTATCACGGAAAGTTTTATAGCTAGGAACAGTATTTGGATATCTCTCTTCAAACTCCGCAAGGCAATTTTCTATTGAATGCTGCCAAATACCATCAATTTTTTGAGATGTCAGGAAGTAACATTCTACCATAAACGCTTTATCATCGCTTTATATCATTAAAGGCCATTACTTTTTCTTTTGATGAAACTTTAAAATATATATTTGACGCTGACAGATGTTTGAAATAACATCTTAATGACTAAAGCTACGACATAATTTTTATATACACGGCCAGCTACGAGTGAAAGTTTTAATGATCGCTCGTTACAAATTAAAACAAAAACACTTGACAAACAGATTCACAAAACGTCACTGTTAAAAAAACATAAATCTTTAATATTATCAAGGAGCTGGTCGCAAAAGGAAAAACGGAACTCGAAAAACCTGTCAGAAAATGGCAATTCATTCTCGTGAATACTCAGTTTCCGGCACGAGACAACTAATTAAAAAAAAAAAACTCTTAATTTATTAATACCTGGTTAAGGTACGTGTAGTGTAGTTTATTTTGGTGCTTGAGGTAGGATATGGTGACGGCATTAAATGTACACCTATGAATACACACAGTATTTATATGCGTGTTATGTCGAGCTGTTTAGCATTCAATTCAAGCGTAATCGGGAGTCAATAGGCTTTAAGTGGGGAATTTGTATTTATGCCATCCGGGCTGATTTACGATCGATGTTAATTTGTTGCGAGGAAGTGTCAACTGTTGTGTAATTTGCCCGTTAATGCGACTCGAAAAACATCGCCGTCAGCCGTGTGCTTATTAATAAATGCATGCATACAATGTGCCTTGAAAGGCCTTTAAGGCCGCGCGGTCTTCCGCGATGATATTTTTGCGTTCGTTACAAGAGAATGCTAGGAGGTATTAACGCAAAGAACTTACCGTACTTGGTTTCAATTCGCAAAAAGTGAACGAATATAAACGCTATATTATTAAGTTGGTGCATGTGAAGTTCTGAATTTGCTGAAAGTTCAAATTATTTAATTTCTTTGCTAAAAACATATACGTAAATAATAGAAAAAGTCCCAAAAGAAAAATAACGAGGTATATGCATGGAAAAAGTTTACGGCCACAAAAATTTCCAAAGGCTAGAACGTCTTTATTTATTATCTGATTTTCATGATCTATACAGGCTGATTCATTTTCGGCCCTCACCATGGGGATCTCTCTTATTATTGGAGATAGAGTATAGGTTTAAATTTGGCAAAGTTGTTAAATTTTGTGTTTATTATAAATCCGTAAAGAAAATAGACCTGTGACAAATGACCTTCGTTATTTAAAAAAAAAACCGCGAAAACCCCATTTTCTTCTTTTACCTGTAGCACCGACATTTGGCCTTGTAGAAAAAAAATAAAAACACATCCTTGTGGCCATTTCTAAACCTCTATCCAGTGGTGTACTCTAAATTATTATACGACGTTTCGTTTCTTTCTGGCCATCATCAACTATCTAATTTCTTAGAGGCGCCATATTGGATTTAGACATCTTCAGAAAGAGTTTTTTTTTCTGATTTCAACCATGTACCACATGCTGACTAAAGTTTTTGACATTAGGTTTTATTTGAAAGAATAAATTATAAGATTAAATAAGGTAGCCTTTGGAATTTCAATCTGTCAAAACATTTCATTTATTGTTCATTAATAATACAAAAATGTCATACACTAACGAAGAGAAACGAGATATGATAAGTATTTTTTATTCTTCGAACCGAAATTCAACAGTAGCGAGTACAAGATATCACAATTATATCCAGAACGACAACAGCCTCATCGTACCATTTTTCTAGATCTCGACAGAAATTTGGTCGAGAATGGATCGTTTACTAAGCCGCGTAATGGTCAAGACAACAGGAATTTAAGACCCGACATCCTCCACATAATTTTGATCCTTTGGCCGGATTCAACCGAAAGCAGATACATAAATTTGGTCCATCGAGTCGGATTCTAACGAAAGCAGATACACATCCCTCGGATTATTAAGCGGACAAAAACTGCGGTACCATGGGTGTTATGAGAGATTTCATTGTATTTCACTGACTATTCCACTCATTCTAAAATACTCACTTCTTCTGACCAATCGCAACCCAAAAACAGCTTGTATTATCGCGAAAACACCAGCTGTCTTTGATATGTGATTGGAGTATCAGCTTAGGTGTTTTCAACGACTTAACCATAGCAACGTACAATTTGATAGTTTGACAATTAAATTGTATTTATAAGCGGCAAAATGAATAGCTTGCTTCGGTATCAATTCAAATGAAATTATCAACCAGAAAATTACCGAGAATTTTTTAATTAGTATTATACTTTTTTGTGTATTTTGCAAAAAAAAAGAAGAACTGTGAGTGATTCCATGAAGCATTCCATGTAGCTGAAAAAAAATATTTTTTTTGCAGAGCTGTGTTATCAATTTTCATTATTATTAGAGAACGGACACACTTGCCACTCAGTGCAGTACTGGCGAAAGGCTGTATTTCTAAAATATTTAATTTTATTTATATAACGAACGGGTGGTGATCTATAAAATTACGAAATACATATTTATTTGTTGAAAAGTTGTATTTATAAAGTTTTTAATTTTATTTATATAATTGGAAAACGAACGGGTGGTGATCTATAAAATTACGAAATACATATTTATTTGTTGAAAAGTTGTATTTATAAAGTTTTTAATTTTATTTATATCATTGGAAAACATACGGGTGGTGATCTATCTATCTAAAATTACGAAATACATATTTATTAATTAATTTTATTTATATATGTAATTGGAAAACAAACGGGTGGTAATCTATAAAATTACAAAATACATATGTATTTGTTGAAAAGTTGTATTTTTAAAGTTTTTAATTTTATTTCTATAATTGGAACATTTTTATTTGTTCATTTTGTCGTTCAAGTTGAGTAAAGGAGTATTAATATTGACTAGCAATAGTTTCTCAAGGTTTTCTTCTGTAAATTTTGTTCTCTTTGAATTAAGTACATCCTTATAAATAGAAAACGTCCTTTCTACATCGCAACTGGTTATAGGTGCATACTGGAAATATTCTTTTATTTCTTCATATTTAGCCGTTAGATTTTGTGGAATTGTCTCCATACATAATTGCTGCAATGTAATTAAATCTGGATTTCTATTAAGAATTGCTTCAAACTTTTGCTGAAGGCCACATCCGAAGTCACTTGGAATACTTTTAAAATTATTAACAGCCACATCTAATGTGGTTAATCCGTCATTTAATTTGAGATTTCGATTTTCAAAATAAGTGATTAGTTTTGGCAATTTTCCAAAGTTTTCGTGAAGAAAGTACAACTGATTTTTTAAATTTGGGATTTGTGTGAGCTCCTTGCACTCACCAATACTTCTAGCATCCTCCTTTAGCAGTGTTACGAAATGTTTTAGACTATCGAAATTCTCAGCATAATAACTAGTAGCTTCCAGCCATGTTCCCCATCTAGTTATTACTGGAGTGGGAGGCAGTGACAGAGATGGAAATTTTTCCCTGAAAAGAGCTACTCTCAATGGTGCTTTTCTGAAAACTTTTTTAAAAGCTAATGCAAGTCTATCAACTTCCGGAAAAGTGTCTCTGATATATTCACAGATTCTGTGGAGAGCATGTGCTACACAAGTAATATGCAGCATATTAGGATATGATTTCTTCAATAGTCTGCCTGTTTTTAACATATACGCAGCACTATCACTGACAAATAAAAGTATTTTTTCTTTGTACGTGGCGTCCGAATGAAGCATTTTTTGCATATTCTCCTTAATGGTTTCAGCAACTGTTCCGCATCAACTCTATTTATAACACTTGTTGCTATTACATATGAGTTATAGGGAATAGTTGGATGTAGTACACCAGCTACAACATTTACCACACAGCGTCCTAACATATCCACCGTTTCGTCGGCGCTTATCCATATGTATTGATTTAAAAGATGGCTTCTAATGCGTTCTACTGTTCTCGTATAGCACCTAGAAACATAATATTTGCGTAAAGTTGATTCATCAGGAACATTTCGACCAGTATATTTTTGAAGAAATATTTTTAAAGTGGGAGTGCTAAGTTTATTTAATGGAATATTAGCCGCCATAAAAGTTTTATAGAGTTCAGATGTGTTTGCGATCCTAAGTGACGAATTTTTGACGATATTTTACGGATTTTGTAATAAATTTCGGAATCACTGACAATGGACATACAATCAGTATGACCGTCAATCCAACTCGCCATTGTTTTACAATGCCGTTCTCGACATTCTTCCATATCATGTCTGAAAAAGTAACTTAAACAATGCTCTAGATCTAAATAAATGAAAACTAAAAATATGTGCGTAAGTTATTGAAACTGAACGAAATTCAATGCACACTTACGTCGAAATAATTTGTAGAAATAGATTCAATCAAACGATATTAAACAGGATCTATTACAAAAATTACGATGTAATTAACAATTAGAACTACGAAAACAAGAAACTAACTCACAGCACTTTATTTATCTTACGAAATATAAACTAATAAATAAAATACATTATAAAAACCCCGGTTCTATCTACGCTCATGAAAACACTATAAAAAGCACTATATTCTACGAATACAATAGCTGGCTTGTCCATTGTTATCGCGAGCCCAGGTGGCCGAGTAAGTCAAACAAATACTTCATTGAATTACGCCGGGATGTACTCAGCGACGTTATACACAATTCCAATTGCCGATTGCGTTTTATGGAAATTGCGTCCGTTCTCTAATTATTATTAAAACGTTATAGCTAGCCCAAAGGAACAAATACACAAAATCAGCTAGCGTCCCCTGGTAACAACATTAATAAATTATAATAGAAAAGCGTTTTCATCTATATTTTCCCGTATATAATACACGCAGTGCTCCGGGCGGAAGCACTTTACCCGATATTGTTCGCGATACGTCCTTTTAATATTGATATATGGTGTTATTCTACTCCTGAAACGTAATTCGACACTTTAACGTTATCGATCGCAAATGCAAAAATGTCGGGAGGAAAAATCCGAGCCGTGCCTTCAAGGCCTCTCTTCCTCTGTATTCCGTTCGCGTAGAACGGTATCGTGTGAAACTGGCCCGTGGCCTGCACGATAAAATTTGTTCGCGTAGCCGGTGATAAATCGCTGAACGGCTTTCGCGCGTTTTTCCCTAAGCCGTGCGAATCACGAAACGCCATTTTAACCGAAGAATCAGGAACAGAATAAGGAATGCAGACGGAGAGGCAAATCGAGAATGCATTATTATTCCAATGGGAAGGCGCAGATAAAATTCTTTGAAAAAATAACATTTAGCTAGACAATCACAATAGGCACTTCAGAGATTAATATTTTATATGCAACTAGGAAAGTGATTTGAAGGAGGGAGACTTCTAAATGAAATACTTAATTTAGAGCAAAAAATATATACTCCCTCCGTCCAGAAATAAATCTCCGATCTTAGATTTGTTTTCGTCCATAAATAAGTGTCCATTTTCTTAAAACAAATTTATTCCTTATAAGTTAAAGGACAAATTTCGTAAAAATAAAGTTAGTTAAGCTTATTAACCCATTTAGGACCACTATTAGACAAATCAAGGAAAACGCAAATTCTTTAAGGAATAAACTTTTATTTAGGTATTTATAAACATCCTTTAAAGTAAAAAAAAAAAGACAAACCATTGATTCTTATATTTTTTTTGCGTTGCGTTAACGCAACAATGGGACTATATGCACAAAAAAAAATTACAATTATTAATTATGATAGTCTTTAGAGCAGTGGGAATGTAATGGAACTCCACATTTAATACACATAAATAAATACGGTTGTACTTTTGCATACTCTACAATGTCTCCTCCAATTTTCACGATTCCTTTCAATTAGGTGACGCACATTATCTAAACGTGCACTGGATGATAGAGACACACTGGAACCACGTCCTCACAGATTGTGTTTTACATTTGTTAGCACTAATGAGGCTTCGTACAAGTTCAGACCTGAAATTATTTGGTTGTGGTATAGAGATATCTTTTTTTTCTCTACGATTGTACCGCTTCACAAACATATTAGGCAGTGTAGACTCAAAATTGGTTGGTACTTTAACCACAGAATTGTCATTCCAACGGACCACGCTTATTTCATTTACGTGATCGTAACGAGAATCCATTGCACCACGAGTTTTTTTTCCTATAGACTTACAAGTCTCTAAAGGGCATTTCAGCATTCTGTTCTCACGTACAGTTCCAGTAGCAAAGTATCCTTGACGTTTCAGATAAACTAATAGCTTGCAGCTCGTAAAAAAAGTTATCAAAGGATACCTTATGAATCGACTTATGTTCTAATACGTTCAAAAGATTGATGGCCAATGTTTCAACTAAACCAAATTCTCTTTTGGCATTTTCACCAGTTTTTCCAGCATAAGGTATAAATTGATATAAATACCCATCGCTAGATGCCAGACACCACATTTTGAACCCGAAACGTACCGGCTTCCCTTTCAAAAACATTTTCGGTGAATGGCGGCCGAAGTAGGGTACCATTTGCTCATCAATTGATAAGTGATGTCTAAAAACACCATACTTCAAGAAATTGCTGTTCAAGAGATCAACCAGCGGTCTTACTTTTGCAAATTTGTCTGCCATGTCTAATTGATTGTTATCTGCAAGATGAATGTTCTGCTTTATGTCGAGAAATCAGTTTCGAGACATCGCATTTTTCACAAATTGAACACCTTCATCTTCATCAGATGACCAGTAAAGTTTTAACTGTGGACGAGTGTGATACCCACTCAAAATCAATATTCCCAAACAAATTTCTATATCATTTTGATCTAAGGCGAATTGAGTACGGTTATTATCTCTCGTATATTTTATGGAGTTTGAAATAATAAGCTGGCCAACATTTTGATCAAACATTTGCATAAAGAAATCAAGTACAGACTTTCCATGTAGCGCCTTAACAATATTCTGTACATTCCCTTCCTCATTTGACGTAGCATCTTCCTCGCAGTCAACGGGCGTTTTACACCAAGTAATGTCTTCAATTCTTGCCGTTTTGCTTGGTGTAGATAAAGCTGCCTCGTGATGTATACCATCTTCTATCTCAATTTCGTTATTTGGACACACTATCTCAAAAGTTCCCGTTATATCTACATGTAAATTTTCTACTCCACCTATAACATTATCATCAATGTCCTCCTCGTCCGTTATATCATCGACGTCGGGTGGTATATAACAAACATCAATTTCCTCATTCAGATCAAGATCCAAGTTCTTTCAAAGTCAACGGTCTGGTAGGATCATCGCGATATTTCACGTGACTCTAAAATAATTTTATTATCAACATCAACGACCAACACATACTTCAGAAATTGTTGTACTTACCATTGTATAATATTTCTGTAATCCTCAAGATAACACTATTATGAACTCTAACTTCTTCAACTTCTCCATCCCACAGCGTAAATGAACTGAATAAACTCGCATCACACAACGGATACCCAATAAACTTCCCCCAGACGTGAAAAAGCATGTTCAGATAGGAATATTACTCATGATTACAATTACACCATTTGTCCCAATGTTGCGTTTTCGCAACGCTATGTTTCAAATCCGTTTGAGAAATATTTCCGGAAAAAAGGGATTGATTTTTTCCAAAATAATGTTACATGAAGTATCTTTGATATGAAACCTCTTAATGGTAAATGAAAAAGTAAGTTGTATGTTATTTAATTTAAACTTAGATACACAAGTTTTTTTCTTGAAAATTCCATAGTTTGATTTTATTTTGATTCAAAATTGAAAATGCGATTACCCGTTCCCAAAATGTTTATTAGGTTGTTTAAATATTTATTAACGCAATGCTACTGACAGTACATCCAAAATTATTACTTTTTAGAACGGTGTTCGGTGTTGGTGTTGCGTTAACGCAACTATGGGAATAAATGGGTTAAACCAGAAATTAAACTAAATCGACCATATTTTGAACTTTTGTCACAAGGTCCATGTCACAATTCATAGCATCCCATTTCTTTGTAAGTAATCCTTTCCCATACGGGGCAATCGCTATTACAACCATAGTTTCTATCATACACCGCTAGGTAGGTTTTATTCAGAGTATCACTATTTAATTCAGCGTCAGCATTTATGACAGCATTGATTAATTCGTCAACTGTTTTGGAAGCGGTTTTGTGTTGCAACAACTGAATGGCATTGACCTACAGACCTATTAATATTCTTAAATTATCCTCCAAAATGGATAAATTCTGACGGCATATTCGTATTCAACGGGCGAAGTTATAGCGAGAACAAAATCTTTGTATATGACTGTAATCTAATAACCAACGGGCGAAGTTATAGCGAGAACAAAATCTTTGTATATGACTGTAATCTAATAACCAAACTCTATTTCAATTGCTATCCCATTATACTTCAAAGTTTGTCAATTTTAGTATAATCCATTCAATATTCATTTATATTTTTACTTAACTACATTAAATACAAAACAGAACTTTTCTTTCCAACAATAAGCGTTTTATTTTTAAAATTTTATTCATTGATCGACGCTGACAATGAAACCGTATTTCAAGGGCAAAGAATGAGTTTGCAGACTTGGGATTTGTATTGTCATGGAGCAAGTCACTTGGAACTTTTGATACATTCATCATTGTATCTATGAATGGCTTGTACACACCCTGTCTAATATTACAAGGACATCTGAAGTAGTTATTTTTGTAAACATGTAACAATGGATATCTGTTTTAAACAATTGGTTAATATTTTATTACTAATGAGATTATACAACGTGTTTCAAAAAGAACTTCATCTCAGTAGGCACTGAGTAACAAGTACTTGCAAATTATTATGTCACCAACTATTTATCTAAGATCATTTTGACATTTGTCATTTTGTGATTAACAATATAATTTTTTCTTACAAATATTTTTTTTTTCTTAATAAATAGTAGTACAAAATAACGTACACATTGCAAGAAATTATTTTTATTGTTGAAGCATATTTCCGAAGTGCATAATTTCTTAAGGGAGAATGGCAATATTCCTATGCGGAATGTAAGCAACAGTTTCACTTATAGTTTCCTAATAGAGTAAAATCTCTACTATAGGTTACAAAAAAAAACAAACACCAAAAAATCTTCACATTTTCGGAAAATAAAATAAGTTAGATTTAAATAAAATTAAAAGTCTTCAATGTGGTTTCTGTATGTGAATATTTTTTAGAATAGCATCTATATCGGGAGAAATCTTTGAAGACGCAAGCAAAATACGGTGTTTTAAATGACTGTCTGTTAACGTCGAGCGATATTTATTTTTAATAATATTCATAATCGAAAATGTCTGTTCGCATACGTACGTTGATCCAAACCGGCATCAGTACCTAAGGGCCAAATCGTGCAATTTTGGAAAATCTGCAGCAGGTACAAATTTCCAAAACCCAATATAATCTTGATTGGTTGCCGCGGTTGACATAATTTCTTTGTATTTTCCTTTTAAAACTGAGTGATTTTGCAAATCAATTATCTCAGTTTGAATTTCCGCAGAATATTCTTTGATTTCCTGGAAAGAAATGCTAAACGGGTTTACAATAAGCTCAATATTCATTTTATCTTTTTGAAAGTCACTAAATCTGTTATCAAATGAATTGCGCAAGACGTTTATGAAATTCTTAAATAGATCATATTTGGGCATTTCATCAAATTTTGTTGAAAGTTCCTGCATGTGAGAAAAATGAGTTAATCTTTCTTGTTCGAAATCATTGTGAAAAAGCGCTAGTTTAGCAACAAAAGAGGAAATGTGTGAAAATAACGTCGGAAAAATACAATTTTTGCCCTGAAGTCGTAAATTCAAATTATTTAAATGGCCCATAATGCCCGTGAGGAACGCAAGATTCCACAACCAATCTTCGTTTTTTAGAAGTGAGCACCCACTGGGGAGTTCATTGTTGTCTTCTAGGAACTTTAAAACAGTCTCTCTAAGATTCCAAAACCTATTAAGAGCACTGCCTTTAGAAAGCCAACGCACATCACAATGAAGAAGAAGTTCACCATTTTCTTCAATTTCTTCAGGAAAGAGGCATCGAAATTGTCTCCGATTTAATGCTCGCGCTCGAATTTTATTAACACAGCGCACTACCGGGTTCATAACTGAAGAAAAGTCCAAATCTTTGGCACAAAGACTTTCTTGGTGTATTATGCAATGAAACTTAAAGATGTCTCTTCCCAAATAATTTTCAAGCAAAGCCACAGCTCCTTTTATCTTCCCCATCATTGCCGGTGCCCCATCTGTACAAATGCTATCAAGTTTTGCCCAATCCAAATTTTTGATCTCGGCAACACTTTTTATTTCATTGAAAATATCTTCTCCCCTGGTGGTACATAGTTGTCGCAGATCCAGAAGTTCTTCTGTCACGTCAAAATTATCATTTACATACCGAACGAATATACTTAATTGAGCATTGTCGGTTACATCGCAACTCTCATCCAAAGCCAAAGAAAAGTATTCGCAAGACGCCACTCCAGAGGTAATTTGTTCATTAACGGAAGTAGCCATATTATCTATCCGTCGCATCACCGTATTTCGAGATAAAGCTATTTGGTCCACCATCTTGCTGATTTTAGCATCACCCGCATGCTTAGCCAATATTGCTAAACTCGGTTTTATTATTTCTTGGCCATCAGAATACGGCTTCTTATTTTTAGCTAATAAAAGGGAAATTTCATATGAGGCTCTTACCATCGACTCCGTCTCGTCGCTCCTTTTATAAAAAAATGATTGCTGTCCTGCTAAGGATTGTTTCTTCTTACTTATGAAATCAGTTCGTAGTTTTGAGCCAACGGGGTATTTGGAATTAAAATTACCATGCATTTGGTTGAAATGTCGCTCCAAATTAAATTTCTTCGGAACAGCCACAGAAGCACTGCAAATTAAACATACCGGCTTGGAACTATTTTGATTCGTAAAAAGAAACTGTTCTTCCCATGCGATATTAAAATCACGCACGGCAATATCATCTTTGTACCTCCTTTTTAATGTTGAAGCCATTTTAAAAAAGAACTATAAACAGTGATTTGTCGCAAAAACACGCCCTGACTCCCGACTCCCCACAAACAAAGACTGATCACTGAAAATAAAACATAACATTTCATCAGCCACGCGGCCGCAAAATTGCGTACGCAGGCGCCGCCTTAGTGGTGCCGTGTGCATACTCCGCAGCGGTGTTAAAGTTCAGAGTTAGTCCGAGTGCCTTTAGTATAGTGAGTATTGCTTTTTTAGTTTAATTATATTGTATTTTTTTTATTTGTGAAAACTTTGGCGTGCAACTCTAGAGGGTCAGGCGTGCCACACTGTGGCACGCGTGCCGTGGGTTGGCCACCGTTGATATAGAACATACCTTGTTGGAGAAAACCCGCATACATTAGTTCGTCGTTTATCAGTTCAAACGAACGTATCTTCTAGTACCGTTTATAGAATTTTGATGATCGTTTACATATTGCTATGGATTTTTCGTAAAATAATATTTAAAATTAATTAAATATGAATGTACAATTATTGTGGGATAAGTTGTATATTTTTGAAAATGTTATTTTAAATGTGCTTAGATAAAAACTTGATTTTTGGAGGTCGACTTGATGTGAAAGCGATAGAAACCGATATTGAGGGGGAGACCAACATCTGCAATGATACGAGAACGTTGTGTTGATTGAAATATATAAATTTAATTAGTTCGGGTTGTTTTTTGAGTGTGATCATAGTTGGTGGTATTTCATATGTTATTCCCGATAATTCTACGAGATTGTTATTCTCGTAATTTTGATATAGTATTTGATTAAACAACGTTTTCTCGTAAACGTGTCTCCAATAATTTTTTTTATGTAAGTAGAATTATATTCATAAGACGTCTTAATTAGAAAAGTTTTTAAAAGTGTATTTCAATTGTATTAAAATAATTATTTAAGAGTCTTAATTAGTAGAAATAAATAATAAAGATTATTATTAACATTTCTTTGTAATAAGTATAAATTGAAAATTTATTCGACGGGATTCAAGGTTGTTTTTTGTACATGTTAGTTTGCGCATGTGTAAAAATTTTGATCGTGTATCAATATATTTGATGATACAGCGTCGTTCTCTGGGGAGAAATTAAAAATAAACTTTATTATTTTTAGATAAATTTGATCGGAGTCATTAGAGGAAGTTTTTTCATCCACTTAGTCGTTACAGTGGATATATTTTACCTCGAGTATATTGTAAATACATTATCTTTATACTTTATAAAGATAGTTTTTTTAGCTATTAGCTATTTTACCAATTCATTCGTTATGATTCGGTTATATTCATTCGGCTTATGATGTTACTAATGAAAACTAATATACAACAGGGAGTTCCATTTGAAATAACAAATTGGATATCTATTTCCGGTATAAACAGGAGTAACACAGCAAATCTGATATTATATTTAGATTCTTTGAATCTTTTGACAAAGGTATACCCAATTTTATTTAAAAAGAATAAAACGTTGCAGAGATAGTTTGGGGTTCCATACTTTTTACTAACACTGTATAAATCGATTACTAAAATATTGTATACAATTACTTCGTTCCATACCAAAATAATTTTTTATTTTCCTAAAAAGAAACCAAATATTTAATTGCCAATATACTTTATTAAACACAATCAAAACTAGTTATTTAGAAACACTGCCCAATATAAATAATTCCCACAAGTTTACTAATGGATTTTGCCTTGTCCACGTATAATATTTTTCAAAAGATTTTAATAAACTACCAAATAGGAACGGAGACTTGAATGAAGAAGTTGTTTCTCACACAATTATATATCAACTTTGACAAGGTACAGTTGTTTCTATCATACACGGTTTTGTTTAGTATGGATGCCTTTTATATATTCAATTATTCACGATTTCCTGCACACAATAACTCCAATACCTTATTGAAAATCGATCAAATGTAAAACCCACCATAACAATTATTCATACAATAGGTACGCGTATATATATTTATTTATTTTTCCTTTTCCAATCATACTTTTCTCACAGTTTCTTCATCGCTAATCCAATCTTCATGGGTGGTTAGGTAACGCGCAGCTCTTCCCACATGGATATAGATGAGTTAACGGAAAAGCTGCGCCCTGACAGGGCTGGTCTCTTACGTGAACAAATCGTTATAATAGATCAAGTGGGAGTATCGTCACCTCCACTTCTTGGTCGGTTCGTACGTTGTAAGTAAACTGTACATGATTATACACGTATGTGATGTATAAATAATGTGCTAGAAGAATTGAAAAGATGGGATGGGAAAAATCGGATGAGGAGGAAGACAGATTATCTCTTGAACTTTACGTCGGCCGCATATGGTAACTTGTAATGCAACAGGAAGTTCTCGGAGGGAGAAAGAAGGAAGAAACGTGCATATTGTTTTAAGTGTCGAAAACGTGTTTTCGTCTTGTTTCGGATGGGGGACTTAAATAGTGAATTATGAAGACATTCGCCTTTGTAATTTACAAAATCAATTAATAGTGTGAATAGTTTATATCAAACGACTGTAACAGTAATTGTATGTTTTGCTTAATACACTATGTGAGCGAACGTCCTATAGTCACCTGATGATACACGAAATCATGCTAAAAATACGAGGTGTTTGTCCATGTTTACAGTTACGGATATGTATTTTGCATATCCGTTTCATTATATAACAACGGCGTAATACGTGCAAAACTTATTGATAAATATCCCTTTTTTGTATATTTACCGCCATCTGGCGCGTGTTAATGGACAGCACCAATATACGTATTTTTCCGCTTTTTTTGTAATAGCCTTGCTATTCGAGCGGAAGGTCGCCTTTTCTGGCCTAGTCGCTTTCTTCCGTCAGATGTCACTGATTAAATTGGTGTCGCCTGATAGAACGAAACTGGTTATGGCTTGGAGACGATTTTAGCGTAAATGTAGATACAGATACAGATCCGTTGTTTAACAGATCTGTATTAATTTGTATATACATTGCTTCACTAGTTCAACCGATGAGGCCTAGATGGCTGAAACATATGTATTGAACAGAAGTAAATGCTAAAAATACGAGGTGTTTGTCCATGTTTACAGTTACGGATATGTATTTTGCATATCCGTTTCATTATATAACAACGGCGTAATACGTGCAAAACGTATTGATAAATATCCCTTTTTTGTATACTCGAATTATATGCAAAATCCATATCTATAGATAAAAATTCCTTACAACAAAATTTTGGGTTTTCTGTGTTTATTTAATGTTTTTGGAATAAAATTAGGCAGTTAAAAAGAGCATACGGTAGAGAATTAACAATTCGGATATTTTGGTAGTTCGGATTGACACCAAGGTTAAATTATGTACCTTGTATTCCGGACCGCACGATTCGATAATCCGGATTTGCGATCGTTACGTAGCATGGTCATCAGTTCTATCGGTTCTAATTTGTCTGATATGGAGAGATGTGTTTCTAGATTTTACCCTCTTTCTTGTCGCTTTCAGCAGATGTTTCTGGTTCTTCCAGTTTGAGAGTGTTACCGAGATTTGTTGTATTTCCCCTGAGGAATTTCAACTCGAAAAGTACTGATTGAAGATACAAAGCCTGAAAAATTTTAATTTAAAAAGAAATTTCTCAAAAAATATTTTAATTTCAGTTCGTGGAAGTATTGCTGTATAGTTAGCCTTGAAAGTTTGTAATAGACAAAATTGAATGTGGTTGCTGGCCACTATCATGTTTTATAGATAAGTTGTCAAAGTTTGACATTGACAACTTGAACGGCTATAAAATTGTGAATTTTTGAAAACGGCACCTCTGATAAAAAGCTAGATTTTGAAAACACAAGTTATTAAATATTTATTTTTGACAGGCAATGGAATTTTTTTTGATATGAATGAAACTTTAAATGATTAGTAGTGTCCTACATACGCCACTATTAAAAGCTGAATTAGTTAAATATGAGTACCGTTCTAAAAGACCGATTTCTGTGACCACTCCGAAAAATTGGTTCTGTCCATGATATGATTACAGAAGGTTGACATGTTTGGATTAAATGTATTACAGAAGCATTGTACCTGTCCTGTGAAGGTGTGTTTTATATCGACGATATGTATTCCGAGATGCTTGAATGCCGATCAGAAGCGTATTCGATTGAGAACGTCGAAGAAAATTTGCTGCTGTTTTGATGAAGATTTTTCAACTTTTTGAATTGGCTTGTTATTATAGACGAAACCTGGATCTATCACTACGATCCAGAGACTAAAGAGCAAACCAGAAGCTGGAAGCATTCTGCTTCTCCACGATCCAAAAAATTCCGTGTTCATAAATCTTGCAGGATTATTTCTTCCGTTTTTTTAGACAAAGATGTGGTAATTATGATAAATAATTTTGAAAAGGATAGAAGTATTATAGTACCATATTATACAGAGTTGATATTTAAATTACGTAAGAAAATTGTGGAAAAATGCTGCAAATGACAGTCCTGCTTACGAGTCGTTGATTGCACTGTAAATCATTTATGAAATTGGTTGATCATTCAGTGTTATCCCACTGGCGATTTGGTGAAGAGCATATCTTCAAAGGTTTTACCTAAAGCTCAAGATGCTATGTTTAGCACTGTTTTGCGTTTTCAGTTTGTTCTACTGAAGATGGTAACTTAGTTGCCGAAATACGTATTTAGAATTTATTGGTATATATTGTGGTTAGGGTTTGTGTCTGTCTGATATTGGGGACTGGTGTGCAGGCTAAGACAAAGAACTTTTTTAAAGGGTTTAGAATTACTTTATGAATATTCTGAATGTCTTAAATGATAATAAATTTTGTATTGAAATATTGTGGTGTTTTACATGGTAGGCTAAGTATTTATCAATAGATATCCTATCTATTAAATTAGAGCCGCAAAAATTGATGTTTCACAAACAAATTACAGTGGAAAGGTAAAATTAAGGACAAAATTTGATATCTCTTACATTTTTCCATGTGAAATTGAGTCATTTCGGTTTTCTGAACCGAAACTGTTTCATAAGAGGACTGCTCACAAAAGCAGTTCTTAGCGACTTCAAATAATTTAGTACCAACACCGGCTATATTCAGTTTAGCGTCTATGAGAATGCCAAACGGAAATAAATTAAGCAGATGATCACAGGACACCGGTGATAGTTTGCAGATATCAGGTTTGTTCTAGCACAGAATCCCTGATAGTTTGATGTACTTTTGTAGTGCGCATGTGCAAGCAAATGATTAATTTGAAATTAGTTTGCAATTGCGTGTGCTAGAACAGGCAAAACATTCTGTGCGACATCTGGCCGAATTATGTAAAAGTTTATAGTTTCATATTATTCGATATTAGAAAGTTTGATCTAGCGCCATAACAAATAATATATTGTTAGGGTATAAATATTGTATTTTTTTATTTTATTGTATTGTAATTTTCTTTTTATTTTTAATTAAAAATGAATGGTAAGTTATACAAATATGTTTTCCTCCATGTTGATTCACATCGCTTTTATTTTCACAGAAGCAAAAGAATTACAACAATTTGTTATTATTGAAACAAAAACAGAAAACATAGAAAATGCAGCAGATAGCTACAAAGTTTGGTCCCACAACAACACAAAAATACTAATAAATTATTATGAAAGATTAAGGAAACATGTGGGATCACTGAAAATAAGAAATTTGAAGAAACTTTGGGAAGTAATATCAAAGATTTTCAAGGAGGAGCAGAATGTGGAATATACACCAGCTAACTGCGAAAATAGGTGGCGTGTAATTGAAGGAAATTACAAAAAATTTGTTGATAACAACAAAAAAACTGGTAGAGGTCGCAAGCACTTTGAATATATTGAAGAAATGGATAAAATTTTCGAAAAAAAAAGAAATGTACATCCATTGCTGTTGTTAGAGAGCAACACCATCGACACATCACCCAGACAGAGTACTATTGTAGACAATAGTGAACAGCCTGCAGATATTGTAGAGGAAAATGTAAGTACACCATCGACAAGCAGGAGAATACCAATTGTTGAACGCCGGAAGAATAAAACAAGAACAGATATTCTTGAACAGATCAGATTAGACAGAAAAATGTATCATAAAGAAAAACTAAATATGCTTAAAGAACATTTGGAAGTAGAAACGGAGAAGCTAAAAGCTCGACAGGAAAGGAATTATTATTGCGCAAAAGAAATGAAATGATGGCAATAAATGCTAAGGAATAACTTAGTATTCTATTGTTTGTTTCCTTGATATAAAAATATTATTTTATTAATTATCTTTTTATTTTTTAAAAGTATATATTTTATGTTAAATTTTTTATAATGGCTTCTACATATTGCTATGTATTGTGGTGTTGATTAACTTATTTAAATTGGCCCACAATACACAATAGCTTGCCCAGTTTCACTCAAATCGGTACAGCTTTCCAGGAGCTCTTGTATCTTCAGGGTTACCGTCAAAGGGTATGTGTTAAATAAAACAAATGGTATTAGCAAAGAAATAAAACTAGCATTAACAACACAAACATTTACTACAAAAAAAAAAAAGAAAATTTCAACTTTATAGAGTATAAAGAAGTGCTGAGACAATAAATATGCCACAGCGTGAGGACTTATATAAGATAAAAAACCTCACTTTGACCGCGAACAAAATTAAACTAATTAAATATTTAGGAAAACTATCAGACTTCAATAATTACGTTATTCCCCACTTCAAACGTCAAACAGCAAAATAACTGTAAGCGCGCGCTTCAAAACTAACCCATGCGCACATTCAACATGGTATAAATGTAATTTTCCCACCAATTCCTACTTTCTAAAATACCGCGATATCATAAAGTTTCTGGGTCAACGGTGGCCATGGGGTGAAAAACGTCTGTCTTAATTTATATCATCCTTTTGAGAAAAATCTGATAAAATTTTCAGATTAAGTGTCATGCTGACGTTAAAATTTGTCAATATATTAATCTTAATGTCAGTATGACACATAACCTGAAAATTTTATCAGATTTTTGTCAAAAGGATGATATAAATTAAGACAGACGTTTTTCACCCCATGGCCACCGTTGACCCAGAAACTTTATGATATCGCGGTATATTACTGATAAAAAAATACTACATAAAAAGTATGAAAATTTTCCTTGATATTTATTTGACTATAAATATATTTTATAAACTAATAATTTACTGAATTTACGAGCTCAATCAATATACAAATCATATAACTAAATTAATATATATATAAATAATTATACTTGCAAATATACACGTACATTAATTAATGTAGTCGTCACACTTCACAAAAAAATACTAAAAGAGAGATTTCAGATAGGTCGCATAAATCAAAAATTACAAGTATCAGAAACTCATAATTAATCGGGAATTACTTTAAACACATCAGCAATCACTCTACTAAAACACAAACCGAAATTAATTATAAAATACTGAATAAAAAGGAAGTCTTTATTCAGCAAAAATTAACTGAACCTATCTGTCTAATGGATGGAAAATCTCTAACTCCTTCCTCTCGGAAATAAAAATATCACCATGCCTAAAACAAAATCAAAAGACCGACTACGACAATATACTTCCGCTGTACCTGGACTGCGTACATCAAGACGACGCTCGAACAACCTACAGACGTGGACCAAAATACACATTTTAATCAAAATTTAAATAAAATATTAAATATCTCTAAATATTTTTCTGGAATAAAATGTACATAAATATATAGTCTTTAACTGTTACTATAATTTTTCTCTTCGGGGAAAAATTCATGACAATATGTTTATTTTTATATATATATATATTTATATAGATTGTGATATTGACTTCTTATTTTAAAATGTCCTAGGTACTATTTTATAACAGAATGGATAAGAAGCAATATCAATTTATAGGTTTCTTATATAGAAGTCTGTAGTAATCCTTAAAAGTACTAGTAATAATATAAACGTAGTATTTTTTTTTTTTTGGTTTAAGATGAAAAAGAATTAAAGGCAATATACATCCAAATCTCGTTTTATTGGCATATCAGAATCATGGAGTTCATTCAAAAAATGTGATATCTTAATATTACATGATATATGTTTATATATTAAAAATAATATTCATAGGTAACAATATATTTTTTATCCAAAAATATTGTTTGCAACAAATATTCTCCTCCTTCTTCCTTCTCCATCAAAAAGGTCATCTTCTAAATTATCACCTTCTTGCACGTCTATTTGTTCATTCTGTACATTTACATCGGGTACAAAATCAAAATTGTCATTTATGGCAATATTATGCAAAACACAACAGCTGCGAATGAAATGTACAATATCATCTATTTTGCGCAATTTAATATGGAAAAGTTGACTAAATTTTTGTTTTAATAAGCCAAAACAGTGCTCTGTGATGTAGCGGGTACAAAATCAAAATTGTCATTTATGGCAATATTATGCAAAACACAACAGCTGCGAATGAAATGTACAATATCATCTATTTTGCGCAATTTAATATGGAAAAGTTGACGAAATTTTTGTTTTAATAAGCCAAAACAGTGCTTTTCTTGCCAATTGCCTATTGAAATTAGTTTCCACTTGTCTAAGTTGTCCAAAATCTTTAAATGGTGTTAGTAGGTTTCGTAAGCAAGGGTACGCACTATCACCTAGGATGTAAAAATCACCGCACTTTTCTTGCAAACTTTGGGATAAAGAAGAACTTCTAAATACACGGCTATCATGTACAGACCCAGGAAAACCAATAAAGATGTCTCTGATCCTAAGCTGTCTGTCACACACCACCTGCATCTACAAACAAACACATATTTTTATTTACAGTATATTATTGAAATTATTTCTTACCTGAATAGAATAATATGATTTTCTGTTTATATAGGAATCCGGATCATCACCAGGTTTATCAATGCGCACATGGCAGCCATCCACTGCTCCTATAGCGCCTGCTAAACTATTCTCTCTAAACTCTGCTTCGATTTGATTTCTTTCTACTATATCTGGCCATTTTATGAATTCTGGTGACAAATTGCTTAAAAAATATATAAACCGTCTAATTATTGAGAACAGGCAACTGATGGTTATATTAAAGCGATCAGATACATCTCTGTACGAAGCTGTCTGATGGCCAGCAAACCATAAAAAAGTTAGGCACTGTTTCAATACACTGATCTTGCCATTGCCTCCAGAATGAAATAGATCAAAATATATTGATTGGCCAAAACGCACTGATATATTTTCTGCAAGATTTGGACTAATTCGAAAGTGCTCAATAAATTCATTATCATTGTATAAAGGCACAATATGTTCAAAATAATTTTTATTTTTTGGTTTTTCTCTATCTTCTAAAAAATCTATGTCGTCGCTTTCACTGCTACTGCTAAAGTAATTTAGGATATCTGAATCACTCGAAGATGAACTATCTGACATTTTGACTATCTACAATTAAAAATATTACAAAAAATAATCGGTATAAAAAAATATTTTACTGTACCTTACGTTGACTGTACTTTTTTCTAAATCACTATTACCGTTAAAAAGAAAGTTATAACAATATATTGTTTACGTTTGGCTAATACACTCCAATTGATCTGAAATACACCTCACACTTTTACCAGAGATAAATACTACTATAAATGACTAACGACTGCTACAGCGTTATACGCATTATTACGCATGTCCTAAATTTTAAATTTTATTAAAATCCACGAATTGTTTGGATAGTCCACAATCAATCAGTAACTACAATTTTCGCCTGCTAGAACGGCTTGCTATTAGCAAGAAACTAGTAATTTTGCTTGCTAGAACACAATATTGGTATTACGCATGCGCTATACAATCTCTGATAGTTTCTTACTGCTGCTACAACAAATCTATCAGTATAAGCTACTTTAATAATCGACGAAGGAGATACTTGTTGAAACTTCATTATATAGATATAATAAAACACAGTTGTATAGTTTCAAAATAATATATATGCACTACATATGTTTCACCACACTGTGGCTTCATCAGGTGGATGAATATACTAATTCAAAATATTAATTAGATCTTATATATATCAATACAAAGTACAGAACTAATCTTATTCTAAGAGGGGGTGGACATGTATGAGTTTTAAGTTTAGTAGGGGGGAGTTATTTATGTCTAGTTGGTCATTTAAAATTATACCTAATTTATTATATTTGTTAATTTCTAAACTTTCTAACATATTAAGTTTTTTACTTTTATCTAGAACATGCAAAGTTTTAAAATTAGTATTGAATTTGTGATTATGTTCTAGGCAATGATTGGCAAAAGTTGAGTCTGTCTTCTTGTCTCTGTGGCTTCTTTCATGTTCCTTCATTCTAATATCAAATGTCCGTCCTGTTTGTCCGACATACACTTTTTTACAATCTTCGCATGTCAACTTGTAAACCCCTGAGTTTAATCTATTGTCCGTTTTATCTTTGTTGTTTTTTATAGCGTTTTGTAAGGAATTGTTGGTTTTGAATGAAATGGTCTCTTCTTTACTTGTTTTTATTAAGTTTCCTACTTTGTTTGAAATTGTACCGATGTATGTGATAGAATTATAACTGAATGTTTTATTGTTTTTTACTGTTGGGTAAATTGAAGATATCGTTTTAGATTTCTGTAGTTTTTTTAGAATATTATTAATTAAATTTATGGTGAAACCGTTATTTAGCGCTATAACGTGTATTCTATTTAGTTCTATATCGAAATTTTCTTTACTCAACGGGACGTTAATTAGTCTGTGAAGCATTGATTGATAAGCAGATAATTTGTGTGTAATGGGGTGAAACGAATTTGCGTGTATAGTTGTGTCTGTATGTGTAGGCTTGTGGTAGATAGAAGCTACTTTTCTTTTCTTTGTTTCAATCTGTAACATTTCGAAGTATGCAAAGTTTAATTTGAATATTAGTACAAATAGTTTTTATATTAGGAAGAAATATTGGACAAAATAAACAGTTTCCAAAGATAGCAAGCCAAATATTTAGTGGTGCAGTTCAACAACAGAATGGGGATCTTTATTTGCCCATATGTGATAGTTCTCTTCTTCTTCTGTTTTGGGTTAGACGCCAGCACGTCCAGGCACTTGAGCGCACTGCTCTTTGTACTATCCCCAATAGATCTCTCAGTTCCACTCTGTTAGTCTTGTGTCCTCGATAAAAACCACTATCCTCCTCAGGGGAAGTTTGAGTACAGTCGAAGGATCCAATAGATCTCTCCCGAAATATGTGATAGTTATATATAGAGCTGGTGATTTTTGCGGTGTGACAGGATAGTATTCAGTTAAACGCACGAATATAATGACCTTGTTTCGATCGGTGATGCATTCGTGATTTTATTGCTTTACATGCATTCGCTATTTATATCACTTAGGTATGTCAGTTATGTGTACTGTATATAAATAACACACTTACCTTATTTACGATTATTATAGCATAGCGCCAAGTGGATAACCCTTGCAGTAAGTTTGTAGCATTAGATACGTTTCCATATTTGTAGCGGTGAGCGATGTACGTCGTGATGAATAAATTTTTTTATATTTTGAGAAAGACCGCTCGACATCTACGGATGTAACACACGCACAATTAAAATAATCTTTATAGATAGAAACCGAATCTACACTTGCACCATTACTAATTTGTTTTAATCTGGTAAAATCAAAATCATTGTTTATCACACTCTCGAACTTTTCTATTACATTAACATTTTTGTTGTCATTTACTGCGCATAGCTGGGCGTGTACATCGTCCAGTATTTGCAGTGACTCCGCTAACGATAATGCAGTATTTTGAAATTTCTCGATTGCGTTAAACAATCCTATATGATTGTTATAAATAGTTTGTAAATCTGCATCAAGGGAAGGGTTTTGAAAGAGTCTCTGGCTTTCCTTAATGGCTACAGCTTCGGCAGGATTGAATTGTAGAACCACAGATTTTATTTGTTGGAAATACTTGGCATAATAAAATGCCGCCTTTAACCAACTTCCCCAACGTGTAAGGATTGGCTCTGGTGGTTCGGGAATACCAGGGCACCGACTGTGAAACTCTCGAATTCGTTTGGGAGATTTTAGAAACACTTTTTTTGTGGTTGCTATTAATGCATCCACCTCTGGATAACATTGCCGAATAGTTTGTGCCACAAGGTGTAAAGCATGAACTTTACATGTCATATGCAAAAGTCTCTCACAATCTGCTTTAAGAGAACGGCCTACAGAACGCATTGTCGCAGCACCATCGCTCATAAACATCAGGAGTTGATTAGTTGAAACTTGAAATTTTTGTAGCGTATCGAGCACTACCTTCGTAATTACTTCGCTAGTGCACTTTTCCAATCTTTTGCTGGCTAATAAAATAGGAAATGTTGATTTGACAGGATCTAGTACACGCACTATAATATTCACAATAGAATGTTTTTTTCGATCTGTCGTTTCGTCGACACATACCCATAACTGTTTATCATTTACTACTGCTTTCATTCTGTTTTCAATGTCCTCACGCACAATTGGTAAATAGGTGAGTAACGTTCTCCGTGACGGTAGCTTTATGTTGGAATTGTATTTATTCCAAAAGTCGTGAAAGGCTTTTTTATCTAGCAGGTGAACTGGCACATCGCAGACGAGTAGCATTGTCAATAAATCGAAAATGAATTGCGTTTTAGACAGCACATTATCTGTTTTGTCTTTGTGGTGTACACTTTCAACATGTCTTTTACAGTCGTATTTGTCCCAGAAAAGTAACTGTTTATCGCATAATTTACAAACCACTTTTGCTCCATTATAATACAAATCGGGAACGTCTCGGATAAATTTCTTCACGTCGTTATACAATGGGCGCTTTCTTGGCTTGGGCACGTCCGTCATACTTATTAAATAGAGCTCAAGACAACACACGATCACGTTGCCAGTTCACGACTAACTAAAATTTTTCGCTGCATCGTGTTTATACGCTAGTGGGGATGCACTACATACGGTCCTGCCGTACCGCAAACATCCTCAGCTCTAGTTATATATCTATATATATATATATATATATATATATATATATATAATAACTTCGTGACCTTGGTATGATATGGTAAACCTAATCAGTAGGCGATTAAAGGTCTGTATATTACTTCAAAATATATGTATTTAAAAAACTCTACATGTTTCGGCTGTATACGCCTTTTTCAAGAGAATACAAAATATACATATTTTGTATTCTCTTGAAAAAGGCGTATACAGCCGAAACATGTAGAGTTTTTTAAATACATATATTTTGAAGTAATATACAGACCTTTAATCGCCTACTGATTAGGTTTACTATATATATATATATATATATATATATATATATATATATATATATATATAGCGAGGCTTTGTAGCTTTAAAGCCGCTTCTCGCATCCTAAGCGCCAACGCTCCTTATCACTCCAGTCTCCCTCCTGCAGATCTCGTTCTTTCATCTCTTTGTGTATATTTTGTGCCCATCGCTTCCGCGGTCTTCCCCATTTGTTTCTTCGTGGAGGAATCCATTCCCATACTTTTCTGGGAATCCTTTCGTCACTCATGCGACGGAGGTGGCCGTACCACTTTAGCTAACTAAGGCAAGTATTAGAAACTCACGATCATCTTCTCTGCCAAATCTATAATGCTGACGAGTCCGGCTTCTTTTGGAAGTTATTGCTTGAGAAAACCTTGGTTTCAGAAGAACGAATCACGTTTCTAGCTTGCACAAATGGTGATGGTACCCAAAAACTTCGGCTTCTTGTTATTAGTAAAGTAAAAAATTCAAGGGCATTCAAGAACAAAATTTTACCTGTGGAATACGTCTCTACTGGTAATGCATGAATAACTTCTGCTCTTTTTAAGAATTGGTTCCACAATTTGTTTTGCAAACAAGTGAAGTAATTTAAAAAAACCAACATCTTCCTAAAAAAGCCTTACTGTTGATTGACAATGCACCATGTCACTGCTCCGAAGAGGAATTGATTGGTAAAGATGGAAAATTATTCACTTTGTTATTGCCACCAAACTGTACAGCTTTGATACAACCGATGCAATGGATCAAAATGCTATCAAATTAATAAAGTTCAATGTGTTTTTCGTCCAGATTTATCTTGGATTAAAAATTATCATTGTTTTTGTTTGTCCAATATTAATTTTCGTATTTATCTTGCTTAGCTCTTTCTCTATTATTTGCGACTAAGAACATTGCATAATTACATGTAACACTTCCTCTGCGTTTAATTTTAATAAAACATCTTACGAGTGAATAAATTTAAATGTTACACCAAGTATGCCTGACAAAGAGCTACAGAACAATCATAATATAAATAATATTTCCTGTACAACTTTCTCGGAAATTGAACGCGTCTCCTTTGCGGTGCAGAAGAGAATTATGCCATTCTAAAATTAAAAACCAGGAACTTAGATAAGCAACTAGCAGTCGACTAATTAAAATTCCTTCAATGGGAGTAAACGAAGTGGCATAATTGCCGACATTGTACCAACACTTATTTCAACAATAACAACAGCAACGACGAAAGCCAACCGCGGCAAAACGAATAATAATTGCTACAACTGTTATAAACGTGCAGTTGACTGTCTGACACTGTTACTGTGACACACAAACACACAACACCGCGTAAAAGGTGCATCCGAGTAGTATATACGCCGACGTGAAATGATAAATTTAACGTAAGTGCCTAATAAGGAACGGGGAAATGAATCCTGAATTTAAGTATATGTGATGTGGCAATTGAATAACGAGAATTTTTTTCCTGTAGTTTATTAAGTAAAATTACATGGCTTTAAGTATTAATCCCTTCACAATAGTCTCTCTAGAGCAGCGATGCACATACCGTGGCCCGCGGGCCGCATGCGGCCCACTGTCAATATTTATGCGGCCCGCCAACGAATTTCAAAAATTGTTCGAAAAACTACAAAAGTAGGTAAAAATCCATTCAAATCAATATTTCTTAACTTTTATTTTATTCTAACTTTTGTAATTGTCAGTAAGATATGTATCTTTAAGTACCTACTACTTTCTTGTTCAGGTTTACTACGTAGGACAGGTATGCTCCTCGTCGTTCCAAGCATATTGTTACGAGACTAGAAATCTGTCGAACCAACTAGATTACTCGAAGATTCGCGAAACACGTCGGTATTATCCCGAACAATGTGGTCGCTGGTCTGCGCCTTGCCTCGTTGGGGCGGGGGTCGGGCCTTCGGAGTACTGCTCGGAAAAGTAAAGAAGTTGCCGGGAAAGGGTTGGCGGCCCTACGCAACGGCTGGTTATCCGATCTCTCTAAATTTACGCGACCGGTCACTAAACACACGCACGAGCGCACTAACATACAAAACCCTACACTTACGCAGTCACACAAATACAAAATCACACCCAGAGAGAGAGACGCAAGCTGCCAGCAGCAACCAACACACAGGTTCATACCCAGAAAGAGACACAAGCTTCTGGCAGCGAACAACACATATATTCACACCTTGCTATCTATTTTTTGGAATACTAAGGCATGATCTATTATTATTATTGGAATGTATCTTTGAATAATTTAAACCATAGCAACTTAATTATTTGACATTTATATTCTGTCATTTATGTTTTATATTCTCTTGACAAAGGCATCATTGCCGAAACATGTAGAGTTATTTTAAATATATATACTTTGAAGTAATGAACTAGACCTTTAATCGCCGACTTATTAAGTTTACCTTATCATACCAAGGTCACGAAGATATTATATATATATATATATATATATATATATATATGTATATAAGTAGACAAAGAGTCTTTGCCGTTAAAACAAGTATGTAAAATAAAAATTGTTGGGGAATCCGGCAATAAAAACCTATAATTAGTCAATTAGAGTCCTTTATTTTATACCTTATATTTCGCTCTGCAGATTTAGAGCTTCATCAGAGGTCACTTTAATCAAAAGAAAATACAACCTTAGCTAATTTAGTCTACTAATTATAAGAAAGATCAATACTTACAAAAGCGGGCTATTTTTTGTGAGAGATATATACATTTTTAAAAAACAAAACCGGCAGAGAACAGGAACTCCACGTAATACAAACAAACCGTCATATTAATTAAAAATTGTTTCTTTAAAAGCTTATTGTTATTACATATTAAAACCATTTAAAAAATTTTCTATTTTCAGCAAACACATTAAAAAAAAAATATATCTCTCACAAAAAATAGCCCGCTTTTGTAAGTATTGATCTTTCTTATAATTAGTAGACTAAATTAGCTAAGGTTGTATTTTCTTTTGATTAAAGTGACCTCTGATGAAGCTCTAAATCTGCAGAGCGAAATATAAGGTATAAAGTAAAGGACTCTAATTGACTAATTAAAGGTTTTTATTGCCGGATTCCCCAACAATTTTTATTTTACATATATATATATATATATATATATATATATATATATATATATATATATATATATATATATTAAAAATAATTTTTTATTTTTATTGGTTTTAGCGACCTTTTATTGAATTTAGATGTTTGTTTGCGACGTTTCGACTTTTTTCAATTCAGTCTTTTTCAAGCATCTGAAGCATCTTTTAATTTAATGTTATTTAATTTTCAACGTAAAACACTAACCTAATTCGTAATTCATTTCTTAATATAATGTTAAATTTAAAATTGTTAATTCAATTGTTATATCACACAAAACAAACACAGTTCTCATGTTCATTGTAATGATTCTTGTTTCCAGATGCTTGAAAAAGACTGAATTGAAAAAAGTCGAAACGTCGCAAACAAACATCTAAATTCAATAAAAGGTCGCTAAAACCAATAAAAATCTATTATTTTTAATATTAAAACACGGCCAATAAAATAAAAAAGAAAAACAAAATTCTTTAAACACTAAATATATATATATATATATATATATATATATATATATATATATGTATATATGTATATTAGGGTGACAATGGTTTGTATGTAAAAAAATTTTTGTTCGAATTTTAAAGTTTTTTCAACGGAATATTGTGCCAATAGGTCCAAGAGTTTTGTGCCGAAAATTTGAGCCAAATCGGACAACGTTTTCTGGACGCGCATCCAGGTCAAAGGTCAGGTATTTGCATATTTCACAGCTAGTATGAAATAAAGTTGAGAAACCCATATATTTTTTACTTTATTTTACAAAAACATCTGGATTCTGTAGACTTTTAATAAAGAGGACACTCAAATAGTTTTTTTGGGAACTAACTCTCAAATTTCCCTTGCGTCAAAGTGATCCACAAACTATTTTATTTCAAAAATGTTTAATATATGTATGCCATTATTGGCAATGTATATAAATTCTGTGTACTTTTGATAAAATAACTTAAAAATATTGCAGGAAAAAGTTAAGATACAAATTTTCAATTAACATAAAGTTTTTACATTTCAATATGATACGTTTTTTTCCAACCTTAGCTTCTTATATTTTTTAAATTTCTCCATATTAGACAAATTTTGTAAATTGAAAATGCAATAATTGCAAAGAAATATTAGAAAAAACAATTGACACAAAGCAGGATGGAATATGCATATATTTTCTGCTGCGCTACCAGCGTCGACCGCATTCAATGGTCAATCTACTACTTTTTCTAATTTTAAAAACAAAAATTATGATCGGTGATTTGGTAGGTTTTTTTTCTTTTAAAATCTACAGATCAAAATCTTTTTGCAGAGAATATAGATTAGCATTTTTTGAATACAGCTGCCTATATTTTTGTACCACCTGTAAAATATTAAACCATGTCAAGAGAAAAAAAAATTAAAAAAGTTATAATATATGATAGTTACTTTCATTAAATGTTGTTTCTGTTCCTCATCTTTTGTTATTTTGTCATGGTATTCTTGAATTAACTTAATGCCTCTTTCAGCACAATCATTAACAACAGCCAAGTTTTGAATAATTTGTTTCGCTCTTAGGTACTCTCCTGTAACACTCCAAGAACGTGGATCATTGCTGAAAAACTCTATTGAAATTCCAAATCTCTTGAAAACTTTTTTGGTATTTTTTGAAAACAAATCTTGTAAAATATCAGAGTTGTCTCTGAAAATAAAACTTTTTAAGTTTTCCTTCTTTATTATTAGCTTCTTTGCTATCTCTTCATCCTCATTTCCAGATATATCTACAGACATATTCGCTACTAGCTTGCTTTTTGTTATGTTGTCTATCCTTTCGTCAAACAAAGAAAAGCCCACACATTCTTCGCTTAAGTAATACAGATGATTTAATACCTTTGAAATGGCTTTGTCCGCAATATTTTGATTGACTGTTTTGTAGTTTTCCAATTTTCTCAAAAACATAATATCATTTAAAGCAGCTTTATCCGCTTTATTTGAATCAAACCAAAAATTTGAATAACAACTTACAATGAAACCTGTTACTTCTATCAAAGCACTGATTTCAAAATCTGTCACTTCAGGAAATTGATTGCGAAAAATCACTATCTTTAAAGAGTATATAGCCTTGGCCATCCATCTTGCGTAGTGCAGTGCACCGGGTTTTCTGAATTTTATTCCTAAAGGAGGATTGCCACCAAGGAATATAATTACTAACTCCAAAAATTCTTTATAATCATTTCTCGGGAATGAATCGTTCATTTTTCCTAAAGCAAAATCTAAAAGTTCACCAACATTATCGCCTATAATTTCCATAATTCGTGGATGAGCTATTCCTGGCACAAAACTATCTGTATTTATTTCTGGCCAATGTTTTTTGAATTTTTTAAAAATCGTTATGTCCGGTCCAGAAGACACTCCAACATTGGCCTCCGTAAAAACTGCTGCCAAAACAATTTCGAAAATATGGTGTCTGCAGCCTAGAAATAGAATTTCTCTTCCAATAGATCTCTCCAAAAGCACACATGCACCTTTCAATCTACCAGTGTTGGATGATGTTGTATCAAAAACAAACGCTTCCGTTCGTTCCAAAATATGTTTGTCTTCTAATGCATCATAAACTGCAGAAGAAATTTCCGCTCCAGTCCCAGAGGGAATATCAGGCATATCTATAATTTGCTCTAGGCCTGGAGCCGTAGCAATTATAGCCAAACGGTCTTCTGATTTTCCTGTTATTGTCGATAACAGTTTAGTGTCCCAATGGATGGTCAAAGGTTGATCACTTGCAGTAAACTTTTCTATAATTTTTTCACTTTGCGTTAATCTTAATTGCGCTCTTTCCCGACTTATGGAGGTTCGATTTAAAATATAATCGGATGTATTAAGTCCGACGGCGTCAATAACTGCAACCAATAAGTGTACAGCATCTCTCTGACTTATTTTTAACTTGTCGAAAACTGCAGCTAGTCTTGACGTTAAGACACTTTGCTTTTTCGTACAAGAAGTACTGCGAAAACGTTTTGCCTCAATCGAACATTCAGAATATTCATCCTCTGATGTTGCAGCATCTTCAGACGCGGAAAATTCAATCATATTGCAGGCTGAAATAAATTTTGTCACAGTTCAGTACTTCCAACAAAAATTTAAAACAACGTTATTTAACATTTAATTAAATTTTTACCTGATGAAGTTGATGGTAATTCGTCACTTGATTTTTTACGCAACTCTTCTTGTTTTTTGCGATTTCTTATTCTTTCCTCTTTTTTTTTTAGATTACAGTCGACTCCCAACATACAACCTTCGCGACCTTTCATTCTTTGTTTAATTAAAAATTGCTTGTCTTCTTCTAAATCTATTAGTTCCAGTGCATCGGTACGAGCAATATCGAAGAGATCTACTAAATTATCGCTCCACAGTTTTCTTCTGTTTTTATGAATGTCGGACACTCTAGATATATTTTTTTTTAAATCTTTCCATTCCTCATACAGACGCAACATTTTTTTTGTACACCAGTGCAAATCGTGAACAGGAATACGGGCCTTTTCCCAAAAAATTTTACACTCTCTTACCACAAGATCAGCACTATCTTTTGCAGTTAATTTCGTTGTCCTCATATTATGAAAAAAAACTTTGAGGCAGTCCCCCTTCGAGGGAAGTTTAGAACCAACTATTTGGTGTTTTGAATAGCCTATTAAAAATATTTCTTCCCTTAACGAGGGCATTGTTATATATTTTTACCAAATTCACAAAAAATCTCTAACCAAAAGCACTTTACACAAGTAATTCACACGACTGAATGCAATTTATATAATTCTTGGGGAAATACATAATTCAGTCGTATTTTAAAAATCTAGTAGGCCTTGAAATTTATCAGTAGAATCCGTTAAAAATAATGGTTGTTTTAAAATATTTGACATGTAGATGGCGTGATTTAATACAAACAAACAAATGTGTTTTTGTAGTTAACGTTTTAGAATAAAAGCATCTATTAATTTCCTGACATAAAGGAAAGGTTAATTACCAAAAAAGTTCTTTTTACTATTTTTTTCACTAAAATATATAAATCCACATTTTTTCATTAAATATTGAAAAAAAATAAACGAGTTCAAAAAATTTATTTCGTATATATTGTAAAATATGAAAATACCTGACCTTTGACCTGGATGCGCGTCCAGAAAACGTTGTCCGATTTGGCTCAAATTTTCGTCACAAAACTTTTGGACCTATTGGCACAATATTCCGTTGAAAAAGCTTTAAAATTCGTGAAAAAAATTTTGGCTGTCACCCTAATGTATATATATATATATATAATTATTTCGTGACTTTGGTGACCTTTCCTGTTTTTGTTGTCTATCTGTTTTTGGAATACTAAGGCATGATTTATTATTATTCAATTGGAATGTATCTTTGAATAATTTTATCCATAGCAACTCAATTATATGACATTTGTATACTGTCATTTATATTTTATATCCTTGATAAAGGCATCATTGCCGAAACATGTAGGGTTGTTTTAAATATATATACTTTAAAGTAAAGCCAGACTTTATATAATATAACTACTTTATAACTATAATATAGATAATTTCTTAGCCGTTCATTTAATATATCATTTGATAAATTCTTGGAATTTTTGGCTTTTATATTAAAGCTGCTGCTCTTTTTCAAGAGAACCTGGATCGTGTCACAAATTGGTGCTTTTCAAACAAATTAAATTTAAACATCGACAAATGCTGTTTCATATCTTTCATCAGAAAACCCAATAAATATCTTTCCAATTATTCTATTAACAATATTGGAATCAACCGAAAAACACATGTCAATGATCTTGGAGTTATTTTTGTCCCTTAAGTCCCTTTTTTTATGCGCTAGTTGTTAGCAAGTTAGAATATGCCGTTGTCGTGTGGTATCCAATATATGGCTGCTATATTAATGCAGTTGAATCCATACAGAGCAAATTTCTAAAGTATTTAAGTTTTAAAGTTGATGGAGCGTACCCTTCTCGTGCTTTGGACTACAGGTTACTCTTGGGTCGTCATGGAGTTGAATCCCTGGAAGCAAGACGACACCTAATTAGTTAAAATTTTATCAAAAATGTAATTCTTTATAAGATCGATTCAGCTGATTTGCTTGCAGAAGTGAATTTTCGAGTACCTCGTCCAAACTCAAAGAGTGAATGAAGTGCTTCTACTTCCAACGGCTAGAACAAATATTTTGCTGAGGGCACCCATGGTGCATTCTGCCAAGAACTTCAACAGTTTAAATAATTTTTCTGGAGACATGTTTCGTTAATTTGTTTATTCGTTTAATGTTTTTTTTTTCTTTCACTATTCTTTTATATTTAGGCAGTTTGATTATATTATTGAATTATACTTTGTTTTTAATTCTTTTTCACATATGTATTATAATTATTATTTGTTTATTTTGTCTGTATTGGGGTGACCTGTTGGACAATTAATAAATATTATTATTATTATTATTATTAATCGGTATAACAAAGACATTTACCATAGATGTTTACACTGCACACATTCAAGAGCATTTATTCATTATCAATACATCCATACTTATCTATTAATGAAACAAATACTCAATAGGTCAATGTTCAATAAAACAATATAACCTCAAAAATTTATCATTTATCATTCACTCTCGTCCATTTAAAGAATGCAATGCCTATCATTTATCAATTAACGTTGTAAGTGTGACATTTCGTTCAAGATAAACAAGCGATCTCACCGAGGGCACGATCGACAATCGGGAGCCAATTCCTAAATTTGTCTTCGATTTATTTCCCGAGGGCGATGAATTATTTATGTACCGTGCATATGTTGTACAAGAACGGCGAGTCCGCGCGTCCAATTTGTTTTGCCCCTTTTTGAACAGGCGCGCGCTAATCGATTTGTCTGACTAAGCGGTCGAAAGTGCCAAGAAGGCAAGAAGGAAGAGAAGAACTGGTTTCCATAAATATTTATCGGATTCGGTTTTCGACGTGTTTACGAATGGGTATTTTTAAAGCTTAGCACGGCAAAAGATAACTCGAATAACTGTTAAATACATAGATTAATTACTTGCTTGCGAATGATGGTCGAGAGCAGCAGGTCCAAAGTTTTCTTTTGGAGCCGTGACGATGAACACGCTATCGCTTAAACTCGGATTGTTAGTGACGCATTCTATATATAAACAATAATTTTATGTTAATCGTGTATTTTCTACGATAAATGCAGATATTTCTAATTTTTATAATATCAGTGATTTATTCAATGTTTATCAATTATGTAAGGTATAATTTAAAGAATCATTTTAATAATATTTAGAGAACGGATGCAATTTCCATAAAACGCAATCGGCAATTGGAATTGTGTATAACGTCGCTCAGTACATCCCGGCGTAATTCAATGAAGTGTTTGTTTGACTTACTCGGCCACCTGGTCTCGCAGCGATAACAATGGACAACCCAGCTATTGTATTCGGAGAATATAGTGTTTTCAGTGGTGTCGTGTACGTAGATAAAATAAATAAGTTTATCGTATTTCGTATGAGAAATAGCACGTACATTCCTTTTCTTTTCATTTAAGCAACATCTTCCAATTATTTTCACGTAAGTGTGCATAAAATTTCGCTATTTAATTTCGTTTATTTGGATCTAGAATATTCTTACGTTTTCAGACAATGGAAGAGCGTCCAGAATGGCATCGTGAAACAATGGCGAGTTGGATTGAGGGCCATACTGATTGAATGTACATTGCCAGTGATTCCGAAATTTTTTGTGAAGTGTGTGAAACGTTATTGAAAAATTGCAATAAATCAACCTTAAAACGTCACGTAGGATCGTTAAAGCACGAAAAAAAATTGAACCCGTTGGAATCTGACAATTTTAACGAAGAACTCTGTGAAACTTTTATGGCAGCTAATATTCCATTATTTAAATTGAACAATCCAATTTTGAAGACATTTCTGAAAAAATATACTGGTCGAAATGTTCCTGATGAATCAACTTTACGCAAATATTATGTTTCTAGGTGCTATACGAGAACAGTAGAACGCATTAGAAGCCATCTTTTAAATCAATACATATGGATAAGCGCCGACGAAACGGTGGATATATTAGGACGCTGTGTGGTAAATGTTGTAGCTGTGTACTACATCCAACTATTCCCTATAACTCATATGTAATAGCAACAAGTGTTATAAATAGAGTTGATGCGGAAACAGTTGCTGAAACCATTAAGGAGAATATGTAAAAAATGCTTCATTCGGACGCTACGTACAAAGAAAAAATACTTTTATTTGTCAGTGATAGTGCTGCGTATATGTTAAAAACAGGCAGACTATTGAAGAAAACATATCCTAATATGCTGCATATTACTTGTGTAGCACATGCTCTCCACAGAATCTGTGAATATATCAGAGACACTTTTCCGGAAGTTGATAGACTTGTATCAGCTTTTAAAAAAGTTTTCAGAAAAGCACCATTGAGAGTAGCTCTTTTCAGGGAAAAATTTCCATCTCTGTCACTGCCTCCCACTCCAGTAATAACTAGATGGGGAACATGGCTGGAAGCTACTAGTTATTATGCTGAGAATTTCGATAGTCTAAAACATTTCGTAACACTGCTAAAGGAGGATGCTAGAAGTACCTATTGGTGAGTGCAAGGAGCTCACACAAATCCCAAATTTAAAAAATCAGTTGTACTTTCTTCACGAACACTTTGGAAAATTGCCAAAACTAATCACTTATTTTGAAAATCGAAATCTCAAATTAAATGACGGATTAACCACATTAGATGTGGCTGTTAATAATGTGAAAAGTATTCCAAGTGACTTCGGATGTGGCCTTCGGCAAAAGTTTGAAGCAATTCTTAATAGAAATCCAGATTTAATTACATTGCAGCAATTATGTATGGAGACAATTCCACGAAATCTAACGGCTAAATATGAAGAAATAAAAGAATATTTCCAGTATGCACCTATAACCAGTTGCGATGTAGAAAGGACGTTTTCTATTTATAAGGATGTACTTAATTCAAAGAGAACAAAATTGACAGAAGAAAACCTTGAGAAACTATTGCTAGTCAATATTAATACTCCTTTACTCAACTTGAACGACAAAATGAACAAATAAAAATGTTCCAATTATAGAAATAAAATTAGAAACTTTAAAAATACAACTTTTCAACAAATACATATGTATTTCGTAATTTTATAGATCACCACCCATTTGTTTTCCAATTATATAAATAAAATTAAAAACTTTATAAATACAACTTTTCAACAAATAAATATGTATTTCGTAATTTTATAGATCACCACCCGTTCGTTTTCCAATTATATAAATAAAATTAAATATTTTAGAAATACAGCCTTTCGCCAGAACTGCACTGGGCTTTGCGTCATGTGGTAAGCGTGTCCGTTCTCTAATAATATTTATTACTGTATTTATTTAAAATACCAGTACAAGTGTACAGGTAACCTTAAAGTAAGGAAACTAAGTTGTCATCTTCAGTAGAACAATCTGAAAAAGAAAGATAGTGTTAAAGCGTCTTTAGATAAGGTACAACCTTTGAAGATATGCTTTTCACCAAATCACCAGTGGAATAACACTAAATTCCTAATACAAAAGTATTTTTAATAATATTTTATATTATTAAAAATACCTTTGTATTATACAAAACTGGTGGGGTTTACCTACTCATGTATGTTTCAATTATTCTGATAAATTCCTAACATTAAAAAATACTGAGTGTATTTTTTTAAATTGAAACTTTCAAATATCTCGAAAAATAAGCGGTTCAATGGAGGAAATACTTTAGTGCTGCTAGAAACAGTCCTTATTTCTTCCTCCAGGTAGGTGGGACGGTGGTAATTTTGAAATATTAAATCCGAATATTTTATTACAGATTCGAATTCTACTGGAGGAAATACGGATTTGTCTGAAACACGTTTTCAATTCATGATAGATGGCGCTCTAATCGTTGAAATTCAATTTTTTTTTCACTTTCTCGCTCTAAGAACCTAGGCATATAATTCTGCAATACATGTACAATAAAAAATACGTTTTCTTTGTAAGTAATTTTAAATGGGAGCGCATAGTTACCAACATAAGTGTGTACATTTGGGAATGTGTGAGGTTTGTGCATGCTGATCAACACCGTTTTGAAACAAATTCAGCTCATCAGCGCTAGCGATCTCATACCATCGCCTTAAAGTGACAACAAGGTATCGATTACTGGGGCCTGAAGCTGTACAATCGAATTCTTCGTGTCGGCTTTTTTATTTTTTTTTTTGTTTTGCTATGAATATTGAATATTGTGCTATGAATTGTAATTTTGAAATTTGCTTATTCACAATTCACGACAAATCTATCCAACTAGGATACTCAATCGGTTTAATTTTAAAAAATAAGACTGCTTTCCTCTCAGGGTTCCAATCGGAAAAGTGTTTTTTCTCTTCTACAAATTTATAATGCGCCAGAAAAGAGTATTGACAAATGTTATAATTATATTTCTATAAGTTACTTGTAAATTTCTTAATAAGGTTTAATAATAACAAACACAATAAATTTAAATGAAACTTTAATACAAAAAAAAAAAAAAATCTTTATAAAGTATAAAGATTAATATTTACCTCATTAAACAATATTATAAAGGTCAAAATAACGCATGGATGTGACCGCAGCATGCGACAAAAAATCCTTCCAATCAAAATTAAAACTAATAAATTACAAAGATGCTTTTTAATTTCTCCCACAAGAACCAAAATCAAAATAAACTATTTGACAGACCGAAACAAACTCTAACACATGTGCAACCATATGAAAAAATATGCCCTTGATATCCCAAGCGTACTAAAATTTCTACATTTACAGAAATGTTTTTTATACTAGAAATTTTAAAAAACCTTCTTTGTCATTTATATCAAATAACTAAGATTAAATTTCAAAACGACAAAACGAATACAATAGAAAATTACAATATTCAATTCGTTCAATATAAAAATAAGATATCTTTTAATATATATTACTTACGTAAAAAATATATTCATATACTCGAGACACATGAGTAAGAAAGTGTTAAAAATCAATTACGAGATTCACAAACTCGTAAATAAATCGATAATGATTTAAGCAAGCACAAAAACACAATTAAATCCAAGAACAAAAACCGAAATTACTAAAACAAAGATAAAGTTTTATCTTTAAATAAACACACCTTTCTTACTTCACTCTACATTTGTGTCTGGCTAGTCCACATGAAGCACGTAGGCTTCGCATAAAAAAAATACAGTTTTACAAACGTACACAGCAGAGCAAAACGGCTTGCTCCAACTGCACAAGACATATCTACAAATATTCAAAATAATAATACACTCAAAAATAATTAAACTTTTCAAAATATTTCTGGGGAAAGTTCATAGCAGTATTTGTTTGTATTGTTAATCTTTTGTATTTTTACTTTAATGACGTGTCATACAATTTTTATTATTTTGACAAATAAGTAAAGACTGAAGACTGAATAACCAAAATTAATCTTAGAAAAACTATATTCATTTTACAAATTTCGAATAACTGACAAAATGCCACCTGTAGAAATGTAAATTGCTGTTGAATAAATTACTTTTAGCATAACTCAACAACAACGACGTGTACGTAGTGTCACCTTGGAGTGCTTAATTAATCTGAGTCTTCTCGCCTCTCACTTATCAGAGTGCTAGGTTTCCCCTCGCCTCATCATCTTCGACTTCGACTTCAATATACTTATTGATCCGTATTTCAAATGAGTGCAGACAACTGATAAGTGTATTTTCTTGAATTTCGGCACAAGCATTTCTGATTCGTTCAATCATATTTTCACATGTTGTTGGTTCTTTATTGTATACTTTGCATTTGCGATAACCCCATAAAAAGAAATCTGGTGAAGTAGGATCTGGTGATCTAGCAGATCAATTTACTGAACCAGCTCTACCGATCCAGCGACCATTGAAATTACGATCAAGTATTTCACGTGCTAGCACCGAATAGTGTGCTGGACAACCATCATGTTGAAACTAAATGTTCTGTTGCACTAAACTAACATGTTCAAGTTGTCCTTGCAGTTCATTTTCCAAAATTTCTCGGTACATTTCACCATTCAAATTACCTTCAATAATGTGGGGGTCGATGAATTTGTTCCCAATTTATTCCACACCACACGTTGACAGTTCAAGGGCGCTGATTACTTGGCGAAACCAGTGCGGATTTTCAACACTCCAGTAATGTGTATTGCGTCGATTAATCGTTCCGTGGTTTGTGAAAGACGCCTCGTCGGAAAACAACACATAACGAAAAAAATTGGGATTTTGTTGTTCAAGTTCACATGCCCACTGACAAAAATTACCCAATTTTGGAAATCAATGTTAAGAAGATCTTGATGTAAAGACACATGGTGTGGATGATATTTATGACATTTTAATATTTTCCAAGCAATGGCGTTGGACAATCCAGAATTGCGACCTATTTCTTTTGTGCGAACAGACACTGCAGCTAATGAAGTCTTCTTTTTCGGTTGAACACTTCCATCAGTAGTGAGTTATTTGATAGTACGGTAAAATAAAGCCCGTGACCGAATCCTATCCGGAAACCGCTGAGCCTAGAGATTGAAAGCATTATCAAGACTTCCGCCTGCTTCTCCATACACCAGAACCATTTCAATTTTATCTTGTACAGTTATTTCTATCTTTTGTACGTTTATTTTGTGTTTTTGGAATTATAAAAAATACGAATAGAAGAAATAACACAATAGTTAAATACATACATTGTAAATACAAAAACATTTTTATAAAAATTATTTTCAACATAAAAAATGGTATTAAAAGAAAAGTACAATTTTTTTTTTAATCGCATTGACCAACTATGTGAAGAAGGATGCCCGTTCTTAGGTTATGATAAGTACTTTCTTGATAAGTCATTTTTAATGGTATTCTTTTTATTGAAAACGAATTGCAGAATCCTATGCATCAGTGGCGGCTGGGGGTGGTTCACATAGGGAGTGCATAATTTCAAAATTAAAAAGTGTAATACGAAAACGCTTACCCAATCCTTATAAATTTCACCGACGTACTGTTCCAGACAGGTACTGTTCATTGTAGAGTTTGTTTTGAGGGAATAGTAAATATTACACTACACAGTTTAATTACATCTGACGATAAACGAAGTCCATTTTACGTGTCTTTGACTTACAGAGCAGTTCCATCACTTTTTCATTAAAGTTTGGGAAATCATTTATACATTCTCTTTCACAAGATAACATAGTAAGGGCATTTAATCTCTCTTCTTTCATTGTATTTCTCAGAAAAGTTTTTATTCTCTTCAGCCGTGAAAACTGGCGTTCCGCTTCGGACGTTGTCATTGGGATTGTAATGACAATTTTTAAAAGCTTAACAACTTCATTAAAGGTGTCGCTTAATCCATCAAGCAGAAGACCTAGCAGACCTACAGCACCGACTTCTATATTTTGCCTAAATTCTTCTCTAGAATATAGAACGCTTAATTCAGTTCGTAGTCTGCTTTCATTGAGGCATGGATAAAATTTTACTGCTTCTTTAAGGCAATCTTCCGGAAATTTTTTTTGAAAAGAGGAGAACTGTTTAAAAGAAATTAAGTTTGCTAATATTAAGTGCCCTGTATACCGAAATCTAGTTTTTATTTCTAGCAAAATAATATCGCACACTTCAATAGTTTCCCTCCTTCTTTGGCTACCATCAGTTACTCTTCGCCGCTTTGATGGTCGAGGAGTCAGTTCTGGGTCATTTTGTTTAACCAACTGATTATCTGTGTCAGCGATTTCGGTTCGAATTTTTCCAATAGCACGTTCAAAATTATCTAAATTATTCTTGATTTTTAATGCATCTGTATTGACATTTTGTAATTGATTAAACAATATGTCCACATGTGGCATAATTTTATGAAAGAAAGTTAACCAATAGATAAAATTTTCCTCCTCTAAAATTCGCAAATTGGCACTAGCTTGATGAATGGTAGTTTGTAAACTAGCTTCTCCCTCGATTTGTTCTAGAGCTTCAATTATTTCTTCTCGGTGCTCATATATTGTATTCACTGTCCTAGAATTGAAGTTCCATCTTATTTTTGAAGAACGAGGTAAGCTTTTTCTCTGAAGGAATTCTTCCAATTTTGCAGCTCGTTGTGGTGAAGTGGAGAAAAATGTACATAATCCCGTCAGATTGGCAAAAGAAATTCTGCAATTACTACTGCTCGATGTAGCATGTGACATAATTAGATTTGTCTGATGTGCATAACAATGTACAAAATTAGCCCTTGGATACTGGTCTTGGACATGTCTTTGCACGCCGTTAATAGCACCACTCATGACTGCTGCCATAGCTCTGTGCAATCAGTTTTTCTGGGTCATCAACAAGCAAACTAATTTCGTTAAGGATGGAGGCAGATAAAGAATTAGCATCATGTCCACTAGGCAGAAGAAATTTCCAAAATCTTTCGACCGGTCTCGCGTTCACAATATATCTTAAAACAACCACCAACTGAAACTGATTGGACACATCTGTGGTTTCATCAGCTATCACAGATATGAAGTCGGTTGCTTTAATTTCACTGGCAACTTGTTCATGATACACGTTCAACATTGCATCAAGCAGCTCATTCTGTATCGTTTTTGATAATCCCTTAAAAACCGGTGCTGTTTCGATGTGATCTCTGAGCGATTTATCCAATTCTGCCGTAAAATTTATCAATTCCCGAAAAATGCCCTTGTTATTCGACGGTTGCTGTTCATCATGACCCCGAAGTGCCAGTTCAAACGCGCCACAAAATCTAATGCAATTAACACATGCCTATTTTTTGTTACCTTTTCATTGTGTTGTTGAATTGCTTTTCTATATGATGAATCTAAAACATTCTGAATGATATTTTTTCCTAACATTCTTAGACTAAATATATTTTTCAAATGCCCTTCGGAATTTTCATGTTTACTAATTTTAGCACTAAGATGAATTAAGTCTCTAATTCCGTTCTTTGACCAAGACGGTTCACCACCAAACAAAAGACACGGAAAACAAAATAAAGTATTTTTAATTTCACACCCACAAATCCAGTCATTTTTCTGATAAATATTCATTTTCTTATAATATCTTTACCTTTAACAGATTGTTTATTTTCTAAACATAATTGAGGCATCGGTCGTTTAAGATTTTTTACTGCGATTTTTTCATTATACGTTAAACGCGAAAAAGCGTTGTTTTCTAAAAAAGACGCGGAGTTCATCGCAATAACGCCCGAGAGCAGTCTGGTTTAGTTGCTCCAACGCTATGTATTATACGACATTGAAGTACGGCAAAGTACAGTTCTCCCCACCATCAATGTAATGTTAATGCCTTAACAGAGCAACGGTAGGGCTTTGCTCAGTATATCTGTGACGACGCTCGGTGTATGTACGTTGTTAGCGTGCCACGTTCCTCGTCAATAACTATGAATACATAATATACATAATAAATAAATACTTTCACAGTTAGTCGCCGCTTGGTTTGTTTTGTTTCATAATTCCAGGGGGTGCAATTGCTCACTTGCTCTCATTAAAGAGCCGCCACTGCTATGCATAGGTTCCCAGTACGAGAAATTGAAAAAAATGAACTTCATCGATTACGGTGCCATCTATCATGAATTGAAAAAAGTATTTCAGACAAATCCTACGTGCTTTTTCCAGTAGAATTCGAATCTGTAATAAAATATACGGGTTCTTATTTAAGATTTCAAAGTTATCTCCGCCCCACCTGCATGGAGAGAGATAACTATTTCTAGCACGAATGTATTTATTCCATTGAATTGTTAAATTTTAAATCAGGACTTTTTTTGTGAACTGCTTATTTTTCGAGATATTTAATAGTTTCACGTTAAAAAATACACCCAGTTTAATATATAATTTTACAAAATCTAAAATATATATAAATTCGAATTCGATATTTTTGTCATGCAAAATACCTCAAAATTATATCGCACCTAACCATAAAATAAATCGAACTGTACCATCTAACGGGCTTCTCTATATTGCATATACATAAACACACATATCGTTTCATCCGTTTTGCTATTTTCTCTTATGGCATACAACTTAACGGTATGTACATAGGTACCAACCAGTTCATATGGCATAATTATAAATCACTGTATAATTATGCAAACGTTAAATGCACTTTTCTACCTTCTCTCTCGCTCTCGAAAGCACTTACGTTCGGGGGAATGCGATATACGGCGCATACGACAGGCTCGGGGTCGGAGTTCATACCCCATGGGTCTCCAGTTAGCGGACCCGTGTTTATTGAAAAAAAAGCACCCCGCGAATGTATCCCGGCGTAGTTCCCGTGACACGTGAATAATTGGTCGATTGGAACGGTCATTATGTTTCGAAACGAGAAGTGACTTTTGTAAAATATTCCATTAAGTTAGGCATTAATTGAACTCCTCGTTTGCTTGATTTTTACGAGGGTGTAATGTCGTGTTTTGTACATAAACGACGATTTATCAAATGGAAATTTATTTCTTAAAGACAGTAAATGTTAATAATAGTAATAATATTAGTCTTTAATGCTGAACATGTGACCCTCAATTACAGAACATAAATGTAATTACAATCAAAAACTGGAAAACAAATGAACATTATAATTAATATAAAAAATAAATAATGAAAAGGTTAGACAAATCGTAAAAAATAAAACTAAAAACAAATTAACCATAATAATAATGGGTGGGCAAATTTGAGGTTAGGAATTAATTTGGCTGTCAAATGATGAAATTTCAAAAATTGTGCCGTCATCCTTTGACATTTATTTAGTAAAAAGTTGACAAATTTTAACCATGGAACGCTACACTCTTGAACAAAGAATTTTAATTGTGAAACTTTACTATCAAAATGGTGAAAATTTTACTGTATCACTTCGTAAAATTCGAGCAGCTTTTCCTCGTAATCAGGCTCCTTCTGAGACCGCTGTGCGTAATTTAATCGCTAAATTCGAGGCTCACGGTACTGTTGCTGACAATAGACCAAAACAATACGCTCGTAGTGGCCGTAGTGATGTAAACATAGCCGCTGTACAGCAAAGTGTTTAGAATGAGCCTGGAACATCAACTCGTCGACGTTCGCAACAATTGGGCATCACCAGAGGCACTTTGCGCAACATTTTGCATAAAGATCTTCATCTTCACGCTTATAAAGTTCAACTCGTTCAAGAATTAAAGCCGGCCGACCATTGTTTGCGTCGAACGTTTGTGAATTGACTGTTTGAAAAACTGAACGAATACAACGCATTTTTCAACAAAATAATCTTTAGTGATGAGGCCCATTTTCAATTAGACGGTTATGTAAACAAACAAAATTGTCGCATATGGGGCTCACAAAATCCACAAACAGTCCTCGAAAAACCATTACATCCAAAGAAAGTAACCGTATGGTGCGGTTTGTGGTCAGGCGGCATCATCGGCCCGTATTTTTTCGAGAATGAGCAAGGAAACGCCGTCACCGTGAATTCTTTGCGCTACCAAACCATGATAACCGATTTTTTGTGGCCACAATTGGCTAATGTTGACATCAATGACCTTTGGTTTCAGCAAGCCGGCGCCGCAAGCCACACAGCCGGCCAAACAATTCAGTTATTGCATGAGAAATTTCCCGGTCGCGTAATTTCTCGATTTGGCGATGTCAATTGGCCGCCTCATTCTTGTGATTTAACGCCTCTTGATTATTTTCTCTGGGGCCATTTGAAAGATCTGGTTTACGTGAACAATCCACAAACAACTGACGCTCTGAAAGATGAAATTCGGTTCTGCATTGCCGAGATAAGCGAAGCTTTGTTGCAAAATGTGGATCAAAATTTTGTGAAAAGAGCGGACGTCTGCCGACGTGCTAGAGGTGGACATTTGCCCGACATCATATTCCATTATTAATTCCCATATTTCTACTTTACATTGGTATCAATAAAACTGAATTTGTCATAAAAAGTGTGTTTTTAAGCCAATTTACTTCCTAACCTCAAATTTGCCCAGCCTTTACAAGAAAAAGACAAAAAATGCATTATATACAGGGTGTACGGTTATTTTCAAGGGGTGATTAAATATATTAAAATAAGTTCATTAACGTAAAAATGTCTTAACAAAAGTTGCATAATAAGAAGATATTAACGTTAAAAAAAATTCTTGTAGTTTTTTTTTTATTATATTAAGTGGTGATTAACTATATTAATTAAACAATTTTTTTATGTTTTTCATGGAATTCACGTCACAATAGTTGTTCAAAATTATCGCCGTGTTGTTGAACGCAAACTCTCGCTCGACGTATCCATGAATTGCCATAATTTACTAGGCCGTGGTCTTGCCGTCGAATTGTCCCCGCAGCTGCCTCAACGCTGTTACGAAAATCCTCTTATTTCCTCTTAACGTATAGAAAGCAAGCAGTTTACTGGAATAATAAATATTCGAATACATTATCGATAAATCGAGGAGTTCCACAGGGGTCAATATTAGGTCCTCTGCTCTTTCTAATTTACGTGAACGATCTGCCTTACAATATATCATCAGGGAAAGTTCCCCAGTTTGCGGATGATACATCCATTTTGGTCCGAGTCCAGGAAATTGGAGAGTGCCGAGTGGAGTATAAATTTGGAACAGGCATTAATGGAAGCAGGAGAATGGTTTGGCAGTAACCTTCTGAAACTCAACCAAAATAAAATAGAGCAGTTAGCACTTACCACAAAAAGGATATCGAATGAGAACAAAAAATGTGTCAATTTCTGGGTCTACAACTCACCAGTGACATGAGTTGGGATTGATCTATGTAAAAAAAAATTAACAGTGATACCTCTCTTATTATGCAATTTTTGTTAATATATTTTTACGTTGATGACCTTATTTTAAGATGTCACTTAATCAAACTTAATCACTTAATAAAATCACAAGACCCTAAACACCTCTGTTATAGGGTGTTTATTAAACATACGGCAAAAAATCAAGGGGTTATTCCTGGACTATTCTAAAAATATTGTGTCTTAGCTTGTAATGATTTGCCATCAGCAAAGCCATATATAAAATGCATGTCAGTCATCTCGGCGTCCGTAAGCGATTCATGATATAGGACTTCATTAACAAAAGTTTAACTTTTAATGACAGGAAACACACGCCAAACAGCCAAACTACAATCAACCGCAATAAATTCGACAGGTACAAAATGATCAATCGCTAGACGTATTCAAATGAAATCCATATTTATACTGATGTTCTTTTCGATATCTTCGAAACAAAGCGGCTATCCAAAAATCATCAAAGAACAAAATATTCTTAGAATCTTAGAATAGTCCAGGGCAGTGTTTTTCAACCTGGGGGTCGCGAAGCCTCTGTAGGGGGGTCGCGAGAGGTCGAGAGAACTCAATAAAAAAAATCAATAAATTTTAAAAAGGTAGATATATTTAAAAAAAAGTAAACAAAACGATACTCGTTATGTTATTTATACAAACACATTAACAAAAAATAAAATCTTCGAGTACTCGTTCATTTTAATGTGAAGGTTGCGCTTGAGTTTGTTCAATCAATTTCTCCCATCGTGGATCCGTTTTTGCAACTTTAAGTATTAAATCGTTTTCCAAATTTAAGCGATTTCTTTTTTACTTTTTACTTTTTTTTTACTTTTTATTTGGGCCATTGATGAAAATGCCAACTCGCACAAGTACGAGGTAGAAAATGGAATCAAACACTTCAAAGCCTCGCACAGTGCGAAATTTAGGAAGTTTAGCGGAACTTTATTCAATTTTTGAAATACGTAAAATGCATAAGATTATTTATTATTTTATTAGGTAAATACCCCTCCTCTAAAACCTCATACTCAGTTTGGGGATTTACCCTGCGAAAGAGCCGCAAAATGCACCTGAAAATCGCATTACTTATTCAATCATACTTTTTGCCTACAGAAAGCTATTCGATTTGTTAAAGTTAATAGAGTGGTACATACAAATGGCAAATCAGTAGGCCATGATTTTTTCTTCATTTATTTTATTAGAAAATTGTCAATTATTGGCATTTAATTAATTGCAAAATCTTTCCTTGCTCGTGTGTGATTTGTTCTTGGAAAAAGTGATTTTTAAGAACTAAGTTAAATGTACATTTTTAACTTTAGTGGAAATTTTAAAAAGTGATACCACATAATACCAGCTTGAAACGCACAACATTTTAAAGTTTTTTTTCCCTCTGTTGAAAACTCAAAAGATCTTCTGCGATATTTTGCGATCTTCTTTTAAATGAAACATTTTCCAGAATGACTTTGCAAGTTTCATATAACTGTATATTCCAAAAGTGGAAGGAAGAACCGACATCGGATGCCATCATTGGTTTTGTTTTGGAAAAAATAGGCTCACCAATGTTAAGATCTGATGCTCTTTGCAGTTTAAAGGCAACTCTTCACGCACTGGTTTGTAAAATACGTAAAAGGTCGAGGGAATCCTGTCGAAATTTAGCATCATTTCTGAATAAAAATGCTGTCTGGCTTGAAAATAATGTAAAGTTTTCAAATGCTGTAAGGGATGCATTGCCCAGTGGATCGAGGACCAATGCAGGCAGACCTAAAAAAGAATTTAGGTATTGTCATCTTAAAGTGCAAAACAGAAAAGTGCATCATCTTTTGAAGTCCGGTAGTCAAGACGAGTTAGCCAAAGCAACCGTAACAAAGCTATACCAATCTGGAAAACGAAACTCTGCAGCGATTGTCAAGGAACTGGCATCTGCTTCTCCAGAAAGGGGAAGCAAAATCAAAATGGCTCGCATGTCTTCTTCAAACAGCCCACGAAAATTTACTCCGGACCAGGCTCTGGCGCTACTTATTGATGCAAACTTATCGTCAAATCAATACAACATTGTTTGGGATCAAGCAAAACATCACGGTTGCACTTTGTATCCACCTTATTATGTTGTAAAGGAGGCAAAGAGGTTATGCTATCCAAAGGACATAATAATAACTGAAGTTTCAGCTGAAGTATCAGTTCAGTCGCTTATAAATCATACCATAGCAAGACTTTGTACAGGGCTAGAAGAGACTCTTAGAACTTTGTCAAACGTTAAAGCACTAAATATTATCGTAAAGTGGGGTTGTGAAGGGGCGGAACAAGTTAAGTATCGACAAAAGTATATGGACAAACATAGCTCTGATGATAGTATGTTTAGTGTATCAATGGTACCAATCCAAATGTGCTCCGTAAATGATAATGGTGATAATCAGTCACTAATTTGGAAAAACCCTGCTTCTTCTTCCACACGGTACTGTCGCCCCATTAAGTTCGTTTTTACCAAAGAAACAGTCAGTGTAATTACCTCAGAAGTAAACAAAGTGAAAGAACAAATATCTCAACTTACTCCAACCACTATACTTGTAGATGGCAAGCAATTTCAGGTTACAGCAAATATGATCTTTTATATGATTGACGGTAAAGTATGCAATGCTGTATCATCCTGTGCATCATCACAAACATGCTACTTATGTGGGGCTAAACCTAGTGAAATGAACAACATCTGCGATATACCTCAAAAAAATATAAACGAATCCTTTTTATCCCTTGGACTATCGCCCCTCCATGCATGGATAAGGTTTTTGGAATGTATTTTACATATATCGTACAAACTTGATATTAAAGCATGGCAAGCTCGTGGAGCAAAAAATAAAAAAAAAGTTGCAGAGAAGAAAAAATACATTCAACAAAAATTCAAAGAGGAGCTTGGCTTGCTTATAGATATGCCAAAACAGTAGACCGGAAACACAAACGATGGTAATACCGCGAAGAAATTCTTTAGAAATGCCGAAAAGTCTGCCGAAATAAGTGGCGTTAACTTAGAATTGATCAAACGTTTTCATGTGCTGTTAGAGTGCCTAAATTGTGGTCTTAAAATTGATTCAGAAAAGTTCGGCGAATATGCAAGAGAAACTTTGGAATTGTACTTGAAAGAATATTTCTGGTACTCAATGCCCGTAAGTGGACATAAAGTCCATTGTCATGGAAAGGACATTATAGCCTCTTGCATTCTTCCGATCGGACAATTTTCTGAAGAAGCTCAGAAGGCAAGAAACAAAGACTGCAGAAAATATCGCGACACAAATACGAATTTATTTTATCGACTGCTTATTTCGTCGGATTCGTACATCGCTAGTCTTCGTAAAGCACCCAAAACCAAGCATAGTGAAGTTACGCCAGAAGTTTTAGTGTTGTTAGAAAGATTTGCAGGCCCGTGTAATGATTGCGAGTCTTCAGACGATTGCAATGAGTCTAGCTCTGAATAGGTGTTCAGAATGTTGTTATAAATTGTATGTTTTTTTAATTGTTCTATAATAAAAAACACAAATAAACTCAAAAACTTTAAATAAAACATATTAATCTTTATTAAAAATTTTAAAAACCTACAAATAGAACTGTTTTACTGTTTTGAATAATTAAGTTCCGGTAAACTCAAGAAATTTCGCACTGTGCCTCGGTTGTTAATTACGGGTATTCTGTTTTTCTTTTTAACCAAAAGGTATCCAAATTTTCAGACTTGAATTCCAAGTGTAACATCCCATCGGCAGATAATTCCAGCAGATTCTCTTTGAGCTTAGTTGATAAATTTGCCTCATTTATAGCTGCATTTAAAAACGGATTTAAGATCCATCTTTGCCCAGTGTTATCCGATATCTCTTGCACTGAGAAGTAATGACACAATTCTTTCTTCAAATTATCTAACACAATTTTCATACCAGATATATATATATGAGTTGATGTTTATCTCGCTTCCGACTTCTTCAATGAATGACTGTGTCGACGAAAATGAATCAAAGTTGTTTTGATTTATAGATGATGACCACAATTCAATTTTTTTTATAAAGCCATGGAGTTTGTCTTTTGCTGTAATGACATTTTCATCCCGCCCTTGAACACTTTTATTCAAGTTATTTAAATGCTCAAATAAGTCAGAAAGAAAAGCCAATTTTAAAAGGAATTCCGGGTCAGAAATGAATTCAGAGTAATGTGACTTGGCTAGTTGTAAATATACTAATAGTTCAGCGCGAAGTTCCATAACTCTGGTCAGTACTTTGCCTTTAGATAACCACCTAACTTCTATATGGTAAAGCAAATTGCGGTGTAGTGTCCCCATATCTTCACAAATGATTAGAAACAATCGAGTCTGCAACGCTTTTCCTTTAATAGAATTTACAATGTTAATAATAATATTTAGAACTTGACTGTATTCTTGTGGCAAAGTTTTGGCTGCAAGAGCTTGGCGATGGAGAAAGCAATGCATCCAACAAGCGTTTGGCATCTGTTCCTTCAGTCTAGCAATAAATCCACTCTTCGCACCAGTCATGGCTTTTGCTCCGTCACTACAAATAGCAATGCATTTTTGTGCCCAATCGATATTCATATCTTGCGTAGCTTCAAGGAACGTGTCATTCAAGCACTGACCTGTAGTATTTTTGGGTAGTGCCTTGCAAAATAGTATTTCTTCCATTAATATTTCATTGGATTCAAAACGCACAAAAGCTACAAACTGCGCACAACCCGCAATATCCGTTGATTCATCAAATTGCAAGGACACAAAAGAACTTTTCTTAATTTTTTCTATGACTTGATCACGAACGTCAGTCGCCATATTGCTTATCCTGCGTTGAATGGTATTGTCAGAGAGAGGTATACTTTTGAGCTTTTCGACCTCTTGCTTGCCAAACATAATCTCTGCTAAAATCAATTAAAGTAAATCAAGTAATCAAGTAAAATCAAATTTTCGGCAATACTGTGAGGTTTTCCTGCTTTAGCCACACGAAAAGCTACTCGATAACTAGCGAGCAACGCTTTCTCATTTAGGTTTGACATTTGTCCTATAGCAGTTTTTTTATGTTCAAGAGCTTTTAATTTTCCCTCAAAAAATTCCACGGGTTTATTTTTTTCATTAGGATGTTTTCTGTTCAGGTGGCGTACCAACTTCGATGGCTTCATGCTTTCTCTTGACAAAGTTTCAAAGCAAATTACGCACTGCGGTTTATTCTCAATCACAGTAAACCCAAATTTCAAATAATTGTCGTCATAAAGACGTTTTTTCTTTATTCCACTACTGCCGCTAGACTTAGACGTTGATGGTTCTGATGATCTTTTCAGGAATTTATCCATTTTCAATTATAACAAACAACTCAAATAAGTACGTAAAACAAGTGATTCGCGCTCTTCAAACAACTAAACAGCAGACGACACGACCACTTGCTTCTCGGTCTTGCACACAACTGCCGTGGCCGCGGTCGACCGCCCTATTTATAGGCCAGCGCATTCTAGCGAGAATCATCTCGAAGCGTAACGAAACGTCTCGAAACTTGTGGACCTTTAGCGCGGGGGACTACCAGCGCCATCCGTTGGTAACACTCGGAACCTGTACTAGTTCCGAATGTTACCAACAGTTGGCGCTGGGAGTCTCGGCCCTAACAATATGTTTGTATTTGTTTGTTAGTTATCAATTGGCCACGTATTCGATTTAAAATTATATGTTTTACGTACTTAATTGTATATTTATATCCGAATCCTAATAACGCAAACGCCTAAAATTTTTGTATGGATTAAATATTTTTAACATACATGAAAAAAAAGGGTCGGGGGTCGGGAAATATTTTTTGATACTAGGGGGGTCGTGTCATGAAAAGGGTTGAAAAACACTGGTCCAGGGAATAACCCCTTGAATTTTTGCCGTAAGTTTAATAGACAGCCTGTATATATATAGCCTAAGTGAAAAAGAAAATACCTTCCAAAAATTTATTGGCAGTAGCGCTCATAATGTTGACAGGGAGAACGCTGCAACACATTGGTCCTCGCCGTAGGCGCATGAGCGATGCAGTTGAAAGGTGAATGAAGCCTTGGCACGTGTAGAGAAATACTTGAGTGAAGGAACGGGCAATCAATCTTATTATTTAACAGTTTCTTGTCCTTCTGTCTGAGAGTGAAAGCATATTGTGTCTCTGCAGCAAATCTCCCTGACTTATTCCAACCGGTCGACATATTCCATCAATTTGGAAAGAGAGAAATTTTAAAAATTGCCGGTGTATTATATCTAAAAGTAATCTATATGAGGCCCAGAAGGAATACCAAACAATAGCTGCTGACAGCAAAAGCGAAATACAACACCTTAAGCTATTCAATATTATTAAAATTGGTGCAAACACGCACAATTAAGGCCAGAGCCTTGCTGGACGATGTACACACAATTTGCGATTGTTGCTTAAAAAGACAATTCAGAATCAAATATACACCCAAGTCCTTAATGACAGTTTTTCTTTCCAAATAAGTATTATTAATTATATACTGCAACAGTATAGAACATTTGGAGCGGGTGTAACTCAGAGAACATCACTTGTTAGTATTTAATTCCACTTTGAAACTATTACACCAATTTGAGATTATATCTAAATTATCTTGGAGAAGAGAAGTATCGTCAATCTTACTTATTTCATAGTATATCTTTAAATCATAAGCATATGCTAAAACTGAACATGTGAGAGTAGCCAGGTCGTTGATAAACAACACAAAAAGAAGTGGTACCAAGTTAGTACCCTAAGGCACACCAGATGTTGCAAGGAATTCAAATGAGCGAAAACCGTTGTAAGATATATAACAAATTCTATTTTTTATCCAACACCTCCTAATAATAGACCTATAACTATGGCGATTTTAAATCAATTATGTAGCTTATAACTCACTAGTGAGTTAAAAACATAATTTATCTCACTAGTGAGACAAAACAAGGTGAAATTTAGATTGCATAGAGACATTCAAACTGCTATAGTATTAACACATTTATATTAATTCTAAAGGGTAAACAATAGCAACTAATTAACATTTACATTAATATTAAAGTTGAAGGAAATCCTCTTTGTATCTGACTCTGCATTCAGGTTATTCGAATTTAGAGTTATACTAGAAGACGTATTTGAAGTATCCTGAACAGAAATTTGATGACCAGAAGTCGAGGACGTTAGACTGTCTGGACCTTGTATCTTTCTGGCTATATCAATCTTGTTGGATACTGAATCTTGTATATAACCTTCTGCCACAGTGGACGATTTCCACCCACCATGTCGTTTAACTGTTGTAATATCAGCTCCTGCGTTTGCCAGAAGAGATGCTGACGAACGTCTCAGACTATGTCCTGTATATAATTGAGCTTCTGGTAGGTTCAGGAAAGATGCAACTTTCTCAGGTATCTTAGAAATGGTGTTAATTCCAACTGGCTGGATAGTGCATTTTTCTTTCTTGTAATTTAGGAAGGATCTGCCATGTGGAATACCTTTTGGTCTCATACAGACATATTTTCTGTAGAGGTCAAGAATATCTGCTGTAAATCCTTCTGCCATAACAGTGAAACTTCTAGATACGTTTGTCTTTGTGTCAGGTATCGAAACATACAAGTATCCTCCTTTATCTTCTATATCGTCAACTTTCAGCTTAGTTATTTCATCACAACGACACGTACCTGATATACCCATTATTAAGGCAACCTGCATAGAATACACGAACGAATAATGAATAAATACTTTGAATTAAATATAAGAAAATAAATAATACCTTCATCATCAAATATTTATTGTTAGGACCCTCATTCAGAAACTTCTCTATATGTAGCCTCTCCAAGATTTTCGCCTTTTTGGACTTGTGGGTTCTTGCCTCACTCTTCAAATAGGAAATCAGTTTTCCGTATTTCGATATGTCACTATTCATATACACTTTCAAAGTACTTCTTAACATGGAATACTTCGTCCACAATGAAGAAGGTGCTATTTTCCTTCTATAAATATGGAAATACGCCAGCATAACTTCTTCGTTAATTACAGTGATACTTTGCTTTGTTTTCTCCATTCTTCAAAATGACGAAATTCTTTGTCGTAATTATCCTTCGATTTTTTTGGCAGTAATTTATAACATGCTGCTTGAGCTTCTTTCTTAACTTCTAGCGGAATGAAAACAGCCTCTTGCAACTCTTCCATTACCATCAACTTTTAACTGCAGTATTATTAATCAATCACTAATTTTGTTTGCTTGTTGATTTGCATTATTTATTCTCCATAGTAACTGCATTACTGTATATGAACTTTTTGCATTAGTCGTTTAAAATTTAAATTTGACATGGAACGTCAAATTTATAATTTAAATTTGACATGGAACGTCAAATTTATAAAACATTAAAAGCCATTTTGAACGGATCTTAAGAGGTGTTGGATAAAGTTTTGTATTGCACACGTGTGTTAATTACAAATAAGTCACTTGAGAAAAGTAGCTCACTCGTCCTAGCGGACTCGTGAGCTAAACATTTTCCCGCGTGACTTATTTGTAACATAACATACTTGTACAATAAATAACTATTAAATAAAAAATGTTAAATTATTAAATGTTTTAGTAGTATGTAGATTGTTTTATTGGAATCAATCTACTCAAGTCACCCTTTTCTGAGTAACTGATAGATTTATAAGTAAAGGGAGTTAAAAAATTCTATTTTTAATTAACTTTAAATTCTTGAATGTTATGTCATGTTTCTTAAATATGTCGAGTAGTTTTTCCAATTGCACTATTTCACTGATGTATTGAATTTAATGCTTATTTTTTTATAACAAAGTTATCATGAGTTGTATATACTTTTGATTGTATTCTTTACAATTTATTATTTACAGATTGGGGTATTTAAAAATATATTTACGTATTGTTCATAATATTTTGAATAATATTTATTTTGATAACACCATTACAAACTATAGTGTACAACTCATTATATTTATCTTTAAATAAACATTTCAAATAGAACTATCTCTGTAACTTAATAAGCCACTCTCTAATCCACAAATATTTGCTCATACCAGTTGATCATAGCTACGGGAAAAATATAATTTACTCCCATTTTATAATACTTCACTGATAAGATATCTTTCTTAATTGTCTGATGCGCAGATAAAACCCATTTAGAGCCGTATTATCTGGTGATTATTGCGATTAGGGCGAAATGTAACGTACTGGTGACTCAGTTACGATTTAGCCCTTTATCGTTTTGTAATAGCAACGGTGCAAAATTTTAAAAAATAGTGAGTGAAAATTGTATAAAGACTTTTCATAATTGTGTAAGCGCATCTTGTGTTTTGAGGTCGTGTAATGTGAATTAAAAACTATTTGCGAAATTGTCGTTAATAGTGCCAAGATGAATTTGTTCGATGAACTTTTTTCGAAAAAGGTATGAATACAAACATATATTTATTACGTTAAAATTTCGAAATTAATACTTCGAACATTATGCGAGTTTTTTAAAAATATATGGTAGATATGTACTTGTAGAATGAAGCAAATATTATACCGAGCCATCGAAAAAATTCATAATTGGAGTAGGTTGTGAAATTGGATTGGTACTTTAGCCACTTCCACATAATGACACATTACTTGATGCTTGACAGTTTCATTTGGTTTCATTGTAAAAAAAGCTTATGCATTGAAATGATACTACAACAAAAAAGAAAACAAATAATTTATTTAATATCGAAATCATAATCAAAATTTACATATAGCTACAGAAGTTGTTGAAAATGTTGTCCATTTACATCTAAACACAATCCAACTCTTCTCCGCAATCCAGCAAAAACTTTATGCAGCATTTGCGGTGAGTTGTTGATCTGTTCACACTTTTCTGTTATGCGAATTCTCAGTTGTTCCAGATTATGAATTGGCGTTGAATAAATCGAATTTTTGATGTACGGCCATACGAAAAAGTCACATATGTTTAAATTGCAAGACCTAGTTGAATATGGGATTTCAGTGTTCCTGCTTATTATTATCAAAAATTTCTCTGAGATATTGAAGTGTTTCTCTAGTCGTATGTGCTGTTGCACCATCTTGTTGGAAATACCCATTTTGTAATTCCTCATCATCCAGTTGATTTATGAATGAGCCGAGTATCTCATTGCGATATCGTGCAGCAGTAAGTGTACCTTCAAAAAAAATGGGACCCACCAATCTTCTTCGACATATTCCAACCCAGACACCAACTTTTTGGGGATGCAATGCTTTTTCAACAAAAAAATGAGGATTTTCGGAGGACCAGCACCTCATATTCTGTGAATTAACATATCCAGAAAGATAAAACCAGGCCTCATCCGTGAAAAAAACTGTGTTAAGGATATCCTGATTGTGTAGATTATTTAGAAACAATTGACACAATTCCACTCGTCTTAAATTAAATAATCCACTGGATAAAGTTCATGAAAACATTGCAGCTTGTATGGATGACAATGTAAGACTTTTTTAAGAATGAATTAGCACATGCCATAAGATAAATTTGTTTGTTGGGTCACTACTGAAATGGATGTTTTTGAATTTTCATCAATAATATGCTGAAGGGCTTCAATATTATCAGCTGTACGTTTAGATGGCCGTCCACTTCCAGTTTTTCGACCGACGCTACCAGTCTTTCTGAATAACTTGACATAATTTGTCAAAACATTGTAAAAATCATTGTAGTCAAACACTAATTCAGGATGTTCTTCACTAAAATCAGCCATGCATTCCGTAATTGAATACTGTTACTCGCCATTTACTTTCACACCTGTACGGAAGTAACATTCGATAATTTTTGCTTTTTGTTCTATGTTGAATACCATTTTTTAAATAAATTTTAATTTTCTTAAAAAGTTTTTTGAAAAATTTGACACAAACTTATAGTTTCAATGTCAAATAATAAATGTCATTATGTGGAAGTGGCTAAAGTACCAACCCAATTTCACAGTTTACTCCAATTATGAATTTTTTCGATGACTCGTTATTAGAATCAATATTTTATTCTTCTAAAATTGTATACCCTACAAATCCAATTCCTAAATAGTATATCGGGTGTCCCAGTTATGTTGTTCCAATAGCGTACTTCCGTTATCTAATAAAATAAAAATTTGAAATTTGCTGTATCTGATATACACCTAATGTTCTTTAAACTGAGCCCAATATTCATAGTCGTTCACTTCCGGTTTAACCGGAAACGACCCTAACTTTTTTATTTTAAATAGCACTCTGTATATTTTCCTCAAAATTTGAATTCTACGGAAAATTCTCTTCCCCATGAAATATTACACTTTGTATTTAGACTTCAAAACAGAGATGAAATTGCATTTTAAATATTCAAAAATTGATATTGATTTTAGACACACGTTGCGACCATCTTTTGCGGCACACTTTGTGAACTTTTGTCGGATTCTCTTCATCTTGAAACACCCAAATAGCGGATTCACGTTTATTTTCGGGTTCATAGGAATAAATCCATGATTCATCGCCACTCACGATGCTATAAACGTTCTCTGAGTAGCCGTTACTGAACCGATTCCAAGTTTTTCGGCACCAATTAACGCGAGTTGACTTTTGCTTTTCGGTTAAAAGATGCGGAATACAAAGAGAAACTAATTTTCTTACACCAAGTTCATCACGTAGCATCGTTTGGATGGAGGTCTTTGAAATACCTATGGATGTCTCAATTTTACAATATGTCACATGTCTAAGTTCGTTAATCAGGCAGCGCACAGCATCTGGGTGACTGGTGTTCTTGGAGGACATGTTCTCTGGGATCTTCGCTGATACTGGTGCGTCGATGGTGGCAGTAACGCGCCAAGTATCTTCGGCGCCGTCGTGCGAAATACTGTATTAGCGCCTTTACCCTATATGTATTGAGCCAAAATTACCAGCCACTCTCCCACAGTACGGCTCACGCGCCTACGACAACGATAAGTTAATAAACCTGCACCGACTGCGAAAGCGTTTAAATACACCCAAAATTTTGCAAGTTTAAACCTGCAACCAGATTCTGTAAGTTCGATATCGACCATATACATAATACCTACTAATACACTGCGCACTTGTTATATATGCAATTGTTCTTGAATGAAGCCGAAAAAAGTCTGTATTTATTTAATAAAATTATTACAGTATGATTATTAGCTTCTATTAAAATGCTTAAGATACCCCTTTCACCTTTTTTAATTATTAAATAATATTAATTAAGTTAAATTTATACAAAAAACAGTGTAGATGCAAATATCAATTACACTCTTTGAAGTAACAATAAAATTATTGCTGTCAATGCTAAAATAATTGTAATAATTGTTTTATGTAAATTTGTTGATTTGTTGTAAACTTTCAAAAAATGTTTTTAATATTTTTAAAATTTAACTTATCACAAGTGGCCGTAGGCGCCTTTAAGGCCTTGGCGCCGTTGTGCGCTGCACGACCTTGCCCATATGGAAGGCGCGTCACTGGATGGTGGTTGTCGGTCGATGTGTTGCTTCATCTTTGAAAACAGAAACCAACTCAACAAGGATTGTTGTTGAGTTAATCCTTTCCAAAAGTTGTTAAAAATTATTGCGCTAAAATTTTCTCGACACAATTCCACTTTTTGGCCAACTTATAAACTTTAAAAATTCACCATTACGAAATCACGGGCCGTATCTTGATGAAATTCTAGATTTTAACGAAAGATTGAGATTAATTTTGACACATGACGTTTTATTACTGGCGTCCTCTGTGCCGTCTCATTTGCAACACTAAACAGACATGTTTCCTATACTCATCATGGCGCGAACACATAGCCAACTTTTGAAAAGTCACCCGCGTATAAGCAATCAACATAAACAGCTGAATTTGGTTGTCATAACGATAAAATATTTGTATGTTTTATATTACATTCTACAATAATAGTACATGTTCCACTTAATTTGACGAGTAGTCCGATAAAGTGTAAAAGATATCAACCGTAAATATTGTTTTTATCAACATTCATTTACGTTATGGAGATATATTATCAAATTTCCAAATGTAAAAGTATGTATTATGCAGCTCGATTCTGTATAATAAATAATTATTGATACTGTTTGTTTATACATACGCGCATTTAAACGTTCTGCAAACGGATCCAGCGGATAATAAGATTAGATAAGCGCTAAAATTAAACGCCTGCGACATATTCGAAAGATGTATCATCCAATTTAACTTAACATAAACTTTTTTTTTCGTATTTCAAACAAACATTAACGATTTGTTTGAATTTGCCCACATTATTGTGTGATATAATGGCAATGAACTTGATCTTTCGCGATTGCTTGTGTAGACATCCAGACCCGGCCTAAGAATATATTTTTTATTAAGTAAAACGTTCATTTCTTGATCTTCTCTCTGTTTGGCTCACTTTATTTAGCTATTATTATTACTGAATAATTTGAAACATACATGAATAGGCAAAAACCTCACCAATTTTGTATAATACAAAAGTTTTTTTTTTTTAACTTAAAAAAGGTATATAACCCCTTACCACAATTATTAATCGTATCCTAAATACGTATTTCGACAACTAAGTTGTAATCATCAGTAGGTAAAAACCACTAATTAAAAAGTCGCACATGGGGCACAGTAAAGCTAGCGAACCGCTTACGCAAACAACTACTTTACACCGCATCCACGTATAGACTAAATTTAACATACGAATCTAAACTACGAAACGGTCGAAAAATCACTTACCTCTAAGGAAAAAAGGTCTACACATATGTTTAGTCTCCGAGTTGAAGTATGTCGAACGAAAGGGCGGCAAACATTCCTATCTTAAGGGAAACGGCACTAAACATGTCCTAATAACATTTTAAAAACGACTATGACACACTTATGGTAATAAAAATGAAAAGAGACAGCTGAAAGGAATTGGTGATCTATCGCTATTCATGGAATTGTGTTTATTTTTCGAGATGTGTATACTTTCATAAGCATCAAGTTCGTGGGGTTTATTAATTCCTTTGACCAACTTCAACCCTGTAATCGATACGTTGTGCAGTGTGCTCAAAGCGTGGTTGGCGACATTTGATTTATCCGGTCTATTGTACTTAATATGTGATATGTGTTCTTTAAAACGGGTTATTATTGGTCGTTTAGTTTGGCCTATATATTTCAAATTACAATTCTCGCAACTAATTTCGTATATACCTGATTTAGAATTGAAATTAACTCTATCTTTAGTATTCCCTAGGAGACTTTTGATAGTGTTTTCGGGCCGAAAGGCTACCTGGATACCTCTTTCTTTCACAACTTTATTAATGTTTTTCGTGACGGGGTGGTATGGTAAACACATGTACTTTTTGTCCTGGTTACTTTGAGATATCAAACTTGTGGATTCGCGGATTGTATTTTTTATTTTAGTTTCTCTAATTAATTTATTGATTATTTCTATGTCAAAGCCATTTTATGTCGCGATATTTTTAATGAAATTGAGTTCTATTTCATATCTCTCTTTTGTTAACGGAAAATTTAGTAACCGATTGACTAAGAAATTAAAGGAAGCTGTCTTATGTTGATAACTATGATTTGAATCCGCGGTGATGAATCTATTAACATTGGTTTCGTTCCGGAAAATATCGATTTCTATTTTATGTTTATTCCTAATCAGTAAAGTATCTAAAAATGGTATCTTGCCATTGTGTTCCTTTTCCACTGTAAATTTAATCGTCGGAAATTTCAAATTTAATTGATTAACGAACATGTCTAATTCGCATTTCCGTGTATCAAAAATCGCGCGAATGTCATCTACATACCTAATCCAGACTCTCGGGAAATATTTAGCGTTATTTTTAAATTCTACTTCAAATTGACTCATGAATAAATTGGCTATGAAAGAAGATAGGCAGTTACCCATTGTTGTGCCTTGTTTCTGTTCATAAAATTTTTCTCCTACTTGGAAACAATTTTGCGTCATGCACAGAGTTGTCAATCTCATGTATCTTTTATTTTTGAAGATTCAATGTTATTCTTGTGGAGCAAGCTTTCTAAATATTTCATAGTCTCTGGAATAGGTACCGAGGGGAATAAAGACGTTACATCGAATGAAACTAAAATTTCCCCGGTTTCCAGTTCGGGTAAATTTTTAAATTCATTCACTAACCATTTGGAAATCAAGTAAGTCGGTGAGTTAATACCTGAAACTATAGGTCTCATCGAATTACCTGGTTTATGTATCTTCGGTAAACAATACATTCTTGGTACTACAGGATTACTAACATTCAATTTATACTTTTGGGTAGAAGTTATTAGAAGTTATTAAAATTGGACATTTCTTAATCGCGTCTTTTGTGTCACTAATCATTTTAGGTAACGGGTTTCTCTTAATTTCTACATACGGACCTTTGGCAATTAAATTTTTGACTCTTTGAAAATAGTCGGTTTTGTCCATAATTACTAACTTGTTCCCTTTATCTGCTTTTAGGTAAAAACAGTCCTTCGATCTAAGAGTTTTAATGATATGCCATTCTTTATTGACCGACTTCTGTTTGTGCTGCTGCAAATTCTTATCGATTTGGGTTTTACAAGCTTCTCGAATAATGTAGACCAATGTAGAACAATGTAGACAGAGCTGGCTGCTTCAGCTGTTTGCTAATATGCAGCGCTGAATGTTCTTCTACGCTCGGCCCAATCAGCAGACAGACAACGCTTATTGTGGTCAAATGGCTTCAATTCTTGAATCAACATAATTTCTTACGGATGTAAACCTAAATCTTTTCTCAAAATACGCCAAGTTGTCATTCTTGAAAGGCCACGTTCTTGAGAACGTCGATCAACCGACCGATTTGCATTTTCTGTGGCACTGGCACTTACAGCGTCAATATTCTCATGGTTTTTGACGTTTCATTATCTTATTGGTGTTCTCGTATCGTGTAAAGTGAAATTTGTTTCGAATTTTTCTACGAATCGGCGAATAGCAAGCTCTGAAGGACGATTAAGTGGATCATAATCTTCACGAAGATCACGCTGAGTTTGAACATAAGAACGATTACTTTTATAAACTTTCTGGATCATAACCAAACGTTGTTGAAACGTGTATTTTGTCATGATGAATTGTCAAACAATACTAAACACAAATGACTTACCATTTAAATATGGATGCCATGGCGTTTTAAAAACATATCGTACATGCTTCGTAGAAGCATCGCTTTATATTTTAATTTTATAGGTCACAAAATGTCGCAAAGTGTTTTAATCGACTTTCCCAGAACATTTGGAAATCTGGTATTTCCCATGGCCGGATATTTTTGAATTATTGTTTTTAAACTTTAAGCACAAATATGTCGTATTACAGGAAATATGCAACATATGATTTTTTTAAATTGCCTCAAAAAGCATTAAATAAACCCGGAAAACTGAAATTTTGTTAATATATCTTAATAACAAATATGCATTTTGCTTATAATCCGAGCTTTATAGATTACTGCGGCGCAAAAGCCCCGCCACCATGGCAACTGAGTATCTGTTGCCAACCTAACGGACCTTGAGAAAATGTAGTCCTGGTATTAATGTGTTCTAATAACTAGAGAACGGACGCAATTTCCATAAAACGCAATCGGCAATTGGAATTGTATAACGTCGCTCAGTACATCCCGGCGTAATTCAATGAAGTATTTGTTTGACTTACTCGGACACCTGGTCTCGCCGCGATAACAATGGACAAAGCTATTGTATTCGGAAAATATAGTGTTTTTTAAAGTGTTTTCATGAGCGTAGATAGAAGCGGGGTTTTTATAATGTATTTTATTTATTAGTTTATATTTCGTAAGATAAATAAAGTGCTGTGAGTAAGTTTCTTGTTTTCATAGTTTTAACAGTTAATTACATCGTAATTTTTGTGATAGATCCTTTTTAATATCGTTTGATTGAATCTATTTCTACCATTTATTTCGACGTAAGTGTGCATTGAATTTCGTTCAGTTTCAATAACTTACGCACACATTTTTAGTTTTCATTTATTTAGATCTAGAGCATTGTTTAAGTTACTTTTTCAGACATGATATGGAAGAATGTCGAGAACGGCATTGTAAAACAATGGTGAGTTGGGTTGACGGTCATACTGATTGTATGTCCATTGTCAGTGATTCCGAAATTTATTACAAAATCCGTAAAATATCGTCAAAAATTCATCACTTAGGATCGCAAACACATCTGAACTCTGTAAAACTTTTATGGCGGCGACTATTCCATTAAATAAACTTAGCAATCCCACTTTAAAAATATTTCTTCAAAAATATACTGGTCGAAATGTTCCTGATGAATCAACTTTACGCAAATATTATGTTTCTAGGTGCTATACTAGAACAGTAGAACGCATTAGAAGCCATCTTTTAAATCAATACATATGGATAAGCGCCGACGAAACGGTGGATATGTTAGGACGCTGTGTGGTAAATGTTGTAGCTGGTGTACTAAATCCTACTATTCCCTATAACTCATATGTGATAGCAACAAGTGTTATAAATAGAGTTGATGCGGAACAGTTGCTGAAACCATTAAGGAGAATATGCAAAAAATGCTTCATTCGGACGCCACGTACAAAGAAAAAATACTTTTATTTGTCAGTGATAGTGCTGCGTATATGTTAAAAACAGGCAGACTATTGAAGAAAACATATCCTAATATGCTGCATATTACTTGTGTAGCACATGCTCTCCACAGAATCTGTGAATATATCAGAGACACTTTTCCGGAAGTTGATAGACTTGTATCAGCTTTTAAAAAAGTTTTCAGAAAAGCAACATTGAGAGTAGCTCTTTTCAGGGAAAAATTTCCATATCTGTCACTGCCTCCCACTCCAGTATTAACTAGATGGGGAACATGGCTGGAAGCTACTAGTTATTATTCTGAGAATTTCGATAGTCTAAAACATTTCGTAATACTGCTAAAGGAGGATGCTAGAAGTATTGGTGAGTGCAAGGAGCTCACACAAATCCCAAATTTAAAAAATCAGTTGTACTTTCTTCACGAACACTTTGGAAAATTGCCAAAACTAATCACTTATTTTGAAAATCGAAATCTCAAATTAAATGACGGATTAACCACATTAGATGTGGCTGTTAATAATTTGAAAAGTATTCCAAGTGACTTCGGATGTGGCCTTCGGCAAAAGTTTGAAGCAATTCTTAATAGAAATCCAGATTTAATTACATTGCAGCAATTATGTATGGAGACAATTCCACAAAATCTAACGGCTAAATATGAAGAAATAAAAGAATATTTCCAGTATGCACCTATAACCAGTTGCGATGTAGAAAGGACGTTTTCTATTTATAAGGATGTACTTAATTCAAAGAGAACAAAATTGACAGAAGAAAACCTTGAAAAACTATTGCTAGTCAATATTAATACTCCTTTACTCAACTTGAACGACAAAATGAACAAATAAAAATGTTCCAATTATAGAAATAAAATTAAAAACTTAAAAAAAACAACTTTTCAACAAATACATATGTATTTCGTAATTTTAGATAGATAAATCACCACCCGTATGTTTTCCAATTATATAAATAAAATTAAATATTTTAGAAATACAGCCTTTCGCCAGTACTGCACTGGGCTTTGCGTCATGTGGTAAGCGTGTCCGTCCTCTACTAATAACTGTATACACTCGGTATATTGTAGGGGGAAAAATTGCGAATTAAAGAAGTCAGATTGTGAACCTCCTGATACCCCAGAAAATGGAAATATACCAAATATAAAAAAAATATATAGCAAAATATTTTCTTTAGCTTCATATATAAAATATAATTTTTCTATTTTAATTTATTTATAATTTTTTACCATGATCGATTCAATTTTTATTTAATTTAAATTTCGCTAACGCTTGAAATGGCGCGTTTCTACAGTTAATAAAAAGAAATTTCGTTTTTTTTTTTGCAGAAAGATCCACCAAAGAAATCAACTGCTAGAAAGCCCAGGGAAGATGCCACTAAGAGATACAACCAGTCGAAAAAGTAGGTGATTTTAAAATAGTTATTGTATCTGTTTTATATGTAAGGAGTAAATTAAAGCTGAGAAATTTAATATTGTATAATACTTGTCTTTCGGGTTTGTTTAAATAAAACTAACTGTTATTTAAAACACATTATATTAATAATAAAACAAACTAAATAATAGCAGTATTTATTTCAATATTTATTTCACATTTATATGACAATATCAACACGACGGCGATTACTCGTTGAATGAATCGTAGTCTCTTTTGAGCGGTAGCCCTACTGGCGCGTCTAGATCATTACGGACTCTGTTTGGTGTTTTCTCGGACGGATCTAGCACGTGTTGTCACGTATGACGGGTGATGTCATTGCATGACACATTACAATATTATCTTGCGAAATAAAACGGTAACACGTTAAAATAAGATTAAAATATAATACTTCATAGGGTCATACTGTTCTAGTGACTAGGTTACTAGACTGTTTATTAGATGAAACGGGTTCAAAGCCTGGGACATCTTATAAAACGAATTGCGCATTTCTAATCGCAGGTCGTTACAGGTTGATAATAATTAGTATGTCCTAGTTCTTCTTTTTCTTTTGACGGCCTTACAATCCATCATGGGTTTAATATACAAGATGGCGCAAAAGTTGTCACCCGATATTCTTTGGCTGTAATTTTTTTTATGAATGAAAAACTTTAGTTCTGCTTTTGGATTATGTTTATTTGAAATCTTAACTTTTTTGTCATTAAGTCGAGAAAATGATATCGACCAAGTAGCCGCCGCCAGAATTGATGAACATACGGGCCCGATTTATGGCATTTTCCATCACACTTGCCAGAACATCCGACGACAGATTATCGCATTTATGACGGATGTTCTCTTTGAGGGCTTCAAGAGTCTAAGATTTGTTAACATAGACTCGTCACTTCAAAAAAATCCACAAAAAGAAGTCTGGAACGGTTAAATCGGGCGATCTTGCCGGCCAGTGCAAATCGCCAAAACGAGAGATAAGGCGACCTGGAAATGCAGCCTTCAGAATTTCGGTTGTGGTTTGTGCAGTATGCGCCGTTGCTCCATCCTGTCGGAACCACATGTTCTCCAGCCCCAGTTCATCCAATTGAGGAAGGAGAAAGTCGTTGAGCATGGCTCTGTAGCGCTCGCCGGCCACAATAGTCGTTTGGTCCGCGGCTCTTCGTAGGTTATACGCGGATTTTCGGTGCCTTAAAAGCGATAATTTTACTTATTCACGTATCCACAGAGCTGAAAATGGGTCTCGTCGCTCATGATGATTTTCGATGAAAAGTCGTCTTCCTCGTGGTCGACATCCTGGATGGCTTGAGCGTAGATTACACGCGATTGGCGGTCAGATGCACTGTCTGCACTTTGTAAGGGAACGTCTTCAAGTCTATCACCAAAATTCTCTGTAAAGACCGCCGATTGGTGCCCAATTACGTGGCACGTCGTCTGGTCGATACTCCGGGGTTCTCTACGACATCTTCAGCCACACTCGCGATATTCTCAAACTCCTGGGCCGGCCAGGCCTGTCAGCATCTCGTGTTGTCCCACACTCTTCAAGGCGAGCGGCTAAACGCCGTAGTGTATGCCCAGTTGGTGTCGGTCGACCGGGAAATCTGCGCCGAATTTCCCGCTGCGTCAACACGGATGAATTATTCCGAAAAAAAATCGAAACAATTATTCCGCGTTCTTGAGGAGTATAGCGATCCATGTCTTGTTGACGTGTATTTTGTATCTGTTTACTTCACAAATGTCAAAACAGAATTGACATTTGCCGCCATTTGCAAAAATTATCGCATCTTCCGATAAGGTGATTGCTTATGCACCACCTAGTATAAGTAATGTTCCTCCATTCTGTCGTCTTTTCATATCTTATTAGTACAGCAGACCCAAGCAATGGATTTTTATAAATTTTCAATTACAGTATTTCGAACATTAGAAATTTTGTGACGAGGAATATAGATTGTGATCTATACAGGGTTACCGCTGAATAGTGCCCAAGTTATGCGAACTTGAAGACTATGTATTCAACAAAAATTCCCAAATTTTTAGGGCTGAAATGTAGTTAAAATCGGTCCATATCTTTGTTTATTCTATATTTACTGAAATACAGCTGTAATTCAAGTCCACTGCACTGCAAAAAATCGATTAACATAAGTTCTTATTCATAGATAGTGAATGTTGTCGTTTTCTTATCAGAACATAAACCTACTCGGCCGCACATATGGCGATATTTTTTTTATTGTGGATATCAATAATAGCCTTTACGTCGAATATGTCGACAAACCTATGCCGCATTAATTAAAATGTGATTCAAATTAAATATTTTGATCGCTAAACTATTTTTAAAAGTAAAATTATAATGTTTATAATAAAACAAAAATCGTCATAAAAAAGCTTTATCTAAGCGTGTCCATGACGTGTTCAATGGGATAAATACCTGGTTTTAAATTATTTGTATGGAATTATTTACATATAATTTTTGTTTCTTTAAATTCGTGTGTGGTACTGACAAATACCGATGGTAGAATATAATTAGTCACTAAAAAGAATTACTGATGAATTAGAGGTGGAAGCCCGTATTGCCGCCCGTATATTTAATTGCGACAGGGAAGATTCGAATAAAGAAAAATCATTTTCTCGTTACTACGTGAACATCTTTTGTATGAAGGTATTACTCACATATATATATCACCCCTTTTTTTCTTTGGCGTTACACACATCTAGCATGGTATTCCCTGTCAATGTCATTTTATTTAATTCTAGTATAACAATTACAATTGTCATTTGTGCGAACTCTATATTGTTTAGATTCACCCAATCGTCGTGTATTAATTAATAATAGTTTTATTTTGCATGAATCCTGTATATTTCTGATCAATTAATGTAGTGAATAAGAAACTTTAAAATCAAGATTTTGTTCTTAAATTACAATTTATTTATTTAAAAATATAATCTCCTGTTCTTTTAATTTCTGTGTGTCTGACATTTTTGCTTTGAATATATTAGTAAGGATTAAATTGAATGGGGTCTGTGCTTGTGAAAGTATATTAGATAGTTTTGTGTATACAAGTATGTAAAGTGCAATTACCGGAAGTATAAATAACATTGCACTAAATTCCGGTGTAACGTATGTCTACTATTGTTTGATAAGTGAATCACCCAGCGTCGGTGCTGCCAGTCCACTTTTTCAATTAACTAAGTACCTAGTTCCCCCTAAAGTTGTCTGTTTCGTGATGTCATTTAATTTCACCTATAAATTATTAATGATATGAATCAGTGTCTAAACAATGTCGAGTTTAAAGTAACATTTTGGTTAATTCAATTATTTTCCTAAATTATATTACTTTTTCGATATAAACAACTGAAAATATACAAAAAAATGTGATATTTCCAGATAATATAATTCAACTTGTCAGTAATATATTAATTTAAATATTGGCAATTGTCTTTTGGCTTAATTACAGCCATTAAAATGTTGTGATAGAAGTAACGATGAAATAAAATCTTAATTTGTTGTGTTAATATATATTAATTAATATATTATAACAAGTATAAATTGAATTTAAAAAAATGTGTTTACTTTGCATAATTTATGATCACTCCTCGTATATCAAATTGCTTCCTGGAGAATGTAAAGCCTGCAGTATAGACCAGACGTTTACACGTTTGCATAGATGGTTGCATACGATTCAGGTTAAATCAACCAATTTAACAGGCGATTTAATTTTGATATCATTCGAAGTTGACGGGAATTATAGATATTAAAATTTAGAAATAAATTTTTTAACATATGTTTTTATTGTTAATATGTTGAATACATATATAAATTAATATACCATGCTAAATAAGTTTTAGCCAGTGGGGGTATAGCTCAGTGGTAGAGCATTCGACTGCAGATCGAGAGGTCCCCGGTTCAAACCCGGGTGCCCCCTCAATTTTTTTTTTTTTAGTGTTTTTTATTCATTTGTTTACGAATATGTATTTTTAATACAAATACTAATTTACTAATTTTATTTTCTTATAATCCTTGTTAAACATATTTTTTTCTATTATGTATCGATACGCTTTTTTTCATTTTTCAATGTTGTTCGAATACAGAAATAAATATCATTGCTGTCATTTGATTTTAAGAATTTATGTACATATTTTACACAACGTATTTTTATATATTTTTGATATATTTTTTGATCCAATTGTATACAATTGACAACACAATATTAACGAAAATTAGTAAATAATATGCAATATTCGCTTCGCGGATAGCAAGATTTAAATTTGACAATGTCAAGTATCAATTTTGCTTTATATAAAAATTAAACTCTGAACTTCCAAATTAAATATTTCCAATTTATTAATGTAAAAAATGCAAAATAGAAAAAATAGTATAAAAAACTCGTTTCATAATGCCTTTTGCCGCACTCGCTCTTTAGAAAACTCACCGCTATCGCGGCTCGTTTTCTAAACTGATTCCGTGCGGCAAAATGGTGCCTTATAAAACTTGTTTTTTAATATACTTTTTTAATTTAATTTAATTAATTTATCCGTATATGATTTGTTAATTTAAAATCAGAATGATTTACCGGGTATCTAAACATATATAAATAATAATATAGTAATACGTAGTAATAATGAGGGCCCATAATAGGCCTTTAAAGACTATAAATTTCAGTAGGACACACCCATTACAACTGGTAGGATAGTGTAATGGGAATAGGAATATACTCAAAATGAAGCAAGTGAGTTAGTCAATTGGCATTATGCCATTTTTATAGTAATGATTTTTCTTCAGATCCTCAAAATACTGCTCGAAATGTTGTATTAAGTTCTTCATCTGAGCCTTGAGTTTTCGGAATAAGTGTAAATCACTTTGGGTTAGATCTGGACGACGTTTCGGCAAAATTACATTTGCCATCTTCAGGTCTGCGATAATTGTCTGCTTCTGGTTACTCGTAAACTGTTTACGAGTCTTTACAAACTCACATCAACGACTTTATGGACGATCTTACACATACAAGAACGTCAACGTATTTGGTTCCAACAAGACGGTGCCACATTCCACAGTACATTGAATGTTAGGGAATATCTTGAACATATGTTTCATAGAAAAGTTATTCATAGATATTCTGATCTTTTTTGGCCTGCTAGATCCCCTGACTTAATACCCTTGATTACTTCTTATGGGGTTACTTGAATCAAAAAGTTTACCAGAAAGGCCCGGTTCAAGATGTTAACCATTTGAAGAGGATAATTTTAGAAACATGCCAGGAAAGTTTTCCACAAATAATAAAGAATGTATTACGTGAATTTACTAATAGAATGATTAAATGTATTGAACGAGAGGGTGGATATGTCGGGCATTAGTGGAACAAGTGAAAAATAAATTTCTATTTATTTCTAGTACACACAACTTAGTATTTGTTTGTATTTTCTTATTTGCAAAATAAATTGCAAAATTGTTAGAAAATATTTAGAAACGAAAAAGGTTATTATGTGTTTCATAATCACAAGAGATAAATAAATGTTCATTGAAAATAAAAAGATTAGTAAAAAAATAACAAAACCTAATTTTTCAATGTGAGTGGATGTAATTGCATATTTGAACGTAGATTTTAGTTCTGATCAACTTTTTTTATAACGATTTTCGATATTGTCAAATATAAAGATACTTTACTCTTGAGTAAAATTCATATTTTTTTACAAACCGCGTATACGACTAAAAAAATTTAATATCTGATGATTGTATTTTAGATTTTAGAACATGCACAACTTTTTATGAAGAATAACTTTTTTCCTAAAATTAATAATAATAAAGTTTTCCATATGATTCCAACTTATTGAGACAATCTGTATATTTATATAAATCAAAAATATATAATTTGTTATTTATAGGCATAATCGATTTTGATAAAATTGTGTGTGTTCTTTATGTTGCGTGGAAGGTAGTTATCATATTTTTTCCCAAATTTTATCGGCAAATATTAAATAATAAACAATATGTGAAAATACATGAATCTATATAAATCAAAATTAAATGCTGTTCATTGGTAAGCGCATCGCTTGAGAAGGGCTGTACCGACTTGGCTAATTTCTTAAAAAGATGTTCGTAATTGTCCGAATAAGGTTTTTAGGAAAAGAAAAATTGGAACAGTTGCACGGATAATTGTAAAATTCGGGACAAACTGAAAGTGCTTTTTTCTATGGGTCAGAATAATTGAAACATACATGAGTAGGTAAACCCCACCAGTTTTGTATAATACAAAGGTATTTTTAATAATATAAAATATTATTAAAAATCTGGTGTGAAGAACACAAATGCAGGTTCACTATTAATATTTTCTGTGAACGTGTCCGAATATATCCCATCCCCAGAGACGTTTTTTCTGTGAATGTGTCTGGAAATATCCTTTCTCCAGCAGGGGCGTACCGATGAGCTTGTAGAAAAGCGAAATACGTATCTACGTCTCTGGGGATGGGATATATTCGGACACGTTCACAGAAAATATTAATAGTGAACCTGCATTTGTGTTCTTCACACCAGATTTTTAATAATATTTTATATTATTAAAAATACCTTTGTATTTTTCTATGGGATTTTTATATGAACTCAAGACCATAACTCACAATTCGAACGATGGATATGCATAATTCTTTTTTTGTTTTGTTCGTTATGGCCCTGGAAGAGTTTTTAGGAAAAAAAAATTCCGGACAATTACAAAGGAAAGTCGGAAAATTCGGACAAACTACAAAAATCATAATTTTTGTATGCACTCTCTATCATTACTGACGATAGGAATGACATATTTGGTTGATTCTTTTTTTGTTTTGTTTTGCTCGTTATGCTCCCGGGATGGAAATAACTCGATTGATAAAAAATCTGGAAGATCTGGAGAAAAATCTAGAAAAATGCACTCCAGACTAAATTAAAATAAAATTACATTTGTTTTTACTTTTGTGTTGTTTCGCGAAGAATTCATCTCGCATGTACAATTTCCTGAATGTACTATTCCTCAAATTCAATATCCACTGTCACAATCGTTAATAGATACAATGATCACTAGAGAACGGACACGCTTACCACCCAGTGCAGTACTGGCGAAAGGCTGTATTTCTAAAATATTTAATTTTATTTATATAATTGGAAAACGAACGGGTGGTGATCTATAAAATTACGAAATACATATTTATTTGTTGAAAAGTTGTATTTATAAAGTTTTTAATTTTATTTATATAATTGGAAAACAAACGGGTGGTGATCTATAAAATTACGAAATACATATGTATTTGTTGAAAAGTTGTATTTTTAAAGTTTTTAATTTTATTTCTATAATTGGAACATTTTTATTTGTTCATTTTGTCGTTCAAGTTGAGTAAAGGAGTATTAATATTGACTAGCAATAGTTTCTCAAGGTTTTCTTATGTCAATTTTGTTCTCTTTGAATTAAGTACATCCTTATAAATAGAAAACGTCCTTTCTACATCGCAACTGGTGCTGGTGCATACTGAAAATATTCTTTTATTTCTTCATATTTAGCCGTTAGATTTTGTGGAATTGTCTCCATACATAATTGCTGCAATGTAATTAAATCTGGATTTCTATTAAGAATTGCTTCAAACTTTTGCCGAAGGTCACATCCGAAGTCACTTGGAATACTTTTCAAATTATTAACAGCCACATCTAATGTGGTTAATCCGTCATTTAATTTGAGATTTCGATTTTCAAAATAAGTGATTAGTTTTGGCAATTTTCCAAAGTGTTCGTGAAGAAAGTACAACTGATTTTTTAAATTTGGGATTTGTGTGAGCTCCTTGCACTCACCAATACTTCTAGCATCCTCCTTTAGCAGTGTTACGAAATGTTTTAGACTATCGAAATTCTCAGCATAATAACTAGTAGCTTCCAGCCATGTTCCCCATCTAGTTATTACTGGAGTGGGAGGCAGTGACAGACATGGAAATTTTTCCCTGAAAAGAGCTACTCTCAATGGTGCTTTTCTGAAAACTTTTTTAAAAGCTGATACAAGTCTATCAACTTCCGGAAAAGTGTCTCTGATATATTCACAGATTCTGTGGAGAGCATGTGCTACACAAGTAATATGCAGCATATTAGGATATGTTTTCTTCAATAGTCTGCCTGTTTTTAACATATACGCAGCACTATCACTGACAAATAAAAGTATTTTTTCTTTGTACATGGCGTCCGAATGAAGCATTTTTTGCATATTCTCCTTAATGGTTTCATCAACTGTTTCCGCATCAACTCTATTTATAACACTTGTTGCTATCACATATGAGTTATAGGGAATAGTTGGATGTAGTACACCAGCTACAACATTTACCACACAGCGTCCTAACATATCCACCGTTTCGTCGGCGCTTATCCATATGTATTGATTTAAAAGATGGCTTCTAATGCGTTCTACTGTTCTCGTATAGCACCTAGAAACATAATATTTGCGTAAAGTTGATTCATCAGGAACATTTCGACCACTATATATTTTTTCAGAAATATTTTTAAAGTGGGATTGCTAAGTTCAGATGTGTTTGCGATCCTAAGTGACGAATTTTTGACGATATTTTACGGATTTTGTAATAAATTTCGGAATCACTGACAATGGACATACAATCAGTATGACCGTCAATCCAACTCGCCATTGTTTTACAATGCCGTTCTCGACATTCTTCCATATCATGTCTGAAAAAGTAACTTAAACAATGCTCTAGATCTAAATAAATGAAAACTAAAAATGTGTGCGTAAGTTATTGAAACTGAACGAAATTCAATGCACACTCTTACGTCGAAATAATTGGTAGAAATAGATTCAATCAAACGATATTAAACAGGATCTATCACAAAAATTACGATGTAATTAACAGTTAAAACTATGAAAACAAGAAACTTACTCACAGCACTTTATTTATCTTACGAAATATAAACTAATAAATAAAATACATACATTATAAAAACCCCACTTCTATCTACGCTCATGAAAACACTTTAAAAAGCACTATATTCTCGGAATACATTCGCTGGCTTGTCCATTGTTATCGCTGCGAGACCAGGTGGCCAAGTAAGTCAAACAAATACTTCATTGAATTACGCCGGGATGTACTGAGCGACGTTATACACAATTCCAATTGCCAATTGCGTTTTATGGAAATTGCGTCCGTTCTCTAATGATCACTCAGAAATACGTTTTTTTTTTCTCATTTTTTGCGTTATTTACACATTTTCAATAGCTTTTCACAAATTCAAAAAACGATCACAAACAAATTTATTGAATTTGGACAGTACAACGTCTGTGGGCTTAGCTAGCTTAAGATAAAAACTGTTCTGAAATCAATTTCTTTTCGGGTTAAATTGACCCGAACAGAACGCAGGCTAAATTCTATCCTCGGGATTATTTTCAATATGTTCTTATCCCTACTTTAACTCCCACTTCTTCGTTCTTTATTTGTGTAACATACCACTTGTAAAATATTATTCACGTCATGCTAATGATATTTTAAGCATTTTGATTAGACCAATAAAGGTGGATTATGATTATGACATTTTGTGTACAATATTGTGTAACTAAACCGTTATTGCAGGTATCATTTCTAAATTAGTTAAATAATGCATAATAAACAAATGCAGGTCGTTACTTTCTTTTATGTATTTCTTTTACGATAATTTGCAAAATTTTATCGGTGACATAAATCACAGTTTCTCTTTTCAATCAAAACACTACATCGACATTCCTACAGTCCAACCGCTATCAACAGACGTTAATCTAATTCAGTCGGTTTGCGAAAAGCAGAAAGAAAGCCTACCTAACGTCGATTAAGTGAGGAAATGTAATAAATGGTCATTGACCACTGCTTCAAGGATGTTTGGTGCTGGTATAGAAGGCCGACCGTATCTAAAACGTCTGCGTGTAAATCGCGCGATGTTTTAAGTGCCCAGCGAACGACAGAAAATGTCAACAAGCGGGTATTATTTCGGGCACCTGTTTCCTTACAATGTCCCGTTTTACAAGAAGGTCGTTCTATCGTATGTATATATATAGACGTTACACGGAACATATATAACTACTCCATTTTATTACTCCTTGCATAGATAAATCAATAATAATTGAGACGTTTACGACAGTGCTTTATACCATGCGAACGTCCGTTGCCGAAGAACATAAAATAAAGAGTTGATTTTACGGCAGTGTATGACTTGACTTGAAAAGGCTGTTATTCCAAAAACGATTATTGCAGGCGAAATATTAAGACGTAAATTGTTTTCGTCACAGTTATTTAATATCTTAAGAAGGATATAAATAAGTCCTGTTTATGAATAAAAGAGAAAACGTAAATTTGGTATTATACAAGGAGTATTCAACTTAAAAAATTACCACAATTAGTAATCGTATCCTAAATACGTATTTCGACAATTGAGTTGCCATCATCAGTAGATAAAACCACTAATTGTAGTGTTGAATATGGGACACAGTAACTAACACAAGGAATCAACACAAGCTAACACAAAAAATTGTGCACCGCTTTACAAGGCCTTCATGTAATATACTGACGTGGACGCCTTAACACGCACAGACAGTTTTTTTTGGTATACCTCCACATTTCCATCACAAAGTTACATCTAGTGATGTACCGGGTACCCGGAAATTACCCGGTACCCAGCATACCCGGCAAAATTTTCAGTACCCGCAAATTACCCGGATCCAGCAAATATTGCCGGGTAATGAGTTCCTTATGTGAAATTTGAAAAGAAGATAAGATAATAAGTGAATGAAAATAAATTACACAAAATTTATTTTAACTAGACGTTTTATTAAAAAATACAAAACAAAAAATTAAATTTAATAATTAAATCTCAATAATGGGAGATTATAATGCATAAATAATAATTTCTCTGCGTTGCGCGGAAGAAGTCTATTTCTTCTCTCTTCGTAAATAATACCCGCCTCGTTGAACATTCTTTGACTGGGTATGCTGCAAGGTATTGTCTAGACAATTTTGATAGTGTTGGGTAAATATTTGCATTTTCTGCCCACAAAACCAACGGATTTTCGGTACGAGAAATGTTAGGATGTTTAAGAAAATTTAAAAGTTGAATATTATCAATAGTAATATCACAAGAGAGTGAAAATATATTGAAAATAATTCGACAGATTTTCGAAAACTTGTTGCTAGGGAATAGACACGAGAGCCCGTAGGGCTCGAGTGGCTATTCCCGAATGGCAACAAGTTTGAGAAAGACTGGAGAATTATTTTCTAATTAATTCTCACTCTCGAGTGGTATTCGAAAGATTATTTTTTAATGTTTAAATAAAAAATACAGCATAAAAATACAACTTTTTAATATTATTTATGTGCATTTACAAAATTAATTAGTGTTAAAAGTTTGTATGTGAAATACACAATTATTGTAAATGTTTTGTCCGTGAGTGGTGGATTTTACAACATTCTTCTGTTCTGTTGTGTTAAAAGTTATAACTTCTCCCTTGTCTCTTAGGTTATTAATCAAACTTGAATGATGTTCATTATTCAACTGCAGGTACGGTTTCAATGAACTAGATGAGCTGTGGCCCGTAATTTTTATTATTTCCTGCTCGTTCACACCTGCTTTCGCTAGATGAGACACTGCACTTGACCTTGAAGAATGGTTCGTAATTTTAATTTTTTTAGTGTCCAGCCCAATCATGTCCGCCGATTCTTTCATCCACTTCGACATTATGTTCACCCCCAACGGCATATTTTTGTACCATCCTGAAGAAGACGGTTTATCCCAAGCAATGTTTACTGTTAAAAAAAGTCTGTCAGTTTTTATATGTTCGTTCCTCTTGCTTAGCAATTTCTTGAGCAATCGGTCAGGACCCGCACCAGGCTTTTCAGTATTTGGTATTAACCATTTACTATCAGTCAACTTTTGTGCCCCACCTTGCGCTGTTTTAGAGAAAACCGGATTATACTCTACTCTTCCAGTGGCCAAACCAGCATTGTCTGTTTCTTCTTGAAAATAATGCACTAAACATTGACAACCTTCTCCCCCACGCCATGCTAGCTCATATGAAGCAATGTGATAAATGCATTTTTGCAAACCGAAGGGTGTCTCCTCGTCGTAGCGTTTTATTATTTCCATGATTTGTTCATTAGTTAGGATTGCAGAACTTTGCTGCCTTTTTTCTGGCACCTGTTGTAATATCTTACGTTTTGTATTTCTGGCTTCTCTCGCAGCTTTAAATTCGATATCTTTAAAGGGGTCTAATTTTCTACTAAATTCGTTGTAGTACAACTCTTGCATTAATTTGGCGGTTTTATTCCACATTGTTTTAATAACGGCTTCTTTGTAATCTTCTCCATTGCACCTTTTCAAATTAAATCCCCAATCTTTCAAAATGTTTGCCAGTTTTGTAACTGGTGTATTTCCTTCTAATTTGTAACCCCGTTCGTCGCAAAATGATTGGAATTGTTTCCATATTGAATTATTACTAACCATAGTATTTTTGCACGAATTTTCTTTAATCTGTGCGTTTATATCTTCCACTGATGATGAACTAAATCGCTTGTGGTTCATTGCTTCCAATTTGCAATAATACTGGTGACAGGTGTCAAAACTAGAAAATACGTTGTCAACAAACAGAAACAAAATACTAGAAAATATTCTCGGGAGAATAATGTACTAAGATTATTCTCACTATAATAATATTGTGATTGCACAGAATTAAACACGTGTCCACAAATACTGCTAAACGATTGGTTAATAAAATTATTAAAAAATAATCTGTTGAATTTCCCACGGTATAGGATTCTTCCAATGGATTGATTTTCAAATAAAATTTCATCTATGCAAGCCCACACATCTTCATTTTTATCATGATTATTTTTCCATGTTCTGCAGGTTCTCTTTGTTTATTGTCATTGTTTTTATCAATACTTATCGGAGAAATACTTTTCATTTCTTCTATAATCCAATTTTTAGCAATAACATGTGCATCGAGTCTTAAAAATTTTAGTTTGTAACGGGGATCTAATACCGTAGCTATTACATACAACTTATTTTTTTCCACATTTTCAAATCGAGTCTTTAAAGATTTTAGCTTTTCTTTTTTCAAGGTTACCATTCCTTGGTCGTGTAGTTTTTTACAGAGAAAGCGCTCTAAAGCAACTACATTTGAGATTACCATCAAAATAAGAGCTTCCTCTGAACTGGCTTCAACTGTAACGATGTAAAATTGTTCCAATAATATAACTATATTTTCAATTAACTCAAATTTGCTGCATTCAACTTTGATATATCATGATCAGATGAATATAGTGCGATGGCATCTTTTTGTTCTAATATCCTCTTGAGCATATGATACGTCGAATTCCATCTCGTGACTACGTCTTGTACTAATTTGTGTTGTGGAAGCGACAATTTGGTTTGTATTCCTTTCAACTTAGTACTAGCTACTTGCGAGTGATTAGAATGGGTTACTATATTGCGACACTTAGCAATTATGTCGGAAATAGATTTTTGAGAATACATGCTATCATGAATTACCAATTGGATGCTATGAATAAAACTTGACTAATTTCTCAAATGGGCAATATTTGATCCACTGATCATATTACGAGCACCATCTCGTAGCAATATGTGTATGTGGTTTTCAGCGTCTAATTTCCAGAATTGTAGCATTTCGCTTAATGAATCACTAATGGCAGTACCTGTATGGTTTCCAGGAAATTGGCGGGCATTTAGAACCACGCACTTTTTTTCAAATTTTTCATTAAGCCAATGAACACTGAGGCTTAAAAAGGCTTCTTTATTCTCAGAACAGGTCCATATGTCTGATGACAAGGAGATCAAATTCAAGTGTGATTTAACAATATCACTTAAATCACAACATTTATCGTATGTAGTAGGAATAATAATTTCTGAGAAATATTTTCGTCAAGGTATTTGATATCGAGGCTCTAATGTTTTCCAAAGATGAATAAATCCAACATTCTCGACTATTGCAATGGGTTGGTTATTCACAGCTATCAATTCGCCAATTTTATCATGGATTTTCTTTGCTTTGATATTATTAATGTCCCATGTGATAATTTTGTCTAAACACTGTACCAATGTCTGTTGTTTAATGGGGCGCGAAGGTTCCGGTGTCGAATCGTCTAATTTCTTTTTCTTAACATTAACAATGTCACAATCACTAAACTCATCTGAATGTTTTAAACGTAAATGTTTCAATAACGTTGACGTTCCGTAGGATTTTGTATTTGTGCCACCTCTGGATGAACAAAGCCCAACTGTTGCTCCGTTAAGCCATTAACATTACATTGAAGGTGGGGAGAACTGTATTTTTCCCTACTTCAATGTCGTATAATACATAGCGTCTGAGCAAGTGGTCCAGTCTGCTCACGGCCGTTGTAAAATCCGTCTCTGCTTTAGAGAACAACGCGTTTTCGGGGTTAACGTATGATGAAAAAATCGCAGTAAAAAATCTTAAACGGCCGATGCCTCAATTATGTTTAGAAAATAAACAATCTGTTAAAGGTAAAGACGTTATAAGAAAATTCAAAATGGATATTTATCAGAAAAATGACTGGATTTGTGGGTGTGAAATTAAAAATACTTTGTTTTGTTTTCTGTGTCTTTTGTTTGATGGTGAACCGTCTTGGTCAAAGAACGGAATAAGAGACTTAGTTCATCTTAGTGCTAAAATTATTAAACATTAAAATTTCGAAGGGCATTTGAAAAATATATTTAGTCTAAGAATGTTAGGAAAAAATAATATTCAGAATGTTTTAGATTCATCATATAGAAAAGCAATTCAACAACACAATGAAAAGGTAACAAAAAATAGGCATGTGTTAAATTTAATAATAAATTGCATTAGATTTTGTGGCGCGTTTGAACTGGCACTTCGGGGTCATGATGAACAGCAAATGTCGAATAACAAGGGCATTTTTCGGGAATTGATAAATTTTACGGCAGAATTGGATAAATCGCTCAGAGATCACATCGAAGCAGCACCGGTTTTTAAGGGATTATCAAAAACGATTCAGAATGAGCTGCTTGATGCAATGTTGAACGTGTATCATGAACAAGTTGCCAGTGAAATTAAAGCAACCGACTTCATATCTGTTATAGCTGATTAAACCACAGATGTGTCCAATCAGTTTCAGTTGGTGGTTGTTTTAAGATATATTGTGAACGCGAGACCAGTCGAAAGATTTTGGAAATTTCTTCTGCCTAGTGGACATGATGCTAATTCTTTATCTGTCTCCATCCTTAACGAAATTAGTTTGCTTGTTGATGACCCAGAAAAACTGATTGCACAGAGCTATAATGGGGCAGCAGTCATGAGTGGTGCTATTAACGGCGTGCAAAGATATGTCCAAGACCAGTATCCAAGGGCTAATTTTGTACATTGCTATGCACAAATCTAATTCTGTCACATGCTACATCGAGCAGTAGTAATTGCAGATTTTTTTTGCCAATCTGACGGGATTATGTACTTTTTTCTCCACTTCACCACAACGAGCTGCAAGATTGGAAGAATTCCTTCAGAGAAAACGCTTACCTCGTTCTTCAAAAATAAGATGGAACTTCAATTCTAGGACAGTGAATACAATATATGAGCACCGAGAAAAAATAATTGAAGCTCTAGAACAAATCAAGGGAGAAGCTAGTTTACAAACTACCATTCATCAAGCTAATTTGCGATTTTTAGAGGAGGAAAATTTTATCTATTGGTTAACTTTCTTTCATAAAATTATGCCACATGTGGACATATTGTTTAAACAATTACAAAATGTCAGTACAGATGCATTAGAAATCAAGAATAATTTAGATAATTTTGAACGCGCTATTGGAAAAATTCGAACCGAAATCGCTGACACAGATAATCAGTTGGTTAAACAAAATGACCCAGAACTGACTCCTCGACCATCAAAGCGGCGAAGAGTAACTGATGGTAGCCAAAGAAGGAGGGAAACTATTGAAGTGTGCGATATTATTTTGCTAGAAATAAAAACTAGATTTCGGTATACACACTTAATATTAGCAAACTTAATTTCTTTTAAACAGTTCTCCTCTTTTCAAAAAAAAATTTCCGGAAGATTGCCTTAAAGAAGCAGTAAAATTTTATCCATGCCTCAATGAAAGCAGACTACGAACTAAATTAAGCGTTCGATATTCTAGAGAAGAATTTAGGCAAAATATAGAAGTCGGTGCTGTAGGTCTGCTAGGTCTTCTGCTGGATGGATTAAGCGACACCTTTAATGAAGTTGTTACGCTTTTAAAAATTGTCATTACAATCCCAATGACAACGTCCGAAGCGGAACGCCAGTTTTCACGGCTGAAGAGAATAAAAACTTTCCTGAGAAATACAATGAAAGAAGAGAGATTAAATGCCCTTACTATGTTATCTTGTGAAAAAGAATGTATAAATGATTTCCCAAACTTTAATGAAAAAGTGATAGAACTGTTCTGCAAGTCAAAGGCACGTAAAATGGACTTCGTTTATCGTCAGATGTAATTAAACTGTGTACTGTAATATTTACTATTCCCTCAAAACAAACTCTACAATGAACAGTACCTGTCTGGAACAGTACGTCGGTGAAATTTATAAGGATTGGGTAAGCGTTTTTGTATTACACTTTTTAATTTTGAAATTATGCACTCCCTATGTGAACCACCCCGAGCCGCCACTGGTATCGTGCATCGAATTATTCTTTGGATATGAATTTTGGGTCTATTTTACGTTTGGGTCTTTATAGGTTTCAAGATGGTATAATGTAAAAATATATACAGGCTGTTAAATAGGTCGTGCCACATTTATCGAAATTTAAACGCTTCTCTCTCGATTTTTTAAAATAGAACCTATATTTTTCGATATTGTCAGCAAATTCCCTGTAAAATTACCTTCAAAATGGTACCAATACGTAATACTTATTCGGCTAGTTGAAGAATAAAAGAATATAGAAAACTTTTCGTATTTTATACTTATCGATTACAAAATTACTTGAATTTAACATTTTCTGGTCTTTAATTTAATTTTGAATTACCATACATTTAATATTTCCCCATCAGTAGTAAAAATAATGCTAAATTAATAATAGATTCACTTAAATAATATAAGAAATTAAAAAGTTAAATAAAAAATTTAAAAAAGGTATATAACCCCTTACCACAATTATTAGTACTAATTTACTAAATAAAACACTTGGTATATTTGTTTCACAAAATGTATTTAAAATATATCTGACATATGTTTCGACTTATACAGTCATTCTCAAAGAGTCATGTAAACTAAGTGAAAAGAATACTCCTACCTATATTTATGGCTTATTTTTTAAAAGTTTTATTACAGCATCGATTGTGGGGGTATTTGAAAAATCCAATTGCGTGTTTGTGACCTGTCTGTTGAGATTTATGGCTTTTTTTTATTTCTAAAATTTCTAAGAAGTCAAGCCTTTTACCCTTATTACAAGAGTGTAAAAGTTTGAAATTATTAGTATTAAATAGATGAGATTTTTGAATACAGTGTTCCGCGAATCCCGTGGTCATATTGCCATGTAGAATAGAACTTCTGTGCTCTTTGATACGTTCTTTTATAGAGCGTCCTGATTGGCCAATGTATACCGCGTCACAATCACTGCAAGTTAATTCATACACCCCTGACTTATCACGCAATTCTGTTTTTCGTTTATTGTTAACTAGAATATTTCCTAAATTGCATTTATTTACTAGGATGACATTTAAACCTAATTTATTTAGTTTATTAGAAACTTTATTGCTAACCCCAGGTATATAGTTTAGGGTATGAAACACTGTTAGTTTTTATGTATGTATGTCCGGAGTAAAAATTATTCATAAGGATAGCGCGTTGTTTTCTGTAAATCATTTTGTCTAAGAATTCTGTTTTGTACCCGTTATTTCTAGCTATAGTTTTTATGACAAATAGTTTTTAGACAAAATGATTTACAGAAAACAACGCGCTTTCCGTATGAATAATTTTTACTCCGGACATACATACATAAAAACTAACAAAGTGTTTCATACCCTAAACTATATACCTGGGGTTAGCAATAAAGTTTCTAATAAACTAAATAAATTAGGTTTAAATGTCATCCTAGTAAATAAATGCAATTTAGGAAATATTCTAGTTAACAATAAACGAAAAACAGAATTGCGTGATAAGTCAGGGGTGTATGAATTAACTTGCAGTGATTGTGACGCGGTATACATTGGCCAATCAGGACGCTCTATAAAAGAACGTATCAAAGAGCACAGAAGTTCTATTCTACATGGCAATATGACCACGGGATTCGCGGAACACTGTATTCAAAAATCTCATCTATTTAATACTAATAATTTCAAACTTTTACACTCTTGTAATAAGGGTAAAAGGCTTGACTTCTTAGAAATTTTAGAAATAAAAGAAGCCATAAATCTCAACAGACAGGTCACAAGCACGCAATTGGATTTTTCAAATACCCCCACAATCGATGCTGTAATAAAACTTTTAAAAAATAAGCCATAAATATAGGTAGGAGTATTCTTTTCACTTAGTTTACATGACTCTTTGAGAATGACTGTATAAGTCGAAACATATGTCAGATATATTTTAAATACATTTTGTGAAACAAATATACCAAGTGTTTTATTTAGTAAATTATTAATCATGTTTCACCAAGAGCCAACCGTGAATTCTATACATTAAATTATTAGTACCACATAATTGTGGTAAGGGGTTATATACCTTTTTTAAATATAAGAAATATAGATGTCAGTGCGTTTGAATTTAAAAACATTTGATAAGGTGTCGTGTTTTATGTACCGCGCTGCATTTTTAAATCGACAACCTCTTTGTCAAAGACTCGTTTACAATAATTTAGGCGACCCACGCGCGCACCCAACTTTATTTATCGTTACAACCGTGAAAATAACCTATTAGAAACGGCTAACCCTACGCCAACTTCCATATATGTTACTTCCATATACAGTGTTAGTTAAAAGTATGGAGACGGCGATTTATTGTCGTTAATATTCATTTTAGGGAATTATGTTCAATATAAAAGTTTGTTAGGATATTTTGATCTACATTTGAGTATATTAGAATTTTTTTTTCTTCAATTGTTTTTTAGTTACGCCTCTCCACGCAGTTTTTTTAAATGGGAACAAGTAAATTTTACTCTACCATTCGATAGAGAATTTTTTTCTCTTTACAATAATATTTTTATTTTTTTAAAATTCATTTTAATAACTTTTTCATAAGAAAAGACCGGTTCATGTGTTTAACAGATGTTCGGTACATCGCAGATAGACAGAAGCGTAGCGATAAACAAACTTGAGCGACATAATTTTATCAGTGGTTATTGTGTACGTCAAATATTTGACAGAAATAATTCATTTGTGCAATTTGTTGCTGTTAATATTAACAATGGCGAGTTTAAGTGAACATGAACGAATTGAAATACTTATGATGTTGGGTTATGGAGATAGACGCAGAAGTTTACAAGACGTTAGTAATTTATTTAACGATACGCATCCAAATAGAAATACAATTTCTAAATCCGTTGTTGGTAAAACTTTAAGACGCTTTGAACAAACGGGTAGCGTTAAAGATTTGCCAAGGAGTGGTAGACCTAGAACAGCAAAAAGCGATGATAACAAACTGGATATTTTATTGGCTGTATCTGAATATCCCCATTTATCAACCAATCAATTAGCGGCCAATTTCAATATTTCACAGTCATCGATCGTGTCACTTTTAAAAAGTGAAAAGTATAAACCTCATAAGGTACTCCTTGTACACGAGTTAACGGAAGATGATTTTGATAGGAGATTACAATTTTCTGAAGAAATTTTAAATATTTGCAAATAATAATGAAAATTTTGTCAACAATATTCTTTTCTCTGACGAAGCTACTTTTTGCCTTACCGGTGAAGTAAACAGGCATAACTGCAGATACTGGTCATCGGAAAATCCCTCTTGGTTTTTGGAGCACCATACGCAGTACCCCCAAAAGGTGAATGTTTGAGTTGGCATTCTAGGCGGTCATATTATCGGTCCCTTTTTCATCAATGGCAATTTAACTTCGGCTCTGTATTTGCAGTTATTGCAAAATGAAATAATACCTGCTTGTGCTACGCTCTATCCTCATGAAAACAATGAACACCTGCCCAATGACAGTATCTGGTTCCAGCAAGATGGCGCCCCACCACATTATGGTGTAAATGTTCGTCAATATCCGGACAACGTTTTTCCCCACAGATGGATTGGAAGACGAGGAACCATTGAATGGCCAGCCCGTTCGCCAGATTTAAGTCCTTTAGATTTTTTTCTTTGGGGATACGTAAAAAACAAAGTTTACAAAGATAAGCCCGATAACGTCGAAGATTTACAAATCCGAATTACCAGAACGATACAAGAAATTCCCCGAGATTTCTTACAGAACTCTGTTCGGGGTTTTGTAAATCGATTGGATCATTGTCAAATTACTAATGGACGACAATTTGAACAATTACTTTAATTTACTTTGTTAATAATTTGTTTAAATTTTCTTGTAAAAAGTTATTAAAATGAATTTTAAAAAAACAAAAATATTATTGTAAAGAGAAAAAAATTCTCTATCGAATGGTAGAGCAACATTTACCAGTTCCCATTTAAAAAAAAATGCGCGAACAGGCGTATCTAAAAAAAACAATTGAAGAAAAAAAAATCAAATAATCTCAAACGTAGATCAAAATATCTTAACAAACTTTTATATTGAACATAATTCCCTAAAATGAATATTAACGACAATAAATCGCCGTCTCCATACTTTTAACTAATCCTGTATGTTCAACTCGTAGCGAAAATGTATGTGTGCATGTTTCGGTGTACTGAAGTCTCTCCGATTTCAATACCACTACGATAATCGGCTTTTTATCCAGTCCTAGTGGCCAGACGTGTGTGGGTTTTGATATTTTAAAATAGCAATCGAACCATCAGAAGGAGGCGATCAACAGGCGTACGTAAATATACAAGAGTAGTTAGAGAAATTGTTGTTCTAATATACGAGGTGCTACCAAAAAGTTGCCGGAATTTGAATGTGACGCGCGGAGGGATGGTGGTACAGCTCTATAGCGCCCGATGGCGTGAGCTACGTCTGTACTAAGTCAATCCGTCAAACAGTACTTTACTTGGTGATGACAAATAGTTTTTGTGTCTAGGTATATTTTTTCAGTTGTGTTGTTGAGTTTTTCTGCGATACTACAATATCTGATGTGAAAGAGCAAAGAACGTACATCAAATTCTGTTTCAAACTTGGTAAAACGTCAAGTTGATGTTGATTTGCTTCTTTGACGCTGATGGCATCGTGCACAAACAATTTTTCAAACCAGGTGAAACAGTTAATGGACGATTTTATTGCGATGTTCTTTGACAACTAAGAGAAGACATTTGACGCAAGTGGCCTGCCAAGTGGTGCATAAATTCGTGGATTCTACACCACGATAATGCACCGATCCACACGTCACTTGTTGTCGTCAGTTTCTAGCTTCAACGAGGACGGCAGTACTACCCCACTCTCCCTACTCCACAGATCCTTGCCTCTTGTGACTTCTTCCTGTTTCTGATGTTGAAAATGAAGCTGAAGCGACGCGATTGAGGAGATCCAGACCGAATTGCAGGCAGTGTTGGACAGATTAACACGCGAAGACTTCCAGCCCTGCTTCCAGTTATAGAGAAGTTTCTATGATCGGTGTATTCATGCGGAAAGAGAATACTTTGAAGGAACGGTAGTGAAATAAGTTGCAAGAATAATTTTCAAATCGTAACCCGTTTAATTCAGCTACAACAAGCTTGATAATTATTAACATGACGTAGCAAAATCCGAAAGAGGAAGATACGTGGTCTCTAAGTGACGGCAGTTAATCTCGATCGAAAGATGACTAAATAACGAAAAAGTAACTGTTAAAAACTATAAATGTGATATGCTTAACCTCTTGAAGGACATATACACATATGTGTACGTCTGGGCCATTGCAGCATAAACCCATATTGTAAAGATATTCTTCAATGCTCAATGGCCCCGTATGTTGCCAATATATTATAGAACCTATGTAGCTGCGCATAAGGTGTATGACCGAGTCATAATAAAATTACGTTAGTTTATTAGTGTTTATGTGTGGCTAGGTTATGTTAGTTACCTTACTTCAAGTTGCTGTATTATTTCTAAGTATCTCTTCGAATTTGTGAGAAATAAAAATCAGTAAGTAATGTGACCTTCTTTTACATGCATGTATTTTTCTATAATTTTGAAATATTTCACATTTGTTTGCAAATGTGATGAAGTTTTTATATGTACACATTTGTGTACAAAGTGTGAAAGTAGATGTTACTTCATTTTCTTCTTTTTGCTACATTTTGTAACTGTTTCAGTTATTCGGAAATGTCTACTCCAATATCCTGTGGATTATTTTATGGCAAAAGAGATGACGCATCAACCATAACTATACTGGATAAATTAGCAAATCCAAATAATTCAGATTTAGAAGATCTTGGTATTATATATTCCAACGAAGAAGATTTTGATGAAGATGTACGTACAAACAACGACGGGTTGGACGAACCCAGTACGTCGAGAATATCGAATGATGAAAATGAAATTCATGAAAATGAATGTACGGAAAGCGAAGATTTTGATAGTGAAGATGAATTGCCATTGAGGGAAATAAAACGTCGAATAGAAACCAGTCAGCCGACTAGGTCTAGAATATGGTATGTTGAGAAGGACAACGATCTTAGTCACAATCCACCACCTTTTTTTATCCTCCCGTGAAATTAAAACTCAAGGTGAAACTCTGCTTTCCTTTTTTATGGAAATCTTTCCTGAAGAACTATTTCAGCATATTAGAACAGAAACTATCAGGTATGCAGTCCAATCAGGCAGAGATATAAATATCACTACTGCAGATATAAAACAGTTTATTGCGGTAAATATAATGATGACATACATAAAATATCCTTCATACCGGATGTATTGGTCATCCAATCAAAGCCTATGTTTAGATATTATCGCTGATAGCATGCCGCTGAAAAAGTATGAAGAAATAAAAAGATTTCTACATTTTACAAATAATCAAGACATACCGCACGACAACAATGATTCTTTTATAAAAATAAGAACATTATTGAATACATTGGCCGAAACATTTGCCAATGCTTGTACGCCAACTGAATATATGGCAATAGACGAAATGATCATACAATTCAAAGGAAGAAGCAAATGTGAACAATAGATAAAATCAAAACCTCATAAATGGGGTTTCAAGGTTTGGGTCCGTGCAGCGGCTGATGGATACGTGTCAAAATTTGAAATGTACCAGAGTCGCAAAACGGAGTCAAAACCTAAGTTAGGTGTTATAGGGGACACCGTTGCAAGACTATGTTCCGACATTGAAGGAAAAAACCACAAGATATTTATAGACAACCTTTTTACGTCTCTTGATACAATATCATTTTTGAAGAGTAGAGATATTTATGTTGTCGGAACAATACGATCAAATAGAATTGCAGGAGCAAGTGAGAAACTAGTATGCGAAAAAGATTTGAAAAAAAGAGGAAGAGGATCAACTTCAGTTAGCACTTCATCCGATAACATTAGTGTGATTCGGTGGGTAGACAATAATATAGTACATATGGTTTCATCTTTCGTTGGTAAAGAACCGCAAGATACTGTAAGAAGATGGGACAAAACCAAAAAAAGCCACGTCAACATTCCGCGACCACAAGCAGTAATCCAATACAATAAATTTATGGGTGGTGTTGACATGGCAGATAGAATGGTTGCCCACTATCCTCATGCAACGAAAAATAAGAAATTTTACGTAAGAATCGCATTCCACTTTATAAACGTCGCTATCATAAATTCGTGGATCCTCTACCTCGAAGCTAAACATTGTAGCATCTCTTTGGTTGAGTATAAGGCATATATTGTCCATGCCCTTCGTAGAATGAATACAAACCAAAAAGGAAGACCGGCACATGGAAATACACCACCAACGAAAAAGAAGGCATGGACAAAAGCTTTGCGTGAAGTGCGATTGGATGGAATAGGACACTACCCCGAAAAGCAAGAATTAAAAAATCCTCCTAGATGTCATTTTCAAAACTGCGTAAAACGTACTCGATATACGTGCAAGAAATGTAAGGAACCAGTGTGCCCTGAGTGTCTTGAATCTTTTCATCAATGAACTTTGGCAACAAGCGTGGACAGATATTTCTTCTTATTTTTTACGTTCACAGGTTACTAAAAATTTCAAAACTATGTATTTTTCAATTTCTAAGATCAATAAAAGTTGAATAAAATTTATGATTTACTTTTTCACGTGTTGTGAAAAACCCGTCCCTGAAGAGGTTAAAATCGCTTATGAAGATCATAAACACAGGTTTTCGAGTGGGATGGACCATTTAGAAAAGGCAGAGAGGATGGATAATAAACTTTCAAGCTGATCAATTGAAAAGAATACTGAAGAGAATATCGAAAAAAATTACATAATTTCACTGAAAATTTCGGAAAAAATCTTTATTGAAATATTAGAACTTTGAATACTAAAAGACATTCATGGTATTTTAACCGAACAACTTGGTTTTCAGAAGCAAAATTCAACCTTTTTTCTAAATAGGCTAGCGAATGTCAAGAATTCCACTGAATTGGGCATTCAAAGAATCTCTGCATCAAACAATACAGTGTAACCGAACGTTAGATACATAAATTGATTGTTCAATGAGGTAGATGTCGAACGGTCAGTCGGCTAGTACAATTACAAAAGAAGGGATTTCTATTGCAAACGAATATATACAAAAAATAGCTAAGTTTGAATTAATATTTTAATTCAAAATCTGCCTGCTGTCAGAAATCGATCTAACGTTACGTCTAGATACATAGGGTGGGGATTGTGGTTAATCCGATTGATAAGAAATATGAACACACCACACCAAAACAAGTTACGGTTCTTATTACTCAAATGTCCCTTTCACTCGTCCCTTTCACTCTTTACGCCACAAATAATAAACCAGTTCTAACAAATCGGAGACTGTGGCTTATAAGTGAATAAAATAAAATTAAAAAACCCTTACCACAATAGAATTTAATGATTCTAAATACGTATTTCTACAACCACGTTGTCATCTTCAGTAGAAAAACAGTGTAACACTTGAACGCACAAAAATACTCACAGAAGGATTGTTCTGAACGTCTTCTAGTTTAACACTAAAATTACTACATTACTACATTTTGGTAAACCCCACCTATTCATGCAAGAGCATTAACCCATTATTTGTAAATTCTATAGAAAAACCGTTTAGAAATATTATAAAAGCCGTAATTTAACATACATTAAGAATCCAATTATGAAACTAATCCTTAAATTATGTTGAAATATAAATTTGGAAATTAATGTTGAGTCAGAATATTTGAATGGCAAATATTGTAATGAAACGAATTTAAAAATAAATTCCATGAATTCGAATATTTTTTAATGGTTTTCCTATTTTTCTTGCTTTAATAACATCTAACTGTCAATTAACTCAAATAAAGAAGAACCTGGTATAGGACCCAAATCTGCGTTAATTACGTTATTCCTATTTTTAAAGATAAAAATACTCTCAAAACTATCTAATTCGCGGGGGCGTGTGACGTTTTTTTATTAATCTCAGACAGTCAGATGTTACGTTCTGATCTGATTCAAGAATATGTCGGGCAACACTTGATTTTTCCGGTCTATTGAATCTAATATGCGAAACATATTCTTTATAACGAGTTAGAATCGAACGTTTTGTTTGGCCGACATATTTTTTATCACAATCCTTACAATTTATTTCATAGATACCAGATTTGTTGTTTACCTCAACTTTGTCTTTCGCGTTGCCTAAGAGAGATTTTAGGGAGTTATTCGACCGAAATGCTACTTGAACATTATACTGTTTAAATGTTTTACTTAAATTTTTCGTAGTTTCGTGAAACGGTAAACTAATAAATTTTTTGCTCGAATCAATTTGAGGTAGCAAACATGTGGAATCCTGAATTGTTTTTCTTACTTTATGTTTTCTAACTAGCTTGTTTATTATTTCTGAATCTAAACCGTTGTAACTCGCGATTTTCTTAATTAAAGTTAATTCATTTTTATATCTATCCTTTGTCAATGTCATGCTTAACAAACGATTGATAAGAAAATTGAAAGAGGCACTCTTGTGCTGAAAAGTATGGTTTGAATCTGCGGTTATAAATCTGTTGACGTTGGTTTCTTTTCGGTAAATATAAAACTCTAAGTTTTTGTCATTCCTAATTACTAAGGTATCTAAAAATGGCAAACCTCCGTTGTTTTCCTTTTCAACCGTGAATTTAATACCAGGAAATTTTGAATTTAATTCTGTTACAAAATAATCTAAGTCGCACTTATTGGTATCAAAAATTGCAAACACATCGTCTACATACCTGGACCCATATGTTTGGAAAATATTTGGCTGACTTTTTAAACTCAATCTCAAAGTGACTCATAAATAAATTCGCGATAAATGGAGATAAGCAATTACCCATGGCTGTACCCTGTTGCTGTTCAAAGAACTTGCCTTCGAATTGGAAGCAATTTTGGGCCATACAAAGGCTTGTTAACTGCAAATATTCATTTATTTTTCTTTTTCAAGGTGATTGCTATGAAGTAATTCAGACAAATATTTTAACGTTTCTTGGATAGGTACTGAACCAGTTCTAATTACACAAAAGGCATTCTAGGCACATGCCTAATCGCTGTAATCATTGAGCTATTACTATTCAAATTTCCCTTGTACATTCAAGTAGATAGTTTAGATTTAGTTCATTCGAATCCGGAACGAGTTTGGTGCGCAGTTACTTTAAAAAGAAATGCGGGTACTGGAACATTTCTTGGAGACCTATTGTATTTAAATATGGTTCAAATAATAAAACTGAAATCTTGCAAGTCAAAGTCGAATCCTTGCATAACACTGAAGTATTTGTTTCGTGTCGTTACAGTCTAATATGGTTAGCGACTAAATGCGCTAATTTTTGTTAGAATAAGCACTTTACGTAACAGATGATATGCCAAGAGAATTGTTGGCATATTTTTTTCAGTGAGAACATGACGTTTTACGCTAATGATTTTAATGATTACCTTAAATTATGTGTTATTCGTAATACAAAAACTTTTGGCGCGTCAGAACGAGTAATTTGATGTAGAACTTAATGCATATGAGAATTAATAATTATTAAAATCTCCTCTCACATGCAATTGTCGCTTAATTTGTTGCGTTGATTCTACAATCTGACAAGATTACTCTTACCGAAGAATGTAGGCGCAACACGTCGCGACGTCACCCACTTATGTTGTGAGGATAAATGAAACATGTGTGAAAGCCATGTCTACCTTGAAACATGCATATACTAGCATTTCATTCTCATTAGAAGTCATCAGTACACGATAAAAATGAAAAAATATTAGACACTGAAGAAAATTTACAAAACCATGTAATTCTCATATGTATAAGTTCTACATGTTTCGCATATATACACGCTGTATAGAAATAAAAGTCATGTCTGCCTCCAAATATTGTTTACTGATGATTTCTAATGAGAGTGATGTATATTTAGACGTAGCTTTCATATATTTTTCATTTGTGAGTAATTTGATGTATGGTAAAGCATATTTTGGAATATTTTAACACTAGTTGGAAAAGTTGGGCGAGGTGTTAACTGTCATCATTTCTCTATCGTTTGTCATTTAGTAAAATTAAACATACAGTGTTAGTCCATAGTTATGGTTTGTTGAAAATAGATCCACATTTTTGTCAACTTTGACGTTCGCTGGAGGGAAAACTATAGGTTTTATTGGAATTTAAATGACAGAATCGTGTTTAGCAGGCAACAGTACATAAAGATGCCAAATTAAAAAAAAAATGGAGACGCGAAGAAAATTGAAAATTTTTGAAGGGGTACCCCTCTGGAAATTTTCAATTTTTCGAGGGTTTGAGACACGCATCACATGTTGGTGTTAAATTTTTTTCAAGCTAATTTGAGGATGTAGAAAACGAATCCGGTATTTATTTTGGGTGCTATAGTTGGGTGCTACGATTTGTTACAATATAGCGAAATGCACGCTTCAGAACGAAGCGTTTAGACACAGTTTATGTGACTGAAAAAAATATGAATCGTTATAGGATGTGTATACCGGGTGGTCCATTTATCGTGCCCCCCACCCCAAAAATTTGGAAGCAGTCAGTTTTATGAAAAAAGGTTTCAAGTAAAAGTTTTACTACAAGAAGTGTCCTATCTGATGGTTAAGCAGTCGTACACCAAAGAGAACGTATGAAGATCATACGAAGGTCAATTTTTTTTTAAAATAGAATATGGCATTTTTTTTCCAAATTCTGAAAAAGGATGTAATTGCGAGTAGAAAAGTACTAAAACTCATGTGGCCTAAAATTAAGATTCAGCGAAATATTCAAGAAAAACACAAAAAAAATTCTAAAAATTTATTAAAAGAATAACATAAATAGACACAAAATATCCGATCACCCCCGGGCTACACTAATTTAATTTAATCGGGACAATTGTTTCGGAAACTTCGGACTCATTAAAGTAAATGTTCAAAGTGTTGACCTTCAACCTCGATACACTTTATAATTCTCCGACTAAACGAATCATGGACGTTTATTAGCACGTCTTCCGTAATTTCTGAGCAAGCATTTATTATCCTTTGCTGCATATCTTCCGGTGTTGTTGGGGCAGTATGGTACACTTTCTCTTTCATTGAACCCCACAGAAAATAATCGAGAGGGGTCAAATCTGGAGAACGGGCAGGCCAAGATTTAGGTCCGCCGCGTCCTATCCAGTGATCGCTGTAATCCCTGTTTAATATTTCTCGAGCCGCGTGTGAATAATGAGCTGGACACCCATCATGTTGGTACCACAATTGTGGCTCGCTGCTCTAAGGGTACATCTTCAAGTAGTGTCGGTAACACATTGTGTAGAAAGTCGCTATACTTATTACCATCTAAATTGCCAGTAATAAAGAAAGGTCCAATTATTTTCATACCAATTAACCCACACCAGATGTTGACATTCCATGGATGTTGCCGGTCTACTTGTCGTAACCATTTTGGATTTTCCGTTGCCCAATAATGCATATTATGCCTATTTATCTGCCCATGATTCGTAAAAGTGGATTCGTCGGAAAATAGCACATTGAGAAAAAAGTTATTGTTATCGCGAATTTTTTGCTGAGCCCATTCACAAAATTGTACACGATGTTCAAAATCAGTTCCGTGAAGGTCTTGATGCATCGATATGTGGTATGGGTGAAATTTTTTGTGTTTCAGTATTCGACCAATACTAGTTCGTGAGATTCCAGACTGGCCGGCAATTTCTCTAGTACTGAAGTGTGGATAATAAGCCACTGCCGCTAGAACAGCAATTTGCGCGTTTTCATCGGTAACACTCTTTTTTCGATTTTTTTTCTTCTTCACAATACTTCCTGTGGTAGAGAACTGTTGTACAACACGACGAAAGGTCGTACGACTTGGCTAGTGTCTATCAGGGTATCTTACAGTAAACAAACGACACGCTACGCGAATATTTCTTCCCGCTTCACCATAAATGAAAATCATATCAATTTTTGCACGTGTTGCTGGATCCATTCTTGATATTCAAACCCTGGTAGTTTTATCACAACGATACAAGTAACATTAAGTCAGTTACCTAGCTTGTGAGGTATTTATGCAGCTTCAAGGGATTACGAATAGAAAGTTAATTGGCTTTTGCGATGGTATTCCCGGATTAAGGGGCAACAAATAACCCATTATTACAACAAGCAACTAATTCATACGACCTATTAATATCCAATTATAAAGAACAAACTTATACGAAGGTAATTACTTATTAATTACCTACAATCGCTATTTCAAATATGACTTATCTGTTATGTAAATCTGTTATTAATTATTTTGGAATACGTCCACATTATTGCTTTGAAAATACTATGTTTTTCATGTATTGTTTCCAATTTATATTTTGTTTTTCTTGAATATTTCGCTGAATCTTAATTTTAGGCCACATGAGTTTTAGTACTTTTCTACTCGCAATTACATCTTTTTCAGAATTTGTAAAAAATAATGCCATGTTCTATTTAAAAAAAAAACTTGACCTTCGTATGACCTTCATACGTTCTCCTTGGTGTACGACTGCTTAACCATCAGATAGGACACTTCTTGTAGTAAAACTTTTACTTGAAACTTTTTTCCATAAAACTGACTGCTTCCAAATTTTTGGGGGGGCCACGATAAATGGACCACCCGGTATAACATTTTAAAAGCTGAGGTGTGGGAATTTTATGATTTAATTTTTTAAAAGAATCGTGAAAATATGTGAAATTCGTGGAAATTTGAATTTTTGGACTGGATAGCTTGAGAATTACAATAACGACCGCCATTTTAAGTACGGATTTGTAATCTACATGCCGAGACGAGTAATTTGGTATATATAAAGTATATTTTCGACTATTTTAACAATTGTTGAAAAGTTGGGCAAGGTGTTACGGATAGCAAATTAGGTTAACTTCCGAATTTTGAAAATGAGATTGGTCGTTAATCAAATTAAAGCTCATTTCGCGTGGATTAAGAATTGAATGAACTTTAACTCTAAGAAATTGAAATATTACTTAGAGTAAAGCTTAAAAGATGAGCAAAAACAAGAAACATTGAGCAAAATTTGCAATTTTAGAATGCCCTACACTTATTGGTAGACAATTTATGTTATTGTAGAGTCCACAAGTAGAGATTTATTTTCCTTCGTCGTCCAGCTTTCGTCATATTCAGTGCTGTTATCTTCAGCACATTGTTTGATTCGAAGTGCAGAAAGCTTTTTGCGACATTGGTATTTCTACCGCTTCCTAATGCCTGTTAGACAACAGTATATGTACCACTGTCTCGAATCAAGCAATGTCTTGAAGATAACAGATAATAAAAATTCCTCTTCAATAAGAAACAAGAATCCGTTGTGTGTCTAACATTGCAAATAAGCACTTTGTATGTTTTTACGTATTACTGTTATCAACGTATATTTCCTAAAAAAAGTCTTTAACTTTCTTTTTTACCACACTTATCAAACAATCCGCGCATCGTAAATAAAATTACCTATAGCAATTATTTTATCTTCATAATTTCTGCAAAATCAAATTATCAAGATGTCCCGTTTCGTTATGTTCAAATTTTAGAAGGGTAAAGTAGACTTCATTTCAAGTAACAAAAACGCAAAACTTGTATATCCATTTTTATTTGTTTCAAAGTTACAGATCTATGAATGTGATTGTCAGATCATGAAAAAAAAATGTAATCCTAAAGTCAATAAAAACTGATTTTATTTAAAAAAGTTCAATTAATAATATTTACGAAATGTCCACCTCCTTGTTGAATGCAGGCTTGTGCCCGTAAGCCAACTGAAGAAGTACTTATCCGAATTTCATACTTGTTTTGTCGGATTTGCTCGGCAGCCAGGTGAATACGATTCAACAACTCTTCTCTTGTGTTCGAAACTTGCGCGTAGACTAAATTTTTTATGTACCCCTATAAATAAAAATCGAGGGGATTAAGATCGGGTGATCTGGGTGGCCATGCAACAGGACCACCTCGACCAATCCATCTTGGATAATTGACGTTAACCCAATTTCGGACAGCAATTCCAAAATGTGGCGGTGCCCCATCCATGTGAAAGCACATGTTTCGTCGAACATTCAGTGGGACATCCTCTAAAAGACCTGGCAGTTCGTCAATAAGAAATTGAAGGTAATTGTTCGCATTTAACCTCCCAGGAAGAACGACAAGACCAATCAACAAGTCATCGATTAGCGCCACCCAAACGTTAATAGAAAATTCATGTTTAAATTTAGATGGGCGTATAGCTTTGGGATTTTCTGATGACCACCTGTGCAGGTTTCACAGATTTGTAATACCACTTCTCGTGAACGTAGATTCATCTGTCCAGAAGACCGTTCTGCAGAAATTAAAATGAAGCCGTGACTGTCTTAATATCCAGGTAGAATAAACTAGACGAGCATAGTGGTCTGCCTCAAGCAAACCGTGTCCCCGGCGATAGTGATATATCGACGTACACTGAGAGTTGGATCCCTTGTAACAATAGCTACTGCTTCTTCCTCTAAGTCTGCTGGCAAATTTACTCCTCGGTCGAAAAGATAATCACGCAGTCCGCATTTCCGAAATTGTCTGTGTACTTCCAGAAACGTTCTGTAATGAGGAATGCGCCTATCGGGAAACCGATGTCGGTATTCAAGAACTGCTTGACGTGCACTGCCGTTACAGTAGCCATACACAAAATGCATGTCCGCATACTCTTGGGAAGAAAATCGGTAAGGCATTTTGAATAAAGAAAACGTGTCCACTCACTAATAAGCTGTTGTATGAACCGAAACGTAATGTAATCCTTCATTAAAAAATGCAACGTTAACAGTCATCTGAACATTTGTTTATTGTATGATATTCATGGTTCAGCACTTACGAAATATGTAAGAACCTTCTTTATCATAAATCAATTTCCACTAATCTTTTTTGTAGATCTCCAAGAAATTACTGTATGCACTACGACACGTGTTTATTTATTTTAGGATAACATTTTATTATGCGACGTTAACAATCACAGGCCTGTTATTGAATCGTATAACTTTTTCTAAATAAAATCAGTTTGTATTGCATTTTTTTTCATGATCTGACAATCACATTCATAGATCTGTAACTTTGAAACAAATAAAAATGGAGATGCAAGCTTTGCGTTTTTGTTACTTGAAATGAAGTCTGCTTTACACTACTAAATTTGAACATAACGATACCGGACACTTGTACATATTATTAAAAGTATTAATAATTTTCTTCTTAACTTTACAGATCCAGTCATCCTATAAGCGCTATCTCGAAAAGCAACGCGAATCTGACTTCCAAAGCCAAAGCACATCCCCTAGGCCAGCTTAAACCCAGTAGATCTAATCCCGAATTCCTAGTACCATATCCCAAATCCAAATCCTCACATAAACCGGCACCGAAATGGACTAACCCGAAGTCAGATCTACCCCAAACGCATATACATCCGGTAAGTTTTAGAAATTAATACATATTCTGACGTACATACTGACAAAGTTGGTTATACGTGTCTCCGAAACACTAAAATCTCAGAAATTGATATCGCGTATACATAATTACTTTAATATTTACAGATAGCTACGAGTTCGATTAATCACAATAACAATGTGGTAGATTTGGAGAAACCAAAGCTTCTGCAGTCGACAAGCTTAATTGATGATGTTAATGTAACTTATAGAAAGTAAGTTTTTTTTTAATGATTGGAGAATGAATGACCGGTAGACATAAGTTACATACGGGAATTATTCTAAAAGTAAAGAAAGTTTGTGTCTCTATCCATTTTTGTTTAATAGAATGAAGCAAAACCTCTGACAATACATCTGCTACCTTCGCTAACTTTCTATGAAGTCGCCGTTGAAATTTAAACATTTGTCGTAGCATTTCGCCAGTTTTATGCCTTCTGCATACTCAGTTGCTGCCAAGTTGTTAAGCCAGTCATTAACGTCCTGTTTCAGATCGTTGTCACTTCCATAGTGGTTTCCGCCCAAAAAATTCTTTGCAGAAGCAAGTTTTTCGTCAACGTATCAGTATGCGGACTTGCTTGATCGTGAATAAGCACAATGTTGCTGGACGACAATCCAAGGCGTTTGTTTAACCTTTATGTGACTGGAAGGGTACCAGGGTGCCTTTTTCAGATTTAAATATTAATATTTTTTGTGTTTGAACTTGCTGAGCTTGGAAATTCTGTGACATCTCTAAACTTGTTTTATATTACATTTTATTATATATACTTCGTTATTTAGATTTAATTTTTAACGAAAAAATGGCATCCGAAATTATTACAACGTCTAAGACCGGTATGGGTACCCGGGTACCTCCATTTAAAATTACATATGGATGGATGTGAAAGAACAAAAGTAGCATTTTTACATTTTTTTATTTATATATGTTATAAAAAAGATGTATAAAAAGAACGAAAATAAATAATAATAGGATTGAACTGCCTGTTGGTTACAGGTATCGCATACGGCCTTAGTAACAAAATGCTCATTACAAACTGGTTTTGAACAAGAATTACATTTTCCAACTACCAAAATACGCCCAGAAGTATCTCGAGATGATTGATCTCTGACTGCTGTAACGACTGGTTGTGTAATTTGGCGTCCTAGAACCATTTCTAGTGATGTACGTGTAAAATGATTGCCCAAAACTCTTGGAATACTGCTTCGAGTTAGTACAGCAGACTTGCATAACTCGTTTGAAACATCTTTTTCAAAAATCTCCGTCGTCGGTCGGTTGATGTAAGCCTAGGATTGTGCTCCGTGTAAATTATGTATGCACTCAGTGCAGCAAGGTCGACCATATTGTAAAAAAATTCTTGGGGCCAGCGATTTGTTCTACGCTTTACTGTATACTCGGATATCATTTTATCCATCGTGTCGACGCCGCCTTTGGTTTTATTATAATATTTAATAATTGCGGTTTTGCAGTACCAGTATGTTCTACTTTGCCTGTTGTATGCATTGATGATAATAGGATGACAGATTTGTTCTTTTTGGGAACATACGAACATATAGTTGCTCTTTTAGTAAATGCTAAATTAGTGGAATTTATAACTCTACTTTTATTGAATTGCATATTGGAAGGAAGAAAAGTTTAATTTTTTCGAACGGTTCCTATTAAAGTTAAGTTCCAAGAATTTAGGTTATGAGCCAACAGTAAACTTGTGAAAACGTTGTCTGTCGTTATATTTCTTCCAGAACCTTTATATTTAGTAACTAAATCTAGAACTGTACGCTCTCCAATATTCACTTGCCGTTCATCGTCTGGTGGTTTTCCAGTATAAACTTTACCTTGTAAAGGATAAGCATTTGCCGCATCACAAGCCCTAAAAATGTTTATCCCATACTTTGCCGGTTTTGAAGGAATGTATTGGGTAAATTTTGTATGTCCTCCATAAGGAACTAATTGCTCATCGACCGTTATGCATTCAGACGGCTTATAGTTGTTTTCTAAATTACTATTTAACATTATCCATATATCACGAATTGGTGCAGGTTTGTCACTTTTAGATCGTTCAGCACGTGTATTCTGATTATCAAAACGAATAAATCGTGAAAACATTTTGAAGCGATCACGAGACATAGCCGCACGAATAAGAGGTAAGGATTCAAGTTTCCACATTTCAGATATATGTTCCTTATTAAATTTATGTACACCAGCTGCAATTAGGATTCCTAAAAATGCATCGAATTCCTCTTCAGTAAATGCCTTGAAAACCTTCGTGGTGGTGGTTGCCGCTTAGAATCTTTGTACTTTTGAGCTTGTTTTTCATTATAATCTCCAGTTACTTGTGTGCCTTTTCTGTTAGTTTCCCTTAAAATTATGGTACAAATTTCATTGGACATGATAGATTTAAAAGTTTCTTTAGCAGTATATAATGCACTAAAACTTGGTGGCCACATTTTTCGCGCAAGATATTTCGGCTAATTGTCTGCGCTTGTGGTAATGAAGTATTAGTCCAATGTTCCATCTTTAGCAACTAAAACAGTAGGCTGTGCAGGCGTTTCTTCTTCATCACTAATTTCATCTGAATAAGGTTCCTCTTGTTCGATTACAGGTTCTATTTCTGCATCAGATTCTTCAGATTCGTTTTCCGGAATGTATTTGTCTTCATCCAAAGCAGTAAATGGCTCTTCTTCTAATGCTTCTTCCGCTGTTGCTAGTAATTCTACTGATGTCAGTCTGAAAACCATAAAATATCACATTACGTTCTTATTATTACTATTACTTTTACTGTTACAGGATTTGTAATTATATTAACTTCTATATCATACCTGGTTCTCCTCTATCTTGGTTTTGTAAATGAACCCGAACTAGGACCAGGAGTATTATCACACAATCCGATAAAAATAATAAAATTTGCACTTGTTATTACCAAAAACACTAAAAATATTTAGTATGTACTGTAGCGAACAAATTATATACGAGCACTTCGAAAAATGGATGGTTACTGATTTTCAGACATGTCTAATCTTGTTCATAACAGCGCAGTTTATGTCTCCCCACCACTGTCTCCCGTATATGTATAGCTGCAACGTATATACAACGTGGGGTACCCGGGTACCTACGTCGTCATTAGAAGGTGTTATTTTTCCCAGTCACATAAAGGTTAAAATGATGCGACGTAGTCGGGCTGACTGTAGACCGCTGGATTTATAGTCTGCCCTCTAGGCATGTCGTCGTTGAGTAGGACGTCCTTTCGAGTTCAAAACACTATTGCCATAACCTTTTTGGTGTGGGCTTTGATCTGGTTCGGGAATGATGCCATTCCATTAACTGGCGCTTTCTTTCTGGAATTCTATTCTGGAATATGGTTCAAAAACTCCTCGCCAATCCTTATCGTACTGACCGAGAAGAGTCACTGCAGCTCCGATTCGTTTTTGGTTGTGTTTATCTTTAAAAACTCAGAGAACCCACTTTTCTGCATGCCCAAATCACCAGTATTTCATAAAAAACTGTTCTTGAAATTTTAGGAAAGAACGAACTAGATCAATCGATAGTGAAACGTCTATTCTGTTGAATTTTTTCCTGAATCGTTGATTTGAGTTCGTCAGTCACAATTCAAGGTCGGCCCCTGCATTCTTCATGATGTATATTCGTCCGTTTGCCATTTAAACAATTTTCGAAGTCAAGATTCATTCACCACGTTACCAATAAACCTCGGTTATCTGTCTGTAAATTCTGTTAGGGCGGATTTTTTTCGCATTCAAAATGCGTGTTATATTACGAACCTCACACGTGGTGGGATCGTTTTGTCATACATTTTAAAGTTGTACAAATAAACAATAAACGACCGTAGCAGGTTGCTATTAGCGTCGGACTGACGCGAAGGAATGGGAGGATAAACGACATGGCGACTACGGTGACAGAATTACGCTATTAAAATGACTCAGATTAAAATGTTTTTTACTTTTAGAATTACCCTCGTATACTGTCATAAATAAGTAAAATACAATAAAAGGCGCGGTTCCGAAAGGCATATACTTTTTTCGTGGGTATTCTACGCATTAGGTGACTACAATGGAAGAATTCTCTGTGGAACTGTAACAATAGAATTCTTTTATGGATCTTAGTACAGCGCTTTCTTGTTTTTTCTATTTATGATGGTATTCTTTATGTCTACGGTTCTTCTATTAATCACATTAATGTATTAAAATAAGAATATGTACTATGTGATAAAGAAAAAACGAATCAACCTGTAAAACTATACAGGGTGTTACAAAAAAGTAGGTCAATCCGTTTACCAAAAATTTTTTTGGGCTTAAATAATGGGACTTTTTTATGCCACTTCTTATTTGAACGTTTTTTTTTTGAATATACAGGGTGTCAAAGTTAACTTTTTAAAAATAGCACAATCATCACAAAAAATCATATTCGGAGAAAATCGACATCGTAGATTTCGAATCTGGCATCAGAATTTACCTACAGCTCTCGGGTTCTGTTCGAGGACAGTGGTAACTTTCTTGATATGCAGGGGGCGCGCAAAAAAACCTAACTCCGGATCTGATACATATGGTCACTTGAATTTTGCATGCGGACTTCCAGAGGATGTATCTACTAACAAAAAAATCCCGGGAACATCCTAGCTGCAAAAATATTGAAACTATGGCAGCTCAAACTTGACCTATATTCCTGCGATCTTGGCCCAAACGTCAAGTTTTGTACGGCCGCAGGTCCGAAATGGGGAAAGCTAGGATATTCCTAGTGGCTACACCCTTTCTAAGTATGCAGAATTTCAAGTCACTAGATGTACCAGATACGGTGCCACAATTTTTCGTATGCCCCCGTACATATCTAGAAAACTACTGCCCTAGAGCCGCCCCCGCGGGCTGTATGTAAATTCTGATGCAAGATTCTACGATTTCCCCCTGAAAATAATTTTTTGTCACGATCGGGTTATTTTTAAGAAGTTAACTTTGACACCCTGTATATTGACAAAAGAGCGTTCAAATAGAAAATGACATAAGGAAGTGCCATTATTTAAACCCAAAGAATATATGGCTAATGGATTGACCAGCTTTTTTGTAACACCGTGTATATTTTTAAATTAGCTTTTGTACAAATTTTTACTGTGTTGAGAACAATAAATGATTCTTAAGCTCTTTCTGGGGCGATTTTGATATTAAAAATCTTCATAAGCGCTTTCAAAGCTTCCTGTTTGTATAATACAGTCTGAAATATTAAAAAAAGAACTGATTATAAGGAAGTTTATTTGTTTGTTTTTTCAAGTGACATATTTCTCTTAGAACAGATAATCTTCTAACGATTCTCATATTCCGGCAAACATGTCATAACACGGGTGTAAAATACTAAGAATTACAGTAATTTGTTTTCACACGTTGTCATCAATATAATAATGCCAGTTTTCATGTAATGGAAGCTTGTTAAACGAAATATTTGCGTTTATCTAATATTGAATTCGTTTTTTTTTTCGTTTAAAGTAGAAAGATAATATTCATTTATTGTTTTTTAAGTAAATAATCGTTCAAAATTATACAAATATAGTTATCTAAACATAAATTATTAGATTCTGCAAGCTTTGGATGATATTAATTCCTAGAGGCACTACGAAAAAGAATATTTACAAGTGTAACAAAGAGAAAAACAATTGTATAGTTCCCCGGAAATTAAAATGAAAATTATAGTTAGTGAATAATACATTATTGGCTCTTGTAATATACAGAGTGTGCCTCTTAAAACGCCCAGGTCAGATATCTCGGAAACGGATGAAGATATTTGAATTTTGTAAAAAGCAGTTGCTGAAGAATGTGATTGACTCCAGTTTGCTATCACAATTGTATTTTATTACGTGAAAATAAAGATGGCGCTGCGATGTTTGTAGTGCCGCTGTCGTAATTTCATCATTTCTGCCTTAATCGTTTTTGCTTTTTCAAGTTACCGTAATTTCCGAGATTTCCACACAGAGTTATAAATGTTTTATGATCTGGTAAAGGCCTGTTTGAAAAGTGTAGAGCATATGATTGCATTGCTTCAGATACATTTCTACGGGATACTCCATAAATTAAAATCATATTTAGTTTGTCTCCATTTGTGTGTAAAACCATATTTTCAAGACAATTTCAGCGCAAAGTATGTAAATATTTGAATGAAGCTAATTTTTATGACAATTAGTAATCAAACAAATGTCACTAATGTCAAAATATTTCCAATATTATCAACAAAAAACTATAAAAAATAAAGACAAAAATTGAAATTATTCTTACTTTCTTTAAACACGAATATCTACGAAACCGTTAAATTTTTTAAACTAACACAAATAATAAAATTTGCATTAATTTTAATACTCTTTCAAATAAAAAAACAAGCGAGGATCCTGGCGATCAAAAAAATTCTTGTGATCGCAGCGCCATCTTTATTCTCACGTAATAAAACACAGTTGTGATAGCAAACTGAAGTCAATCGCATTCTTTAGCAACTGCTTTTTACAAAATTCAAATATCTTGGATCCGTTCCCGAAATATTTCACATGAGAGTTTTAAATGCCACACCCTGTATATTAAAGTAAAAAAAAACAAAAATTAAAATGGTCATGTTGGAAATATTTACGAATATACATACGAATGACTATTAATTAATTCATAAAGAAGTTCTAATTGTTCACATTGTAACTAGATAACAATTAAATTTTGGGGATCGCAACCAAATAGGCGCAAAAAAGGGGGACAGAAGGTAATTAAAAATACACTATATTAATAATAAAAATACACTAAAAAATCACTTAATAACTAATAACAATAACAACAGTATTTATTTCACAATATTTATACAGAGTGTCCCGTAAAATGCGCCAATGATTACGTTATTTATTGTCCGATTTTATTGAAACAAAAAGTAAATTTAATAACATCAAAAATACTACAAAATAGGAGTTTTTTTTTGTGTTCAGTTGTTTTCATTAATATCAAACAATAGTCGACTATCGACCTATATTTTTGGCTATATTCTGATTGGATTTTTGTTTTCAGAATTCAACGATGTCTATTTTTTATAAACGTTTATTGAAAAAACCATTTATTAAAAAAATCAACTTTATTTTTAATAAATTTTCGAATATACCATGAAACATTGGAAATGTAAGTATTATAAATATTAGAAGAAACAAAACAAAACACTTTACAATAATTGTTCAAATTGCTCGCCACCTTGTTCAACACATACCGCACATATCCTAATTACTCCACGAGTCGCATTTAAAAGACAAACGGCAGGTACTTCTTGACAAGTGTTAATAATTCCTTGTTTTAAAATATCAACATTTTTTTGATTTGTTAAATAAACTCGATCTTGTAGATAAGCCCACATAACCAAAAATCGAGAAGCGTAAGATTCGGTGAACGCGCAGGCCACTCGATTGGACCGGATATTCCTATCCACCTATTTCCAAATTGAGCGTTCAACCAATCACTATTTACCCTGGCGTTGTGGCGGGAGCCCCATCTTGTTGATAAAATATTCTATTTAAATCTGCCCAAGTAATTCATCTAAAAAGTTTTTAAAAATTTTCGTTTAATAAAGTGTGATTTTTTCTTGATTTACGCAACCATCTATGAAAAATGGCCCCATTAATTGATCGCCAAACAGTTGATTTGAATGTGCATTAAGTCTTTTAACCTTATTTTTAACCATACTACACGCCCTTAAGATTTCTAAACATTGTTCAATAACACCCTGTATATAAATATGTCTAGCCTGATAATTTCAACTTTTTACTTTACTTACTATTACTTGGTCTGGATATCGGGGTGTGGATGTGCCGTGCTAATAATAATGAAATTATTTGATAATAAAATAATTAGTGGTGTTGATGAAGCTTCTTCAAAGGTCCAGGACGTGCGTGATGATTGCTAACTAAATATATATATAACTTACTTATTAAATAAATAAAACACATAAGCGTTGTCCTTAAAGTTTGTATTTATATTTACATAAGAAAGAAATGAAATTGGTATATTTAAAAGTAATTAAACAAAGTAATATATACACGAGGAGCGGTAATTAAGTAACTGAAAATTAACACAAAAATACTCTGAAACGAACGTTTAATTGAGCAGTAAATTAAGGGTTAATTGAATACGATTAATATAAAATAATCTCTGTATCGAACAATACAGAGTTACCTTTGATTTGCGGCGATGGGCGGCCACGTGGTGCGTCATATACCTGGACAGATGTGCAGAGCGATGTTTGGCTTTTAATTGCGGTGAGATGCAGGGGCACGTGGATCATGCCACCGGTACTTGATCAGTACGGCGGGTGATGTTGCACTTTCGAGGGTTCTAACGAGAAAGTCGGACTGATAGTTTTGTATCGAAAGAACACTGGTTTTGAAAACGGTCTGTTTTATGACCTGTCGAAGAGAGGGATCGATATCTTGAATTCTAATTAATTAAGAAGCGGGACCTGAAGAGGTGTTCTATCGATGGCATAAATATTATTAAAATAACCCTTGTGACATAAGCTTTCTAATGATATGAAACACAACATATAAAAGAAGATGTATGTAATTCAATTAAAACAATTTAAAATGAAATGTAAATAGAAAGAAATTCCACAGTAACGTTGTTGGGTCAGGTAGAAAACTAAGGGTCTCGGTTAAGATATAACAATAGAGATGCTTTCTCTTTGGACACGAATACACAGAAAAATGTCTAAGTTAAATATAAATTTAAATCGAGATATTCAAAGAAGAAATATATTTAAAAATAGATTAAAATATTTTTATATGCTAAGCGTAACATTACTTTATTGCATTTTCGCCTAAATAATGAAATGAACTCTATATTTAACGGACTCACTAGACTTAACAGGTTCTATTCTTAGATTTAGCACGCAAAATAACATAATTAAATGTTGTTTTTTCCTTTACGATTCGAGACATCATCGTGTTTACAATTTCGATGTTTTTAAAATCTGAATATTCATTCCTCTAATATTTACGTTTCCGGTAGTATATATATATATATATATATATATATATATATATATATATTACAAATAGTACTTCGAAGGATGCAATTAACATAAAGAGCAGATTGAAATATGACTGTATTTACTTTTGGCATTGGTTTAAAAAGTGGTTCAAGAAAATAACCATAAATTCTTGACGAAAATGTATTCCTTTCAAAGGTTGATTGAACTTTTTATTATAATCCTTTCACATCGCAAAAAAAAACGTATTTTCTACTTTTTTTGTATGCGAAATATTATTAGGTTAAACTCAATGATATTTCCACACAATAATCGTCCTTCTTAAATGAAGGCGATACGTCCTAATTTATTAGGTTAAATAACAAAGATTAATTGCAAGAGATAACATTCTGTTTCAATGTATCTTATACATATGTAATGCTAATGAATGAATGTAAATCTTGTTTACAATTTGCTCCCGAAAGACACTCATCTGTAAAGGATGCACGTGTTTAGTTAGATATTTAGTGCAGTTACACGAATGGATAATCGGACACTTTACAAATTTATACTCTCGGATATGCTTAAATTATTTCGTTCACCTTGTTACTTTTGCGTATGACGACGAGGTAAACTATAATATCTCTATTATTAACAACCCTACTTAAATATATACAGTAGTACCCCCATATCCGCGGGGGTTTGGTTCTGTGGTCTTCCGCGGATACTGAAAACCGCGGATAGTAGCGAACGCTTTATTTTCGAGTACACTATGAAATATGAAGCAAAGTTAAAACAATGAAACAAGAAAAAATAAGTTATATAATATTTATTTAAAATAAATAAACAATAAATAAATAAATATTCTTGTGCTGTGGCACAAATAGAATTTAAGTTTAATAAATATATAAGTTCATACATATGTACATATAGTACATATTTACATACACAACAAGAAAATATACAACAAGAAAAACTTTATCATCGTGAGCTACATATTCATTCATCTTCCTCCAAGTCCAAGTTAGCAGTCGATTGTTTACTTAGATCCGAAGCAAACGATGTTGATGGCTGTGCATTATCGATAGTTTTGTCGACTTTTTCAAAGAACATTGTTATTGGCAGTTGTCGCTTTTGTCTTTTCATTTCAATAAACAAATCCTCCAAAGGTTTCAAGGCTTCTGTTATAGTGCAAATAATTTTTATACTGCGTTCCATTATTGGATCATATTCTACTATCTGTTCTTTTAATGTTTGAGCAGTTCGTAATACTGAAAATTTTTCAAGCGTCCATGCTGGCGGTTCTTGTTGACCCTCATCCTCATCGTCACTCGCTTCTGGAGAAGATTTCACAAGGTCTTCCAATTCGTCGTTGGTGAATACTTGATCCTCTTCGTTTATGTAATCACTGAGTTCCTCTTGGGTTATATCGTTAAATCCTTCTCCATCTATTTTCTGCGCTATGTTAAATATCGTTGTTAGATGTGAATTAATATCATGTGTGTCTTCAGAACTAAGAACGATGTCATTTCACAGATTTTTCCAACATGCTATTATCGTTTCTGACTTTAATTCCTCCATCGCTCCTTTGATAAATAGAATTGCGTCAGCAATTGTAAATGACTTCCAGCATTCCATGAGCCCGATATCAGAGCATTCGTTAGCCATTGTATACAGCATTTCGAAAACCTGTCGAATATATATGGCTTTAAAGCATCTAATGACATCTTGATCAAGGGGCTGAAGCAATGAGGTCGTGTTAGGTGGTAAAAAAAGTACTTCCACATTTTTATCTTCTGTGCCTAGTGACACAGGATGCCCAGGAGCATTGTCTAGTATCACCAGCAATTTAAATGGTAATTCTTCCTTTTCCAAATATCTTTTCACTTCCGCAATAAAGCATTGATGAAACCATTGTGTAAATAGAACAGCCGTAACCCACGCCTTTCGATTTGATTTCCAAAACACAGGCAGGCAAGCTTTATCTTTGTATTTAAGAGCACGTGGATTCTGTCATCGGTAAACAAGTCCGGGTTTAATCATATGACCAGCTGCATTTGTACAAAATATCAAGATAAGTCTATCCTTAATTGCTTTAAAGCCTGGTGCACTCTTTGCAATCTTATGAATATAAGTCCGTTGAGGCATTTTTTTTCCACATAAGACCAGTCTCATCGCAGTTAAAAACTTGCTTAGGATGATAATTCTTTTCTGCAATAATTTGTTTAAATTTTTCTGGATACAGGGCAGCAGCTACATGATCAGCCGACGCAGATTCCCCTGTCATTTTTATATTTTTTAGATTAAACCGAGTTTTAAATCTATGCAGCCACCCCCTACTTGCTGTGAATGATTTTCCTTCCTCTTCAGTATAATCTTGGGTCTGCATATCTTCATATAAAACCATCGCCTTTTGTTGTAGCACTTTGCCATCGATAGGAATATGTTTTCTTGTCATATCTTCCACCCATAAATTTAAGGCATTTTCTACCTTAAGTAACACTTTATTACGTATTGTGGTTGCAACTTTTGCAGTTTGGGGTGCACTAGAAAAACTAGCTCGAATCTTATCTTTGTTTTTTAACACTTCTCGTATCGAAGATTCGTTTTTATTGTATATTTTAGCAACAGTTGCAATAGATTTTTTTTCTATTTCAATCATATTAATGATTTTTATTGTTTCACTAATAGTGAGCATTTCACACTTTCTTTTTGGTTTAGAAGCCATTTTAAAATGATTTTCAAATTTACTAGCTTTATTTAAAAACTATTGCAAGCACTGTCTTGTCCGACAATTCGAATAGTACTAAACTCATAGTTAACAGGAGTGTTTATATGTATGTACAAGTAAAAGCGAGTGGCACCTTAAGCACGTTCCAACTTGTTTAACTTATCATAAGAGAGCGCCGAATTCAGGGGATGACTCATATATACGACGATATATCGACAAATGCTCGCGGATGACTGAAACCGCGGATACGGAGTCAGCGGATAACGGGGTACTACTGTAAATAAAATAAAAACAAAGGAATTACTTTTGATAAACACTAAGGGATTTTTTTATGGTATTTATCTAGCTATGAAAGAAACGAGTTACAAAACGAAATAAAAATTATTTTTGAACGTAACCATTAACATTAACACACTTATGGTCAGTTGCACCGAAGTATTTAATTAGAGTTTAGGATTAACAGCTTGTTAAGATCTTCTTTTGATTTGCACGGTTGCCTAAGCAGGGATTAACTATTCTCAATCCTGACATAAATTAAGCGATGAATTTTGTCGGTTTAAGGAACTTAACAATAGTTGTACGTTTGTTGTCGTGATTGTCGCAAGTTAATTTTTGAAATGGAATTCAAAGAAGAAGATATTTTTGAAGATGACATAGATATTCCTAAAATAATAAATTTTGGATTTCCCATGACTATTTACACTCTAAATAATTACTTAGAGTTACTAGATGTGATAGACACATTTTCGAAGGTCTTTTGTATAATAGTATTTCGGACATACAATTTAGCCAAGGTCGGGTCTGGGTAAAACCGTATGTACCTGACCCATCTATTTATCTAATTCATACAATGTAGCGATGTCAAGTTTATGTAAACTTATGTATAGCAAGCGCCAGTTGGCGAGCGGAGGGGTAAATTCGCGCAGGATTAGAAGTATTGGGGAGATTTGTATTTAGTTTTACATCAATTTGCAAGAAACCATAGCTGGCGCAAACTACACATCTATCACTTAATAAATTAATAATTTATTAGAGTAAAATATATAACGTGGACGTTTATAAAAACGGCTTCTGCGCACCCCCTCCTCTCGCCATGTTATTTGTCGCTTGCTATACCTATTCTGTTTCGATGAATCATAAGAAATAGGGTGGAGTCTTATGACTGTAATTTCTTTACCTGGCTAGTATTTTAGAATTAAAAGTTTAAGTTTGCTAAGATCTATCAACGAAATCACGCGTGCCATTCCGCGCAGCTTCAATCGTTACTATATTTAAGAAATGTAACCAAATTTTATATTAAAAAAGGTATAAAACTCCTAACCATAATTAATACTCGTATCCTAAATACGGATTTCGACAACTAAGTTGTCATCATCAGCATGTACGTATTCGCAATACCCGTCGTCATTCTTAAGCATGCGTTCCACATCTTGTATTATAATTGCGTTGGGGAGTCGGAAGCCGACACGAGAATTTGCCATGTTTTTTTTACAAAAATGCTGATATACTGACATCGAGTAACACTTGCACTAGGCCAAAGTATTATTACTATCTTAATTTTTGTAATTTATTCCTTTTTTTTTTGTAAAGATTCAAGACTATTATATTATTATTATTATTATTACTTTTAGGCTAATATTAATTGCATAAAAAAAATAGGCGCCGTGTAAAGTTGTTGCGCGTTTATATGGGTTACCTTTACTGTGCCCCATGTGTGACAGTTTGATTAGTGGTTTAACTTACTAATGATGACAACTTAGTTGTCGAAATATGTTTTTAGGATATGATTATTAATTATGACAGGCTTTTATAACTTTTTTGAGTTTTTACTTAACCACAGTCTCCAAAGAAAGACTTTTCAAGTTTTATATGTTCTGCTTGGCTTATGTAATATTGTTTTCTTTTATTTAATAATTAAAGAGTATTGTGCATTCAACAAGTGTTGTTATTTCGAGAGAAGACCTTATTCACAACTCGAAATCAACGGCGAATAATTCAATTAAAACTAGTCATTTAAAAAAGGTATATAACCCCTTACCACAATTATTAGTCGTATCCAAAATATGTATTTCGACAACTAAGTTGTCATCATCAGTAGGTAAAAACTACTAATTAAAAGTCGCACATGGGGCACAGTAAAGTAAGAAAAACGCTTCCGCACAACTACTATACACTGCAGTTCTAATTCTAATTTACTACGTTTACTGTACAGATATTTCATTTCTAGGTTCAACCATTTCATTTTTGCATATGAAATGACCTTATCGTTATTTCTACAATAATTTTACACCGTTTCAGAAAATTGATATCTGTACTTATAAGTTTAATTTTAATATATAACTTATGAAATCTATTGAACTCCTTTGACCGGGAAGTCATTGTGAAAATTCTTTCAATGGAGACTGTGGTTAAATAAAAATTTAAAAAAGGTATATAACCCCTTACCACAATTATTAGTCGTATCCTTTTTTAAATTTTTATTTAACCACAGTCTCCATTGAAAGAATTTTCACAATGACTTCCCGGTCAAAGGAGTTCAATAGATTTCATAAGTTATATATTAAAATTAAACTTATAAGTACAGATATCAATTTTCTGAAACGGTGTAAAATTATTGTAGAAATAACGATAAGGTCATTTCATATGCAAAAATGAAATGGTTGAACCTAGAAATGAAATATATGTACAGTAAACGTAGTAAATTAGAATTAGAACTGCAGTGTATAGTAGTTGTGCGGAAGCGTTTTTCTTACTTTACTGTGCCCCATGTGCGACTTTTAATTAGTAGTTTTTACCTACTGATGATGACAACTTAGTTGTCGAAATACGTATTTAGGATACGACTAATAATTGTGGTAAGGGGTTATATACCTTTTTTAATTTTTTATTTAACCACAGTCTCCACTGAAAGAATTTTTAAAACTAGTCATACGGATTTACAACCCGTGATTCGAAGAAGTGTCAAATCTAGCTGCACACGCTCCAACAAAGTTGAGTTTTGAAGTTTATTCTTAGCTCTTCCAAAAACTTTGTTAATAAAATGAAAACCACATGTTATTTGCAAGTAATTAAAATTAAATTTGGTGGCTGTACACATAATTTTTTTTTAATTTAAACCTAAATGCGGAATTTTGGAATTTTGCAAAATAAAAATTAAAAAGTCGAAAATAGTATATTAAAAAACGAGTTTCATAAGGCACCATTTTGCCGCACGAGATCAGTTTAGAAAACGAGCCGCTTGCGGCGAGTTTTCTAAAGAGCGAGTGCGGCAAAAGGCCTTATGAAACGAGTTTTTTATACTATTTTTTCTATTTTGCGTTTTTTACATTAATAAATTGCTTAAATTGGAATTATTTAATTTGAAAGTTCAGAGTTTAATTTTTATATAAAGCATGCAGTTGGTCACATTGATACTTGACATTTTCAAATTTAAATCTTGCTATCCGCGAAGTATATTATATTACATATTATTTATTAATTTTCGTTAACATTACTTGATATTTCATTTAAAAATATAAACATGAGTGACATAGAAACATATATATGTTGTTGTCAATTGTATACAACATACGTTGTTTGTGTAAAATACGAACATATATCATATCTGTCAAATGTACATAAATTCTTAAAATCATATGACAGCAATGATATTTATTTCTGTATTCGAACAACGCCAACATTGAAAAATGAAAAAAAGCGTATCGAAATAGAGCTCATTTCGATACTGTTTTGGGTTTTATAATGAGTTCATTTCGAACGCAAAATAGAAAAAGTAATATTAAGTTATTGGGCAAACGATGCACCAAACACCCTGTATATTACCGAGGTAGAAAAATAAAGAACCAAACACAAGTCAAATCTTTTTTTTTATGTGCAAATTCACTTTCAGCAAAGCTAGTTAACGAAAGAGGACAAAAACTCCTTTCAGATTACATACAATATTACAGGAAACTGCAAAAAGCTATTAAAATATTTCAGGGGCGTTTACCTCAAATAACTTCTACTTAAAAAGAAAAAACAAAACCCGTTAATTTTATATTGTTTAGATATCATATCCGATAACTTCACATTTTATCCAAAAGATCCATTTCAATTTACTCAAGCGTGAGCCAATGATTTCTATGGCTTCTAAGTATTTAGACCGGTCGTCATTTCGTATTCGTTGCAGTGTCTGTGTCTATGTGTAACCTAATATATAGAATACGAATTCATGGACACAAGCAAGTGTACGACAAACACGTGTTCCACTGACGGACGTGGAAATATGCATTTGGAGACGTTAAATTACTATAGCAACTGCACTCACGGACATATATGTCTATGAAAGAGTACGCGTTCTTCCTAATCTTCGTGGCGATCTTTACAGAGCAATGCCTAATGGGTCAGTGTAAGACAACTCATAAATCATCTGTCATGTCGTATGTTAGTATGCAGAAAGTAATTTTATTCTCTAATATTTCAGATCTATATAAGGACTGTTTGTAAAATATTGTTTTGAATATTATGTTTTCGTATACGAAGGCCGCTAGGATTTTCAAGATTAGTACGTTTTTGACATTTGATATCTAAAAAAGTTATTACAAAATAGTAAAATCAAATAGTTATTCTTTCGCACATTTTAAAGGCGAATTTGTATGCCTACATTGAGAGAATTAGATTGACCATTTACAGCAGCGATGCACATACCGCGGCCCACTGTCAATATTTATGCGGCCCGCCAACGAATTTTAAAAACTGTTCGAAAAACTACAAAAGTAGGTAAAAATCCATTCAAATCAATATTTCTTAACTTTTTATTTTATTCTAACTTTTGTAATTGTTAGTAAGATGTATCTTTAAGTACCTACTACTTTCTTGTTCAGGTTTACTACGTAGGACAGGTATGCTCCTCATCGTTCCAAGCATATTGTTACGAGACTAGAAATCTGTCGAACCAACTAGATTACTCGAAGATTCGCGAAACACGTCGGTATTATCCCCGAACAATGTGGTAGATTCTAGATGTTAGGTAACTCGTATAAATACAACGCATCGCCCGCTATCGGGGCAGTTAAGTTTTAACTACGGACAAGCGAACCTTATATTGTTTGAATTGTAATCTGTGAAGAATAAATATTTCGTCGTTCGAATTTGGCATCTACCTACGTAACAATATAATATCAATTTTGATATGGATAAACCAGGCCCCAGTAAAAAACGTAGTCGTAAGGTTGAAGATGAAAATCGACAGTTTCAAGATATTTGGACAGAAAAATACTTTTTTATTTCATCGCATAACAAAAGTGTCTGTTTAATATGCAAGAGTAGTGTTTCTATTCCGAAGGAATATAATGTGAGAAGGCATTATGAAACCCAGCATCATACTTTTACCAAATTAACCGGCGAAAATCGAACGCAAAAAATTTCCACTTTACAAAGGGAACTAATAGGCCAGCAAGCTATGCTTACAAAACCAATTCAAGATGCTGAAACAGCTACTGAAGTTAGCTTTGAAATATCTCGAATAATAGCGAAAACTTGTCGGCCTTTTAAAGATGGTGAGTTTGTTAAGCAGTGTTTAGATATCGTCGCAAAAAAATGTGTCCGAAAGATATAATGTCCGAAGAGGTTTGAGAAAATTCAACTAAATCGGATGACTGTTCAAAGAAGACTTACCACATTAGCAGCTAATATAGAAGAGCAATTAGCTATGAAATCGAAAAGTTTTGGGTATTTTTCTATAGCACTCGACGAATCTACAGATATAAGTTCCACTGCTCAACTCTTAATATTTTTACGAGGTGTAACGCAAAATTTTGAAGTGAGTGAAGAACTGATTGGTATGAGTTCTTTGACAAGTCAAACCAAGGGGAGTGACATGCTCAAAGCTCTTCTGGAAAAATGTTCTATAATGGATTTGGATTTAACGAAATTATCTGGAATTACGACTGACGGAGCACCTTCAATGGTGGGAAGTAAATCTGGGATAATAACTATGTTAAAAGAGTATTTACAAACTAAAAACATAGATACCAAGGAATTAATGCAGTTTCATTGCATTATACATCAAGAGGCCTTCTGTTCAAAATTATTGGGATTTGAAAATTTGATGAAAGTTGTACTACCTACTGTAAACTTTATAAAATCACGAGGTCTCAATCACCGACAATTCACACAATTTCTCGAGAATATTGAAAGCGAATATGGTGATCTCCTGTTTTACACTGAAGTAAGGTGGCTAAGTCGTGGGTTGTCACTAGAGCGGTTTCTTAACATAATTGAAGAAATCAAAATATTTCTGGCGGAAAAGAAAAAGGACGTCTCCAAACTCGACAACCCTGATTGGCTGTGTGACTTAGCGTTTCTTGCAGACATCACAAATCAGTTGAATGTCTTAAATACGCGACTCCAAGGCAATGATCAATTGATTTCGCAGTTATACTCTCATGTTTCGCCCTTTCAATGCAAATTGAGCCTTTTCAGGACACAAATCAATTCAGCCAATTACAGGCATTTTCCGAACTACAAAAAAATTATGGAGAAATTCAATAAAACTGATGTTAATTTCGCTTAGGTTGAAAAAATTGATATTTTAATACAAGCTTTTCATGATCGTTTTCTAGACTTCAAAAAAGTTAAACCTCTATTAGACATTTTCAGCAATCCTTTCAACATTTCACCCGAAAATGCACCGGAATCAATACAGCTGGAATTGATAGACATGCAAAATGATGATAATTTACGAAACAAGTTTAATGAAGGTAATTTACTCAACTTTTACCGTTGCGTTGATAAAACCGCTTATAAAGAGTTGCGAGTAAATGCATTGAAATGCGCAAGCTTATTTGGACCGACGTATATTTGTGAGCAAACGTTTTCAGTGATGAAACTTAACAAAACAAAAAATCGAAACCGTCTGGCAAATGAAAATCTGGAAGCAATTTTACGTGTGGCGACAAGTAATGTGGAGCCAAACATAAACAAAATTGTTAGGTCAATGCAATGTCATGCATCAAAATAATAAAACATCAAATATTACATTGTAATGATTAGATTACATTGCGATTACATAATTACAAGAAACATTTTTGAATGTTCTTTTATTTTTATCATACTATTTAAAAATAAAAATATTTGTGTTAATAAGTATTCTTCGTAGTGGCCCGTCCTTGGTTTATAATTTTCCCGAGTGGCCCCTGTTCCCTATAAGTCTGTGCATCCGTGATTTACAGCAACTAAATAAACTTGCTATTAAATGAACAAAATCAAAGGAATCTGTAACTTTATCGGTAAACTTTTCGTTTTTCATCTACAGGAAAAATGCTGCGTTTGAAGTAATGCTTTTCCGTATTAGAATTCGTCAAGGTTAATCTACACGTAATAGTTGTTTGCAAAATATCGCAACTCAAATGATCATAAATGGAGTTGAGAAGAAAAATGTGATCCATTACCATTTCTTTAACATACTTGAATCCCAACTTACACCTGCGATTTGTCGATTACAAATCGCAAACGTTTAGAAATTCATCGGCATGTGTGTGTGTGTGTGTGTTTCAGAACGGAAGCTTATTGTATTAGTAACGCAAGGACAAATTTAATTGTATAATTAGTTTATGTATGTACAGATACCCGAATCTGTAATAGGACAATTTTTAAAAAAGGCTTATTTCCATTGAACTTTAAAATTAAGCGAGCAAATAATGAAATCGAACTATTAATCTGGAGTAAAAAATCATATATGAATATAACGTGCCTTCAAAAACTTTCCTCATTATAGTAGGCTGTTTCTTAAGTAATTAAGTAATCAAAGTTTGGTGCACATGCGAAGCTTTAGAAAACTTCAAATTCTGACAGTTATCATTCATACGAGGGTGGATCAATAAATACCCGTGTTGGGAAAGAAGACGCAAGTTTTTCACAAATTTTTTTTTTATTTTTCAACGTAATCACCTTTTAGTACAATACACTTTTCCCAACGTTTCTGCCATTTCTTTAACCCCTCCAAAAAATACGATTTGTCAAACTCTGCAAAATACGCTTCTGTCTCGACGATAACCTCCTCGTTTGAGCTGAATCTTTTTCCCCCGAGCCACGTTTTCATGTTGGGGAACAGAAAGAAGTCGCAGGGAGCCAAGACAGGCGAGTACGGTGGGTGCGGCAGCAATTCGTAGTGCAGTTCATGCAACTTTGCCGCGACAATTCTGGATGAATGTGCTGGTGCATTATCGTGGTGAAACAGCACTTTTTTCTTAGCAAAATGGGGCCGTGTCTCTTTCAATTTTATATCGAATCGGTCCAATAATTCACTGTAGTACTGCCCCGTGACCCATGCCATGACCTTTCCGGCCGATGGGACCGTCTTTGCCTTCTTCGGAGCAGATTCACCCCGCAAAATCCATTGTTTTGACTGTCGCTTGGACTCTGGCGTATAATAATGGATCCAGGTTTCATCAACGGTGACGACTCGACGCAAAAACTCCTGCGAATTTCTCTTAAAGAGGTCCAAACACTGCTTCGACATTGACAACCGTATCCGCTTGTTGTCCACCGTAAGCAATCGCGGCACCCATCGGGCCGACACCTTTCTCACCGATAACTTATCATGTAAAATATTAATTGCCGTTCCGTACGACACGCCTACGGCCTCTTCTACTTCGCGCACTTTCGTTCGGCGATCAGCGAGAATCATGTCGTGGACCTTTTCAACGATTTCCTCGGTAACCACGTCTGCCGGGCGGCCTGGGCGCTCCTCATCAAAAACAGATGTACGACCACGTTTAAATTCGTTGAACCAATGTCTTACGGTTGTCATAGATGGTGAAGGGTCCCCATAGACAGCATCCAACTTCGCTTTTATTTCTTCGCATGTTTTTCCATCCAAAAATAAAAAGCGAATTAAAGATCGATATTGCTCTTTTTCCATTTTATCGAGAAACACGAAACACGTGTGATACAACTGGCTGCCAAATAAAAACTAACCTATGAATCAGTCTGAAATTTATTATGGTGTTGTCTGACAGATGGTAGTACACGACGGTAATGCCAACTTCCCTCAGCAGCGCCACCTGTCTTCAAACACGGGTACTTACTGATCTTCCCTCGTACATTCAAATTATAAGCGCTTATATTTTTAAAATTATTTTATTATAATGTTAGAGTTACAACATAAAATATTTATTATTCAAAGTTACTATAGAACTGGCCAAAAATTAGAAAATTGAAATTGGGTTTATTCCACTAATCAGTGCTTACAGGATTTCCAGCAACATCTTAATCTGTCAGTTACTTACGCACTGTAAAAACATATTTAAGCTTGTGTTATTATATTTGGTGAAATATATGAATATGAGAATTTCGTCTACAGAAAACCTTCATGAATTTGTGGAAATTACACTACATCCACAAAAAGATGGCGTGTGGCTAGCAGCTTTAAGAAGACGAATTATTGGGCCTATATTTTTTAATCAAACCATAACTGATAAAAGATATCAAAATGAATTATTAGAGCCGTTTATTAATAAACTTCACGGCGATGAATTTACGGAAAGATATTTCCAGTAAGATCATGCACCAGCGCACAAACCTCGAGAAACAATAGCTTTTTGCAAGAATTTTTCGATACAAGAATTATTAATTTTCCTCCAAGATTTGACAATTTTAGACTATTTTATTTTTCCATATTTAAAGAATACCATTTTCAAAAACAGACATCACACAAACAAAAAATCGAAACTATCTGGCAAATGAAAATCTGGAAGCAATTTTACGTGTGGCGACAAGTAATGTGGAGCCAAACATAAACAAAATTATTAGGTCAATGCAATGTCATGCATCAAAATAATAAAACATGAAATATTACATTGTAATGATTAGATTACATTACGATTACATAATTACAACAAACATTTTTTAGTTTTCTTTAATTTTTATCGTTTGTAGTAATTCATACTATTTAAAAATAATAATATATGTGTTAATAAGTATTCTTGATAGTGGCCCGTGCTTGGCTTATAATTTTCCCGAGTGGCCCCTGTTCCCTATAAGTCTGTGCATCCCTGGTTTAGATATTCAGAAATGACATTTTATGGAAAAAAGTTGTTGCGATAATTATTTTGCGGGGTGTATTATAAAATATATATCTCAAATTTATTAATTTAGTATTAACATATGGGGCGAAAGTCCCGCTACCATTTTCATTGCGCGCCATCTTGGTTATGTGACGTTTAGTTCAGGTTAGCTTTAACCATTGTGTTGTGTAGACGTCCAAATTTTATTATGGATAAATATACGCCACAAGAACGAGCAGAAATAGTGACAATATTTATTGAACACAATCGTTCCATTATTGCCACTCAGCGGAAATTGCGTCAAAAATATCCTAATCGTCCAGTGCCTCACAAAACCACAATTTATCGTTTACATGCGAATTTTCGACAGTACGGTACGACAGCAGACAGGCCTCGTTCTGGAAGGTAACGGACGTCTCGTAACGCTGAAAATGTGACTCTGGTGTGCGATAGTGTTGCAGAGTCTCCAGAAACATCAATTCGGAACATCAATTCAAACTGATTTGAAAATGTTCCCGTACAAAATTCAATTAGTCCATAAATTGCTACCGAGAGATCATGATCAACGAGTTGAGTACAGTAATGCAATCCTAAGGCTGTCTGATGAAATTGAAGATTTTTCTTCTAAATTGATAATGAGCGATGAAGCCCATTTTCTTCGTAGTGGCCACGTCAATAAACAGAACAGTCGGTTTTGGGGGACACAGAATCCTCAATTAATTCATGAAACGTCATTGCATCCACAAAAAACAACTGTATGGTGTGGTATTCATGCTGGAAACATCATTGGTCCCTATTTTTTTGAAACTGACGAAGGTGTTGGAGTTACTGTTACTGCTGAACGGTACCAAGACATGATTCGAAATTTTCTTGTGCCTGAAATGGAAGAGCAAGGACTAGAGGAAATGTGGTTTCAGCAGGATGGAGCCACAGCACACACAGCTCGTTCAACAATTCAATTATTGAATGACGTTTTTCCACGAAGACTAATTTCGCGAAATGGCGATTTAGCATGGCCAGCCAGATCTCCGGATTTAGCTGCACCTGACTTTTTCTTATGGGGTTTTTTAAAATCAAAAGTTTATGTGAATAAGCCCCAAACGATTCAACATCTTAAAGAGAATATTCGTCAAGAAATTGAAGAAATTCAGCCTGAGATGTTGCAGGATGTCATGAAAAATGCCTTAAAAAGAGCCGAAAGTTGCATAGCGAATCGCGGTCACCATTTAGCAGATATAATTTTCCAATCATAGCGAAAAAAAATGTAAAGAGCAAATAAACTTTTTATGAAAACCAAACTTACTTATCTTTTCTTTCAACAAAGTTATAGGCAATCAAAATGGTAGCGGGACTTTTTCCCCACCTTGTACATAAATACTTAATTTTAAATTCTTTTTAAAAATTATATTTCCTGTTTTACTAATAATATAGCTCTCGCGTATATATTTATATTCGAGTATATATTTTTCTTTTAATTTAAATTTCTGTATTACAATATCTATTGCATACATCGGGGAAAATGCAACATCTTTCTTTATCTGCCCATAAAACTCATTCCATTCACTTAGAATGTAGTCATTCGCCTTCTCGTATTTTCCCATGGAAAACACTTGTGTAATAATGCAACAACAGCAGCTGACGCTCGAAAAAAATCATTAATCATAGTAATCCTACCGGGCATGCCGAGTGAGAAAGAGACGGGGGATTTTAGAATTTAATACTAGACCTTCCAAGAGGACGACAACGAAAGAACGGGCACGTCGGCTTTCGTACAAAAAAAAAATTTTACCTGCATTCTCTGTTTATATACCGTCCGTTTATTGCTGTCATTATTGTATTATTTTTTGGGCCCGCCGTTTTTGTGGACATCTTCGAGGGGATGTTATAATGGTAAATTATTTTTTATTGTTTATTTCAATAGAAAAGGCGACGTGCTGTGCTTAAAGTGGGTACCAGGATCAAAACGTATCTAAGACATTAACAGATTCTTTATTAAATTATTTTTTTGTGGTTTAAAAGTTGTTTTTTTTTAAAGAATTTTTTATAATTTTGTTAGGGAGATAAGGGGACCTTTAGATTGTTTAAATTAAAGGAAAATAATACCAATTATAGGGGGGCACCTCGATTTTCTTGTGTTTTGTATTTTAATTTTTATTTATTAGAAGAAATAGAGAATTAATTCGAAATATATGACAAAATAATTTGAAAAATATTTGAGTGGGTAAAATCTCACCATATTTTGTATAAGACAAAAATGTTTTTTTCAATAAAAAAATATGATTAAAAATCGGTTGTCGATAATACAATGTAAGTTCATATTTGTATGAAAATGTCTTTCCTAACATGCAAAGACGTCTGGGATCTTCCTGTTGAATCATCAGTACATACTGTTGGAAAAATATTTTAACCATAAATAACACCCTTACTATATCACAAAAGTCACTAAGATACCGCGTAGAAGAATATTTAGCGCGCCCATTGACATTTTTAATAATATTTTTGTATAAAGGGTCCGGCAACGAAGCGGGGGCGAAAGATTACACATGTATTTGAAAGTTAGTGAAATATTTAGTCATCGGATATCCTTCCGTACCATCAAGCTCACGTTTTAAAAATATTTTGTTTTATACAGGCTGTTCCAGATGGAAATGCCAGACTAAAGTTGCATTTTTTTAAATGGAACACCCTGTATTTTAATAGATAAAATGATCCGCGCTTGAAAGCTGGTTACATCGATATCATGTTGTATCGGTCTAAAGTTGATAGTTTCTGTGTAAATAATTATTTTATTTGATAAATTGATACATTTCAGTTATTCTACATAAGGAAAATCTAAAGATCCGAAACCAATAGAATAGAATATTTTCTACTAGTATGCACTTTCGTTGCTGCGTGAAATAAATTCTGCAACTGCTCGCGTTATACAGGGTGTTCACAATTCCGCAAAATCGAAGAAATCTCGTATTTTTTAAATGGAACAGCCTGTATATTTTTAGCTCATTGAAAAGCCCTTTTACTACGCTTTCTATTGATACCTCATTTAATGCGCCTAGGATGGATCATTTGCTAAATTATTTCTTTTTAGAGTTGAATTAATGAAAAATGCTTGTATTTTTAGTAGCTAATTTACGCTTTTAAATCTTCTGTAAGATCGGATATTCAACAAATTATACATAAATGGTCTATAACAAGAAGAAACCCCATTAAGTACGAGAAGCAGTTGATTTTCACTCTGTGTACACATTATCCCTATTCAACAAAAAAAAATTATATGTCTTCTACTGTCTCGTGTTTTAATTTTTACTTTCGTTAATTTTAATTTTTTTGCGAAAAGTAGAGAATTAATTTAGAATAATAATTATTTAAAAAACATGACAAATCAATGCAAAAAAATATTTATATGTTGTCCTGTTTTGTTTTAAATTTTAATTTTAATTTTTTCCCCGAAAGTAGGGAACTATGAACGGGTGCAAGAAACCGGTATTTAAATATTTTCCTGTTTTAATTTCAACTTCTTTTTTTCAAAAAATGGACAATATTTGTAAGTAATAATCTATTTTCTCAAATTTTATTTATTATTTTTTTATACAAAATTAACTAGAAGTAATGAGAATGAGTATTAAAAACACTAGGAGGACTGTATATTTTTGTGTTTTATGCTTTAATTTAAATTTTTTCTTTGCAAAAAAAATATGGGGAAATATTAATTAAAAAAGAATTATATATTTTCCTATTTTATTATTTAAAAATAAATTACTAAAATAATAATTATTTTTTTGCATCGACTCTAGTTTTTTATGACAATTTCTTCTAATCATCTTTCTAATTTCTTATTTTATTATTTTATTTAATTAACGTAAACACATTTAAAACAATGATTTCCGATAATAATAAAAGAAAACAAATTTATTGCCAATTCAATGGGAGAATTTCATTATATTGAAAGGAAGGGCCGCTATCAAAATTCAATCTCATTCTCCAATACAATCAAAGTATTTGATTCCATAAAGACAAATAAATAAGTGTTTTCAGCTATATAATTTCAATTCCGACGGTTCCCTTTCATAATCTTTGCCATCCCTCCCTTGTACGATGTCGATCGGTGATTAGTATTGGTAGGAACCGTGACTTGTACATATTTGCTACCCTATAGAATGATAAATATTCTCTGGTAACGCTAAAAATACATATTTACTGAATACCCTAGTTTATAAATTTAAGTTTGTACACTGGAGCTTAAATTTGAATATGTATATGACATTGACTAAATATGTTTTAGTGATTTCAAACATGAATTAGATTTTTCCTATCACATCCAGATGGAACACAATTACGAAATAAAAAGGGCTTGATTTTTGCAAACGTATATAACAATATTGTATTTAATAATGACAAATTGACACTTTTACAATTTATTATTTTCATACTTTTAGTTACCTTAAGGTGAGATCCTTTTTTGGTAGAAAAAGTTGTAGTTAGAATTTAACAACCTAGAATACTGACATAAAATTGAGCTATTGTCTAAATGTAAATGTCAGGTATATCATTAAAGGCCGGATTATATGCAAAAAAAAAACTGAAAATATGCGCATAAATATGCAGATGTTTTAGCCAAAATATGCACTTCCTTATGAAAAATATGCAGGTAAAAAAATACGAGGAATGCTAGAAAAGGGAATACTGTAGAAAAAAATATACTATTATGTTTACTACATGTTTAGTTAGAACATTTTACAACATAATTAACTATGAAAACAATTTACAATCACATATTTCTCAAAGTTTTCGACAGAAAAATTGTGACGCTTGTCTGAAAACATGTATGTATGTATGTATTGAAGAGATTCGTTCTACGTCGACGCTTGTTATAGGAGCATATTTCAAATTAGAAATATCATCTATTGTCAACTCAATATTTTCTACTGAATCACCACACAAGATTTTAGCAATGTCCATTAGCTTTCTAAAACCCTCATTTTTTCCTGTTACACTTAAAAATTTTTCATACACGGACTGTCCCACTCCTCCTTTAGCATCAAAACATAATTTTTCAAATTTGTTTATTATTTCAACGCTTTCGATTAGCGACATAAATTGTTTTTCCAACTGCAATATAGAAGTGGAAATAAAACTGTAATTGGCTTTAATAAACGCCAACTGTTGAGGTATTACTTTACTCGAATACACCTTTTAGGCGTCTATCACAGATTATGCATCCCTATCAAGATCCATAATAATTGTCTTTATTCCTTCATAATGATTTGCATGAAAAATAGCAGCCTCCAACCACGTTCCCCATCGTGTGATTACTGGTTGAGGAGGAAGCGGAACACCGGGTAGATGTTGTTTGTAAAACTGAACTTGTAATGGGGCCCTTAAAAATACTTTCTTAACACTACTAATTAAAGTATTTACTAAGGGAAAATGGTTTCTGACTTCTTCTGCAACACGATTTAATCCGTGCGCTAAGAAAGTTGTGTGAATTAAATTTGGGTAAAAGATTTTCAAGTTGAAAGTTGAAAGCATCCGTCAAAAACAATAGAATTTTCTCTGTTGGAATCGATTCCGGTAAAAAGAAAGTTGCCAGTTCTTCCTGTATAAACCTTGTTATTGTCAAATTATTTCCCTTTTCCAACTGTTTGGATGAAATTAAATAAGATTTTGCTAGAACCGATACGTTAAGGATACCAATCATTGAATGAACTATGTATCGGCCCACACTATCAGTAGTTTCATCTACGCATATATAAAGATAATTGTTTGCAACAACCTTCTTAATGCTATTCAATGTTTCTACATAGATACAGCGTATATATTTTTTTCTTAACGTGCTCTCGTCGGGAATGTTATATTTGCTGATGTACTTTTGCAAAAATAACTCAACATTTAAATTGTTTAATTTATGTAGTGGAATATCTGCCGACACAAACATTTGACACAAATAAATGTAGGTGTAGGTTTCCGCGGTCGTTCTCTAGATGTAGATCTTGGTTTCCGGGTTGGAACCGCGTCGAGTTAGGCGTAATTGCCAACGTTTCGTCCACTGTTTCAAGGGACATCTTCAGGGCTGTACGTAGATGTTCGTCGTTTCGCAGTAGCTTGAAGAAGATTTGACATAAATCTTCATTAAATTGTTCTTGTTCCGTTTTTTTGGAAGTTGATGGCAAACATTGCGGTAATGTTTGCTGACTCTTCTTCGCCAGTTTCATCTTTGTTAGTTTTGCAGCAGGAGATGGAGTTTTCATATGTTGGTCGACTTGGAACTTTCTCTCACTTGTAATCTGCCAAAAAAAAATATCACATCATCGGTTGTTTTCTTATAAAATAAATGTTAGTAAAAGATAAAGGAATAATTAAAAACTTAATTAATTAATTATTAATAAGACGAAATAAACTTAATATTTTACTCACAATCTTGCAGCATGCTACGCAAAACACTTTTTGTCCATCCATACGCAATTCTGAATAAGGTGCAATCCATCCAGGCACAGTTGCTATTTTCGGCATTTTTGATATTATATATCACAACTCACAAGTTTACACTTCGAAAAGCCAACGTAAAATGACATTTAAAATAAAATTACTTCCGAATTTGGGAATAAATTTCTCCGAATAGCAAAAAAATACATATACTCCTAATTTTCTGGTAAAATATATTGTTATATATTTGTATTTATTTAGAAGTTTTAAGGTATTAGCTTTTCCTGGAATTTTGTCTCGGCTTGGATATGGGTATGGGCATATAAGAGCATTAATAAATTCTTGGAGACGCTTATCGGAAAAGTAACGCGAAGAGGCTTAATAAAATGCTATTTTTAATTTAAAGAAGGCTGTTTAATTTTTGTTTGTTTGTTACATCCACGACATATTGTTAGTATTGCCTATAATAAATTTGATTTAGTAAATAAATAAACTCCGATACTTAAAATATGCAAAAATACAGAATTATACAAAATATGTAAATAATATACAATAATATACAAATTTATGCAAAGTGCATATAATCTGGCCTTTATATATCATTCATGCTAACTAGAACACATATGATTGGTAAAAACTACAAATAATAGTAAATATCTCAAGAATTAAGAAAAATAGAGACATAATTGTATACACAATTACCACTTTAAAGTCTCACGAGGATTACACCTATGTACAAATATACAGGGTATTTCATTTAAAAAAAAAACAAATTGAATACAGTTTCCATGATAACACGAGCAACATGTAGATTAGAAATATGTTCTTACAATAGCTTGCTTAAAAACAAAAAACTTTTGTTTGAAAATTTTTTTGAAAATTTCTACTGTTTCAAAAATATTTAAGTGTTCCGAAGTAATTGAATAGCCCTGTATAAACATTGTCGCCTTCGGATACAATGGAGCATTCTGAATCCGATATTTGTATTGTATATTTATTAGTAGAGCTGAGGATGTTTGCGGTATAACCATGGTTATATCATGTAACCATAGTAATTTACTATGGTTACATGATATAACCATGGTTATACCGCAAACATCCTCAGCTCTATTTATTAGTTCAAACAAGAAAAACATTTTCGTAATTCATATTTCTGTAGGTTTGTAAATCAATCTAACACACATCTGAATTTTTAGTTATTTACTTGAATGTATAAAAAGCTGATTTTGTAGGAGGTATTTACCTTAGTGTACCTTAGCGACAGCTGTTACGGATGTAAACATACTCTGTGTCTAACTTCAATAGAGGTACATATTTACATTCTGAATATTTTGAATTCATGGGCGGCACATATTAGAATTTTCAAGGGGTTTATAATTTTGTGATTCCCGTCGTAATTGACTCACAATATTTTGGAAAGATATTCTACATATTTAAATCTTTCCATTTTTCAGTGATCTCTTTATTTTAAGGACACTTTGTATATCAATACCCCATCGTAAATACTTGGTCCTACACCGTTCTTATACGAAAATCTCACATATTGTCTAGAAATCTTCAGTTTATTTAAATTCCCTTTAACACCGATACATCAACTGCTTTTTTTCAATACAGCAATAATTACTTTAAAAGATAATTTATTATAGCGTTGATTATCCATACAATAGTCCTACTCATAACACAAGTAACTTTAAAATTCCGTAAACACACAGATAAAGTGTATCATTGGAAGTTCAAAGATAAAGGTTTCCAGTTTCAACGATTTCACTTCTTATCTTTCCGAACCTATACATATATTTACATTCTTCTATCATTGTACCTTATCTTCAGATGGGATCCTATTGCCTGAATTTAACCTTAGTCACGTCGTGATATTACCGAGCATTGTGTGGCGAACGCTACTAGGTCTTGACTAAAAATAAACCCATCCATCATTCGTGATAAGCCCCGAATGAATAGAAGAAATAGAAGACCACTAGTTTTAAGTATCTATGTATTAACTTATTAACATTTTACATGCACATGTGCATGAAACGGCCGGCGGTTTTGAATTACATTCATTCCATGTTGAGAAATTGTTGTTGGTGATGGTGACGATAATGGCCGATGATCTAATAAGAAATTACTGAATCTCCACAGCTAATAAACGAACGCACAAGGAGTTTAGTGTGCGTTCGTAGTTTAAGAGATTGGATTAGATTTTCACAGTGTATTATTGTTGAAATTGACAGAGCGGTATTTTGTAATTATCGTTGCAATATTCTTAATGATGCATACAAATATGCGTTGAAATAAACGGTCAATATGCGTGCAGTTATATCAAGATATCCCGTTATGTTCCATACATGATGGTTATCTTCATATGGAAAAATACGTGCGGTTAATTCATTTCTGAATAATTGAAACATACATGAGTAGGTAAACCCCACCAGTTTTGTATAATACAAAGGTATTTTTAATAATATAAAATATTATTAAAAATCTGGTGTGAAGAACACAAATGCAGGTTCACTATTAATATTTTCTGTGAACGTGTCCGAATATATCCTATTCCCAGAGACGTAGATACGTATTTCACTTTTCTACAAGCTCATCGGTACGCCCCTGCTGGAGAAAGGATATTTCCAGACACATTCACAGAAAAGAACCACCTCGCCCTATCACCGTAATTATCCAGACCGAGCGCAGAAGTAAATTCGGCGCTACCTGTTGTCAGACAGCCGAAGTACCTCGCATACCGTCCACATAATTAATGTGAAGTAACGACGCCCTTCCAAAGGTTAGCACAGCCAACTCTCTTCGGCTGTCTGACAACAGGTAGCGCCGAATTTACTTCTGCGCTCGGTCTGGATAATTACGGTGATAGGGCGAGGTGATTCTTTTCTGTGAATGTGTCTGGAAATATCCTTTCTCCAGCAGGGGCGTACCGATGAGCTTGTAGAAAAGCGAAATACGTATCTACGTCTCTGGGGATAGGATATATTCGGACACGTTCACAGAAAATATTAATAGTGAACCTGCATTTGTGTTCTTCACACCAGATTTTTAATAATATTTTAAATTATTAAAAATACCTTTGTATTAATTCATTTCTCTTGAGTATAATAATTAGAGAACGGACACGCTTACCACATGACGCAAAGCCCAGTGCAGTACTGGCGAAAGGCTGTATTTCTAAAATATTTAATTTTATTTATATAATTGGAAAACGAACGGGTGGTGATCTATAAAATTACGAAATACATATGTATTTGTTGAAAAGATGTATTTTTAAAGTTTTTAATTTTATTTCTATAATTGGAACATTTTTATTTGTTCATTTTGTCGTTCAAGTTGAGTAAAGGAGTATTAATATTGACTAGCAATAGTTTCTCAAGGTTTTCTTCTGTCAATTTTGTTCTCTTTGAATTAAGTACATCCTTATAAATAGAAAACGTCCTTTCTACATCGCAACTGGTTATAGGTACATACTGGAAATATTCTTTTATTTCTTCATATTTAGCCGTTAGATTTTGTGGAATTGTCTCCATACATAATTGCTGCAATGTAATTAAATCTGGATTTCTATTAAGAATTGCTTCAAACTTTTGCCGAAGGCCACATCCGAAGTCACTTGGAATACTTTTCAAATTATTAACAGCCACATCTAATGTGGTTAATCCGTCATTTAATTTGAGATTTCGATTTTCAAAATAAGTGTACAACTGATTTTTTAAATTTGGGATATGTGTGAGCTCTTTGCACTTACGAAATGTTTTAGACTATCGAAATTCCCAGCATAATAACTAGTAGCTTCCAGCCATGTTCCCCATCTAGTTATTACTGGAGTGGGAGGCAGTGACAGAGATGGAAATTTTTCCCTGAAAAGATCTACTCTCAATGGTGCTTTTCTGAAAACTTTTTTAAAAGCTGATACAAGTCTATCAACTTCCGGAAAAGTGTCTCTGATATATTCACAGATTCTGTGGAGAGCATGTGCTACACAAGTAATATGCAGCATATTAGGATATGTTTTCTTCAATAGTCTGCCTGTTTTTAACATATACGCAGCACTATCACTGACAAATAAAAGTATTTTTTCTTTGTACGTGGCGTCCGAATCAAGCATTTTTTGCATATTGTCCTTAATGGTTTCAGCAACTGTTTCCGCATCAACTCTATTTATAAATAACACTTGTTGCTATTACATATGAGTTATAGGGAATAGTTGGATGTAGTACACCAGCTACAACATTTACCACACAGCGTCCTAACATATCCACCGTTTCGTCGACCCTTATCCATATGTATTGATTTAAAAGATGGCTTCTAATGCGTTCTACTGTTCTCGTATAGCACCTAGAAACATAATATTTGCGTAAAGTTGATTCATCAGGAACATTTCGACCAGTATATTTTTGAAGAAATATTTTTAAAGTGGGATTGCTAAGTTTATTTAATGGAATATTAGCCGCCATAAAAGTTTTACAGAGTTCAGATGCGTTTGCGATCCTAAGTGACGAATTTTTGACGATATTTTGCGGATTTTGTAATAAATTTCGGAATCACTGACAATGGACATACAATCAGTATGACCGTCAATCAAACTCGCCATTGTTTTACAATGCCGTTCTCGACATTCTTCCATATCATGTCTGAAAAAGTAACTTAAACAATGCTCTAGATCTAAATAAATGAAAACTAAAAATGTGTGCGTAAGTTATTGAAACTGAACGAAATTCAATGCACACTTACGTCGAAATAATTGGTAGAAATAGATTCAATCAAACGATATTAAACAGGATCTATAACAAAAATTACGATGTAATTAACAGTTAAAACTATGAAAACAAGAAACTTACTCACAGCACTTTATTTATCTTACGAAATATAAACTAATAAATAAAATACATTATAAAAACCCCGCTTCTATCTACGCTCATGAAAACACTTTAAAATACACTATATTCTCCGAATACAATAGCTGGGTTGTCCATTGTTATCGCTGCGAGACCAGGTGGCCGAGTAAGTCAAACAAATACTTAATTGAATTACGCCGGGATGTACTGAGCGACGTTATACACAATTCCAATTGCCGATTGCGTTTTATGGAAATTGCATCCGTTCTCTAATAATTACTGATTGTTCTGTGAATAAAGTTTAAATTGGTACTTTTACAAATAAACAAACAGTAAAACACAAATTTGAATGAATGGAATGTGAAATTTGACGTATTGCTTTGAAATTTAAATTATTTAATTGATAGATCAGCTATTTTGCTGGTGGTGCTGGGTAACGTGAGCGCATGATAAAGATTCTTATGTTCGACTTTGAGAACGAACAGACGGTATATCAAAATAAAGCTCGTGTAGCATAGATTAAAAATATGTCTAGTTTGTAAAATGTACCACAAGCGAGGAAATGAGAATTTTGAAAATCTTTTCTGACTTGATTAAAATATCTAAAATCGCCGCAAGAGGCACAACTATGTCCTCATTTCTCTATCGGATGTCATTTAATAAAGTTAAATATACAGTGTTAGTCCATAGTTACGGTTTGTTGAAAATAGGTCTACATTTTTATCAACTTTGGTGTTCGCTGGAGAGAAAAGTCTTGAGTTTTCTTGAAGTTTAAATAACAGGATCGTTTTAGCAGGCAAAAGTACATAAAAATGCCAAATTTAAACAAAATTGGAGACACAAAGAAAATTAACAATTTTTGAAGGGCCCCTTGGTTTTTGGAGGGTTTGGGAAACATGTCACATATCGGTGTTAAATTTTTTATAAATTAATTCGAAGACGTAGAAAATTAATTCGACAATCATTTTTACGGGAAATATGCGTGTTGGCCGCTACGAATTTTTATAATATGTCGAAATGCAGGGTTTAGGACGAGGTCATTTCTGGGTCATTTAGGCAGTGTATCTAACTGAAAAAAATATGAAGCATTAAGTCGAATATATTGGAAAGAAAAGGGCGTATATAATATTTGAAAATGAAGGATTATAATTTTATAGTTAATATACCGGGTGCGGCAATAGTGTGTCGGCGGAGCTTAGCATGAAAACTAATAAAGTTGTAACAATGAAATTTTACGTACACATGTAGTATGCTACAGTGCATTTTCTAATTTTATTTATATATTTACAGGGTGTTCCAAATTTCCGCAACCACTTTCAATTTTTTTTTTTTTAATAGATTGCTATACTTTCTTGTTATTATGATGATAGCCACCCAAATTATCTTTGCAATGATATATGACAATGTGCACTTACAACTGTTAGTTTTGGTTTTATTGCAAATTTTGTTAAAATCTTGACAGTTGCAGCGTCTAACATTTTAAGTCTTAGCCTGAAAATGGGTGCAGTGCGTCACGTAACTTTTTTGTTACCAATTTATGGACTAACACGTTATATGTTTTGAGGGTGAACAACGTGACAACATATACAGAGTGTTAAATATGTCGTGCCAAAGTTATCGAAGTTTAAAGGCTATTTTCTCTTTTTTTTTAAATTGAACCTATAATTTTTTTATTAGTCAGCAAATTCCTTGTAAAATTGCCGTTAAAATGATACCAATAACATAGTACTTATTTCCAGTATTTTCGAAGTTATAACCCTTTAATGGGATATACCTATGTTTATATTATTCAATATGCGGTGCATCTAATAGTTGGTTGGCCATGAAATGATATCAAACAAAGTAACTTTTACAAACACCTGTTTCTTAATTCTTTATTATTAGTTTTAGAATTACATTTTGTAATTTTTCAATAATAAAACAAAATTAATTTAAAATGTGTTCAAATACATTTCCATTCTGCTCTACACATGCTCTTAATCGCCTCTGCATCGACAGACTTACATTTTGAGCCATGTTGTTTTCACTTAATTGAAGAAAATCGTTTCTGATTCGTTGCTGCATGTTCTCTGCCGTTGTAGGAGGTGTTTCGTAAACTATATTTTTTACAGTAGGCCACAGAAAAAAATCACAAGGGGTTAGATCTGGTGACCGCGGTGGCCAGCTTATAAAGCTTCCTCTCCCAATCCACCTATTGGTGAATACCCTATCTAAATGTGTTCTTGCAGCAGCACCGTAATGTGCAGGTGCACCATCATGTTGGTACCACAATCTCCTTATGACGTTATCTGGTAGGTCTTCTAACAGCAATGGTAAATTATTTTGTAGGAAATTTGTGTAGATTTCACAATTTAAAGTATTATTAAAAAAGAATGGACCTACAATAGTGTTTCCTATGATGCCTCCCCAGGTGTTAACACTCCATTTTTGTTGGTATAAAATGGGTTGCACAAAATGAGGGTTTCTAGTGTCATAATAATGAGAATTTTTTCTGTTTGTTATTCCACAATTAGCAAATGTTGCTTCATCCGTGAAAAGCACATGATCTAGAAAATTTAGATCTTGTCGTAATTGGAAAAGTAGCCATTCACAGTAAACAAGTCTCCTTTCAAAATCCGTTTGTAATAAGCCTTGATGATTTTGAATTTTGTAAGGATGAAATTTATGTTTTTTTAAAATCCTTCTTACAGCAGTGACTTCTATCCCGTGTTCTTTCGAAATTATCCTTGTAGATACGCGCGGATTTTCCACAACGGACTGGACGACTGTCACTTCATTATCTTCTGTAACCATAGACTTAGTTCTTTCATGTTTGACATAATTCACTGAACCCGTCCGAAGAAACCTTGTCAACAAATTTTCAAAAGTCTTAATATCTGGTGCTCTTCGGTGAGGATACTCCATAGCATATGTTCTTGATGCTAAAAATGGATTTCTATTGCTAGCGCCAAGAACAAATACCATGTCTATTAGCTCCTCTTTCGAAAAATTCATTCTAAAGAAACACAACTATAAACTATTACGGTATGGAAATAAAAAATAATGACAACAAAACGATATAACTGACAACAAGATAACAACTAATAACGAACAATCGGAAATTGATAATTAACTAGCCGAACTTAAATTATAACAATTAAACGCGATTACAGTAAAGAGAAACTATTGAAAAACACTTTATATGGAAATTTTAAGTAGATATTTGGCGTTTGGTTACATAGCAATTTTTGCTTAATATCATTTCATGGCCAACCACCCAACTATTAGATGCAGCACCGCATATTGAATATTATAAACATAGGTATATCCCATTAAAGGGTTATAACTTCGAAAATACTAGAAATAAGTAATATGTTATTGATACCATTTTAACGGCAATTTTACAAGGAATTTGCTGACTAATAAAAACAATTAGAGGTTCAATTTAAAAAAAAAGAGAAAATAGCCTTTAAACTTCGATAACTTTGGCACGACATATTTAACACTCTGTATATGTTGTCACGTTGTGCACCCTCAAAACATATAACGTGTTAGTCCATAAATTGGTAACAAAAAAGTTACGTGAGGCACTGCACCCATTTTCAGGCTAAGACTTAAAATGTTAGACGCTGCAACTGTCAAGATTTTAACAAAATTTGCAATAAAACCAAAACTAACAGTTGTAAGTGCACATTGTCATATATCATTGCAAAGATAATTTGGGTGGCTATCATCATAATAACAAGAAAGTATAGCAATCTATTTAAAAAAAAAAATTGAAAGTGGTTGCGGAAATTTGGAACACCCTGTAAATATATAAATAAAATTAGAAAATGCACTGTAGCATACTACATGTGTACGTAAAATTTCATTGTTACAACTGTATTAGTTTTCATGCTAAGCTCCGCCGACACACTATTGCCGCACCCGGTATAGTTAGTTTATAGTTTTTATAATCATAACATTATTGACAGGACAGTGACAGATGAATTAGGACAAGAACTTCGATTAATTTTATACAGGTTTTTAATAATATGGTATATGTAATAATGATTTAGTTTAAAACAGTTTATTTGATCAATTAGTAAAGATAGAGATAGAGATTAGTGAATTTAATAATTATTTATGCACCAAGAGCGTTATGGGTATTATATTGCCCGAAGTCGACGTTAATTCAGCCCGAGGGATGAATGTCAACCGAGGGTATTAAAATTCCCATAACGCCAGTGGTTCATACAAGATTTTATTTTTCATGAAAAATTAATTGCTTAAGCGGAAAATTCAAATTACATTGGGAAAGTTGCGAGATTTCTGTCAACTGTCATATCGTTACGCATCATTACGAATCTAACATGGCTCCTTGAATCAACGATTTAACCTTAATTTTATTTTAAATGACAGTTGCTGACTGAAGTTTTCAAGTTGTCAATATTTAGATACTCTTAATTTGAATAAAGAATGCTAAAGTTTTGCTTCTTTCTTTAGACTTTCTTAAAAATTCAAATTGTTAGTCCTGTAAAATGTATATCCTTTCTTCTCGGGCCCTATTTATACTCACACAACATTAAAAACTGTAAATAAATTAGCGGGCAATATGAGCCACATCACCCTGTTATAACGCCCAAGGGCGATATGTCCGTGTTTATGGTAACCGTATCCAAGGTGAAATAAACAAATACTACTTAAGTGAAAAATAAAAGAAGTTTAAATTTTACTTTAGAAATTCAATTTAACAACGATCCTGAGATAATTTAGTTTCAAAAGTCATCTTAAAATAAATTTGTTATGAAATTTACAATTACAGTTGATGGCGTATTTAACGTGTAACTACAACTGTAGCAATATACAGGCTGATCCAAATTAAGTGTTCACCATTGCTATCTTGAAATTTGTATTGTTTTTTGGGCTAATTAAGATAGTGAAAACAGAAAAACAATTGAACGTGTAGGTTCCCAGTTATTTTTAAAAATGTATATTTTTCTAATGGAACACCCAGTATAATATTATAGCAATCGATGCAAAATCAATTGTTTAACAAAAGTGTTTATATGACTTTTTTTCATAAAAGTTGAAAATAACTGAGGTAATTCAAATACAAATTGTCTATCATTTATTAAAGGTGTGGAGCTAAATATCTAAGAAGCTATGGAGATTAATAAAAATGACGAAATTTCAACTGCCAGATTACGAATAGAAACGTAAGGCTACGTAGGCTAACAATTGCTTGAGGATTCCTATGTTTTACATTATTAAGAAAGGATCCAGTTCTCATTTTTGACTCCACTATTAACGTTAAAATTACGTTCAAATGACTTACAACGTGGTGTAACATGAACTTCTCAAATATGTGAACATAGTCGTCCATAATTAGTTCAGGTTATCGAGAATGCACTGTACTTTGATCAGATGTTAAAGTTATTTAATTTAGCTAATAACAAGTGATGGGAAACTTTGTCGAAAGCACATAACATGTTTTGTTTCATTTGCTTTGTTCCAAGGAATTCGTCTTGTTCCGATTTCAGCGGCAGACACTGTATGGACATACAAATTTAGGTTAAATTTTAATGATCACCATAAAATATTTATCTTTTTAAATTATAACTAAATATTGTTGATAAATTGCTACTTTATTAACATTTCAATAATGATTTGTTAAGCGAATTTCAATGTGACATACTTCTATTTAAGATATTTTCTATGTAACAGCAATTATATCTTCTTAAAATAGACTTGTGTGTTGATAAACAAACACGAAACAAAGAAATGTTAAAATTGTCCCAAACACAAAATAAGTCTTCCACTAAATTTAATTTCTAGAAGTTTTTTTCTGTATTTCTACCGTTTTCAGTCCGCCGACTGTAAAAAAATTACTTTAACGTTTGTTTTTCTCGGGAATATCACAGTTACCGGCCCTTCGATGACTTTGCCATGCCGGCACGCAGATATGCATATTCCGTGACCCTAAACTGCCGAAGAAAATGCTTAATCTTTTTTTTGGGGGCCAATAAAACACGTTAAGGTAGAAACGTACGACTCACGACACGCTCAGAGTCGCTAGAAAGGTGGGGATTACAAAACTCGTTGAACAGAGCTGGACTTAGCGTATTGATTTCTATTATTTTATTTATGCCGAACGTGTTCAAGTAACAACTGTGAATATAGATAGTAGGGATGCCAGATAATCAAAGAAGATTCTAGTTTAGAATGAACAAATACAGATAATAAAATGTTAAGCCTATCAGGTTGATTCATAAATTTGTAGCGTTCATGGTGTCTCGGATAAGATTAATTTGAGTGAAGTTGTTCGGATTATAATGTACATTTTATTTCGTTATTTATATTTTCTACACTTAGTTTATCTTTATTTGCCCTTGCGACAATAAATAAATTATAAATAACGTTCAGAATTAGAAATATATTTAATACTTTGGAAAACAGAAAAAAATATTAATTTCATTTGTAAAGAATTTACAAAAAAGGTTTTAAATATATCTATACGTTAATATGCACGTTAATATGCTTTTGTTTCATTATGAAACAGACATGTAAAAAATTTACATATCTGTAACTGTATACTTGGACAAAACCTCGTATTTCCAGCATTACTTCTGCTTAAGACATATTGCAATGGAATGTGATGTAGGTAGCTTATTTAATTTTTATTCACTATGCACAGTAGCTTTGCCGGTCCAGCTCAATCGGGTCGCCTTCTAGAAACTCTTTGATCTGCAGGTCTACCCTCGGAGGGTACGTCGCACCAAAAATTAAAACAATAGGTGTGAGGAACAGAAACAAACTTTTCCCCCCAAATTAATTAATGAAAAAAAAAAAAAAAAAAATTAGACTTTATCAAATATAAAGCCGCACTGAAACAATTTAAAAAAGTATATAACCCCTTACCACAATTATTAGTCGTATCCTAAATACGTATTTCGACAACTAAGTTGTCATCATCAGTAGGTAAAAACTACTAATTAAAAGTCACACATGGGGCACAGTAAAGTAAAATAAACGCTTCCGCACAACTACTATACACTGCAACCCTGTAAAGACTAAATTTACCATGCCAATCTCAAACTACGAGACAAAACACTTGCCTCTTAGAAAAGGTTTTAAACATGTGTTAAATTATCGAACAAAGGAACGGCAGAAATTCTTCTCTGCACTTAACTTAATTAACAGTTAAAACTATGAAAACAAGAAACTTACTCACAGCACTTTATTTATCTTACGAAATATAAACTAATAAATAAAATACATTATAAAAACCCCGCTTCTATCTACGCTCATGAAAACAAGCAATGTAATTAAATCTGGATTTCTATTAAGAATTGCTTCAAACTTTTGCCGAAGGCCACATCCGAAGTCACTTGGAATACTTTTCAAATTATTAACAGCCACATCTAATGTGGTTAATCCGTCATTTAATTTGAGATTTCGATTTTCAAAATAAGTGTACAACTGATTTTTTAAATTTGGGATATGTGTGAGCTCTTTGCACTTACGAAATGTTTTAGACTATCGAAATTCCCAGCATAATAACTAGTAGCTTCCAGCCATGTTCCCCATCTAGTTATTACTGGAGTGGGAGGCAGTGACAGAGATGGAAATTTTTCCCTGAAAAGATCTACTCTCAATGGTGCTTTTCTGAAAACTTTTTTAAAAGCTGATACAAGTCTATCAACTTCCGGAAAAGTGTCTCTGATATATTCACAGATTCTGTGGAGAGCATGTGCTACACAAGTAATATGCAGCATATTAGGATATGTTTTCTTCAATAGTCTGCCTGTTTTTAACATATACGCAGCACTATCACTGACAAATAAAAGTATTTTTTCTTTGTACGTGGCGTCCGAATCAAGCATTTTTTGCATATTGTCCTTAATGGTTTCAGCAACTGTTTCCGCATCAACTCTATTTATAAATAACACTTGTTGCTATTACATATGAGTTATAGGGAATAGTTGGATGTAGTACACCAGCTACAACATTTACCACACAGCGTCCTAACATATCCACCGTTTCGTCGACCCTTATCCATATGTATTGATTTAAAAGATGGCTTCTAATGCGTTCTACTGTTCTCGTATAGCACCTAGAAACATAATATTTGCGTAAAGTTGATTCATCAGGAACATTTCGACCAGTATATTTTTGAAGAAATATTTTTAAAGTGGGATTGCTAAGTTTATTTAATGGAATATTAGCCGCCATAAAAGTTTTACAGAGTTCAGATGCGTTTGCGATCCTAAGTGACGAATTTTTGACGATATTTTGCGGATTTTGTAATAAATTTCGGAATCACTGACAATGGACATACAATCAGTATGACCGTCAATCAAACTCGCCATTGTTTTACAATGCCGTTCTCGACATTCTTCCATATCATGTCTGAAAAAGTAACTTAAACAATGCTCTAGATCTAAATAAATGAAAACTAAAAATGTGTGCGTAAGTTATTGAAACTGAACGAAATTCAATGCACACTTACGTCGAAATAATTGGTAGAAATAGATTCAATCAAACGATATTAAACAGGATCTATAACAAAAATTACGATGTAATTAACAGTTAAAACTATGAAAACAAGAAACTTACTCACAGCACTTTATTTATCTTACGAAATATAAACTAATAAATAAAATACATTATAAAAACCCCGCTTCTATCTACGCTCATGAAAACACTTTAAAATACACTATATTCTCCGAATACAATAGCTGGGTTGTCCATTGTTATCGCTGCGAGACCAGGTGGCCGAGTAAGTCAAACAAATACTTAATTGAATTACGCCGGGATGTACTGAGCGACGTTATACACAATTCCAATTGCCGATTGCGTTTTATGGAAATTGCATCCGTTCTCTAATAATTACTGATTGTTCTGTGAATAAAGTTTAAATTGGTACTTTTACAAATAAACAAACAGTAAAACACAAATTTGAATGAATGGAATGTGAAATTTGACGTATTGCTTTGAAATTTAAATTATTTAATTGATAGATCAGCTATTTTGCTGGTGGTGCTGGGTAACGTGAGCGCATGATAAAGATTCTTATGTTCGACTTTGAGAACGAACAGACGGTATATCAAAATAAAGCTCGTGTAGCATAGATTAAAAATATGTCTAGTTTGTAAAATGTACCACAAGCGAGGAAATGAGAATTTTGAAAATCTTTTCTGACTTGATTAAAATATCTAAAATCGCCGCAAGAGGCACAACTATGTCCTCATTTCTCTATCGGATGTCATTTAATAAAGTTAAATATACAGTGTTAGTCCATAGTTACGGTTTGTTGAAAATAGGTCTACATTTTTATCAACTTTGGTGTTCGCTGGAGAGAAAAGTCTTGAGTTTTCTTGAAGTTTAAATAACAGGATCGTTTTAGCAGGCAAAAGTACATAAAAATGCCAAATTTAAACAAAATTGGAGACACAAAGAAAATTAACAATTTTTGAAGGGCCCCTTGGTTTTTGGAGGGTTTGGGAAACATGTCACATATCGGTGTTAAATTTTTTATAAATTAATTCGAAGACGTAGAAAATTAATTCGACAATCATTTTTACGGGAAATATGCGTGTTGGCCGCTACGAATTTTTATAATATGTCGAAATGCAGGGTTTAGGACGAGGTCATTTCTGGGTCATTTAGGCAGTGTATCTAACTGAAAAAAATATGAAGCATTAAGTCGAATATATTGGAAAGAAAAGGGCGTATATAATATTTGAAAATGAAGGATTATAATTTTATAGTTAATATACCGGGTGCGGCAATAGTGTGTCGGCGGAGCTTAGCATGAAAACTAATAAAGTTGTAACAATGAAATTATACGTACACATGTAGTATGCTACAGTGCATTTTCTAATTTTATTTATATATTTACAGGGTGTTCCAAATTTCCGCAACCACTTTCAATTTTTTTTTTTTTAATAGATTGCTATACTTTCTTGTTATTATGATGATAGCCACCCAAATTATCTTTGCAATGATATATGACAATGTGCACTTACAACTGTTAGTTTTGGTTTTATTGCAAATTTTGTTAAAATCTTGACAGTTGCAGCGTCTAACATTTTAAGTCTTAGCCTGAAAATGGGTGCAGTGCCTCACGTAACTTTTTTGTTACCAATTTATGGACTAACACGTTATATGTTTTGAGGGTGAACAACGTGACAACATATACAGAGTGTTAAATATGTCGTGCCAAAGTTATCGAAGTTTAAAGGCTATTTTCTCTTTTTTTTTAAATTGAACCTATAATTTTTTTATTAGTCAGCAAATTCCTTGTAAAATTGCCGTTAAAATGATACCAATAACATAGTACTTATTTCCAGTATTTTCGAAGTTATAACCCTTTAATGGGATATACCTATGTTTATATTATTCAATATGCGGTGCATCTAATAGTTGGTTGGCCATGAAATGATATCAAACAAAGTAACTTTTACAAACACCTGTTTCTTAATTCTTTATTATTAGTTTTAGAATTACATTTTGTAATTTTTCAATAATAAAACAAAATTAATTTAAAATGTGTTCAAATACATTTCCATTCTGCTCTACACATGCTCTTAATCGCCTCTGCATCGACAGACTTACATTTTGAGCCATGTTGTTTTCACTTAATTGAAGAAAAGCGTTTCTGATTCGTTGCTGCATGTTCTCTGCCGTTGTAGGAGGTGTTTCGTAAACTATATTTTTTACAGTAGGCCACAGAAAAAAATCACAAGGGGTTAGATCTGGTGACCGCGGTGGCCAGCTTATAAAGCTTCCTCTCCCAATCCACCTATTGGTGAATACCCTATCTAAATGTGTTCTTGCAGCAGCACCGTAATGTGCAGGTGCACCATCATGTTGGTACCACAATCTCCTTATGACGTTATCTGGTAGGTCTTCTAACAGCAATGGTAAATTATTTTGTAGGAAATTTGTGTAGATTTCACAATTTAAAGTATTATTAAAAAAGAATGGACCTACAATAGTGTTTCCTATGATGCCTCCCCAGGTGTTAACACTCCATTTTTGTTGGTATAAAATGGGTTGCACAAAATGAGGGTTTCTAGTGTCATAATAATGAGAATTTTTTCTGTTTGTTATTCCACAATTAGCAAATGTTGCTTCATCCGTGAAAAGCACATGATCTAGAAAATTTAGATCTTGTCGTAATTGGAAAAGTAGCCATTCACAGTAAACAAGTCTCCTTTCAAAATCCGTTTGTAATAAGCCTTGATGATTTTGAATTTTGTAAGGATGAAATTTATGTTTTTTTAAAATCCTTCTTACAGCAGTGACTTCTATCCCGTGTTCTTTCGAAATTATCCTTGTAGATACGCGCGGATTTTCCACAACGGACTGGACGACTGTCACTTCATTATCTTCTGTAACCATAGACTTAGTTCTTTCATGTTTGACATAATTCACTGAACCCGTCCGAAGAAACCTTGTCAACAAATTTTCAAAAGTCTTAATATCTGGTGCTCTTCGGTGAGGATACTCCATAGCATATGTTCTTGATGCTAAAAATGGATTTCTATTGCTAGCGCCAAGAACAAATACCATGTCTATTAGCTCCTCTTTCGAAAAATTCATTCTAAAGAAACACAACTATAAACTATTACGGTATGGAAATAAAAAATAATGACAACAAAACGATATAACTGACAACAAGATAACAACTAATAACGAACAATCGGAAATTGATAATTAACTAGCCGAACTTAAATTATAACAATTAAACGCGATTACAGTAAAGAGAAACTATTGAAAAACACTTTATATGGAAATTTTAAGTAGATATTTGGCGTTTGGTTACATAGCAATTTTTGCTTAATATCATTTCATGGCCAACCACCCAACTATTAGATGCAGCACCGCATATTGAATATTATAAACATAGGTATATCCCATTAAAGGGTTATAACTTCGAAAATACTAGAAATAAGTAATATGTTATTGATACCATTTTAACGGCAATTTTACAAGGAATTTGCTGACTAATAAAAACAATTAGAGGTTCAATTTAAAAAAAAAGAGAAAATAGCCTTTAAACTTCGATAACTTTGGCACGACATATTTAACACTCTGTATATGTTGTCACGTTGTGCACCCTCAAAACATATAACGTGTTAGTCCATAAATTGGTAACAAAAAAGTTACGTGAGGCACTGCACCCATTTTCAGGCTAAGACTTAAAATGTTAGACGCTGCAACTGTCAAGATTTTAACAAAATTTGCAATAAAACCAAAACTAACAGTTGTAAGTGCACATTGTCATATATCATTGCAAAGATAATTTGGGTGGCTATCATCATAATAACAAGAAAGTATAGCAATCTATTTAAAAAAAAAAATTGAAAGTGGTTGCGGAAATTTGGAACACCCTGTAAATATATAAATAAAATTAGAAAATGCACTGTAGCATACTACATGTGTACGTAAAATTTCATTGTTACAACTGTATTAGTTTTCATGCTAAGCTCCGCCGACACACTATTGCCGCACCCGGTATAGTTAGTTTATAGTTTTTATAATCATAACATTATTGACAGGACAGTGACAGATGAATTAGGACAAGAACTTCGATTAATTTTATACAGGTTTTTAATAATATGGTATATGTAATAATGATTTAGTTTAAAACAGTTTATTTGATCAATTAGTAAAGATAGAGATAGAGATTAGTGAATTTAATAATTATTTATGCACCAAGAGCGTTATGGGTATTATATTGCCCGAAGTCGACGTTAATTCAGCCCGAGGGATGAATGTCAACCGAGGGTATTAAAATTCCCATAACGCCAGTGGTTCATACAAGATTTTATTTTTCATGAAAAATTAATTGCTTAAGCGGAAAATTCAAATTACATTGGGAAAGTTGCGAGATTTCTGTCAACTGTCATATCGTTACGCATCATTACGAATCTAACATGGCTCCTTGAATCAACGATTTAACCTTAATTTTATTTTAAATGACAGTTGCTGACTGAAGTTTTCAAGTTGTCAATATTTAGATACTCTTAATTTGAATAAAGAATGCTAAAGTTTTGCTTCTTTCTTTAGACTTTCTTAAAAATTTAAATTGTTAGTCCTGTAAAATGTATATCCTTTCTTCTCGGGCCCTATTTATACTCACACAACATTAAAAACTGTAAATAAATTAGCGGGCAATATGAGCCACATCACCCTGTTATAACGCCCAAGGGCGATATGTCCGTGTTTATGGTAACCGTATCCAAGGTGAAATAAACAAATACTACTTAAGTGAAAAATAAAAGAAGTTTAAATTTTACTTTAGAAATTCAATTTAACAACGATCCTGAGATAATTTAGTTTCAAAAGTCATCTTAAAATAAATTTGTTATGAAATTTACAATTACAGTTGATGGCGTATTTAACGTGTAACTACAACTGTAGCAATATACAGGCTGATCCAAATTAAGTGTTCACCATTGCTATCTTGAAATTTGTATTGTTTTTTGGGCTAATTAAGATAGTGAAAACAGAAAAACAATTGAACGTGTAGGTTCCCAGTTATTTTTAAAAATGTATATTTTTCTAATGGAACACCCAGTATAATATTATAGCAATCGATGCAAAATCAATTGTTTAACAAAAGTGTTTATATGACTTTTTTTCATAAAAGTTGAAAATAACTGAGGTAATTCAAATACAAATTGTCTATCATTTATTAAAGGTGTGGAGCTAAATATCTAAGAAGCTATGGAGATTAATAAAAATGACGAAATTTCAACTGCCAGATTACGAATAGAAACGTAAGGCTACGTAGGCTAACAATTGCTTGAGGATTCCTATGTGTTATGACAATTATGTATTTTAAATTTAAATATTTTACCGCGCTAGAGTAGAGGTAGAAAGTGTATATATGTAGTTCTTTTTTTTGACTAGAAGTAAGGGTGAGTTGGGTGTAAGACACCACCAAGCATGTAACGCCAAATGTATATTAATGTATATATATCAAAATTTACTCTTGAGTTAAGTAAAAAGTTAAAAAGGTTACAAAGTGTGTTTTATTGAAATGAAACAAGAACCAGCATTCATTATACCCCAACATAAAATGGTCCTTCGACCCGCATGAGAAAAAAGAAAGTTGAAGAAGCTAGCCCGCCATTGCAGAAGCGACAAACAACGTGTAACGTGAGTCTTTCCTTTACAATTATTTCCTATTTGTGGTCTATTTGCGAATAATAGGTTTCTATTTTTATTTTACTACTTGGTATTTGTTGGATTTGACCTTATTCGCCTTGTTTAACCAAAATATGGATAACACAGAAAAAACGTTACTAAAAAAGCGCGGTAGCTTAAAAAGTAAAGTCACAATCTTTAATAACTTTCTAAATAAATTCAAAGGCATTACAAAGCCTCTAGATAAAGACATTGTTGAACTTGAGGAAAGATTATCAAAATTAGAATCGGTATATAGCGAGTATGATGAAATTCAAACGCAATTAGAACTAACTGTAGACGACGCGGATGATCAGTACAAAGAAAGGGATGAGTTCGAACAAATTTATTACGGTATCATAAGCGATGCAAAGTGTCTGTTGAAAGAAAGCGTACCTAACGTAAACGTACGTGACAACGACTCGGTTTCTTCTAGTAGATCAGGTAATATACAGTTAACAAGAGCGGTTAAGTTACCGGATATAAAGTTGCCTAGTTTTTCGGGACTTCATGATTATTGGATCGAGTATAGGGACATTTTTAGGTCTTTAATACATGAAAGTAACGACATTACCGAAATTCAAAAATACCATTATCTTCGCGCGTCACTAGAAGGTGTTGCTGCGCAAGTTATAAAATCATTTGAATTTTCCGGCGAAAATTATAACGCCGCGTGGGAGCTCTTATGTAAACGATTTGATAATAAGCATGTTTTAATCCATAATCATTTAGATGCATTATTTAATATTGAAAAAATTAGTAAAGCCACTTCAAGTAAAATTCATAATTTAATAGATACCGTTTGTAAACATTTGCGATCATTAGAAAGTCTTCAACAAAAAATTGAATATTGGGATACAATAATTATACATTTAGTATCAAAAAGGCTAGATGACGCGAGTCTTTCAAAATGGGAAGAGTATAAAATGACCAAAGAAAGTGTTTCATTAGAAAATATGTATGATTGCTTAAGAAGACGCGCTGATTTATTAGAACGATTAGAAACGAGTAAGCATATGTCTGATAAATCAAAAGAAAATTATAGCAGTAAATCAAAAAATTTCTTTGTCTCAGAAAATGAAAATAAAAACATAGCGTTATTATTAATTGTAGAATTTGTAACCAAGCACATAAAAATCATGATTGCGAACAATTTAAAAAATTATCGGTAGAGGATAGGTTAGTAAAAGCGAAAGAATTAAAATTGTGTCTCAATTGTCTCAGAGCTGGTCATTTTGCTAAGCAATGTTATATACGGGGTTCATGCAAAAAGTGTAAACGAAAACATAACACTTTATTGCATTTGGAAAGTACCACAGATGATCAGCCAGTCGAACATAATATTAACAATAGTGTAGCTTTAACCGTCAATAATGCTGAGATACATGAATCTACGTTATTACCTACAGTCTTAGTAACTATCTATGATGGACATCGGAGAGCATATCTCGCACGCGCGCTTTTAGATTCTGGATCGCAATCATGTTTTATTGCTGAGTCACTTTGTAAACGACTTAATCTAAACTTAATTAATATAAACTTTGCAGTTTCGGGATTGAACAATTCTATTTGTCAATTAAAATCCAAAACTCATGTAACAATTTGGGCTAGAAATAATGAATATAATGTTAATTTGTCGTGTTTAGTATTGCCTAAAATTACTAGCACATTACCGGCAAGCAAAATAGATGTTTCAGAATTGAACATTCCCGAAAACCTAAACTTAGCTGACCCTACATTTGATAAACCGGGTCCTGTTGAAATTTTGATTGGTTCTGATGTATTTTGGAATATATTGAGCGAAGGACAAATTAGTTTAGGTAATAACAAGCCATTCCTACAAAATACAAAATTTGGATGGATTATATCAGGGATGGTGTCAAATAAAATACCTACGCAAATCAGTTGTAATTTCAACAGAAATAGCTGCTTAGATGTACAGGATCAATTAGAAGCATTTTTTAAATTAGAAGATGTTTCATCGAAAAGGCCATGGTCACTGGAAGAAATTAAATGCGAAGAACATTTCGTTAATACCACGAAGCGTCTTTCAAATGGGCAATTCGAAGTCTCTATACCTTTGAAAGATTCAACAGAAACTTTAGGCGAGTCATTTGAACAAGCACGAAGACGGTTTTTGTCATTAGAACGCAAATTTGAGCGAAATCCAATACAACAAGGTAGATATTGTGAGTTTATGCAGAACCCCACGAAAACGCAACTTCATTGCTTTTCTGATGCTTCAGAAACTGCGTATGGTGGTTGTAAATACATACGATCAATCGACGAAAGCGATACAATCTATTCTAAGCTTTTATGTTCAAAGTCAAAGGTAGCGCCGATAAAGCCCAGTACTATCCCACGCCTTGAACTATGTGCAGCATATGTTACCGCGAAGTTAGCAGACAAGGTAAAAAATTCGTTACGGTTAACGATAGATAGAATATTCTTTTGGACCGATTCTCAAATCGTACTAGGCTGGATCAATACCTCGGCAAACTTACTTAAGCCATTCGTGCGAAATCGGGTAGTAGAAATTCAAGAATTAACAGACGTTAAGAATTGGCGATATGTTTCAACAAAATGTAATCCCGCTGACTTAGTTTCAAGAGGCGTGGAACCCAGAATTATTGTGGACTCAAATTTATGGTGGCATGGACCTGCATGGTTGCAATCAAACGAAAGGGAGTGGCCAAGATGTCATGCATATTATAGTTCGGATATATTACCAGAAGTTAAAGCGCAAATTCCAATTTCATTTGTTAGTATCGAACTGAACTTTGGCTTTGACAAATTTTCAAATTTAAACCGGTTGAAACGTTGTTGCGCGTATATTTTCAGATTTCAAAATAACTGTTTGCGTAAAGGTGCATCTAAGCTAAGCGGTCCACTAACTGCAACAGAAATTCATAATGCCTTCATAGTCTTAGTAAAGGTTTCACAAAGAATTTCATTTTTTGATGATTTAAACAACTTAACACTACGCGGTCAGGTAGGCAAAGGAAGCAAATTATTAAGTTTAAATCCGTACATAGACGAAAATGGTGTAATCAGAGTCGGTGGTCGTTTAGATAATTCAAACTTTGATTTCGAGAAAAAACATCCAATTATATTATCAACTAAACATCATTTAACAAAATTATTATTTCGTGCATATCATGAAGAGCTTTTCCATGCTGGTCCGCAGCACCTAATAGCGAGCATTCGCGATAAATTTTGGCCTATATCAGGCAAAGGTTTAGCCAAGCTAACTGTGCGTCAATGCGTAAAATGCCAACGATACAAAGTAAAACCTAGTCAACCATTAATGGGTAATTTACCTGCTACGCGGTTTTGCACTGGTTTTCCTTTTCAATCCGTTGGGTTAGACTATGCGGGTCCAGTTTATATTAAAAATAAAAGAGGACGTGGCTGCAAATTAGAAAAATGTTATATATGTCTGTTTGTTTGCATGTCCACAAAGGCCATTCATTTAGAGTTGGTAAGTGACCTTTCAACAGATATTTTTTTGGTGGCTATGAAACGTTTTATTGCGCGTCGCGGTAAACCGCTACACATATACTCAGATAACGGCAGAACTTTCGTTAGAGCCAACCGTGAATTGAAAGAATTGAGCCGATTCCTTTGTACAAATCAATGCAATCTAGAAAGCGCTTTTAACAATCAGGGCATAAACTGGCATTTTGGTCCAGCATACGCGCCCACATTTGGAGGTCTTTGGGAGGCAGGCGTCAAATCCACCAAATACCATTTGAAAAGAGTTTTAAAAAACTCTCATGTTACTTACGAAGAATTTAACAGTTTATTGACGCAAATAGAGGCTATTTTAAACTCTCGACCCATAACCCCCCTGTCAACCGATCCTTCCGATTGTACTCCTCTGACTCCGGCTCATTTTCTCGTTGGACGACTTCTGACTGCAACATATGAACCAGACATCCAAATTGTCCCAGAAACGCAACTTTCGCGATTTCAACGATTAGAGCAACTTCGGCAGCATTTTTGGACGAGATGGAGAAAGGAGTACATCAGTGAACTTCAACAACGTACGAAGTGGAAGTCCAACATTAGCTACTTAGAAGAAGGATCCCTTGTACTGGTGAAAGATGATAATTTACCACCTATGCAATGGAAATTAGGCCGTATCACAGAAGTGTTTCCAGGAAAGGATAACATCAATAGAGTGGCAAATGTGAAAACCGCATCCGGCATTATTAAACGAGCTTTTACAAAATTGTGTCCTTTACCAGTGGAAGACAAACCATAGCTATATTTGTTAAAAGACTTATTTCTTTTAAGGCCGGGGGCATGTTATGACAATTATGTATTTTAAATTTAAATATTTTACCGCGCTAGAGTAGGGGTAGAAAGTGTATATATGTAGTTCTTTTTTTTGACTAGAAGTAAGGGTGAGTTGGGTGTAAGACACCACCAAGCATGTAACGCCAAATGTATATTAATGTATATATATCAAAATTTACTCTTGAGTTAAGTAAAAAGTTAAAAAGGTTACAAAGTGTGTTTTATTGAAATGAAACAAGAACCAGCATTCATTATACCCCAACACTATGTTTTACATTATTAAGAAAGGATCCAGTTCTCATTTTTGACTCCACTATTAACGTTAAAATTACGTTCAAATGACTTACAACGTGGTGTAACATGAACTTCTCAAATATGTGAACATAGTCGTCCATAATTAGTTCAGGTTATCGAGAATGCACTGTACTTTGATCAGATGTTAAAGTTATTTAATTTAGCTAATAACAAGTGATGGGAAACTTTGTCGAAAGCACATAACATGTTTTGTTTCATTTGCTTTGTTCCAAGGAATTCGTCTTGTTCCGATTTCAGCGGCAGACACTGTATGGACATACAAATTTAGGTTAAATTTTAATGATCACCATAAAATATTTATCTTTTTAAATTATAACTAAATATTGTTGATAAATTGCTACTTTATTAACATTTCAATAATGATTTGTTAAGCGAATTTCAATGTGACATACTTCTATTTAAGATATTTTCTATGTAACAGCAATTATATCTTCTTAAAATAGACTTGTGTGTTGATAAACAAACACGAAACAAAGAAATGTTAAAATTGTCCCAAACACAAAATAAGTCTTCCACTAAATTTAATTTCTAGAAGTTTTTTTCTGTATTTCTACCGTTTTCAGTCCGCCGACTGTAAAAAAATTACTTTAACGTTTGTTTTTCTCGGGAATATCACAGTTACCGGCCCTTCGATGACTTTGCCATGCCGGCACGCAGATATGCATATTCCGTGACCCTAAACTGCCGAAGAAAATGCTTAATCTTTTTTTTTGGGGGCCAATAAAACACGTTAAGGTAGAAACGTACGACTCACGACACGCTCAGAGTCGCTAGAAAGGTGGGGATTACAAAACTCGTTGAACAGAGCTGGACTTAGCGTATTGATTTCTATTATTTTATTTATGCCGAACGTGTTCAAGTAACAACTGTGAATATAGATAGTAGGGATGCCAGATAATCAAAGAAGATTCTAGTTTAGAATGAACAAATACAGATAATAAAATGTTAAGCCTATCAGGTTGATTCATAAATTTGTAGCGTTCATGGTGTCTCGGATAAGATTAATTTGAGTGAAGTTGTTCGGATTATAATGTACATTTTATTTCGTTATTTATATTTTCTACACTTAGTTTATCTTTATTTGCCCTTGCGACAATAAATAAATTATAAATAACGTTCAGAATTAGAAATATATTTAATACTTTGGAAAACAGAAAAAAATATTAATTTCATTTGTAAAGAATTTACAAAAAAGGTTTTAAATATATCTATACGTTAATATGCACGTTAATATGCTTTTGTTTCATTATGAAACAGACATGTAAAAAATTTACATATCTGTAACTGTATACTTGGACAAAACCTCGTATTTCCAGCATTACTTCTGCTTAAGACATATTGCAATGGAATGTGATGTAGGTAGCTTATTTAATTTTTATTCACTATGCACAGTAGCTTTGCCGGTCCAGCTCAATCGGGTCGCCTTCTAGAAACTCTTTGATCTGCAGGTCTACCCTCGGAGGGTACGTCGCACCAAAAATTAAAACAATAGGTGTGAGGAACAGAAACAAACTTTTCCCCCCAAATTAATTAATGAAAAAAAAAAAAAAAAAAATTAGACTTTATCAAATATAAAGCCGCACTGAAACAATTTAAAAAAGTATATAACCCCTTACCACAATTATTAGTCGTATCCTAAATACGTATTTCGACAACTAAGTTGTCATCATCAGTAGGTAAAAACTACTAATTAAAAGTCACACATGGGGCACAGTAAAGTAAAATAAACGCTTCCGCACAACTACTATACACTGCAACCCTGTAAAGACTAAATTTACCATGCCAATCTCAAACTACGAGACAAAACACTTGCCTCTTAGAAAAGGTTTTAAACATGTGTTAAATTATCGAACAAAGGAACGGCAGAAATTCTTCTCTGCCGTTCCTTTGTTCGATAATTTAACACATGTTTAAAACCTTTTCTAAGAGGCAAGTGTTTTGTCTCGTAGTTTGAGATTGGCATGGTAAATTTAGTCTTTACAGGGTTGCAGTGTATAGTAGTTGTGCGGAAGCGTTTATTTTACTTTACTGTGCCCCATGTGTGACTTTTAATTAGTAGTTTTTACCTACTGATGATGACAACTTAGTTGTCGAAATACGTATTTAGGATACGACTAATAATTGTGGTAAGGGATTATATACCTTTTTAAATTATTATTTAACCACAGTCTCCATTGAAAGAATTTTCCGCACTGAAACATTTAATATGTGACAGAATGTGAGGAAAACTTATGTAAAATATTTACTGCTACATTAGACAAAAAACCTCACTAGTGACCGCGAGCAAAATATTAATTAAATATAAACAAAATTATCAGATATCAACAATTACGTTAACCCCTAAATCAAACGTCAAAATAGAAAATTATCTATTTTCGCACGCAACCAAAAATTAATTCATGCGCACTAAAACATGAAGCAAACACGTTTTCCCGCCTTCTATCCTTCTAACACATTTATATAAAAAAATCACTCAAAAAAAAAACCCAATCTGATAACTTTCTTAATATTCATGTGATTACAACAGTTTTACAAATCTAAAATTACTGAATTACTGAGCTCTTCTATATACTTAAATTATACTAAGAGAAATATACATACATTAATTAATGCAGCCAATTCACTAAATTGAGAGATTTTTTTCAGATAGGTCTATTTGAATCAAATTACAAGTTTAAAGACTCGTAATCAATCGAGAATTATTTAACACATCAAATCACTAATATAAAAACACACACTGTAATTATCCAAAGTTTATATTGAATAAAATTAAGTTCTATTCAATAGCAATAAAAAAACGACCTATCTGCACAAAACTACTAAATCTCTCAAAGAAAGAGGGACCTCGAAACAGCATGATACCCCTACCTAATAGAAATAAATCAAAACAGCGACAATATATATATATATACATATATATATTATCATAATTTCCAAATTGGCGGGAACTGCAAACATCCCACAGACCCGTACATTCTACAGCTGTGGACAAAAATACACATTATAATAAATTTTTATATAAAATATCAAATCTTTATAATTATCCTACTGAAATAAAATGTACATAAATATATTGTCTTTTATAGTTTCTTTACTTTCTTTCTTCGGGGAAAAATCCATGGCAATATGTTTCTGCCATCTATAGGCGTCGTCAGTTAAGCTAGTGAAGCAATGTATACAAATGATACAAATCTTTATAAATAGATCTGTATCTGTATATGCCATTAAGCCGGAATCCCTTACTAGATAAAGCAAATTTCATCGTATAAGGTGGCACTTATTTAATAAGTGACATCTGACGGACGAAAGAGACTTTGCCGAAAAAAGGGGTCTTTCGTTTGACCAGCTATGCTGATACAAAAAACGAAACAATACGGGTTGTCCATAAATAAGCCAGATGGCGGTAAATATACAAAAAAGATTTTAAATATATCTATACGTTAATATGCACGTATAAAGCTTTTGTTTCATTATGAAACAGGAATGGAAAGAATTTATTAATTTTTCTGTTTGTATATGCATTTAGTTAATGATTTAAATTATCAAAGTATTAGGTAAATATCACATTTTAGTTTATAGTTACAAGGATTACTTGCATTTCACTGATGTATCTTTGTTGCTATGTATAGATATCTTATTGTCATATGTTTATAGATTAGTTGCAAACCAAATCAGGCGTAGAGCTTTTCCGATTTGGCCCGAAATGTTTGTTTCGTCTTTTTTATTACTTTTAATTTTATTGGTGTTCATCCCCTTCTGGTCTCTTTGTAAGAAAAGTAGTCCTGTATTCATTTCCGACGAGAAAACATATCTTACATACACATTTCTTCTGTATATACACTAGTTCATTGATGTAAATAAAACAAATAAAAAAGTACATAAGTGTTTTTAATATAATATTTTAAAAATATAGTTCTCACGGCTTTACAACCCGTGATTCAAAGAGAAGTGAATAGAACCCAGCGCACGGAAATCTACAGAAGTAATGATAATGAGCTATTTTAAAGTTTTTTTATTGAATGTATCTACAATTTAACATTGTCCTCTTCAAAATATGCTCTTTGGGAATGCACACAGCGTCGCCAGCGGTTTTGCCAATCCTGGTAACAATTCTGGAAGTCTTATTCGTTTAGGCTGCTTAAAACCTGCGTCCTGACTTTGTATGTTGTCTATTGCTCCGTAATGGTAACCTTTCAACTTCCGCTTAAGCTTTGGAAAAAGAAAATAATCACATGAAGTCATGTCTGGACTGCAGGGTGAATTTTTTTCTCTGCCAAAAATTCTCTAATCAACAGTGAAATGTGACTGGGGGCATTGTCGTGATGCAAGCTCCAAGAGCTGGCAATGTCAGGTCGCATAATACGTGAAACGCTTTTCCGTAAACGTTCAAAGACTTCTCGATAAAAAGTTTGATTCATTGTCTGGCCCTGCGGTACGAATTCTTTGTAGACAATTCTACGACAGTCAAAAAATATGATAAGCATAGATTTGATTTGGGATTTGCTCATGCGAGCTTTCTTCGGCCGCGGTGATGATGGCGTTTGCCACTCCGATCTTTGTCCTTTTATTTCAGGATCTTATTAAAATACCCCCGTCACCTCTCTGCATGAAATTGGATTCGGTTGTCAAGCGATCCAACAGTTCTTGAATAATGGATAAACGATTTTCTTTTTGTTCATCAGACAAGTTTTCGGGCACCAGTTTTGCATAAATTTTTCTCACGCCTAGTTCCTCTGTCAAAATTCGATGAACAGTATGCTTGCTTCATGTGCAATCATCCTGACTGTTAACCGTCTTCCTCGATTGTATTAATTATTGGCGAAAGAAAACGAAAAACAACGAGTCATTGTTTTTAGGAGCAAAAGGTATGTGGTGTTGTAGAAGCCAGTTTTTGGTATCTCTAAAGTAATGGAACGATACCAAGTCTGGCCCAAGCATGATATTGTCATTATCATGATGTTCATTGTGAATTGGAGCAATTTGGAAAGACACTTATTCAAAGATTCGCCTCCGACTCTTCAAAAAGAAGGTCGGGATATACCCCTTGTAGAAATTGCGCACCAAACAAGGCAAATTTCGCTTTATATTTGTACTTAACATTGTCAGGGCATTCCATTATATTGTCCGTATAAAACTCGTCGATTCCTTTCTCTTCAGAATTACTCTTCCTCGTCTACAATAATGATTTTTTCACCGGCAAAACGCACTCGCCTCAGTTGGTATACGCAGTGCCTTGGGTGTGTTTGGGGCACTTAGGTCCTTTTCGATACTTTAGACTATTTTTTCAATTCCAGCGATACCGTGCTCTTCAAACTGCCGAATCCACCAGCCAGTTTCCTCACTGACATCCCAGCTTGGTTTTTTACTCAACAAGCTCTCTGTCCTCTGTGTGGTAAATACTTGGTGTCGTCCTGTTTTTTGGAGAGGTTAAGACGTTCTCCCTGCTCGAATTTCGCTATTGTGCGATCAATCGTTCTGAGTGAAATATTTTCATTCTCTAAGATTCGAAGTTTTTCGAAGTTCTAATTTATAGGAACAACTTCAAATTAACTAACAGTCAATTTACAGTAAATACTGTTAACAAACTTTTGTTACCTAAAGCTACTTGATATTATTTAATTTTAATTTCATTGAATTCTGTGCCAAAACTTTTAGCACATGTTGCTATGAATTGTGATTTTAAAATTTGCTTATTCACAATTCTCGACAAATCTATCCAGCTTGGATACTCAGTCGGTTTATTTCCAAAATGGGACTGCTTTCCTCTAAGGGTTCCAATCGAAAAAGTGGAAAATTATTGAATTAGTACATTAGTTTTATTTGGACGCCACTCAAAATTCGTTTGAGAAAAATTATGATAATGTTTTTAAGTTACTTATAAACTCGAAAAGAAAAAGGTCAATTTAATGATAAACACAATAAAATTTAAATGAAACTTTAATACAAAAATAAAAAAAAAATTAAAAAAATCTTTATAAAGTATGAAGATTAATATTGCCTCATTAAACAATATTATAAAGGTAAAAATAACGCATGGAAATGACAGCTGCATGCGTGCAAAAACCCTTAATGACAGCCGATCAAAATTAAAAATAATAAATTACAAAGAAACTTTTTAATTTCTCCCAAGAGAACAAAATCAAAATAAACAAACAGATTTGACAGCCTGAAACAAACTCTAACGAACGCATGTGCAACCACATGTAACAAAAAATGCCCTTGAGATACCAAACGTACTAAAATTTTACAGTTACAGAATTTTTTTACTAGAAATTTTAAAAACCTTCTTTGTTATTTATATCAATAACTAAGACTAAATCAATACGATAATTATTATCAGGATAAAATAAAACAAATTTTAATGAATTTCACTTTTTAATTGACACTGCAACGATCGTTTCGCTCCAACCTGAGCTTCATCAGACATATACTAACTTATTTACAAATTTTTTAACACAAGTATACGGTAACAAACACATGTTTTATTTTAAATATTTTAAGGAATGGGTGCTTTTTATTACTAAAATGTCTATTCACAAAACTTTCACTTCTGTTTATACAATACTGTTCTTAAGTAATAAAACTAGGGGTTTACATTATATTACAGGGAGGTAAAGAAATTCTATGGAAAAATACAATATGTGACTGTCTGAGTATCAAATAAATAAATTAAGTAAGGGTGAATTATTTGTTTCTAATTGATCATTTAAGATCTTGTCGGTTTTCTTTAATTTATTAATTTCAAGTGACTCTAATAAATTAAGTTTTTTGCCATTATTTTCTACGTGTAATATTTTAAATTCTTTGTTAATCACTTCTATTATTTCTAAATGAAGAAAAATGCTCTTTGATGCGTATTTCAAACGATCTACCTGTCTGTCCGATATACGTCATAGGGCAACTACCGCAGGTTAACTCATAGACTCCTGACTTTTTATTGTTGTTTGTTAAATCTTTATTGTTTTTTATAAATTTAGATAAATTGTTGTTAGTTCTATACGCTGTATTAATGTCAAACTTTCTTAAATATTTACAAATTTTTGTGCTTGAAGAGCCTATAAACGTGATCATTTAAAATTTTTGGGTGTTATTATTTAATATTGGGTAAACTTGTGATATGGCTTTTGTAAGGAGTTTTTTATTTAAAATGTTATCTATTATATTACTTTTATATCCATTGTTGATAGCTATTTGTTTAATTAAATTTAACTCTTTCTCAAAATTTGTTTGGTTCAACGGAGAATTGATTAATCTATGTATAAGACTGTGATAAGCCGCTAATTTGTGTTGTATCGGATGGCAAGAAGTGTTATGAATAGTTATGTCTGTAGTTGACGGTTTGTGGTAAATTGCAAAGTTACATTTGTTGTTAATTCTAGTAATCGTTAATTCGAGAAAGTTAATACTATTATTTGTTTCCTGTTCCATTGTAAACTTAATATTGTGATGCAATGTATTAATATAATCAAATAATAAATTTAATTGTCTCTTTGTTCCTATGAAACCTAGTAATATATCATCTACGTATCTGTACCAAAATAATACATTTTGAAAAAGAGGATTTTTTGAAATAGAATTTTCAAGATGATCCATAAAAATCTCAGCTAATAACGGACTTAGGGGATTACCCATGATTAAACCTTCTTTGCAAGTGTATATATTTTCATTAAATTGAAAGTAATTTTGTTCTATGCATATGTTTAGTAAATCAAGAATTTCATTAATAATTATTGGATTTACATTATTTTTATGGAGAAGATCTTTTACTAAAATAACCGTTTTTTTCTGGAGGGATACTAGGGAATAAATTTTGAACGTCAAAGGAAATGAGTTTTGTGTTAGACGTTAAAGTAAAGTCTTTGATTTTGTTTATTAGTACATATGAGTTTTTTACGCTTAATTTAGGTTTAAATCCTGTATATTTAATAATGATATCTATAAGCCTTTTCGAGAGTTTGTAGGACGGAGCTGTCACATATGAAACAACCGGACGGATCGGGTAATTTTCTTTATGTAATTTAATAAGGGAATATAATTTTGGGGGTTGAGGGTTCATAATGATTAAACTATTTTGTTCCTTTTCACTAAAAAGATTGGCAGAATTTCTTATAACTGTTTTTAGAGTTTGTTGAAATTTTTCTGTAGGATCTCTCTTAATTATTTCAAATTTATTCATAACTAAAATTAACACAATAGAAAAAATTAACACAATAGAAAAATACAATATTCAATTCATTCAAAATAATAATAAGATATCTTTTAATAATATATTACTTACGTAAAAAATATATTCAAGACACGTGAGTAAGAAAGTGTAAAATATAACAATTACGAGATCAACAAACTCGCAAAATAGTGGTAATGAATTAAAACAACACCAACAACTAATTAAATCAAAAATAACCCGAAGTTACTTAATAAAAAGATAAAGATTAATCTTTTTATAAACACAACTTTCTTATCTCAGAGTACACTTGTGTCTGAAGGTTAAACGTAGTCAAGCGCGCAGGCTTACAATGTAAAACCAGTTTTTTTTCACAAAAAATAATAAATTTCAAAAATATACACTTGCGATCAAAATAACTTTTCAAAGATACATACATAAATTTTAATATTTTTTATGGGGAAAAGTCCACAGCAATATGTTACAAGTACAAAATCCTTCAAACCAGGAGGAATTTTCACAACTACATATTATATTTAATTCATTTATTAGTGAATGCGTCAAAAATCATTATACATTAATCTTTCGGTCTGCAAAGGTACCAAGAATCAGACCCAACAATCAATATTCACTTCCGGTATTATAACTTAATTAACGTAATACCAAAAGCAATTTTTACATTTCGTTTTTATCGTACTATAACCGAAGACTGTTCCATTTGCTCGCGCCATTCATCTTGGTGTCAAAGACCCGGTTCGCAATCTATTGATATCACCATCGATCTGCAATCAAGTAATCTGATTGTGTGGCAGAGGAATCGTCTGCAAATCCGTTATTGGCACTCGGATTGTCATAATGCAAAAGTTATTGGCCAAGATAATGCCGCGGACGAATACAATACGTGCGCTCACGGCAAACCATAAACTCTTGAGCTATTGTGAATCGTTTGAAAGAACGTTAACCCGCCTGGATGACTGGGGACATTATATGTGCGTCTTTTTTTGCATTTAACCTTTAACTAACTTTGTCAGAGAGGATTAATACCGCTAATGCATATTGAATCTAATTACTTATCAAAGTGCTGGTTACTGAAGAGAGATAACGGGTATTTGACGATATGCGACGATGCCCATATTATATTCCGATAATTACTTTTAATTGTTAAGATATATCAGTTGCACGTACGGTATAAATGACTTGGTAATTAGTAATTTACTTAGAATTTTGAATTTACAATGAAAGACGGATCGAAAATTGCAATATAAGCCCAGCTATTAACTTCTAATCTAATTGAAAATTATAGTGTTACAGAAATGTTCCTTTTTTTTATATACAAGGTGACATTGAAGAAACTACAATGCATATAGCGATAGAAGACTATAAAATACTATATAACAAAATAATTTGAAACATACATGAGTGGGTAAAAACCACACCAATTTGTATAATACAAAAGTATTTTTAATAATATAAAATATTATTAAAAATGGGGTGTGAAGAACACAATACAAGTTATATATTTGTGAATGTATCTCCTCTCCAGAGACGCAGATACGTATTTCACCTTTCTACAGGATCGTCGGTACGCCCCTGCTGGAGAAGAGATACATTCAACCAAACATAACTACCTTGCTATCAACCAGAAATTATTAAGACAGAGCGTGATAGAATATTCAGCGCTTCTTTCACGCTCTGTCTTAATAATTTCTGGTTGATAGCAAGGTTATGTTTGGTTGAATGTATCTCTTCTCCACCAGGGGCGTACCGGCGATCCTGTAGAAAGGTGAAATACGTATCTGCGTCTCTGGAGAGGAGATACATTCACAAATATATAACTTGTATTGTGTTCTTCACACCCCATTTTTAATAATATTTTATATTATTAAAAATACTTTTGTATTATACAAATTGGTGTGGTTTTTACCCACTCATGTATGTTTCAAATTATTTTGTTATATACGCATTCGGTTCGCCCGACAAGTAGTGAAGACACGATAATACAGTTTTTTTATAGATATGGTTGTTACCGTCTATAGAAACACGTTGCTTAGTTCGGCCGTTATTATGTAGACAGCGCTGAATAATCTTTAACGCTCTGTCTTAATAATTTCTGGTTGATAGCAAGGTAGTTATGTTTGGTTGAATGTATCTCTTCTCCAGCAGGGGCGTAACGACGATCCTGTAGAAAGGTGAAATACATATCTGCGTCTCTGGAGAGGAGATACATTCACAAATATATAACTTGTATTGTGTTCTTCACACCCCATTTTTAATAATATTTTATATTATTAAAAATACTTTTGTATTATAAAATACTACAAAAAATTATTTTACAATAATGTCCGATCGCCTTTTGTTTTCAATACAAAATTTCTTTCCATGACAGAGCTGTTAACCTAATTATTCCTTCTTTGTGTTATAAAATTCTAGTTGTGAAAGAAGTTTTAGCACCAGTCTCGTTATATTTTGATATACTCTCGTAAATACTTTCGTCGGTGTCTAATTCTTTATAATTATTTATGATTTTAATTAATCTAAGATTATTTGGAGGCATAGTGTACTGTGTCTGAAATATATCGGGCAACATTTTTCAGGTCTATTAAATCTAAAATGGGAACTATGTATGTTCCCTGTAACGAGTTTAAATTCAACATTTAGTTTGTCCGCTATATTTTTGGTTACAATCATTACAATTTATTTCATAGATACCAGATTTTTGTCCTACTTCAATTTTATCCTTGATGCTACCTAAAAGTGATTGTAATGAGTTGGATGATTAAACCCTGGAAGTGCATACTGGGGTCAGGAATACCCACATGTTGTTTATTTATATTGTGTGCGCAGGTTTTTTTGTTTTGACCTCGAGTTAGTACAATGTAAATTAAGTTTGGGGTTGTATGTGTGTGAGACAGGAGGGAAAAGCTTTTATCGCTCGTAGGTAAGTCGTGAAATTTGTGCAGGATTAAGTTGCATTTTTGCAATTACAAATTTTTAATAGATTTAGTTTTTTGGTAAAATGTCGAGACCTAAGTGGAGCATAACTTGTCCACTGACGCAGGCTAAGTTACAGGAGATTGTAAATAATCTTGAGAGCTGTTCAAGCCATATCGAAGACGAATATGTACTTCCTGAGAATTCGGATAGCGAGGAAGACTGTAATAGCTAAACCAGGTCATGTATTCAAAATATTGTGATGACTCATCTAACGATGCGTCGCGCGTCATACTTCTGGCGCTTTCTCGACGCATGTAGAACAAAATTTCACATTCATATATAAGCCGTCGAGGAAGAGATGGAGATTATTATTCGATACCAGAGTCTCGCGGAGTGAACATAAATATAAATACATAAATGTGCTTATTGATAGTAATTAGTTTTTATATTGTTATTCGTTTAATTATTAATATAGTGTGTGTCTAAATTGTGTGTTAAAGTGTGTTAAATGTGTGTTACATATTTAGTTGAGACGCTATGTGTTTAGAATTTGAAATTTTTTTGTTTTTTGTCACTTTTTTTATATTTTTTTCAAAAACCATGAATTTTGTTGTTACTTTTTTGAAATTTGTGCCTTTTAGAATAAATATGTGTATGTATTTACAAAACTTTCTGTGTGACATACCCTCTTTATAATAGCCACAGTAACTATTCCATGCGTAAAAACTATTAAAAAATATAACCAATTTGGAAAAAACTGACATTTTTTGAATGGGTTTTTAAGACATCAGTGTGCAGTTTGTGTCCTTACAAAATACATAAGTGTACAGTACCAAGGTTAAAAGTTATTTGAAGAGAATGGTTTTTGAAGATTGAATTTCTAGAAGCTAAGTGATACTGTAGACAAACTTATGACGATCTTTTTAAGGTATCTAGTAAACTCGTGGTATCACGAATTAGTTTTTTAAGTTTCTTAATTAGGTTAGTTACCATTTTCAAGTCGAAACTATTGTATAGTGTTAATGTTTTTGATTAAACTGAGTTTATATCTGTCTTTTGTAAGCGGAAAAGTAACAACCGATAGATAAGGAAATTAAAGGATGCCGTGTCTTTGGCTGAAAACAATAAATTAAATCCGCGGTTTTAAACCTATTAACTATTACAAACACGCGCTTTACACGTTTCTGGTTTCGGCTGCTGTGCTAATAATAATGAAATTATCCTAAAATAAATAATTGTGGTGTTGACGAAGTATCATCAAAGGTCTAGGACATGTATGATAATTAAATATATTAGAACTTAACTAAATAAAACACAGGAGCGTTATCCTTAAAGTTTGTATTTATTATACATAAAAGCAATTGAACTTTATAATTTATATTTAAAAGTAATTGAATAAAAGTAATATATACACGAGAAGCGGTAAATAAGTCATTAAAAATTAACACAAAATATACTGAAACGAACGTTAAATTGGGCAGTTAATTAAATGTGAATTAATATAAAATAACCTCAGTATCGAACAATACAGAGTTACCTTTGAGTTGCCAAGATGGTCGGCCACGTGGTGCGTTATATACTCGGACAAATATGGAGAGCGATGCTTGGCACACGGACAAAAAAATCAATTTGAATTAATATGGATTAGCTTAAAAGAATAATATATATTGAACAATACAGATTACTTTCTAGTTGCGGAGATGTAAGGCCACGTGCATGATGGCCGGTACTTGAACAGCACGGCGGGTAAGATGTGTATCTTACGATGATTCTAAAGAGAAGACCGAGACTTTGTGTCGAAGTAACACTGGTATAGAAAAAGGTCTGTTTTATGACCTAAGTTGAAATGGTGAGATATCCAAGTTGTCGAGGTCTTGAATAATAATTAATAAGAAGCGCGACCTGAAGAGGTGTTCTATCAATGGCATAAATATTATTAAAATATCCCTTGTGAAACGAGCTTCTAAATGATATGAAACACCATAGGAGATGTACATAATTAAATTTAAACAATTTAATGAAATGTATATAGAAATTCCACAGTGAACGTTATGGTTGTAAGCAGGTATATTTCGAGGGTCTCCCGGTTAGGGATATAACAAAAGAAATGCTTTCTCCTTGCAAACGAATATGTACAGAAAAATGTCTAAGTTAATTTATATATTTTAATATGCGCGATATTTTCAGAAGAAATATTATTTAAAATAAATTAAAACATTCTTATACCGCATGTGTTAAATATCATTAGGCATAGGGAATACGTATCGTAAGAGTACATACGATGTATATGTATATGGAAAAGCCGATCCAATGCCGGCGAAGACCGCGACGGCCGGCAACGATTGTCTCCGATTGTTTCGCAAATACAAGTTAGCAGTAATCATTTGACCATCGACATAGGTACTTGTAATGCGTTCTAAAATAACATTTACGAATTGCAAGGGATTTGCTTTTCTTATTTCTTTCAGTAGATGCAGGAAATTTTTAATCTGCGGTGCGTCGCATAAACAAAAGCGTAATTCTAATAAAATTAAAGAATAATCCTAATAAAATAAATAAAAAAAGATTCTAAAAATTATAATAAATTATACAAGAGGTTCAAAAATTCCTCCTTGCACAGCAAGACATTGTCCTAGGCGGTCGTAGAAATTAACTCTTACATTTGCTAACATATCGGCAGTTAATGAATTCGCAGCCTCAGTTATTTTTTCTCTCAAGGCAACTAGATTTTCTGCTCTACCAGCTTCATGAGTATAAACAATATTTTTTAGATATCCCCACAAAAAGAAATCATTTGGTGGTAGATCAGGAGATCGCGGGGGCCATTTAATGTTTCCTGTTCCAGTAATAAGACGATCAGGAAAAGTATTTCCTAGAAATTCCTTTACCCTCACTGCATTATGTGCTGGACAGCCATAATGTTGAAACCAAACGATTTCCTGATTTATTCCAATGTTTTGAATGGCGGGAAGTATTTGATTTTTCAGTAATTGGAGATACTTGTCGGCATTTAATATACCATCAATAAAATAGGGGCCTATAGAATGGTCGCCTAAAATACCTGCCCAAACGTTTAGTTTTTGAGGATATTAGCGATTTGCAAAATGCCGGTGTTGATTTTCCGAAGCCCAATATCGAAGAACAGAGGGATTGTGCTTTCCGTGTAATGGAAAAGTTAATTCATCACTGAAGAGAATATTTTTAACGAAATTTTCATCTCGATGTATCTTTTCCATAACGTCTTGACAAAACTCCATTCTCCGGAAATTGTCCTCGGGAAATATTTCTTGAGTTTTCGAATATTTGAAACATTTTTTTAAACCATTACGTTTCCAAATACGTGAAATAGTTGTGTTACTTGTACCCTATTTCTTCGCCAGCACTTCTAGTAGATCTCGTGTTATCATTTTCCACAATACTACAAATTAATACATCCCGCCGTTCTCTTTCCTCAATTTTTTGTGGTGATATCTCTCTTGGTTTGCATTTCGTACAGTTATTGAGACAGAAACAAGTTTCAAATTCATTTATAATATTATAAATTGTTTGTCTGCAAGGTACAGAACGGTCTGCAAAAGTCGACGCAAACAAATTCATGCACTCCATTGCAGACTTGCCAGCATAAAACTATTTTACTAACTGAAGCTTTTCAGTGGGTGTATAAAGATAAAGTGCCATTATACATTAATTTTATTATACGCTTTCAAACTGTAACGGCCGCAGCTAGACTGAATGCAAAATTTCCAGTCAATCGGTATCGGAGACAATCGTCAGTCGTCGCGGTCTTCGCTGGCATTGGACTGGTTTTCTCATGCACGTATACATTGTATGTACTCATACGTTGATTCTCTATGCCTAATGATATTTAACACATTATGGTATATGCGAAGCGTAACATAACATTAGTGTATTATTCCCATTTACTGAAACATTTAAAAATGGTATTTGTTCATTGTTTTCTTTTTCCATTATGAATTTAATAGTTAGAAGTTTTTCTGATGCGTTAATTTTGTCCAGGATATATAAAAGTAGGCGTTGCAATATTAATTTCCATCAACAAAACAACACTTAAAAATTCAATTATTTTCTTCGCCATCAACTTACTTAAAATAGATTATGTTTATTAGTAGAACCCACATAATAAATTAAACAAAATTAAAAAAATAAATAGAGAAACTTGTATCCTCTATATTGTTATATCTAGTTTAATAATTAAGTTTCAAAAATAACCGTTTCCACGGAAACGCAAAGAACAAAAAGTCAAACCACCTGTTCTGTCCATAAGAATAAAAGTTAACTTGTTTGTATAGCTTCTTTTTTTTATAATCGCACAATGTTCATAAAACTTGCAATCTGGCGTATAAGGTTTCAGTCCGCAGGCGACACACCGGCTCAAGGTCAGCGCCGATGCGAAAAAAATACGCGTGATCAAGTTACTAACTTCCAATATTTATTAATATTGTCTACGTTGGGGGTTGTTCAATTAAATGTTATTTTCCTTGGCGAACGAAATCAAGATTTACTACTAGTATTCAGTTAGAATCCTTTGATCTTTATATTCTTCATCGACTTTGTGATAAAAAGAAATTAAAAGCTATTTATTACATCATTGATGTTCAGTAGAAGCAAATATTACCGTTTTTATTTCAATTTGAAAATATCACCGCTTTTGCTTTCTACTAAAGATTACAATTTAATTGTCGAAATATTAAATAGTACGTACAAAATAATATTATGATATTAAATTGTATTCGTTAACTTTCTTAACCTCAAATTTTATTTCGTTCGGTAAAGGACTTCAAAATTACCAACATTCTCTTTAATTCTTTGATTTTTACAAAATCGGATTGACATTTTAGTATTATATGAAAAAAATTAAAATTTTGGTTCAGGGCACTAAAATAAGAGAAAAACTTCCTATGAAGCTGTATTCGTAAACGCTGCGTTAAATAGTTACAGTTCTTCAAAGATAAGGATCTAAATCCAGTTTTTATAATTTCTTTCAGATTTTGAAACAGATACAAAACTCATATTTCACAACTGTGACCAGCTAAGGAAATAACTTCTTACAAGTAATTTTTATTGTAACCTGAACCCAAATTTCATTTTTTTTTGATATAATCCTAAAACACTCTGTATATATACAGGGCATTTCAATTGAAACTAGCCACCTCAAATAACGCCTTTATCTGCTAGGATTTATATAAAATTATGAAGCCTGTCGATTTTCATTTCATTTCATTACGATTTAAAATCATTCCTGGGGGCGCAGAAATTCTCACCATAAAAATTAATAAATAGGAAATATGGGTCTTGTGACCACTCATTCAAAACGTCGCCTGATTGCCTTTAATTCCCTCATATACTGGCACCCATATTAACGACACAGTATTGTCTTGTGCTAGTCTATTGAGGACCTATTTAGACCTGGTAGATGGATTTATAATGGCTTTAATAGCTGCCTGACTATCAGTCGTTATATTGTTTCGGCTTACCGAATTTCCTCGGCGCAGGCTGCGACTGCAAACAATTCAGCCTGGATGTTTTCCTAGAGCTCTTTTTCTTCTTTGTATGTTACATTTTTTATTTTGTTGTCCAGTTATCATTGTTTTAGTTTTTTTGTTTATTTTCATATTTAGTGATTCTAATTTTTCATTCATTAAGGGTATAAATATTTTTTGCAGCAATTTTTCTATTTCCTGCAATATTACTTTGTTATCTGCATAGCATAATTCAGTTAGACCAACAGTAGGGACATTCTACTGTTGGTCATGTTACCATCGTTACAATGTTACCCCATGTTACAATCGTCAAGATCAATGGTGAAAGTCATTGGGGAAGTTCTAGAATCGAGCGAGATTGAGAAGGTTCTAGAATCGGTTAATCGGTCGCTGCGTTAAATAGTTACAGTTCTTCAAAGATAAGGATCTAAATCCAGTTTTTATAATTTCTTTCAGATTTTGAAACAGATACAAAACTCATATTTCACAACTGTGACCAGCTAAGGAAATAACTTCTTACAAGTAATTTTTATTGTAACCTGAACCCAAATTTCATTTTTTTTTGATATAATCCTAAAACACTCTGTATATATACAGGGCATTTCAATTGAAACTAGCCACCTCAAATAACGCCTTTATCTGCTAGGATTTATATAAAATTATGAAGCCTGTCGATTTTTCATTTCATTTCATTACGATTTAAAATCATTCCTGGGGGCGCAGAAATTCTTACCATAAAAATTAATAAATAGGAAATATGGGTCTTGTGACCACTCATTCAAAACGTCGCCTGATTGCCTTTAATTCCCTCATATACTGGCACCCATATTAACGACACAGTATTGTCTTGTGCTAGTCTATTGAGGACCTATTTAGACCTGGTAGATGGATTTATAATGGCTTTAATAGCTGCCTGACTATCAGTCGTTATATTGTTTCCGCTTACCGAATTTCCTCGGCGCAGGCTGCGACTGCAAACAATTCAGCCTGGATGTTTTCCTAGAGCTCTTTTTCTTCTTTGTATGTTACATTTTTTATTTTGTTGTCCAGTTATCATTGTTTTAGTTTTTTTGTTTATTTTCATATTTAGTGATTCTAATTTTTCATTCATTAAGGGTAAATATTTTTTGCAGTAATTTTTCTATTTCCTGCAATATTACTTTGTTATCTGCATAGCATAATTCACTTAGACCAACAGTAGGGACATTCTACTGTTGGTCATGTTACCATCGTTACAATGTTACCCCATGTTACAATCGTCAAGATCAATGGTGAAAGTCATTGGGGAAGTTCTAGAATCGAGCGAGATTGAGAAGGTTCTAGAATCGGTTCAGACTGAGGACTGTCCTTCAATGCTAAGGTCACTGTTCAATGAAGAGGTTCTAGAATCGGATTGAGATTGAGTCGAGTTCAGTGATGTAATTTCTAAAATGAGAACTGATCATTTTAAAACCTATTCATATGAAAGTTTAAATTTATTTCTAAGGATAATATTACGTGTATCGATGGATATATATATACAGGATGGGTCGGCTATATGTTCTAAGATAATATATAATATATAATAAGATAATATATAATAAGATAAAAATGAAGAATACTAAAATCCTGAAAGCAAAGCCATTTTCAGGTAAAATTGAAATAAAAAAAATTACATTTTTAAAATTTTTGTTTATTGACAAATTCAAGTACAGAAAAAAGTTTGCGCTTCCTTGAGAAACCTTCAATAGTACATTGTGTATCTAGTAGTAAAAGCGATACATTCCCGGACGACAATGTAAATTGTTGGCCGAGGCGTTAAGCCGAGGCCAACAAGCATTGGAGTCCGGGAATGTGCTTTTACTACGAGGTACACATACTATTTTTTCTGAAATCGGAATCAACATTATTAAAAATTAAATATATATTTTCATTACCATTCTAATTGCCTATGAAATCGTTTCCGTGACGGTGACATTTCAGTGACAGTTGTTGTGGAAAAGGTCAGAGATTCATTACGTATTACTTCGCTTTAATACTTAAAAATTTTAAATGGACAGTGCTGTGATGATGTCCTGATGTGTGGGACACCACCGGAGATAGTAAAATCTGCTGAAAATGTTGTCTGCGTGTATTGATTTACTGTCTAAAATGTATATAAAAAATCACCGGCACGGGAAAGTTACCGACTTTCCCGGCCTAGAACGAAAAAAATCTTCCCGGACTGTTTTCTGATAGTTGCATAGCAACGGACTAAAATACTGGAAAAGCTTACGTTGGGAACTGAAATTGGGCCGAGAAAATGGGCAATCTTGGCCAATTTCAGAAAAAAATTAATACCATTTTCGTTAATAACCTATGGCTGAAATTTCAGGCAACAGAATTGAAATTATTTTCATTTATATCTGCTACTGTGAATCTGGGCAATAACGTCGTCAACTTCGACAGGCACAGTAAAATAATTTGTGTATCTCCGCAGCCAAAAATTTATTGGAGTTAAGTCAGGAGACCGGGGTGGCCTCGCTATTGGTCCACGCCGACCAATCCATTTCTTAGGAAAGCGACTATTCAAAATTTCTCGCATTTGTAGCATCTGCAGGCTCTCCATCGTGTTGAAAAAATATTGTTGCACATTCCTGTAAAGGAATATTCTCTAACAGGCCTAGAAAAAATTACTGTATCTTTCACCATTCAGTATTCTTGGAAGAAAATATGAACCAAAGATGCTTTTTCTCAAAATACCTATCCAAGCATTCACAGACTAACGTCTTTGCTTATTCCACCGACGTACAATATGAGGGTTATCATAGTGCCAATACTGAAGTTGTGGTGATTGAAAACTCCTTGTTGGTTGAAATAAGCTTCTTCGGTAAACAAAATGTAGAAAAAGTCAGGATTGCTCTGAATTTTGTGTAATGACCACGTGTAAAAATTTACTCTCAATAGGTCATCTCCAGGATGCAGCATTTGAACAGGCTGTAGTTGGTATGGAGACAAGTTATATCTTCGAAGACAGACAGGTAGTAGGATTACTCTAAACATCCTGCAATAACTGTTCCTCTTGTTGCCATGTAAGTTTTCTAGGCCGACCGGCATGCTTAGAACGTTTTGCAGCGATACATCCTGTCTCCACAATATTTTGGATTGTTTTTTAATCTGGATGACGGCAATTCGGCAATCGTTCTCTGTACAAATGCTCGACAGCACGGGCGTTACCATAACAAGCGCGAGTGAATATTGACTCACCCTGTATAGAGTTATAAAACAGTTGATAGTATTGAAAGTTACCATAAAACGTTCATTTAATGTTAGAGAGTAATTAATTGTTGACTGTCCTTAGGTGTACTTAAACATCCAGAGTCTAACATATAGGGTTCTTGTTTATCTTTATATTGTTTAATGATTTCGTTTTTTTAAACAAAAAAAAACATTTTAATATGAAATAAATGCATTCTACATATACGACGCTAATTATATTCGAATTTGCCAACTACAGGCACAATATATCTGTTCTTACTGCAATTTAAGGCTTTCGCAACGATTCGAACTTCAGTCCCTTAATAGCTTAATGGCTAAGAGCGTGGTCCGGCAATCGAACGGACGTAGGTTCGAATCCTGCGAATTTTTTCGGCAAAAAAAATCGAATAACACAGGCCTGCATAAAATTTGTGATGACGTGATTTTTGTTTGTTAAGCTCAGTTTTTATATAGCAATAACTAATTAAAATACAGTTGGTCTCTACCACCCACAGATTTTTTTTTGCACAAAAGAAAAAGAAAAAAATATAAAAAAAATCTTATAATAGGCGTTTTAATACATTTTAAAATGAATGTACTACTTCAAATTCTAGGTATTAACCCAAAAATGATTTTCTGTTGTTGTTTTAAAGAAATTTGTTAAATTGGCTCTCATTACCTGATGTAAATCTTTTATTACATGTATTAATTTTGGACAAGATTTCCGGGAATTTTTACCTGCTAAATCCTATTTATTATGCTTTCACTTTATTAGTACTGCGAAGAAGGATTTCAAGTTTATCACTCCAAACAAAATGTATATTTTAATGTCATTTACTTCATTATAGCTCTGAGTGTCGATCAGTAAACAAGTAAAATTAATTTGTGTTTAGTGTTGTGCGTGGTATTTGATAAATAAACATTGCTTAAAAATATGTCTAGCCGGTGTTGCAAAAACAAACCAGATGATTTCTGTTATATTTGTGGATATTTCGTCTTGAAAAAGTTTAAGAGACCAATTGGTGAATTTGTGAGAAATGCATATTATGCTTATTTCAAAATCAAATTAGGAGATTAAGATAAAGATTGGGCACCGCACGTTGTTTGTAAGGTATGTGAAGAAGGTTTAAGACATTGGACCAAAGGGAATAGAAAAAGCCTTCCTTTTGGAATACCGATGGTTTGGAGAGAACCGCAAAATCATCATGAAGATTGCTACTTTTGTCTTTGTGATATTAAGGAGCATAATAGAAAAACTTTGAAACATATTTTGTACCCAAACAATATTAAATCAGCTATCAGACCAGTTCCTCACAGTGATCATGTACCTATACCTATACCCCCCAAAGTACTACAAGAAGATATTGAAACCTCTTCAACTTCCGGCTCCGTACAGATGGATAGTGATTTTGAACCATCAAACTCAGGTCAAAACCAACCTCAGCTATTTTCACAAGCCGAACTGAATGATTTAGTAAGAGATTTGGGACTTTCAAAAGATCTTTCTGAAGTACTGGGGTCTAGGTTGAAACAAAAAAATTTTCTTACCCCAGAAACTACCTTCAGATCTTCCTTTAGCTGAATATGACAGAAAAACAACCAAACGAAGCTTTTCTGAAAAACGAAAAGGTTTTTTTAAGAAGCATAAAGAATAAATAACTATTTCTAATAGTTTCTATGTGTATATTTTTGTATTTTTTTAATATAATATAAAATTAGCTTATAAATGAAATAAATCGTGTTTTTTCTATATTTTTTTATTTTACTGGTTTGAAAAATAACCTTACGTGATACAAAAAAATAAAAGCAGATTTGAAATCAGCGCTACCCAATTACTAGAAAACAGTTAAAATTTTTAAATCAACATTCTAAGAGTTGAAAAATGTAGGCCTGTGTAATTAGCGTCGTATACGTAGAAAACATTAATTGCATTCACATCACTTCACGAAAATGCAATTGATTTGCATATTTTAATATTTTTAATTAAACTTTTCGATGTCACTGTATGTCCTTTTATAATTGAGATTTTTAAACCGAACGCATCAGCCCTGCAAATTTCAAATTAAATTTCACTCGGTACGTCCCTGCACATTCACTCGTACATTCCTCTTCTCGTGCCCCACTTCCTCCCTCTCAATAACCGACTCCTCGATAGTCTTCAGAAACGACACGACAGTGTAGATTCTAAAGGTGTACGGTTATGTTGACTAGTTTTCTTTACTTTACAAAACGCATAATATCTAGAAAAGATTTGTTGGTGGTCTCGGTGTTTCGTTTTTTAAGTGAACCGATGGTGCGTGTCTAACATACTTCAGAAAATCTAGTGTGCTTTGGCTGACCGATTTTTCCCAACGGTTAAAACAAAAAGTGCATTAAATTGATGTAGGTATGGATAGATTTAAATTTTGTATATTTCAAGAGATGTGTGGTGCTTTTTTTCCTTTTTTAAGACCCTAATATCGAGAATTAGAACACAAAATATCAATTTTAATTTATTTTTAATATTAATATCAGTGTGTTGTTTAAATAAATAACAATAATATCAAAATTATCGCGTTATTATCAAGATTTGCATACATTTTATCATTAACCACGGCTATGTTTAATTTTTGATTTAATCTACGTTTGTTTCTTAGTCGACAACGTTTTGTTTTGACGGCTGTAATTGGTCGGTGTATAAAGCCCGCCATTTGTTTGTAATAATTCACAAATCGAAGTGTGCCTTGTTTACGTCTCGGCTTTTGAATGTTTTTAAAGGAATTCACGTTTGAATTCCTTACAATTTATGTTTGTGCATCTTTGAGTCATTTACTCATTTGTTTTTTAAGACTATGTCATTTGATTTTATTATAATTTCCTTAGTTTCAAAAAGGTCTATGTCAGCTTGGTATTGTTACATTTTTACGTCGAATAATATAACCAAAAGATGCATATGGCTATGTTGAAATTGTGTGAAAAAAAACGCAACAGGTGTTCCAACATAAAACGAGTTTCTGGTTTCTCCTAGTAAAACAGGAAAACATTTAGGTAATTGTATGTAGATATCCAGATATATTACGCAATTGTTTGTTTAGGTTTTTTTTGTTGTAATTTTTAAGTTAATATTTGTTGAAGGAATTGCATTTTGTTTTCCTTATTTTTTGCGTGGAATTTTAAATATAAACAACAAAAAAAAATGGGGAATTTAGTTTTAAAAATGATGCGAAAATGTGCAGGCAAGCTCAAGTATCTGGCCACCATTTACAGACATAGTAATGATAAAAACTTAAAAAAGGTATATAACCCCTTACCACAATTACTAATCGTATCCTAAATACGTAATTCGACAACTAAGATGTCATCATCAGTGGGTAAAACCACTAATCAAGATGTCGCAAATCGGGTACAGTAAAACTAGCACATTTGATTACACAACTTTACACGGCGTCCACATATACACATAGTAATGATGGTAAAAATGATTTGGTGATAATATCAGAAAAAGTAATTGCTGTAAAAGGGCCTTTTCTTGTTAGAAAATAGATGTTTTACGTGTATTTAGCTGTAAACGATATAACGTTTGAGGTTAGTTGTCATTTTGAACGTATTTGATTTTTTGATAGTTTAACGTGGCTGAACGTTTCTTTTCCTCCTAAAACTTTATTAGAATAAATTGAAAATAGATGTTTTACATGTATTTAGATGTAAACGATATAACGTTTGAGGTTAGTTGTCATTTTGAACATATTTGATTTTTTGGTAGCTTAACGTGGCTGAACGGTGCTTTTCCTCCTAAAACTTCATTAGAATAAATTGTTTCACTGAAGGTCCCCTAAACGCCCAATAAATATTTTTGCGAAAATCGGTTGCAGACTTTACCTTAACCTCTTTCTTTAACACTTTTGCCGTATGTAAAGGTTATTCTAAAATAACTTACATTTTGGAATTGCTGTCGTTTTGTTAAATAGTAAAGTGTACACAAAATAAAAACATATTTGTGTTCATAAAATAATGGGGGGTTACTCGACGTTCATATTTTTTATTTCCGTTACCATGGCAACAAGTTTGTTGATAAAAATACAAACGTTGCCTTTTCTTACTGAATTTGACAGATATCACTCTGTGAATCTTTAGTATTCCCTAGGAATACTAAAGATAGAGTTAATTTCAATTCGAAATCAGGTATATACGAAATTAGTTGCGAGGATTGTAATTTGAAATATATAGGCCAAACAAAACGACCAATAATAACCCGTTTTAAATAACACATATCACATATTAAATACAATAGACCGGATAAATCGAATCTAATGTTGCCAACCACGCTTTAAGCACACTACACAATGTATCGATTACAGGGTTGAAGTTGGTCAAAGGAATTAATAAACCCCACGAATTTGATGCTTATGAAAGTATATATATCGCGAAAAATAAACAAAATTCCATGAATAGCGATAGATCACCGATACCTTTCAGTTGTCTCTTTTCATTTTTATTACCATAATTATGTCATCGTCGTTTTAAAATTGAAGTTATTAGGACATGTTTAGTGCCGTTCCCTTTAGAAAAGAATATTTGCCGGTCTTTCGTTCGAGATATTTCAACTCGGAGAAGAAACATATGTGTAGGCCTTTTTTCCTTAAGAGGTAAGTGCTCTTCGACCTTTTCCTAGTTTATATTTGCATGGTAAAATTAGTCTATATGTGGACGCGGTGTAAAGTAGTTGTTGCGTAAGCGGTTATCTAGCTTTACTGTGCCCCGTGTGCGACTTTTTAATTAGTGGTTTTTACCTACTGATGATGACAACTTAGTTGTCGAAATACATATTTAGGATACGATTAATAATTGTGGTAAGGGGTTATATACCTTTTTAAGTTTTTACTTAACCACAGTCTCCAAGAAAGAATTTTCGAAGAGAAAACGAGAAGAGAAGAACATCTGTACTTTTCAACAGAGACATTCAATTTTAAAAAGCATATTTACAAAGAGCCTGTTTCGTGTGTGCTATTAAAATAAAAAAATAAATAAATACAGATTAAAACTGTTCTAATTTCCGCAATCGAAATTGAGAAAACAAATTACACATAATGACTATTAAAAGAAATTGAAGGCAATTATCCAAGAAAGCAAGCAACGTGTGGTAAAAAAAATATCAATGGCCTTCTATGTTCTTAAAATTATAAAATGTGCAGCATACATACATATATTACCCATACACAAACTCAAATGTATATTCATAAAAGTTATAACTTGACTAATATCGCCTTCTGCGGACGGAGAAAACAGTTCTTGTTTATTCTGGCGAATAAACAAGCTGGCGTTAATCGGGCTGTCTGTTAATTATGCGACTCAATACCAATTAATATTACTTTAGTGACAGTGTCCTTTTCTTGGTGAAACACAATCTCTGCTTGTGGTGACATATGTACAATGCGTTGAGTATTTTATTAATATTTCTAAATAAGGGGACGCTGTTCGTTGTCATAAATACGTATCGTATAATGTAAGATGCAGTTTATTTATTTGATCATTATACATAGAGATACTTAATTTCCGTCTCCGGTGACCCGGTGGTGAAAATATTAGCTGTCTTGAGTGTTATAAATCCATTTTCAAACGTTTCCAGGGGGCGCCCAGTTGCTGTGAGACTTCAACGAAAATTGCAAACACAAGCTGTCGCTTTGCAATTTTCGTGGAAGTCTCTTTGACACTCCCATTATATTTCGTTCGAAAACGAAAATATGAATATTTACTACGAAATGTTGAAAGTGTTTTAGTATTTTACTTTATCGATGTGAAATATGGCTAACTAATAACGTGCCTTCAAGAACTTTCCTTTTAAAGACGACCATGCTTTTTCTTAATAGTTGAAATTTTTACGAAATTTTTAAATAAAAATTTCGTCCTTAGGTGGGACTCGAACTTCCACCGACGACAGAATATGATTATGTGCTTCTTAATAAGTAACTTAAGGCATTTTTAACAACTCGAATCCAAGTCCTTCGTAGCGCAGAGGATAGAGCGTTAGTCTAGAAAACTAAAGGTCGTGGGTTCGAGTCCCACCTAAGGACGAAATTTTTAAATAAGAATTTTGTATAATTAGCGTTGTGTAATTGTAGATAGCAATATTTACATTTCACATTACTTCGCGAAATAACATCTAATTTAAAATATTTAATACAGCCGAATTTCCAAGATTTCAAATTATATGTATTAATTGTACGGCTAAGAAATAAATAGATTATTATATATACATATATATATATATAATATTTTTGTGACCTTGGTATGATATGGTAAATTAATCAGTCGGCGATTAAAGGTCTGGTTTACTTCAAAGTATATATATTTAAAACAACCCTACATGTTTCGGCAATGATGCCTTTATCAAGGATATAAAATATAAGTGACAGAATACAAAAATTTTTGTATTCTGTCACTATGGTATTAATAAGAATTAAAATTTATTTCTTATTTATTTTATTGGCCGTGTGCATAATATTAAAATAATAAGCTTTTTTTTGGTTTAGCGACCTTTATTGAAATTCAATTTATTTATCTAACGACGTTTCGACTTTTTTTGTATATAATTAAGTCTTTTTCAAGTGATTTCGAACTAAACCAAAAAAAAATTACAAACGAAAGGTAAAAGACTTGAAAAAGACTTAATTATATACAAAAAAGTCGAAACGTCGTTAGATAAATAAATTGAATTTCAATAAAGGTCGCTAAACCAAAAAAAGCTTATTATTTTAATAATTTATTTTAATAATAATGTTACTAATTGTACAAACTGTAATATTACCATAAATATAAATTACTAGAACACGTGTTTTGATGCACTTTTTTTCCCCTAAAGGACGTAAGTAAATTACTTACGCCCCGTTGTCATAGCAATCACAGTCATTTCAGTAAAACCAACTTACGTCTATATAAACAATGTATTAATGGTATGCTTACTATAAGGGGAGTGAGAAAAAGTATTTTTGTTATAAAAATTTCGAGATGAAACTCTTACTAAATCAATAAAATTTAAGAAATTATGCAGAATGTCGCGGTTAGATCATATCAGAAACGAAAATATCAAGCAAAGAACGCAAATGAGACAGAAATTATTCAACGACAGCTACAGTGTTACGGGCACGTCAGGAGAATGCCTGATGAAAGATGGCCAAAAAGTACTTTCACTGTCCCTACAATAGAAAGAAAAAGGGCAGGACAAGACGTGCCTGGAATCAGGGAATCCAAGAGGAAATGAAAGAAAGAGGTATTATGGAGAATGACTGGACGGATAGCTTGGGTCGGAAGTTGGGATGTAGGATGCAGCAACAGCCGTAGGACCCCTGCATATATATATATGTATATATAAAATTCTAGAAAATTTCTTGACCGTCCTAATATAAATTCACTACTATTTTGGTTACTGGTCTGTTTTAATTAACACCCAAATATTCTTCCTCAATATTTCGCCTATATATTTATGGCTTCATCAGGGGTAGAGCTAGAGTTAAGAGTTGGTGGTCTTATTAATTACTTTACACATAATTGTCACTAGCAACTCCCAAATAACAAAGAACACATGGACATATGAACATTACATTCTTAGTTGTAGTTGTTTGTTTAAGAATGTAATGTTCATGTGTTATTTGTAAGTTGCCAGTGGCAATTATGTATAAAGTATTTAATAAGACCGCCAACGCTTAACTCTAGCCCTACTCCTGATGAAGTCATAAATATATTGACGAAATATTGAGAAAGAACATTTGAGTTTTAATTAAAACAGGCCGATAACCCAAATAGTAGAGAATGTATGTATGTATGTATGTGTATATATTATGTGTGTATATTATGTATATATATATATATATATATATATATATATATATATATATATATATATATATATATATATATATATATATATATACATAATATACACACATAATATATACACATACATACATACATACATTCTCTACTATTTGGGTTATCGGCCTGTTTTAATTAAAACTCAAATGTTCTTTCTCAATATTTCGTCAATATATTTATGACTTCATCAGGAGTAGGGCTAGAGTTAAGCGTTGGCGGTCTTATTAAATACTTTATACATAATTGCCACTGGCAACTTACAAATAACACATGAACATTACATTCTTAAACAAACAACTACAACTAAGAATGTAATGTTCATATGTCCATGTGTTCTTTGTTATTTGGGAGTTGCTAGTGACAATTATGTGTAAAGTAATTAATAAGACCACCAACTCTTAACTCTAGCTCTACCCCTGATGAAGCCATAAATATATAGGCGAAATATTGAGGAAGAATATTTGGGTGTTAATTAAAACAGACCAGTAACCAAAATAGTAGTGAATTTATATTAGGACGGTCAAGAAATTTTCTAGAATTTTATATATACATATATATATATGCAGGGGTCCTACGGCTGTTGCTGCATCCTACATCCCAACTTCCGACCCAAGCTATCCGTCCAGTCATTCTCCATAATACCTCTTTCTTTCATTTCCTCTTGGATTCCCTGATTCCAGGCACGTCTTGTCCTGCCCTTTTTCTTTCTATTGTAGGGACAGTGAAAGTACTTTTTGGCCATCTTTCATCAGGCATTCTCCTGACGTGCCCGTAACACTGTAGCTGTCGTTGAATAATTTCTGTCTCATTTGCGTTCTTTGCTTGATATTTTCGTTTCTGATATGATCTAACCGCGACATTCTGCATAATTTCTTAAATTTTATTGATTTAGTAAGAGTTTCATCTCGAAATTTTTATAACAAAAATACTTTTTCTCACTCCCCTTATAGTAAGCATACCATTAATACATTGTTTATATAGACGTAAGTTGGTTTTACTGAAATGACTGTGATTGCTATGACAACGGGGCGTAAGTAATTTACTTACGTCCTTTAGGGGAAAAAAAGTGCATCAAAACACGTGTTCTAGTAATTTATATTTATGGTAATATTACAGTTTGTACAATTAGTAACATTATTAACAAAATTGGGATATTTATTTATATTTCTTGATAATTCAATGTTATTATCACCTACTTTATCAGCAACACTTAATGTCTAATTTATTAAATTCCGAGGTTGTTCACCGTTACTGTTTATCATGATTACATTTAATTTTTGAGGATTTTATTGTCTGGGGAGTGGGAAAAATGTTATAAGCTATTCGGGAGGTAACATTTACCAGTCTCGAACTCTATTGCAAGTCCTCGGGCAAGCCCTCGGACGCAAACTAGTCCTCGACTAGTAAATGTTACTTACCTCCCTTATTACTTAAATAACTATTTCAAATCTTGTAGTTACTACAACATCATACACTTTCAGCATTCCCTTCTTTTAACTCTTAAATACTATGAACATATGAACAATAGTAACAACATCTGAATAAAGTTTTAAACTTTAAAATAATTCGTCAAAACGAAATTTCGCTGTTTTATTAATAAAATATGTTGTGAAAATCAAATTAAATTCCTGTTAATCATCCACTGAAATCATAACTATACACACACGATTCTACTCGACTCCTAGAAATATGAGATTAACTTTATATTTGTCCGAATGATTAACACCAACGTGCTTTTTTACTGGCATAATTCCTTGAATTACTAATTACTTGAATAACCCCCTACAAATTGTGGTTAAAGATAGTAATAAACGAAGATAATATAGAAAACGAATTAATAATTTCCTATTCTGATAATAATGTCTCTATTTCAATCATGTCCGACGTTTATAATTAAGAAATTGTGGTTAAAACAAGTGAGTGTATTTAAAAGTTTCGTATTAGATTATGATCATAATAATCCTAAAAATCAGCCCATAAAATTTGTCGCATAAATTCAGCTTGTGTATGTTTGCGCTTGCAAAACTCGAAAAGTAGTCGGTCGATTGACTTGAAATTTTGACACAACGTTGCATTCAAATACGCGACTATTTTTATAGTAAAATATTTTTTTTTAACACGGCGTGACAGAAATCTCGCACCGGTGAAAAAAGTAAACATAAATAGCGCAGAAATTTCTCAAATACTTAATTTGATAGTACTTTTTTTATTACAAGTTGACGTTTGCTAATCATATACTTATTTACGCTAACGTATTGTTATGAAAAACTCAATTAAACAAGTAACTGGGTTTTTGAAAGAAAAAAAAAGGAGAAATTATTATTGATTTTATAGAGATGCCTCGTCCACGCAATCCGCAATCACAGAACGTCGAAGGAGATCAAACTGCAATGATCAAAACGTCTAGACGAAAACGTACGTGTTAGAGTCAAAACTTCTCAAACGCGAGCAGAAGGATCGGCAGATCAACAGGAAGCAAAAGTTGTAGTCTTACGAGTTGAATGGAGAATAAGAAAAGCAGCACAGTTGTCTCAACAACTCCCAACAACAATTAGATTAAGAGCGAGGACGTATGGGGTTGCAATATTTGAATGATCGAACTTCATAGAGTAAAATTACTTTTGGATGAGCCTGAAGATGCGCGAGCGATGACGTTACAAAAATACCGAACACCTTAAAAACATTGCAGTCTTGACAATATAGGCGGCAGTTCCAAATTTAAATAATATTTAGATATATTAAACCATAATAATTATGTTTTGTTGTCGATTTTAAATAAACTTATTACTTCGCGAAGAATATAATAATTATTAAATCAATTGGTATTATGTAACAAATTTTTTATAAATTGTATTTTACAATGAAATATTTCTTTTTATAGTGCTTTCACATTTAAGTCTTTGTATTTACAAATTATTATTATATTAATCCATATTTTGTAATATGGTTTTCATTAACCTTAATTTTGTTTTTTCTCATTATAATTTTACTTCTAACCAAAATCTCACTTTAGAGACATTAAAAGAAGATAAATACACAAGAAAAATTTTTGTATTTATTAAAACAAATATACATACTTACAATGTATAATCAAATATTTATTTTCGCTGATGACAAAATTAATATAATATATTTTGAAACATTTAAAATCATCAGTCTTCATCGCTTGAAAAATCGTAGAAATCATCTTCAGAGTCATTATTGACATTAATAATAAATTCTTCACAAAAATCTTCCATTATGTGCTCCTTCATAATGTAATCTTTTTCTACACCTTCTACATGTCGACAAGTTTCTGACCATTCCTCTACCTTAATGTTTGAAAATTCTTCTCTCGCCAATTTTTCAACATCATTTATATGAAATGTAACATTTCTTGATGCAACCCGATTCTTTACAATGCCCCAGATTTTTTCAATCGGGTTTAGTTCTGGGTGGTATGGTGGCAATCTCAGGACGGTGTGGCCTTTTTTTGCAAATATACCATCTATGCTGTACTGTATATGTTTTAAACGCTTCCCTTTTGAAATTGGACACTTTAATCCTTCATTAGATTGATCGACCCATCCAAAAGGAGATGTATGCCCTGCATGTATGTAAGTTTCATCTAAAAATTACTTATGTACTTAAAATATGTACTAAATAGATTTTCTAAATGCTTTTTATACCTGTATATATTATTGGACGTCCTTGGGTACGATAATTTGTTATTTTGCGGATGTAAAAACACCTCAGCTCTCTTATGTCAAATCGCTCCATTAAAATCTTACGGTTATCAGTAGTTTTTTTCCATCTAGCAAATAAAAAGTTTAGAGTGATATTACTAAAAATAATAAAAAAGGTACCTGAATCCTATTCGCAGCAATAATTTCCTAAAAGATGATAGCCCTCCTGCAAAACCGATTCCTTCATCATCGTGAATTTTATTATAAACGACTTTTATTGTGGGTCTTCTCTTTTCAGTCACATGAAAATTATGTATAATTCTGCGAATAATATCTTCCCCACAGTTATCGACAGTAGATTTTGGTGATGGTTTTGGTGGTTTTATTTTTGTCGATAAGAATGAATTTACTTTTCTTGTTTCAACAGCATGACCTTTAATTATTCGACCTACAGTGCTCCTAGAAATATCTGTTGCTTCTGCAACTGTATCTAGAATGAACAACATAAATTATAATTTTGAATTTGATTTAAAAAAAGTAATATTATTACAGGTTAAATATTATGTATCCACCTAATTTGTAAATATATTTACCTGTCACACCTTGTTTTTTAAAATAGTTATATACATTAAAAATTATTTCACGAGATTGTTCAAGAATAACTTTTCTCTTTTTCGAACAAGGGCTCACTTCCTCCAGGACAGAGTTTGTTGCCATATCAGACATTTTACCCTGTGTAAATAAATACAACTAAATTTTCAGGAATTTTATGATAAGTATATTTCTACTTACAAGAGGTGCATTCTTACTCTTGAATAGCTTTGAAAAAAAATTAATTAATAGATAAAACACAACAATAATATTACAAATAGGAAAACTCTTAATGTACGTACAACACCACTACGAAACACACCGATCAAATGCCTGTTTGTGGCTCGTATAGTACACGGATTTATAGTACTAGCTGTTTCTCTCATTTATGAGGTGGCTCTCTTTCTAATTACTAAAACGTGTTTCTGCGCCAGTCTCATCCGAAAATGATTTTCTATCACCGAATTGCTTTTCCATACGAACCGGATATTCAATACAGTACCTCATGTAATTTTGTTCAAATCGGAACAATGGACAAAGTACAAAGCACAAGATTAGTAGTTAAAAAATTGATGAAGAATCGAATTGAAACAACAATTCTGATTGGAACTCATAAAGGCGAAGACATACTATTTCCCTGAATATCAGTCATTCCGACCGAAATGGCGTTAGATTTCATCAACTTAAACTTCCAATACGCCTTGCGCTCGCCATGATAATCAATAAAGCCGCAAGGCCAATCTTTGCAAGTGTGCGGTTTGAATTTAGAAAACGATTGCTTCTCTCATCGGCAATTATGCGTCGTATACTCCAAAGTCGGTAAACCGTGTGATCTTTATGCTTTTGCAGATAATGGACAAACAAATCCATTAGCTTTACAATAAAAAATATTTTTTTGTGAAAAACATATTTTATCTTCCTTTCCTTTCATTCTACATAGCCACAGCAATACAAAACGGGGTATCGAATTCAATCATGTGTTTTCTTGGTGAATCTATGTTCGCTACAATAATTTTATTTACATTCCCATTTATTTCATATCAAACTGAGCCACAGCGAAGCGTGACCGAGCTTAACTAGTGGTTTTATATAATAAAATGCATTACAACTTAGATTTTTGAAATACCGAATTAAAAATTATATTTAAACCTCTTATATCTCTGCTAAATCAGTAATTATCGTGACTATACGAATTTTTGCATTTCATACTGATTATCGAGACGCAAAATTATTCATCTTTCGCATCCAAACTCTCCAAGAATCGACCTGTAATATTAAAGACTAATTTGCAATTCCAACAGGCTCAAGGGCCATCCATTCATCTAAGCTCGCCATAATTGCCGACTAGAAAGTCTCTAAAACGACACTCCAGAAAACAAAACAGACGTTAATATCTCGTTTCGGGTTGTTTTTATTGCGTCGACTTCGAGACCTGGTCTAGATCGTCGGATGAATGCAGAAAAACTCGACGTTCGAGGATCCTCGAACCTGTTCGTAATAAATTTCAAAGAGGTCGGTCGTATGTAGCTGGTGTGTATTTTCGTCTCTTTTCTTCTTGTCGCGCGCCCCCAATATCTTCGCTCATCTCGTGTTCTTGGGCGATGTACATTCGGTAACAAAACTGTGGAGTTTGTAAATGTAATTTAAATGAAATATATTTACTTTGATTGGCAGCGTCAATAATAATATTTACATTATTTCTGTTTAGTGTATAACCCCTTACCACAATTATTAATCGTATCCTAAATACGTATTTCGACAACTAAGTTGTCATCATCAGTAGGTAAAAACCACTAATTAAAAAGTCGCACATGGGGCACAGTAAAGCTAGAAAACCGCTTACGCAACAACTACTTTACACCGCGTCCACGTATAGACACTGCAACCTTAGTTGTCGAAATACGTATTTAGGATACGATTAATAATTGTGGTAAGGGGTTATATACCTTTTTTTAAGTTTTTACTTGACCACAGTCTCCAAAGAAAGAATTTTCTGTTTAGTGTGTTGAATATACTTGAACAGCCGACAAAAACTTCATATATGTAGTTATATCTTTGTGTATACGGTAGATGTCTAATAAAGTATTTTGCGATCTTAATGTGTTAGAGCTTATTTTAAACACCATTATAACTTCCTGCTGAAGATGGCGAGTTAGATGTCGAAACCGCCTATAGGATATGATTAGTATGGTAAGGAATCTTATACGAGGATGTATTGAAAATTCTTAGCCTACTATAGAAGCAAACAAAAGATGAAAGTCAAAATATTTTATTAACAACATACACTCTTCCTAAATTAATACACTTAATACAGCGATCCTGCAACGCCTCAACCTTTTAGAAAGAAATTTTTAATCTTGCTCTGCAAACCAGGCCTCCACAGCTTCTATCACCTCTTCGTTGGATACAAATTTACGACGTTTTAAACTTTTTTTCAGTTGAGGAAAGACATGATAGTCGGATGGAGACAGATATGGTGAATAAGGCGGATTTCGTGTAATTCGAACCTTAAATCATGAATTGTTGGCATGGCAACATGCGATTTGTGTGCAGGCAAAAACAAAACACCTTTGGATATCTTTCCGCGTCTTCTCTCCATAATTTTTTCTCGTAGAGTGGTCAGTATCTTCGAATAATAATTCCCAGTTATTGTTCTACCCTTATACAGAAAATCAATCATGATTACTCCGTGTCAATCTCAAAAAACAGCATGGACTTTTCCAGCAGATTTTTGAACGCAAAACTTCTTATGCATTGGAGAATTAGAGTGTCTCCATTCCATCGATTGTTGCTTTGTTTTTGGGTCGTAGAAATGTACCCAAGTTTCATCCGTAGTAACAATACGCTTTAAAAGTCTGCATCACTTTCAAACCGAGCGCAGATTGAAAGCGATGCTTCCACCCTTGCACCCTGGTCAACATTCAGACATTTGGGGATCCATTTTGCAGAAATTTTTCTCATGTCCAAATCGATGTGAACTATATTTTTTTACACACAATTCTTCATGCAAAATTTTTTGAATTGAGGTCTTTGAAATCCCCAATGAAGCCTCAACTTCGCGATATGTCACATGCCGATCTTCGTTGACGAGCTTGCGCACAGCATCGACGTTTTCCTGAGTGACTGCCGTTTTTGCAGATGCACTAAAAACGTCGTCACTCAGCGCAAGCTCTTGGATCGTCGCTAAGACTAATCCGTCCACGTTTTAATTCTCCATACCAACGAGAAATTGTTGACTGATGAATTGCTTCATTACCGAAAACAGAAACCAACTCGGTGAGGCTTTCTCATTGAGATAATTGTCTTCGAAAATTATTGCGCAAAGATTTTTCTTTTTTTTTTGACTAACCTGTCAATTTTGACAATTCGTTGTAGCTACAACAATGCACGTACGCACTGAAACTTTGGATTTAGGCTAACCAAAGATGGAAGTTAATTTAATGGTGCCCTCTATGTTCCACTACGAAAACATAAAAGACTTCCCTCATAATAATAGTTTATTAAGTGGCCAACAGTACAAATATAAGAACAAACAAAGTATACCATCGCGCTTGAATAAAAATTATAAAGAAATTAATACGAACATAGTCAATACAAGAATCTAAGAAAATTAAAATTAAGAAAATGTTTCTATATCATAGTCTAATCGTCCATTCGATGAAAGAATCATGAACGTATTTATTTACGTTTTGGGTTATCTGAAAAACTGAGCTACTAATCAAAGCTTTACTCCTACGCAATGGATAATCAAACGTCAGGGTTTCGTGATGCAACTCGAGTCACTGCAACCCATCTCAAGTAATGAGATGAGTTGTCTATCTTGTTATCAATTACTAATCTAATAATAGTGCCTTTATTACGACTCTGGCGAAATATATTTCACAACTCCCTCTGTTTGCATTAAAAGACGTACAAACAGACAACTTTAATCAATACCATCGCGCTATAATATTCTTATATATACAGGGTTATTTAAAGTATGGAGACGGCGATTTATTGTCGTTAATATTCATTTTAGGGAATTATGTTCAATATAAAAGTTTGTTAGGATATTTTGATCTACATTTGAGAATATTTGAATTTTTTTTTTCTTCAATTGTTTTTTAGTTACGCCTGTCCGCGCAGTTTTTTTAAATGGGAACTAGTAAATTTTACTCTACCATTCGATAGAGAATTTTTTTCTCTTTACACTAATATTTTTGTATTTTTAAAATTCATTTTAATAACTTTTTTACAAGAAAAATTAAACAAATTAATAACAAAGTAAATTAAAGTAAGTGTTCAAATTGTCGTCCATTAGTAATTTGACAATGACCCAATCGATTTACAAAACCCCGAACAGAGTTCTGTAAAAAATCTCGGGGAATTTCTTGTATCGTTCTGGTAATTCGAATTTGTAAATCTTCGACGTTATCGGGCTTATCTTTGTAAACTTTGTTTTTTACGTATCCCCAAAGAAAAAAATCTAAAGGACTTAAATCTGGCGAACGGGCTGGCCATTCAATGGTTCCTCGTCTTCCAATCCATCTGTGGGGAAAAACGTTGTCCAGATATTGACGAACATTGACACCATAATGTGGCGGGGCGCCATCTTGCTGGAACCAGATACTGTCATTGGGCAGGTTTCATTGTTTTCATGAGGATAGAGCGAAGCACAAGCAGGTATTATTTAATTTTGCAATAACTGCAAATACAGAGCCGAAGTTAAATTGCCATTGATGAAAAAGGGACCGATAATATGACCGCCTAGAATGCCAACCCAAACATTAACCTTTTGGGGGTACTGCGTATGGTGCTCCAAAAACCATGAGGGATTTTCCGACGACCAGTATCTGCAGTTATGTCTGTTTACTTCACCGGTAAGGCAAAAAGTAGCTTCGTCAGAGAAAAGAATATTGTTGACAAAATTTTCATTATTATTGCAAATATTTAACATTTCTTCAGAAAATTGTAATCTCCTATCAAAATCATCTTCCGTTAACTCGTGTACAAGGTGAACCTTATAATGTTTATACTTTTCACTTTTTAAAAATGACACGATCGATGACTGTGAAATATTGAAATTGGCCGCTAATTGATTGGTTGATAAATGGGGATATTCAGATACAGCCAATAAAATATCCAGTTTGTTATCATCGCTTTTTGCTGTTCTAGGTCTACCACTCCTTGGCAAATCTTTAACGCTACCCGTTTGTTCAAAGCGTCTTAAAGTTTTACCAACAACGGATTTAGAAATTGGATTTCTATTTGGATGCGTATTATTAAATAAATTACAAACGTCTTGTAAACTTCTGCGTCTATCTCCATAACCCAACATCATAAGTATTTCAATTCGTTCATGTTCACTTAAACTCGCCATTGTTAATATTAACAGCAACAAATTGCACAAATGAATTATTTCTGTCAAAGATTTGACGTACACAATAACCACTGATAAAATGATGTCGCTCAAGTTTGTTTATCGCTACGCTTCTGTCTATCTGCGATGTACCGAACATCTGTTAAACACATGAACCAGCCTTTTCTTATAAAAAAAGTTATTAAAATGAATTTTAAAAAACAAAAATATTAATGTAATGAGAAAAAAATTCTCTATCGAATGGTAGAGTAAAATTTACTAGTCCCAATTTAAAAAAACTGCGCGGACAGGCGTAACTAAGAAACAATTGAAGAAAAAAAAATTCAAATATTCTCAAATGTAGATCAAAATATCCTAACAAACTTTTATATTGAACATAATTCCCTAAAATGAATATTAACGACAATAAACCGCCGTCTCCATACTTTTAACTAACCCTGTATATATACACATGTTAAGTTGATCGATTGTACATTGTCGGCACCGATAAATCACACCCGATACGGGATAGCGCCGTTTCCGCAGTCTAGTAATAACACTCCTTGGAGTGTTGTTACTGATAATGGAAGATCCTCTCTATTTTCAATATCAAGAGAATTACAACGTGCTTTTGATAGCAAATGAAGAGCTCTACTAAAACGAAATTCCATTAGATACAAAGTCTGAAATAGCATAAAAAGAACTATGCATTTCGTCTTTTCCCAAAGCGATGGAAACGGCAATTTCAGTGCTCACCCAGATATTTTGTTGTATTTGTATTTAGCTCGAGCTGTTGCGTTACTCCGTAGTCCAGCGAGGGATTCTTATATCTATCTATCTTTAGAGACACTATCTAGAGACACTTTACAATTGAACAGATTGCTAGAAATTCTGTAAATATTGTTTATGACAATGTATTAACATCCGTTTCCTTAATGTAACTTAAGGCTTCCCGATGTATTCGGAATCATAGTCCTTAATAGCTTAGTAGCAGAGCAATGCTCCGGCAAACCATGGACCGAGTCCTGCTTAAGGACGAATTTTTTCAATAGAAAACCTCGAATAATTAGCGTCGTAAATTATAGAAAGCAATATTTAATTAATTTGGTACCTTATTTATTATTTGATCAATAAAAAAAATAGGCTAAAACACCAAAAAATTAGGAATTAAATGAGAAAAAAAAAGGATTAAATAAAAAGTAAAATATATTAAATCGAGTTCATTTCCAATATTTAAACATATTAAACCAAAGAAAATGGGACTATTGTTGTCACAGAATGTATATAACTTATAAGCATTTACACGCGAAGACGTGGGTCGAAAATGCAGACAGCATCTTTCTTTTTTTCTTCGGAATTCATGTTCTCCTCCTCCTCTTCGTTTACCGTGCTGTTCCTCTTAATGGAAGCGATCGAGAGATTCCGTTTCGTCTTTTTCTATCGCTTTCTCCTTTCTACCTCGCACGGTTCTGTCTGGTCGGCATAATTCAGCCGTAAATTTTTATCGTTTTACTTTGAAGCAAGTAGATGCAAACTTGCAGACACATCCATCTGTTATGCGTATTTGTTATAATGACCTTACTTTAAGAGGTGATACTACTCATGGGATAATCTGATGAGTTCGGTTGTGTTTCTGTGGATGCTAATAATAAAAAGTGTGGGCATTTTTTCTTTTTTTTACGTTGGTGATATTAATTACGGTTGCCAGTAGAGTACGTGACCGATTTTTTTTTAAGGAAATGTCTAAAATACAAGCTGTCCCGTATCGTTATGTTCAAATTTTAGGAGTGTAAGAGTCAAGTAACAAAAACGCAAAACTTGTATATCCATTTTTATTTGTTTCAAAGTTACAGATCTATGAATGTGATTATCAGATCATGAAAAAAAATGTAATCCCAAAGTCAATAAAAACTGATTTTATTCAATAAAGTTCAATTAATGATATTTTCGAAATGTCCACCTCCTTGTTGAATGCAGGCTTGTGCCCGTACGCCAACATAAGAAGTACTTATCCGAATTTCATACTTGTTTTGTCGGATTTGCTCGGCAGCCAGGTGTATACGATCCAACAACTCTTCTCTTGTGTTCGAAACTTGCGCGTAGACTAAATTTTTCATGTACCCCTATAAATAAAAGTCGAGGGGATTAAGATCGGGTGATCTGGGTGGCCATGTAACAGGACCACCTTGACCAATCCATCTTGGATAATTGACGTTAACCCAATTTCGGACAGCAATTCCGAAATGTGGTGGTGCCCCATCCATGTGAAACCACATGTCTCGTCGTACATTCAGTGGGACATCCTCTAAAAGACCTGGCAGTTCGTCAATAAGAAATTGAAGGTAATTGTCCGCATTTAACCTCCCAGGAAGAGCGACAGGACCAATCAACAAGTCGTCGATTAGGGTCGCCCAAACGTTAATAGAAAATTCATGTTGAAGTTTAGATGGGCGTATAGCTTTGGGATTTTCTGATGACCACCTGTGCAGATTTCTCAGATTCGTAACACCATTTCTCGTGAACGTAGATTCATCTGTCCAGAGGACTGTTCTGCAGAAATTAAAATGAAGCCGTGACTGTCTTAATATCCAGGTAAAATAAACTAGACGAGCATAGTGGTCTGCCTCAAGCAAACCGTGTCCCCTGCGATAGCGATATGGATATAAGCCTTCACGTTTTAAAATTCACCCAAACTATCGTTCGTAACACTCCTAGTTGTCTAGCGATTCGACGTACATTGAGAGTTGGATCCCTTGTAACAATAGCTACTGCTTCTTCCTCTAAGTCTGCTGGCAAATTTACTCCTCGGTCGAAAACATAATCAAGCAGTCCGCATTCCCGAAATTGTCGGTGTGCTTCCAGAAACGTTCTGTAATGAGGAATGCGCCTTTCGGGAAACCGATGTCGGTATTCAATAACTGCTTGACGTGCACTGCCGTTACAGTAGCCAGCCATACACAAAATGCATGTCCGCATACTCTTGAGAAGAAAATCGGTAAGGCATTTTGAATAAAGAAACGTGTCCACTCACTAATAAGCTGTTGTATGAACTGAAACGTAATGTAATCCTTTATTAAAAAATGCAACGTTAACAGTCATCTGAACATTTATTTATTGTATGATATTCATGGTTCAGCACTTACGAAATAAGTGAGAACCTTCTTTATCATAAATCAATTTCCAGTACTCTTTTGTGTAGATCTCCAAGAAATTACTGTATGTACTACGACACGTGTTTATTTATTTTAGGATAACATTTTATTATGCGACGTTGACAATCACAGGCCTGTTATTGAATCGTATAACTTTTTTGAAATAAAACCTGTTTGTATTTAAAACCTTTAGTAACCTTTGTATCAGATCTTCAGTAGACGATATTCGAACACAGACATGACTTTCATTGCTATACTTCAAATATATCTACGAATCACGAATCTACGAAATTGAAGTGAAGATCTGTAACAACAGTGAAATACCAGGTATCTGCACGTTTCGGGACAGACGTCGCTTTTCATACATTTTTGAAATTGTGTTATCGAGGAGAATCCCAAAATGTAAAAAAGTATAACAGTACGTTAATTTTTTTTTAACGCTCTGTATAATTAAAAAAATACTTCAAATGATGACTCTTCATCCCTAATTGTCGGTCTCTAAAATTTTATTACATCTTTTTTAATGTAACAGATATTGACATAGTTCGAGACATTTGCACGTGTATTAAATAATAAATGCATTTTTAGATATACGTCAAGTTTCTTATAATATAAACACTTAATTTGATTATTATTAGTACTGTACACCCTACAAGTAAAAACTAAACTATGTACTTATTTCGACAATAATGTTATCATCTTCAGTACTGACAAGAATTAATATTAACAATAATTTTTTTTTAATATTTGAACTGAAAAGTTGAAAATTTCCCCGTATTTTCTTAAATATTGGCACTAATTACCACTAATAATTTATTACACAAACAAACATCACAGTTGATCTTAAGATTACATAACCCAGTGAGTAGTTATTAACATATTACGCCTAAGAAAACATGCTGCGACACTTCCTGTAACAGTTAGGGAACGCAGTAGACACATGTCCAAACACTTTGCCGGTAGAGTACCAAATCTGGATCCCATATTTAGGAAAATCTGTTTGGAAATCGAATAAACAGGTAATTAATTTGACGGCTGTGTAATGTCTTACGTAAAAAAACAACCCGGGCGTATGTATATAGCACGTAATATATTGATGAATACAGGCTTATTTAAGTGACGTTACGGGGCAGTAATTTAAGAAAGTTTACGTGCATGTGTGTAAACTATACTTGTAGATACCAATCTTAAAATAAGCGATTAAAGGATTTGTATACAGTGCTTCTCAAAAGTCCCCCCCCCCCTATCTTTGGAGCGATTATACATACACAAGTGAAATTTGGAAACTGAATATTATAGGTTATAAACTTCCCTACTAGTGATGATAGATGACGAAATCGTTATAGATGACGTCACAAGGCCATTGTGACCAATAATTTTAAATGGAACGCTACGGCAAGCGACACCTCTTTTAAAAGGTATCGAAAAAACCTATTCAATAATACTAATTTTGTTTGTGTTTGAGGCTGTTTTAATGGCTCATTAGTAAATATGAAAATTTAAATTCCATTCATTATTATATTAAATACAGATTTAAGAAACAGTATGTACTTAAAGAAATTGCTCGAAGTGACCTCCATTTACTTCCTGACAGTAAAATATCCTATTTTTAAACTCTTCTCGTACTTCTTCAAATGTGTCTGCGGAAACAGCCTCACATTCTGCAACAATACGTTGTTTTAAAACGTCATTATTGTCAAGTTCAGTGGCGTAAACCTTCGATTTAAGGTACCTCCCACAGAAAAAAATCCAAAGGTGTGAGGTCCGGTGATCGAGGTGGCCATTCCGTTGAACCTCGTCGTCCAATCCATCTACCAGGATACTCCTCATGCAAATACCGTCTTACTGCACCGTAATAGTGTGGAGGAGCACCATCCTGTTGGAATGTTATTTCCAAATTGCCGAATTCATCTGGACTATCTTCCAAAAGTTCAAGGATTAACGGTTCTATTGCGTTTTGCAACATCTCCAGATAAACCTCACCAGTTAAATTAGTATTTAAAAAAAGAGGCCCAACGATGTGGTTTCCCAGGATACCTGCCCAAACATTCACCTTCTGGGAAAATTGGGTATGTGTTTCACGAAACAGGTGAGGATTTGCGTCACTCCAATACCTCACATTCTGTGTATTTCCATTTCCATTTAGATAGAAAGTACTTTCGTCACTAAAACAAATTGTTTTGACGTAGCCTGGCTGTTGGTTAATTTTAGTTTCCATATTTTCACAAAATTCTAGTCTTCGGTCTGGGTCGTCGTCTGAGAATTGATGAACCATTTTTAATTTGTATGGATGAAATTTGTATTTTTTCAACACCCTGTGTACTGTACCTCGACTGACTTCACAGGTAGATACAACTTGAGTTGTTGAAGAAATAGGATTAACTCTTACTTCTGCCAGTATATAAATTTTTTTCTCATCAGAAATTTGTGGTCTGCCAGATCGTTTCGCATCATTAATACTACCCGTTGTTTCAAGCTTACGAAGAAGCTCCCTTAAATAAGTTCTCGAAATGGGGCGATCGGGAAACCTCTCATTAAAAATGCGTTCTGCTGCATGAATATTTTGTCTAGTTTCACCAAGAATTAGGACCGCTGCTACTTTATCACCTAAAGCACGTACCATTTCGCTTCTTGAAGCACTTAAACTTTCGACTCACAACAGTTTAACAAATTATTAAAATGTACAAAAATATTAAAAGTACCATAAGCTGTAAAAACAGTGAAACCTTCGATCAACAATACACAAATTATTAAATGTACAAAAACTTGGACAATTACAAAAACGTCGAATATTGGAGACTAACAAAAACGTCAGATTATTTGACCACTATCCATAGGCGGAGCTTGAATTTGGAATTTTAGTATTAACTTGAAAATTTGACGTTTTAAAACAACGTATTGTTGCAGAATGTGAGGCTGTTTCCGCAGACACATTTGAAGAAGTACGAGAAGAGTTTAAAAATAGGATATTTTACTGTCAGGAAGTAAATGGAGGTTACTTCGAGCAATTTCTTTAAGTACATACTGTTTCTTAAATCTGTATTTAATATCATACTGAATGGAATTTAAATTTTCATGTTTACTAATGAGCCATTAAAACTGCCTCAAACACAAACAAAATTAGTATCATTGAATAGGTTTTTTCGATACCTTTTAAAAGAGGTGTCGCTTGCCGTAGCGTTCCATTTAAAATTATTGGTCACAATGGCCTTGTGACGTCATCTATGACGATTTCGTCATCTATCATCACTAGTAGGGAAGTTTATAATCTATAATATTCAGTTTCCAAATTTCACATGTGTATGTATAATCGTTCCAAAGATAAGAGGGGGGGGGGGGGGACTTTTGAGAAGCACTGTATATGTACATATTGTTATACAAGATGGCTTTTAGATAAAGAAACAACGTATAAAAAATGGCAAGATGCAATTATATAGAATATAAATATAAAAAATTGCGAGTTAATTATGACACGAATCCCAAAATTAAAAACCTTCTTAAAATTAAATAAAATTAAATTACGTACCGCCTATGTATCCGAATGTCTATTAGAAATACCTCCTAATGTTTATGTTTATAAAAACTGTAACGAATAACATTGTTTAGACGGCTGTCGATGTTATAAAAACTAGACAATGGAGCAAATTTGTTAACTTAGGGTTCAGTAACTTAAATACGATTACGTACGAATATATCTGCTTGTGAATTATTTGTGCATAAAAAATTTTGCAACTGACCTTAATCACCTTCCTTTTCTTGTGTATTATGTGCATGTTTTTTTTGTTACGAGAAGTAGCAAACTAAAGTATTAATATGGATATAAAAAAAGACCGCTATTGTAAACATACACTGCAATGTTTGTATTTATAAAAACGCTAAAAAATAACATTGTGTGTATACAGGGCTTTCGCAAAGTAACGGATAAATTCAATAAAAATTAAAAGGGAAGTTTTAAAAAAAATCTTGGAGTCGTCGATTTTTATTTTTAGTTTAGGGTGTTCTTACGTGAAACTGAAATATGCAGGTGTCTCCAAAAACCGATATGTCGTAATTTTTTTTTTTTCTTAAATACAAACACCCATTCTTTATTACAGAATTAGAAAGGGCAGATTTTTTTTACATTCGACAAGGTAATTTTGGACGATGTTTACATAAGGAAATTTCGAAGTTATATTATCGTAAACATTAAAAATGAAAATATAATCATCTAAATTAAATGTTCGAATTGAGCACCGTTAACAATCAGATAATAGCCAAAGGCGATTAAGAAATTCTTTTTGAACGTTGTCAATGGGTCCGAGGATTTTTTCGAAAAACTCATTTTTATTGAATTTATCCGCCACTTTACGAATGCACTGTATAAGTTTTCTTATGGCAAGGGTTCGTTAACCTGGTACGAAAGTCAGCTGTTAAAAATTCGTTGTGAATTTTTAACGATGATGTGTTAAAAGAACATGTAAGATGTGTGGTATACGGACATTTAACGTCCTATTTGGTAAAAAGTCGTTGGAGTTTAGGTTAAGTAGAAACTCAAAAAAAGTATAAAACTCCTTATTACAATTAATAATAGTATCCTAAATACGTATTTCGACAACTAAGTTGTCACCATCAGTAGATAAAACCAATAATCAAAGTTTCGAACATGGCACAGTAAAGCTATCATATCTGATCACGCAACAACTTTACAACGACGTCCACGTATATACACTGACTTTAAAATAAACACAAAACTAAAATTACGACAATTTACCCTTCTTAAGAAAACGGCTACACCAAAAAAGGCTACCGAAAAAAGACAACTTAATGGGATAGGACCGCTGTCCAAGTTGAACATATTAATATTGTTTTTAACGACATAAATGCTTTCGTATGCATCGAGATCTCTGAGGTTGTTAATATTTTTGGTAAGTTTTAACCCCTTTACGGTGACGTTATGATCCATGTCCAATGCATGGTTTGCGACGCTCGATTTATCTGATTTATTAAATTTAATATGTGATATGTGTTCTTTAAAACGGGTTATTATTAAGGGTTTCGCTTGACCTATACAGTGGAATCCACCTATAATGAACTCGCTTATAATGGAAACCCTGCTATAATGTACACTTTTTAAAAGTCCCGGCTCAAACACGTATAAAATCCTCGGTTGAAATGAACTCGCTTATAATAGACTTTCGCTTATAATGAACCTAAATTCGTTATTATGTCCATTACAAGCGGAGCGATTGGGTACTTTCCCGAATTATATGACGCAATCGAACAGAAGCTGAGACGCGCGAACTGATGTCGCTCTTGCAGTGTATGTTAGGGGCTTGACAAGTGTGCCTCGCTGCAAAGATTTGGTCGTGAAAACGTCTGAAAAAGGTAAAAAACGTGCCTTTACAATGCATGAAAAGTTTACGATAATAAGTGAAATTGATGTAAAGGAATGACCCAAGCAGATATTTGTACGACCATGAAGCTGAAGAAATTTACTGTTTCGAACATATGGAAGAACCGCGACAAAATAAAAAATTGTAATTGGAAAATCAATCATAAAAAGAAGAAAATGCGGTCTTCTAGACACCCGCAAGTAGATGACTTGTTATTTCAATGGTTCTTGCAAACAAGAGCGAATAATTTTCCCGTAAGTGGCCCAATGGTACAAATGAAAGCTGAGGAATTCGGAAGAATGATTCAAGATGATTTTAAATGCAGTTCAGGGTGGCTGGATAGATTTAAAAAAAGACACAATATTGTTTTTGGAAAAGTTTGTGGTGAGTCAGCTTCAGTGGACAGAAATGTAACTGATAATTGGATTTCTAAAGTTTGGCCTGCTATTAGTAAAGATTACTCCTTGGACGACGTTTTTAATGCTGATGAAACAGGGATTTTCTACCGAATGATGCCAGATAAGACCTATAAAATAAAAGGGGAAACCTGTGCAGGGGGTAAAATGTCAAAAGAAAGGATAACAGCGATGGTTTGTGCTAATGCTTCCGGTACTGAAAAACGAAAACTATTTATTATTGGTAAGTGTATAGGTCTTTTTACAATAATGTAACCTGTACCTACTTCATACCTGTCTGTTCTCTTTTAGGAAAGTTTCTAAACCCTAGATGTTTTAAAAATGTAAAAACATTACCTGTAGATTATTGTGCTAATAAAAAAGCATGGATGACTTCACAAATCTTTATTGATTATTTGAAGAAATGGGACAGAGAGCTTACACAACAAAGACGCAAAATATTATTGCTGGTTGATAACTGTCCTGCTCATCCAAATGTTGAACTTCATAACATTAAGCTACATTTCTTTCCATCTAATGCTACGTCAGTGTTGGCAACCTATGGACCAAGGTGTCATTCGGTCTCTGAAACAAGTTTATAGAAAACAAATGTTGACGCAAATTATGGCACTTCAGGAAAAAGGTGTTACAAGAGCTGTAACTCTTTTAGATGCTGTGAATTTGTTAAGCGTTGCATGGGAAAGTGTTTCTTCTGAAACAATTAGGAACTGCTATCGTCATGCTGGTCTAGTAAATTATAATCCTGAAGCAATGGATTTCGATGCAGAAGATGATATACCCTTGAGTGAACTGGTCAACATCAGTAACCTTAATGGTTCTAAGCAAGTTTGACGAATATGTGAGCATTGATGAAAATTTAGAAGTTACGGAACAATTATCGGATGTTGATTTAGTTCAGCAAGCAATGGAGGAACCACAGGAGGAAGAACACATGGAAGATCATGAAGGACTAGAAGGGGAGGAAACTGCGATAACAACTGAAGACGCAATAACTTCTATTAGAAAATTGCAGCGTTATTTTCAGCAAAAAGAGAATAACACTGACACTATATCAATACTAAATAAAGTTGAACTTATTCTAAATAAAGATTATCTGGACAAACCGTGGATTCAAACAAAACTGACCAACTTTTTTCAAAACATGTAATGTTAAATATGTACACAAACATGTGTACAATAAGTTTTTTGTTTGTATTTTCGTCCTCATGTATTATATACAAATTATGTAGGTCAGAGTTATCTTATATAGAGATATGTATATCCATCCTATAGAATCATCTTTTTTTAATAAAAACGTGGAAATACATAAATTTTATTATGTAGTAATTATTCTGATGAGATGAACACTCGCCTATAATGGATTGTTTTGCTTAGTCCCCTTAAATCCATTATAAGCGAATTCCACTGTATATTTCAAATTACAATCGTCGCAATAAACAAAAAAAAATTGTTTTGTTGTCGTCTACCACCCCTTCAAGTTTATCGGTATGTTTTTGGAACATATTGTTTATACGCGTTTTTCCTTATTTGCAAAATCTAATAATTATCAATATATGTACTTAATTTTTAAACTTGGAAACACATAACTACTTATTCAAATCTAAACATTTCTATAAAAAAAAACAAATATATGAATCACTTCCATCATAAATACTAAATCTACGTTCTGTATACAAATCTTTAAATATGTACACATCTAGATATGAATGCGTTTGTATATGACTGCGTATATCACAGACTAATACCCAAGAATGTCTAATTTAATAAGAAAAGGATGATATAGCTTCTATTTCCATGTGAATGACATTGAAGTCCCGGCTAGCGTATTGCAAGCATTTAACGTTTCATGAATAAATCAAGAGAAATTATGTTTTTATATCTTTCATTCTCTACACGAGTGCGTATCTATTCAGGATGAAGAATCTATTAAAATACCACGCATTTAACTCTTTGTATTATCGATAAATTTCCAAACCTAATAGGCGAATTATTAGGATGTGCATTTTCGTCTAAACGCGAACGAACTCTCCAACTCACAATCAGATACTTTTATGGAGAATGACAGAGGAATGTCTCTGCAAAAAATAGCCATGCTATTTATGGTAAATTTCGTAAATGGAATTTCTTAATGATTAATCATAATAAAGGAGTAAAATAATTACTTTTATGGCAAAACAGGCAAAAGATATTTAATTAAATATTCTTGAGCAGTAATTTATTACATTCTTTCGCAATAGGAATAATAAATTAGTTATTATGCGGAACGTAAAGTACATTTATAAATCCATTCAGTCAAAGAATATTTCTCAACTTGTGAATGGGTGATATTTACAATAAAAAGTAATCAGTTTACAAAGTTCACTATTTTGTATCTACTTGCATTAAATTTATGTTCAATAAACTGCAATTTTACGTATTACCAATGCTTTATAAACAAATTGAATTTGAATAAATGATTTCTATTAATAGCTAGTTATCGATTAGAGAACTAAAACAATTTTATATTGTTAGAAACATGTTTCTGATACGTCCTTACTCCCTACGTCTGAATAGAACGTTGCAAATTTGCAAATGAATGGTATTTATTTATAATTAAAACATCTGGTACCGCATGATTGCAAAAGGATATGTTTATAAGGAAAAAACTCAATATTGAATTGACAAAGTCGGTATTGTAACTACTACATTGAATTTAAAAATTTGATACTTAAAATGCAAGCACAATTATCGGCTAGTTAGCGAGGATGATTGTGGGAATTTAAAAATCAATTTGCAAGGAACTTTGTCGTCTCGAAGGCACTCAACACTATCATAAATTATGATAAGTGTTGAGTGCCTGATTATGTCATAATCATTCAATTGCAAATATTGTAAACTACTAGATATAATCGAATTTAAAAATTCGAAGTATAAAATGGAAGCACAGTTATGGGATAATTAGCGAAAGATGATTTTGGGAATGCATAGTATCGAAAAATACTATAAAATTAATAATTTATTAAACTTAAACCTCACACAAGTAGGACATGGTATAGTTTTCAAAAAACAAAATATAAATGTAATAGTTCCTAGAATTTTAACTTGGGTCAACTACCTGATTAACGCTGTATCTTGTATGTATGTATCTTTAGTCTTAAGTTGAATTTGAAGAAGCTACTGTGTTAGCGAAACAGCTGTAATTATTTTATTAATAAAGTGTAAATCTAATATTTATTTACGAACCAAGTGCGTGAAATCATATTTCGCGAATGAGTCGTCACTTTTAAAGCGCGAGCCGTAGGCGAGCGCTTTATGGACACGAATTCGCGAAATGTTTCACGCACGAAGTTTGTACAATATTTTTTGTACGAGAACTATAAACAATAATAATATTTATATAAAATATAAATCTAATTTCAAAATTTTTATATTTATAAGTATTTTTAACAATATTACTTGTATCTGTCAGGATGGCCGAGGGGTCTAAGGCGCCAGACTCAAGGTTTGCCTTGCCCGTTATACGGGTTCTCGAGCGTTCTGGTCTACTCTGAGGGCGTGGGTTCGAATCCCACTTGTGACAATTTTTTTTTTAGTTTTCTATAAATTTAAAAAATAATATTTGTTGCTGTTCCGACATTGAATTACATACCTTCCAAATATAACAATTTCTATTTCATTTCCTTTTATTTTCATAGAAAAACAACGAACTGGGTAGCATATTATTAAGGTTAGGGATTTATGATTTTAAAATGTCACTAAATTAATCAAGTTCCAGGAAGTACCAACTTTACTTTTACGCACTCGTGTTTAAAGTGACTTTTTACGAACGCAAATCGAATCGTGAAATGACAGGTTTTGATAAGCGAGTACAAAAAACATCTTATGTGTGTTTTATTTATTTGTATACGAAATTACATCGGATGATTGTAATTTGAAATATATAGGCCAAACAAAACGACCAATAATAACCTGGTTTAAAGAACACATATCACATATTAAATACAATAGACCGGATAAATCTAACGTTGCCAACCATGCTTTAAATACACTACACAATATGTCGATTAAAGGGTTAAAACTTGTCAAGGCCACTAATAACCCCCCGATCTCGACGCATATGCAAGTATTCATATCGCTAAAAACAAACAGAATTCTATGAATGGAGATAAAGGACCGATCCCCTACACCTGTCTCTTTTCATTCTTAGAAACGTAAGTAAAAAATGTCGTAGACGTTTCAAATAGAGTATAAACACATGTGAGTGCCGTTTCCTTAAGAGAGGTAATTTTTTGTCGATCCTTTCGTTCGATATATTTGTATGTTTAAGTCAGTGTATAGCGTGAGCAGTTGTGCTAACTCTACTGTGCCCCATGTGCGACACCTTGATTAGTGGTTTCACCTACTGATGATGACAACTTAGTTTTGGAAATACGTATTTAGGATACGATTAATAATTGTGGTAAGGGGTTATATACCTTTTTTTAAGTTAACGACAGAGCTATTTAATTAAATCTAATAATGCAAATTTTATTGAGGAAAAGAAAAATGAACATAAAATATAAATAAAATATTTTAATGTTTATTTTGAGATGTTTATCATCAACAATTTCTTTTTTTATTATAATTTTTTATACTAGTATAAGTGCTAAAATTAAAATATAATCATTTATATAATATTTTAATTTAATTTTTTTAAATTCCTGTATCTCGGTTCATTAGCGTTGATATATTTGAGCGATGACTTACAGTACAGGTCTGATTTGAATAACTTTGCATATTAAAAAAATATTTACTTAGTACACATTCAAAGTAAATGTTAAAGCCATGCTATTTTTAAACTTTTGTCTTATTACAGCTCCGTAGTACTAATTAATTTTTATTTATAGATGCCGGGTTAACAATTCCGCTTTAGGTCAAGGAAACATTTACGCATTTTTATGCGCACGGGTATTATTTTTATTATGAAATTAACAGTTCGTAAATTTTAAATAGGAAGAAATTAAGTTAGGTTCCCGAACTTATCAAATGTTTTATTTAATTAATTTCTTTTTGGCTAAATTTTTTCTTCAAATTCAGTATATTACGTGATCGTCTTTTTTTAAATTTCTTTGATTAGATTTTGTTGTAATACAGTAAAATAAAATGCAAAATTAAAGCATATGGTAATTTATCAGAATAATTGAAACATACATGAGTAGGTAAACCCCACCAGTTTTGTATAATACAAAGGTATTTTTAATAATATAAAATATTATTAACACCAGGTTTTTAATAATATTTTATATTATTAAAAATACCTTTGTATCATATGGTAATTGCTTGAATTTTGATCAAACTCATCTCTAAGGGGTACTTGAGGTCGGAGATTATGAAAATGACAAAATTTTAATCTGCCCAAATTCTGCAGAAATTAAAATGAAGCCGTGACTGTCTTAATATCTAGGTAGAATAAACTAGACGAGCATAGTGGTCTGCCTCAAGCAAACCGTGTCCCCTGCGATAGTGATATGGATATAAGCCCTCACGTTTTAAAATTCGCCAAACTGTCGTTCGTGGCACTCCTAGTTGTTTAGCGATTCGACGTACACTGAGAGTTGGATCCCTTGTAACAATAGCTACTGCTTCTTCCTCTAAGTCTGCTGGCAAATTTACGGTCGAAAAGATAATCACGCAGTCCGCATTCCCGAAATTATCTGTGTATTTCCAGAAACGTTCTGTAATAAGCCTATCGGAAAACCGATGCCGGTATTCAATAACTGCTTGACGTACACTGCCGTTACAGTAGCCATACAGAAAATGCATGTCCGCATACTCTTGAGAAGAAAATAGGTAAGGCATTTTGAATAAAGAAAACGTGTCTACTCTCTAATAAGCTGTTGTATGAACTGAAACGTGATGTAATCCTTTATTAAAAATTACAACGTTAACAGTCATCTGAACATTTGTTTATTGTATGATATTCATGGTTCAGCACTTACGAAATAAGTAAGAACCTTCTTTATCATAAATCAATTTCCAGTACTCTTTTTTTGTAGATCTCCAAGAAATTACTGTATGCACTACGACACGTGTTTATTTATTTTAGGATAATATTTTATTATGCCACGTTAACAATCACAGGCCTGTTATTGAATCGTATAACTTTTTTTAAGTAAAATCAGTTTATATTGATGTTAGGATTACATTTTTTTTTCATGATCTGACAATCGCATTCATAGATCTGCAACTTTGAATCAAATAAAAATGGATATACAAGTTTTGCGTTTTTGTTACTTGAAATGAAGTCTACTTTACACTCCTAAAATTTGAACATAACGATATGGGACACTTGTATAACGCATGCCGAACACTTAATTGCACATTTTTGCATTGAAAATACCCGCTGTGCTCAGTTCGATGTGTCCTAGCGGATGATTCCATAGCGCATACAAGACACAAAATTACTGTGGCAAAATGCTTTCACAACCTGGAGATTGCACATTTTCTATAAGTTCCTTATAGCGCAACATATTCTAGTCAAATTATAATATCATGATTTGAAACTTGTCCTAATTTGACAACCCAATGACTCAACTCAACACCTTACCCAACTTTTGCATTACCGTTATAATATTCCAAAATATGCTTTAGCATATATCAAATTACTCGTCTCAACGTGTAGATTACGAATATGCTATAGAAAATTGAAGTTCTTTTGTCCTTCTCAAATTATCCAGCCTCTTAGTCCATATTTACACGAATTTCACCTATTTTCACGATTTTTTTTTCTACCGAACCATACAATATCTGCGCTGGAGCTTTCAATATGTTATACATACATCCTCCCTCTAACGCCTCATAGTGCCTCAACATGTGATATATTCGCCAAACCGACCAAAAATTGAAAATTCCCTAAGGTACCCCTTTAGAAATAGACCTAATTTCAACGGACCGTAACTATGTACATACTGACAGTGTATATTTAACTTTACTAAATCACTTCCAATATAGAAAATGATGATGGCTTTTAAATATTTTAATCCATAAATTTAAAAAAAAATTCTCAAAATAGTACTATTTTTCCACAAATTATCCATTCCAAGCTCATTTTCTCGTTTACTCTAGATTTTAAGCCCAATAAACTAATTATATTCTTAATCTGCGCGAAATGAGCTGTAAATTGTATTTTCTTTTTTATTTTCAAAACACGAAACTAAATTTGATAGCCTGATGACAAAATACTTCGCCTTGACACAGGAAAACTTATTTGATTCACTAGATTTCGTTTCAAATATCGATTTTAATAATACAGTATACTTATTGTAAATTAGGTGAGAATTTTCCAAGACCCCAATGCGAGGATCTATATTTACGAACCTGGTGAGTTTAGAACACATAGAATGCAATCGATTTCATGATGCTTTAAAACGCAAATGACAAATTATCGGTGCTAAGAATGGTCAACGAGTTTTAACTCTTGAATCAGTTGAATATTGTATGTATGAAGGTGCATATCTTTAGTGTTCTCGGATTCACAGCGACATTTTGTCTAACCAGAGCAATATTGTCACTGAAACTTGTCCCACGTTAGTACTCAAGAACGTCTGCATTTATACCGATTCACACTTTCATCAAATTTAGCAAACAAACTTTTGAATAGTCGACTGATGATACTCTCGACCAAAAATTTCAATGCGTTTTAACAATAATAACACGGCGTTCTTTTGTAAAGCGTTCTACGAGGTGCATTCACGTTCTAAGGGCTCCGATTTTTTTTCTAACTACCTACTCACCCGAAAACTATGAAACTGGTGTTACTTCTCGACGTAATCTCCCTGCAGGCGTACACATTTTTCACAACGTCGACGCCATGATTCCATGGCCGCGGCGAAGGCTTCTTTAGGAGTCTGTTTCGACCACTGGAAAATCGCTGAAGCAATAGCAGCACGGCTGGTGAATGTGCGGTCACGGACAGTGTCTTTCATTGTTGGAAACAGCCAAAAGTCACTAGGAGCCAGGTCAGGTGAGTAGGGAGCATGAGAAATCACTTCAAAGTTGTTTTCACGAAGAAAATGTTGCGTAACGTTAGCCCGATGTGCGGGTGCGTTGTCTTGGTGAAACAGCACACGCGCAACCTTTCCCGAATGTTTTTGTTGCAGTGCAGGAAGGAACTTGTTCTTCAAAGCATTTTCGTAGGATGCACCTGTCACCGTAGTGCCCTTTGGAACACAATGGGTAAGGATTACGCCCTGTCCCGGAACATGGACACCATCATTTTTTCAGCTCTGGCGGTTACCCAAAATTTTTTTGGTGGCGGTGAATCTGTGTGCTTCCATTGAGCTGACTGGCGCTTTGTTTCTGGATTGAAAAATGGCATCCACGTCTCATCCATTGTCACAATCGACGAAAAGAAAGTCCCATTCATGCCTTGGTTGCGCGTCAACATTGCTTGGCAACATGCCACACGAGCAGCCCTGTGGTCGTCCGTCAGCATTCGTGGCACCCACCTGGAGGACACTTTTCGCATTTTCAGGTCGATATGCAGGATTGTGTGCACAGAACCCACGGAAATGCTAACAATGGAGGCGATTTGTTCAACTGCCATTCGGCGATCCCCCAAAACAAGTCTCCACTTTCTCGATCATGTCGTCAGACCGGCTTGTGCGAGGCCGAGGTTGTTTCGGTTTGTTGTCCCACGATGTTCTGCCTTCATTAAACTGTCGCACCCACGAACGCACTTTCGACACATCCATAACTCCATCACCACATGTCTCCTTCAACTGTCGATGAATTTCAATTGGTGTCACACCACACAAATTCAGAAAACGAATGATTGCACGCTGTTCAAGTAAGGAAAACGTAGCCATTTTAAGTATCTAAAACAGTTCTCATTCTCGACGCTGCCGCTACAATTCCATCTGCCGTACAGTGCTGCCATCTCTGTGACGTATTGACAACGAACGCACGCTCATTTTAAAACAATGCACATGCTTCTATCTCTTTCCAGTCTGGAGAAAAAAATCGGAGGCCTTAGAACTTGAATGCACCTTGTATATTTTCCAATCTGAAGAAGTATAGATAACATCTGTTGGGATATCAGAGTTGTGCATCGTCTTTTCGTCCTATGTTAACTCAGCTGTTTGTTATTAGTGTCGTGTAGTTTCTTATGATGTTTGTTGCCAGCTGTTTCACAACTTTTTTTTTGGTAGTCTCCCCTTTGGTCTGATTTCTACGATTTTCTATCTCTGACTGACTGAATTTTGATTTAATTTACATCCACTTTACCAAAGATATCTTATAGCGTACATCTGGCAATATACAAAGTTATTTAATTTATACTTTTTCCCACTATTACTTTTAATATTTATTTATGAGAGGTTGTCAGTATTTCCTTATTTTGACCTGTAAAAATTCGAATTTATTTTTTTAGAAAATCTCAGTTCTTCTCCGTAAAAAAAAATATAAATAAAAAACAGATGATATTCGCGTAATACTCCGACAAAACATTTGATTAAAACGGTTAAAATTCTTTAGCGGTTCCGGTTTTTATTTTGCATTAAATTACCGAGACGCATTAGTCTCGTTGCTAGCACTGCCATGGCGTAATCACGATAATTCATCCAGATAACCTTGCTAACGCCTGAGATGTATGTAATTTGATGTAAATTGCCGAGAAAAAGAAGCGTGGAACTTCCATATAGGTCTATTGAAAAAAGGCATATTCACAGTGCTTATAATTATAATAATAAATGATATTAATGTAATGTACCTTGGCCCAAATAATACATCTCATCAGGCGAATTGGTAAGAAACGGTTGTTGAATTGTTAATCTGTAATTATCTGATGTATTTTAAATTTACGTTTTAAGAGAATGTATTTTAGAATGAGACATAAGGTAGTATGCATTTGGAATTATTGGAATTGAAAATATTTAAAATGTTTTAATAAATCCAAATATTCACAATACAGTGTACTCTCTTTTAAGGGGACAGCCATGGGACTGAAAAATTTGTCCGCTTATGAGAAGTGTCCGCTTATGAGAAAAGTACAAAAAGAGTAAATAATAATTTGTAATATATTTATCTTTAAACAATTTTATTTCCAAAACAAGAACATATAAATATTAGATAAAGTAAACAGAATTTTCATTAACATTTTTGCGAGAAGTAAAAAAAACAAAATTTGTTATGCAAGGTATTCAAATAGATTTAAAAAAGTCAGAAATTTTAGCTTGGCGCATTTTTCCTTTAATTTAATTATCTTGGAGATGTATTTGAAGATCAGTAAGCAATTGAACACCTTTAAGGTCGCTGTGATACAAAGAAAAAGCCTTTAGTTTTCTTATAGCTAAATAAGCCTCTTTATAGGAAGTTAACTTGTCTTCAATTTGACTTTCTAGCTCATCTTCAGACGAGTTGCCGAGCGTTTTTTTTTGGGAAGCAATTAACATTTCAGTATTAATGTTTTCCACATCTTCATCATTAATGAAGACTTAATTATCTAAATTAATATAGTCTTCGACGTCAATTTGGATTTGGCTCTGAACTTTATTGATAATATTGGAGAACTGAGCAAGTGCTGATAGTGGAAGCTCATCTTCTGCGGTCCAACCGCTATCGTCATTTAGGATATCTGTTTTCTCAAAACCAGCTTTTCTGAAACAATGTTTTATTGTCTGGGGACCCACTTGCTCCCACGCTTTGTGTATGAAATAAACGACATCTAACAAATTTATTGATTTTGATAAATCCAAAGCAGAATTTGCGTCTTCCATCTGCAGCAAAATATTTTTTAAATATAACGATTTGTACAAAAACTTAAAGTTTTTTATAACGCCTTGATCCAGGGGCTGACAAAATGTTGTTGTGTTTGCTGGAAGAAAAATAACTTTAACATTTTTCATTTAAGATTGCGAGGATGAGAGGCCGCATTGTCTAAAAATAGCAGGACGTTCCGTTCTTGAAGTTGCATTTTTCTATCGAACTGCGCTAGAAAATCAGTCATCAAATCAGATGTCCTCCAAGCCTTTTTGTTTGATCGCCACGTAACTGGTAAATTGTTCAAATTAATATTGCGAAACGCCCGAGGTTTTGCAGCTTTCCCAATAACAAAAAGGGGTTCCTTTTCTCCAGCCATATTGACGCAGTGCAAAATCGTTAGCCTATCCTTAGCCATTTTTCCACCAGTGCATTTTTCACCTTTTAATGCAAATGTTTAATCGGGTAATGCCCGAAAAAACAATCCAGTCTCATCCGAATTATAAATATCTCGTGAATCATATCCTTGAATCAAAGATGGCACTTTTTCAGTAAAACTTTTGACATCATCTTGGTTTACACTAGCGGCTTCTCCAGAAATGGCACGGAAGGTTATGTTATGCCGTTTTTTTAACCTTTCCAGCCAGCCAGATGATGCACTAAAATCTGCGTAATTCAATTTATCTGCAATTTCTTTAGCCTTGCTCCTGATAAGTGTGCCTGAGAGAGGAATACATTTATTTCGAGGCTTCAAAAACCATTCGTAGCACAATTTATCAATGTTAACGCCTTTGACGTTCAGCATACTCCTTTTTCTAGCCGGATTGACATCAGTGTCCCACAATCTTAAAATTTGGTCTCTGTTTTTGATGATACAAGCAGCTTGAGTTTTACTGATCTTACATTTCTTTGCTAACTCGCGTACACTAAGTTTCTCATTTTGTTTGAATTTCAATGACATTAACTTTGTCGTTAATAGTCAACACTGCTTTAGGCATAGCGATTCAAGTATGTATACAATAAGAATCTATAAATGTACTATGTATTTACGTACTACATTCAAAACAACAAGCTGTGCGTATTTAGGGAATTCCCCTTTGTACATACACGTATTATTCAATAAGCAACATCTGTACGAATATGAAGAAGAGTAAACGGAAAAACAGTGTTACAGTGTTGTAAGCTGTCCGGTTATGGGGAACTAAAATCACTTTGGTGTGGGAAAAAAGTGTCCGCGTCCGGTTATGGGAGGTTGTCCGCTCAAGAGAGAAAAATTTTAAAAATCCCAAAGTAATCTTTTGGTACTGCAAAAAGTGTCTGTTTATGGGAGGTGTCCGCTTAAGAGAGGTGTCCGTAAGGAGAGAGTACACTGTACTTTTTTTAAAAAATTTTTAAATTTTTTCTTTATCTGCTTCTTGCACTATTTTGATAATTAAAAGCTTGAATGTTCTTAAAATGTCAAAAAATATTCACTTTATGCACATGTGCAAATACACGGATATTTTCATGGTACATCAAATACTCACAATCAGTTATAATACGGTGAGTTCCGATTATTTTTGTGGTGATGCTACAAATGTCAGCGGCGCTGGGATATGAATTTGACGAGTGCTTGAACGAGTCGAATTCGAAAGGCGCCGTTGACATGACACCACCGCAAAAATGATTTGCATAATATTTTAATAATAATAGGAAATTTAATAGCTAAAATTAACGTATCGAGAGAGTACATATGATTAGGGACATATAGACTTAAAATAATATTAGAAATCGTATAAATTGTATCAAATTTAACATAACATAGGTGAGAAATAGAATTATAGTTCCTAAGAAATAAGTAATTAAACTTCTAGTTTCAAAAATTCTTTTATTGTAAATCACTACAATATTGTTTCGCCATACAATGGCTTCATCAGGTGGATGAATACTTTCCATTCATCCACCTGATGAAGCCATTGTATGGCAAAACAATATTGTAGTGATTTACAATAAAAGAATTTTTGAAACTAGAAGTTTAATTACTTATTTCTTAGCGTTATAATGAAGTTTCAACAAGTATCTCCTTCGTCAATTAACTATTTAGAATTATAGTTCTTATAAATAACTGAAATGGGTGATTTTACCATTATATTGGTTCTACTTGAGGAACAATAAAAAAGTTGCTTTGGCGATTGTTGAACGGAGGCACAATAAAATTGATTTAATACAACAAAATAGAGCAGGCAATGTCGTTATGCAAGATTTTGTATAAAAATTTTACACTGATTATATTTCGTCGTAAGTTCCAAGGACGTTAAACCTATTCAGCATTCAGTGAAAAGCGTAACATCTATAGTTGAAGAAAACTGAGGTACTTTTGTAGAACTTTCATTGAAACTATCATCAGATTTGATGTACACACTGTTAAAATAATCACCAATACCACTATACCTCATAACTAAAGACGGCAGACTGTGTGCCCACACTGTTAAATTTAATAAATAATACACATAAGGTGTATTAGATAAAAATGTAGATTTTACAAAATTAGGGCAACTTTTTACCAATACTGAAGATCCATTGTACAGATACAAAGAGCACTTTAACTATGCAAATATAACATCTCTCAACGTCGAACAATCCTTCTCAGTATATAAACGTATATATATTAAATTTATTATATTATATTAAATTTGACAGCGTGGGCACATAGTCTGCCGTCTTTACATAACTCCTGGAATTCTAGTCCGTCCACGCTTTTTGTTAACATACTTTCGCAGGTACTTCGGATTTTGAGTAATAGATTGCTGACATGAAATATTCCATGTGGTGAAATATTTGTCCTGAAACAGGACTGTTACAAAACGGTTCCAATGTCAGTTTTTCAAATTGTACACTTCAATTTGTTAGAAAATAAAGTTTAAATAAAGATTTTCACTTGTTTAAAATATTCACTTCTATTACTATTCATAGTACAATATTCGATAGTCCAATAACCACTGCATTTTTTTTTGTAATCATGGAAATAAGTATTGAGTTTTTTTTATTGGTTAATGAACATTACATGACAGATGAATTAAATAGTCGTTACTAGGTTTTTCTGTAATTTGCATTAATATAATTGGTTGAAATTTTCTGGTGAAAATAGTCACAAATAGATGGTGCTTTGAAATTCTGAATAAAGTTGGTTGTGTCAATTGTCAAACTTGAAGTATAGACACTTAATTGTGGCTATTTTCCGAAAATTCGACCTATAAAAAGTAAATCATTGTAAAATGATGAATTTTCGATTTATGAAACTCCTAGAACTAGTGGAGATAGTAAATTAGTAATTAGTGCTTCATTAGAATGACTACTTAAAAAAATCTAGAAAAAAAACTAATATATATAACTTATAAGAATTATCGACCGTTCTATATTAGTTAATAATAAATTAAAAACGTGCAAAAAATTAATCAATTTTAATACCTATGTTTATGTACATCGTTTCCATTTTTTAACTCTACATTATGATCTCCTGAAGAAACAACAAATTCGTTGCGAAATATAGAGAGATATAAAATAAATGAGTATTAATTGACAGTCCGCTTGTCCGTTTTTAATTTATTATTAACTTATACAGTATTAGTTGTGTATATAGTGACCAAGAAAAAAATAGTTGAAAGATATATGTGAGTAATGCCTTCATATAAAAAATTGCGGTCCAACGTTCACGTAGTAACGAGAAAATGATTTTTCTTTCTTTCTCGAGTCCAACTCTGGCGGCAATTTGGGCTTCCACCTCTAATTCATCAATAATTCTCTTTACCGATTAATTATATTATTTTATCGGTATTTGTCAGTAGCACCTGTTCTCTGTGTGTGTAAAATTGTTTGCTTTTTGTAATGGACTGTATCTTTTGGTTTTACAACTAGTTCTTTGTTTTGTTTCGAAGGACCATGTAGTTTTCGTTAATTAAATATAATGAATATTTAAAGACACTATTTTATTTCTAAAAATGATAACAAACATTCACTTTACAAACTAACTTTTATCTCTCACCTAAAATTATTATTACAATGCTCTCTACTTGCCGGACTGTGTGTGACTTACTGTTACACTTTATCTTTTTCCGCAAAAACGCGATCGCATCCCGAAAGGCGAAGCCGTTTTTCCCGCATCCAAGCGTCTGCCTGCTCTAGTAATACGGTAAGAAAAAACGTTCACAGAAAATGAAAAGTTAACGTTAAAATCAAACTTAAATCTGTAAATGCATGAACTGCGATACATATAAACATAATAGGCTTAAATTTATGTTATAAAAGTATATATAAATTGATTATGTCACAGCATCATATACCACCACAAATTTAAAGACAAAAGAAATATATAGGTAAAATATTCCATTTTGAAGGGTTTGATTGTAAGCGGCATTTCTTATAATATTCTTTTGTAGCGTACAGCTCTTCGGCAAGTTGTAATTTTTCATCCTCTAAATTCCTGGTTTGGGTGCATAAAGCCAGGTCATCCGGAAAATAGAGGTTTTCGTGATTTTGTGCGCGGTAGATTATTGGTGGTAAATGTTGAAGATTAGAGGAGCCAAAACCAAGCATTGAGTAAGGCCGTTTTTCAAGGTTTTTCCCATTGCTAGTTTGATTGTTTAGGCAGACTGCGATTTAGCGATTGCTCAGCATATTTAATCATCTTTAACATCTGCTCGACTTTTCATAAATTCCGCAATTCACTTTTTAATAGTGGCGTTTAAATCTATTAAAACACCGATCACTTACCGTTCCTATCATATCGATAAAAATTGCTTCTTGGAGAGTTTAAAAACTATCGGGGAGCTTTAGAAATTAGGCCCTGTATGTTTTATTCATAAAGACCATAATATGTAAATTATTATCACAATTAAAAGTTACATAACTTGTAAATTAGTACTCATTAATTCTTATACCATATTATGAGATATTTAATTACAGGAAATAGACATCTTTTTTTAATAGATTTGTTTATCAGGAAGGATCAGTGTCATAAACTTAAGATAGTTACTAGGTTTCACATATTTAATTTTTTCGTATGCTTAACGTATACGAAATAAAGGTACGCGTTTGTTTTAAATATCAAAAACGACACTAATAAAATGTTTTTTTTTTCAATAAAAGAACTTCATTTTGTTTATAAAAGGGAAGCCAGATATTGTGAGATATTTAAGTTTATTTAATTTAGGTGTAAGATGCTGTTAATACTTATTGAAGGAACACAATATCATTTAAATGTCTGTCCTATATAGACGCACCGAAAAGAATGAATCTGTTGAACCAATTTTCCATGATTTTTTCGCATAAATTTGATTGAATGTTAGTAATGACTAGACTTAGGATAATTATGCACTGGAAACCTTCAAAATATGCGCCAAAAATATTCAGAATATGCACTAAAAATAAACTTTTAAGAAACACTAATTTTTTTTATATTAAAACGTTTTTATTTTACCGTTAAAACACAAAAACAATATTTTTAGATTCAAAATTATTGAAATTATCGAAACACATTATAATTACATTTAACTTCAACGTGAAGTAACAAATTTTCAAAAATAAATATGCACCTATTGTTGGCCTAGAATATTTTAGTACTTTGGAAAAACTCTCGACATAACACCAGACACCATTGGTACAAATACATATTTTACAATGTCACTGGCATTTAAATTTTCATTTTCTTCATTAAGGGTGGTTGTTTTATTTCGCAACACCTCACTGATATTCTCCAGTTGTTGATAGTCCGTATTTTTTGACAGCACTTAAATGCAGTGCTGTCAAAAAATACGTCAAAAAATTCATTGATGAAACAATTTTACTGGAGTTTTGCTAAACGTTAAACTACTATATTTTCTGCTATTTCAATGCTGTCTTGTAAAGACAATCTTTTAATTTCCAGGCTAGAGATTGCAGTCCAAATACATGCCAGATTAGCTCGAATAAAAATGAAATCTTCTCGGACATTTGTTTTTCTCAGAGCACTATGTGCTTCTCCAATGCACTGTACTTCTTCAGAGTCAAATTCATCAACAATTTTCTTCATAATTTTAAAATATTCAGCGTAATATACAGCAGCGTCGATCCAAGTTCCCCATCTTGTAATGATTGGTGCTACTGGAAGTCGAATGCCCCCTGCAATTTCCCAAAACCTCTGGGCATGAGTTGGTGCTTTAAGAAAAATATTTTTCATAGACGATACCAGCATATTAACGTCTAAATAAAGAGTACCAACTAAATCAGCTACTCGGTGTAAAGCATGCACTGCACTGGTCACATGCATAATGTTTGGGTACAAAATCTGTAATCACCGCATTGCTTTGCACATATGTATATCGCTAGTAGCATTTTTTCGTATAAAATCCCAGACGGCCACAATAAATAAACTTAGAGAGAATCGTTGAAAAAGCAGTGTGTATTAGCAGTATGATTTATCTTTTTCGTCATTAACTCCTAATATATCAAATACAAAATTTGCTATGCATCTTTGTTCTACGTCGGTTGTTTCATCCAACGACACACAAATGATCCTTAATTTTTTCTCTTAATTTGTTCAGTGTTGTTCTATATAACTCTGTATATAATTTTTTTTAACGTCAATTCATTTGGAATATTTTCTTTTGTATACTGTATATTACTTGCATATTTTCATGTTTCATGTTTGAAGATAGTGAGTGACTTGAAACTTTTTTGTCGCCGTAACATATATTTTGCAGTATTTACAAAATAACAGACGCCCATCTGTTGTAAAATCATTATAATCCTCGACAAATTGACTTAATATTGGACTTACACACTTTTTTTTCTTTTGGCATCTTGATTGATGTTAATATTATTGTTAACTAGTACACAACTAATACAGATTGTTGGAATGTAAAAGGATCTGTTAAAATGAAGGAAATCCCTGCTATATTTATTTCTCGTTCGATTTCCGAGGTAATCCCCGATAATCCTCTTAATATTTCTAAAACACTTAACTATTGTACAAGGTGGTCCATAAAGATATTAACTTTTTGAATAGAATTAAAAACAATACAAATTGATCTACTTGAACAAATTTATTTTTAAGGCTTACAAAAATTACGGCAAATTAATTTTTTAAAAATTACGTTATCTAAATGTGCCCCATTTGTGCCCAGGCACTCTTGAAGACGAATTTTCCATAACGCGGCGGCAAGTGTCAGCAGTTATGCCTTCGATTTCTTGTCGAATATTGTTCTTTAGTTCCTCCAGAGTGGCAGGGCGGTTGCTGTACACTCTACTTTTGAGATAACCCCATAAAAAAAATCACAGGGACTCAAGTCAGGGCTTCGGGGGGGCCTCTCAATATCCCCTCTTTGAGAAATCAGTCTTCCCGGAAAAAGCCCCTGAACGACAGGCAAAGAAAGATTGGAAGTGTGGCAGGTGGCTCCGTCCTGTTGGAACCAGGTGTCCTGAGTGTATCCTTCAAATTCTTGAAGAGCAGGAGTGAGGAAAGTTTTGAATCATGTCTACATAACGCCGAGAATTTACAGTGACTGTGCGACCTTGTTGGTCTTCGAAAAAAAAGGGCCAATTATTCCGGATGCCGACATTGCAGCCCATACTGTGACCTTCGGACTATGCAAAGGCCTTTCATGTTTCCGTTTAGGGTTTTCACTACTCCAGTAGCGACAATTTTGAGTATTGACGTGGCCATTTAGGTGGAAATGGGACTCATCGGAGAATAAGATGTCGACTGCTGCTGGAAATCGGTTCCTTATTTCGTTAGCGAATAAAACTCTATTAGCGGGATCTGTAGCCTTCAGTTCTTGCACTATTTGAACCTTATACGGATGCATGCCTAAATCTTTGTGAAGAATGCGAAGCACCGAGGTTCTCGTCACATTTAAAGCAGCTGCGCGCTTTCGAGTTGATACGGTTGGTTGGTCGCGCACAGATTGACTCTCTCTCGATGTTCTCAGCGGTTCTCGCCGACCTTGGACATCCTAAAACGCGCTTATTTAACGTTGAACCAGTTTCCTCAAACTTATTAACCCATTACTTAATCAGCTGAATGCTTGGACATTGCTGAATATCGTGCAAATTGAAGTGTTGTCGATATCTACGGCGCGCAATGCTGGCACAATTGTTGTTACGGTAATATTCGCGCACACAAAACGAGCGCTCCTCTCCTGTGTAGCGCTGCATGATGACTAAGTTTCCCAGAGCCGAGCTATCGTTTAAGACCGACCCCACCTCTCTACCTTGCGTATAAAATTTTCTACATCACAAGCAAATATAAACAACTTTTTGGACCACCTTGTATTAGACTGTTTATAGTAAATCCTGCTTTAACTTGCTATTCACTTCACCTATCTATTCAATGGTTTTTAAGATTATTTAATTGTCTGTTTGCGTTTAGTATTCAGTTAATGGGTGTTATTTTACAAGTATGCGAAATCTCTTAGTGCTAAAACGTTTTAATTAATATTAACCGGTAGACGTACAAACAATAGAAATCGCAAAATGTAATTATACTAACAAGAACATTAAATATTTATGTGAAGTCATAGAGTGTTTTAAAATAATACTTTGTCGAAAAAAGTTAAATATGCATTTATAACGAAAAAGGTTCAAAATATGCGTTTATACATAACAACTAAAATATGTATTTGCATATGCACTTATGCAAATGCATAACTATCTGAATCCTAGTAATAACTAATGAGTCTAATGACTATACTATGACACATTCAATATAGGTCTGCAAGGCGTAAAATGTAGCTGTCTTGTTGGCGTAAACGCATGACCTAGGAAGATCGCTTCTTGAATTTATATCCGAGCTGTTGTGACCGATAATTTACTTGTTTAAAACATCAATCCAACTAATAAATAGGTATGTGGTGTTTTAATAGAGAAATTAGTGTTAAATTGCTGAGAAAACATTCACCAAACAATTAAATTAAAAAAAAATTAAATTCCATTATTAAAACTATAATCAATTCTTCAATTTTTAACGCTGTCTAATTCCATTTGTTTATTGAAAGATGAATTAATTAAATAATACAAGTTCTACTTTCATGCCCACCTAAATATGTGTATTCCGAATTCGTTTTATAGATTTATAACATTGCGTAAAAGTAATTAGACCCACTTCGCAGGGGGAAAGCCGATTCATCGAAAAACGTATGTAACCGTCGTACATACATTAAATTTAATTTATCACACGTATGCGACGGCAAAAACCTTATTCAAAAACCGTGAAACGTACTAGTGAAACCATAAATCTCGGTCAACGGAGGCATCTCACGATTTCTCGTAATTGTAAACACCGGTCTGACATAGATTGTTCCTCAAAGTAGACGTGGAAATGCTTGCACGTCTGTACGGCATTGTCGTTGCTATTTGCACACCTCATTTTTTCCTCTATTAGTATCGTTAAGACGTAGCTGTGAAGTAGTTCCGTACTAATTGGCATCGATTTTTCTCGGGGAATTGACGACAGATGTTGAAGTGAAGTTTCGTTAAGTTTTTCCCCATTTTATAAGATGATGTTTGTGGAAAAATATTTTTATTTGTTATGGAAATACTACAGTCAAAGATAAATAAACAAATTACGTTTAAAATTAACTAAATTGAATTCTTCTGCGTTTTGCACGTTGCTCCATTAATATATTAGATTAAGCACGGTGTAAATCTACAAAACTTTTTTATACGAGGGAAAGTCATTAAATAAGTCACAAACTGCTGTAGGAAAGCTGAAAATAGGAGTGAATTGTTTCCCTATTTGTCAATAGATGTCACCACAATCCAGCTTTATAATTCTCAAGTGACAGTTGGTGTGCGCGAACACAGGCAATGTTAAAATGGCGACCGTGCTCGAAGATTGTACTGTGGAAGAGCAACGTGCTATTGTGCGTTTTTTTCTGGGCAAAAGGACTTTCTGCAAAAGATATTAATTTACGGTGAAAAGTGTTTGTCGCGTAAAGCCGTATATAACTGGGTCGAGAAATTCTCTCAAGGACGCTCAAAAGTTGTTGACGATCAGCGAAGTGGCCGCCCCGTTCAGATTTCGACAGATGCAACACTTCAACGGGTGGAAGAGATGATTCGAACTGGCAGGCGGGTAACAATAGACAGTATAGCAACTGCAATAGGGTGTTCTCATGGTTTAGCCTACGAACTGATGCACGATCGTTTGAATTTCCGAAAAGTTTGCGCACTGTGGGTACCTAGACAACTGACCGAGGAACACAGAAGAATTCGAATGGGTTTGTCCTTGCAACACCTCTCTCGATACACAGTGGAAGGGGAGAACATGCTTAACAGGATTGTTACTGGTGATGAGTCATGGGTGCACCGCTACCAACCCGAAACAAAGCGTGCTTCAATGCAATGGAAACATCCTTCTTCGCCGTCAACAAAGAAATTTAAGGTTGTGCCCTCAGCTGGTAAGGTTATGCTTACCGTGTTCTGGGATTCTCAGGGAGTGCTCCTAGCCCATTTCCAGAACAAAAAAGAGAACGTGACTGCTGAATCATACTGTAGAGTTTTGTTGTTGCTTCGGGATGCAATTCGACGAAAACGTCCTACTGACGAGAGGAATATTACTGCATCACGATAATGCCAGGCCCCATTCGGCCCACTTGACCCAGGCGAGAATTGCGCAATTAGGGTGGGAACTTCTTGAACATCCGGCTTACAGTCCCGACCTGGCCCCAAGCGACTATCATCTGTTCGGTCCACTCAAAAAGCATCTTGGCGGCAAACATTTCGAGGGTGACAACGATGTTCAACAAGAGGTACGCACTTGGTTCAGACGCCAGCCCAAACACTTATGCAGCAGGCATTGGGGCATTGATAATGCGATGGGATAAGTCTATTAATGTAGATGGAGACTTTGTTGAAAAATAAAACTTGTTTTTGGCTAGCTATTTCCCTAATTATTTTTATAATACCTTTTTGTGACCTAATTACTGACTTTCCCTCGTATTATTGGCTGAAATAATGAGAAATAAGTTCTAATATCAATTTAATTTTAAAAAATCCCGCCATTTGATAAACGCCAAACGGCCATATTTGATAAATATCATGTTGAAGCTTTGCCATTTATAACATGACGCGCTATTTTCTCGATAAACGTTTATTAATTACACCGGTCAACAAATTTTCATTTATAAAATTTTTCTTTAGAAATTATGTACAATTTTCGTTTCTTTTATAGTTCTAACAATAGTAATAACAACAAATTTATTCCAGCACGTCAGGTTTTACGAAAAAAGAAATATAGAAAAGTAAACAAAATAATATTAATTAGGTACAGTCACTAGCATTAAATTTTGGCTGTCAATGTCTTTTCTGACACGACTGAAAATGTTCTATAGCATGTAGGTCATAACCTTACAATCAATGACTCCAAATACTTGCCTGACGTTGTCAATACTGTCATTCTTTTTGATGTACTATCGAATTAAAGAAAAAGTGGTACAGAGTTAATTTTTAAACATTTTAGTATTGTGGCGTTGCTAACGTACTTACGATCATAGTAACGTACAAATTTATGACACTTATGCTATATTGCATATATATGACACTTCTAGAGACCGGACACATCGGGCTGAAATGACGTCATTACGCCGGACGATATAAATAGTCTACAACATCTGTAAGTACATCACGCAGTTATTGAATAGCACTATTCATTCGGCTAACCGCACACAAAAAATAGATGTGCAGTTAACCGAATGGATAGTGCTATTCAACAACTGCGTGATGTACTTACAGATGTTGTAGACTAGGGATGCACAGACTTATAGGGAACAGGGGCCACTCGGGAAAATTATAAGCCAAGGACGGGCCACTACAAAGAATACTTATTAACACAAATATTTTTATTTTTAAATAGTATGAATTACTACAAATGATAAAAATAAAAGAACATTAAAAAATGTTTGTTGTAATTATGTAATCGTAATGTAATCTAATCATTACAATGTAATATTTCATGTTTTATTATTTTGATGCACGACATTGCATTGACCTAACAATTTTGTTTATGTTTGGCTCCACATTACTTGTCGCCACACGTAAAATTGCCTCCAGATTTTCATTTGCCAGATGGTTTCGATTTTTTGTTTTGTTAAGTTTCATCACTGAAAACGTTTGCTCACAAATATTCATCGATCCAAATAAGCTTGCGTATTTCAATGCATTTATTCGCAACTCTTTATAAGCGGTTTTGTCAACGCAACGGTAAAAGTTGAGTAAATTACCTTCATTAAACTTGTTTCGTAAATTATCATCATTTTGCATGTCTATCAATTCCAGCTGTATTGATTCCGGTGCATTTTCGGGTGAAATGTCGAAAGGATTGCTGAAAATGTCTAATAGAGGTTTAACTTTTTTGAAGTCGAGAAATCGATCATGAAAAGATTATATTAAAATATCAATTTTTTCAACATAAGCGAAATTGACATCAGTTTTATTGAATTTCTCCATAATTTTTTTGTAGTTCGGAAAATGGTTGTAATTGGCTGAATTGATTTGTGTCCTGAAAAGACTCAATTTGCATTGAAAGGACGAAACATGAGATTATAACTGCGAAATAAATTGATCTTTGCCTTGAAGTCGCGTATTTAATTAAGACATTCAAGTGATTTGTAATGTCTACAAGAAACGCTAAGTCGCACAGCCGATCAGGGTTGTCGAGTTCGGAGACGCCCTTTTTCTTTTCCGCCAGAAATATTTTGATTTCTTCAATCAAGTTAAGAAACCGCTCTAGTGGAAACCCACGACTTAGTCACCTTACTTCAGTGTAAAACAGGAGATCACCATATTCGCTTTCAATATCCTCGAGAAATTGTGTAAATTGTCGGTGATTGAGACCTCGTGATTTTATAAAGTTTACAGTAGGTACTACAACTTTCATCACATTTTCAAATCCCAATAATTTTGAACAGAGGGCCTCTTTATGTATAATGCAATGAAACTCCATTAATTCCTTGTTATCTATGTTTTTAGTTTGTAAATACTCTTTAACATAGTTATTATCCCAGATTTACTTCCAGCCAGTGAAGGTGCTCCGTCAGTCGTAATTCCAGTTAATTTCGTTAAATCCAAATCCATTTTAGAACATTTTTCCAGAAGAGCTTTGAGCATGTCACTCCCCTTGGTTTGACTTGTCAAAGAACTCTACCAATTAGTTCTTCAGAGTTGAGCAGTGAAACTTATATCTGTAGATTCGTCGAGTGCTATAGAAAAATACTCAAAACTTTTCGATTTCGTAGTTAATTGCTTTTCTTTATTAGCTGCTAATGTTATATAATGAAACAGATATGCAAAATACATATCCGTAACTGTAAACATGGACAAACACCTCGTATTTTTAGCATTTACTTCTGTTCAATACATATGTTTCAGCCATCTAGGCCTCATCGGTTGAACTAGTGAAGCAATTGTATATACAAATTAATACAGATCTGTTAAACAACGGATCTGTATCTACATTTACGCTAAAATCGTCTCCAAGCCATAACCAGTTTCGTTCTATCAGGCGACACCAATTTAATCAGTGACATCTGACGGAAGAAAGCGATTAGGCCAGAAAAGGCGACCTTCCGCTCGAATAGCAAAGCTATTACAAATAAGCGGAAAAATACGTATATTGGTGCTGTCCATTAACACGCGCCAGATGGCGGTAAATATACAAAAAAGGGATATTTATCAATACGTTTTGCACGTATTACGCAGTTGTTATATAATGAAACAGATATGCAAAATACATATCCGTAACTGTAAACATGGACAAACACCTCGTATTTTTAGCATTTACTTCTGTTCAATACATATGTTTCAGCCATCTAGGCCTCATCGGTTGAACTAGTGAAGCAATGTATATACAAATTAATACAGATCTGTTAAACAACGGATCTGTATCTACATTTACGCTAAAATCGTCTCCAAGCCATAACCAGTTTCGTTCTATCAGGCGACACCAATTTAATCAGTGACATCTATATACATTGCTTCACTAGTTTAACCGATGAGGCCTAGATGGCTGAAACATATGTATTGAACAGAAGTAAATGCTAAAAATACGAGGTGTTTGTCCATGTTTACAGTTACGGATATGTATTTTGCATATCTGTTTCATTATATAACAACTGCGTAATACGTGCAAAACGTATTGATAAATATCCCTTTTTTGTATAGCTGCTAATGTGGTAAGTCTTCTTTGAACAGTCATCCGATTTAGTTGAATTTTCTCAAACCTCTTTGCATCTTTCGGACACATTTTTTTTGCGGCGATATCTAAACACTGCTTAACAAACTCAGCATCTTTAAAAGGCCGACAAGTTTTCGCTATTATTCGAGATATTTCAAAGCTAACTTCAGTAGCTGTTTCAGCATCTTCAATTGGTTTTGTAAACATAGCTTGCTGGCCTATTAGTTCCCTTTGTAAAGTGGAAATTTTTGCGTTAGATTTTCGCCGGTTAATTTGATAAAAGTATGGTGCTGGGTTTCATAATGCCTTTTCACATTATATTCCTTCGGAATAGAAACACTACTCTTGCATATTAAACAGACACTTTTGTTATGCGATGAAATAATAAAGTATTTTTTGGTCCAAATATCTTGAAACTGTCGATTTTCATCTTCAACCTTACGACTACGTGTTTTACTGGGGCCTGGTTTTTTTCCATATCAAAATTGATATTATATTGTTACGTAGGTAGATGCCAAGTTCGAACGACGAAATATTTATTCTTCACAGATTACAATTCAAACAATATAACGTTCACTTGTCCGTAGTTAAAACTTTATACGAGTTACCTAACATCGAGAACCTACCACATTGTTCGGGGATAATACCGACGTGTTTCGCGAATCTTCGAGTAATCTAGTTGGTTCGACAAATTTCTAGTCTCGTAACAATATGCTTGGAATGTTGAGGAGCATACCTGTCCTACGTAGTAAACCTGAACAAGAAAGCAGTAGGTACTTAAAGATACATATCTTACTAACAATTACAAAAGTTAGAATAAAATAAAAAGATAAGAAATATTGATTTGAATGGATTCTTACCTACTTTTGTAGTTTTCGAACAATTTTTAAAATATCGACAATGGGCCGCATGCGGCCTGCGGGTCGCGGTATGTGCATCGCTGATTTATAGGGAACAATTTTATTTTAATGTAGTATAATGCAACACGCTACATCGCTAGACAAGTTTTGGATTACTATTCAAATCGTAGTTTGGCCACATGAAGTCCAAATTTAAATCCATTAGACGTACGTAATGGATGCTCTAAAAAAATTAGTAAAGTTGAAATTTACTAATCTCCAGGAATTGGAACAAGCCATTCTTTCCGAGTGGGATGACATTCTCCAAGAAGTAATCAAAAATTTGATGGTGAGCTTACCACGACGAATACATGCAATTACCAGAGCTAAGAGAGGTGTATATTTAAATACAAACATGAACTAATCTCCAGAATTCTAATATGCTTTGTACAAAGGAATACATCACAAAACTAAAAGAATCTCGTTTTAAAATCAAAGCAATTATCTTAAATAACTCTCAAGCAATTAATTCTAAATGTAAAAGAAGATTTATGTGTTTGGAATATTAATAATTCTAAATTAATAGATAAACATGATTGTATCAACGCTGATGTTTTTCGATATTCGGCTGTGAATGGGCACTTATTTTTCATAGCCCATCCATATTTTAGGTTTTAATGTTACAACCTTCTATTTTATATGTACCCGGCAAAGCCAGATGTTACTGGACAGATTCCAATTAAATTTTAACTACCAAATGCTCGATATCTTGATTAGAATCATATGGTATATGCATAACTTTTGAAACAGAGAAAGCGCTTAATTAAATAGTTACTGTGGGAAAGGAAGATTTAATGCATGACATGTTAAAGATTACATAGACATATTGCGATGAGATGTGCGTACAATTTTTTTTTTTTTTGAAAATACAAGATTATTTTTCTAATTTAATAGTGTTTAAAAGACTCTTCGTATTGTGTAGCATGTTCATAGTAATCAATATTTCTTCAATACATTTAAACAAATTCAATAAAGTACCGATTCTTTTAAATAAATATTTATCAAACGTTTTGTGAAAGTTATATTTATAAAATCATGGCCATGCACTGTTAAACAGCTGGATTTACGTTAAATGAAACCAAAATTCTCACGAAACAAAACAATATCGACCAAATAAAAACTGTAAATGATTTCTATGGTAACTTGTGCCCGAAAGTTAACTTGCTTTACTGGCATTTCCACATTTATCTCTGCTTATTTTTTACGGATTTACTTAAGAATAGGTAAATAAATGGTGTTTTTGCATAATTGAGAAATAACGTGATTAGAATCGAATTAGTTAACGTAACAATAAAATTTTTTCGATTTAAAATACAAATGAACTCTTATGTGACAGGAATTTGTTAAAAATATTGTTTAAAACGTCTTGTGAATGTATTTTAAAGCAACTTTGTTTAATATGAAACAAACATGTAAATAATTTACATATCTGTAACTATGCACATGGACAATACACCTCGTATTTTCAGCAATTACTTCTGCTTAATACATATGTTTCTGCCAATATAGGCGTCCTCAGCTAAGCTAGTGAAGCAATTTATACAAATTAATACAAACCTGTTATAAACAACTGGTTTGTATCTGTATTTAAATTTACTGAAATAGCCCGCAAAGATCAAGCAAGTTCCGTCCTATAAGAAGACAACTATTTAATAATTGACATCTTACGGGCGAAAGATACATTGTCCGGAGGGCTCCAACTTTGTTTCACTGGCACTGGAGTCTTATATAAGTGCATAATTTGAATTTTTTACACAAGACGTTCAATTGATCTTCGACTTGGATGATTATAACAACCAAAAATTGAAGTTAATCCGCGCAAACTAGCCCAAACTGAACGTGAATTTCAATGATCTGAATAGTTTGTAAACTTGTTTGAAGCATTTATTGTTCCTTGATGGATGATATTCTGCAACATTACTGGATTGTTATTAATTTCCATGCATTTCTGTTCGATTCTCTGTAGCATATCATTCAAATTCAATATAGGTGTCCCAAATATGTTATTTTTTAGATAAGGCCACAAAATGAAGTCGCAAGGTGTTAAATCGCATGAACGTGCAGGCCAGGCAATTTCAGTATTTCGACTAATTATACGCTCATCAAAAAATTCTCTTAAATAATCCAAAGATTCTGCAGTACAGTGACAAGGTGCTCCGTCTTGTTGGAAATATGCATTTTGAAGTTCATCATCATGCAACTGATTGGCAAATGGTTGTAAAATTTCCGTACGGTACCTTTGAGCAGTTAACGTTCCCTGAAAAAATATTGGTCCAATGATTCGCCTTTGGCTTATCGCTGCCCAAACACCGATTTTCTCTGGATGTAGCGATTCTTCATTAATTACATGTGGATTTTCCCTGCTCCAAATTCTTGTATTTTGTGAATTTAGGTATTCCGTTTTATAAAACCATGCTTCATCAGTAAAGATGACTCTTTGCGAAAGTTCTCCATTATTGTTCATATTTACAAACCAATTACAAAACTGTAGTCTACGTGGGTAATCAATTTCTAACAATTCTTGTACTGCTGTGACACGGTATGGATAAAGTTGCATATCTTTTTTTAATAACTTGTGAGTTGTACCAACAGAAAGGTTTATTTGTTGACTCAAATGTCGAACAGATGTTTGTGGTTCATTTTCCATTATTTCTTCAACACAATTGACAACTTGAGGTGTACGTTTCTTAACTGCTCCGCTGCCTGATTTTCTTAAGAGACTACCAGTTTCAGAAAAAAGTTTTAAAGTTCTATCCAAAGTATTCTTAAATTGTATGTAGTCTATTACAAAATGTGGAAACTCAACTTGAAATTCTACCATGCAATCTTGAACTGAATAAACCCATAAACCATCAATTTTATTACCACTTCGAAAATAAGCCTGGACTAAAAAAAAATTTATGTTCTAAAGTGAAAGCCATTTTAAAACTGAGAAGCAATTTATTTAAACCAGAATCGACGCACGATTATTTTATGCACTAACTGATATTTGTGGTTGACATTATCAAATGTCATTTGGCTTTACGATTACGGTACAACAAACACATACTAATATATTTGCATCTCATTCTATCAAAATTTCAAAGTAACTTAGATTGACTTTTCAAATGAACACACGTTACGTAGGACAATATCTGTTAAGGTTGGAAAATTAATTAAAACAGTTAACAATGAATTAGTAGCTTTTAAAACAAACAATTCACTACAAAAATATATTAGGAATTACAAAGATAAAATAGAAAGAGAGGCGTACTCAATATAGCTTGTAGACAGAGGTCTATATGTTAACATGTGAATGAAAGAAAGTCTATTTTGGTCAAACAGGACTACCGTTTTGTCTTGAAAATATTAATAGAATTCCGCAAAGTATCTTACGATTTTTTTTTTCATATTCAAATTTAATTTATTTGCGAATAATACAATATAAAGCGGTATTAAAAAAAAATCTTTATATGTGCCAACATTGTGATACCCAAAGTACATTTTTTACAGTACAGATGTGAAAAAACCTATTTCAAATGCTAATAAATTATTCATTAATGTTATGTAATCACGCATTTATGCTATATTATAAATTATTGTACGAATTAAAATTAATTATTATTCTAAGAAACTAATGCAATAAATGAGTAAGTGATGAATTAGAATTCCCGAAAGATTGTTTCGTAAAAATACTAAATATTGAAGTTGTAGTTGATACTACATACTTCAAAACGGTTCAACGGTAACGATATGTATACGTAATTACACTAATCACATCAAGAATTTTAAAATTCTTAGAGTATTAATTCTCAACTCTGTTGAATCCTTAATATTCAAACGATAATGCACTAAAAATGTTTATATGTTTTATAAGTAAACTTGTAATAGAAATAACAAACGCGAGATAAGATACAATATATCTTATCTTCGCTAACAAAAAATATATTCAAATTTTTAAATATAAACGTGTTTCTTTACATTCGTATGCATTATGCGCGTTAAAATTAAAGAATATACCGTCGGTCACTAAAGTTCTAAACATTCTATTATGACGCAATATTTTTATTTCTTTGTAACAAAATTGGTCGTAGCAGATCTCATATTCATTATAAAAATATTATAAAATTGAATGTCATGAAAGTTTTCGTACAGTTAAAGCAGTATTTCCCCCTTTCTTTGAAAATAAATATGTTACTAGTTCCATAAATTCCCTTTACAGTTTTCACATACTTGCATGAAATTCATTAAGAAAGATGAGTCGTAAAGGGAAACGCATATCGATTGAATATATTTGAACTAATAATAAAACTATGCGGCAACAACAAAAAAAGAAATTGTTGGGTCAAATAGCTAATAGCTATAGTGCAAAGTGTAGTAGAAACATTCAAAGTTTTAGGAAGAGTCAAGATAAATAATAAAATTCATGAGAAAGCAAGTCAAAGTCAGAATATACCATGTGTAAACGAGGTAAGAAAACGGCACTGCTGCGTAAGACGCATCCCCGCCGCTTTACTTCTCCGATATGTTTATTGAATGTATAGTGTAGCATTTGATTGGATAAGCATAGGTCGGCATAAGGATAGGTCAGATGTAGCTGTGGTATATACATACTGCTATGAACTGTGGTTTTTATATTTGTTGTACCACCGTTCACGACAAATCTATCCAACTAGGATATTGAGTCGGTTTATTTAAAAAAAAAATGGGACTGTTTTCCTCTCAGGTTCCATTCGGAAACGTGGTAGACTCTTCTACAAAATTTTTTAGGCGCCAGTAAAAGAGTATTGACAAATGTAATAATTATAATATCTTTAAGTTACTTATAAAACTCGTAATGGAAGGATGATTAAATTAAAGATCACAATATAAAAATAAAATGAAAATTTAATACAAAATAAAAAAAAACAATCTTTATAGAGTATAAAGATTAATATTGCATCATTAAACAATATTTTTAAAAGGAAAAATAACGCACGAAAATGACAGCTACGTGCATTAAAAAAAACCTAAGTGAACACCGAACAACTTAAAAAATAAACAAAATCACAAAGAATATTTCTAATTTCTCCCCAGAGAACAATATAAACAAACTTGACACCTCGATCAAAAATCTAACGCATGTGCATACATCACACAAGAAAAAAAATGCCCTTGAAATACCAAACGTATAAACATTTACATTTACTGTTTTTTACTTAGAAATGTTAAAAATCCTCTTTGTTATCTATCAATTAACTAAGACTAAATCTCAATACAACAATATTAAATACAAGTGAAATACAATATTCAACTATTTTAAATATAATTAAATCTACCTCATTGCCTCCACGTCCACTAACACCTTCATGCCACATACACATAAAATATTAAATATAATATTTAAAAAATATATAATATTTTTACTTACATAAAAAAAAATGCGAGACACATTAACGAGAATCGTAATACATTAAATATAATAAATCAAAATTACGAGACTAACATACTCGTAGAAAGTTCGGGAAATTGAAATACAATCACATCAACTATTAAACTCAAAACAACCCGAATTTACAATAGATAATTATCTATCTTAAATAAAAATGTACGCTCTCGTTAACTGTTAAATTGTGTCTGTCTCGCTTTCGCATAAAGCCGTCCTTCAAACATACAAGTTTTTTGCATACACATAAATACATACGGATATACACAGATATCCAAAATAATATTACATTCATTTTTAAATAAATTTTTACTATTTATTGGGGAAAAATCCATAGCAATACGTATGATTGGATAAGCAATGATACGTCAGGAGTAGGTGTACATACATACTGCTATGAATTGTGATTTTGAAATTTGCTTATTCACAATTCACTACAAATCTATCCAGCTAGGATACTCAGTCGGTTTAATTTCAAGAAATGGGACTGCTTTCGTCTCAGGGTTCCAATCGGAAAAGTGGTTGTCTCTTCTACAAATTTATAATGCGCCAGTAAAAGAGTATTGACAAATGTTATAATTATGTTTCTTTAAGTTACTTGTAAACTTCTTGGAGTAAGGTTAAATAATAATCACAATATAAAATTTAAATGAACCTTGAATACAAAAATAAAAAAATTTAAAAAAATATCCTTTATAAAGTATAAATTAATATTGCCTCATTTAACAATATTATTAAGGTAAATATCGCATGGAAGTGACCGCAGCATACGATAAAAAACTTCCTTTATGACAGCCGAACAAAATTAAAACTAATAAATTACAAAGATGCTTTTTCCCACACGAAACAAAATTATAATAAACAAAATTGACAACTCGAAGCAAACTCTACCACATGTGCAACCACATGAAAAAAATACCCTTGATATCCCAAGCGTTCAAAATTTCTACATTTACAGAAAAATTTTTGTTATTAGAAATTTTAAAAAACCTTCTTTGCCATTTATATCAAATATATATATATATAATCCAAAAATCCCTATTACCATAACAATGGTGTAGGGCTTATATCAAATAACTAAGATTAAATTTCAAAGCGATAATAATAATACAATTAGAAAATACAGTATTTAACTCTTTTAAATATAATAACATATCTTTAAAGAATATATTACTTACGCAAAAAAATATATTCTTAAAAAACGATACACGGTGTGTAAGAAAGTATTAATCAATCAATTACGAGATTCACAAACTCGTAAATAAATCGGTAATGATATACACAAGCACAATCCACAATTAAATCAAAAACAAAAACCGAAACTACCAAAACAAATATAAAGATTTATCTTTAAATAAGCACACCTTTCTTACTACACTGCACATTTGTGTCTGTCGGGATACAGCAAAGCACGCAGGCTTCCCCTAAAAAAACACAGTTTTACAAATTGTACACAGCAGATCCAAAGGGCTTGCTCCAACTGCGCAAGTCAAATATACATATTTTTACACTCAAAATAATTAAACTTTTGAAAATATTTGTGGGGAAAAGTTCATAGCAATACGTATTGCGCATGTGTATACGCAACGTATTTCAAATATCTCGCGGTCTTGCGCCGCGGATAATAATGATAAAAATGCACAAATGCTGTATAATAAAAATATTCAGACAAAACAAGCGCATAATTCCACCAAAACGAACAAAAAATGTGTGTATTTATAAATAGCACAAACCTGTGATTGCATACATAATTAAATTCCGGTGATGTACAAACGCTTCATCAAGGAAAATATAAACAAATGAAAATAAATTAAAACTATGCTAACGTAACTAAAGAAAATGCGCTGCAGTTGAAGAGAAAAATAAAAATATTCTGAGAAAATGGACGCATAATTCCATCAAAGAAAAGAAAAATTCTGTGTACCTATTAGTAAATTGCATAAACCTGTAATATGGATTTAAGGTGAAAAAGTACTGATACACAACCGCTACATCGAAAAAATAAAAAGTTTGCTAACGTAACAAAATAAATTCGCAATTCTATGGTATGATAAAGAATAAACATATGAGTTAAATAATTTTGTTCTGGTTGTGTATACTTTGCCATTACAATCGATGTTCTACATCTATCGTCGACGTATCTGATCAGACTGGGCACAGACACGCCTGGTGCCTGGTGCTATAACCGTCCCGTCTCTGTTATCTAGTCTACTTGGTGGGGTGTCGTTTACCTCTCCGCCGTTCTCCCACCCCAGTTCCATACGGTATAAAACATGCGACAGACGCAGAATGACGTATGCTATGGAAACAATGGATATGTCGGTAAATTGACAAAAATGTTTTAATGATAAAATAATTGAGGAAACATGTGTGGGGCACACATTAAGAGATAGAATTCGAAACAAGAACATAAGACGAAGACAATGGAACTAGCATAACAGGATGGAAGATGGCACAATAGCAGATATAGTTCGAGACGAAAAATCCCTGCAACACGATGACCTTTGAGCAGATCTCTTAAGCGTTGGAAGGACTCATGGGTTAATATATACTGTTGAATGATTCACTGCGCCCAGTCCTTTTAAAGTCGGCAGATATGATTTATCTTTTTCTTCATTAACTTCTAATATACCAAATACAAAATTTGCTATGCACCTTTATTCTACGTCAGTTGTTTCACCCAACGACACCCAAATAGAATGATTCTTTACTTTTTGTGTTAATTTGTTCAGTGTTCTAACTCGGAAACATATTTTTTTCTTAACGTCGATTCATCTTGAATATTTTCTTTTGTAACTTCTCCATAAAGTTGCGAAAAACTTCATTCTTTAATTTAGCTAACGGAATGTTAGCTCAAATAGAAGCCATACAAAGTTCTTCACCGAATAACCTGCGTCTAGATCCATGTCGGAATAAATTAGAAATTTATTCCCCATTTTGCGATTTTTATTACTTGCAAACTTTCCGATTTGAAGATGTTGAGCAATATTTACAAAATAACAGACGCCCATCTGTTGTAAAATCATTATAATCCTTCACAAATTGACTTAAAATTGCAGTTACACACTCTTTTTCTTTTGGCATCTTGATGGACGTTAATACTATTGTAACTAGTACACAACTAATACAGATTGTTGGAATGTAAAAGGACCTGGTAAAATTAAGGAAATACCCGCTATATTTATTTCTAGTTGTTCGATTACCCGGGTAATCCCCGGTATTCCTCTTATAATATTTCCAAGTATGTATTGTGATTTCAAAACACTAACTATTGTGTTGGCTGTTTATAGTAAATCCAACTTGCTCTATTCACTTCACTTATCTATTCAATGGTTTAGAAGTTTATTGTTATTGTCTGGTATAGAGTGTCTGTGTCCGTTTGGTATTGAGTTAATGCGTGTTATTTTACAAGCATAGTGCTAAAAAGTTTTAAGAAATACTAACCGGTAGATATACAAAGAACAGAAATCCCAAAAGTATAATTATACTAACAAGAACATTGAATATTTACGTGAAGTCTTAGACTGTTTGAAAATAATACTTGGCTGAAAAAAGGTATATGCATTTATAATAAAAAGAAGTTGAAAATATGCTCTTATACATAACAACAACTATAATATGCATTTGCATATGCTCTTATGCAAATTCATAATTATCCGAAGCCCAATTATGATTGTTCGGCAGATGTACGAAAATGTTTGTGACTGACTAATCCATTAACTTTATCACAAGTCAAATTAACACGTACTGATAAACAGGTGACGTATAAGTCTCCAGTCTACTATATATATTTTTTTTTAATGATACCGAATCGAGAGAACAAGTTCTTAGTGTACAGGTGGCATATAAGAGCCATATCGATAAAGACGAGTTATTCGAACCCATAGCATTTTAGAAATATGTATAAAATTATGGTGGTTCGATGTAATTAGTTGAAGTGAACGTTTGCATGTAATAAAGATGGCAGATGATTGGGATAATTTAAAACGTTACATTATAAATCTCCTTTTAAGACCAGGATACATTATAGAATCTTTTTTTCACCAATTTGTACTCATATTGGAGAATGTGGAATGTACCTGTGTGGCTTTTTAGTGTATTGCCATCGTTATAGTGCAGTAAATTTAATGCCAATCATAAAAATTGTAGAGACATTAACTATGAGTTTTTATAATAGCATACATCATCAGAGAAACAAGGAATTTGTTCAAATGCAAGGCAAACATCTGTATAAATAATGTTGATATGTCCTCGATTATAATTTGGGCTTTCCTCAGTTTTAATTTATTTCAGTTAATTTAATTTGAGAAAAAATTGTAACCAATCTCACATAATAGTAATTTATATCAATAAAAATTACTAAATTACATGATTACATAAGACACGACACAAACAAACACTCATAAATATGTCCCAGTGTGTTCTAGTGATTACGAAATCTCAAAACAAATTAGAGCACTTGTAATATACGATCAAGTGCGAGCAAGATGGGAAGCATAATTTGTCCAATTCGCAGATGACAAACTAAAGAATTACACAATTTGCATTCATCAGTATTTTAAATAAACTGCATCAGATGTGCGATGGAGGGACGTAGGTTTTTAACTCTGTTAAAGCTGTGTGGAAAAAAAAAAACGTTATGCAAGAATCTGAATCGCGAGTTAACACAATTAAAAACAATTTACGGCTTGAATGGCGTCAAAGTTGTTAACAAAAAAGTTTTAGCGAAGGTTTCCTCGCAAACGTAAGATTTATGTGGTAAATTAATCAGAGTTGATGTGTAATTATTATTGAGGACCTCAATAATAATTACACGTCAACTCTGATTAAATCACCGCATAAACCTTACGTTTGCGAGATTCAGGAGACGTGAATTTAATCGAAAATCTAAATAAATAATAAAACCTTTTTTAAAATTTAATGTTAATACTGGAAAAGAAGTAAGAAAAATTATTGTTGTTCAAACATGAAGGACAATGTAGTATGAAAAAACAAATATCAAAACAGTCATGAAAAAATGGGATGAAAATAGATCCAGAGAAAGCAAATATTGCTTTTTACATTTTACGACGCTAATTATTCGAATTTTTTAATTGCAAAAATTCGCCCTTAAGCAGGATTCGAACCCACGTCCATGTTTTGCCGGACCATTGCTCTACCACTAAGGTATCAAGGACTGTGGTTCCGTAATACATTGGGAAGCATTAAGTTACATTAAGGAAACAGATGTTAATATTTTTTGCCTGTAGTCGACACTTATCGTAAATTAACTGCATTTTCGCGAAGTAATGTAAATCTAAATATTGCTTTCTACATTTCACGATGCTAATTATTCGAATTTTTTAATTGAAAAAATTCGCCTTTAAGCAGGATTCGAACTCACGTCCATGGTTTGCCGGACCATTGCTCTACCACTAAGCTATTAAGGACTGAAGTTCCGTAATACATCGGGAAGCATTAAGTTACATTAAGGAAACAGATGTTCATATTTTTTGTAATTAAAAACTCGAATAATTGGCGTCATAAAATGTAGAAAGCAATGTTTACATTCGCATTACTTCACGAAAATGCAATTAATTTGCAGATCTAGGAAAAGTTGGAAAAATCGATGATTAATTGAGTAGTTGGTTGGGCTATTTTCATCGTTCGTTGGATTTAGGTAGTCCGACGCTTCGGCAGTTAATCTGCCGCCGTATTCAGGGTAGCACTGAGGAGGGCTATTCCTTGCCAAACTCATAGTCTGACGTATATGCTTTCTCCCAATTTTTTAGCGAAATGTATTTGTTCGAACCTAGTCTGTAGAGCTATTCAGGGTAGCACTGAGGAGGGCTATTCCTTGCCAAACTCATAGTCTGACGTATATGCTTTCTCCCAATTTTTTAGCGAAATGTATTTGTTCGAACCTAGTCTGTAGAGCTATGGGGAGAGGGCAGAATATTGCTTGGTAAAACTTGTATTTAAGCTATAAATACCTGCGCAGAACATGATGCGCAGTCAGCTCCTATGTTCCTGCGCGGTGCCGTTTGCGCAATGTGGTTATCCCGTTTATTCTGTCTCCGTTTCCAAAATTATTGTTCTTCTGTGTACATTTTCTCTAATCAAGGATAGCCAGACATTATTGATTTCAAGGTTCGGTGTACTTATGGCGTTCGGTGTTGTAACCAAATATGCTATCTCCTTCGGCTTTCTCTTTGTTTGGTGGTCTTCTTTTGCGAGGATTGCTGCGTCAGTCCATGTAATCCTGTGACCTTCTTCCCGGGCATAGTTGGCCCTAGTTGGACCAATTTTTGATGTTCTTTGATCCTGACTTGTAGGGGTCTGCCTGTTTCTCCGGTGTAAATTATTCCACATTCACATGGCATTTCGTATTTACAGTTTTTTATTCTCTGATTTTCGTTGTCTGGTTTAGTTCTGGTCAGAGACGATCTGATGGTGTTTGTTGTCCTTATGGCTGTTCTGATGTTATAGTTATTGCCTGGTCTTCTGATCTTTTCTGCTAGGCCTTTGACATATGGAGTTGCCATAGTGTACAAACTTGTTTGCTGTTCTTGTTCTCGCCAAATTTGTGTTTCTCTTGCTTTCGATGTTTTTTCTGTATATCCGTTTAGTTTCAATGTGTTAGTTACGTTATTCAATTCCACTTCTCTCTCTTTCTTCTGAACAGATGCTCTTGACTTTGTCATATAGGCATCTGGCTGCACCAACTTTTACATTGTGTGGATGGTTGGATTCGAAATGCAGGTATTGTCCTGTGTGTGTCGGCTTCCTGTACACCTTGAGCTTGAGTGTACCATTGATATTTTTATGTACTACTACATCTAGGAAGAGATTCTGATCTTCCGTTTCTACTTCCGCAGTGAATTTTATGGATTATTGTATGTTATTGAGATGTTTTAGGAATGCATATAACGAAGGTGTCATCTACATATCGCAGCCACATTTTTGGTTTTTGAATGTATGCACACATCACCTTTTGTTCAAATTCTTTCACTCCCTAAGTTAAAGACGGGCAAAACAAAGGATATATTTAAGATGTTAAGATGATAGTAGGCGTACTAACGAATTATTTCAAGCTCAACAAACATATAAGAATATAGGCTTGACAGAATTGACGATTTGTAAATTCTCTTTGAGACAAGAAATTACAAATGGGATATTAATATCAGTAGAGTATTTGAGCCGATTCTAACACCTCCTCATTGACTTTGATCACAAGCATATTAGTGATCAAGGTCATTGAGGAGGTGTTAGACGATTCTAACACCTCCTTCAAATTTAGTAGCCGCAGTCGATACTGCGGCTAGTAAATTTGATTTGAAAGTCAAAGTAACGTCAAGGACGATTGAATATTAATCAAGGTCGAGTTGTCGGCTATAGTTGAACTATATTTTTAAAAAAACAGTTTATGCACACAACAAATTATTTTGCGTGTAATTCAAAAATTTTAATCAAAATATTTCTAGAATTTTATCGACTTTATCGAGAGCGAAATGTTCATACAGGCACAGTTGGGAAACAAAAAAAAAGTTAGTTTTTAATACATCAAGAATCTAACGGCAATAAGAAATATTACTTTAAAATATTATGTACTAAAATGAATAGAAATTTAAAATAAATTCAAATACATTAAAAAGAATATTATTACGATAAAATTATGAAACACCAAAACTGAAATATGAATTGAATTCAATCGTAATTAGATTTCACATATCTTACAAAAATATATTCTGTTGCACAATACCACCAAATATGAATTAATATAAAATTCGAAACGTTAATTAAATTACAGATCTAATAGAAAATTTATTCCTAAAACAAAAGATAAGTAATTAAGAGCAATAAAACTTCAAGACGTTAAATTAGTTTTAGAGGTATCACATACTATAGCATTAAAGAAAGTTCTAAAGAAGATTCTACGATACGTCCACAGGAAATTGCCGACCAGTCGGTATTCACGGCCATTCAAACTGAAATGGGAGTTACGTGGACATTCGAAAAAAAATTGAAAATTTTACGTCTTTTTCTCCATTAATTGACACTGGAGAATCAATTTCGTCGGTAGTTGCAGACTAAAGTTTAAGGGGTCTAGGATTTTTATCTTCCCAAGAAGTTTTAATTAAGCCTGAGTCCGTATAAGAAATGCCGCCAAAAACATACTATGCTTGCTACAAAGGGATATTTCCCCTTACAAGTTTTCCAAACTTCGAAATCGGCCTACGGCAATTCTAAAAATATTTCACGCTCTGCTTCTAAATCCGCATAGCGACTAAAACTCAAAATCGTCGTAGAATTCGTGAAAAAATAACTTCCTCTTCGACGAAAGGACACACGCTAACACCACCAATGTCAACTGGATTAGATAACGGCCTCTATTCGAAAGAATCTACTGGATGCAAGCGGAATCCCCAGGGGGGTCATACGGTTACAAAATATTAAAATCTGAGAGCGATACAAGTACGCGTTAAATCAAGTAAAACTCGCAAATGAAAAATAATAATCTACCGGGGCACGACGGATAAAAATAAGAAATTACGAATGTAATATCATCTATCTATACTTTCGTGAAACGTCATTGTTCATCTACGAGCAACCTGAACTAGGTTAATCACCCAAACTGAGTTAATTTATCTTAAACTTCGGAACCGATGCATTGTTATCCTTTTTAACTGAATTTAACAAGTAATGTCTCAAATAAATTCTATTGTGAGGCATCTTTCGGGTTTGCAAGCACAGTACGCATTGGCAGCCGTATTATTTGAAATTTTCATGTAGTGTAAATAGTGTATTCCCTTAAAAATATATCGTAGGGATAGAAAATCAAATTAAATTGTTTAATTGATGTAATACCTTAAACTGTATATACGGTATGTATGCAAATAGGGTTTCTGGATTCGGGCATAGACTTCAAATAAAAAATAAAAATTGATCCATAATTATATTATTTTAAATTAAACGTTTAATAACTGATAAAATACAATAAGCTTACGATAATTGATAATATTGGATTATAACAAAATTATCTGCCCTTTTATCTGTAATTTATGGTTTAACGCGAATATAGTAGCATATTTACAGTACACGCCACGCAGAATACGTCATGATTTAGTATATTTTACAAAAATATCGATTAAATAAGATATCGATGAGTATCGATGCTGATAAGGTTACTATTAAAGGAAAAAAAGCACATCTAGTCAGTGTAATAATGTCGTAATCATTATAAATACATACAATTGTTTTTCTCTAATCTTTACAGATTACTAATATCTAGAATATAGCGACGGAACATCCATACATTTCTATTTTTTAGAAATATATATTTAAATCAATGATTGTGTTGTTTCATGAATTGTTATTCGCGAAAAAGTGCCTCTAGAAATGACAACATGTCGACATCACCAGTAAGAGTTTTTAAAGTGAATGATACGTGCGTTTCGACTTGATTGGATCACCTAAGGCAGTGCAGAATTCGAAAAATAAAACGTTATGACAATGAAAAGCATCAGGTCAATTTTTCGTAGAGTCCAGGGGACCAACAAGAGCGAACAATCGGGCGATGACTTGTCAAGGTCATCCTCGATAACGAATCTAAATGCGGAATCGAAGAATAAGGGTGCCCTGTCCAAGAGCAAGAAGTCTGCCTCGAAAGATCGTCTGGACAAGATTGCGGACAAGAAAAATGATAAAAAAGGTTAGTATTATTGTTGTTTAAGTGGGGTCCATAAAATGCTTCTTTAAGTGATTGCTTGTGTGGAATGAAACCGTGTTATTGGCACTAATTTCTTCTTGACCAAGAAGGGACCAGCGTTAATGACTCTCTATAAGTGCTCAAATTTATATTTAGTTATAAAGAATATTTGAATGGCATAGAAACTTCTATTAAAGAATTTTGGTATCTTGTAATGCTTTACAATGAAATTTGAACTAATTCACCTCAAGACAGTCTTGATTGTTTTGCAAAACATTTCTCCGAAGTGTTTTCAAATGTGGATATTAATACAAAACCTTATACGTTCACACTATTTAAGCTTGCCATCTACACAATATCACAGGAAACTATCGAAAATATTATATCTACATTTCCAAATAGATTTAATTCCAAGCTTTCTGGTTAGAGACTTTAGCTCTATTTTTTTACACCCGCCCTCAAGCAATTTCAAAACTTTAACCTTGGTTTAGTCTATGCACATAAGGTGTTCGAGTCAAAAACGACCCATTACGTAAAAATTATTGAAAGGAAATTGAATGATACATTTCAAAACAAAACCAAGAAGTAATAATATACGTTTACTTGCAGAATGTAAACATGAATATTTAGTAAAGGAAAGAGCAATTAAATTTATAATTGACAAAAGAAAAAGTAAGTTTATAAAAGCAAAAATATAATTTTATCTAATTGTAACACAGTTTGCATATTTGCTCTAAATGTTACAATATTTTCCACACTTGCAGCACAAACTAGAACACTTATTGTCTGTTATTTTACACATGTAGCATCTGCCCCCTGCTTCTAGATTGAGTTGATGTTGAAGTTGCTTCATCTTGTATAATTGCTGTGGCAGATTCTTATCAACAACCCCCATTCCAGCTTTCGTTCTAGGGAGGTAGTTTCTTGTTTCTGTGGTCTTACCAGCGACATGTCCAAATTTTCTAAGAAAGTCATCGTTTTCGACGATGTTTTAAACCCCAACTATTAGTTACTTTCGAGAATAAAACGTATGTAGGTGTTATAAGAACTATTATAATATAGAAGACGATAGGTTACAAAAGGTTTGTTTTCCTTTGTGTTGTATAACTTGTATAACACATAAATTAATAAAATATACAGTAAATTTAAATTTTGAAGACATTTTTGGTAAATTTTTGTCACTTGAGTAGAATATTTCAATCCCCAGAACAACCTGCCTACTCTTATTTTGTTCTCTGACTCCTCCAGAAAATTTCGCAAGGTAAGGCTGGATGTTCCATACGTATACTGTGTTGTTGTCCAAAATACCCAAAATTTAATTCCATATCGAGCAGCCTTACCTTACAAACCCTTTGGCATGCATTGCCTAAAAGGGTGCCTGCCTCTGAACCCAACCAATTGTCCGTCAACGGTTACATTTGCATCTGGATTGAACAATTTTGATAAAATTTCCACCCATTTGTCCCAAAGCTCGCTAATAGCCGCAAATTTATCTCGAGCTCTTAGTTCAGCGTTTTTTTAATTGTCAAATCTGATTACTCTTGAAATTCGTTCTGAATTCTCTAAAGACTTGCACAAAAATACTCCTGTCTTTTTCGGCATCTAGTAGACTTTCTCCGATTCGTTCTGAGATTTGAAACCCCGTCTTAAAATAAATATAGCAACATAATTCTTGGGCATTCAAATCTTTCCAATTCGTGTCATACACTGGGCGACCTTCCATGTTTGAATTTTCTAAAATTAATTTTCCAATTAATCGGAAAGAAAAGCAAAAGGCAGATAGCTCATCTTCCACCCTCGAAGTAGTGTAACTTAGTAAGTCCAGGTGTCATTGTAAGAACGTTGTGTCCTGCAAGTCTCCCTTCCTCTTCTTTTTGTGCCCTCTCCGTCATCGGAGGTTAGCGATCACATCAGCAAAGGTCTCTCGATTTGCAGCAGCTCTAATGAGTTGTTCAAAGTTTAATCAGGTTCAGTTCCTAATATTCCGCCTCCACGATAGTTTCTTTCTGCCAAGCCCACGTTTACCCTCTATCTTTCCTCAATTATGAGCTGCAGTAGGTAATATTTTTCATTTCTCAAAACGTGACCAAGGTAAGCCGTCTTTCGCATCTTTACTATGTGGAGCAGTTCTCGATCTTTGTGTACCCCTTTCAAAGTTTCCTCATTAGTTGTATGTGCTGTCCATGGAATTCTTAGCATTCTTCGGTATGTCCACATTTCAAATGCTTCTATACGGTTCATACTGACAGTTTTCAAGGTCCATGTTTCCACTCCGTATAATAGCGTTGACCAGACGTAACACTTTGTAAACCGTACGCGTAAATTTACTTTTAGCTGTTTCTCGCACAGTATGTTTTTGAGTTTGAAGAAGTTTTGCCTTGCTTGTTCAATTCTGGACCTTATTTCGATGTCATGGTCCAGTCTTGAGTCAATCCAGCAGCCCAGGTACTTAAGATCAACCCTGGTCAATATTTCCCCGTCAACCCGTAGAGGTATGGGTACGTTTGAATTACGAGAAATTAACATTACTTGCGTTTTGCTGATGTTTATGGCCATATTAAAATCTTTGCATGTCATATTTAATCTGTTGATTAGTCTCCCTTGATCTCTAGAAAGTTCGGAACTCCATTCAATTTGCTTGTTTTTCGATAATATAGTTTCAGATGTCACATTTGAAATTTCTGATTCTTCTTTTTCTGAGTCACCATGATCTTCAATTTCAGGGGATCCCATCCATCAAAGGAATCTTGAAAATCAAATATTTCTCCGTCTCCATCTTGATCAGATGGATCTCATCCATCAGAGGAATCTTGAAAATAAAATATTTCTCCATCTCCATCTTAAGTATCAATTGCCTCTTCTAATTGCTTTTGTGCCAAAACGGCGCAAATTTTGATTGTTTTGAAGTCATAATAAAAAAGTTACTCCACACATGATGTACACAAATCTAAGACTTAACACTCGCTAAGCGATATGCAAGCACTGTGGGATATTTACATGCAGGTCTTAACCTGTTGCCATTACTCACACCGTACTGTACGGAATTATGTGAGTTTCAGCTTGTTTCGGCTTCTAAAGAGGAGAGAAAAAGGAACCCAAACAACCTATGGGTGTAAATTTAAAGTACTAAAAAATTGAAACGAATATTTTTCCGTTAATTATAAAATCTTAAAGTTGTATTAATTACAACCAAAATCCTAAGAGCTCAAATTTCTAGAACACGAAATAAAAGTTTAGGCGATAAATAAAGCAATAACTGGGTCGAAAAGGATTCAAACGATACACCAAGGTAAAGAGTTGATAGTTTCCAAGCTTTTCCCATAAAATACTTTTTTGACATAAAATGCTGGTGACGTGTCCTTGACACCACTTCCTTCTTATCCAAAAAGAAACCAGTACCAGGAACTCTCCATGAATACTCAAATCTATACTCCAAAAAAAAGCAAGCAGTTTCACCAACTTTGCAGCGCACAATTTTCCGACCAAATTCGTTCCAATTTTTTAATTTTGTTTCTGCCATCTCAATTCTTTTCCATTTTGTAATGTCGTCCTTTTAATTCGACAGCACTGACGAGAAACAACAACAAAATCGACGACCCTTCCAGCTACACGCCGGAATCCCTGCAAGAGATCGAATCCCTGCAAAGGCAACTCCAAGAAATGGCGAACGAAAAAACTAGTCTAGCTTTGCAATTGGGCGAACAGAAGGGTCACATGCACGTAATAGAAAATGAAATGCTCAACCTTAAGGTGCGGCAGCAATTCTTCAAAATTGTTGATGTTACGAATGAATGTTTTTTTTTTAATTTTTCGCAGAAATTGCACGATCAACTCAATCAAGAGAACAACATGCTGAGGAGTCGATTGAAAGACGTCGCCCATTCACCTCTTTCGGACAACGAAAAGCAACAGTTATTGCTGGAATCGCACCGGCATCACAGTTCGGCGCCGGCATCAATTGCAACAAACGTAAGTGATAGGTTTTACTTAATTTAAATATGATTTATTAATCTGCGGACGGATTGATACTCGTTTGTAAGGTCTCCAGCAATGCCTTTGTGCAATATGACAGACGACTGATTTGTTGAATGGATGTTGGATATGCATGCTGTTTGACTTTCCAGCAAAGTCCAGGCTGAGTAGAGACAGTTTTATTTTGTATCCACGATAAGATAATAGCAAAAATACACATTCCCATGTTTTTTCAATCTCCATAGCAGTTCCGAAAGGTATATCCTTTAGAGCACAAATTTTGAATTTTGAGCCGTGGAAATTGAAAAAAAAAAAAACGATGCTAAAACAGGCGAGTACGGTGTCTCTAGGACAGGGATGCACAGACTTATAGGGAACAGGGGCCACTCGGGAAAATTATAAGCCAAGGACGGGCCACTACAAAGAATACTTATTAACACAAATATTTTTATTTTTAAATAGTATGAATTACTACAAATGATAAAAATAAAAGAACATTCAAAAATGTTTGTTGTAATTATGTAATCGTAATGTAATCTAATCATTACAATGTAATAATATTTCATGTTTTATTATTTTGATGCATGACATTGCATTGACCTAACAATTTTGTTTATGTTTGGCTCCACATTACTTGTCGCCACACGTAAAATTGCTTCCAGATTTTCATTTGCCAGACGGTTTCGATTTTTTGTTTTGTTAAGTTTCATCACTGAAAACGTTTGCTCACAAATATACGTCGATCCAAATAAGCTTGCGCATTTCAATGCATTTATTCGCAACTCTTTATAAGCGGTTTTGACAACGCAACGGTAAAAGTTGAGTAAATTACCTTCATTAAACTTGTTCCGTAAATTATAATGTTGAAAAGATTGCTGAAAATGTCTAATAGAGGTTTAACTTTTTTGAAATCTAGAAAACGATCATAAAAAAGCTGGTGTTAAAATATCAATTTTTTCAACATAAGCGAAATTGACATCAGTTTTATTGAATTTCTCCATAATTTTTTTGTAGTTCGGAAAATGGCTGTAATTGGCCGAATTGATTTGTGTCCTGAAAAGACTCAATTTGCATTGAAAGGACAAAACATGAGAGACGGCAGACTATGTGCCCGGTGCATGGTGACAAGAATCATTTCACCATCTGTACTAAATATTATTTTTCATTCCTCTCGCTTTGTTTACATATCGGAGCAGAAAGACATATATTTAGTAGTTATAGTTTATATTTAGTTTCCTAAATATTTCCATACATACATTTATCAAAGAGATAACAGAATTTGAACATATATTTTACAGTTATAAATCAAAATAAAAAAAAACATTATTTTGTATTTCCAACAATGAACGAAACATTTATTCTAAAGAAAAAGTGGTATTATTAGCAATAAGAGATGCACATTCAAAACATATTTATATTATAGTATCCAAAACAATATTTAGTACACATGGTGAAATGATTCTTGTCTGTCTGGCACATAGTCTGCCGTCTTTTACATGGGAGTATAACTGCGAAATCAATTGATCTTTGCCTTGGAGACGCGTATTTAAGAGATTCAAGTGATTTGTGATGTCTACAAGAAACGCTAAGTCACACAGCCAATCAGGGTTGTCGAGTTCGGAGACGTCCTTTTTCTTTTCAGCCAGAAATATTTTGATTTCTTCAATCAAGTTAAGAAACCGCATTAGTGACAACCCACGACTCAGCCACCTTACTTCAATGTAAAACAGTAGATGACCATATTCGCTTTCAATATCCTCGAGAAATTGTGTGAATTGTCGGTGATTGAGACCTCGTGATTTTATAAAGTTTACAGTAGGTACTACAACTTTCATCAAATTTTCAAATCCCAATAATTTTGAACAGAGGGCCTCTTGATGTATAATGATGCAATGAAACTGCATTAATTCCTTGGTATCTATGTTTTTAGTTTGTAAATACTCTTTTAACATAGTTATTATCCCAGATTTACTTCAAACCATTGAAGGTGCTCCGTCAGTCGTAATTCCAAATAATTTCGTTAAATCCAAATCCATTATAGAACATTTTTCCAGAAGAGCTTTGAGCACATCACTCCCCTTGGTTTGACTTGTCAAAGAACTCATACCAATCAGTTCTTCACTCACTCCAAAATTTTGCGTTACACCTCGTAAAAATATTAAGAGTTGAGCAGTGGAACTTATATCTGTAGATTCGTGGAGTGCTATAGAAAAATACTCAAAACTTTTCGATTTCGTAGCTAATTGCTCTTCTATATTAGCTGCTAATGTGGTAAGTCTTCTTTGAACAGTCATCCGATTTAGTTGAATTTTCTCAAACCTCTTTGCATCTTTCGGACACATTTTTTTTTTGCTTCGATATCTAAACAGTGCTTAACAAACTCACCATCTTTAAAAGGCCGACAAGTTTTTGCTATTATTCGAGATATTTCAAAGGTAATTTCAGTAGCTGTTTCAGCATCTTGAATTGGTTTTGTAAACATAGCTTGCTGGCCTATTAGTTCTCTTTGTAAAGTGGAAATTTTTTGCGTTCGATTTTCGCCGGTTAATTTGGTAAAAGTATGATGCTGGGTTTCATAATGCCTTTTCACATTATATTCCTTCGGAATAGAAACACTACTCTTGCATATTAAACAGACAGTTTTGTTATGCAATGAAATAAAAAAGTATTTTTCGGTCCAAATATCTTGAAACTGTCGATTTTCATCTTCAACCTTACGACTACGTTTTTTACTGGGGCCTGGTTTATCCATATCAAAATTGATATTATATTGTATTATATACGTAGGTAGATGCCAAGTTCGAACGACGAAATATTTATTCTTCACAGATTACAATTCAAGCAATATAACGTTCGCTTGTCCGTAGTTAAAACTTAACTGCGCCGATAGCGGGCGATGCGTTGTATTTTACGAGTTACCTACAATCGAGAACCTACCACATTGTTCGGGGATAATACCGACGTGTTTCGCGAATCTTCGAGTAATCTAGTTGGTTCGACAGATTTCTAGTCTCGTAAGAATATGCTTGGAACGACGAGGAGCATACCTGTCCTACGTAGTAAACCTGAACAAGAAAGTAGTAGGTACTTAAAGATACATATCTTACTAACAATTACAAAAGTTTGAATAAAATAAAAAGTTAAGAAATATTGATTTGAATGGATTTTTACCTACTTTTGTAGTTTTTCGAACAATTTTTAAAATTCGTTGGCGGGCCGCATAAATATCGACAGTGGGCCGCATGCGGGTCGCGGTATGTGCATCGCTGCTCTAGGACAATGTTACATGGTGCTCATTTAATCCCAAGATGGTCATAACCTAAAATTCAAGATTTGCTTTACACGAGATTTTTACTACGAAAACCATTAACCCTAAGATGCATGTCTGGTACATTTTTTTTACTTAAGAAGATGTTCAGTGTGTCCTTCAAAAATATGCGCACGTGTTATACTAACCTGAGAGAAATTTTTGTTATACAGGGCTAGGCAAATGTGTGGATCCTTTCGATTACCACTTAGATTTTAATAAAACTTTCCACAATTAATTAAATGCAAATCGGGGATTCGATTAGTATATTTATATCCGAATCAGACTTCCTGTTTAGCCGGAAGCAATGTTAACTTTTTATCATTTTAAATGAAACAGCCAGTATATTTTTACGAATTTCAATAGATCTCTGCTCATATTTATATTATTTAGTAAGCCATGGAATTAAAATTCAGTATTTGACTTAAAATGTCAGAATTAACTTTGCAGACGTTCAAATATTACTCTGAAGCTTATAAGCCCGGCTTATGCATCTTAGGGTTAAATAATTCTTGCAACTTTTCGCCAGAAACGCATCCAAAGAAGCGAAATCAAGGCTAACTTGAGACAGTTTTTTTTTAGACGCACGATGGGTATTTTTGTGGGGCAATCAAATAACTTTAAATTTATTTTCCGTTTATTCCATAATAGAAAGAAAATACACGAAAAGGAATTCATAAAAATATACCGTCGTATAGTATTTACACACACGTAACTAAGTGACTTTACTCAGATTATAGCTTATCGCAACCTTTTTTCCGTATCGTGGTCTATTTGCCACGTCACTTCCTTTACTTTCCCGCCGTGAGACATTGAATAATGTACCGGTGTAAGTTTTAACAGATCTATCCATATTTGTATGCAATTGTCAATTCTCCTTGCCACAAGAGAACAAATTCAATAATAACCGAGCGAATTGGAGCATGGAATACGTTAAAAAAACGATGTAATTCTAACAGAACAAGGTATTTAGGTTAGAAAAGTAAAACTTTGCACCTTTTTTTTTTAAATAAAACAAACGCTCTTATCTCGGACAATAATACTATTGTTTTTTGTTTTGTTCTTTCTTTCCAAGTGACTGCAATAATAATGAGTAATATTAATGACGAATATGTTATACAGATTGTGTTTCTTGGAGGTCTGTAATTTCAAACCTGGTAATTGCATACTTATTGTTATGTCTACTTTCTAATCATGTTACAGATCGGAAGTGACCGGTAAAATTAATAATTAGATTTGAGTTAATATAAATAAAAAGATATAATAGTTACTAATCGGGGTTCGTTTATTAAGTTTCGGTTATACGAGGACTCTGTTAATTTCCAAACGTATTTCTTTTGTTTTTACCGAGAACTAATTTATAGCGAACTTCACCACCGCAATCAAAGGAAACTGTTAACTGATTTTTGAACAAGTTTAACGTTTTTTCTTCTTCAATTTTGCTTCATCTTTAGCGCGATATTAACTGGATTGTTCGGAAAATTTCGGGATCATAAGCATAGATTATCCATCGCCCATAATGACACCTTCGATGACAGACTGGTTACTAGCAATTGTTTTTCGAAAAATATTTGCGTAAAAATATTCCTAATCCATTGTTAATAAAACGAGTTACTGTACAATTATTGGTTTTATCTAACTGTTTACAACTTCCCTATTAAATATTATTTTGTAAAATATTTGTCTTTCTGGGTTATTTTAAATAAAACTAACTGTTATTTAAAACACACTATATTACTAATAAAACACACTAAATACACTTAATAACTAATAACTATTTATTTCAATATTTATTTCACATTTATATACAATATCAACCCGACAGCGATTACTCGTTGAATGCCTTATCTCCCTCCATTTAGAGTTCTTATACAAAGTGTCCCGTATTGTTATGTTCAAATTTTAGGAGTGTAAAGTAGACTTCATTTCAACGAGAGTTGGATCCCTTGTAACAATAGCTACTGCTAGATCTATGAATGTGATTGTCAGATCATGAAAAAAAAATGTAATCCTAAAGTCAATACAAACTGATTTTATTTAAAAAAGTTCAATTAATAATATTTTCGAAATGTCCACCTCCTTGTTGAATGCATGCTTGTGCCCGTAAGACAACAGAAAAAGTACTTATCCGAATTTCATACTTGTTTTGTCGGATTTTCTCGGCAGCCAGGTGAATACGAGCCAACAACTCTTCTCTTGTGTTCGAAACTTGCGCGTAGACTAAATTTTTCATGTACCCCCATAAATAAAAGTCAAGGGGATTAAGATTGGGTGATCTGGGTGGCCATGCAACAGGACCACCTCGACCAATCAATCCTGGATAATTGACGTTAACCCAATTTCGGACAGCAATTCCGAAATGTGGTGGTGCCCCATTTATGTGAAACGACATGTCTCGTCGAACATTCAGTGGGCCTGGCAGTTCGTCAATAAGATATTGAAGGTAATTTTCCGCGTTTAACCTCCCAGGAAGAACGACAGGACCAATCAACAAGTCATCGATTAGGGCCGCCCTAACGTTAATAGAAAATTCATGTTAAAATTTAGATGGGCGTATAACTTTGGGATTTTCTGATGACCACCTGTGCAGGTTTCTCAGATTTGTAACACCACTTCTCGTGAACGTAGATTCATCTGTCCAGAGGACTGTTTTGCAGAAATTAAAATGAAGCCGTGACTGTTTCAATATTCAGGTAGAATAAACTAGACGAGCATAGTGGTCTGCCAAACAAACCGCGTCCCCTGCGATAGTGATATGGATATAAGCCCTCACATTTTAAAATTCGCCAAACTGTAGTTCGTGGCACTCCTAGTTGTCTAGCGATTCGACGTACACTGAGAGTTGGATCCCTTGTAACAATAGCTACTGCTTCTTCCTCTAAGTCTGCAGGCAAATTTACTCCTCGGTCGCAAAGATAATCACGCAATCCGCATTCCCGAAATTGTCTGTGTACTTCTAGAAACGTTCTGTAATGAGGAATACGCCTATCGGGAAACCGATGTCGGTATTCAATAACTGCTTGACGTGCACTGCCGTTACAGTAGCCATACACAAAATGCATGTCCGCATACTCTTGAGAAGAAAATCGGTAAGGCATTTTGAATAAAGAAAACGTGTCCACTCACTAATAAGCTGTTGTATGAACTGAAACGAAATGTAATCCTTTATTAAAAAATTCAACGTTAACAGTCATCTGAACATTTGTTTATTGTATGATATTCATGGTTCAGCACTTACAAAATATGTAAGAACCTTCTTTATCATAAATCAATTTCCATTACTCGTTTTTGTAGATCTACAAGAAACTCGATTGTATATTTTCAACATCAGGTGCGTTTCTAAGGTTATTTCTGAAAAACATGTCCGCCGTGAGGAAAAAATATGTTTATATTCGGAAAATGAGCGTTCTACATCTAGTGATGTTATATTCGCATAATCAAAATACTTTTTTAAGCAACTGAACGCATCTGTAGACATGCCCTCACAAATACGTGTTAAGGTGTCAAAATCTGCATTTCTGTCTAAAACACTTTCAAATTTAATTAGAACACTTTCACTTTTTGCGTCTTCTACAGCACACAGTTGTGCGTGAACATCTTTAACGATTTGCAGTGATTCCTCTAACGACAGCGACGAATTTTCTAATTTTGTTATTGCTTCTAGTCCCAAGTAATTCTCACGAATACTTTGTAAATCCATTTTAATCTGGGCATCTTGAAATTTTTTCTGGCTTGTATTGATAGCCTGCACTTTCTTTCGGATCGAATGATCAAACCACGTCCTTAATTTTTTCAAAATGTTCATGATAGTTAAACCCCGCCCGTAACCATGTACCCCAACGTGTCAGAATCGGCTGGGGTGGCTCAGGGGTATGGGGACACAATTCGTGAAATTTCCGAATACGTTTTGGAGATTTCAGGAATACTGCCTTTATACTCGATATTAAAGCATCTACCTCTGGATAACATTTACGAACCTGTTCTGCCACAAGGTGTAGAGCATGGAGTTTACAAGTAATATGTAACAAGTTAGGACAATATTTTCTAAGAGACCGGCCTGCAGAACACATGGTTGCGGCACCATCGGTCATAAACATTAATACTTGGTCTTTCGAAAGTTTAAATTTTTCCAAAGTATCTAATAGCACCTCTGAAATTTTTTCGGCCTTACATTGTTCTAGTCGTCTGGATGCTAATAAAATTGAAGACGTTGGTTGATGTGGTTCCATATTACGCGCCATCACATTAACTACAGATTGTTTTTTGCTGTCAGTTGTTTCGTCCACACATAACCACAGTTTTTTTATTTTTCAGTTCGGCTTTGATTTTATTTTCAACCTGTTTATGCACCGATGATAAATTCCTTCGTAACGTTGTCGTGCTCGGTAATGTTTGATTCGCGTATTTATTCCAAAATGAAATAAATGAATCATTACTTAACAAGGTAAACGGCAGTGTACACACAATCATAGTTACACATAGTTCAGGTATAAACTGTTATCGATTAATTTTGTTATTATTGTGCTTCGAACTGCTTACGTGTACTTTACAATGTGTTTTCGACCAACACATTAGATATGTATTGCACACTAAACATTTAATTTTTGAGCCATCGTATATTAAGTCCGGGAAATCCATAATAAACTTATGCAGTTCGTCTGACAACGGTCGTTTTCTCGATTTATGTGTCGACGACATTTTATTACGTATGCTTACACTTACATGCAGTCTAAGCAAGTACCAAACACATACTGAATGCTTTTTATTAGTTCTGATGCAATACAATCATCCTCACATCGGCGCACATGGCGCGCACGGAAATTGGTCTGCTCTACTTATTACAATCTATCATAAAGAAACATTCAATAATATGTATGTTTATAATTTAAATGAGATGCAAGGATAATTAATACACAATATGCCGTTTATAGTCTAATTAAACAAAACCTAAGAGTAAATTTGTCTTTAATTCTGTTAAATAACGATACATATTAAACAACCCATAACTGTACAGGATGCTATTGGTATAATTTTGCAGTTTTTTTTTCATGTGTTTAATTCTAAAAACCTTCTAACTGACTCATAATATTCGAAAGTTACACCGGAACCGCAAGAGAAGTCAAACATGATCAAGATTTCAAGAAAATATCATGTCCTTATATGAATTTTGCTTTTTCTTTTATACATAAAAGGAAGTTGGCTTTGAATTTGGACCAACTTTACCTTTCTTTAAATGCAGCGCCCCCGATCTTTGACAGTTGACCTTTTCGCCGTTAATATTTTATTAATAACAGCGTGGCCTTTTTACAAGAACATGCATATGTTAAATTGGTTAAATTTTTAATGAATTAATGTACAGATACGGGCAATATACAAGGTGTAATCCAGATGTTTCCGGACTGCTGTAAAAATCAGAAACATAACTTTATTCCTGGCGGTTGCTGTCACGTTTGAAGTAGTCTCCTTGCATAGCTGTGCACCGGTTTCAGGCTTTTTTCCAGTTCTGGAAGATATTCACGAAGTCATTTCCTATGAACGAATTGAGTACTGTTTTCAATGCCTTTTGGATTTGTTCAATGCTATCAAAACGTCGGCCTTTTAGCCACAGTTTCATTTTCGAGAAGAGATCAAAGTCGCGGAGAGTCAGATCTGGCGGATAGGAAGTGGAGAAGCCGTAATCATTGATGTTTTCGTCAAAAAGGGTTGTGTAAAAAATGAACGGTGAGACGCCACAGTGTCGTGATACAGACACCAATTTCTTGCTCGCTTTCCAGTTCGTGCCGTTTGCGTCTGATACCCTCACAAAGCCACATGAAAACATTGCAATAAAACTCGTAATTGACCATCTGACCAGTTGGAACGAATTCTCTGTGCACTAGACCTTTCATGTCAAAAACAAAAAACAATTAGCATGCTCTTCACATTGTTTTGGACTTGTCTGCATTTCTTGGGTCCTAGCGAATTCAGACTCTGCTAGTGACTTGATTTCGTGTTCAATTTCAGGTTCATCATTATAAATCCAGCCACCGTAGCCGGTTGACAGAAAGTTTTCATCGTCTGCAATAAGTTGTTTAAGCTCAGTGCATATGGCAATTAGTTCCTGCTTTTAATCGTAAGTCAGAAGTTTTGGAACAAATTTTGCGGCAAGGGGGTGCATGCCCAATTCTTCAGTCATAATTCGCTGACATGTAGAGATGTCGAGAATTGTTCGACGACGGTGTTCATGAATGAAACGTTGAATTGTTGCAATGTTTTCGAAGGTGGTAGACGTCAAATATCTCCCTGTCCGTTCGTCATCAGCAATTAGACGTTCTACCATGCTACGTATAGACGTAACGAGACTGGCTCTTACAATCTTACAAAATTCAGTAGTATTCTTGATACCCTACAGAGAAAGATACCACGAGACTTAACGATGAATAATACCACAAATAGGGTTAACATCAATAAAAAAAGAAGAAAACTTGCCAAGAAGGTTTCTAGGGTTCTTGAGTCAGCTGCCGTGTAATTTGATCAACCAAAGTTGATACTTTAATTAGGTGATTAGAACGAAGTCACATCTACCACCGGGGGTGATTAATTTTCATTTCCAAAAACTTTGTAAACGAAACAACTAAACTCACAAAAGAAAGACTTCGTCTATTGACACGTGCAACTTGAGAAATTCATCTAAAAAGCGTGAAACTCACGCAGCATCTTGTCCACCACTTCGTCGGAAAACTCTAACACGCATCACCGTCGTCAACGATGAAATAAGATACTAACATAACGCCTACTAAGCTATACGGGGACTGATCAATAAAATATTGTAACAATCGGTCTTAAATCGCGCAAATGACTCAAAAGTTTGTGTTCGGCTCATTAATTGTTCTCAGAATGCTTGCTGAGTCATTCCATATGTTTCAGTAGCTATTTTTTTTTCGAACTTAAAACTAAATTTAATGCGCGTACGTTCCTCATTTTTTTCATCCATTCTAATGATCACAGTAGGACAAATTACCACATTACGCTTACACAGAGAAAACTGCGCCGATCACGTTGAAATTTGTCACATTCTCTAGATATATACCTCCCACTACTTATCGGCGCACGCTGGTATTATTTTGGGTTATCGTGTCAATGCATCAGTTTGGGAATATTCGAATCATACCTCGTAATTAGCCCACCTATCTATAAATTTTAAAATCAATTGAATTTTACGTACCGTTCAAGATTTCACAAAATGTGTTAGCCGGAAGTATAATTAGGACTATCCGTTATAATATTTGGTACTATGCATTCAAACATTATATAATAATATATTAAAATTTATTTACAGCTGATAGAAGATGGTGCTGGAGGTGATATTACAGCGTGTCCAACACCGGACTGGGACAAGCATTCCAGCAGTAATGTCAGCGAAATATCGGTCGCGTGCCTGCAGGACAGGATCAATCAAATGGAAGAAACGCACTACAGGTAAGTCACTGAGCAACTCCCCCATAATTCCCATTGACATAATCTTAATTTAGTACGAAGGAAGAACTACAAGCTACCGTCCAAGAACTCAACGACCTGCAACGCCAGCTAACCGAACTCCAACAGGACAACTACCAACTTCTGGAAGAAAAGAATTTGATGTTCGATTCTCTATGCAGGCAGACGGAACGACTTAACGAATCCAAAGCCGAAATGGAGAATTTAAAACAGAGACTGAGGGAGAAAGAGGACGACACGGGGCAGTACGAAAGTGCCGTTGAGCGCGAACAAAATTTGCTGGTTTTGGTTAAAAATATTGAAGATGAACGAGACGTTTTACTGCTGAAACAGGAGCAATTGTCTAACGAGCTTCAAGAAGCAATTAACAGTAATTCTCAGCAAGTAGCGTTGAGAGAACAATCAAATGAGAGAATTAAGACTTTGGAATCTGCACTGGATGCTAAGAACGCTGAGCACAAGCAGTTAGATCAGGAATTAGTATCGGTCAAAGATCAATCTAGTGGGATGCAAATTGAAATTGATAGGTTGACTGATCTGTTGGAGACTGCTAGAACAAAAGTACGTTGTATGTGTTTTTATTATCTATTTTGTCCTTCCCCCACCCTACCAAAAACGGTTTTAGCAACTTTCCTTGATTTTCGATCTTATTCCTTGTTTAAACTTCCTTCGCATAAGCAAAAATTGTGCGCAAATCCATCCAATAAATGAGGAAAAGATAGATTATAACACGCGAATACTTATATTTGTTAGCAAGGTATTGTAATAGCCTATATTAATTTCTTATAGATCGTGGAGTTAGAACAAGATAGAGCCTTAAGTGATAAATCTGAATTGGATGAACTCCTGGATAATGCAAGAAAAGAAAAAGATGCTTTAGAATCGGAAGTCACTCATCTTAAAGAGCAAGTAGCAAGAAGTAAAAACGAATCAGAAAAATTGAAAGATCAAGTCTCCATATTGCAAGAGGAATGCAAGGTAATTTCATCCAAAATTGCAAAAAGCTGCATAGCTTTTCGCAACTTTTTAACTTTAAAATCTTCTAAATTTTCTTAGATATTTCGCCAGTTATTTTTTAGGGTTTCCTCCCAATCTAACCCTCTGTTATGCCTTCATACATTAATTAATCTCTTTGAGATTAATTAATGAGTTGAGCTTTCATCCATTTACGCTAGATGTCGTAACCAGCCAAGTTGTTACATTTTCATTAATTTTATGGTACTGTTTATTGTTTTCATATAATTTTATAATTCATAATTGTGGATGGTGGAGAATTCTTTGTTTTCTGTGACGTGATATTTTGGTAGTACTTCAAGTTCTAAAATTGCTGACGTTTCTGTAATTTTCATGGTTGGTGACCACCAAGTTTTACACCGGTATTTCAAGACTGGACACACGAGAGTTTTATTGAGTTTGTCGATTATTGCATCAACTTGGATTTCACGATCTTCCTAATTATGTAGAGATCTCAATTTCCCTTGATGATGCTAATTCTTAATAAATAATGTTAGGTTTCCTCCCATTTTCCTTAATCCATCTTCACTCGTTCTTCTATTTCAATTTTTATCTTAATTTATCTTCAGTTTTTCTCTTTGTTACCCATTCGTCCCCATGTTCCTTTTTCAAAGTGATTTTCAATTTATTAAATATAGGTTTTTCATAGTTTCTCGTCATTTGGTAATCTGGTAACTTGATTTTATATTTCTCACATTTCCTTTAATTTATTTCCTGTTTTTCTTCTTTCTATTTCATTTTACCAAATGGTGTCCATTTAAAAACGAAACTTTGACATATTTTTTTATTATTTGCTAATCTGGAAACTACTTTTTATGTATCAAAATAATTGAAACATACATGAGTAGGTAAACCCCACCAGTTTTGTATAATACAAAGGTATTTTTAATAATATAAAATATTGAGTGAAGACACAAAACAAAATGCAGTTTTCTAGAGAGATTGGCTGTGCCACCTTTGGAAGGGCGTCGTTACTTCACATTAATTATGTGGACGGTATGCGGGGTACTTCGGCTGTCTGACAACAGGCAGCGCCGAATTTACTTCTGCGCCCGGTCTGGATAATTACGGTGATAGGCGATGTGGTTCTTTTTTTGTGAATGTGTCTGGGAATATCCTTTCTCCAGCAGGGGCGTACCGATGAGCCTGTAGAAAGGTGAAATACGTATCTACGTCTCTGGGGATAGGATATATTCGGACACGTTCACAAAAAATATTAATAGTGAACCTGCATTTGTGTTCTTCACACCAGATTTTTAATAATATTTTATATTATTAAAAATACCTTTGTATTACTTTTTATTTGTTTTTTGGTTTTGGTTATCCTTTATTACTTTTACCAAGTGATGTTCATTTAAAAGCAAAGCTTTTTCATAGTTTCTTCTCATTTTATAATTTGGAAATTTCATTCTATATTTTGCCCGTTTTCTAAAATTCGTCTCCTGTCTCCATGGATTCATTAGTAATCCTTTATTTCTTTTTTCCAAGTGGTGTTCATTAAAAAACGAAGTTTTTCCATATTTTCTTGCTAGATAATCTATAAACTCCATTATACCTTTCTCTTATTCCCTTAAGTTATCTTCTATCTTTCTTCTTCTTATATTCATTAATCAATCTCTATTTCCTTTTCGAAGTGATTTCCATTTTGAAGTTTTTCTATATTTTCTGGTTATTTACTAATCTACCTTTTTCATATTTCCCTTAATTCATCTTATTCATGTATTCATTAATCAA